>JADMNL010000037.1:24795000-26045000 GCA_016271365.2 Neoceratodus forsteri | reverse complement strand
GCCTTACAACTTGCTGCCTGGAGCAATGAATTCACACTGCACTTCTTCCTACTGACTGCAATGTTTAATACTGTATTGTAATACCTGTTTTTGGTATTGTTGTCTTACAATGTCCCTGTGTTCTGGTCACTTTATATTAACTCTTCACTACTATTTGTCTATAGAATCTGATGCTTGTAAAGTCCCTGTTGTGCTAATTCTATGTAATGTAATCTTCCACTTGTATTTGTCTGATGCTCATGTATGTACCTTGTAATCTCCCGAGTCGCACCTGAAAATAGGGACTTGGCTGCTAGTGTGCTTACCCGGTTAACAAAAGCAAATAAATAAAATCTGAGCTCTGTAGCACTGGTCCCAATCCTTGTGCAGATGTCTCCGTTGCAGGCCTGGTTGCTGAACAATCCTGTTGCAAATTTTCTGTCTTACCCACGTCAGGTCAGGAATCCACTGTCCCATGACATCAAATATCCATCCTGCCTGTCGCAAGGCATTTTCGATGGTCCATGGTTCCTCATTAAACTGTTTTTTCTGTTCACGAATAGAAAACTGCTGCCATACTCTCTGAATGATGATTAAGGTGACGGGTTTTACTAAAGGTACAGTCTGTTCCCCTGTCAGCTGTTCGTTAAATACAGCTGTCTCCTGGGTTCGCTCCACATCAGGAGTGGTTTCTACATTTAAAGAAATTTCTGATCTGTCAAACATTTGCACTGGGCTCCCGGTGTGTGTTTCTCCTGAAATACTAGCACACACACACTCTGTGCATCAGGTAGGTCAATGTCCATTACTGCACCCACTTCAGCGGCTGTACTCACACAGTCTTGTTTTTCCTTCTGTATGGTTCTCGTTATCATGGTACTTTCAGCACCACTTGCTGTATGGAAATCTTCATCCTCTCTTGCCAACGAGGCTGGGTGTGAGGATTCCACCACAGCCTGACCTCCCTCCATGTCTATCTGTCCATCTCCTCTGCACAGGGATCCTCCATCTTGGATTGGGAGCCAACATCACCCCCTTCCAAGGGCAGGGGAGTTTCCCCAGTGTCTTGGCTAAATTTCCCCCGTCAATAAAAGACCACCAACAGCTTAATCCGGTTCAGTAGGTCAGTTTGCATCTGTATCTCCCCCTCTTCTGGCATGAGGCTGAAAATAGCCAGAACTACCTAGTCCTCCTTTCCTGATCAACAAAAGTTAAATACATAATGAATTTGCTCTTTTTTCAAATTGAGTCACTCGCCGAATAGTTTAGCTTTTGTGTTTAAGTTATGCAAATATCTATCTATGTATCTAGCCATCGCATTTCGTAATCACACTAAGTAAGCATTAACTCATGAGACAGCGGGTCTGCTTGAAAATTATTCCATGCCGGGGGTGTGCGAGGTTGCAGAGAAGCGGTGCCTCCAGCCACCAAGCGTTGATTAATTCTCAAGCAGACCCGCTGTCGTGTGGGTGATCACGCTTGTAACATGGCACGCCATGGTGCCCTCACAGCACAACAGTGCTGACTTCTGCAGCGACTTGCAAGCCAGAGCCCTGAAAGCACAAGCATGATCCGTGCTTCACATGGCATGGAGGTGGCTCCCACTTGGGACCACAGAATGTGGAGGACATGTCTTGGTGAGCTGACCGGGGGGCTGTGTGCCGACTTTCACCTGCAGGTCTCTCGGTCACTCTCTCTCTCTCTCTTTTGCCTGCTGTGCCAGCTGTAGTTTGCAGGGGCGGTGTGCTTTGTTTCTCTGTCTCTCACCCACTCTCTCTCTTTCTCTTCCTGTGTTGCTCAGTGGCGATAAATAAAACACACACAGAAGTGCTTCAGTGACTCCTCCGGTCCCCCCACTGTCTGCTGCTCTGCATCCAGGGACACAGCGCAAAGACCCCTCTGTTCCACACCCAGAAGCACTTCTGATAGCCCTGCCCCTGGGACATTATCCTGCACCCCGGAATGCAGCACAAACACTCCTCCACTCCCCAGGTCTCTGACAGCTTTGTGCTGTGCCGACTGATGGCTGCAAGGGCATGCTACTCCATGTGGCTCTCTCTCTCGCGCTACATATCACAGACTGCTGAGCACGCTCCCGAGCTCCCACTACCATGCACTCACTCTGGACAGCAACCATGGATTAACTGAGAATTAATCCATGGTCAGCTGACTTGTGTTCCCAATCAGAAGACAGTCTGCTGCCTAGTCATGTTACGAAAACTTATTATAAACCACTAAAATTGGCTAGTCTGGTTTATAAAGTTGTCCATTCGTTTTCTGCATACAGTATTAGTGCTTTCCCCAGCCCCTAAAGTGAATCACTCCCCTCTGACATTCCCTGCATGAGAAAACTTTTACAGGATAAGAGGTCCTGTGGTTCTGATCACTGGCTGGTGGAAATCATGCAAGTGACTTATAATTCAGATTCAGTACTAATTCCAGACCCCAAATGCTATACGTATATGTTGTGCACAGTCCACGAGTTACTGATCCATACACATTAATGTCCCTTGGGGATAATATTTGGTTAGTGATGGTATGAGTCCATGTGTTCCTCGACCATGCACGCTGGCACCCCCGGACTGAGATTGGCTGGAATCCATTGCATGTTATGTTTCTGATCTATGCAGACAGCTACTTCTCCGGACTGTACACAGTTACAGTATAATACCCCGTGTGTTCTTGGGTTACAAGTGTCATTTTTCTCCCTGGACTGTGGTTACAGAAAGTGTGAAACTCCATGTGTTTCCAGACTACGTGCATTGGGCCCCTCCCCGGACTGTGACTGGTGAGAAACAGTATGACACCATGTGTCCCTGGGATATGCAAACTGACATCTGCCTGGTCTGTGATTGGTTAGAGGAAGTTAGATACCATGAGCCTAAATGTTTATTTCACCTGCAATATGTGATGTATATGGTAACATGTTTCACTTGCACTGTCTTGCCACGGCATGCACTAAACTTATGCAATAATGACACCTGATGTGACACTATAAGATAGATTTTTATTGGCTCAATGCCAGTGCAAACCACAACTGCAGGGGGATCGCACACAAGCAGCCTGCAGCAGAACTGGCATTTTCAAAGAATGCCACTACTGCAGCTCTTTGCAAAGATTAAGTGTTTTTACAAGTCTCCTATGTGTTTCTCTTCTTATCTCATTGTAATAAAACAAACACGACTGCCATTCGAAGACAAAAAAATGTTCTTGCTTATTTTATTTAAAGTGTATAAGTGTGGCTTGCCCATGGTGCGGCAGTAACGTTACCACTTGCAGCTCTAACAACCCGAGTTCAGAAGCAAGCACGGGATGTTGGAGGGTCGACCAGTGGGAGGAGGACTGAGCATCTGGTAAACTGCTCTCCTCCTCATCCTCCAGGGAGGGGGTGGAGTGAAACCCAGCATTAGCTTGGCCCCTAGCAGTGGCTGGGAAGCAGGGAACAAGGACCGCAAGAGAGCAGCGGCAGAGTGGCAGGCACCCAACGAGCCACATACAGAAGCATGCATACTACTATGATTAACACCACTGTGTGCATGCTACATCTTGCCAGTGGGGGGAGAAAAAGGAAAATAAAGAAAGTACCTGGCCGGCAGGAGGACTACTGGCCATCAGCAGGCCACGCACCCAATTATCAGGCACTGCTGCAAAACCAGATCCCAATGGCAGCAGCAGTTGGGGAACCCCATCCCTGCCAGGGGGGTAAGCAAGCCCTTGAGGAACATGCAGGCAGGGTAAGTCCTGGAGAAGTTCAGGTGATGGGGCTGCGGTACCCGGCATGAAGGGGGACGTCCGGTGCTCAAGGGAATAAGAAGAACTGAAAAGAAAAGTGCATAAGTGCAAGCAATAAATAGAAATCCAAATACAAAATAATGATACCATCACCCTACAAAAGCGCAGATGGCATTCATCTGAAAAAGTTATTAGTCTGTCTCTCTCTGTCTCCCACCTCCTTGGAGGATCTTAAGCACACTGGATCTGCGTCTCAGGAAATGAGAGAAAGACTCTGACTCAGTCATTCTCAAAACTGTGATGGCCGCAAAGGGTCTCACAATGTGATCACCCAAACTGACTGGTGGCCTCACTCTTATTTTGTTCACCCCAGAACCCCCTGACATAACACATCACGTGCAATATGCAATAAATTAAGTCACTGATGTATTTTCACTTGAAACATAACTCCCATGTTGGTTTAGAGGTATGAAACTGTCCATTTCATTACCTTTGTAATTGGGGCTCTGAAGAGCTCTGTGACTGCAGAAAACTGTGCTGGTGGCCTCATCTGAGAAACACTGCTTTAAATCCTTGTGAGAGGAAACCTCAAAGGCCTCTAGCCTTTCATCATCCCTTTTCAAAGAGTCAGTGCAGGGATTGGACAATCTAGGATACAGGCTTCAAGGGCCAAGGTGGAGAAGGGAGCTGATGTAAAGTCTTCTTGTGGGGCATAGTTCCTCCTTCAACAGAGAGGCCTGTAAAAGGGGGTCTGACACTGGAAGAGGCAGAACATCTTTGACTGGTAATACTAGAACAAAGGCTTCTGTTAGGAAAAACGATGTCTGGGACATAAGAAGCACCAGGAAGGACTGGGTCAGTGGGACTCTGAGGTAGTTCTGAATCCAGTCAGTTCTCAGAATATGCTGACTTTTCTTGTGAAATGCAAGGGGGGGGTGTCAACTGAGCCCAAGTGTCCTGGGGGACTTCACCTGGGACAGTAAGTCCACTGGGGAGAACCTGGGAGCTTGTTCCCCCAGTTCTTAGCTTTTTGCCAATAGACCCTGATGGGAAGCTGACCACTGACCACAGAATTGGACTGAATCTACTGAAGAACTAAGTAATCACGAAATCCATGACTAGCCTGGCGTCCACAATCCACCCCCCCCCCCAGTCCTAAGAGACATGATCCAGAACTGGGCTATCACTTTTTCTGAGGCAGTGAGGAGTCCAGATCCATCATCAGCTGTAATAGGCAGGCTGTGGAGCCTGGACCATGTTCTGTTTGGACCCTGTGATGGGCAGCAAATTCTCATGTCTTAAGCTCTTCTTGGTTCTTTTGAGAGTGAATGCTTTTCAAAATCTGACGTCCACCGAGTGAGCGAAGAGGTCCGATAGATACAGGCCAAGATCATTCTTTCTTTCCTAATGATGTCACTGGTGCATTTGGGGAAGATGCCCTCCAAATTAATCTTTTAGTGCCACCTAGCAAACAAGAGGTTGGCTACTCTATCAGACCCTTACTGTACTGCACACACCTGGGAGAAAGGAGTTTCACACAATCGGGTATGGCGTGGGTCAGACTTTGGCCTGTTTGGCCAATCTTAGAACAAAAAAAAACAATGAATCAGTTTTCCCTCTTCGGCTGCTTTGGCCTCCCCTGCCCGCTCTCATTTCTCTGGACTCCCGTCTTACATCCCTCACTACCTGCTTCTTGGGCTCTCCCACTTGGCTATTGTCTTATATGTTTGTTTTTGTTTCCATCATGCATTCATTTGCACTGGCCACTTATCATCAGTAAATAATTGTTGCTTATCATGATGTACTGATTGTTTTTTTTCCAGCCTCTCATTAATTTTACTTTCCTATGTCACCTTCTTTGTTCACCAATGATGTCTGTATATTCACATGGCTTGTACTCATCGTATAACTTGTCACTACCTCTGTAACATGTTACTGAGGTAGTGACAAGGCTCGGGTTGTGCCTGAAAACTGTCCCCTGGATCAGTGCACTTACCCGGTTACACAAGACTTAAATAAATAAACAAAGTTTTGCTTCCAGTCCACAAATATGGCTTGATGTTCTAGTCAGCTTTCAACTACTATGATAGTAAAATGCTTGGGTTTATATACATTCACTAATGAAGCTCACATACCATCATATTTCAAAGATTTATAACTGCACTCTCTCTTCTTAGAGGTTCACTAAAACTCACACCAAACTCTGAACTGTGGCTGTATCAATCACTGCCTCTTGGAACACACCGGAGACAGCTGGGCAGTAATGAAAGAGCAGCAGAGTCTACAGCTGGACGGACTTGTGGAACAGCATCTTTTCACAGCTAACAACAGCTGGTTTTCTAGCACCACTGGGCCATCCAGTAATTAAGAGTGTATTTTATAAGTAAGCAAGATTTTAAAAGGGATATGCCTAAACACAGTCACACTCATCTCTGAGCCAAAACAGACCCCCAAAGCTAGTACTGGAAAAATCAAAACAAAGCAAGATGTTAAAACAAACCTTCACGTTGAATCAGCAATAAGCTCATAAACCTTTCAGTGCTTGCAAACTACAGTACACTGGTTTTGAGAAAACAATGAGACTAACAAGAGCCATACGTCTTTTTTTTTTTTTTGGTTACCAAATGGTACCAAACATGAGTCAAATTAATGGGCAGAAGACCTTGATGTTAACCTGGGTTTGGGACTACTTCAACCATTTTTAATTGCCACAGTCTGATCTTGTTGAAAAAAGCCACTAATACTTACTACATACTGTATGGGAAGGGTGCCAGACTGCAGTAAAACGACTGCTGTTTGTAAAGTGTCCCTAAGTGCACTGGAACACAGAATTCTTAAAAGGGAAGTGTGCCGGCCCCTCAGATTCTGAAAGCACATGAACAGATCGTTCAAATGAGATAATGGGCTTGGTGTCAGCAGTCCAGATACATAAATACCTAAATCATGTGTTAATCAAATCATGCCAGTAGCCATTTCATGGTGTAACCCCCTTGCAAATGGGGGTTCCTAAGGTGCCCTATGCCTGGTTGGTAGTCGGCATAAAGCCGACGGAATGGGGGTCCATTGAGTGCTTTTTAAGGCCCCCGTATACTGTGCCTTTAAGGGCTGCCTTTTGCAGTTGGAATGGGTTAAAATGGGAAGGGGTTGAGTGTTGGCATGCTCGACTCCCGCCTGGGCTGCTGAGTAGCGCTCCCTACTGCCATCGCTAATAGTGCAGGGGGAGCCCTAATGAAGGATGTAGGTGGTTGGTTAACAAACTGTAAAGATAATGATAATGTAGTTGTTCTAACCTGCTTTGCAGCCCAGAGAGTTTGAATGCCTCCTCCATTTTGGTCCCGAACTGTGAAATTGGACCAATCAGTACTTTGGAATCCCACAGAGTTGACTGACCAATAGAGGAGCTGTTTAGAGGGAGCAAGGCATTATGGACTATGGCGCTCATTCTGCACCAATGGAAGCCGTGAGAAGTGACTGGCAGGTTCGACCAGCCAATGACAATGGGTCGCGCCCTAACTAAGAGGAGTGCTGGGTGCTGCCAGCTTCAGATTAGTAGTGGCCAGTGAAGAGAGAGGAGCTGTGTGCTTCTGCGCTGGGAGTGTTCGCGCGGGAAGCGCGTGAGGGCCTAGCGGCCATTTGCCTGAGGAAAGGAGTTCGGAAAACCCGCCGGCTGGCGGTCAGAGGAGGCTGTGCTTTGTGCAGCTACCCAACAGGCTCGACCTGTTCGGAGGACTGGAGAAGATTGCTGAATTGCGCTCAGTCCGCGGGGAAAGTGAAGAGAAAGGTGCCGTTACAGTGCTTGATGACAGAGAAGCCTGGAGAGCCCAGCTGCTGCTGCCTGGTGTGGTATCCTTCTGCCATTGCTGTTTACCATATAAATGTGTGAGTAGCTCAAGTTAATCCTGCTGCATTTACAGGATTTCTGCTAGTGCTGTTTACCATATAAATGTGTGAGTGGCTCAAGTTAATCCTGCTGCGCTTACAGGACTTCTGCTATTGCTGTTTACCATATAAATGTGTGAGTGGCTCAAGTTAATCCTGCTGCCAGTGAGGGATTTTGCCTGAATTGTGATAACCACATAAATGTGTAAAGAGACTTGTGAGTTCAAGTTAATCCTGCTGCCAGTGAGGGATTCTGCCTGGATTGTGATAACCATATAAATGTGTAGCGAGACTTGTGAAGTTCAGGCTCAGCCCTGCTAGTGTTGGAAGAACCGGGATGGGCTGGAGGTTGTGAGTACTAAATCAGGGAAGCTCCCTGTTAAGTGTGCAATCAGTGGTTTTCCAGTCGTAATGCTGTGCTTTTGACTGCTTAAACAAACTTTCTTTCCCTTCTGACTTGCTCAGGATTGCAGCGTCTATCTGTGTTAAGGGCCCCGACCAGCTGGCATGTTTGGACTAGCCATTAGGGCTTGGGTACCCAGGGACAGTGACTCATAGGAATAGGCCTGTGCACAGAGCTCTAGGTAGTTAAGTATAATGGTAAACCAATTAGCCGGATTCCCCCCATCCTGGTTACCCCCCCTTTAATAAATCAGATTTGTGTGTTGCAACTACACCCTGGCTGGTTTGTGCCTCCCTGTTGAACTGCTGTATAGTGACTGTGATATAACTGTATCTTATTTTACAGGGGGTTCCCGGAGTGAGCTGAGAGATACTATCCGGGGGGGGGGAGTGTATTGGTTAAAAGCCTTGTTGGTACCCAGTGTGAGCCACTAGCGGGGAAAAAGGGGGGTTGCAGTAACCCTGAGGGCTGTGACCGAGGCAATCTCGACAGTATTAACCCCGACCTCTGGGTGGAGGCACCCGGCAACGGATCTGGGCCCCTCACCCAGTCTCTGTGGAGGCAGGCAGGGGTAGTAGCCCTAAGGGTAGCGCCCCCTTGGGGTTACAATGGCATCTTGAATGAGGACATGATTTCAATGTGGGGCAAGCAGTATGTTGTTAAAGAAGAGGTAAACACTGCAGCCCCTTACCACTCTGGGACCCAGAGGTCTAGATTTAATAAATCACCTGTTTTTTTAATTTTTTTCTAATCATTATGGTAACAAAAATTAAATGTTATCTGGCTGCCCCTGTACAGTGGGGCCCACCATGTCATCTGAATGAATATCCCAGCAGCTGGTGACACTGCGACCCCAGCTGGGTGGGGGAACTTCACTGACATCTAGCAGAATGCTGCCCAAAATCTACCAGCTTTGGTGTTTTGGCCACATCACCATACTACATACATGTACTATCCCCTCCACTTTTGGTTGATTGCACAATTTTTGGGGCATTTGAAAAAGTAAAAATAAAAGAAGAAGAAAACATAAAAAAAACTTTAAACCAACAAATTGCGGGGCACGGAGCCAGAGTCAGGCAAGCCCTTTATTTTGCAGTTTGTTCAACTAGTGTATCTTTGGCAGGAAGCCAGGCATTTGTAGCGAATAGCTGAACGCAGTGAGAGAACAATGCTGTAATCGACCAACTCCGCCACAGTCACTGGAAGTCTGAAAGTAACTATGGAGATTTACAGCATTTCTTGCCTTCTAGCACTGAATTACATAAGAACATTCCCAAGTGACTCCCAGAAATTCAGTGATTTCATCCCAGGTTAACAGTCTGTGCTTTTAGTTTTTGCTACATCATTTTATTACATTACTCAAATATAATTTTGAGATTCTGTACAACTGGAGGCCAAAAACCCATTATCTGTTAGACAACTGACAGTTCATCTTGTGTGCCAGTTATTTTGCGGAACTTACCTGCATTGCCTTTATTTCTGCTTTTTTCATAATTAGCTAGCAGAGTTTAGTACAATTATTCTACATGTTGAATGCCCTCATCGTCCTCATTTATTTACGTATAACTCTCAGAATTTCACTAAAAATCCAAGAGTTCCTTTAGAAAGTCACATACTGCAGAAACATAGATAATGATGGCAGAAAAAGAGCACTGGTGCACCCAGTCTGCCCATAAACCCTAACAAACCTGGGACCTGCTGCCCACACAGGGTTCTAACCCACACTACCCACCTCCATGCTCCCCACCCTACCCCGATCACCCTGAGCACCCACTAAGCCATTCACTCTGTCCTAACTGTGTCTGAAACCATCGATAGTTTTGGCACCCACCACAGCTCCACCACCCTTTCTGTACTGTAAATCCTTTTCACTTCCCTCATGAATCCTCCCTGTCAGTTTCCACTCATGCCTCCGTATTCTTCATGCGCTATTTACACTAAATAGTTCCTTGCAGTTTACCTTGATCATTCCTTTCAGGAACTTGAAGGTCTCTATCATACCTCCGCTCTCTCATCTGGCCTCCAGTGAGTACACAGAAACTTAGAAAGTGATGACAGAAGGAGACCAAAGGTCCGTAGCGTCTGCCCTGGGTTTCCCCAGACCCGATGTAGGTCCCAGGAACTAGTCCTATTGATTTTCCCTTACCTAGCCCCTCATTGCCCCCTAAAGTCCGGGGAACTAGCCCTATTAATGTTTTTTTCCTTTACCTAGCCCACCATTGCCCGCTGAAATCCTTGCTCTATCCCACCATTTTTTGAAAGCCATCGGTTCTTGCATTCACCATTCCTTCGGCAAGCCGTTCCAGGGCTACACTACCCTTTCTGTGAAAAAAATGCTTTCTTAGATCCCTCCTGAAGCTCCCGCCATTTAACTTCAGTCGTACCCCCTGGTGGTAGAACCAGTGACCCTCTGGAATAGTTCAGAGTGTGGCACCTTATTTATGCCTCTCAAGAACTTGTAGGTATCAATTGTACTGCACCTCTCTCTCTCCTAGTCTCCAGCGAGAACAGGTTCAGCTCTCTTAGTCTCTCCTCGTATGAGAGATTTTGGAGGCCTTGTATCCTCTTGGTTGCTTTGCTCAGCACAGTCTCCACCTACACTTGTCGTTTGTTTTTATTTATTGTGCTTTTTCTGCCCTTAGCTACGCAGTACATCAGCCTGATCACGGACCCTTCGACTTCCACTCTCTCATACTGGCTGCGACTCCCTGATACCCCCCTGGCTTCCCCCCCAGGGCGGGGTTGCGGCACCAGCCCAAAGTGCCGCATCTGACGGGATAGGTCAGGGAGCCAGCCTGAGAGAGCTAATTGAACCCGAGGACAGGCTTCAGCAAGGGCGCTGGCAGCTGTTTTTCTGGTCTGCCCCAGGGCAGGGACGTGCAATGACATCCAGCGCCCAACCCGCCCCTGCTGTGTGTTGGCACCGGTTGCCTGTGGTTCCCCAGCCTCTGCCAGGGGTTCCTCAGGCGCCGGATACTCTACCCCTCCCTCCCTTCCCCCGGAGAAGAAGAGCAGTCCATGGGACGCTCAATCCTTCTCCCCCAACTGGCCCTCAGACTCCCCGGGGGCCCTTCCCAAACCCGGGTCGCCGGCGTCGCAAGTGGAAATCCAACTGCTGTGCCGGTGGGCCGGCTATACTTGTCATTTTTAAGATATGGATTCCTACACTGGACACAGTACTCCAAGTGTGATCTCACCTGGGACCTGCAGAGAGGGAGGATCACCTCCCCACTCCTGCTGTCGAAACCCCTCCCGATGCATCCCAGCATCTTGCCTGCCCTGCCGTAATCTTTGTTGCATTGACTCATTTGTTTAAGGGTATTGCATATGATGATCCCTAGATCTCTTTCCTCCTGGGAGATGCTGAGTTGGACCACATTAAGGTAGTATTCTGTCCTGGAATGACCCTTGCCCAGATGTAGCACCTTGCACTTTTTTGCATTGAACTTCAGCTGCCAGATGTTAGACCATCTTTCTAGCCTTTGCAGGTCTTTCTGAAGTTCCCTAATTGCCTCTGCACTGTCGACCCTACTGCCTAGTTTAGTATCATCTGCGAACAGTACAAGCTTGCCCTGAATGTCTACACCTATGTTGCAAATAAACATATTAAACAGCACTGGGCCTAAGACTGACCCCTTGGGCACTCCACTAGTGACCCTACCCTCGCATAACCTTACCCATTCACAATAACCTTTAGCTTCTGCCCTTAAGCCAATTTCCCACCCACCTGACTAACTTTTCAGGAATGCCTAGGTCTTCTAATTTTTTCAACAGGCGCTTATGCGGTACTCAATCGAAGGCCTTGCTGAAATCAAAGTAGAGGAAGTCCACTGGATGCCCCTTGTCCACTTCCCTAGTTACCCAATCAAAAAATGTAATAAGGTTTGTCTGGCATGACATGCCAACCACAAAACCATGGTGTCTATTGTCCTGGATATTCTTCATCTCTAGATATTCCACTATATCCTGCTTTATTAGTGTTTCCATTAACTTCCCCATGATAGATGACTGACCAGCCGGTAGTTGCCAGCCTCAACTCTACTTCCTCCTTTGTGGAGAGGTACCACCTCCACTCTCCTCTAATCCTCTGGCACCACCCATGTCAACAGTGAGGGGTTATAGAGATGTGTCAATGAGTCCGCTAACTCATCAGCAAGTTCTTTTAGTACCTCTGGGTGTAGTTCATCAGGCCCTGGTGCTTTGTCAGTCTTAAGCTGCCTTAATGCCTCTTTAACCCAGACTGTGGTGATTTTTTGGAGACTCCATCCCTATAATTCCTTTATCAGATGCTCCAATACCACTTTCAGGTAGTGGGTCCATCGTGTTCCTTGGTGAACACTGAGCAGAGGAAGTTAAGGACAGTGGCTTTCTCTGCGTCATCCTCTGTGACCCTGCCCCCTTCCATAAGTTTTACTATACCCCCACCCCCTTTCTTCCTTTTCTCTTGGATGTAGTGAAATAATTAATTATTGCCTGTTTTGATATCTGTAGTAATCCAGAGTTCGGTTGATGCCTTTGCCAGCCTTAAAACCTTCTTTGCCTCTTTGCATTTATGATCGTAGACTTCTCAGATATTGTCATTCTGGTTCCTTTTCTAGTTGTGGTATGCCTCTCTTTTGTCCCTAATTGCCGTCTTGACCTGCTTTGTGAACCATATGTGCTTCTACTGTTTTCTTCCTCTTTGATGCTGTTCTCATGCAAAGTTTGGTGGCTTCTAGAGTGGCGTGCTTTACCAGCCCCCAAATGCCTTCAACCTTTAATATTTTGTGCACCCCTATCAGATTGTCCTTGATCACTTCTTTCATTTTACTGAGGTCGGCTCCCTTAGAGCTCAAGACCTCTGCCCTTGACTGGGATTTTACTACCCCTCCTGACAACTTAAACCAAATAGAGTTGTGGTTGCTGTTTGCCAGGGGCTCCCCAACATGGACCTCTTCTACTAGCTCAGACTCTGTGAGGACCACATCAAGTATGGCATCCTTCCTGGTCGCTACGCCGACTAGTTGGGTGAGTAGGCAGTCTTGTAGGGCATCTACTACCATCTGTTTTTTTGCTGATCTCGCGACTAGATTATCCCAATCTACATCTGGCATGTTTAGATCTCCATTGAGCACTGTTTCTCCTTTTTGTGTCATGCCTCTGATTTCCTTGATGAGATGTGCATTTTTTTCTTCTGACTGACCCAGTGGTCTGTAGACTACTCCAATGAAGATTTTCTTTCCGGAATCTGTGTTGAGTCGAATGCATAGTGATTAAACACCCTCTTTTTTACACGTGTAGATTAGCGTGCTGGTCATACTATCACAAACGTGTAGTGCTACCCCTCCTCCCCTCACGCCCTTCCTGTCCTGTCTGTAAAGAGAGTAACCCGAGACTGAGAGGTTCCAGTCATTGTTCTCTGTGAGCCATGTCTCTGTGATGGCCACTGGGTCTGCTTAGGTGACTGCCATTACTGCCTGTAAATTGCTGATTTTGTTTCCCAAGCTTCTGGCATTGGAACATACCTCTTCCCATGTGTTACTCAGAGAATTTTTATTCCCTTTTTTGAGGCCCAGTTGTTCACTATTTATTTTTTTACCCTGTTTTAGGACCCGCAGTCACCTCTTCCATTCCTGTCGCTGATTCCTGGTTTCCTGATGAGAGTTTGCAGATTTTGGGGGCTAATCTTTCATCTTTTCTGACCTGCTGGATGGGTTTCTAACCCTCGAGCTCTCCCACATCTAGTTTGGGTGCAAATCGTAGACAAAGTTTTGCCCTGGGGTGTGGCCAAGATTTTGTAGCTTGTGGGGGAGTGTTGGCTAAGTTTTCATCCTGTGCGCCCACTTGGATGGGATTCTTAGCCTCAAGCTCCCCCATACCTAGTTTAAACACTCCACTAGCACTAGATTCAGTGCCTTGAGCAGATTCTCGCAAGATCTGCCCTACTGGACCCGAATCATTTTGGTCACCCTACACTGCACAGTCTTCAGTCTGTTCTTATCTTTCCTTAGCTGAGGGCTCCAGAACTGGATACAGTGCTCCACGAGGGGCCTCACTAGTTATCTACAGAAAGGTAGTAATACCTCTTTCCTTCTGCTGTCAATACTCCTTCCTATACACCCCATCATCATGTCTGCCTTATTGTATGCACTGTTACACTGGTTTGATTGTTTTAGGGAGTAACTTGATGATGACCCCTAGGTTTCTTTCCTCAGAGGTCCTGCACAGTTTTACCCCACACCCCGTCCAGTATTCTAACCTCAGGTTCTTGTTCCCTGTGTGCATCACCTAGCACTTTCTGGCACTGAATGTCAACTGTCAAACCTTTGACACCTCTCTATTTTTTGGAAGTCTCTCTGCATCTTCCTAGCCCCCTCCTTGCTGACTAAAGGAGCTTAATATGTATACCCTTGAGGAAAGGAGGGAGAGGGGGGACATGATAGAAATGTTTAAGTACCTCAGTGGAATCAACAAAGTCCAAGAGGGTAGCATCTTTCAGAAAAAGAGATGTGCAAGAACAAGGGGACACAATTTGAAGATAGAGGTGGGGACGGCTCAGGGGCAATGTGAGGAAGTATTTTTTCACAGAGAGGGTGGTGGATGCATGGAACAGCCCTTCTGAGGAGGTTGTGGGGTCTAAAACTGTGGGAGAATTCAAGAATGTATGGGACAGACATAAGGCAATTTTTGTGGTGGGGTAGGAAGAAATAAGCTGTTGGTTAAATAGGATCTGCAGCTTATCCTCTAGGTAGGGAAATGGGCAGACTAGGTGGGCCAAGCGGTCCTTATCTGCCGTCAAAGTCTGTTTCTATGTTCGTATCTGGTACTCCTGTACATCAGTTCAATTCAGTTTGATGTTTAAACTGGATGATGTACGGGCTAACTGAGCTGAAGTAAATTTCCAAAAGCATGCATAGCAGACAGTCATCATTACAATCCCCTTCTTCAACTTTCTCCTTCCATGTATGTAATTATTGTCTGTGTCCTGAGCACACAATAATTATACAAATGGAAGAAGGGGATTGGGCTCCTAAAACAGGAGAAGGGAGCAACCTGCAAGACAGCCAGGAGGTGATGGCCAAGATGCTGAATGAATACTTGGTTTCAGTGTTCAGCAAGGGGCCCCCAGTGAGGTGAGGGTGCTCACTGGGAGGGTCCATGACATCATCATTGTAAAGCTAAGGAAACAACTGGCAGGGTTGCTTACTGCAAACTTGTAAGAGTCATGTCTGGATGGGTGTGCTGCCTGAATATTGGAATGTGAACAATGTGGACCCCATCTTCAAGAAGTGGAAAGGTTTAGACCCAGATAACTAATGGGTAGACAGGCTGGCATCAATGCAGGGAACAGTTCTGGAAGCCATTATCAAGGAAAGAATAATGGAACACTTTGCTGAGGCCACGCTTTAGAACACTGTTGTGCATGGTTTTATGAGGGACAGACTGGTGGGTGATGATGGAGGCAGAGAGGTGCAGGGATGTGGATGTCATCTATCTGGATCTCAGCAAGACTTTTGATACTGTGGTACATGACAAACCTCGGGGGAAATTACACTAGTGAAGTATACGTGAAACATACTCGTGGTAAACTGGCTTAGGGGCAGGACGAAGAGGGTGGTGGTGGACTGGCACTACTCTGTCTGGAGAGGTGTACTAAAGGTGTTCCTCAAGAATAGTTCCAGGACACTGCAGTTGAACATTTTCATTAATGATTTGGAAGCTGGGGTTTCCATCAAGCTGCTTAAATTCGCTAATGACACTAATGTGGCCAAGGTAGTGGACTTTTCCCAAAGGTGGAGACAACTTTCAGGAGGATCTGAACAAACTGGGTGTCTGGTCAGACTTCAAGAGCCTTCAATTCAATGTAATCAAATGCAAGGCGTTACACTTACGGAGAAATAAGAGGCAGGTCTGTGTGGTCACACTGTGTGGGGCTCCTCTTCTTGTGGCAGAGAAGGAAAAGGACCTGGAGGTCATAGCAAAAATGGAGCTCATGCATGACAAGCAGCGTGAGACTGCTCTCAAAAGGGCCAACAGAAAGCTGGGGTACATTAAAAGGGATGGTGAAGAGCAGGAGAAATAATCCTGACACTTTACAAGGTCCTGATCAGGCCCCATCTGGAGTACTGAATGCAGTTCTGTGTTCCTCAGTACAAAAAGAACACTGAAGCAGTCAAGAGGGTACAAGGTAGGGCAAGTAAAATGATCAGGGGTATGTAGCATAAAAACTAGAACGAAAGGCTAGAGGCCATTAAACTGTTAACCCTGGAGAAAAAAAAGCTGAGAGGGGACATTATGGATGTCTTCTGCATACCCACGGGTATAGACAAGATTGCTCATACAAGGATCTTTGTCATGCCCTGATGCTCAGATGTTGTAAATTCATAGAAACGTAGAAGTTGACGGCAGATAAGGACCGCAAGGCCCATCCAGTCTGCCCATTTCTTTTTCTACCTTATAAATGTGCCATCGTCCTTTGCTGTCAGTGGCCTAGCTATTCATACTCATCTGTATTGCTCCCTTATGCCTATCCCATGCCTGTTTGAAGCCCTACACTGTATTCATAGCCACCACTTTCTGAGGTAGACCATTTCATGCATCCACCACCCTTTCTGTGAAAAAGAACTTCCTCACATTACCCCTTAATCGGCCTCCCTCTAATCTCATGCTGTGTCCTCTTGTCCTGCTATTTTTCTTATATTGAAACATGTTAGACTCTTTCACCTTGTTAATGCCCTTAAGGTGTTTGAATGTTTTGATCATATCACCTCTCTCCCTCCTTTGCTCTTGGGTATACATATTGAGCTCTGTTAATCTGTTTTCATATGCCTTCTGATGCAGTCCCTGTACAATTTTGGTTGCCCTTCTCTGGACTGCCTCAATTTGGTTAATGTCCTTGTGAAGGTGTGGCCTCCAGTACTGCACGCAGTACTCCAGATGGGGCCTAATCAGTGTCTTGTAAAGTGGGATTATTACCTCCCTCTTATGACTTGTGATACTCCTACTAATATATCCTAACATCCCCCTAGCCTTACCTACTGCTTTAGAGGTCTGTTTGGATGATTTCAGGTCATCTGTGATGATGATGCCCAAGTCTCTTTCTTCCTTTGTGACTGCCAGCAACTCCCCTTCCAGCCCATAGGTGGTGTCAGGGTTTCTCTTCCCTATGTGCATGATCTTGCATTTCTTTGCATTAAATCCCAGTTGCCACTCTTCTGACCATTTTGCTAGTTTATCCCAATCTCTTCTCATTCTGCCCACCCCATCTGGATGATCTACTCTGTTGCAGATCTTGGTGTCATCTGCAAACAGACAAGCCTTACCCTCTAGTCCATCTGCAATGTCACTGATGAAGATATTGAAGAGGACTGGCCCCAGGACTGATCCCTGAGGCACCCCACTTGTGACTTGCATCTCTTCTGACTGCATACCATTTACCACCACTCTCTGTTTTCTGCCCGCCAACCAGTTTGCCACCCAGTTGACCAACTTCTGACCCACCCCGAGCCTACCCAGCTTGTTTATAGATCTTCTATGTGGAACAGTGTCGAAAGCTTTGCTGAAGTCAAGGTAGGTGACATCAACTGCTCCCCCTTGGTCTACCACTCTGGTTACCCAGTCAAAGAAATCTATGATATTAGTTTGACAGAACCTTCCTTTTGTTAACCCATGCTGTCTTGGATCCTGTGCCCCATGGATTCCAGGTGTTGCACTATCCTTTCCTTAAGGAGTGCCTCCATAATCTTGCCCACTACTGAGGTCAGGGGTAACAATAGGAGACTCCTTTTCAGCCAATCGATGCTGAATGTCTGGAACAGCCTACCAGCTGAGACAGTGGATATGAAGACAACACAGGCCTTCAGAGTAAGCGTGGACAAATTTTTGCTTACCAGGGGAATAAACTGGCATCGTACACAGTACAGTGGGTAGGGAATCTGTATGAATTAGTACATGTTTGAGCGGAATATTTTTCTCAACACTGCTTATGAAACTGGGCTATGGACATAATGGACCTGGAGTCCCCTCCCATTTTAAATTACTATGTTCATCTGTGTCTGGGTTTTTCACGAGGACACTACGTTTTTCAGTGTAGTGTAGGGTAGAACAGACCAGCTCAGCTCAGCACTTCTGCACTGTGGATAGGTTGTTTCATCCGACCTGCCTATAACCCAGATAGATTTGACATTCGAACACTGCAAGGAGTTTGGCCAGTTCTTCCATGATAAGGTATCTTCTGTCTGCTCCTCAGTCTCCCTGAATGGGTTGTCAAGGCCCAGCACAGCCCAGCCTGTGACTAATGGAGGCCTTCAGGCTGTATGGTAGGAGTTTCACACTGTACCTACTGAGGAGATTATCCGGGTGGTCCTGAAGCCGCATCCCACCTTCTGTTTACTGGATCCTGGTTCTACCTGGCTGTTACTGGACTGCCAGGAGTCCTAGTCTGGTGACTGTTGAGGTTGTTCGGTGTTCTCTAGGGGAGGGTGTGTTCCCAACAGCACTGAAAAGGGCCGCTGTGAGACCCCCTCCTAAAGTAATCATCACTAGATCCGGACATCTTGGCAAATTACAGATCCATCTCAAATCTTTCCTTTTTGGGGAAGGTGATTGAGAGGGTGGTGGCAATGCAGCTGGAGATGGACCTGGAGGCTTCCTCTATCTATGAGCCTTTCCAGTCTGGTTTCAGGGGGTGACATAGCATGGAGAAGGCACTTGTCAGGGTGAACAATGATCTCCCAGTGAGAGATAGAGGGGAGTGTTCCGTCTAGGTTCTCCCTGATCTCTCATCAGCATTTGACACCACAGATCATGGAACGCTGACAGCAAGACTGAGGGACTTGGTAGGACTCAGAGGCACCCTGTTAAGGTGGTTTGAGTCCTTCATCTCCAGTAGGGTGCAGCAGGTTGCATGGGGAGATTTTTTCTCAAGTCCAACTGCCCTGACCTGTGGAGTCCCACAGGGTTTGATCTTGTCGCCCGTTATGTGCAGTATACATGCTGCCTCTGGGAGAGGAGATTCATAGGACTAGTGTGCAGTTTCATTGCTATGCCAGATATACTCAGCTGTACCTATCACTTGTCCCTGGACAGGGAAATGTAGTCTCTGTGCTTAATGAGTGTCTGAGTGTGATCAATGATTGGATGGCTTCCAGTTGGCTTAGGATAAATCCACATAAAACTGAGGTGTTACTGGTGGATTTGGATATCCAGAAGTGGGGCAGGTCTGGGGGTGCCATGTCTGGATTATATCTAGGCTCCTAGAATCTGGCCTTCATCACAGACCATATGCTAACACCAGAATATCAGGTGTCAGCTGTGGTCTGTGGTGGGTTTTTCCACCTTAAAAATATTACCCCAATCAAGCCCTGTCTTCGCTCTCAGGACCAGGAGACACTCACTAGTCCATGTGTATGTTACATCCAGACTGGACTACTGTAATGCCTTTTTATCTTGGGCTGTCTGGAAGTTGAATGCGTCGCTTGCAGTTAGCGTAGCAGCTCGACTTGATTGCCAGAGTTTCTCGTTCTGTGTGTATCTCTCCTGCTTTGCGGACGTTGCACTGTCTGCCTGTGAGGTGGCACATCTCATTCAAGATAGGCTTGTAAACATACAAAGCCCTCCTACATGAACTGGGTCCTGGCTACCTAAAAACATAGAAAGTGATGGCAGATTGGGACCAAAGGTCCATCTAGTCTGCCCAGATCCTACTCCCTTACTCAGATACTTTTTGTCACTATCCCCTTGTGCCTATCCCAGGCTGATTTAAAGGGGACAGGAAATGTGTGCTAATTGGCAGCAGTTAGTATTATTCCCTAGTAAGAGAAGTGATAAACTTGTCTTCAAAAGACCCATATTTAATTGTACCTTAATAAACACTGATGTGAAAAACTGTGTTTTCAGTTGTTTTCCTTTTATGGACAACATTCTGCACAGTTCTCTTCATGGAACCAGTAATTTGGAGTGTTTACTATGTCATGGTTTGAGTACAGAATGCTAAATGTGAGCTATTGTCCTAACAGAACCATACTTGGAGTTCTTTGCTCAAACTGTGAGATAGTTAAAACTCCAGATCACTGGTTCCATGAAGAGAACTATAACAGAATGCTGCCCATCAAATCAAAACAATGCAAAATACTGTTTTTCACATCACTTTTTATTGAGGTACAGTTGCCTATGGATCTCTCAGACTGATGGATATTATTTCTGTAAGTGGTGACGTTATAAACAGCTACATATAACAACTCATTTTCTGTCCTCTTTAAATCCCCATACTGTTTTGGATTCAATTACTTCAGCAGGTAGGACATTCCACAGATCAACCACCCATTCTGTGAAGAAAAACTTGCGCATGTTGCCCCTGAATGGACCCCACCCCCAGTTTCATGTCATGGCCCCTTGTTCTCGTGGAGTTGTTAATGAAAAAAGAGCTCCTGGGTGGGGACTCTGTTTATACCTTTGGGTACTTGTATGTCTCAATCATGTTACCCCTATCTCTGCGCTGCTCCAGGAAGTACATGTTGAGCTCCCTTAATCTGTGTTCGTAAGACAACTCATGGAGACCGTTAATCATTTTAGTTGCCCTCCTTTGCACTGTCTCCAGTCTGTCTATGTCCTTCCTGAAGTAAGGCCTCCAGAACTGGACACAGTACTCAAGGTGGTACCTCACCAGAGACCTGTACAGTGGCAGGATCACCTCCCTTCTTCTACTTGAGATGCCCCTACCTATGCATCCTAGCATTTTGCCGGCCCTTATTGCTGCTTTTCTGCATTGGTTGCCCGCTTTTAAATCATCTGAAATAACTCTCAGATCTCGCACCTGCCGGGTGACTGCTAGTCTCCCCCCACCAGGTGGTGGTCAGTACCCAGGTTGTTCTTACCCAGATGCATGACCTTGCATTGTTTAGTGTTGAATTTTAGCTGCCACATACTTGACCATTTTTCGAGCTTGACAAGGTCACTTCTCATTTGCTCCACCCCCTGTGCTGTATTCACTCTGTTGCAGAGCTTCATGTCATCTGCAAACAGACATACCTTCCTGCCCAACTCATTTGTGATGTCACTGATGAACACATTGAAGAGCAAAGGTCCCAGGATGGACCCTTGTGGCACACTGCTGGTCACTTCCCTGGCTTCTGATGCTGCCCCATTTACCATCACTCTTTGGGTTTGCTGTTGAAGCCAGCTTTCTACTCATGATACCACTTCCTTCCTTACTCCTGTATTCTAGAGTTTATTTAGCAGCCTTCTGTGAGGGACAGAATCAAAGGCTTTACTAAAGTCTAGGCAGATGACATCCATGGCACCCCCCTGGTCTACCACCCTAGTAACCAAGTTGAAGAACTCAATCAGGTTTGTCTGGCAAGTCATTCCCGCTGTGAACCTGTGCTGCTTGGTGTCCTGGTGTTCAGTTTCCTCCAGAAATGCTACTACTCTTTCCTTGGGCAGTGATTCCATCAACTTTCCCATCACTGAGGTGAGACTAAGTGGGCGGTAGTTCCCTGCTTCCTCTTTGCTACCAGTCTTGTAGATGGGGATTACTATTGCCTTTTTCCAGTCCTGTGGGACCATACCTTCCTTCAGGGATCTACTAAATAGGTCTGCTAGGGGTTCAGCCAGCTCACCACTCAGTTCCTGCGGTATGCATGGGTGGATTCCGTCCGGACCCAAGGCTTTATCCACGTTCAGTTTTTTTTAATTCTTCCTTTACCCTTTCTGCCATGAACGGGCCTGTGTCCACCCTCCCCCTTTCTGTTATTTTGTCCCCCTTTGGGGTGAGTTCATTGCCAGGCTCTTCCTTTGTAAAGACAGAGCAGAGATACTCATTCAAGACCTCTGCCTTTAATATGTCTTCTTCCACCTTTTTTCCATCCCTGTTTAAGAGCCTGACAATATCTCCTTTGTGTTTCTTTTTGTCACTTACAATATGTACCCAAAGAAGGTCTTGTTGCCTTCTTTTACCCCCCGTGCCAACTCTTCCTCTGTTTGTACCTTTGCTGCTCTGATCACCCTATTTGCCTCCCTATCCTTGGCACTGTTAGAGCTCTTGTACTTCTTGAATGCTCGTCTGTTTTCTCTTACTGTAGTTGCTACCTCTTTTGTGAACTATAGCGGATTCCTTCTTTTTCTTGTCTGGCTGACCAGCCTGGAGCACTTCTCAGTTACTTCTTCCAGTGTCTTCCTTATGCGCGCCCAACATTCTTCCACCCCCCCTTTTGCCTTTTTTTTGAAGTTAGCTCTGAAGCAACTTCTCTTTTGGGCAAAGTCTATTTTTTTGAAATCAAGGACTCTTGTCTTAGAGTGGCTTGATTCCTTTATCTTGCTGACCTTAAGCCGGACAAATTTGTGGTCGCTCAATTCCATCTGACAGTGACACCCCACTTCCACCTCCTTTACCTTGCTACCATTAGTGAACACCAGGTCCAGGACTGAGTTTTCCCTAGTAGGGGCCGTTACAAACTGGTTTAGACCAGCCCCTCTCAGTGCATCTAGGAAGTTTCTGCTTCTAGCTGTGGATGCTGTGCAGGAAATCCAGTCTATGTCCAGGATATTGAAATCACCCATTAACACAACCTCTCCCTTATCAGTCATATTCAGTATGCTTTCCAGCAGTTCTTTGTCTGCTTCTGCCCCCCTGTGAGGGAGGCCTATAGATCACCCCTAGTCTGAGGACTGATTTGTTTCCTGGTTCAAGTGTGACCCAGAGGGCTTCTGATTTGTCTTGGGTTCTTTGGACTTCCATAAAAGATCCCCTATGTCCATATGCTTCTGATCACCCCCTCCATTCCACTAAGGAAGGCCTTGTGCAGGACCCCAGATCTCGTCTAAAGCCGTCTGGGACCAGGCTTTTGTGGAAGCAGTTCAAGGTTTCTGGAATCAGCTGCCTAGTAAATTTATGGAGGCCCTTTCGGGTGAGATATTTAAGCGGGGGTTAAAATTCCATCTTTTTCCAATTGCCTACCCCAATGACATATAGTATATATTTATAAAAAGAGAACTGTCTGAAATATATTCAATGACTGTGCTGCTGTAATTTGCATTATGTGTTAGCACTCAGAGCTTGTTGGACGGAGTGCTGAATCAATAACAGCCCACTACAAACGAAAAAGCGCCACATGTGAATATAGCTAATGAGCAGCAAAGGACTTTTCCTTTCCAGATGACTCCCTCTTCAACATAAGACTGGCTTCAAACTCCCTCTTCAGCATAAGACTGTCTTCAAACTCCAACTAGACCCCAGCCAGCTCCATTTGCACGGGTCTCAGTCTGTAGTAAATGTGTTCCTGTAACTGAGAAGGAGCCATCTGGGAATTTTTAGAATGAACCTGTCATGCTGGCGGGTGTACAGTACTTCATACTGAGGTGATACAGCAAGTGTCCATCACAAATCTTTCTGCACTCAGTTCACTTATAGAAGGGATGACTTTTAAAAGAGTTCCCACACATCTCAAACCGTTCTCAAAGACTATTAAAGAGGCACTGTCGGGTTTTATCCGATTTTTGAAAATTTCACTAAAGACCAATAAATATTCATTAAAAAAGGCTTTTTACCTAATGTAACCAGAGTCACTATTTTGTTTTAAATACTATTGTTGTTAATATATAGTTAAACAGACCTTTGTAAATAATCCTTGCTTGCATCAACGGTGAATAATTCTTTAAGAGAATACCGCAGAGAGATGTGTGTGAACAGAATTCAGCTGGTAGGTGGTACTCACTTGCACTGTGCCGTGCTTTCTTTGGAGGGAATCAGATGCCAGTCTAGGGAAGAGAAGGCAGGGGGGACATAATCACAATGTTTCAAATAACAAAAGGGAAAGGATAGAGGATACACAACTGTTTGAGCTGGGTCATGCATGCTTGCAGAACCAGAGGGCATACACTCAAACTGGCGGGGGAGAACAGGTTATCGGAAAGCATTACTTCACACAGAGGGTGATCAGTATGTCAAATACTTGGTAAAATAATGAAAGTCAGCACCATTCAAAATTCATAGCTGATGCTATTACAAAAAGTAAAAGATACCGGTATGGCTTCTTGAAAGTAAAAATGAAAGAACCCACCAAAGAGGAGTCTGTTCCAAAATCGGTACAGCCTAGCCCTACAAGATGTCTTGGAAATGACAGCTCACCAGTTGGCATATCTAATGAATGAGATGTGCAAGAACAAGGGGGCACAATTTGAAGATGGAGGGTGGGGAAACGGCTCAGAGGTAATATGAGGAAGTATTTTTTCATGGAGACAGTTGTGGATGCATGGAACAACCTTTCTGAGGAGGTTGTGGAGTCAAAAACAGTGGGGGAATTCAAGAATGCATGGGACAGACATAAGGCAGTTCTAGTGGGGGGTAGGAGGAATCAGGCTGTTGGTTAACTAGGATCTGCAGCTTATCCGTTAGGTAGGGAAATGGGCAGACTAGGTGGGCCAAGCGGTCCTTATCTGCCGTCAGAGTCTATGTTTCTATCACTTAAGCAATACCTAGCTCTCAAACGGTCATGAAGAGCTATGTAACTGCAAGCTGATCAATGTCAGTAGCAGTGTTTCCCTGTAACAAGCATAAAGGGGCTTGTCAAAACTTGGCAGATCAGTTTTATGTGCAATAGGCTGTTCAAGAAAGGAAAACTTTCAACCGAGCAGATGCTGTTTTATGTGCAGTAAGCGATACCACAAAGGACAGTCTGAGGCAGCCAGTGTTCACAGTTTCTGTTTACTATGCAGACTGATGACTGTATTTGGTTTGGCAGCATGACTGGCTGCTGGCTGTCTCACTGGCGGACTCCGTGATGTCCTTGGCACTCGATCATTCACACAGAGGGGCCGATAGGGTATATACTGCCTTTTGAATGGAGAAGGCTGGAGGGGGTGGGATAACTGCCGCTGATCATGCATCGTATCCCACAGCAGCAGAAAGAGCTGCAGTCGTCCGGGGAAGGGGATTCACTGCAAGCAACCAAAGTGACTCTCTTGTCCCCCAATGAAAGCAGCTGAAGATTTCAGTTACAGAAGCCCCAGTATTTATGGACCACTATGCAAGAAAAAGTCAAAATTAGCATGCCTCGTCTGACTATGCTCCTGATTAGTGGAGAAGGCTGGAGTGGGCAGAGCAACTGCTACCGATCGTCCTTTGTGTCCCGGAGCAGCAGACAAAAATGTGGTCGCCCGGGGGGATAGTGCTCTAATTCTAACTTCCTTTGTAATTAAAGTATTCTTTAAATCATACACTATCTGGTGAGTTGATTCTCATTTCCAAAACACTTTGTATGAAATTTAAATTACAACTGAGGAAAAAGCCCTAAATTGCCGTCTTTCACTTGCACAATTTTTCACAAATTTGCACAAAAAATAGGATTTTACTAAACTGGGTCTGGTGACAGTTGTTTACTGCATCTGTATCTCATGGTTTCAGGACATGTCAACTCAATCTGAATGGTCTCAACTAGCTAAACCAAGGAACACTGCTTTGCTGCATCTCTTAAACAGTAGCTGTAAACATGAGGCTTCAGTTTTTAAAATTATTTTCCATAGTAAATCAAAATAGAAACAGAGCAGAACATAGCAACAGTTTATTTTGTTAGAGGAAAGGACTTGGGGGTCTATTTTGCCTTTCCCTCCTGCCGGACAACAATGATTATACCCTAATCTGAGTACTTACACCCATCCAAACGTATCAGCTGGCATGTTATCCCTTCCCATGCTGTGTACCCCTCAGCGCTATTCTCTCTCAGGAATATGTCTAGTCCTGCTGTGACTAGATCAGCAGACATGTGAATTGCATTACAAGGTATAACATTCAAATGTAACCCCCTTGTTCCCAGGGGTTACTAGAATCCCAGTTATAATCAGTGGTAGGCAGGGAAGGCAGCTACTGAAATGCCAGTTAAATCGGTTTCACTTTGTCACTCTGTTCTCAATCTCAGCTGAGCTCTGGAGGGATGAGGTCATTTAGAACTGTCGCAGCAGCATAAGCCACACTGGCCAGCAGCTGCTGGGGAGTGAGTTAGAATGTTCGTGGGAGAGTGCTCTACAGTCTAGTGGAGATGGCTGCAGTTTTAGGCAGCTCCTCAGTCAGCTCTGTCACACAGCTACCGGTTTGTTTTCTTTTAGTTTTCACCCTAGTATGTGACAACTGTTCCAGCTTTTCAGAAGTGGTGGAGACCTGTGCCAGAGGGTTTCCCTGTGCCCCATTCCAGGAGGGATGGGGTGAACTCCAGGATTCAGGGGCAATGCCCTGGTCCTTTCTGGACTTTGGAAACTGCCTTGTGACAACTGCTCTGTGAGTACCTTGTTTTTCTGTGTAAACCCAGGAGTACCTGCAATTCCTGTATGGTGATTTCTCTGACAAAGGGACCCTGTCACCTGAGATTTTCTCTGTAAAAGTGTCTGCCTACATTTGGAGTCCAGTATGTGACTGTCCATGTACAGAACTTTTAACTTCTGACACCTCTGTGGTGGGTGTGTGTAGTATGTTAAGTGTGATATACATTTGAGACAACATTTACAGTTGTGTGGTGTTATTAACTAGATGAATGGCAGAGTATAAGCTTGGAAACAAAAGGTGGGAGACCCGCATCTGGAGTAACCAGTTTACCTCTACGGCTTCTGAAGGGCACTTATTACTTTTTCTTCAGTGCAATTGGCCAATGCCTGAGAAGAGTGTTTACCCCTGTATGTGGGTTGTTTATTTCCAGTTTACCCCAGTACAGTGGGTTCCGAAAGTTCTGAGCCTGCATGTGCTCTTTTGTGGTCGTGTGTGCCACCTTCATCCTGTGAGAAATGGGAAATGTACCAGTACCTGGCCGGATGTGCCAATTTCTAGTAGGAACCAATGTGTTCACCAGTGTATGTTTTCTTCATCCTATGCTAAATGGGAATTCAGGAATGTCTGTACTGCAGTAATCTGCATTACCAGTGTGTGTAGTCCTATGGGGGTCCATCTTCGCTTTGTGATTATTCCTACTCTGTTATGTGAATAAAAGCCACACTCTAGAATCCCAACCTGGTCTGGACAGTAATGGTATTGCTTCCTTGTGTCTGGAGTTACTTAGGTGCCTCTCTCCAGAAGTGCAAACGTTTCCTCCCAGGGACCCGGGCTGTTGGCCATGGCAACTGGTCCCTACCAGGTGTGTGTCAGGTAGTTGCCACACTTGGTTGGCTGTTCTGTATAACAATCTAGTCCACCCTGTATATGGTGGCTTTGGTGTTTGTTTTTTTTAAACTTCTTTGCAAATGTAAACCCCCACCCCTCTTTTACCCCCTAGAGGAGAAGCCCTACGAGTTAAACATGGGGGGCCGGTGGGGGGGGGGCGTTACACAAACATAAGTCAGTGTAAATCAAAACAGGACTTTTTATTGTGCACAAGAAATAGAGGATACAGTGAGAACTCTCCCCAACGTTTCGAGTCAGGACAACTCTGTCTGGAGGGCCTGCTATGAACAGAGCTGGGTAAAATTAGAAAATTCTGTCTAGTGCATTTTTTTGTGTAACATGGGCAGTTTCATATATTCTGTAGATACTTAAGTGTGTAATCCTGCATTCCTTTTTCTTTTTTTTATAATTTACAATTTTCTTCCCTCTTACCTTTCCTAGTCTGACTATGCCAGGTTGTTTAGGCCATTCCTGACCCTGCTGTTTCCGTTCAGTCGATTGGCCAACCCGGCAACCTATCTAACAAGATCACTGGCTCCTAATGGAGCCCCAGAACTTGGCCCCTCCAGTAGGGCCTGGGCGGGGGGGAACAATGACCTGGGAACATTACTCTACTGTTTGCCAGTACTATGGGGACGTGCTGGGGTAGAGCAGGACTATGGACGTGGGATAAGGTGGGAGGCCAGTCATCATACACAGACAAGATAGGACATGTTACCATTTTCTGTAAAGGCCTTCCCACCTCCATGTGACATAACGTATCTGCCGCACCACTTGTGCTGGGCTGCGGTGGACAAGCCAACATCACATCACCACAACATCAAGGCTCCTTTTTGTTTACAGGAGGCACTGCAGAGCAAGCACCCTTGAACCCCCCATGCATGCTGCCTCCGTAGTGCACCCAAGACTACCCCAATCTGATGCATGGGAGATAGGATCAGATTAGATCCCGGGTCTCTCTGCATGGTATGGTATTGTATTGCATGCTGGCTGGATGTAATTTTGCATTCCTAAAATGTGCAGCGTCATGTATTTTATGCATATAAATTCCAAACTACACAGTTTTTAAAACCTAGTTTAAGGAATGAACACTTTGGACAAAAACTCTCTTTCACATATTTACACAAAAGCCATTACAATTTTAAAAAAAAACGTGCATTTGTTTTTTTAAATCAAAGCAGCGTGCATGAACTTTTGCCTCAGACAAGAAGGTGCTTTTTCTGTTACAGTGGCAAAAGAGTAGTGGGTCCCCTGGGAGCAGGAGAAACCCTGACCCTGGTCATGGACACACTCAGGAACCTGGTGGTGTTCAAGGATCTTAAATAACTTAATATGGTTTGCAGAAGGAACAGTGCTGTGAGGACCAGTAGGAATGGAGTACCTTAGAGCAAGGAAATGAAGGTAAAAAAAGAAATGGTTCTCGCTCTCATGCTAGGTAACCCACACTTTTCATTTCTCCTGTTACCCCTCTCACTTTCTCACTTCTCCCTGCCTGCTATCACGTTCCTCTTCATTCTCAAACTCCTTGCCTCTTCCTACCCTGTCCCCTAGCACCTTCATGTCTCCCCGTCTCTTATCTGTACTTCATCCTCTCCATTTCCTGTATCTAACAGTCAAATCTGTATCTCCTCAGTATGCTGCCACTACCTCTTGTTCTCAGAGGTTAAATTGGAAATGATTAGGAGGTGGAATTTATGATCTCTAAATTTATAGGAGGTGGAACTGTCATCCATAGAGGTGAAACTCTCCACAGTATTCAATGGAGGAAGGTGTCAGAGGAGGTGGAACTGAGTTCCTGGAAGTTCATGTCCAATTTAGCCTCTGCTTGTTCTACTCTAGACACTCCCTCCCTCCCTCCGACCCAACCTTCCTCATCTACTTCCTCAAATCCTCCTCTCACCTTTGCCTTCTGCCCTATATCTCCTTCCTCACACTCCATCACCCACCATATGTGCTGTCTGCAGCTGCCTGCCCTCAGTCAGACCAGAAGATGCACCTCAAAGCAATTTAGTGGTTTCTCAGTCAGTAAATCTCCTGCCCCCTTCATCCACCCATCCTTCCTTCCATACGAGCCACAAGCAGAAAAGTCCCCTTGGACTCGTCACCTTTCTCTTGCTGACTGACGATGCAGAACTCTGTCCCCTTCCCACCTCTGTTCCCCCTCTGTCTCCCTCTCATGAACTGAGGGTCACCTATCTCAATGTCCACAGTTTACTACCCAAGACTGACCACCCTGTGAGTACTTGAACTGAAGCCTGATATACTGGTCCTATCTAAATCCTGGCTGTTCCCTAGGATCAGAGATGGTGACATGTACCTTCTTGGGTACTGCTGTGCATGGGAAAAGACAGTTAGTGCAAAGCAGCACCATCTAACAGTGAAAGCTGTGAATAACAGTCAAAACCATATTACGCAAGCTGGCCTAATGGCGTGGAGGGCTAATGAATTGAATGCCTTACTTCCTGTCACGCCAGTGACCTGTGTTCGGGAATGAGCATGGGCTGCCATGGGTCGGTGGGGTGGGAGAGGCTCAAGCATTCCAGGGACTACTCTCCTCTCTCAGGGGGGGTCTCCAAGCCATCTCAGCCCTTGACTGTCACTGAAACACAGAAACATAGACTTTGACGGCAGATAAGGACTGCTAGGCCCATCTAGTCTGCCCATTTCCCTACCTACAGGATAGGCCGCAGATCCTAGTTAACCAACAGCCTATTTCTTCCTACCCCCCAAAAGAATTGCCTTATGTCTGTCCCATGCATTCTTGAATTCTCCCACAGTTTTAGACCCCACAACCTTCTCAGGAAGGCTGGTCCATGCATCCACTACCCTCTCTGTGAAATAATACTTCCTCATACTGCCCCTGAACCGCCCTCCTTCTATCTTTAAATTGTGTCCCCTTGTTCTTGCAAGTCTCTTTTTCTGAAAGATGCTACCCTCTTGGACTTTGTTTATTCCACTGAGGTACTTAAAAGTTTCTATCATGTCCCCCTCTCCCTTCCTTCCTCAAGGGTATACATATTAAGCTCCTTTAGTCTCTCCTCATACGGCTTCTCTTGCAGACCCTGCACCATTTTAGTTGCCCTCCTCTGGACTACCTCTATCCTGTCTATGTCCTTGTGGAGATGGGGTCTCAGAACTGGACACAGTACTCCAGATGGGGTCTCACCAACTGTCTGTACAGAGGATAACAACTTCCTGTTTTCTGCTGCTGATGCCTCTCCATACATCCCAGTATACCCCAGCCCTCCCTACTGCCTTCTCACATTGCTTGCTAACCTTAAGGTCATCTGATATGATTACCCCAGGTCTCTTTCCTTTTTGTTGTTGTTACTACCTCCCCACCCATTGTGTATTCTTCCCTGGGTTCTTGTTTCCCAGGTGCATTATTGCACTTCTTTGCATTGAATCCTAGCTGCCATACTTCTGACCATTCCTCCAACCTTGCCAAGTCCCTTTTCATCCTTTCCACGCCTCCTTGTGTATCAACCCTGTTGCAGATCTTTGTGTCATCTGCAAAAAGGCATACTTTTCCTTCCAGTCCCTCTGCAATGTCACTGATGAAGACATTAAAAAGGACTGGACCCAATACTAAACCCTGCGGTACCCCACTAGTAACCCCTCTTTCTTTAGAGTGGACTCCATTTACAATTACCTTCTGTGTCCTGTTGTGCAGCCAATGTTTTACCCAGGCTACCACCCTGGGACCCACTCCCAGGCTGATTAATTTGACTATTAATCTTTTGTGTGAGACTGTGTCAAATGCCTTGCTAAAGTCTAGGTAGGCCATGTCCACAGCCCCTCCCTGGTCTACTACTTTGGTCACCCAGTCAAAGAAATCTATTAGACTCGTCTGACATGACCTTCCCGCTGTGAACTCATGCTGCCTTGGGTCCTGTGCTCCACTGGCCTCTAGGTACTCAACTATTCTTTCCTTCAGAAGTGACTCCATCACTTTCCCTACCACAGAGGTCAGACTGACAGGTCTGTAGTTTCCTGCCTCTGTCTTGGTCCCACTTTTGTGAAGGGGAATCACATCCGCCTTCCTCCAGTCCTCGGGTACCACATCATCCTCCCATGATTTATTAAAAAGAGTAGCCAGTGGTTTCACTAGTTTCTTCCTTAATTCTTTTAGAATTCTGGGGTGAATTCCATCAGGACCCATTGCTTTGTCCACTTTCAGTTTTAGGAGTTCTTGCAGAACCCTTTCTTCTGTGAAAGGACTGGGATCGACCCCCCTATCAAGAGTGCTTCTGTTAATTGGATTAGGCACTTCCCCCTCCTCTTTTGTGAATACTGAGCAGAAATATTCGTTAAGTATCCCTGCTTTTTCACTGTCCCCCTCTGCCCACCCACCGTTCATTCTATTCAGCCTCACTATCCCTCCCTTTGTCTTTCTACGCTCGCTGATGTACCTATAAAAGGTTTTATCCCCTTTCTTAACTGAGTTGGCTATCTTTTCCTCAGTTTGGGCCTTTGCTATTCTGACTTCCCTCCCTGCTTCCTTCTGCCGGCTGGAGGCCTGGTGCTAGTGCAGGAATGAGCAACTTGAAGGGAGGGGGCTGCAGTGATGCAGGATGAGTGAGCCTCCACGCACATGTAGCGGTGCTGTAGTACGAGGGCACGACAAGGCCTGGGCTTTGTGAAGCCCTGCCCACACTCTGGCGGTCCATCTTGCCACTCAGGTCCAGGAGCAAGGAATTAGATATTTTTGTCATGGGGGTGGGAACAGCCCTCCTGCTCTGCCATGGGGGGAATCCTTTCAGCATGAGTAACTTCATTATCTGTTTGGGTTGTTAAACCAGCATGAAGCATTCAGGTAACATAGAAACATAGAAATTGTCGACAGATAAGGGCCTTCAGCCCACCTAGTCTGCCCTATTACCACCAAAAATTGCGCTCTATCATGCACTGCTGGTATTAGGTTGTAACCCCCCCCCCCCCACGACTACCAGCTACTCTCTATGCCTATCCCAAGCATGTTTAAAGCCTGTAATCATTTCTGCCCCCACCACCTCCACTGGCAGGCTGTTCCACTTGTTGACCACCCTCTCTGTGAAGAAATACTTCCTCACGTTCCCTCTGAATCTCCCACCCTCCAGTTTCATCTTGTGCCCCCTCATCCTTGAGCATCTTTTTTTTGGAATATAGCATTCTCCTGTACTTTATTCTTCCCTGTGAGGTACTTAAATGTCTCAATCATATCTCCAGGGAGTACATATTTAATTCCCTTAGCCTATCCTCATAGGGCTTGAGATTAACAGCTTACTGTTTGTTACTGCTTACATATGAAAATGCAGACCTACTGTAGCTCTGTCTATATGGATACATACATATATACTAGACACATATATTCTTTTGTGCTTGCTTGTCTTGCATTTAATGCTGGATTTGTTTTTCTTTCTATTTTCTTCCCTTCTCCTCTCTAGTACAGTATGTGGTGAACTCCCATGAAATCAGACTTACAGGGTCTGTAATTGCACACTAGAGTTCATAAAATGAATGGGAGCTGCTCCTTAGACTGTGAAAAGGAGCCAATCTGTTTCTAAAATCTAGGAGTTTGTTTAAAAAAAAAATGTCTGAAGGCAGGAAGAGGTTAATTTTTACAAGCCTGAGCTAGAGTTGTTTTTCCCCTTGTTGATTTATTTTGGCAAGCTCACAAAGGTCAGCAAATTAAGTGTGGGGTGGGGTGGTGTGCTGAGAACAAAAGGCTGTGGGAAGTCAGATCAGAAAAACAATAAACAGCCACAGGAAAGCTGCAGAAAAGGGAACGCCCTCAACACATCTGAACTTTCCGAAATGGGAAAACTGCCCCGGAAACTGAGAGCAAGATGGTCCTAATCTAGTCAAGCAGGTTAATTTGAAGCTGAACGGAATTACAGTACTTCATACTGATTAGAAGGGAGTCTACAATTCTGATACAAGGATGAACTCTTAAGGCAGATATGGAGTGCAAAAGAATTTGCTGAACTTATTTATAACTGCGGTAAAACAGCTATTAAATCTGTTTGTAATTCTGATGTCATGTGACAGTTTATATTTTAGTTACTTTTATTGTTGTGTTGTTAATAAAAGAGTTCAGTTTGTGCCTTGTACCCTTTTATCTGTATTTCCTGACTCACTCCTCTTGCACCCCCATCCCATTCCAAGACATGCTCGGGCATCTAGAAGTACCCCCATCCCTTACCCCATCACATACCCATAAGTCACTCACAACCGTTGGTATCCTCAGGACCCCTTCTTCACCCACTCCCATGCAAATAAGTCCCTTGAGTCTAGCACTACATCTCTCTCTCATCCCATCCCATGCAAAACAAGTCCCTGATATCTAGTTTACCCCCACCTCATCCCATTTCATACAAGTTCCTGGTATCCAGCAGTAACCCCCCTCAATGAAAATAAAGGACCATGTATCTAGCTCACTCCCTTCCTTACCCAGACCCATGCTAATAGTCCCTGGTAGCCAGTGGCACCCCTCTCACTCCTGACGCTAGCTGGCAGAGCCCTCCTCTCAACCTCCTCAGCCGGCTTCCTGAGCCCTTTAGCACTTTGTATGTGATGAGAAGAGGGAGGGGATACCACTGGATACCAGGGAGTTTATGTGCACAGAATTCTTTAAGGGGAGAACCACTGGATGCCAGGGACTTACTAACACAGGATGGCGTGAGCGAGAAGGAAACAAGAAATCAGGCCTTTATTTACTCATGGTAGGGGGAGGCAGGGGGTACCACTGGATGCTAGAGGTTTATTGGCATGGTATGTTGGTGGGTGGGTTTACTACTTAATGCTGGGGACTTAATGACACAGGATGAAATGAGAGAGGGGGCAATTATATAACAGGGATGTTGTTTACATTAATGTGGGGATACTACCGGTCGGATAGGAACCAGATAGCTGTAATCTGAAATCAGATCCACCCTCGGATAGAATGTTGTATTTTACAACTATCGAGAGTAATCGTGTCAAATCAGTTACGGTACTACCCAAGCACTTTTAATAGACACACACCTCTCCAGACCTTGCTGCTGCCAAAAGGTAGGGGTGACATTATTTAACCATGAGCAGAACTGATTTAAAAAAATGTATTCCTCCACTAGAAACAGCAACATTTATTGCCTCTGATGCAGATATACTCTACTGTAGTCGATTGTTGGGAATTCTTTCCATAGAAAGGCAAATACTTTGCAGTACCAATGGAGCTAAAAACAAGTCAGTATAACATTCAGCACCTAGTAATGGTGCCACCTTAAAATAGCGTGAATCAAGTTTCCACCAAGTGCTGCCCAAGAGAGACAGAGGGACATGTACTCCATGTTTCACATATGACCTTCTCATCTATTTTAGTTCAAGGGCCAAAACGCAGAACAGCATGGGGAGTTGGAGTCTCCTCCAGATCATCCCTGGACACAATCAGCATTCAATATGATACATTTCACTTCCCAAACTGGTCTTGCGCTGTCAGTGAAGCCTTTCTTTACACTCCCTTCCAGACTCAGTGCGTACTTCACATTTCCGCCTGAAACTCTTTTGCTTGCTCCTGTGTTGCTCTAGCAGTGGGAGTTTGGCAGTGTCCTGCAAAGTCACTGGCAGTACTAGGAGTTCAAGGCTTCTCTTTGCTGATGGCAACAGCTCTTTTTATAAGGCAGTATTCATCCATGGCATTGCGTTAGACCCCCAGCTACAAGACACATTCTGGTAAGCTCTGAAGCCTAGAAAATCTTAACAAGAGTATCTGACACATTTCAAATAAGCAAGTCACTCCTAAGTGCTGCCTACCCCAGCATAACTCGCTCTAAAGTGTACCCGATTTTCAGAGACTCCTGATGCTGCCTCAACAACTTCCTCTGTCCCCCCCAACACTGACATTTCTGTCACTGAGGAGTAGGGATTTAAGACATTTGAAAATGCCACGCATTAGAGTAACATTCTATGGGCAGACTAGATGGGCCTTGCAGTCCTTATCTGCTGTCAACTTCTATGTTTCTATGTTTCTCCATCAGTAAATGCTTTTCTCACTAACTCAAATGTTGTAGCAGCTTTTTGAGCTGGCATGACTGTCTCTCAAACGTACAAGGAAACAGTTTTTTTTTTTTTTAATAATTCTTGGTGCCCTCCTCCTCCTGTTTCCCTTTTCATGTCTATCCAATAGTGTGATATGTTTTGACCTTATGTTATTTAATAATACATTTTTTTTGCCCTTTATTACTAACCTGAATCACTCTCTCATCAGCAGTTGCTGCTTTCTCTGTTCTGACAGCCCAAGTATTCTATGACATCAGAAATACCATTCCAGGCAATGAATAGCATGGAATGGGAGTTACTGATGTCATGAAATGTCTTAAAAATATGGACGAAAGACCAGTAGCTGCAGACATAGGTGCCGGAACGAAGGGCCACTAGGGCCATGGCCTTACCACTTTCATAAGTGGCCCCATCAGTTTTTGCAATCATGTTAATGTATTTAATAGGGGAGAATTTGTCCCTTACATCCTTGGCCCTACCACTTTTCAAACCATTCCGGCACCAATGGCTGCAGAGGTGAGTGGAACTCTATGCCGATCTGAGGGCACCTCATAGCTAGATAATCGTCCCCCGGAGCCACTCGTTGCTACAGCGAGTGGTTTCATCGCCTTCAGCTGAGCTAGAACAGCGAAGCGAAGCTGAAACTGTCCTGGCTCGCTGAAGGCAATGAAACCACTGCCAGCAACAGGCGACGTGATATATTACTATATTATTGATTGTGAGTGATCAATAATATATGTATTTCAAAACTCCCCGAACCTGCCCATTTCCAGGGTATCTGTGCGTGAGATGTTCTTCACAGAATAAGAGCGTCTCATGCACAGAGGAAAGGAGCACTCTGATTGGTCGGGAGTGCTCCCTCGATCTATAATTTATCAAACAACTGTCAGAGCATATCAGAATACTGTACATAAGTGACATGGAATGTAAAATTGGAGAAACGTAAACTATGTAAAAATGTCCTATCACCCCTTAAAAGTGTCACTGATTTGGGGAATCTGTTCCTGACTTTTTTAAGCCTTGTGCCTGATTTGTGAAGAGCGGGGTTGAGAGATGTGTACCCTAGGGTCTAAGAAACGCAGAACAACATTTTGGGACAGTACATTATTATTTATTCACCATTCTAGCTCTGCATCATTTCGCGGTCCTGCACTGCCACCATGCCCACAAAACTGTTTGACACACTGGACAGCGGGGGAAAGGAGCAACAGCGATTGCTATTATGCAAAAGGAACAGCCCGAGGGGCCGGTTTACAAAACATTTTATACTTTTGTATCTGGTTTTCATTTTAGAAGCTGCATGTTACTGTAATACTACTTCCTTCCAAAAGTAAACATTGAAGCTGGTCCCCTTCCCTACCAGGATATCAACTTAAGCATTATTATAATGCAAGAATTATTCTCAATCTCTGATTGGTTGTCAGAGTTCTAGCAGGGTTACACTGACCCATGCTACCCTACCATGTACAGCCCAATAACGGCGGATGTTTTTAAAAATAGTAGTGGAAGAAGTTCCAGTAACCGTGTGATGCTAAATTTGAAAAAAAAAAAAAATCGCTGCTCTTGGCACACACTGTATATTTTACACTGTATGAATAAAATGATTTTATATATAGACTGACCACCCTCGATCTCATGAAACTCTCAGTTTTTTGTAGGCATGCGACTTGCTCCTAATGTGTATGACTAATGAAGTGGATGCTAGTAACAGTTCAGCTGACAGTTACTTTGGTGAGAGATGATTTTTTTTTAATGCCATTTCCATTTAGTATCCATTGTGTAAGGAAATGGATGTTCTGTACTATAGCATCAATGTTGTTTATAAAAACGAGTGTTAAAGTCATTTTTATTTTATTCTTTTTGTTGCCGGGCTCCCCTCATATTGGGGCTTACCCCCCCAAGTGTGGCCACCGAAGTGGGCTGTAGTGGCCAGAGTGGACGGCACCGGAGCCGGCTCATTAACAGGGGCCAGCATATTTTTTGTTGCAAGTCCCTCGGGGGGGGGGGACATGCAATGATGACTCGCATCCGCCCTGCCCCAGTACATCCTGGTGCCGACTGCAGCAGTACTCCTGGCTTCTGCCAGGGGTCCACAGTGCGTCGGACACTCAACCCCCACTCCCCCCCCGGAGTAGGACAGCAGTCCAGCGGACGCTTCATCCTACCCGCCGGCCCTCCGACTCCCGAACCGTTCCCGAACCCGGGTTGTTGGCGTCGCAGATGGCAGCCATGCCTCTGCGCCAGCGGGACAGCCCTAAAAGTAATGTTTTTGATTGCATTTCATGAAGCACTCTGACAATGAGCACATGCTTTACTCTCAGCTACCTGCTTGCCGGGGTGTAATATGCATGATCATTACCAAACTGCTGAGTTTCATAGCAGCAAAAAAATGCTACGCACCTGCTTAAACCTCCATCCTGCATTTGTTTTCGTTAATCTCTGCCAGCTCTGTACCTATCTCAAGTGCATTTTATTTTCAAACTATATTTTCTCTCTGCTCTATTATGGACACCCTAATCCTACTATTTTTCTATGGTCTGCTGAATATATCCCAATTCAATCTACTACATGAACTTTTGTAAAACTGTATAACGCTCTGTAAATTTTGTAAATCTCTCTGTGTACAATTTTGCAATTTATCTATATATGTTGTACTCAATGTTGTAACTTTTATGACCGGCCAATCCCTCTGACTATATCTTATTCACTACTGTTTAACTACCGTCGTCAGCTGTGCACGGATTGTTTATCTGCTATTCATAACAACTGTTGCCCATTATTTGTGTTCCTGCTCTGTGTATTGTACTGTACTGTATTGTACTGTATTGTATTGTACTGTACTGTACTGTATTGTATTGTACTGTATTGTACTGTACTGTATTGTACTGTACTGTATTGTACTGTATTGTATTGTACTGTATTGTACTGTATTGTATTGTACTGTACTGTATGCCCTGGTTGCCCCTGAAAAAGGGACTGCATGGTCTCAGCAGGCTCATCTGGTTACCAAAATTCAAATAAATAAACAACATCTGCACTGCTCCTTTTGTTAAAAAATAGCATTCCTATTGTGATAACACACCGTCTCCTTTAGGGATCTGCTTAAGGCACCTACAACCTGAAAAAAATTGGTCTCACCAAAAGTGTGAGTTAACAGCACCGTCATCGTACTCTCCCCACCCGCTGTTCTGGAAGTTTCAGTTGCCTGTAGTGAGCTCCCGAATGAGCTAGCATGTTGATCGACGCCATTCGGCTTGCCTCTTCTGGTAACCAAAAGCAGTAAGAGCCAGAACTGTCAGAGACAGCAGTGTGAGTGTGCTGAGTGCGAGGGGGGGGGGCAATAGGACAGACATAAGCCAGACAACTGGAACTCTCCACAGAGCAATGGGTGGTAGGGAGTGACAATGCAAAATTCATGAACATGCTTCATCTGACAGTTATGCTTTGGCAAGGCCACTTTTTTTTTTCAAGCTGCATATAATATATAGGATAATAGCTGGGGATCAGGTGATAACCACACTGTAATCACTCGAGGCTGCTAGGCAACATGGTAAACCCCAGCCCAGCCCCGAGGCTCACTGCAGCCCCAGCAACCATGAGAGATTTCAGTGTGCTTGTCACCCGATCCCTAGCCATCATCTTTTATAGTGTATGGTCAAAAAAACACTGTTTACATTCTATGTGTGAGAATTATGGAACTCTGGTGCATTCTTTTTTCTTATGCCACTGTTTGGAAGTTCCGAAGTGTGGTTAACAACTTTTAAAATTCTAAACAGTGCATAACAAAGCTGTGTGACTGCTGATTATGGTGGTTAATAGGCACTTACCATACATTATAAGAGCATTTGCCTAAAGAAAATACAGTGTGTTAGCACACTGGAATGTTATTTATTTATTTTTTTGGTCATCCCGGCTCCAGGGATCAGCCCAGTCATGATCCCTGTCACCCCTCGCCCTCATATCGGCTGCTTTCCCTAGCCCCCTGGCTTGCACCCCAGGGCGGGGCCACGGCACCAGCCAAGGTGCCCCGGACACAGTTCGGGTTGATGGGAGCCAGTATGAGAGCTATCAAGGGGCAGCGAGGCGACTTCACAGAGGAGCCGAGGTGGATTTTTTGATGATGCTCCCTCTTGAGCCGAGTGCGTGCAATGGCGCCAGCCGAGGAAGAACACACACGCTCCCGTGCACATTCTCCTCAAAGTGTCTGCACTCAGCTCCCCCCACGCTAACGTTCGTCACCTTGCCCCTCCAGCCTCCACCAGAGGGCATTCGGGTGCCGCAGCTGCAGCACCCCCCCCCCGGGATGGAGAGCAGTCCATCGGACGCTCTAACCTTCCCAGCCCCTGCCAACCCCCAGCGACCCATGCCTGTTCCCAAAGATGGGTCGCTGGCATGGCGTGAGGTGTGGCGTCCAGCTCCTCAACCCTCAGCGCCACCAGGCCGGCATTGGAATGTTATATTTTAACAAAATGAGCAGTGCAAATGCAATTTCTTGCTGTTCTGAAATTGGGACTTTAGGAATGAACATGCGCATTACAGTTGGCCAAGCAGGTTTGCTGACAGTAATAATGTGGGACAGAATACTATTGTCTTTAATGCTGTATACTAAATGGAAATGACATGAAAAAATTTGGTTACATAAAAGGCTACTAAAAACTGACTTGTGAAATATTGGGCTAGAAAACTCATGCACAGAGTTTTATAAAACTCATGCTCAAACACAGTTTTATGAACTTTTATAACACAAATATTTCTAAACTCATTTTTCTATTTAAATGTACACAGTTTCTTATAGAAACACCACAACAAACTTCATAAAGATCTGGCGCTAAACAATTTAATTTGCCAGCAAGTCTACACATTACAATGTGGAGGGACTATTTAACATCAAAATGGACATTTTTTAGCTGGCCCAGTAGCACAGAGGGCTGAGGCGCTGGACACCTTACCTCATGCTACGCCAGTGACCTGGGTTTGGGAATGACCTCAGGTCGTCAGGATGCCGGCATGGGGCTGGGGAGGGAGAAGCAAGATTGAGCAGCCCTACGGCAGCTCTCCTCTCCTGGAGAAGGTGGTCACCTCCCAGAGTCCTGCCGCCACCATGGAAGTCTGGGTCAGGCTGGGCAGAGGGGGCGGCACGAAGGGAGGAGTCTGATGCAACAGCGCAAGCATGCCAGAGAGATGGGGGTGGGAGAAAACGGGGGTTAAAAGCAAAAATTGACATTTTTTTTATAAATGATGCCACAAAAATGAAATAATTAGTTTAGCTTTTTGTTTTTAACATTATAATAATAGCAATAAGATATGTAGAGGGGTTAGATTAACAGTCATTCACCTCTTGGGGCAATATGGCACTCAGCCCATATTACGCCCCAAGGGAGTGATTAACAGACTGTTAATCTAACCCCTGTACATACCTTATTGCTTAAGTAGAACATCTTCATTGATAGTGAGCCCTAACAGACCCCCATATCAGCCTGGCAATCTACAGTATGTGACTCCACACCATGTACTCTGAAATCACACAAAGGAAGTAGAGTGAGGATATGAAGGTAAAAAATACTTAATTAATTGAATTTTCACAATACAGAATAGAAAACAACATTTAACATATGGTAGCATGCATGGGAAAGTCCGGGGGCTGCACATCCGTTCTCAGGAAGAAAAGTGGGAAATGGCCAGGTGCAATGTGGGATGACACCAACCCCTTGCAGGCTCCACAAAGGCTACACGGCCCTCTCTCGGAACGGATCCATTTGTCGGCGGTAAGGCGTCTACTATCAACCCCCACCATGGGTGGGGGAAGCCATGAGGGAACTATCAGGATGAAGGTAAGTCCCTGGGATGCTGAGTGATGGGGATGGGGGGAGGGTCAGTGGAAAGCTAAGCCTGCATTGCGGTGGGAGAAAAATAGATTAACTGCAAAAAACATACACAGCAGTTCACTGGATTAAGTGCGGCACAGGGGATAGTATTCATACAGTCTCAGGACAGCCAGCTGGAATTAGAGCTGTGCAAGCCACAAAATCTGGACCAATGAGCCAATTTTTAGCAGGGTTGACTAAAACCTAAATTGACCCGATTTTGCTCCCTACACATCCCACTGGCCCTACCCACTGCTTTGCCACTTTGCCCTGCCACTTTAATGTCCCATACCTATTTAGTGACTGTCCGTACCCCCCATCCTCTGCTAAGCTTCTGTGTTCTCCTACCCTAGGTGCATGATTTTGCACTTTTGGCATTGAATCCTAACTGCCATGCTCTTGACCACTCTTCTGAGTTTCCCAAGATACCTACGTATTCTCTCCACCCCCTCCTGAGAGTCCACCCTATTACAGATTTTGATATCATCTGCAAAAAGGCATATTTTCTTTCCAGTTCTTTTGCAATGTCACTTATGAAGACATTGAAGAGGACCGGTCCCAGTACTGAGCCCTACAGCACCCCACTGGTCACTTTAACCTCATTAGAGTGAGTACCGCTAACCACCACTATCTGGCCTTCTGTCACTGCTATTAACCAGTTCCTTTACCCAATTCACCCCTTTGGATCCCATCCATAGACTGTTCAATTTCTTTATCAGTCTCCTGCGTGGCACAGTATTAAAGGCCTTGCTCAAGTCTAGGTAGGTCACATCCACTGTCCTCCCCTGATCTATTTTCCTGGTACCCCAAAGAAATCAATCATATTCATCTGGCATGACCTCCTTCTGGGAATCCATGCTGCATTTGGTCTTATAGCCCATTGGATTCAGATACTTTACAAACCTCTCCTTTAACAAGGTTTTCATTACTTCTGCTGCCACCGATGTGAGACTGACTGGCCTATACTTGCTAGCATCCTGCTTGCTGCTGTTCTTATGGAGAGAGACCATGTCTGATCTCCTCCAGTCCTCTGGAACCACGCCTGTTTCCAGTAAGCTATTGCATAAGGCTGTCAGTGGGGCAGCCAGCACCTCTCTGAGTTCCTTTACTACCCTTGGGTGTATCCCATCCAGTCTCATAGCCTTTTACACTTTCTGAGCTGCAACTCCCTTCAGCACTCTTTCCTCTAAAAATGGACTTACGTACACCTGCTCCCCTTTGTTCCTGCTGTTACCTAGTGGTCCATCCCCCCTTCCTCGGCTCGGATGACTAAGCAGAAGTACCTGTTGAGGCGGTCTGCTTGTTTCCTGATCTTCTTATGTACTGTTTCCCCGCTACCCTCCTTATTCTCACTATCCCTCCTGTTGCCTTCCTCTTCACTTCTTCCTTATGTATATGTATTATTTCCTTTAACTACCCCTTTGGTTATCTTACTGTCTGTCTGTACATTTGCTCCTCTCACTGCCTTTCCTGCTTCTCTCTGTTTTACCTGTTAAACCTTCCTGTCTTTTTCCTTCTGCATTTCCTTAGATCTCCTGAATGCCACCTTTTTTCCCGTCACCACCTTGGCCACTTCCCTACAGAACTTTTCCTTCTGCCTTTACTCACTTCCTTCATACAGAGGTTGGTTGCCTTGATTATGCCCCCCCCCCCATTGTGGGTTCTTTGGCTAGAAGCCTGAGAAAAGTCCCTTGTATGGAGTCAAGGACGGCCCTGCTCCTTGCTGAAGCTGCAGCTGGAAGGCTCCAATCCACATCTGGCAGACTGAGGTCCCCAACTTGCAGCATCTCCCACTTACTTGCCATCCTGATGATGGCTTCACCAAGTGCCATATCCAGCTCTACTTCCTGTGCTGGAGGTTTGTATGCCACCCCTGTACAGACAGCAGCCCCAGTACCTATCTCCAGAATGACACACAGCACCTCCAACTCTTCTTTTTGCTCCAGGTGCCCCAGTATTTCCAGGCCCGTGAGTCCCTCCCTCACATACAGTACAATGCCTCCTTCCTTCCTTCCTTCCTTGTCTCTCCTGAACAGAGAGTAACCAGTATGGCCGTGTCCCAGTCATGGCTGTCAGTGCACCACAACTCCGTTATGGCCACCATATCCAAGCTAGCCTCCTCCATGATTGCCTCCAGGTCTGGAAATTTATTTCCCAGACTCCTTGCACTTGCGCACTTGGCTCTCCCATACCTTACTCCCTCCCTCCCTATCAGGTTCCCTGCTTTCCCCTCCCCATATACCTGTGCTGTTCTCTGAAGCTCTCCCAACCCCCCACTTCCCTAGTTACCTTCTCCGTTATCTGTCTCCTTTACTCCTTTCTTCTTTCTTTCCTGATATATACCCCCTTTGTCTTCTGCCTTGTCCCCACCTATGTCTTCTTGGGCCCCTGCCCTGGGGGAGCTTACTCCTCTTGGGTTCTCCCCTCCCTGCTGCTTCATCATTGGGGTGGGGGGGGGGATTGCTGCCTCTCTTGGTTTTACATCCTCCACCCTGGCTAGTTTAAATGCTCATTCAAGTAGCATTTAAATTTCCCACTAAGGACTGTGATCCCCCCCTCCTGTAAAGATGCAAGATATCTCTCCCACAAAGGCCTATATCCCCCCAAGTGGGCCACCAGTCCCCAATATAGCTGAAGCCCTCCTCAGCGCACCATGCCTTCAACCAACTGTTAAAATCCCTGGTGTGGAGTAACCTATCCTTTCCCTGGCTGTATACAGGTAACATTTTGGCAAAAGCCACTGTGTGTGCCACTGCCACCTGCTTGAGACCCCTCCCCAGCTCCCTGAAATTTCTTTACACTACCCCTACCTTGCCCTTGCCAGGTCATTTGTTCCCTGGTGGACAATGACATCTAGGCCACTCCCATCTCCACTGCACTAGTGAACCACTGGATCCGCTCTCCATCCCTTCAAGCTGAAGAACTCTCAGGCACTTCACCTCTCTCTCTCCCTTTCTCACCCCACTCCCAAGTCTATTCCCTTAACAAAAGAGGCCCACACCAGCAGCTGCTTCCTCCTTGCCTGGGGGCCTCTTCGGCCCTCCTTGGGGCTTCCCCTTCTGAGGACCCCCACTTCCCCCTTCTCACTGCTACGGGTGCCTCCCCCAGCTGGCCTGTCCTGCCATTATGGTGAAGGAATTGTGCAGTGGTATGGGTTGAGGAGTGTGTACAATGCCCACCTCCCCCACCCTCGCAGAGCCAGCTGTTCAAAGGCTAGCAAGCTGCCTTGTTTAAAATGATTACCCACTCTCCAATGCTGTTATCTTGCAAAACGTTAAATCCAACAACCTTCAAGAATACAGGGACCAAGCTGTCCTGTGGGCGCAGGGGTAGGACCAGCACTCACGATGCCAGTGACCGGGTTCTGGAACAAGACTGGTATGTCAGTGGCCAGCTTGGGCAGGAGTATTGAGCATTGCAGAGGACATGCTTCTCCTCCGGGAGGGAGGCCAGCAGGATCCACTAGGACACTGGCACCTTGGTGAAAACAGGTCACAATTAGAGTGGCATGCTAGAGGGAGGTCATCAGCTAATTCCGTGTGTAGCCATGCAACTGCATGTGTACATAGCACCATCATTGTTGGGAAAAACCTACAGGAAAAATGCCAGAGTGAGGAGGATGACTCTGCTGCATCTGGGGACCTGCCACCCCTACTGGCCAGTCCTCGCTCACACATTTTCGACCACAGAGGGGGGAGATCCGTGCTACCCCTGATGAAATCCACCAGAGCCAGAGGTGCTGTACACTGTGCACCCCTGGAGAACATAATAACCAGAAATGGTAAGGATCGGTCTGAGAGTCGGCAAGTGGAAGGGTACAGCAACGGAGATGGTGGAGAAATAGAATATCAAGGAGTGAGCAGTGCCATCTTACAACGTTACCCCAGTGCATGTGTCTTATACGTTCCCTTAAATGTGAGCAAATTATACTTAAATTATTCAAACAAAAGCAGCCAGCAGAATTCTCAAAGAGCAACAGGCATGCCCCCTTTGAAAAAAACAACTTTGTCAGTCGAGTGGTGGCTTTAATTTGAATTAAACAGACCTGCAAAATATCAAAAAAAGCACTTAGAAAATGCCTTCACTGGTTTCAATGGAGCACCCCTCACTCTTCCTACTCACCCAGTTTTAGGCACCAGCAAACCCTGTAGTCACTGTGGGGGGGGGGGGCTGTTCATGGGAGGCCTCCAACCACAGCAGCTTACCTCATTCGTTCTTAAATGTTTTGTTTATCTCATTACCTTTTGAAAACAGCAGTAAAAGGCTGTGCAGTTCCTTCTCACATGGCATCATGATGTCATGGAATGCCTTACAAGCTATAACCCAGCAAATAAGAGGCAGACGGGCAGCAATGGTTGGGGTGGGAAGAACAGCCCCAAGGAGTAACACTACTGCTTCCCACTAAAAATACAAACATGCCACCGAGTGTGCTGAAATAAAATGTTACAGTCAAGCACAAGTGGTAAACGTGGACCAGGTAGGGGGTCCCATAGATACATAGATACATAGACAGTGTCAGCAGATAAGGGCCTATGGCCCACCCAGTCTGCCCATTTGAGCTTGTAAGTTCAGTTTGTTTTCCTAGAAGTCTGTTGCCCCTTACCCCTGACCTCCAGAATTCCTTTATGTCTATCCCATGCATTCTTAAATCCCGTGATTGTTTCAGCCCCCACCACTTCCTCTGGCAGGGTGTTCCACTTGTCCACCACCCGTTCTGTGAAGAAATTCTTTCTCATGTTTCCTCTGAATCATCCTCCCTCCAACTTCATCCCATGGCCTCTAGTCCTGGAACATCTTTTTCGCTTAAAAATAGTGTATTCCTGCACCCTGTTCCTCGCTGTAAGATACTTGTATGTCTCTATCATACCCCCTCTCTCCCGCCTCTCCTCCACGGAGTACATGTTCAGTTCCTTCAACCTGTCCTCATAGGACTTGTGATGCAATCCATGCACCATCTTTGTTGCCCTCCTCTGAACCTTCTCTACCCTGTCTATGTCCTTATGTAGGTAAGGTCTCCAGAACTGTACACTGTACTCCAGGTGGGGCCTCACTAGTGTCTTGTATAGCGGAATTATGACCTCCCTTTTCCTGCTGGTGATGCCCCTGCCTATGCATCCCAGCATCCTATTTGCTTTACCTGCTGCCTTGTCACACTGTTTCCCTACCTTGAGGTCATCAGAGATGATAACCCCAAGATCCCTTTCCTGCTTGGTGCATGCTATATCCTCACTCCCCAACTGATATATTGTGCCAGGGTTTTTGTGCCCCATATGCATTATCTTGCACTTCTTTGCATTGAATTTCAACTGCCAAACCCCTGACCATTCTTCAAGTTTCTGCAGGTCCTTCTCATTCTGTCTACACCCTCTGGTGTGTCTACTCTGTTACAGAGCTTTGTGTCATCAGCAAACAGTGAAATTCTGCCTTCTAGGTCCTGAGCAATGTCACTGATGAAGATGTTGAATAGGACCGGTCCCAGCACTGATCCCTGTGGTACCCCACTGGTCACTCTTCCCTCTGTGGAGTGACAGCCATTTACCACCACCCTCTGTGTCCTGCCACCCAGCCAGTTACCTACCCACCACACTACTGTCCTGCCCACACCCATATTCCCAGTTTGTGTAATAGTCTTCTATGTGGCACAGTGTCAAAGGCCTTGCTTAAGTCCAGATAGGCCATGTCCACTGCCCTCCCCTGATCCACCTCCCTAGTCACCCAGTCAAAAAATTCAACGAGGTTGGTCTGACATGACCTCCCCATGACTTCACTAATCCTGTAGGGGGCTCCCAAAACCCTAAAGCCAGCACGAAACATTACATTTGAGTGTAGGGGCAATCCAGCATACCAGGAAGGTGAAGGGATCAGATGGGCTGCTCCTCCGAGCTAAATTACAATCCCTTCCCCTTTTAAACTCTGAAACTGAAAAATTCTACAAGCTGGATTATTTACCTCCTGAAGAGGTAAACTTTAAGTGGGGGCTTCTAAAAAAAAAAAAAAGGTGCTCTTTAAGGCCCTATTCTTAAAAGAGCATCCTCATTTTGTGGCTGTAGCAAAAGGACGCCAGAGCCCTTAGGCCAAGAAAAATAACTCTGTTGATACTACAATTCTTCTGGGCATTTTCCTGAAACCACAAGCATAATTTTTTTCCATCTTCCGACTTGTTTGTCATAACAACAAAAACAGCTGTCTTCCGCCCAAGGATACGTTCAAGGTCAATACTGGCTTCACAAGATCAGACATGCAAGTAAATACTCAGGTACAACATATTCAAATTAAAAAGTGAGAAGAGGTAAATCATGGGCTGAACCTTTTTGCCATGACCTTACAATGGTGTACACAAGGTATTCTTGCACCATTTCTCCCTGCTCCCTATTCTTCTTCAATCCCTCTCCTGGTCCGGAGGACAGGCAACCAACTGCCTTCACAGTTGACACCAATGCTGCTAATTTCTCAGCCTGCAAGGACTGTGCAAATGCTGGGTGCCCCACACCTGTATTTCCTCCCTGTGAGCCAGTCATTTTACCTTTATGCTGGGCTCAAACCCAGCAGGTCCCAGTTTGTGACTTAAAAGCTCACGTGAACCCCAATCTCCATGCTACTGGGCCAGTCACTTGCACCACTGAAGAAAAATAAATCTTGTATTTCAAGTAAACTTCCCATCAACCAAAGGGGTACCTTCTGGGTGTACTGAGGGTACCTTCTGGGTGTACTGAGGGTACCTTCTGGGTGTACTGGGGATGGTGGGGCTCCAGCCCTCTGCCATTGCAGCCACTCTTTTCCTGCTTTGTAGGCAGAGCATCAAAGGCTGATCTTGCTAGTGAGGAACTGTCAAATATATGCCAGAATGCAACTGTGGAAAATCAGAGCTTTGAATAATCCAGCCCGTAAGTTTGAATTCAGACCTAGTCAGTAGAAAGGAATGTGCTCCTAGGTCTCAAACATACATAAACAGCTAGAAAAGAAGCATGATGCCATCCTGCAACACAGCAAAAACGAAGTTCAGAATGAGGGTTGGGGTGGGGTGAGTTGTTGTGAAATTCAGTGTTCTCGTAAGGTGCCAGATCAACAGAACTGCGAATATTTTCTAAGAGATGAAACAACTGAGTGGCACTTCCTGAAGTCAGACTGGAAGGGAGAGAGAGAAAGGAGGAGTCCAGAAAGGTGGATAACTGACAGAGAAACAAGTGCCCTGGGAGTTGGGTCATGCCGGCAGTAGAGATATACGATAGTAGTTTTCAGGACCGAGGGAGGACCCCATTTCAGGAGGGAAATAACTAGTCCTTTTTAGGGTGTCACAAACTGAGCACAAGAGGAAGGAGAGGTTTAGGTAATCAGAGGTTGGAGATGTCACAACAGAAGTTGACAGATTGAGGAGCTTGGTGTCTAGCCTATCGAGGCTCTAACTTCTGAGAGGATTAAAAGCCAGAAGGGTTGTAAGGATAGTTGCAGAATAGGTGAAGGAGAAGGAGCTAGGAGAGGGATGGAGACTGGAGGAGGGAAGCGAATGATGGAAGATGGCACAAGTGGTGAAGGCACTACTGAAGGAGAAGGCAACAGCAGGGTCAGTGATAGACAAACTCTCTAGATTGAGGATAGGGACTAAGGACTGATGGGGAGGCTCAAAGAGGGCAAGGATGACCTTCCAGAACTTAGACGGACAGCTGATTCTGCAGAGTGGAACAGGAATGGTCAACTTCAGTGTTGCTAGTTGCTTTAATGCAGGCATTGTGTACCGTCTTGTAACTACCAAGGTCCACCGAAAAGAAAGAAGCCTTGTAGGTACACTAGACTGAGTCCTTTGATTTGAGGCAATCTAGCAACCCAGCTGTGATCCAGGGAAGGTGTGAGCCCTTTACCCTGACCCTCTTAAGAGGGGGCGTAAGAGTCCCAGGCAGTCAAAACTTTAACTTGGAAGTTTCTAAGAGACTGATTTATGTCAGTGGCGCATGAAGGGCATAAAGACAAGTCATCTGAAAGGCGAGATTTGTATGATCTCTCTTAGAGGGGCTTGAGAATGATAGATCTTTCGCACACAGTAAACCATGAGCTGGTCACTGAGTGCATCGAGGAGGGTGCCAGCTTCCACAATATGGGGGGGGGGGTAGAGGAAGAAAGGACTCGGTAATTGAGAGAAAGGTTTGTCTATGTTTTGTTAAAAAAAGCAGTATTTGTTAGTCATCTTACAGTTTTTTCAGCAATAATGATTGCCTGGCAAAATATTACGATTCCCATTTTTCTTTTCATTTTCTTTCATTCCTGAGCCAAGACACAGGACTTTGAGGTTTTTAAAACTTCCCACTTCTGTGCCATAACTGGCCGTGAACAAATGCAATATCTTGGTACTGTGCTGTGCACCATGGTAACACCTTCCTAATACATCCACATTATTAGCCTCACATGTACATTCAACAGGTAACCTCAACAGAAGAAAATTCCAAAAATTGTGAATAGTGGCCATGTTTAATGACACAAGTCATTAATTACAAAGTTACTTATAAAAGCTGTTTTAACCATATCTGAAAAAACTAAAAATACACTGAGGACGAATCTTAGGATGCCAGAATTACATGTTTGCTAAAGAGCTACATGATGACATGTTTTGCTGACTGACAAATACTGCTTCTTTAAGCCATGTGGACTCAGAGATAAGTCGACTGTAGGAGAGCCTTTACGTTTTGGGTTAATTTTTTAGAGGTAGGGCATAACCAGTAGTGGCTGACATTGCCCAGAACTAGGAGTTCACCAATAGAAGCTAATGAGGATATTGGAAAGAGGAGGTCAATAATGTTTTCTGGATTGTAGCCGAAGCTGCAACAGATCCCGGCAATGAAGACCGGGACAGAGAAAGGAAGGGAGGAGAAGAACAGTGTAGAACCTCAGACCTGAGGTAGGTGAAGACATACATTGCAGCCCCCTCTCACACCTCTTTCGCTGGAAGGCTATGATTGAGTCACGAACCTTGGGGGAGTACCAAGACCCAGAGGTGACCAGAACAGCTGGAGGTTTAAGGACAGCAGACTTAGCTGACCTTGTTTCGGGAGACGGCTGCAGATGTTCAAATGGATGACCCACCACCCCTCAGAGAAGAGGGAGAAAACTTGGAGGTTCAATATCATGTGCCACAAGGAGGAGCGAGGTAATGATGAGGTTGACGGTGCTCTTGTGGGACCAGGTAGAGGGGTGATGGGAGGGAGTAGCCAAAGAGTGGGGGTGAGGGAGCAGCCACCAGAGGGCTTCAGGATGCATACCGGGTGACATATGAGGCTGCACCCAGGAAATCCAGACTGCAGAGCGGTGAAGAGGAGGTGATGACAGGTTAAGCCGGGGATAGGGAGGTAGGACAGAGATTTAAGACAGGGGCAGGAGCAGATTGGAGGAGACAAGAGAGTGGGATAAGGCCGGGAAGAGTAGGATAAAGAAGCAAGACAGCATGATGCGATATGAATGTGAAAGAACACTAGTAATTTAAGCAAGGAGTTATTAACTACAAAATGGTGCAGGCAATCAAGCAGTAGAGTGGTTTTAGTGAAAGTAGGTACCCGATAACTGCAGACATACAGTAGGTAAGAAGAACTTTGCAAAATTTTAACAGCATAGATTACATACTGTACACAGCAGTAGTAGCAGAGCAATGAAAGCTGCTTGCAGTTAAATAACTGTAAGATGAGTATTTAGTAGCAGGCAGTAAAACCAAAAACAGCTGATTACAAAGAGCAGCACTAAACAAAAACTGCTTACAGTTAAATTATTGTAGCCTAAATATTAGCAGTCGGTGGTTAGATAGGCAGCTGATTATAAACAGAAAAGTTTAGCAAAAAGGTCAGAGCAGCAGGAACAGTAGATATCTTATTAACTATGCATCCCATACAGGAAGCAGTATTTGGCAGGTCTTAGGGCAAATACACCACTAAACAACTGGAAAAACAATCAACAGTACAGACAGAAGCTCCAAGGTAGGAGTGGTAAAAGCAGTCGCAGCAGGGACCAGCAATAAATGGGTCAGGGCAAGGGTCTGTTGGACAGTATAAGATGTAGCCACAACAAGCTGGGACCTTACGCTGGAGTTCACTGTGCTGGGGACCGCTTGGTAAGGTGGGACAGAAAAGGAAGTAGCTCTGCCCACTTTCATGCCTTTCCTCCCACCTGGAGGAAAGCAAACAGAGTTCCAAATAATGGCCATTCTGTTTACCCTTCTGGGCTCATGGCAAGGGGAAGCTCTATTGGCTCAAAGACCCCTACAGACTCGACTGATCTGAGACTTCTCTGGTGGCATGACAGACATGACATATCACACAGAAAGCTGCAGTGTAAGCTTCCCTACACTTCCACACTACTGCAACTCAGCCTTGCTTTACAGAGACTACATTCTCTAGGTGGGGGGGGGAATATCAATCGTCTTCTTTAAACAGTATATAAGCAATAATACACAATGGGGTGTGTGCTAGACACTTCTAACGCATGGCCAGGGCCCCAGGGACATAGTGGGGCACAAGGCCACAGGCAGAGTGCATTCAGCCCCTGGCCATGTGCTAGAAGTATCTAACGCACACCCCCAGAGTGTCTTACTGCGCTTATGAAGTGGGCTGTTCATAATGAAAGAAAAGCAACACTTTTTAATTTAACAATAATTATTGATTTATTTGATAAAATATTATTACACAAGGAAAAATAGCCCCCATTTTTTTTTTTTGAGAGGGGTGTGGTAAAAAAAATAGAATGCAGTAAGCCTTGTGTTGAACTTTATGTCTTACAGTGGAAAACAACAAAGCCATTTGCCAAAGTAAACATTTCCAATGAAGTTTAGTGTGCAATTCTGCACGTTCCAGTAACCCGCTGAGAAGTATTCAATTGATCCAGTTGCTGCTGTTTTAGGAGTTTCTACACTTGAGACAGCTACATGTGGTCCTGGGGGTTCTTGCTGTTGTTGAGCCAGAATATTGCTCCATTTCTTCCTGTCATGCATGCTTGGTCTCCAGTAACTCTTCAGACTTGCTTAATTTCTGTGGCTTGTGACTGTCATTATTTCATGATTCTGCAAGCCAGCGTTTGATAGCAACTGTACTGCTGTCGTTGGACAGAGAGGCGAGTGTAAGACTGGCTAAGGTGTGCTTCTTGGGTTAGATGACTCATCATGCTACTCAGGTAGTTTAACCCCATGGGCTCTTGTGAGTACCAGACAGTCACTTTGTCCAGAGTTTCTTGCGGGACACGTTTTGGATGCACATAGAGAGCTTTGGGGTCTGGTGGAAGCTTTGATACATATTTTTTAAAACTTAAAACTGGGCACAGAGGGTCCCCTGGAATAGAATATATGCAGCCTCTGAGGGTTTGCTTGTTAGGCTGCAGAGGGTTGTTATGTTTTGTTTGTTAGTTGAAACATAGGCATTCTTGCCCGTTTTCATTGTTTGATTTCAAAACTGTCTGGCGTTAGTTATCTTTGACCTTCCCTACCTCTTCTAGTCATATACAGCTTCATACCTAGCCATATCTTTCTGACTAGACCTATGGCTGTGTCAGGAGAAGGTGCTTGTGCGAACCTTAAGACTGTGGAGGTCTACTGGCGTTATTGCTTCGCGGTGCTTTGACACATCTTTTTTGTCCCTTCTGTACTGCTTCAGGCATGTATACATGGTTTGAGGTGACAAACTAATGGTCTGTCATTATAGTGATATTCCTCCCTACTGCTGCAGAGTTGTCTATTCAAAGCTGCTCTTAAGGAACAGTAAGAGCTTATGGCATGTTCTGTGCCTGTTGTGGTTCGTTTCTCAGGATAAAAACACCTGAATATTTTATTAAGTTGTGCCTCTGTGGCTGTTTTCATGTTAATAGAAGCGTTTTTTGTGCTTACACCACTCTTTGAATACAATAAGTGCCCAGTCAGTTGCTCCGACTGTGTTTCACACATTGCGGGCGTCTTCTATAGTACTAAGCTGCTGCTCAGTGAGTGACAGAAATTTTGCACTTACTGATGGCTGTGTTGTGTGAGGGATGATTTCTGTGGCAGTTTCCTGCACAGTAGTCCTCTCTGTAGTTTCTGTAACAGGTTCCTGTACACTCACAGGAAGGGTTTGTGTGCCTGTTTCCTCTGTGGCAGTTCCATCAGTAATTTGAACCTCTGCTTGGTGAGGTGACTGGGGAGCAGTTTCACTGATGGTTTCCAGAGTGTCGTTGCCTTGGCGGTTTTGGGATGGCCCTCTTCAGTCTACGGCTCAGTTTCAGCAGCTTCTGTGGCAGTATTCATTTGTTCTTGCTAAATTTCTTTGTTTTGAAGGAAGATTTTTAACTGGTCTTCAGTGAGCAAAACACTGAAAGAAACGCTCCATTCCAACGTGGCAAACAACATTTTGTGGTATGCCAGGTATGCATTTTTACTTTCGTTCCGGTTTGTGAAAAGGGCGGCATATGACAGCTCAAACGTTCGAGTTGGGCAGTGATACCAGGTGCCAGTGTTCCATGGGACTTACCTGGACTAGTTGCCAGCCATGCACTAGACATTTTCAATGCATAGCTAGCAACCAATCAGGTTGCTCAAAAAACAAAGCCCATTTCATAAATATGTATATATGTATGATGGTAGTTTTCTGATTATTAAAATGAGCCGCATCTTAAACACACAAGTACAGCAGTCAAATAACAATTGCTTTCATATGGGGTGGGGATGCAGGGGTCACCACCTACAAAGTAGTTGACCCTGAAAGAAGAACATAAAATAAGGAAAATACTTGAGGTAAAGTCAAACAGGTCTTTAAAAGCCCACATTATTTCTTAAGACTTCTAACATCTCTACACACGTATTCTTTAACGTGCTGAACACTACCGTTGTTATTGACCTCACCATGCACTTTTACCAAAGACAGGAGGAACACTGCTACTCTGTGTCCTGCTAATATCAGTGTAGCTCACCCGTGGCATGCTTGCCTAAGGCCAAAGATCACTGGTTCAATTTCCACACTTGGTACTTGAGTTCCTTCATAGCCAGAGCTGATACTGCATGCTGATACTTGGGGAGGGGGCTACACTACTGGAGATGCTAGTGTTTGGATACGATATTAACACAGAAACAGAAAATGATGGCAGAAAAAGACCATTGGTCCAGTCAGTCTTCCCATAATGCCATATCCTACCCCATGCCCTAGTGTCTAAGTAGGGTTTGTCCTCATACTACCACCCCCCCCCATGTTACCGGCTTTACTGCTATCCCTCCCTCTGTAAAACAGAACTTGTTCACATCCCTCCTAACTCTTCCTCCGCCTCTCGCCAGCTTCCACTCATGTCCCCAGGTTCTAGATTTATCTAGAATGTCCCCAGGTTCTAGATTTACTACATCTAGTAAACAGTTCCTATAAGTTTACCTTGTTTGTTGCTTTCAGGAACTTGAGGGTCTTTATCATATCTCCCCTTCCCCTTCTGGTCTCCAGCAGGTACATGTCCAGTGCCCCAAGCCGATCCTCGTAGGATCTGTCCTGCAGGCCATTAATCATTTTGGCTACTCCACTCTGCACTTTTATGCTGTAAGTTAAGCTGAAGTCCCTTCTGGCCATCTGTGGTAGTTGTTTAGGTGAAGGTAACAACCCGTGGCACTTTCCAAAAAACGCTGCAGAAAACACCATTGTCCCGGCCAACATTCCCCTGCTCAGTGAAACCTGCTCTACTGTAACTCTGTAACTGTGTGTGAAGGTTATACACACTTAATAACGCAACTGTGTTTGAATGCCTACAGTCCATGCACTTCTGGTATCTCCTTCATAAATACAGGGCTCTGTGATTCAGTGTATATGATCTGACGTGTGTACACAAACCAAACACATAGCCTATTTTGCCCACAACGTCCCTTTCACACAGAGCAAGCAGCACTACTTTACCCCCGCTGACCCTTTAACAGAACCCATGCGAACACCACTATTTAGACCACACTACCATGTTAAGGTTTAGCAAATTTATGTGACCATGACTTGAGCTTTGGTAAAACAAAACAAAAAAATTCACAGAAGCCCAAGCTGTACACCTTCGAACAGCTGGCAGTTGATATGACTATCCCTTACCAAAGCAGATTTTTATCAGTTTCCACAGTACTCAAGGTGTGTTCTGTCAGGTGACATAAAATACATGTGGGAACTGCATGTGATGCCCTGCCTTGGGATTGAAAAACTTTGTGTTGGTATACAGTAATTCAAGAGCAGAGCGGACAGACACAACATAAATGACTGCAGTGTAATCCAGCATAAGGCATCACCGCAGACTCAAATATTTTTTTTCTGTCCTTATTAATCTATTTCTATGTATCCATAGGGCTCCACTGATGTACCAATGTACTGAACTGGAGGTGACCTGACATTTTAATGCCAATTGTTTTTCAGTGAACCCTGAGGTCTCTTCCAAGCAACAGCAGCTAATTCCTAATTTAAAAATCTTGATGCCAGGCACCTCACTCTTTGCGCTACAGTACCTTCATCTCCAAATTCTAACTTAGGTCCCTTCCCCCTTCCCTTTCCTCCATCCCTACCTCCTACTCCCTCTGCAGTTCTGGCCCTCGTTCTCTTGTGTTCCCCTCCGTAAAACCCTCAGCTGGCCAAGCTGCCTTCTCCTTCTGTTTCCCCAAACTATGGGGCTCTCTTTCCCATTACCATTTCTAATGCTCCTTCCTCCCACTCACTCGTATCTCTCCTCTGTGAACTCAATGCACACTGCTGCAGTTGTCTCTGATATTATGCTGTATTTTGCAGCCCTCCAGTTTCTCACCCCACTCACCGCTGCCCCATGCCTGCCCCAATACAGTTCCCCCTGCCCCCGTACGTTCCACCACTCTTCCCTTCTGAACCCAACAGCACTTTGTTCACCCTTTGGTTTTGCTGTTATTTGCACTTTAATGGGAACACATAAACACAGAAAGTGTCAGCAGAAAAGGAACGATAGGCTCATCTAGTCTGCTTAACTCTACACCCTGGACCCTACTTGGTCACAGGTATCCCTCCCTCCTCCCTTACCTCTACTTACAATACCCATGTGCCTATCCCATGCATGCTTGAAGCTCCCTACTGTCTTCACCCCTACCACCTCTTCTGGCAGGCTGTTCCAGGTGTTCACCACCCTTTATGCAAAGAAGTATTTCCTTACCTCCCTCTTAAACACTTCCCCACCCCTCAAGCTTCACAGCATGCCCCATGTACTGGTGTTCTCTTCCTCTGAAAAAGGCTCCCCCTCCTGCAGTTGGTTCACCCCTGTGAGGTACTTATAGGTCTCAATTATGTTCCCTCTCGCTCTCCAATGTTCCAGGGAGTACATCCTGCAGTCTCTCCTCATATGGCTTCTTTTTTTTCTTTTCCATCATTTGTTTATCCTCTTGGGGGACACCTAGACAGCTACTCTCACTCCTGCTCCACCCCAGCAACACTGACGTCTGTCTCTCCCCAGTACTTACCTGGCCTAGGTCTGCAAAGATTACCCCTCCATGGCAATGCAGAGGGGGGAAGGCCACCCTCCTAGGCACACATCCAACTCTCGGCCGGGCATCCCAAAGTGATGTTGCAGGCCCACGGGAAGTGAGCAGGGCTTCATGTAGCCCAGGATCCACTGTTTTTCCTCCCCCTTCTTTCTCTTGGTTCCTCCCACCACCCCAGACAGGTGGTGCATCCTCTCTCGGCCTCAAGAGCAGCAGCGCACTCTGGGGGTGTGCCACCCCTCATGAAGGAGCAAGCTCATATGGCTTCTTGTGCAAACTCCGCACCATTTTAGTAGACCTCCTCTGGACTGCCTCCACCCTGTCAATGTCCTTACAAAGGTACACCCTCCAGAACTTGACGTAGTACTCCAAGGGTCTCACCAATGAGCGATACAGAGGAAAACTCACCTCCCTACTCCTGCTAGAGATTCCCCTCCCTATCTGGCTCGCTTTGCCTACTGCCCTGCCACACTGCACTGCCACCTTAAGATCATTAGATATGATACCCCAAGGTCCCTCTCTCGCTCGCTGACTGTCAGTATCCCCTCATCCCTGCGACCTTAAGATCATTAGATATGATACCCCAAGGTCCCTCTCTTGCTCGCTGACTGTCAGTATCCCCTCATCTTATACACGGTCCATAGGTTACCCCAATTTGCACTTTTTGGCAATGAAACTCAATGTCGTACCTAGCAGTGCCTTGTTCATACTTCAGTTTGTGTTGCCATTTGCACTTACATTGCTTGTTGCTCTTCACATGTTCTGTCTAGCTCAATGTGTTCATTTTGTTGCTACTTAATGGTTTAACTTATATTTTTGATGTATGTAAGTGACTTTTGTAACTTTAACTTATTGCTGCACTCTCCCCATTTCCCCTCCCCAGGACTCTTCTGAAAATTAGCTATTTCAGCTCAGTATATCTTTCTGGGTAAATCTTTAGAAACAAATACTTCAAGAGAGAATGTGTGTGTGTGTTCTAGTCCCATTACTACTTCTGCTATCATGTCTCTCTCTCTATCACTCTCTGCTTCCTTTTCCTGTTTCTTAAACCATCTTTGGTACCACTTTTGCAATCAGAGTGCAGACCAGCACTTTACTGTTCTCAGCGGGACCAGCTGCTTGTGGTTGCACCATGTTTCACTCACCTCATCCAAGTGCATGACAGTTCAACATGACAACCATCCATGCAGACAGCATGCACCAACTGATGCATCAAGTCCACTGTTAGTAAATACTCAATTCAGGAAGGTGGGGCGATGTTCGCAGCACTGGGGTTGGCCTCCCACTGACACTCCTATTTCAGTGGATTGAGGTGTTCTGGGCCACCCTGAGGGAGGACTATTTTGAAATGTCACTGTGGGGGATCCACTGGAATTGACCAACAAGCTCTTTCATCTCCAACGGTCACACTTTGAGAACAGAAGTTTCTATAGTTGAGGCTATGACACAATCAACCAAGTGTAATTTTTAAAGATCCTTGAATCTGTCCATGCCAACTATGAGGAATCAAATAACTTTTCTTTCCTTGATTATAAGTATAGTGTGGGACCAGCTATAAAAAGCATCTTTATAAACTATGCTAAAAAGAGGCCCCAGATTAAATGTGTGTAAGCCCCCCCCCCCCCTTGGGAGCTTACTAGTTAAACAGTGTTGCCGCTAAGTCGTGAGCTGGGGCCCTGCCTGCTGGGGGGGTGGGGGGTGGAGGTGGCCTCAGGCCAGAGGGTTTAAAAAGGAGGTTTTGGCACAAAGGAGGAGAGGTCCAGAGAAAGGAAGAGAGGAGTGCGGCTCAAGGTGTTTTCAGCAATAAGGGCCGAGGTTCAGGACCGGGGTGGGCTGTTTGCCACTCTGGCCCACCGCCATGGAAGATTGGTGGGGTTTGTGTGCGGTCAATTAGCCGTAAATCATCAGAGCCAGAAGAATGGGACTGTCTGTGCCATTTCTGTGAGAGCTGGAGCCTGGGGAGTGTACATAGGTGGCCACCACGTGATCTCTGGCACCGAGGTGTGGTGGCACAGTTGGCGTTCTGGACATCCTCATCTGTGTGGCGAGGGCAAGTGAAGTCTTTGTTATTGCCAGGCCATTGGGGAAGTGTGGTGGTGGTAGCCTGTCTGTCTTTCCATGTGGCACTGCGGTCTGGCCGGGAGGTATTCAGGAAACTTGTGCAGCCGATAAGGGGAAAGTGCTCTGGGTCTCTGGGATCACCAGGGCCCCGCTGAGTCTATGATGCCCAGAGATACTCAGAGCTTTGCACTGGCATAGGTAAGAAGGGACTTGCCCATTTCTGTGAGGGGTCTCTGTTTGTTAGGCAGACCATTCCAACTTAGAGGGAGCTCCAGGATCGAACCGCCACCTTAAGGAAGTGGGACCGCCTGTATGCAACTTCAGTAACTCCGAGCTGCTTTGGGGTGTCCATAAGTTTGTCTTGTAAAGTAAGGAGTGAAGCCCAAATAAGTTTTATGCAGGAGAGAATCCAGACGGAAATCTGTTGTGGCCTATTTCAGCCCACTGCAAAGTGCTGCTGCCAGGAATCGTATAGCCTCCACGGCTCAGAGGGAAGCACTACAGAAAGAGCTTTTGGGAAACTAAATGCCACTGCAGACCGTGTCAGGCCCTGTGCCTAGAAAGTTACCCACCATTTGATTCTGTACCCCACGCTCCATGGAGTGGACTGATCAAGTTTACATAATTAAATCATTTCATGGCACTCATACCTCTGAGTGGACAATGTATTCACTTAAAAAACCTTGTGATATAATTAACTAAGAGTTTGGCCCCGCAGCTGCTGAACCCAGCATTTATGAACTGCTTGCACCTCCTCCCCAGAGGCAACTCTTTGGAACCCAGGTAACAAGTTCTAATTTCTGAGACTGTGTTTCTGGTTACAAGTGCCCCTTCCCCTAAGTACCATCAGGAAAACCTCTAGACACTGGGAGGGTGGCTTACACAACTAATCACTCTCACAGCCCCCGGAGAAGCAGTCTCTCTAGGTCAGTCGTGATTTACATTGGTGGGGCAAAGTAGGAGAACCTAGCAGTGTGCCTGCCTGTAACATAGTAGATTTTTTTTAAACTCAAGTTTATTGACAACAAATGGGTACAAATGCATTTATATCCATCAGACATCATAATCGACTTTATCATGTTACAATCAACACATTCCACAGCAGTTAATTAATTCCCCTTCTGTATTTTATTTCATATACTCAGAGAGCTCAGTTTTCTTTGTATATTTTGTTTAATTCTGAGATCAAAATTCAGAGTCATAGTTAATCAATCTGGCCCCTTCCACCTCTCGAAAGCCCACCCCAATGCAGCACTCTCCCGGCCCTCTGTCCTCCCTCCACAGCTACTCCACCTCATCATCTTTCATCTTGATTTAAAATGATATTTCTGAATGCGCACCTCTCCACAGGTGCCACCTTGACCATTTTCTTATATATAGATTTGTTTTATGATTCAGTTTAAAGGTTAACTCCTCCATCTCTGCAATCTCCAGTATTATGTTAAGCCAAATCTGTATCTGAGGCGAGTTAGGACTTCGCCATGACCGAGTTATGGTTTTGTGTGCTGCCACTATGAGTATTGCCCACAAATATAGGGCGTCTGAGCTGCCCAGATCTGGAGGGGGGACACCCAAGATCAGATTTGTAAAATCCATCTGTTGTGCCAGTGAGAATATGTCTGCCAGAATGTTTCGGATGCCCTCCCAAAAATCTTTTAACTTTGGGCACTCCCAGAATACATGTACATATGTTGCTTTTTTTCCTGGCACTGTCTCCAACATTCTGGGGGCTGTGCAGGGTTTCTTTTATGCAGGGACATAGGAGGTAGGAAGAAGCGTGTTTTTACCCTCCATTCAAACTCCTGCCAATATGGAGAGCTTGTGGTTTTAGTGGTGATTTGGAAAGTTTTGTTCCAGTCTCCCTCCTCTAGATCAACTCCACTTTCCTCTTTCCATCTGGTTTTAATTTTGATTAAAAAATCTTTTTTAGTTCGCGATAGCGTTTTGTATATATGTGAGATGAGGCCTTTTTGGATTTGTCCTGTTCTGATTGATCTCATGCAATTCAGTAGGGGGGCAGCCCTGATAGGAGTGTGGTCTAGGCTCTGACGTTGGTTGATGTAGGCCCTAATCTGGAGGAATCTGAAGTGGTCTGACTGTCTAAGCTTGTAGGTGTCTTTGAGAGAATCAAAGGCCAGGACCCTATCTCCCTGGAGGAGTTGTTCCAAGTGAGCTAAACCCAGTCTCTCCCACACTCTAAAATTATGGTCTAACTTTGCAGGGAGGAAGTCAGGAGCCCAGGCTATTCTGGCCATAGGCCAGATGGAATGGGTCAGGCTGTATTTCTGCCAAATTCTGCGTGTAGCTGCCACAGTATTTCTGACAGCCATGAGCGGGTGTAAAGATGTGCCCAGCCTTCCTTTGGAAAATAGGACTCTCATGTCGAGGGGAACCTCCCCCTCTGTCTCCCCCAGTTCCATTGCCTTCCAGTTTGAAGTATATGAGGGAGTAGACCAGGACAGGGCCATCTTTAGTTGAGTGGCTAAATAGTAATCTTCTAAGTCTGGTAAGGATCACCACCTTCTCTCTTGTGGGTTTGGAGTATCTTAAGGTTAATCCTAGGTTTTTACCACTCCAAATGAAGCTAGATATTATCTTATTCCATATGAGGAACTGAGACCTTCCAATGTATATTGGGAGGCATTGAAATAAGTAAAGGAATCTAGGGAGGATGTTCATTGTAATTATTTGGATTCTAGAGTACATTGGAAGGTTGATTAGGGACCATTTCCCAAAGTCTTTGTTAATCTGAGCTATTAGGGGTCTGAAGTTAGTTTCAAAGAGGCGGGAGGGGTGCTTAGTTATTATTGTGCCTAAGTATTTCATTCTATCAGCCTCCCACTTAAGGGGTAGCCTCTGTAGGATCGCCCGAGATGGTGCATAGTAGAAACATAGGACCTCTGTCTTTGTTTTGTTGAGTGAGTACCCTGCATGAGTCCCAAATTCCTCCAAAATCGACCACACCTCCGGAATAGACGATTCAGGAGCTGCCAGTGAAAGGAGCACATCATCCGCGTATAGGAAGATTCTCCTCTCCATCCCCCCAACCTCAATGCCCTTTATAATTTTAGATTGGCGGATAGCCTCCGCCAATGGTTCTATGTACAGCGCAAATAACAACGGGGAGAGGGGACACCCCTGTCTGGTTCCCCTACTTAGTCCAAACCTCTCTGACAAGCTTCCGTTCACTTGAATGTATGCCTGAGGGCCGGTATAAAGTGAGTTTTGGCTATCTATGAATGGGCGGGGGAAGGCCATGGCCTCCAGCACCAGAAAGAGAAAGCTCCAGGAGACTTTTTCAAAAGCCTTCTCTGCATCTAGGCTCATAAGGCATGCAGGTGTTCTGGTTCTGTGAATTGAATCTATAGTGTTCAGGGTGGTCCGAACACTATCAGCAGCCTGTCGGCCTGAGACAAAGCCCGTCTGATCCATGTTGAGCAAGTTCGGGAGGAGCAGGTTTAGACGGGAGGCTATAATTGTAGTTAGTATTTTATAATCTACGTCAAGTAGTGAGATAGGCCTGTATGATTCACATTTGGTTGGATCCTTATTATCTTTGTGAATTAGGGAGATAGTGGCATATTGCCAGGAGGGCGGGACTGGAGAACCCTTCCCCCAGACCACTGAAAATACCTCCAGAAGGAGAGGAACCAGTTCCTTTCTGAATGTTTTATAGAACTCTGCACTGAACCCATCGGGTCCCGGGCATTTTCCCCCCTTCAGCTGCTTAATTGCGTTTAAAATCTCCAGTTGGGAGATTGGTTTACACAGAGAGAGCCCCGCTTCCTGTGATAAAGCTGGGAGAGCAAGAGAGGACAAGAACTTTCGCCTCTCTGTGGGGGCTGTCTCCTCAGGGGCTTGATAGAGTTTAGAGAAATATGAAACAAAGGCTTCTGAAATATCAGGTAGCTTGGAGCTAATTCTCTTTGTGGTTGGGGAAACTATTTTGATAATGGCAGTATTTGCCTGATGCCTCCTAAACCTAAAGGCTAATAGTTTTGTTGCTCATGGCCCTCCCTCGTAGAACCTCTGCCTCAAGAAATACAAGGCCCTTTCTACCTCCGCCCTCTGCAGGTCCCCCAGTTCCCTTCGTTTTGTTTTAAGTTCTTGGTCCCTACCCCTCTCCCATTTGAGCTTTTGATCATCCTCCAATTGTTTAATTTGAATCATGAGTTCTTGTTGTTTTTGTTTAGTTTTCCTCTTCCTTGCTGTGGCAACAGCTATTAATCTGCCCCTGACCACAGCCTTAACCGTGTCCCAGATCATCTGGGGGGAACCCCCCCCCACATTGTTCTCTTGTAAGGTTCTAATAATAATTTGTTTAATTTCCTGTACTATATTCTTGTCCTGTAGGAGAGAGCAGTTTAGCCTCCAGTGTGTTTTTTTTCCTTGGAAGCAGGAAGTCTATTTCAACAAATACCGGATTATGGTCAGAGATTGTGCACGTCCCCACCCACATATCACGAAACTCAGTCAGCTGCTGAGTGAAAGTGAAAAAAGTGTCCAATCTGGAGAAGACTTTGAACCTGGGGGAATAACAAGTGTATTCTTTAGTTTTAGGATATTTTTCCCTCCAGATATCTTTTAACCCCCCTTGCTATAGTATCTTTTTAACAGAGGCAGCTCTCTTGACATCCATTGTGGGAATTTGGGACGTGGTGTCAAGCGCTCTGTTAAAGACCAGGTTCCAGTCTCCCCCCATGATCAGGACACCCCTTGCCTTCTCCACTATTAGCTGTATTAAAGAAGAATAGAATGAGACCGGGGACCCCGGGGGGACGTATATGTTAGCTAGTGTAACTATAGTGTCTTGAATTCTGCCAACGACAATAATATATCTGGCACCCTGGTCTTCCACCACCTCCTGAACTTTCGAAGGGAAGAGATGCCACAAGCAGGATTGCAACTCTTCTCTTCCTTCCTTTCTGAAGAGAGGAGTGAAACACCTGCGGGAATCTTTTAGACTTCAGCTTTAGAGCCTCTGATGGGGAGAGGTGCGTCTCCTGAAGGTAATTAATCCCACAGTCCTGTTGGAACAAGTAACCCATTAGTCTCTTCCTTTTTATCGGGCTTGTGTAGCCGTTTATGTTAAAGGAGAGAATTTTTGTTATTTGACTATCCATGTGTGTGACTTCTATTTTGCCATCTTACTTTACACATTTTTTTCCCCATTTCCGTGATCCATGTCTGATGATAGTTATACATTTAGTAATGTTGTTACCCATAGTGTTAACCTTTATACATAACAAACATAGTTGAAAACCTTTCATACTTTTGTTTTTAACCTGCAACTCTGATTCAACTTCTATACACAAAAAACAGAACCAGAACTGTTTTGGAGTGTGCGGGTGAAACTGCTCCCGCTCCCACTTAACCATCGTGAGTTATGTTGACTTCCTAGGTTTAGTTGGAAGTTATCAGCCTCTAGTGCTGAAAGTATAGTACTCAAATAGGTCAAGAAGTACCCCATTAGCACCAGGGAAATCTCCCTTATTGGGTGTCTCATAACATCCAGGTCTTCATTGGCAAGCATAGCCTGCCCCCCCCCCCACACTACAGCTTGAATAAAACATTGGTTTAAGTGTCGCGATGCCAGCAGCCTCTGATCACATTGTATTAAACCTTTCCCCTCTTTAAGGGACCATTACCAAGTTAATGACCTAACTGTAGGTATTTTTAGAATACAGTGGGTCCAAATGTTCTATTCAGGCCGGTAGCCATAATTACAGGAGATCCTGACCCAGTCAGCACGCATTTAGTCCTCTGGAGACAAACAGTTCGCGAGGTTTGAGCATAGGATCACTGCAATTCTTTCACTTATCCCTTTTCCTCGAGGTAATCTTACAGACCACTCCCCCCCCCTCGCTCTCCAGGCCCTGCTGCGCTCTGTTGAACGCCTTCAACAGTTTCACCACCCTCAGACTGTACCAGTGTTGCTTCACGCGATTATTATTTCACCTTCGGCGGTTTGAGGGTAAACAGTCATGCAGTTGGTTTAACGTGTGGCTGGAGGGCGTTCAAATCGTCGTGTGCTTGCGTGTGAAAGTTGAGTTTAGACCTCTTAGATCAAGGGGGAGGGAATCTGCAGGTTAGGCCCCATACAACTAGGGACACAGTGAGTTCAAATCTAACTCATACCTTTACCGCCAACCAGCAGGTTCAGGGACCCATTGCCGCCACGTGACTTAGATTCGGGTTTTCCTGCAGGTGTTGCGCCTTTTTGTTCACCTTGGAAGGGTCGCCGTAGTTCCTCAGTAGCGATGAGATATCCGAGTGCAGGTCCGAGGAGGGGGTCTTCTTCGTTAAGCCTGGCAGAGACGCGCCTTTCTGAGCCACCTTCCACGCCGAGGCGATCAAATCCTTCTCCATTTTCTCCCTATGCATCGCTGGGACTGGTACTGACAGTGATTCCAAGTAGTGCGCTGCAGACAATAGGTCTGGGAATATCTTCGTTCCTTTATCCGTTAGTACTTTTAATCTTGCTGGAAAAAGAACATAAGCTTTAATAGATTTAGCACGTAGTAGTTTCACTATAGGCCACAGCATTCGTCAGCGCTTCCTGCACAGATGTTGTATGGTGTTGTCCAAGCAATTTTTGCCCACGATAGATTAGAGGGCTATTCTGCCATGCATTTCTCAAGACCTCCTCCTTAGATCTATATTGTGTGAAACGGGCGATCACCGGTCGAGGCCGAGCATTGGGATCCCGGGGTTTTGGAGCCAAGGAACGGTGGGCACGGTCCATCGAGAGATCGAGTTCATCTGGAAGTTTTAGGATTTCTTTCAGTAAGTCTCCCAGAAAGGCCCCAGTGTCCTCATGCTTGTCCTCTGCTCCCTCTGGGATCCCGTAAAATCTTACGTTCTGTCGCCTGGATCTTCCCTCAAATCATCAGTCCTCTGGGTCAATTCTTTGTCTCTGGCTAGTAGATATAGCAATAGGTGATCATGCCTGTCCGACTGCTCTGCTGTTTGAGGTTAAGCCCAGCTCTAATTGCTCCGTCTTGTGATCGATTTCATTTCAGCTCCGTACGAAGATCCGAGAGTTTCCTGTCTATATTTTGGACCGTCTGTGCTGTTTGCATAATTGTCTTGATCAGCTCTTTCGGTAGGCCTGTTTCTTGTTACTCCAGTACACAGGGGCCCTCCTCCGTCGATCGGGTCTCCATCGCATCCTCCCGAACTGCTTGCTGCAGCTCTCTTAATTTTTGTGCTGGGGTGTGCGGTACCCTATTGGCTTTCATTCTGGTAGCCTTGGCCGGGGAAGGCATAAGTTATTTCTAGGTTGGCTTTAGATTCTGTCGCGCTGGGATGGGAGCCTCAAGCTTAAGCCACCATTAGACCGATGACATCACCGGAAGTCCGTAACATAGTAGATTTGGGGATGGGGAGAGATGCTAGCAGCAAGATAATGCTGAGCTGCTCCGCTTAGTGTTTACAGCTGTGCGATGCGCTTTCTCTCTCAGCTTTATAATGACACTTAAGGATTCGGAAAGAGACTTTAAATTAAATTTTAAAATGAAAAACTACCAGATAACACTAGTCACGATAGTGTCCCTCACGATGCATGGTATGGGTTGCCAGTTCATGTAGGACTCTTTATTGTGCCGGTGGCGCCTTGGCTTGGGCGGTCTGTGGTGTTGAGGTGCTGCCACGGCTCCGGTGTTGGAGCTTGTGTTCCATGTCTGACTGGCTGTGGCGCCTTGACTTGGGCGGTCCGTGGTGTTGAGGTGCTGCCACGGCTCTGGTGTTGGAGCTTGTGTTCCGTGTCTGACTGCCTGTGGCGCCTTGACTTAGGCGGTCTGTGGTGTTGAGGTGCTGCCACGGCTCCGGTGTTGGAGCTTGTGTTCCGTGTCTGACTGCCTGGCGTAAAACAGATTAGCTGCGACGCATCTGGAAGTAGGAGAACAGGAAATTCCTGTCGGGAGGGTTGGAGTCTGGTGCTCAGAGACTTAGAGAGAATTCCTTCATGTAGTCTAAGATCTGTATCTAAGGGCACTTATGGGCAAAATATTATCCTATAACAGGGATGGACAGATAGATAGATAGATAGATAGATAGATAGATAGACAGACAGACAGACAGACAGACAGACAGACAGATACTGTAGGTAGAAACTCTATTTACGTAGCGCCTTTTCTCGGAGGCTCGGAGCACTTAACGATATTTAAAAACAATCCATACATATTCTTAGTACATAATGCAGAATTCAATATAACATTTTTCTATCATTAACTAAAATAAAAGTTAGTACAATTTATGAACTTCAACTCATAAATTATGTAGGTCATACACTTCATTAAATAGTAGGGTTTTGAGCCCTTTTTTAAGTTAAGGTATGCTGGGATTGGGCCATAAATCTACTTAATATACTATGCTCAGATCAAACGTTCTTTTTTACTCTTTACGCTGATCTGTCCACACAAAGTATTAAAAATTTGAAGAAATGAAAACCGGTGGAAAACCCGTGGAGAAGATGAGAGGATGAAAAGGAATAGCGCAGAAGGAGAAGAAATCAAGAATGGAGTCAGGCCAGGTTTTTACAGCCTTCTGTAAATTAGGTTTTGCTTTGTCCACGTACGTATAAAAAGAGCATTTTTTTATGAGGTTAAATACTGGTAGCTTAAGTCTTTCTTTGTGGCTTTGGCGTGTCAGTGGAGTGACAAAGTGAAATGGTCTTAAATCCAGAAAGGGCTCATTTTGCATTTGTGGGCTTCTGTAAAAACTGATGGCTGGTTAGACTGTATTAAAGAGCTTTCCCAAGTTTGCCACAAGTGGTATTAGGTTGGTACCATTTTAGGACCTCGGTTACAGATTATAATTAGTTAACATTAAGAAGCGACAGGATTTCTAAGGTCCTACAAGAAAGCTGTATATAAGAGCGATATGGAGTCATACAATGAACTTGATGAACAACTGATCTTGCCTCACCATAAAGCCTGGAGGTTTTACTGAAACACATTTTGAAATAATTTTATCTTACTTTCTATACTTATAGTTTTATTTATATATGTGTGATTTAAACAGCAACGATTGTGCTCATTTTTTAATAACAATCCCTCATACCCCCCAAAGAAGCTTACCTCCACAGGACTTAAGACGGTCCACTTTGCATAATTTATTTTTTCTTAGTTTGTGTAGGGGAAGGGATTGTAAATTACATTCATTCGCTGGATCCCTTCTCCTTCCTGGTTCCTATAGTTGAACGCTCCTCCCTCGTGCCGCCCCCACGCTCTGATGTTTTGTGATATATTAGATTATACAGCATGGGGGCATGCCCATTGAATTCAATGAAAGCCAGTTTTCAGTTATATATTTGTATAGTCTAGAGGGTCACCGGGTTCAAATCAAAACCACAGATCAATGAAGAAGGGTCTTGTTCGTTCAGCTGTGTCTTTGCTTTGACCCCTATGACCATCTAAACTTTAAAAATACACAAGTGAAAACCAGCTCCCATTTGAAATCAATGGAGCACGCCCCCGTGCTCTACAAACTAATATGTCACAAAACGTCGGAGCACGAGGGTAGCACAAGGGAGGAGAGTTCAACTACAGGAACCAGAAAGGGGAAGGGATCCAGCGAATTAATGGAATTTATGATCCCCTCCCCTACAAAAACTAAGAAAAAAATAAATTATGCAAAGTGGTTTGTTTACATCATGAGACAGTAAGCTTCCATAGGGGGTATGAAATCGGTGCTCTGTAAGTTGTTTTCTGTTTGTTCTGCTTGTTCAATGACTTTACTCTGTTTCTAATACTGAAGCAGAAGTGAAATATTTACACATTTTCCTATGGAATCCCTACATTACAAAGATTACAATAGAGCAATTTATACTAGGACCTTATAAAAGCTAATATGTAGTGGGTGCAGGGAAGGCCCGAAGGATAGCCTTGTGGAGTTTACTTGGCATTCTTGCCAATCTACCTATGAAGGCAATCATCTATGGGCTCTAACTGGGATAGAAATGAGAGATGCTGTAGTTTGGGCCTACTGGAGCCCATGGGTGCGAAGGGTGGGACAAAGTGACTGGACTGACAGGAGCTTGCACAGTTTATACAGTTCCATTTTGGTGTTCAACAAGTGGTTGGTATAATTTGGCTGCTACAAGGGATGACATTAAGGGCATCGAGCAGCAATTGACATGTGGTGCCCATTGAGTTTCATCAAAGTTGTCGGGCTTATCCAGACACATGGTTGACTCAGGCTAGGGCTAGTAACCATGATTTTCCTATTTTTATGCCCAGGTCAAAGTCACCCACAACTCGACTCTAGGCCTGAATAGGAGGACTTAGTACTATGACTCGAATTCCATACCCAGCAGAGGTATAGGTATGGCTCAATGTATGGCTGTTTTTGTTAGATGCACCTTAGAATAGTCCCACTGGGCTTTTCTGTAAGGCACCACTATTTTTTTTGGCTTTTTGGGCCTAACGTTGATTGATCCCATCACGCTGGTAGACAAAGTGCAATTTCTTTTTATTTTTTTTTTTTATTTTTGTTGACCGGGTAAGTGCACTAGACAAAGCCTGCCTATTTTCAGGCATGACCCGGGGGAAGGGGATACAGATGAATGCCAACTGACCTTAAACCAGATTAAGCTGTTGGTGGTATTTCTAGTGAATGAGGGAAATTTGGCCAGGACACCGGGGAAATTCCCCTGCTCTTTTCGATAAGTGCCATGGGATCTTTAACATCCACCTGAACTACCACCAATCCAGACAGATGGGACCTCAGTTTAACGTCTCATCCGAAAGACGGCACCCCTCTCATGCTGCACTACAGTGTCAGAACTGGGATATTAACCCAAGTGCCAGACATGGGAACTGAACCCACAGCCCTCTGATCTCCCGGCCTCAGAGGCGAGTGTGCTACCTACTGAGCCACTGACACATGATAAGTATTATGGAGGTTTGAAACTATGCTTCTACAGTTTTATTATAATGATGCCACTGAACCATGTTAGGATTATAGTGACTGTGTATAGTTAATACTCTACCAAGCTCCCAGAATTACAAGGTATACAATGTAATACTTAGATAACAGCATGGTGACAACAAACAGAGAATGACTAATTGGCCATGAAATCAGCAAAAGAATAAAGTGCATGGGATTCTAGTCCTAGTTTGGTAACAGGAAAAAGGTTTGTTCGTGCCCTCTTACGGACTTCTTAAATGAGCTCAGAGTTTACTCTCTATGTTCTTTCCATGATTCATGTACTTCTTTTATTTTTAGTACTGATGGAAAATATCTATTTTTTATATGTCTTAATGTTTGTAAATGTTTGTAATGGTTCAAAAATCGATCAAACAATAAACCAATTACTACTACTAAATAACTACTTGTAGAATTGTGGATAAAGAGGTGTTTAGTTTCTACTGCTGTCAGTCCCTCACTTTCTACAAGCACTAAATGCAGAGCAGTGTAGAGAAACCTTAACTGACTTGATCATACTGTGCCAATCCAGCAGAGAGAGATGCATAAGGTTTGAAAGGAATACTTCAGAAGTTAAAATAGCTAATGCTTTTAAAGAGAATGTAATTTAAAACTGGATTTTAAAATACGAAAAAGTAATTGTTGCGTTGAGGAACAGCAGTGCCTCAAAGCTGTGACAGCTGACTGACCATCTGCAGGCCCACAGTGAAAGTCCCAACCCAGGCCTTTATGGTTTGTCCCAGCAACTAGTCAGCCCCTGTGTCACCACACAAACTGAGCCCCTGTGAAACATTAAACAGCCGTTAGGCTTCAACAATGAGGCCCTATTAAAAATCCAGGCAGTGGAAATAAGTTATGCTAACAATCTCTCACACACAATCAATGAAGATGCAGAGTACATTGGAAAGTATTTTCCTAAACATCTAAATCCAAGGGATTTCCATTGCTATCAGAGTACCTTGGAAAGTATCTTCCTTTCTTCTTAAACATTTAAATCTCTTTTTTGGGGGGGGAGGGGGTCCCAAAATGTTGTACATAAGCCAGGCTTGGAGACATCAGCTCCTCGATACTACCAAAAATAGGTCACAGTCAAGGAAGTCCAGAAAATGTTGGCTCACTTAAATAACGATAAATCTGCTAGCAAAGATGGTTTGCCTCTCAAGTTCCTCAGGTTAGCTGTGCAACTAATTGCCAAACCAATCTCCAAAATGTTTAACCTTTCATTCAAGACAAAGTCAGTTCCCGACATCTGGAAGCTGGCCACAGTAGTACCTCTTTTCAAAAAGGGCAAAAGCCTTGTCTTGGACTACCACAGGCCCATATCCATACTCTCAGTTGTAGCCAAGGCACACGAGAAGATAGCACATAACCAGCTAGCCTCTTACCTAGACCAGCACAACCCTTCTCTGTGAGGAGCAGCATGGTTTCAGAAAGGGCCATGGAACCTGCACTGCTTTGGTCAGTTTCACAGACTCTGTACACCAAGCTATGGACAAAGGGTTTATGATGGGCGCAGTGTTCATGGACCTGACTAAAGCTTTTGATCTTTTTTATTTGCATTTAATATAGTGTACCTTAACCCTTACTGTGCTGTGGACTGATATATCAGTCCAGAATTCCTATACATTCTAATTCTGTTGGCAGCTCAAGGGTTAAATTTGTGCCAAGTGCAGTTTTTGCTTCCCTATTGTTTAGTATCGGACTGGCCGGCCTTAACTGCACCACCTCAGCTTTCTGAGCGTGCTGTCTCTTTTTTGCCTTTGACCTGGTAGACCGCTGTCTGCTTCTTCAATGACTTGGCACCGCTGATTGGGGTGGGACCAGCAGCAGTGCAGTGATTTTCAAGCTAACTGCAAAATAGGTCCCATGAGATTAAGTTGGCCAAGATAACCTCAGATGTCAACACCATCGCCTGTGGTGTTCCATAGAACATTACTGTTTATTAGGACTCCTCCTTTTCATGCTTTTCGTAAATAACCTGCCTAGGACCTGCTCAACTGCTAAATCCCTGCTTTATGCAGATGGTGCCATTGTCTAGGTACATGGAAGAAATATAGCTGAAATGAACAAACCCTTGAGCTAAACTTCTACGCTCTTCAACTCTGGTTCCTTAATGAAAAGCTTGTCCTGAATGTACCCAAGACTAAAGCTATGCTCCTTGGCTCTATCCACAAAATTAAACATCGCTCACAAGACCTCAACATCTCTACCCTTGATGGTACCCAGCTCGAATCAGTAGCTGATTTCAAGTATCTGGGCATAATCCTTGACCCTGGCCTCTCATGTGGCAATCATCTGAGCAACACTGTCAAGGTCATTCATCAAAAACTGGGACAAATCTATTGCATCCATTGGCTCCTCATGGCAGACATCAAAGTAAGGGTTGTGCAAAGCAACCTTCTCCCATTATTACATTATGGGGCCATTGTATCAGACACTGCCCCAGAATCAGTATGGGCAAAGAAAAAAACCTTTACCACAAGGTGGCCAGGTTTGCCACCTCCCATGCCTCAGGTTCCACCACTGTGCCAGCCTTGAGCAGCTCAGATGGTTGCAACCAGAGGACAGGGCCCAACTTACACTGGCCAACTTTGTATACAAGAATCTGTACAGTAACATGCCTCTGTGCCTACGAGAGCTGCTCATACTTGTCAACCTCCCTTAGTCCCATTCCACAGCCAATAATTCACTTCTATTTTGTATAACTTTATTAAAGATAGCATTTTTCAGTTAATGCAGCAGAAAACTGAAATAGAGAAATGAGAATGACAGCATATAGCAGGTATCATAGTGTGTCACTGAATACATTAGGAAATACAGGTCACTGAAGGAATCTGTTCATCTTTCCAGTGGTGAAAACAACTTAGAAACATAGAAACATAGATTTTGACGGCAGATAAGGACCGCTTGGCCCACCCAGTTTGCCCATTTCCCTACCTAATGGATAAGCTGCAGATCCTAGTTAACCAGCAGCCTACTTCTTCCTACACCCACCCCCTAGAATTGCCTTATGACTGTCCCATGCATGCTTTAATTCCACCACTGTTTTTGACTCCACAACCTCCTCTGGAAGGCCGTTCCATACATCCACAACCCTCTCTGTGAAAAAATACTTCCTTAAGTTACCTCTGAGCCGTCCCCCTTCTATCTTCAAATTGTGCCCCCTTGTTCTTGCACACCTCTTTTTTTGAAAGATGCTACCCTCTTGGACTTTGTTGATTCCCTTGAGGTACTTGAAAGTTTCTATCATGTCCCCCTCTCCCTCCTTTCCTCGAGGCTATACATATTAAGCTCCTTAAGTCTCTCTTCATATGTCTTCGGTGCAGACCCTGCACCTTTTTAGTTGCCCTCCTCTGGACAGCTTCCATCCTGTCTATGTCTTTGCGGAGATTGGGTCTCCAGAACTGCACACAGTACTCCAGATGGGGTCTCACCAACTGTCTGTACAGAGGGATAATAACTTCCTGTTTTCTACTTGTGATGCCTCTCCCTATGCATCCCAGTATCCCCCCAGCCCTCCTTGCTGCCCTCTCACATTGCTTGCCCACCTTTAGGTCATCTGATATGACTACCCCAGGTCCCTTTCCATTTTTGTTGTTGTTAGTATCTCACCCCCCATTGTGTACTCTTCCCCTGGGTTTTTGTTTCCCAGGTGCATTACCTTGCACTTCTTAGCATTAATCTAAGCTGCCATACATTTGACCATTCCTCTAACCTTGCCAAGTCCCTTCTCATCCTTTCCACCCCACCTTGTGCATCAACTCTGCTGCAGATCTTTTGTGTCATCTGCAAAAGACATACTTTTCCTTCCAGTCCTCTGCAATGTCGCTTATAAAGACATTGAAGAAGACCGGTCCTAATACTGAACCTCATGTACCCCACTAGTAACCCCCATTTCTTCAGAGTGGACTCCATTTACTATTACTCTGTGTCCTATTCTCCAGCCAATTCTTTACCCAGGCTGTCATCTTGGGACCCACTCCCAGGCTGGCTAACTTGTATATTAATCTTTTGTGTGGGACTGTGTCAAATGCCTTGCTAAAGTCTAGGTAGGCCATGTCCACAGCCCCTCCCTGATCTACTACTTTGGTCACCCATTCAAAGAAATCTATCAGATTTGTCTGGCATGACCTTCCCGCTGTGAATCCATGCTGCATTGGGTCCTGTGCCCCTCTGGCCTCTAGATACTCAACAATTCTTTCCTTCAGAAGTGATTCCATCATTTCCTACCACTGAGGTTAAACTAACAGGTCTGTAGTTTCCTGCTTCTGCCTTGCTCCCACTTTGTGAAGGGGAATCACATCTGCCCTCCTCCAGTCCTCAGGTACCACCCCATCCTCCCATGATTTGTTAAAGAGGGTAGTTAGTGGTGTCACTAGTTCTACCCTTAGTTCTTTTTAGAATTCTGGGATGAATCCCATCAGGCCCCATTGCTTTGTCCACCTTCAGTTTTAAGAGTTCTTTCAGAACCCTTTCTTCTGTAAATGGGCTGGTATCAACTTCTGTATCCAGAGTGTTTCTGCTGTTTGTTTTAGGTACCTCCCCCTCTTCCTTTGTAAATACTGAGCAAAAATATTTGTTTAGTATCTCTGCCTTTTCACAGTCACCCTCTGCCCACCCTCCCTCCCTTTATTAAGCCTCACTAACTCTTCCTTGGTCTTCCTTAGCTCCTGATGTACCTATAAAGGTTTTATCCCCTTCTTAACTGAGTTGGCTATTTTTCCTTGGTTTTGGGCCTTTGCTGTTCTGACTGCCTTCCCAGCATCCTTTTGCTTTAACTGATACAGTTCTCTGTCCTGCTCCTTCTGTGATTCCTTGTACTTCCTGAATGCTTTCTTTTCTCTTGAACCTTCACTGCCACTTCCTTTGAGAACCACAGTGGTTTCTTACATCGTTTTGTTTTGTTTATTTGCTTCACACAAAGGCTCGTTACCTCTGTGATGGCAGTTTTTATTATTCCCCATTGTTCTTCCACCCCTCCTTCCTGCCCATTTGCTAGTGCATTCCTTAGGCACTCACCCATTTTGGCAAAGTCAGCCTCCCTAAAGTCCAGTACTTTTGCCTTTGTATGGCTTTGACTCTATTGCTGTGTTTATTGTGAACCATACTGTCTGATGGTCACTAGTTCCCAGATGGCTACCCACTTCTACATCTGTGATCCTCTTCATCTCCATTTGAGAGAACCAGGTCTAGATTGCTCCCTCTCGGGTGGGCTCAATACTAGTTGTCTAAGGCATGCCCCTGTAGGGCATCTAGAATAACCAACTCTTTGAAGTGGCTGCTGCAACTGCACTCCAGTTAACATCTGGCATATTCAGATCACCCATCAGCAATATCTCCCCTTTTTCTGCCATTCTAAGTATTCTTTCTATCATTTCCTTGTCCATTTCCTCCCCCTGAGAAGGGGGTCTGTATACAACCCCTGTGCGGATTGTCGTGCCATTGCCGGTCTCCAAATTTACCCACAGAGCTTCTTCTCCTCCCTGTTTTCCCTTTTGTTCTGTTGCTTTGATTCCTTCCCTTATGTAAAGAGCTACTCCTCCTCCTCTTTTACCCTCCCTGTCCCTCCTGTAGATAGTGTATCCTGGTATGTTTACATCCCAGTCATGGTTTTGTGTGTACCATGTTTCTGTGACTGCCACAATATCCAGATGTTCCTCCCATCAAGGCCACTAATTCAGGAAGCTTGTTACTCTCAGACTACGAGCATTGGTACTCATTGCTCTCTAATTTTTGATGGTTTTACCTTCTTTTGCAGCATCCCCCACTGACCTTTCTACCTCAGTCTTTTCTCATTTAGTACCCTGTTTTGTAGGGAGAGGCTGGGATTTTCCTGCTGCTTATCAGTGCCTCCCCCCTTGACTAGTTTAAAAGCTTGCCCATGAAGCATTTAAACCGATTGCTCAAAAGACTTGTTCCCTTCCTGGACAGATGCAGGCCATCCTCCCAGTATAGGCTGGTGTCCTCCAGGTGGAACCCCAGTCCCAATGAAGCCAAACCCTGTGCTCCACACCATTTTCCAACCATTCATTAAACTGCATGGTGCAAAGTACCCTCGCCTCACTCATGCCATTGACAGGCAGCACCTCAGAGAAGGATATTGTGTGTTCTACTTGTCATAGGCCCCTCCCCAATTCCACAAAGTCCTTCTGCACTGCTCTAATCTCATGATGAGCCAAGTAATTTGTCCCTAGGTGGACAATGACGTCCAGCTCAGACTCCCGTGCAGCTGTTCTTGTGATCCCAAGGATGCACTTCCTCTCTCTCCAAGCCATGGCACCGGGCAGGCACCTTACTTCAGTTTTCCCTGCACCCCCCAGTTCTATCCCCCTAATAATTGAGTCTCCCAACAGGAGCTGCTTCCTTTCCTTGTGGTATCCTCTGCCTCCTTCCTGTGGGCCTCCCTTGTGACAGTTGTCCTCAGCCTCCTTAGTCTCCTCTGCAGGTGCATCCATAGGGGAGCTATGCTCCCCCAGAATGGTGTATGGATTGTGGTGTGGAACAACTGACTGTGTGTGCCTCTGTTCCACCATCCTCACCCTCCCTGAGCCCACTGTGGTCCAACTGCTGTGCTTTCTTCGCAACCTCTGAGGTAGTGGCGGTGGCTCTGGTGCTCCCTGGATGGGGGAGGTTCCCTTCCTACCGTCCATTGTGGCCTGGGAGAAGGTTCCCTTACTACTGTCCAGAGTGGCCTGAAGACGGGCAACTTCTCCCTCAGGGCAGAGAGTTGTCTGCAAATAGGGCATCTCAGCCTCCAGAAAGACTCCCGGAAGACTGCTGCCCCACAGCCATTACATTGCACTACTCCCCACATTTTTTTTTGTTTTGTTTTGTTTTTTTGTGTGTGTGTGTGTGGTTGGTTTGTTATATAGAAATATATATATATTATACAATGTGTATGCTTATATTGTCAGTGCAGTGTGCTAGAGAGGATATGACAGTGATATGCCCCTTGCACTCTTGACACTCTTGAGGAAATGATGTCAGAACCCCAGGTATAAAGGAACTATTTCCAGGGATGCGTGGGCTGAGGGGTGGGAAGGAGGTTGGGTCTAAACTGTGCCCTCACAAAACAATCAGCTAAAAGCTCTGACCCACCGCTGCGATGAGTGCCTTCCTGTCAGCAAGATGCCCTACCCAACAATTTGACAGAGAAAATACCCTGCTAATCAAACAGAGAAAAATCCACACATCCAAGTCAGACACAGGTAAACCTCCCCAGCCCCAAAACAGACCTGGTGGTTTGTGCTCTGAAAGCTGTCAACCCCAAAATAAGTCAGCTGTGCTTTAAACTCTTCCTGCACTGAAAATCTTAAGAATTGTAACAAACAAACGTAAACCTAGATCCACCTCCCTCTGTTGCTTGAAAGACTGTCTTTTCCTGTTTCACAATGCAGGTTTTGCTATGACAACTCCTTAACCACAGTAACTTATTTAAAAGTAATTTAACTATCACAAACTCCTACGCACTAGTAAATTATTTAAAAATAGTTTCTGTCCCAAAATCCTAGTAGTCAATCCAGCTACCCCCAAGGGACAACCAAAATGCAGTATTCCAACACTTGTGAAGTTACTTCCAAGATAAGCAGAGTTTGCAAGCTCTTTTTCAACTCCTCAGCCACCTGTAAGTTATTTAAAATAGTTTAACTGTCAGAAAATCCTAGTAGACAATCTAGCTACCTCAAGGATCTACCCAAATGCAGTATTTAAATCCTTCTGAAGTTACTAACAAGATCAACAGAGTTTGCAAGCCCCTTCTTGGTTAAACACTAAATAAATATGTGAATAAAAAGCAATTACCAAGGGTAGTTAGTTTCACCTCCCACAGAATTAAGCAAAAGTGCACGTTTGTTGCAGATATCAAGTGCAATATAGAATTTCTCACACAGCTCACAGCTGAATAAAGAAGTAGTGTCCTTCCAGGTCAAGAAAATGTGATGTCAGTTTATCTATTGTAAGATATAGTATGTGTTCTGTTTTAGTTTGCCACTATTAAAACATGATAAAATAGTAACAGTGATATATTAAACAACTTCTTAAAGTACAAAGCGTCTGTGTCTAACTTATAAAGCGCCCATTTTCTATAAATTTCTTCAAAGATAGGCATATGATAAATACAGAAAAAACATTTTTTTCTAGTTTATAAAGAGACTCTATGGGTGGATGTGGTTTCAGCCAAAATCTTATTATTAGCTTTTTAGCCCCCCCCAACCCGATACAAGCAAATGAAGCAGCAACAACTGTCTCCCTCTGAGTTGAGGTTCCCTTTACAGTAATGGACAATAGAACTGCGGACTGAGGAGGTCCGGACTATCAAACATGTTCCCCAAAATGTGGCAGATCTCTGCCAAACAGGGGTAAGTGCAGGGCAACTCCAAAATATAAGGACATGATCTGCCTTAGTTTCCCCCACAGTTCCTCCAGCAGTATGTACTGAGAACCACTGGGATTCTAAAAACCAGTAATTCCTTTCTGACCCCGCTTATGAGAACAGGTATGGGCCATAAAAATCTTTCAAATTCAAGGCTGCCCCCCTCTGGCATGTCATACCTGCACCCATTAGGCAGACTCCCTCCAGTAAAGTGTTTGCTCCTAAGATGAAGGATCATTTGCTAAACCTCAGTACTTGCTCCTGTTTCTTGTAGATATGCTTCCTGCATTAATTAATGGACAGTTCAATCTCAACTGTAAAACTTGCTGTACAACCCAGTGCACATCACGTTTTCTCATCCATGTTCTCCATGTTTCATGTTGTGAGGTCCCAAAATCAATCAGCCTACTTTTGCACCCCTCCCAGTCAACTCAAGTTGTATAACCCATTGCAAGACTGATCCTCTCCCCCCCTTTTCTTTATGTTTGCTTGCGCACATGCACAAGAAACACTATGTGACAGCTTAGGAGAGAAAAAGGGTTTTGGAGGTGCAGCACTGTGGTGGCCAATGGCCCCACTGCATTTTGAGGCCTGGCTGTGTTTCCCCAATGTACTGGCATGCCACTGCTGACACTAGTTCAGCAGGCGTGCCACAAAGTTGAAACAAATTCACTGCTGTAATGAGGGAGCAACCCGTCATTGCAGGGCAGTGCCTTGCCTGGTGTAACATTTCATGTTACAGGGCGGCGGCTGTCGGCATCCGCCTCAGAGTCCCCATAAAAGCCGACAGGGGTGGCCAATCCCCCTGTTGGCATGCCCTCTCCCCAGATCATTTGCCAATGGGGAGCCCACTCCCATCGGCATAATACCCCTATACATTCTGTTTATCGAGGGTGCCCAGTCCCCTCTGCATCATGTCCTCCCCAAACACAGATCCTTGTTTCTTTGTCAATGGGAGGCCCAATCCCCACTGGCTCCAGTCCCCCTCAAAACACACAGGTGGACGCTGGGAGCCCACCCCAGCGTACCAAATCTACCTCCAAAAAGAAAACCTTCCCTGATGATTTAAATGTTTTTTTTTAACCCCTGAAAAGTTGAAAACAGTCTCTTGTTGTGTCAAAGACTCTCTCTCCCCAACCCGCCCACCTCTATGCCCATATCCCGCACCCCCTCACCCCATACTTACCTCCGGAGTTGATGCACGATCTTTGGTGGACAGAACACGTCTGTACTCTTCAAAAGCTGACCGCGAACTGGAGAAATGCAGGTAAGCTGTATAATGGAATAAATGGTTTTTTTTCAACTTAGGTGGATAGCTTGGCCAATTGTTAGGATTTTAGCACCACATCTTCAACATGGGGTTCTTGGGACCCCACCTCATGAATTCAGTCCCTGTCATTTCGTTATTCGATCCTAAAAGGTGATTTGGTGGTCACTGCAGGGAATCACCTTTTGAACTTAAGTAATAATGACGTGTTACCATTCATGAGGTGGGCTCCTCAAAGACTATGTTGCAAATCTGAGTGAAACAATTCCAAAAAATTACTGTGTTACAAGCCTGCGGAGCAGTTTCTACGCATGCTCGTAACTGAGAATTTTTAATATTTTCACTCCAGATTTTCAGCATTGCCATTTTTTCACACCTTCTTATGAACAGTACAGCTGTCATTTTTTCACATCCTGCCCAAAATGTGGTTTCGCACATGTGGTGCACAATGTCGCGGTCGCTGTGGGAAATCAATGTTCGGGGCAGATTAACAAAATCACAGTGACACTGTTCATGAGTGGAGGTCCAAAAATGCCTATGTTAAAAATTTGGTGAGAATATTTCACAAAATGACTGTACTACGAGTGTGCATTGTGCAGTTTCCGCGCATGCTCGTGACTTCGAGACTTTTTAATATTTTCACTCCAGATTTTCAACATTGCCATTTTTTAACGCCTCCTCATGAACAGGACAGCTGTCATTTTCGACATCCTGCCTGAACTGTATTTTCGCACATCTGGCGCAGAGTGGTGCGGTCACTGTAGCAAACCAACATTCGAGACAGATTAACAAAATCACAGTGCCACTGTTCATGAGCAGAGGTACCAAATGTTTTCATGAGGTGGGGGTCACAAAAAGATCATGTTGAAAATTTGTAGTGCAAATACCAACAAACGCCCAGGGCGTTACAGTTTCTAACCATAACACCCCACCCTGTACAGACTGACAGGCATCTGGGGGTGTGCCTTTTGATTGCCTGCTGTAATGCTCATGCCATTCCACCCCATCCTGCAGCTAGAGACAGGCATTGAGGTGTGCCTTGGACTCTTTGGCCCCAGAGTTCACACCATACTGCACCCATTTCAGCATATTTCCTTATAGAATGGGGGTGACTGTAAAGCCGAACACCCCAAGGCACACCTCAAAGCTTGTTGGTGTCTGCAGAATAGCGTGAGTTGAAACGGCATGAGCGCTATGCACGACGGTGCAAAGGCACACCCCAATGCCTGTCCATCTCTGCAGGGTGGAGGTGGGGTTGGCGTGAAGTTCAGTGCTTCACTGCCATTCCTATTCTGCATCTGTGTAACTCCTGCACTTCCAATGCTAATATCAGCAAGCAAACATTTGGCATTGACAAATGCTTGTTTTGTGCTCAGCTCCAGCTCCTCCAGGGCCTCTCACTCAACTATTTTCACTACTCTTTTTTTCCTCTTTCCCCTCCTACCAGGCGTTTTCCCTTCCTCCTAGCCCATCACGTCAGGGCAGTCCCCCCCTCCCTAAGTATGCATACTCCTTTTGTAGCCCTTGTCTTTGTCCTCCCCCCATTACTCTTACCCCCTTCCCTACCCACGGCATGCCCACCATCACCTACCTACCTGTGGTTTGCCCCTCTCACTGTCCTCCCCAAACCCCACCCTCCAAACCCCACCTTCTTATCTGAATCTGTTATCTTCCATCCCCTACTCTCTCTCTCTCACCGTCTCACCCCCCCTCCTGCTCTTCCACCCAGTACTCCCATCTCCATCCCACATCCCAGCCTGCTTACCTCAAATTGTCTAAATTTAGAACTCCTTTACTGTTTCCTCTCCCCCTCTTTACCCTCACCTCATTCCTATACCAAGTGGCAGATAGTTGCCCTCAGATCCAAGCATCTCCTGCTTCTTCCACTACTCCTCCTCATCCTCTTGAGTGACGGTCACACAAACCCTGGTCCCCTCTCCCCTCTACTCTCCAACCTCACCGAAGGCCTATGAATCTATCATCTAAATGTTAGCAGCCTCCTCCCCAAAGTGGACTCTCTTAGACTATGGGTCACCCAGTACTCCCCCGACCTCCTGTGCATTTCAGAGGCTTGGCTCTTGCCTCGTACCTCCGACACCCAAGTATCCCTCCTGGGCTACAGCTTATATTGCCAGGACTGCTGTAAGTGCGGCGGTGATGTGTCCCTCTATGTCCGCCCCACCCTTCCATGCAACATCACATTCAGGGAATCCCATACCTCTTCTTATGAGTACCTCTCCGTTTCCCTCAATTTCCCATCCTCCCTTCCACCCTTGGTCACTGTGTTATATGCCTCCCCCAAACTCTCTACTCCCTCTCTCATTGACATCATCTCCTCCCTAGTCTCCGTGGAATACTCTAAAGAACTTATCATCTTAGGGGATTTTAACCTTAACTGGACTTCCCCCCCTCACAAAAACCCTATACTGATCATACTGAATCTCTCAACCTCACTCAGTTAATAAAAGAGCCCAGCCGCCCAAACCCTTCTACACAAAATCACTCACTTCTTGACTGGATACCCTCTACCCACCCTCATAGAATCCTCACTGCAGGCACCTTTTCAGATGTCTTTAGTGACCACCTCATTACTTACTGTGTTTGCAAAGCCCACACACCTCACTCCCCTCCTGCACATCGTTGGATCCACTCCTACTGCTCACTTGATATTGAAGCTCTGCTGCGTGACCTACATTCCACTGACTGGTTGGGGGTGTACTCTACTCCCGACATTGAGTCAGCCCTGTCCCTATTTTCACACCTCCTCCATAATGTCTGGTATCATCATGCCCCACTCAGATGTCGCAGGGTTAAACAGCATCATCGACCCTGGGTCTCTGTTGACCTCATCAACCTATGCAAATCCCACAACCAAGCCTGGTCCTGACACAAAGCCATGTAAGCCCTTCCCGATCAGTACAATTACGCATTAAGGAACACCTGCACCAAGGCTATCAGGTCAGCCAAGGCCACATACTTCCACACTTTACTGCACTTGAATCACAACTCCCCAGCCAAGTTCTGGATGACCCTCCATTCTCTTCTTGATCCCCCTACCCAATCAACAACCACCATACTATCAGTAGATGGCTCACCTGTCACAGACCCAGCCTTAGTCGCCTCTGTTCTAAATGCCGACTTTACCACCTGTGCTCTACCAGCGACCACTCCTGACACTTCACTCCCTGCCCCCTTCCCACTTTCCTCTCAAGGTTACTCCTTTCCTCCTATCGCACACCATGAAGTCTTGCAAGCCCTTTCCTCCCTAAGCCCCAATAAGTCTAGCCGTGACCATCCTGACCCTTGCTTCCTTTGTATCTCAACCCCGCCATATCTCTCCCTCTTACTCACATCTTGAACCGCTCTTTCTACCACTGCACAGTCCCATAGGCCTAGAAGTCTGCTAAGATCATACCCCTATACAAAGACAGTGACCCCGCTCACTCCGGGTAACTACCGTCCCATATCTCTGCTTCCTGCTCTGGCCAAACTTCAGGAATCTTTAATCCTCACTCAACTTACTGAGTATCATAACTTCTTAAACTTGTTCTCCTCCTTCCAATCAGGTTTTAGGGTGAATTACTCCACAGATACCGCACTCCTTCGCGTTACCAACTCCATTCTCTCTGCATGGACTAAGGACACCTAACTAGTGCCATCTTCATCGACCTCGCTAAGGCTTTCTATTCCATTTCTCATCCCCTCCTTCTAAACAAACTGTCCTCTGTCAGTCTCTCTCCGAAATCTGCAAACTGGTTTCGCTCCTACTTCATGGGTCATATCCAGCAAGTCCTCACTGGCAGTGCCCTCTCTCCTCCCCTCCCAATCCATGCTGACATTCCCCAAGACTCCATCTTGGGCCCCATACTTTTCTCCATCTTTCTAAACGATCTCCCGTCTGTCCACTCTGTGTCTAATATACAGATGTAGGCCAATGACACTGTTCTTTTCACCTCTGGTCCCTCTGCCACAGCTGTCCAATTCCAGCTCCAAGCTGACTTATACTAACATACTAAAATGCCAGCAGAGTAGGCCTTATGGCATTTCGTGTCTGCTCAATAGTCAGCACCTATAATGTGCGCCGATTTTGCTGCCCCCCCAACTCTCTTAGGTTTCCCTATCCCCTGTCCAATATATTTCCCCTGCACTGGACTTACTCAGCTTCACCCTCCCCCCATACCTGACCCAGCCCCTCTTGGACCACTCTACAGTATCTGCCTCTACCAGTCCCTTGGGCAGCGCATTCCATGGTTCCACCACCCTCTCAGTGAAGTAACACCTCCTCCTCTCCCCCGAGTCCCCAGCTTCCACCCGTATCCTCTGGTTGCCCCTCCTTCTTTGTAACACCCCTTCTGAGCCTCCCTTATTAATCCCCTTTATGTACTTGAAGACCTCTATCATGTCTCCCCGTCCCTCCTCTCCTCCAGCGTGTACATGTTGAGCTCCACAAGCCTCTCTCTGTAGGTCCTTTCCCCCATGCCCCAGATCATCTTAATTGCCCTCCTCTGAACCCTCTCCAGGAGTGCAATGTCCCCTTTTAAGTGCGGCCTCTAGAACTGCACACAGTACTCGAGGTGCAGCCTAACCAGGCAGTTATACAAACGGAGGATCACTTCCCTCCTTCTGGAAGTAATCCCTCTAGTGATGCATCCCAGCATCCTATTGGCATTGTCCCCTACCCTCCCACAAGTCTCAGAGTTGTTCATCTTGACATCCACCACCACCACCCCCCCCAGAGCCCTCTCGCCCTCAGATACTTGTAGTGCGTCTCCCCCAGGATATACACTTGGCCCGGGTTTCTGGCCCTCAGGTGAAAAACCCTGCATTTCCCTGCACTGAATTTCAGTTTCCACTTACTCAGCCACCTCTCCAGAACCTCCAGGTCCTCTGGCAGGGCCACTCTCCCTTCCTCCACATCCACCACTGCTCCCAGCTTCTAGTCATCTGCAAAGAGACTCATTTCACTCCTGATACCTTTCCTTATGTCAGAGATATAGGCGTTAAACAGGAGTGGCCCCAGGACCGACTTCAGCCTGGTGCTTCAGTGGTGTTATGATAACCTCCTTAAGATAAATGTAAAAAAAAAAACAAAATGGTGTCTATGACCTTTGGAAGCCCTCAAAAAATGTGCCACCCTCCCCTCCCCCTCTCATTCACTATCTTTGATAGTTCCTTACTGGACTCAGTCCCACACTATAAATACCTGGGTGTCTGGTTCGATGCTCAACTTGACTACATTAAGAATATACTGTAGAGTACATCCACACAAAACTAAGCCCTAAACTAGGCGCACTGTATAGAAACAAAGCAGTCCTCTCCCTAAATACTCACAGAGAACTCCTCACTAAAATGATTATACTCTCATTCAACTATACTGACATAGTTAACGGCACCGCCTTAGCCAGACTAGGCTCCCTCTATGACGTTTTCTGCGGATTGGTGCTAAATGCCCCTTCTCGCTCATCCACTGCTCCCTCTATTCATCCTTCTCACTTACTTCCCTCCAACACAGTCAGCTACTTCACTCTTCCCTTCTCATTGCTAAATTTTGGCTCAGGTCCCTACCCCCTACTTCTCCTCCCTCCTGTCTCCCTCATTCAAGGCCCCCCTACCCCCTCCGGTCCAGGGACACCCACTCTTTCTCCCTCACTAGGCTCTCCTCCTGTTTTGACTCTGCTGCTTTCTCTTACCAACTGCCCTCCCTCTGGAACACCCTCCCTTCCCACATCAAGACACTCCCCTTCCATCTCTTAGCTTGAGCGTGCTCTAGCCCTCTCCCTTGTGTTCCCTGACCCATACCCCTGCCACGACAATTCTCACGTTAACACACTCCCCCCAGCAGCACCCCCTTTGCTCAACTACATCACTTTTCTGCTTTTTCTTTCCTTCATTCCCGCCCTTTCCACCGTCCCCCACTCCCAGCCGTAATGCTGAATATTTGACGGCTCTACACTATTTGTTTGACTAGCAATTTCTGTTATCACTGTATGTACTATATTTTTGCTACCACACCTGTACTGATTCCCGCTAATTCAATACTAGTTGTTTATTTCTGAAACTAGTTCCACGTTGTATTAGTTTTTCAGCCTATTTATTTGTAAAACCAGTTTCAATTCATGTGTATTTTCTGTATCTACTTCCCTGTTGTTGTTTTCTGCTTGTTTGTTTGTAACTCCTTACGGCCCCAGTCGCACCTGGAAATGAGCTTTGGCTCAGTGTGCCTCTCCTGGTCAACAACTTTAAAAAAAAAAAAATGAATAAAAATGCTTCAACCCTGCACTTTATAAGAATTTAAAAATATAAATCTGTGTCAGTTTATTGTGCCCTATGGTGTATCCTACGTCCCATTATCTCAAACCACTGTACTATAAACCATGACATTATTTTGTAATGCTTCCTCATTGCACTTATAATAGCCAGGTTGTACCGGAAAAATGGCACCTGGTGCCTGTGCACCTATCTGGTTATCAAAGTATAAAAAAATAAACAAACTCTAGACATTTCCCTTACATTTGATAGTCACATTGCAGCAGCTGTCAGAATGTTGAATTAAATTCTAAAATGTGGTATTCCATACAGCACATCACTAACTTGTAGGCAACACAAGAGAAAGACTGGTAATAAGTAATAGTCATGACGGAAAAAGAAGATTGAGTATTCTCAGAGTTCTCTTTGCTACCTTGGATATCTGATACACAAACCACTGGGATTCATCACTGACAGCAGTTTGATTCAGGGGGCGCAGTTCAACAGTAAAATGAAAAATCTAACTCAGTTCCAGGAGCAAAACAGGGACAGACTGTTCCTGTGTAAATGACACTCCCCTAAAGGCATAAAACTAAATAAAGTATAACAATGCAACTTGTAAAGAGGAAATGTGTCCACCTCACTGCTCTCCAATACGTTTGATCCTAAGTGATGGGTTCCCCAGTGAATTGTTTTCCATTTCCAGCGCTGCACAATGCCACTCTCTGAGGTAGTGTAACTGCTGTTTACTACTGGGCCACAGGAAGCTCAGGCTAACTACTGGGCCTGCTGGTAGCCACTCCATGCTGATAGACCGGGATGACAGGCTGTGGGCTGGGTACAGTTCCTACTTGGGTCACATGATTTCATTCTCACTACAGTTTGCTTTATAAGTAAATAAATGTTGTATTGAAGGCAGAGTACCTGCCTTAATAGAAAACAGTAATCTGTAACATCATGGTTATCATCTGAGATGACTGCTTTAATTCTCTAAATGTCCGCGCAGCATGAAAAATCCAAACTTGGAAACCTCGATTTGCTATAAAGTTGCTGAATATCTTACTGAGCATTAAAACGTAACAAACAAGTGGGTTCCTGCATCTGAATTATATACAAAAGGGAACGCTGCGTGCACCATTCTGTTAGAAAAATATATAAGGGAGCCAGCCCGGTGGCATGTAGGGCTGAGGTGCTGGGCGCCTTACCTCCTGCCATGCCGGTTAGACAGGGTCGGGAATGGACTTGGGTTGCTCGGGGCCAGCATGGAGAGGAAGGATCGAGTGTCCCTAGCACAACTCTCCCTCCTCGGGGAGGGGGGGTTAGGGTGGCATGGCTGGGTGGCAGCTAATGCACATCAACACATAGGGAAGGGATCCCATGTTCAGGACACCGAGGCCATCTACACACAGCAGCAGAGTTCAGACACTGCATCCACTGCACGTCCGTGGGCCTGGGGAAAAATCAGGAGGAAACCAACCACAGGTGGCAGGATGAAGACTGACCCTCTGCAGGCCCCGTCCCGATGGCCAGGCACAACCCTAGTCCTGTAGCAGAGGACGACGGTGAAGGTAAGTGCCAAAGGAGCCAGGTGACAGAGCTGGGCAGGTCAGTCAGAAGGGGCCGCCGGGGAGAATCAGGAGATAAACAGAATATGGAAAAAAGAAAACTATCTAAGGGATATGCCATGGGGAAGAGTCAGAGACATTATTTATCTATTTATATGAGTGGTCACCTCACAAAAGGCATGAGCTATGAGTGAGGTGTCCGAGGGCAAACTGCACGAGTATAGATAAAGTATTTATCAAACTCTCCCCCACTGCATATTTTATTTATGCAACAGGGAACATTTTGGACAGCAGAGGTAGATTTTTTTTTTAGAAATTATTTATTTTGACTTTTCATGCATTGTTCCGCTTTAAAAATGGGTTGCTACACAGTTGTTACTGGACGCTGTAACGTCCTGATGGCTGTGACATCCCCAACATGTGTGTTCATTGGTGGTTAGGTACTTTAATGAATAATTATAGGTAGAAAATGGTGGTGCCTCTTAGCAAGAGGACTGAATGGAAGGCAGTTTTGATAATTCTGAGTCTTAGAAACAGAGAATTTGACGGCAGATAAGGACTGCTTGACCCACCCAGTCATACTTTGTTTCCACTAGTAGTCACGTAGTTTCATTTAGACAATTTGGGCAAAAGTGACCCCTGTAGTCTTTTTTTTTTTTTTTGACGTGGCAGTGGAGGTTTGCCGCAATGATCGCAGAACAAGGGGCAAGTACGAGTGGTTGTGTACAGCTGAGAAGTTCTTTAAAACAAACAAAAAAAAAAAGAATGCCTTTTTTTTTATTTCAGTCTAAGCTGAACCAAGAGGATCTGGAAATGGTGTAATGGTCTGCGGATATGAAGACAAGAGCTACACTACTAGTGGTCTACTGACTGGAATTGTTCATATTTGTGGGTGGGCTGCCGTGAGGGCAGGGGATGGCTTCCATGAGGGTGGGAGAGCGGAGTGGAATGTGGTCAAGCAACGGTAAATACAGCTTGAACACAAAAAACTGCAGAAAAGAAAGTAAACTTGTTTTACATTTGGATCTTAAAGAGTACCAATCCTGCTTATTTTAACCTAAGCCCTCCACCAGTAGCTTACCAGCACTGGAGTTTAATTCTTCATGGTTGAATATTTTTCATTTGCTATTCTGTGAAGGGGAAGGGATTGTAAATTTGAGCTGGCTGCCTGATCCTTTCACCTTCCTGGTCCCAATCTAGTCCAGCACTGCCCCCATGCTGCCCCTGCTCCCCTACATTTTATGATGTAGGAGTCTGTAGAGACCGGAGTCATGTTCCATTGACAGTAATGAGAGTGTAAGCCCCCTTTGAGGGCTTACTAGTTAATTAGTGTAGCCGCTGTGTTTGGATCTGGGGCCCTGCCTACTGACAGGGGAGGCCTCAGGCCAGAGGGCTTAAAAGGGAGTTTTTTGGCATGAATAGAGAGAGGTCTTGGAAAGGAGAAGAGAGAGGAGTGCAGTCCGTTGTGTATTCGGCCATGAAGGCTGAGGTTTAGGGCTAAGGTGGGCCATTTGCCACCCTGGACCAATGCCCTCGAAGATCAACTGGGTTGTGAGTGGTCAAGCAGCAGTGAATGGTGCTGGAGCAGATTATAGGACCGCCTGCACCAATCTTGTGGAGCCGGAGCCTAAGGAGTTAATGTGGGGCCCACCTCGTGATCTCTGGCACCGAGGTGGGGTAGGTGCAGGTGGGGTCACGGAATCCTTGTCCATGGGTGAGAAGCAATTGAGTCCTGTTTATGCCAGGCTGTTGGGGCAGTGCAGTGGTGGCAGCCCGTACTGTAGGGAAGGCAGTGGTGGCAGCCTGTCCCCCTTTCCATGTGGCACTGCAGTCTGGCTGGGAGGCATGTGAAGATTCTATGTAGCTGAAGAGGGGAATGTACTCTGGGTCTCCGGGATTGCAAGGGCCCTGGTGTGTCTATGATGCTCTGGGATGCTTGGAGCTTTGCACAGGCTTTGGCAAGATGGGACTTGGCCATGTCTTTTCGGTCTCTGTTGGTGAGGCAGACCATCCATGTTTGGGAGCGCTCCAGGATCAAACTGCTGCTGTGAGAAATTTGGGACTGCCTGTTTTGGCAGCTCGTAAGTCCATAGCTGCATGTGGGGTGCCCGAAAGCTTATCTTTTAAAGTGAGAAATGAAGCAAAGTAAGTTTAGTGCAGGAGTGAAGTTGGAGAAACAAACTTTTGTGGCCTTTTCCGGCCCGCTGTAAAGTGATGCTACCAGGATTCGCAGAGCCTCCTCGGCTCTAAGGGAAGCACTGTAGAATAAGCTGTTGGGAAATAACAGTTTACTGCAGACTGTATCAGGCCCTGTGCCCAGAAAGTTACTCACCGTTTAATTATGCGCCCCATGCTCCACGGAGTGGACTGATCAATTTTCAGCACAATTAAATCATTTTTTCCTTTTACTGCTGAGTGGACAATGGACTTAATTATTGCACTTTGTGATTGACTAAGTGTTGCCCCCCCACCTGTTTGCACCCCATATCTATTGAGCTGCCTGCACCCCCTGAAGACCACTCATCAGAACCCAGGTAATGAGTCTTAATTTCTGGGCAAGTGCTTCTTGGTTGCAAGTGCCCCCCCCTCCCCCTAAGTTTCCATCTAAAACCCCTAGACAAGGGGGGGCTTACAAGAGTATCATTAAAAACATCTATTTTCATGCCAGCTCATCGGCGCAGCGGTTGGATTTCCGCTTGCGACGCTGGCGACCCGGGTTCGGGAATGGACTCGGGTCGCTGGACAGCCAGCAAGGGGGAGTAGGCTTGAGCATCCTGCGACTGCTCGCCTTCTCCGGGGGGAGGGAGGGGATGTGGCTAGCTTAAGCAAGCCCCATTGCACAAGGGGTGTGGTGAACGTCGGCTTGGCCTAGACGTTCGTAGCACACCATGCCCCTGGGAAGAAATGTGGAAATCCCAGCCTCCCTGCCGGATGATGGCTGCTGGCTCCTGCCGACCCAAGATGCCCTGACGCCCCGGAATCCACCTCAGCAGCGCCCAGGGACTGATTGACTAGTGCGCTGGTTTCCCCTCCTGATGCCTTCCCCCTCAGAGAGGGACCCATCCGGTGAAGGGATATGCCGGGCCACCCCTGGGTCAGCTGCGATCTGAGGTGAGTGGAAGGGGGTCAGGGCGAGGGGGTCGGAGGAGTCATGAGCAGCCAGAAGGAGAGGCAGGCCAGGGGGCAAGTAAGGCGCAAAAAAAACAAAAAAAAAAACATCTATTTTCATATTTTAGAGGTCCACTGAGGGCAAGTCACAGTCACAGCTCAACTAACAAGAGTGCTGGACTAGATTGGGACCAGGAAGGGGTTTGGAATTGGGCAGCCAGTTCAAATTTACAATCCCGTCCCCTTCACAGAATATCAAATGAAAAATATCCAAATATGATGAGTTAAACTCTGGTGCAGGTCAGTTAGTGGTGGGGGCTTATATAAAGCACTGGAACTGGTGTTCATTAATAATATGGCAGGCGGTATAATATGGCAGGCTGTGTGTATTTGCTACAGGTGTATTTTTTGTACATTACTAGGGGGTCAGTCAGGCTGGTGAAAGTGAGTGAAGTAGTGCCAGAGAGGTGGCCAGCCAGCACAGTGATATAGTAACTGTACGTGTAGATCAGTGATGACAAAGGTACTATATGAGTCAGCCCCCCAAATGGGCTTACCTGAAAGGGGACACTGCCCCAGCATTCCCTCTCTAGCGTCCCCCAGTGGTTGTGGTGGGGCTAGAGCCTAGCCGCCCCACTGGTGGTCCATGGCAGTTCACGCCCTAGTTCCGTGACCTTGGCCCATGTTCTGAGTGGGACCGAGGTCCGATTCTGTTTTCAGCGACTCTGGGTGCAGAAATGGGGGGGGGGGTGAAGATAATGGGAGCCCTGATGCAACCAAGGGGGCTTGCACAGATACACAGGTGTCCTGGCTCCCAATTGCTAGCGGAGCCAGGGCCAATAAATATTAGCCCAAGAAAGGGCTTAATAATAAAGTTGGGGACTGGGCAGCAATATAAATAAGATGGCAGCCCCCTGGGGACTATAGAAGAGAGGGGGCTGCTCGGGAAAGGTTACGGGGCTCAGAGACAGCCCAGGACTCTGACAGTCAATCAGAGAGTGGCTGTGGAAAAGTTATTTAAGGGACTGTTTTGCCTGCCAAAAGGGTTCAGTTGGTGGCTCAGCAGTAGTGGGAGTGCAGAAAAGACTGCTGTGGGCTTCCTAGCCCGTGATCAGCATTCAGACCCCAACAGCCTGTTCTGCGCAGAGATACTGGAAAAGTCAGCGAGAGAAAGAATTTAACATTTTACAGCAGGAGCAAGAGAAAGGTTCTGGAGATTGCTGCAGACGACCAGGAGCAGAGTTTTCAGTCAGAGAGAGAGAGAGAGAGAGAGAGATGACAGCTGGAGTGAGAGCTGAGAGACTGTGGGTGTGCTGCCTGATTTTCCCCCACTGCAACCCTTGTGCAAAGACTGTATTCCCCCTTGGAGAGGTATTTGTGGTGAGTGCAAATTTCGGCAAGGGGAGAGCCCGAGCGTGTTGTGGCTAGAGACTGAGAAAGGGACCAGCACTGCTGCGAATAGAGAAACCAGAAGTGAGAGCACTGGGGTGAGAGACTGCAAAAGCCCAGCTGTTAATCATGTGTCCAAGGAGTGCAACAGAGAGGTCTGGGGACCATGCTGTTTTTGTCCCCAGACTGAAGATGATGACTGGGGAGGAAGACATTGAGAGGCCTGCCTGGTGAAAACAGCCTACAAAGACCTCTGAGGCGAAGATAACAAGGCTAGGCAGGTGAAGACAGCATCCTTCACTTCTGAAAACCTCCTGCAAGTCTGCAGCCTGCATCACAGTGCACCACCAGTAACTTTAGACACCTTCACTGTACTGTACCCAAACCATCTGGCTGAACCCCACCAGTAACTGCTGAACTGGAAGTACCCCTTAGCTGTGGCTTTGGGAAGTTTTATTAGCTAGTTAGCTAGTGAAACCAGGGGTAAATTACCTGGGACGGACTGAGCAATCTAAAGCAAGCCCCAGGTTTACATTTAAGTGTTACTCGTGTGAGTAAAAATGTTTTGGGCCCCGACGATAGACATCCCAGGCCTGCAACACTACTACGGTGTGGTACCTACTAGTGTTGCTTGGACAGTATCCTATAAATCTGGATCCTAACAGATACCAGCCTTTTTACCAGATAGTGGATCCGTTCGGATAGTAGCACTACAGGGCTGTGGATCCGACCTTCCCAGAGCCACCAAATGGATCCGGTGTCCAGAATGGATCTGATGGATCCGGTAAACGGATCCACATCGGATCCAACTATCTGTTGCTGGATCTGATGGATCCATGGGTATCCGACTGTAGATCCAACATCCAACTTTGATCGAATTTCGAGTCGGATCCAAGGTCGGATACCTGCACTATCCGACGAATGTCAAATGGATCCACCAAGGCACTATCCGAGGAACATTAAGTCCCCACCATGTCAAGGGATAGTCTAGGGTGCACCATAAGGTGGGAGGAAGGGGTTATTGTGCGGGGTTTAAAGTGATTGTCTTGTATAATGTTTCCTTTTCTCCCCATTCCCTAAATAAAAATCACTATTGTTTCCACGTTACCTCATGTTGCTGTGATTCTCTGGGTTATAGTTACCGTGTGCGGGGGGGGGGGGCTGTTACAGTGTGGGGAGTGTATTGGGGCAGTTGTTGGTATTTCCTAGGGTGATAACCTGCAAATTGCCTACAGGTATTCCCTGCCACTACCCCAGGTGGAAGCACAATGCCAAACTTATTGTCCAATATGGAACACAGGCCAGGCTCCTCGGAGGTATGTGCAGTGTGGACCCGAGGGCCCTGGAGCAGCCAAGGTGAGTCAAAGGGCTGTTATGTATGCATACATCAGTAGCCTCTGATTATACATATATATAGTTGCTCTGATAAATGGATTTATCAAGGTACCTTTTGTACCCACCTAATCCACCTATTGCATAAATATGGGATATGCTATGGCCACATTTACCTTCATGAGGGAGGAAGCAGAACCATATCTTACCAGTGGCAAAGCCATGAGCGAGTTATAATGAACCTGCCCCCTCAACATGTTGAAGATAAATGGCATATTCTGAGTTAGGCCATTGCATATCTGCTTCATATAACACATTTTCAAATGTAAGCCTGTCAACCCTTTGTTTCTTGGAGCTCGTATCTGTTATTTGGACTCTGGTCAGAATGCTGCACTGTGATGTCATCAAACACTGTTTCAGCTGCTCTCCTGTGTGTTACGTACAGCATTATGCCAAATTTAATCCATGTTATCTAGTTTGTGATAGATCTCCTGTGAAGATACATTTTTAATAGAAAACTGTGAGGACCAGAAGGTACCTTGGGGCAAAACAGGTATATGGGAGAGGCCAGAAATGTTTAGTCCCCATACCCAGTGATTCCACCAGACCGAGTGGACACGTAGCTGTTAGGCTGCCCACCAGTACTCATCCTGTCTTACATTTACTGAACAGGGACATTCGTCTAGAGAAACTGACAGAACTGTGGAACATGCCATGTTTATGCAAAGAGAACCACTTCAATATAAAGAAAAGACCACCACCAACTATACACCCTTGGTTGTTACATACAGACCTGATCTGCAGCCCCTACAAAAAATTAAGGACTTAGAAGCAATATTTAGTGAGGATGACACCTTGAAATGTATCTTCCAGGTACCATCTTTACTGCCTTTCAAACAACGACCTAACTTATTATCCAACCCGGTTATAAGGAGCAAACTTAGACCTGCTCAAAACAAAAGAACATTAGGAGGTACTAAACCCTGCCAACATATTACTAAATGTAAAACGTGAGCACATTTCCACTTCAGACTTTATCAACATCCTCCCCCAGACAAGTGATGCAAGATGCAGGGGAGTTATACACGTGGGTCCCAGAATGTTGTCTATTACATCCAGTGCAAAAAGTGTCCACATACAGACCGTGGGGGGAAACAGGCAACCCCTTCGAACACAAATGAAGTCACACAGGTATGACAGACAGCAGAAAAAGACTGAAAAAACAGTGGGACAACAATTCCCTCAGTCTGATCACTCTATTTCTGACCTCTCTGTCCTAGTTCTCAGATGACACTTTAGAAGTCCATAAGAAAGACAGGCATATAAGCGCAGGCTTATTTTTCTTTGCAACACTAAAAATAATGGATTGAATTGCACTACTATTATTGCTTAGTGTTTTTTCCCCCTAAGGGGAAACCCAGTTAAATTGCCATTATAACCAGCTGGTTATAATAGCAAACATCTACAGTTCCCTCGGATCACACATCGCCTGCTGCGCTCTTCCTCCACTCTGTGCTGTTCCCTGAGACCATTCCTTTTCACCGCAAACTTCACCGCCCTACTCAATCTGCAGTAAGTTACTTCAAAAAAAAATGGTCTACTACCCACAAATCTTTAAACATAAAACAGAACACAAAAGGAAATGTTTTATTTCGGCCAGTTGCTGCGGAACGGGGGAACTGCAGACCACGCTGACATTTGACAGCAATCTCTCTCTCTCTCGGTTTATTTTATATAATTGCTGTGGTGCAAAAATGCTCAGTAGCAATAAAATAAAGGCTGGGTAGGTGTGTAAAACTCAAATTTTACACACACCCCTCGGTATGGAATGCCATAATAAACCTTTCGAGCATTCTTGTTATAACCTCCTATCCAGCCTTTATTCTCTCTGTATTAATCTGCAGAAGAACAAGTAGCAGGTGGGGGAGGGTGAATCAGGAGGAAATTAGGAATAGCAGGGAAAGGGGATTGAAGCAGAACCTTATCTAGGGTCAACCTATCTTGTACTAACCTGCAGGAGAGCAGGTAGCAAGTGGGAGAGGGTGAATCGAGGGCAAATTAGGAAAAGCAGGAAACATCCATAATTGGCAGTGCATAGGCAGGAATCTGCAAGTGAGAGGGAACAGAACCGAGAGTATGTGGGGGAGAAAGAGGAATGCACAGACAGCAAGACAGAGTAGGGAGGTAGTGTGCTTAATCTGGTTCAAGGTCAGCTGGCATTCATCTGTATCCCCCTCCCCCCGGATCGTGCCTGAAAATAGGCATGATTTGTCTAGTGCACTTACCCAGTCAACAAAAACTAAATAAAAAAAATTAACCTTTGGGGCAGCAGTCGTTCTGGGAATAATATGGAACACAGGAGGCTGTCCAGTGTATAGGTGCTTAGAGCATCTAAGGGCAGAAGTAAGGCAGCTCAGATGGGAGTTGAGGAGAATGGAATGGTGGGATGAAGAAGTAGAACAGTGGGGAGGGAGGCGGGGGGGGGAGTGCCCAGGGAAGTGAGGATGTCAGGCAGGGGAACGGATCAGGCAGGATCACCCAATACTCAAGAGTAACCCTTCCTCAGGAGGACAGGGTGGTGAGGGAAGGAGAATGGCATGTGGTAGGGGGAAGGGATGGGAACTCAAGAGTTGCAAAAGAAATGAGAACACCAGAAGGGGTGCTCTTATCAAACAGATTTAGTCCCATGTCTCAAAGAAGAAAGGGGAAGCAGAAGGTGAGGTAAGAAGTCTGGGTAGGACTATGAGGGTTGAGGAACACGGGATGATGATTGGGACCTTGCAGGGAAGTCAAGGAAGGCAGGGGAGAAGGGGCGAGCCTCGAGGAGATGAAGGAGACAGGGAGAAAAAGGCTTGGTTTAGAGGGAGAGAGGGGTTAGTGGGGATAAGCACAGACATGAGAAATGGGAGGGGCTTGAAGGGGAAGGTAGGCACCGTTGGGGAGACATGTGGAGATGGCACGGGGGCACTAACCAAAATCATGGAGAAGGAAAGCGAGCAGACAACTTATACAGCACTGGGGATGGGAGGGAGGGGAACATGGGTAGGGCGATAATCACTGGGGACTTTATGATTAAGGGCATTCACTAGGGAAGGAAGGGGGACAAGGATGCCAAAACAAAAGTGGAGTGTATGCCTGAAATGACAGCAGGGAGAGTGGGTCCAAAGATAGAGGAGGTGGTAAAAGGGAGTAAGGGAAAACTAAGCATCATTTTTTACCTGAGACCAATGACCTAGCGGGGGAGGAGGTGGAGGTGGTAAAAAGTAGGATCAGAGAGTTGGGAAAGACCTGCAGGGAGGTGGCAAGATCACTGGCATTCTTGGAGATAATCCCAGTGCCAAGAGCCAGCACAGTAAGGAAAATTAGGATAGAGGAATTCAATGCGTGGCTGACGGATTGGTGCAAGGAGGAGGGGTTTGACTGCCTAAGAGACTGAGGGGAGACTTGATCAAGGCCTCCTCAGAGACAAGCTGGGGGGTAGATTACTCATAAGCTTAATTTAAACTACTAGGGGACACAGAGACCCATGGAGGTGATAATGAATGGACATCTCCCCCATAACAGTAGAGTGGGACAGGAGGGTGAAGGGTGAGTGTGGTAGTTTGATAATGGGGAGGGGGGAAGCATATGGAGACAAAGAGGAAGTTGCAAGTGGAGGAAATGATGGGGGCTCAGACTCAAAGTGGAGAGTGGTATCCCTGAACGCACGCAGTCTCAGAAATAAGATGGATGACCTGCAAGCACTACTTGCAGAGGGGAGAGTGGACACTGTGGCAATACCCGAGACTTGGGCCACACCTAACCATGACTGGGACCTCTTAATTCCAGGATATAAACTTTACAGGAGGGACAGAGTGGTAGGCAAAGGAGGAGGGGTGGCAGTATTCATTATGGAGGGTATAGCAAGTACAAGGGAGGAGGCAGAAGAGGGAGGCGGAAGCAATGTGGGTCCAATTACAGACCAGTAGAGCAAAGAAGGTGAGACTGGGGGTGGTATACAGACCACCCAGTCAGGATGAAGAAATGGACATTGACCTGAGTTCGCAAATTCTTAAGGTTGCAGATAACGGTGAAGTGGTAATAGTGTGGGACTTCAACCTGCACAGGGTTGACTGGAGTGTACCAACCAAGATATGTGCCAGGAGTCAGAAAATTCTAGAAGCAACTTAGAATGGGTTCCTGACTCAAGATGTCACTGAACCCACCTGCGAAGAGGCAATCCTTGACCTGGTACTCACGAATGGAGAGGATGTACAGGATATAACAGTTAGGGAGCCACTGGGTGGAAGTGATCATTGCTCAGCATGGTTCTGGCTGGGCATGGGCAGGGAAAGTGTCCCCACTAGGACCAAAATCATGGACTTTGGGAGAATGGGAGAATTATCACGATCCAAGATTCAAGGAGAGGCACACGGAAGGAGCTATCCTTATTACCGTACAATGGACAGCTGCTTAAAAATAGAGTCCTTGCCGTTCCGATGTCATATACCCCTGCTGCTTGTTTACACCGGATATCAGAATCTTTCATTTATGCAATCATAATTGGCTGCATGGAAATTATTATAATATCACAAGCAGGAAATCATGACAGCATGTGTAGACGAGCAGTACAAGGGACAGGGATCCAGTTCCATACAAATTTCTTTAGTGATAGGCATAAGGTGAAGATGAAAACAAGAAATATACAAAGGGCAACTAGAATAATTTATAATTTCCAGTTTTCCCAATAGATGTCACATGTCCCCCAAATCTAGATTTTGGTGCTCAGCAGGCTGCACCTCCCCAAGGATAAACCCCGATCACAGGACTATATACTGATCCAGCTGAACTTGGCAATCATGTAGATGGCAGCTGGGTTTTTCTTCCTTCCCTCCTTCCTCCCCTGAGGCAGACAATGCCTCTGGTGGCCTCCCACAACCACAGTGCGCCCAGTAGCAGGGCAAGCTCTCTCCTTGTCCAGCTACAGGGGTCACTGTGGTGTGGAACTCCCACCAACCCTCCTCACTTGGACACACTGCCCGAGCGGCAGAAGTCTTGGCCTTGACCTGCCTCCTGACATGACTTTCTGGGCTCAGTTCTGAACCAGGACTGTCGGCTCATTAGTATGCAGGGTCTTTGGGCAGCCTGTGTTATATGCTCTCTACATTACTTTGTACCTTTGTCTTGGAGCAAAGATGAAAAGGACATTAACTCTACTTTTTTTGGTAATTCTAATTCACCTGATGAAGTTTCGCATGGGGAGGAACTTGATTTTCTGTTTTGTTAAGAAAATGCTATCTTGTCTCTTGTTTTTTATGCTAACCTTCCATGGAATATTGTTGTAAGGGTTTTCTTACAAAATGCATAAACAAAAAGTAAAAAAAAACAAAAAACCTCTCTACGCTAGTTTCTCTGAGGGGATTTAATTGTGATTTACATAACATAAAACAACAATAAGTAATAGTGTAATCAGGGATTCAGTTAACTCCATTTCTGGAGTATTTGACTCCCACAAATAAGGCAAAAACTTCCAAAATAAAGGAGGAGGAAGACATTGACTTCCAAATGCAAAACCAAAAATTAGATGACTTCCAAAATTGCAGGCACGGAAGTCAAAAATGATGGATGTTTCTAAAATAAATTGTATTTTACCATTAAAATATTGCATTATCATCCATAAATTGGTCCTTCCTAGAATACTGGCTTCCAAAAGTGTCATCCTGGAAGTATTCTGACTTCAAAAAATTGGAATGACTGCCAGATTTCGACTTATGGAAGTTTTAGACTTCCACTAAAACTACATTGACTATCTTTAGTGCAGAATATGTAGATCTCACATAAACTGTATTTTTGCATGGCAAGCTGCATCCTTGCCAAGTCTCCTGGTTAAATAAAGGAAGAATAAAGTAAACGAAACAGACTGCTGGCATTTGTAAAATGACAGTCTGGGGCCACATTTGTTTATGTGATTGTCCTGGTTTGATGGTCCAGTTATGTCGGCAGGTAATATCAAGAAGATCCTTAAACTACATCTAGACATCTTAGGATTGCCAACATAATAATTTGAATAATTACTGGCTTTTGCATTCCTATTCAGTCTTTTTTCTCTGTTAGATGTCTGAAGCGCTCCCAGTCTGTGTAAGATCTAGGTTGTCTCTATTTATCCTGCACCAGGTATCTTTGAATATTACTTTAATATTACCCTCACTAATCCATGGGGTACCTTTAAAATTAACTGTTCACCCACAGTAAACTAATCAAAATCTGGGTGGGCCAAGTGGTCCTTATCTGCTGTGAAATTCTATGTTTCCATGTCTCTAAGTAAAATTTGCTGAGGTTCTGTATAGAAATATTTCCAAGCACATGCAACATCTGGCAAAAGTTGATGTATTAAGGCCAATTATTCATCTTTTTGTATGTGTTGTTAAACTGTTAATATGGTATCATTTATAAATACAGTAGCATATCACTTTAAGGTTCAGTAGTACTATAGGTCCATCATGCCCCTTCCTCCCCCCAAAAAAGCAGGAAGGACTACGTATGCTGTGCAAACATGTATTTTATTTAGAAGGGGCACTGTGCATATGTTTGAAAGAAGTGAGAAATAACTGCCCTACCTAGGATCTGAACTCAGGTCTGCTTGGAATACTATTCAACTGCTCTAGCCGGCTGAGCTACTAGGACAACTGAAAACCTAGGGGGTCCAATAGAAACTCACCTTTCTTAATGCACAACCTAGAGCTACACAAATTGGAATTATATTATTTTTAGAAGAGTGCAACGCTCATATATTGTATTTGAAATACAGTTTAGTCTAAGTGCCCTAGCTGGGATTTAATTTCCTACCACTCTGTAATCCAGGGTACCCTTTGATTCCATGGCAAGCAAAACTGCAGAGGCTAACCCTGAAGGCTTGTATTTTTTTCATATCTACTATAGTGACTGGGCAGACGTAATAGACAAAGGGTCTTTTTCTGCCTATAAAATACTGTTTCTATGTCTTCACTGGTAGGCTGTTTTGTTGATTCACCACCTTCTGACAGGAAGTGCCTCCTAACATGACCACTGGATTTACTACCTGAGCTTACATGTCCCCACATCCTGCTGGAGAACACCAGTCAATATCCTTGAGCACACAAAAAACTGAGATCCTGACCCCCTCAGCCTCCTTTTCACCAAGGTGAGCAAATGACGGACCACCAATTTTTCCTCACAGTTGTTCCCCTTACATCAGAGTATTTAGCTGGCTCTGTGTTGCACTCTCTTGACTGTCTCAATGTACTTTTTGTATTGCAGACCACAGACCTGCAGTTCTACAGGAGCAGCACGAACAGAGCCTTGTAACGCATCAGGATTATTTCTCCTGCCATGCTGGTCAATCCCTTTTTGATGCACTGCTGCATTCTGCCTCACAATGATGTTATGCTTTAGACACTTGTCTATTATGAACCCAGGGGTCAGATATTCAAAACTTTGCCTAGCTGGCAAAGTGATTGTGCCCTGTTTGCCCGGGTCTTGCCCCCATACACAATATTCAAAGGGGGCTGTGGCATGCGCTAAAAGGGTTAGTGCATGAAAAAAAAAATAATGTATGTGGTGGGCAAAGGGAGGGATGGGGACAGGAATCCCAGTGCAGTGCAATATCTAGCACATTAGTGTTGCACAAAGGGTTACCACAGGCCATTTTGTGCAGCACGAATACCACAGTGAAGAAGTCTGACTTACTCCACGCAACCCTAGCAGCTGGTGGAGCAACTGCAGTCAACAACCACGTTGGTGGTGGGGGAGCACACCTGCTCCCAGGTGGCTAGTAGCACCCCCTGCCTCAGATCGCCATCCCTTTTAACTAAAGCAAGTGTCCCTGGTGTCTACTGGCCCCACCACCACCCTCTGATCACCATCCCCATTAACTGAAGTAATTGTCCCTGGTGCCTAGTGGCCACCCCCACCCTCTGATAGCCAGCCCCAATATAATATACAGTCCCTGGTGGCCAGTGGTTCCCCCCCACCCTCTGATCACCGGCGCTGGTATAAAACATAAATCACTGGTGTCCAGTGGTCCCCCCCCACTGATCCCTGTCCCTGTACCAATGTACACTTTCCCTGGTGTTTAGCGGTCCCACCGTACAGTGGGCAACAATCAATCCACCCTGCCAACTCACCCCTACCTGAAGCGCCAGTACCACGGGAGTCCACATGGTGACCAGCCCAGCCCTCTTCTCATCACCTCAGTCGGCAGCTGCACATGATGACAAGGAGTGCGTGTCCACGGTACTGTAAAGGGAGCACGCGCGTAGTGCCCCAGAGTTCCTGGTGCCCTCCAGAAATGGGCATCCAGGTGCTCCAGGGCTCTGTCAGAGGTTAGGTACCCCTGCCACAATCAAAAGCCCCAACTGGGCTTGCATTTTAAAAAATTATTTTTTCTGTTTGTTTCTCCCTGCCTGCTTCTCCTTCTTAGAACTCCCCTCCCCCCCATGCCTGGAACCTGTGCTCGTGGTTCCCGGGCACGTGGGCAGGCAGGCAGGGTCGGGCTCGTGAGGATTCCAGAAAGGAATCCTCAGACCAGTTTGAATGGCAACAGCTATTAAGTTCAGTAAGTAGGAGCCAGTAAGAGCAGCAAGAAGTTGAAGAGGAGTGATCAGCTGGGGCACAGCCTGAAAGGGAGGGACTTGCATGTAGTTCCTGCGTCTCCCTCCTCACTGTTCAGGCAGCAGTCTGGTGTCCAGGTCCACAGTGGTGGTGAAATTCCCATTGGGAGGGGTGGCGGAAGTGAAAGGCTGGCCACTACAGCATCTGTCCAGCAGCACCAGTAGTCCGAGGAGGCGGATCCAGGCCTCCCCATCTATCCTTCAGCAGCAGTCCCAGCCCAGAAAAGTGAAAGCAGATGGCAGGGTGAGTGACAGCAGCACCACAGCCAGGTGCACACTGCCAGGAAAAGATAAAGACACTGTTTTTTTTTTGTTTACTTAAAAATAAAGATTTTCGTGCCTCCTGGCACCAACGGAGTGGCATGGTCGCTTGGGCAGACCAGGCCCCAGAAAGACGGACCGCCCACAGGGCAGAATTAAGAGAAGTGCTCCGTTGAGCCTGAGACTGTGGGGGCAGGTAAGCCCTGCCAATGGAACAGCCCATGGGGTGGGATTTACAAAAGAGACTCATACAGTCAGTTATAAAATGGGCAGGGGCTATGCAAATTAAACAATTTACATGCATAAAAGCACTAGAAGGCTGGATGTAAAGGCACAGTGCACCAGTTATGAACTGACTGTAAGAAACACATTCTAAAGACTGTCTAATGTTTTGGGACCCCTGTAATTGAACTGTGCACTGTTCTGTGTGTGGGTGCCACCAAGGGACTGCCACCAGCCCTATTGCCCCAACATCAGGGTGCCCGAACTGTGTGAACTGAGTGCACTTAAATGCTTTGTTGAAATAACCACCACCACAAATGTTGTTAAAAAGAATTTTATTGTGCTGCCAACCCAGTCTGTGTGTGGTCGCCAGTGTGTCCCAGCCCTGTTGTTCCACACCAGCTTCATCCTTGACAGTTCTTCCAAGAAGTTCCTTCGTCGTCCTTGCATCCCGATGAGCCGGGTGTGGTCCGATGGCTGGTGTCTCTTCGGTTTTCTTCTTCTCGAGGGAAGGTCCATTCCAGTGGTCCGTGTGTGACCTGCTGCTTATAATCCTCACCGCCTCAGTGGACTGCAGCTCTTCAGCCCAGGACGGGGTAATGAGTACCGGTGGTCTATGACAGGTCCAAAGCCAATGACAAGTATCCTTTGTATGGTGTTTTCCTTTCTTATTCTTGAGTGTCCCTCCTGGAGAGGAACTGTCCTGGACAGAAAAAGGGTCTTCCAATCTGTTCTTCTTTTCCCCTAAAGGACTCACACAATGGTGACTGGCCTCTAAATGTACTGCAAAGCTTGATTCAGTCCAAATGAATTTAGAGCATTAGATGTAGCGAATGTTATGAGTACTCAGAGTACAGAATTTAGAGCAATAGTTATATTTTAGTTGATGGTAAGATCTTTTAGTGTTTAGATATTTAGTGTAGATGATGATGTTGTTTTAGAAGTGTCCAAATAAAATATTTTATTTGCATTTGAGTCAGCTTCATGCGTCTTTCTTGTAAGTTCCAGCTACTGGCAATTGGCCTGGGTTCCCTTCCCCAAAATTCCCCAAAGCCCATTTGCCAGACATCACCTGAAAAATACACCTCTGGGTGGTTGACGTAGTCAAAATTCACTTTCCTCCAAGATGTAGCTGAGTGGACCTGACCCGACCTGTCCAGTTAGAGTGCGGTCAGTGTCAGCAGCTTTCCTCATTCTCATTACACGTGTACTGTCTACTATAGACCGCTCCCACGAGATGGCTGTCGGTGGGCGGCAGCCAAGCTAAACAGACGTTTACAAGCACTTTTTTAAATGGAAGTTTTAATACCAAAATGCAGTTAGAAATATTTTTTTTTTTAAGACAGAAACACTAATCGGGGGCATAAATATGTATTGACATGACAGCGCACAAAAGTAACTGGTGTTTTCCTTTAAACTACACTAACGCTGTCTCACTCTGCATCGATAGTGTGCTTTCACAACTTGGTACTACCCTCTACTCATGCTGAGCAGAAAATGTCTTATTTGTCCATTTTAGGGTGTTTTTTCATGTCTACAGTACTTTTAATAATTGTACTACATTATGGTTAAATACCAGTACAGTCGAATACCCGAATACAGTCGAATACCCGAATAGAAACAAAAGATGATGGCAGATAAGGACCTTGTGGCTCACCCAATCCGCCCAGTTTGCCTATCTATTGCAAAAACCGCAAGGACCCTAGTTGATCCATGGTTTATCTTTTATTCCCTATCACCAGGGTACCTTTTATGTCTACTCCATGCGTTTTTGAATTCCTTAACTGATTTTGCTCCTAAGACCTTTGCCAGGAGGCTGTTCCAAGCATCCACCATTCTTTCTGTGAAAAAGTACTACCTCCCTCCAGCTTCATCTCATGGCCACTTGTTCTTGTACATCTTTTTTTCTGAAAGATGCAACCCTCTTGTATCTTATTTATACCCCTGAGGTACTTGAATGTTTCAATCATATCTCCTTTCTCTGTCTCCTCCAGGCAGTACATATCGAGTTCCTTAAGCCTCTCCTCATAAGGCTTTTCATGTAGACCCTGCACCATCTTGGTAGCCCTTCTCTAGAATGCCTCCAGTCTGTCTATGTCCTTCCGGAGATGTGGTTTCCAGAAATGGACACAGTACTCCAGCTGAGGTCTCACCGGTGATCTGTACAGTGGCATAACCACCTCCTTTTTTCTGCTGGTGATACCTCTCCCTATGCACCCCAGCATCCCACTGGCTTTCCCCACAGCCTTTTCACATTGGTTGGTCACTTTTAGGTCATCAGATATAATTACCCCCAAGTCGCATTCTTGCTTGGTGGCTGCCAGTACCTCCCCTCCATCCGGTCCCTCCTTCCTTGGATTTTTGCGCCCCAAGTACATGATTTTACATGTCTTTGCACTGAATCTAAGCTGCCACACTCTTGACCAGTCCTCCACCCTGTGTGTATCTGTCGAATATTCAATGAATACACAATTTATATACTCGCACACCCCTAAAAAATACAACTTCAGCAGACTGTTGTCCCACCTGTTTACTGCCTGGTGAGTGCAAAATAACATTGGACTTGGCTTGCTGGGGTGCATATGCAAGGCCTTCTCTAGCAGAAGAAAGAAAGTGATTTTGCCCCTTTACAGGTCACTGGTGAGGCCACACTTTGAGTACTGTGCACAGGTCATGGCCAGCCCAGTGGCACGATGGGCTGTGGCACAGAGTGCCACTCCACCTGCCACACCAGCAATCCATGTTCAGGAGTGGACCAGGGTCGCTGGAGGGGCTGGCTGGGTAAAAGAGAACTGAGCATCCAGAGACAGCATTCTTCCTTTGGAGTGGGGAGACAGTGCATGCAGCTGCTTGGCTGCCACCTAGTGGAGGCTAGTAAGTAGCACAGCATGCGGACACCTCCCCGAGAGCCAGGTGCAGGTGTATGAGTTCATGCAGTATATTCACACTCCATGCCCTTGTACATGAGCCAAACTTGGGGGACAAGGTAGAAACTGAGGAGGAAAAACATCCCAAGGCTGACAGGATGATTCTGGCCACCCACAGGCCTCACACCCGGCAGCTCAGGCAACACTGGAACATGATGAAATAAGCAGAAAGCCCTGGGAGTAGTTGAGTTGATGGGACTGGGGTGACTGGCATGACAGTGGTCAGCCAAGGGACAAGGAAAGTACCCAGCTCTGTAACAAAAAAAAATAAAATAAGGTCAAGGGTCACTTGAAACGTGTCCAGAGGAGGTAACCAAAATGATACACAGGCAACAGGGAAAGATCTATGAGAAGAGACTGGTTGATCTGAACATGTACTCCCTGTAGGCCATAAGGGAAAGGTGGGGACATGACAGAGACATTTAAGTACCTACTTAAAGTGAATGAACAAGATCACCAGCAACGGTTGAGTTCGGGTACAACAAGACGGCATAACTATACGTTTGTGTATAAGCGTGTGTGTGGGGGGGAGTGAATTCAAGAGGGATGTGAGAAAATAGTTCTTCACTAAGAGAATGATGGATAGGTGGAACTGTCTACCAGGAGATGTGGTTAAAGTGGAGTCAATTACAGGCTTCAACAGATGGTGGGATAAGCACATGGGATCGGCGAGAACAATGGTGGTGGAGTGGAGAGTGGTTCAGGCATCATGCAGGGTGCAGTTACCAAGGAGCACTGCTAAGGCACTACTAGTGCTACGGTCATAGCCCAGATGGAGTTGACTCTAAAACTCCTTTGCTATCAAGAGAGAGACATGCGGTCACAGTCATCTCTTGCAAACATAGATATTAGCTTACCCCATGCTCATTCTACTGTAAGACAGCACTCTATTAGTTCATGTAGGTGTCAGAGACAAGTATCTGAAGTTATAACACTATGTCTGTATTTCTCCCAGTTGTCTATATAGTATAATATGTGGGACTCCCAGATTGCCTGTAGTGCAAGGGGCATGTGCACTCACTGTGCACAGCCTAGCTGAGAGCCGGTGACACAGTTCCTCAGGCAGCACTGCATACTACTACTGGGAGTCAGGACCAGAGAAAGTAATTACTCTGAGGACATCTACCGGCAAGGACATTAGAAGAGTAGAGGACAGGTATGTGGTGTGGGGGCTGGCAATTATATCAGAGGTATGCACACTGAATCCATGTGGTCCAGCTGGCTGCTAGATATTCCTGTTGTCACCAGATGGTGAGGCATGGATGTTGTCAAGTGGGACAGAGTGTGTGGTAAATGCAACCGCAACAGCACAAGATGGCTTGGTGCGTTGGGCTTCTACAATGTTAAAAAATGTATTTTGGAGTGCTAGTTGCTTCAGCCTGTGCTGTTATAGGGCTGGTTCTGGTGAAACTTGCTAATACTGAACAACAAAAAAAAGTAGGCCATGCCATTTGGAACCCACAGGCTGGGTCTTGATAGACAAAAATCTAGTTAGCATTACTGCTCGGTCAGGTGCACGTATAGATACAGTGGTTATGGCAAAGTATCTGGATATCCAGTTAGACCACAAACTTTCTCTCAGGCCTCATGTTGATGTAGTGGTTAAAACCCTGAACCAATAACTGAGCCCGCTGTCCTGGTTATACCCTTACTTTACTACGCAGCTTAGGCAGTGTCCTTCTTCTTGCTACTACCTATGGGGCTCCACTCCTATCATCCCTCAAGGAAATGGAACCTTCCAAACTGAAATCTGCCTACCACTGCATAGTGTTTTTTGCTGCCAGGGTCTGCAGCCGGGAACATCGGTGCAAGGCACTTTCTGCACTAAACTGGCCTCCCTTGGAAGGGGAAGCTTTATCTTCCTGTGCTTTCTATGGCACACAAACTCCTTTACTCCCCCTCCCGAAAAATCAAGCTAGCATCATGGTATTCAAACTCCTCAGAAGGCCCACCCGCTCTGCTTGACTGAAACGTTTTACCGTGCCGAGGACAGTCTCTGCTACTGGTCAGTGATCCTTGTCGACCACTGCACCAAGGTTATGGAACAAGCTCCCACCTAATGCCATGCAATGACTGACCATTGCACTCTTCAGGTCATGACCTTTGCACTCTTCAGGGCAGCCGTGAAGGAGTATCGACAGCATCTGTTAACAAACCCTGTCACTGCTTTAGCTAGCTTATCTGTTAATTCTGACTCGCTGTGCTTGTCACTGAATAGTACCACTGTTCTGTAGAACCAAGTGCCTCAGAGTTCTTATCTGTGTCCTGTATCTAACTACCCCCTTATGTACATCCATTGTCTGCATTGTATTTTGTCACTCACTTATGCACTGTCTGTTAGTATCGTCTGGATGTATTCCTCAATACATATTTTGTAATGAATTCTGGGTCACTCATGAAAAAAGGGACTGTTTGTCTCAGTGAGCCTACCTGGTTACCAAAATCCAATAAATAAATAAATAGATCAGATGGTAAAGTTTTCAATTATCTACACTTACGGTTCTGGGTACAGATTCCCTTTAATTGCCTGGCTCTGTAGGGCTCTGGGCTCTCTGCAGCTACATCGCCTGACTTTGCCTCATCAACTTGTTTTGCTGTTTGGGATGGTGTCACCATTTGTCAGTGTCCATCTTTTTGCTGGTTATCACCTGGCTTTGTATTGTCAACATCCTGTCTGGTTCACATGGCTGTTTCCCAGGAAGCCTTTGTCAGCTTTTCCATCGGCTGTGGTTTTTCGCCGTTTCGCCTGTCCTTCAGGCCGATGCCCAAAGTCTTTGGTCAGGCCCCCGTGATCATGTGACTTTGCCTTGCCAGCTGTTTTATGCTTGGTCACTGCCCGGCTTAACCTTAGCAGTGTACTTCGTCATTGCGTTTTCTGCTTGTGCTATGGTTTGTTTGTAGGTCCTGGCTCCATCTGCTTTCTTTGTTTATACTGGGTCTCTGTGAATTTGCTGGACAAGGTTTGTGTCTGACACCTTGTTTACTTCTTCAGCTGGGGCTTCGAGGTGTCTTACTCCCTTGCTCCCTATGCTCTGTTGGGGTCGCCCTAGTCCTTGGTATTGGCCTATGAGACATTAGCCTGCATGTTGGTTGGCTTGTATGCCAACCTACTGGCCTCCTCCCTTTCATCTGCAGTACTGCTTGGAAATTGTCCCATAGGTGTGACTCACTGGTGGGAGTTATCCCCAAAGAAGACAGAACAGTTACTTCCCAATAACAGTAGATCTCTGAGAAAATCTCAAGTGAGCCACAACACACACTCCTGTCTTTCTCCTTGGTTTGGTGGGGTCCAGCGTGGGTTTTGGGTATCATTGTTTCACCCTGTTAATCCTGTACTGAGTTTTCTTTGCTGATCATCGTGTCTCCCTTTTGGGGCTTCACTGTGCTTGTCTTTGCCATTTGTTGGTCTGGCATGATGTTGTTTCTTGGTCTCCGGCAGACAGGCAGAACTAAGGAGGTCTGGGGCCAACCACATTATATAGGTACCAACGATGCATGTCGTTGTTGGTGTCTCGCTTGGCATAAGTTTCCAGATAACTCTGACGCTGATGGTGTGTATGTTTCATAGGTGTAGCTCACCGGAGGAGATTTCCTCAAGATCTACTGTTACTGGTAAGTAAGTGTCCTTTTAGATGGGCTGTGGGGGGATTTGTACCAAAGCCCTCTTGTTTTACAGCTGAAGCTATAACACCTCACTGCACTACATGTTCTACTTGTTGGCTATCACTCCGGGGGAAGTGGGGGGCTAACAAGTAACACCTGAGCCCAATAAAGGGTAAACAAGGGGAAAAGGAGGTTTTTGTTATGGGGGGAGACAGCTGGAGACTGAACTGCAGAATGTGGGTTTAAAGCTGAATGAATGCCTTTTAATCTGAACTGGTGTCTGGAGTGTTCTATACTGAGTGCCTGCTGAGAAGCCGCCCAGTTTGCTACCTGCTAAAATAATATTTTCCATTTGTACTTTGTGCAGTACTGTTACTCCCCCGCTGTACCTAGTCTGAGTTGACCAGTTCCAAAGTTTACAGAGATTATTATTTCATGCTTGTAGTTTGTTTTATATTCTCTCCCCACCCCAACCCCAGTAATCCCTTTACCCACTGGTTTCACATGGAAACAAGTTTTGGCTCAGTCTGCCTTTCCTGGTCACCATTTTTATATATATATATCTGTTAACCCTTAAATGAAGCCCATAATTCAACTGACCAAACCCACAGCCACTGCACATTGCTGCAATAACTTCAGCTTTGAATCAGTGATGAGACAGAGGGGGGTTTAGTCATGGTTTCTTGCTACTAGTTGTTTTCTGTCTAAAGAGCCTGACAGTTTTTGTTGTTTGTGTACCTGTTCTCTGGTCGGTCTCCATCTGCTCGGCCGCCCCAGACCCATTACTGTGGCATCTCCCAGGATTTAACTTCACCTCCTGTGTGCCCCCAGAGCTTTCCCCTCTGGTGGGGATGGCAGGGTACCACAGTTCCTGGAGCCGGTAACAGGTTTGAGAAAAGTTTGAAAAACATAATATTTTCACACAACTCTGTTTATTTCTGTATTTATCCACTCTCTCTTTATTATTGAGAATCCTTGTCCCTCAGATTTATTTTACTCATGCTGCCAATATGTCTGCATGTGATGTCACAGTCCTCTACGTATGATTCACATTTGGTTACTATGGAAACAAATATGATGTCAAAAGATTCTGAGTTCACTTGTAGACGACCAGCTGAAGCAGATTAAGTCCAAAGGACAAGGACCCTTTTCCAGTCCCTTAGTAACTGGGAATAAGGGGAAGATAAAAACAAGTAACAGAGAAAATGGACCTAAGAATAAGAATTAGCATTTATAAAGCACTTTTCATTCACATTCTATCCCAACATGATTCTCAAGCAATGAGACACTGGTACTGAAGTGACTGTAAACACTTAGGGGAAGACATTTTGCACATCACCTCCCACACACAGCCTAGGACAATTGCCTGAACCAGTTTTATGGGACAGGGAATGTTGGCCAGGGAAAGTCTCCTACTTTTGTGAAAAGTGCCTTACTTCCACCTGGACACCCACCAGGACAGCACCGATGAATGGGCAGAATGGACGTGGATTTAGCATCGCATCCAAAGGAAGGTACACCCTGACAGTACAGCACAGCACCTCCCTAGTATTGCTAATGGGTACCAGCACTTATGGTATGAACCCCAATCCTAGTGTCGGACTAGAATGTGCAACCTTTAAGCCTACAAACAGATATGCTACCAACTAAACCACACTGACACCAAGAATTATATAACATTTCAGAATTTCCAAAGTTCTCCTAGTGGTGTCACAGGTTCTTTAAATAATACATCCAACCTGAATTATTTGAGCTAGGGATTTCTGTTAGAACAGAACTTCTCTGGCAGTACTAACAGATTTCATGCCCTCCTATTAGCACAAGATGTGTCTGATGCTGATTCCGAATCCTCACAGCCTGGAGTTGACCCCATAGGAAAATCGGTGGATGTGACTTCCGAGGGTTTTCTACTCCCGGCCCTCCCTCAAAAGAATAATACTGCAGTCCCGAAAAAAGAATAAACGCAAACCACCATGAAGGATTAAATGATTTCTTCCTTGACTTTTTGTTCACTTAATGTGAACAGCATTAAAAATCAGCTTAGACAGGCTACTTTTTTTTCCCTCTTACAAACCTTGCATTGTAATATCTTTTTTTTACAAGATACACGTATCCATACGATAGCTGAACTTAAAGGTGCCTCACGGCGTTGGTCTGCGGGGGTTTCATACTGGTCACTGGGCCTTGACAGGTGTACAGGGGTTGCAATTCTTTTTTCCTCAGAGGTAAACATTTTAAAGCTAATAGACTTAGTTCCTGGCCGAGTATTACTTTTAGATGTTGTGCTCCTTGGGACATGTTACCGATTACTAAATGTCTATGCACCCCAAACTAAAGCAACCAGGGTGGATTTGTTTAAACTTTTACAACCATTTCTGCATACCTCCCATAATGTTATTTTGGGTGGAGATTTTAATTGCGGCCTATCCAATAAAGATAAAGGTAAAGGAGCAAAAACTACAAACATTTTTTGTGACATGACATGTTTGGCTGGCGTGGTTCACACTGCTAGTTTGATTGATGCTTATGCTTCTCTTCATGTGGCTCCTGTTCCTACCTTTCACAGAGGTGCGTTGGCCACAAGGATTGATTTTTTTCTTTATTAATCAGACACTACCATTACATTCTGCTTGGGTTACCCCGGTGGAATTTTCTGATCACAGTGCTCTATGCATATGGGTTAGGTCTCCAGCTGCCTGTTCCTTTGGTAGAGGTCTATGGAAATTAAATTCTCAATTGCTTCTCTGTCAGGATATTTTGGAACATTTACAAGCTTTCATGGCGGCAAGGAAATCACTATATGACATCTATGATGACCCACTGCTTTGGTGGTTGGATACTAAGTCAGATCTTGTTTCCTTGTTGAAATCCTTTGGGAAATCTCAACGTTCAGCTGCTTATGTTTCTTATTTACAACTTCGGAATCAATTGCAGAAATTAATGTCCCTGGCCCAGACTACAAAGCATGATTTTTCATCCCAAATGAATGTTATTAAGGACAAAATGGCACCCTTTCATAGACACCAGTCCCAAGTTTTAAAATTTCAACAACAATTCGGTACAAAGGTAGTTTTGCCACTATTTGCCCTTTTTGGGAAACAAGGCGAGGCTTGGTAAAAGCTTTTACCAGTCTAATGGGGCAAGACGGTCAAGTTAAACATTCACTAGCAGATTTAATGACTGAGGTGTCTTCATATGCGTCGACACTCTTTTCGGAAAGCCCAGTTGACCTGGATTCAGCTCGAGCTTACCTTCGCAATGTTGCAGTTCCAGATTGTCCACAATCCCTTTTGGATGGATTACTTACTCCCATTACACCACAGGAGGTTCTTACAGTTCTTAACACTCTCTCATGCAAAAAAGCACCAGGTCTAGATGGTCTCACTACTGAATTTTACAAATTGTTAGGACCCGTCTGTTCCCAAGAACTTGCAGATGTTTATAATGATTTATTGATGCATTCTGGCTGTCCCTTGGAAATGATGAGGGGAGTTTTGATTTTTTTATTCAAAAAAGGTGACAAGAAACTCCTTTCCAACTGGAGACCTATCAGCTTATTGAATGTTGATTTGAAACTCTTTATGAAAATTTTAAATATGAGACTGTTGACTGTATCCTCCTATTTAATTTCTCCAGCACAGTCTTGTGCACTTCCTAATAGATCTCTTATAGACCAGTTGCTTTTTGCGAGGATTTTTGATAGTTCTACTTCACTAAAGCACCTGGCTTCATTTTATCCTTAGATCAACAAAGGGCTTTTGATTCCGTGAATCATAACTTTCTGTGCTCACTTTACTACATTATGGTATTCCATCCACTTTTGTTTTTTGGTTACAGAAACTATATAAAACAGCAACAGTATCCCCTTTGGTTAATGGGCATCTTGGGCCTATTCTTCCAGTAGAGCAAGGTGTTCAGCAGGGTTGCCCACTTAGTCCATTATTATACATATATAGTATAGACCTTTTGTTGCGCACTTTGAACAATTTAATACCCCCTATTTCTGTACCCGGAGTCTCTATCCCCTTTTCGGCCCTTGCTTATGCGGATGATATCTGCGTTTGCACCTCCACTGCTTCTTCTGTCCCTTTGGTAGTGGATTTGTGCCACTCTTTTGGTTCTCTCTCTGGTATGTCCTTAAATGTGCCTAAGTGCTTGGGTTTTGATTTAAGTGGGGCTGTCCCTGACCAATCTCTTATGTGTGATATCCGTTTTACGTTATCACCCATCAAGATTTTAGGTATTTTTTTTGGTTCTTCTACACCGGCAGTCTATAACTGGGATATTCAATTGCAGAAAGGTAAATTGATGGTACAGAACTGGAATAAATGGCAGTTTTCCAAATTCAAGCATATCCATCTGCTACGTACCTACTTAATTCCAATATTTTTATTTTTGAGTAATATTTTTCCCCCACCTAAACAAAGCGAAGCAACTTTATTTAGTGTCTTTTTTCAAGCAGCTTGGGGTAGTCGTCCCATTAAACGCAATATTTTATACTTACCAGTGTCCCGGGGCAGTCTAAACATGATTAATCCCTTGCTCTTTTTTTATTGTCAATTCCTTTTTACTAACTTTTTACCGTTGTTAAAACAATTTCCCAAAATATGGACTGGTCTTACCTTACAGGCAATGGGGATTTGGTATACCGACTGGGTATCTGGTAAGCTGGGACGTCTTACTAATTCCTCTAAGGTTCCACCCTATCAACGTGAAATTTTCCTCAAATTACAACAGTGGAAAATATCCAGTGATTGGATACTTTTCAAAAGTAAAAAATCTTTATATCACTCTGTACTAGAGTCCTGTTTTTCAGAATCCTCGTTATTTCCAAAATGTCCTGCAGAACTGCTTTTGTCGGTACAGAACTTAATAGCTCATACCAGGATTCCTCCTAAACTCTGGGATGTTACCTGGTTATGTGGTCATGAAAAGCTGAATGTCAAAGGCAATCAGTTTCATAAACAACTGCAAGATCGTTACTGTTCCCGCCCTGGTTGCTTTCAAGTTCTTGAATCAATGCATCACTTATTTTTCTTCTGTCCATCTATTTCCAACTTTTGGAGTTATGTTGCCACCAGTTGGAATGAACTAGTTTTTGATTTTGTTACTTATGATGTTCTCATTTATGGTTCTTATACTGTTCATTGGGACAAATGAGATACTGGCACCTTACATGTTATCTTTGCAGTCTTTAAATGGTTTATCTGGCAAAACAGGTGTCTTTTTACTTTACAACAAAAAGATTTTTCATATAAAGAACTTTTACAAAAGATAAAATCTGAATGATTGAATATTTATAAATATGAAAGGGGCAGATATCATCAAGCCCAATTAATGTCAAATTGGAGAAATCTACTTTGGGTGACGGATAATGACATTCCTGTTACATGAGCTCTTTTCTGTATCATCTAGGTCTGATGTTTCATGCTTATTTCTTTTTTTTTTTTTTTTATTTTTAGCTTTGTTTCCTTTTTCTTTTTGGGTTTTGAGTTTCATTTCATGTACTATTGTGTATTAACAATGTATATGTTTTATTTTTCTTGAAGTTTTGTTAATAAAAAATTCCCCTACTCTTGCAATAGGGGGACCCTGATGCTGTGAGACACAGTCATTTTGGAGCAGACCTTGGAGGTGGTAGGTCTGAAGGAGAGGGCTGCGATAGCCCAGGAAAGTGTTGAGATGGAATTACCACTGGAAGGGGGATCCGCTGCAGAGGCAGATGGAATGCACCCGTTGGGTGGTCAGCATATTGCCCAAGTTGGTGGTCCCTCAATGGTGGAAGCAGAGCAGCCTTTAAGTTTAGCAGAAAAGCAACGCTGTTTGGAGGAAGAATTGCTCAGAGTGAGCAAGCTCATTTCGATCGAAAGACAGAAGCAAAAGCTAGAGGAAGATCGGAAGCATACTGAAAATTCGCCGGGTGCTACAGCGCCATCGGGCCCATGCAAAATCCATGCGGCCTGGAGCACTAGTGGATGGGGACGCAGCTTCGTCTCGGAAGGATTGGGGTGATGTCATGGACGCGGCTTGGTCGCTGGATAGGGCCCTGCAGGATGCAGGTTGGATCCCTATGTCGGATGGACATTGGAAACCAGCGGGTGTTGTCAGTGGGATGGCAGATGGCTTCAGTTCTCAGATAAATAAAATCTCTACTGTTTTATAGTTACCTGAGTTGGAAAAGGGTGTTGTTTCACATGGTCTTGAGTCCCCCCCTCCAGCTGATCTGGAGGACGGGTCGAGTACTGGGGCTGCTAATGTCCACATGAATTCAGTCCAACCGCCGACTACTGAGGCACCTGAAAGGCCTACTTACGCCAGTCACTTTAGACAACCGGTGGAGCTAGCGAAGTGGTGTAATGCCATTCGATTGCGATATGTGGGTCCTCGTGACAACCCCGATAGATTTTATGTTGGGAAAATACTGTTGAAGCAAAGTATGGGTTTTTCTCCCTCGGAGGTTTATGCACTGATTCATGTCCAGGGAGAATATACTTTTGACGTTAGTTTTCGTACACCAGCATTATTAGAAACATTTTGGTGTCGCTATATAAACCTGAAAACGAACCCCCTCTGGTCAGATTTCATTGTCCTGCCTTTAACTAAACAGCCCTTTAGAGTTATAACTATACTTTTTAGGAATGAAGGGGTTAATATCGTGGATATTGTACATTGGTTAGAGAAGAAATGTGAAATCCAGGGAAATCCTGTTCTTATTCTGGATGAAGAGGGGTTTTGGAATGAGGGTTGGAAGTTTCGGGTCAAGTTGCATTTCACTGATTCTGACCTCATTCATTTGCCAAATTGTTTTTTCCTTGGTAGGGATAAGGGGTTTCTTTTTTTAACCGGGGCAGCCCAGAGTTTGTTTTAAGTGTGGGTCCAAGACGCATATTAGCAGGGTCAAGACGGTGGCCCAACTGGAGGTGTCCCACTGGTTCCTTAAAGGTCTTCTACATATGCATTTCCCGATCCGCAAACTGGTCCCGGTGAGGGACCTGAACTTGGTTTTGGAAGACCTTACCATGGCTCTCTTTGAACTGGCTGCCACATGTGCTATGCGTTTCCTTTTGTGGAAAACGCTCTTCCTTGTGGTGATCACCTTGGCTCGGTGGGTCTCCAAGCTGCAGGATATGGTTGCAGATCCTCTGTACCTTGTTTTTCACTTAAATTGGGTTTCACTATGTACCTATCCACAGTTACTTCCTGAGATGGTTTCTGACTGCACTTTGAATCGGACTATTCATCTCCCTGTATTCTTTCCATATTCCTTCCTTTCTCTCAGATGCAGGAAAAGTCCTGCATTCGCTTCATGTCCATTGAGCTTTATGCTTCTATTAGGACTGTACAAAGGACTACAGAAAGTCCTCACAACTCTTCATTTTATTCGACCCTCAGATGAATGGCACCCCTGTGCTAAAGCACTGCCTTTCTAAATAGTTGGCATCTTGTATTTCATTTTGTAATCAGCAGCACTGTAAGGAGCTTTCTGGTACTATTCATGGACATGCCACCCATAGCATGGGAACTTCCATGGCTTGTTTTCGTAATGTTTCGGCTGCAGACATATGTTCCACTGCAGCATGGCGTTCTGGTCACACAGTTACTAAACATTACAGTTTAGACCTGATGTCCACAGTTGGGATAGGTTTTGGTCTTACCATCCTCCAAAGCTTGGTGTCATAGGGTCCTAACGATCCCTGCTATCAGGCCTTCTTCTCACTTTACTTCATGCACAGCTCGGGAATCATTCCAAAGGTGCTCTATGGAGGCAGATGTTTCTGAAGATAGTTTCACTATTTACCAGTAGCAGCAGATCTTCCAGAGAAGCTACTGCATAGGGTCACAGGTCACCCAGCCGCCTATCCCCTTTTGCATTTCAGGTGGCATACAGTGAAAGACATACCTGTTGTTACATGCTGGGCTTTCTCCTTTTCTTTACCCTTGACGGGCTCTTCTCCAAAACTGTCACCTCTTCCATATACCTGGCCGTGGTTATGGTCTCCTGTTTCTGCTGGTACAATATGACTCCAAGCTTGTCTGCAGCAGAAAACTGAGGAGACATGGGGCCACCTACATTATATAAGTAGTGCTGATGTCAATGTGGATGGCCCCAGCTCAGCTCAAATTTTCCAAATGGTCTTGACATTGATGGCTTACAGTTCCAAAGGTGTGGCTCTACAGAAGAGATTGTCTCAAAGATCTACTGTTACTGCTAAGTAACAAAACTTTCTTGTGGAAATGGTCACTGGCAATATAACAAAAGACAAAACCAACATAAAGGTGTGCTAACTTTACCACCTCGGAGGACTCACGTGGACCTGTAATCCAGGAGCAGAGATTTAGTCCTCAGATGCCACTGTAAAGTGGGATGGGAGGGATCTTAATTCTTAAATGAAAGTGGGAAGCTTAAGGTGGTGATGAGAAAGGTTCCCTACAAGTTCCTTTCTAGTTTTCAGACAGAAGTTATCATATGCTTTACAGTTTCTAGTGCGTTCTCTGCCTGCCACCTCCCTCAATTCCTTCTCCCTTTCTAATTTTAATGGTTGTCTGCTCATTGTGCTCTTCTGGCATATACATCAGTACATTCCCAACAATGGTAAACTGGTCTTACAAGGACCAAAAAACACCAGCAACAGTTCTCGACCCTTATGGTGACAACAGTTTCTCTGCTTTACAATGAAGGACTGCAAATATGCTGGCACTGTGTGCAAACACCAAACCACAAAGGCGAGGCAATTTATATTTATATACTGTAGTGTCCAGTCCCAAGAGCTTTCGGTATTTCACAACAACACAGTAAAACACAACAGGAGTCAGAACAATACATTATAAAATAAACTTATATAGAATTACTTTATAAATAAATTAACCACTTAAAACAAGCCAAAACTTTAAAATAACTGTGGCCAAGAACCTTGGGATGCAACTTCAACTAAAATTAGACAGAATTAAATTCCTGCATAAACAGGGATGTTTTTAGTCCCTTTTTCAATGCCACCACTAAGAGCGAGTTCCTTAAATGCAAATTATAAAATAGGTCTGAACAATGCTACATCCTGATTGGCTGAGAGGTGCCTCTGGCCGTGTCCTTATCAGGACATATTGTGCCAATCAGCACCTCTTCAGCCAGTCAGGATGCAGCACCTCTGGAAATCCATACGTACCAGAAGAAATTAACAAAAATATAGAAGCTGCTGTCCTGGCGATCTATGGTCACTGCCAGGCCCCCCCCCCCCCCGCGGCAAGGTCTCTTTCCTAATTCAGTGAAACTCCACCCCAGTGTCTTTAAAAAAAGATGTAACCTTGCCAGTTTTGTTCAGAAGTTTGTAGTACATTGCTTATCCACGGCTCTCTGATGAACTGCTGTTACGGTTTTGTTCCCCACTGTGTTTCTTCGTTCCCACTCACTACAGTTTCACGTCTCCACATCACACTTATTCCCCAGCCTCCCCCGACCAGACCGTGTAACAAAAAATAAAAATAAAAAACAGCCACTTTCCTTGGAATCCAACTTTCCAGTCAGCGACCAGAAACTGGCCCCACTAACTGTGTTGCTCTGACGCCGAAAAGCTGACCGAGATTAAACGGACATCCCGCGTGCTGCGAGAACGCAGCTTTAGAATCACAAACGCAGCTCCAGTACTCTATATGGAAGAATTGCAGTTAGCTATAGCTCTTTCTTAATTTTAAAATAATCATCTTCACCCCACTGTGAGTCCATGACAGGCAGTGCAAAAACCAGAGCTGTTATCCTCTGGCTAAACTCACTCTCAGACATGCTGACAGGGAAAGCCGTGTCAGCTAAAGGGACACACTCGCTCCCTTTAAAGCGAATGCATTCACAGAAGCATTTTAAACTGAATGCATTCACAGAAGCACTATGTGACCTGTTATTTAAAACAAGAAGTTAACATGTTAAAATTAATTTTAACATGATCTACTGTTGCAATTCTCTTTTCTTTTTTATCCAGTGTCATTTAACTGTTCTATTTAAGAAAACAGTGATTGTTAATGAATCAACTTAGGAACTATTTTATCTTATTTTTAAGACTGTTGTCAAATAAATATATTCAACTTTTAAACCACACAACTCTGTTTCTACTTTATTTACAAAAGTGCAGTGCCCATTTTATAAGTGGAATAAGACACTCCGAGGTGTGGTTTTATGGCTTGATAAGAGCACTTCCCAGCTGCTAAAGTCACTCGGCGCAAGCGCCTCGTGCCTCATTATGCACCTGGGGCGTGCTCTTATCAAGCCATAAACCACACCTCATCATGTCTTATTCCTTATGCATTCCACAATAGTGGAGTCACCACCAAGAAAGCTCAGTTACTCAACTGTCTCAGGCAGGATTTGGGGATGGCTAAAAGGTTACCCTTGGTGGAGCGTAGAGGGTGACTAGGTGTTTATAAAGCTAAGAGTTCTTTCAAGCAGCTTGGGTCCAATCCATGTTGGTCTTTGTATGTTAACAGTGCTAGATGAAAGGTGGTGTGCCAGGGCACTGCTGAACAGCCGAGGAAGCAGCACAGATTTCGAGCTCCCAGGAGAAGCCAGAATATAAACTTTAATATCTACTTTTTTGTCACCAAACTGCATAAAAATGTCTTTATTTGGTTAAGTAATTGAAAGGGGATCAAGATGGGCAAGCCCCATGGAGTAATGCATTACCGGTGGACTTTTGTGCTCCTAAGAGAAAGCAATGCAAGAGGAGTCCTACGTAGCATGGCAAAGCTACGGAGTCAGCTGAACCGCCGAAGGGGAAGAGTCACTCACCATGATCCAGATGATGCTCCACCAAATTGTGAAGACAGTACATGATCTTGATAAAACGTTCAATACCCTGATGCCCCCTGGGTTACTGCACTAGAAACTTGCATGGATGCATGAGAGCAAATGGTCCAAAGATCGGTGGTTTCGGTGCTAAGGTCGACTGGTGTGTTGATCAAACTCACAAAGACACAAATTACTCAGATAAAGCTTGGAGACAGTAGAAAACCAAGTCGGGGAGAGAAATCTAAGAATCGTAGAACCTACAGAAGCAATGAAGCACGAAGATTATCTGACCTTTGCTAAAACATTTTTGCCTTCTATCCTGGGTATATCTGAAGAGACCGCCCCCCTCCATTGTCAGAGAAAGCCTTAAGACCAACCCCTAGGTTGGCAGCTGCAGAAACCTCTGCACCCCAAGCCTTCATAGTAGTGTGCACTGGTACTGGGGACATGGACATGGGTGCTTAGGGCAGCACGGAGGCGCAGGTTGATTAATTATGGTGAAGGCAACTTGCTGATTTTTCTGGACCTCTTCTATAGTACCCGCCAATGGGGTAAAGCATTTGATGGGGTCAGGAGTCATCTCCGGCAACTAAAATTGCAACACCAGTTACTGCTACCCACCAATCTTGGACTGCCATGCAATGGCCACGGATATCTGTTTAAAGACCCAAAGGAAGCTGACATGAACCTCTGCAGAGCTGAAGCTCCAATGCAGGAAGGTGTGGAGAGGGAGATGTCTTCTGATGGGGACAGATGTGAGGGAACATTGTTAATATTTTCAGAAACTGGACTTCAGAGAGTGAAACTTTTCTAATCTTGCAAATTTTTAAACTGTTTATATTTTTAATGCTTTATTAGTGTTCTGGCTCTAATTCTGGATATTGGAGTACTGTAATGTATGTATGAATACTCTTAAAATGGTGGTTCCCACTCTCTTAACTAACTGGGATTCCAGTGCAAACTACTGGATGTTCATGCCGGCTCAATCTCATGGCACCTTCACCTGGGACCTAGAAAGAGAGAGGTACACTTTCTCTCAAGAACAGGGAACTGTAACATAGACTCATTTTGAAAGTCCTTAACCATGCTGTTGTTGCTAGTATATTTCAATATTTTATTTGCAGGGTTGGTATTATTCTTGTAAAAAGTTCTGTGGTGCTTCATAACAGAGATTGTTTCTTCACGGTTTTCATATCAGACATTTTTTGGACTCTGCCCTACAGCGCTATCAACTTTAAAGAGACGTTCACAATGTTTAATGGTTCTGAGTTTTAACACTGGTGTAGCCTTGTGTAGTTTATTCCAGGGAGTTGGGGGAATGTTATGTTAAAAATGTACAATTACTAGACTTAATAGTCATAACAGTAACAGGATAATTGTTTTTCTTCCCATTCTGATGCAGTCTCTCCTTACTCTTCCTTGGCTGCATGCAACAGGGATATATTTGATTAACTGGTGATGCTTAAATATTCACCGGGTATTCCCCTACATTTTGTACCTAATGAATGGGTGTTGTACATCCGACCCTTTTAAGATGATTTCTGTATTTGACAACTGACTGACTGTTATCCTCCTGTGGTGCTTATGTTTATAAGTTTTGCTTCTAAAAGTTAATTACTATAAAAAAGGTGGCTGTGCCACCTCACTGGAAGCCAGGACAGACCCCAAGGCACAGGAGAAATACTGTCTGAACTGGATGGCTCCATAATTCTCACTGCTGCATTCTATACCAGCTGAAGATGACACACCAAATTCCCACATAACTAGGTTAATGGCATTACAGTAGTCGAGTCTAGAAGTGACCAAGGCATGCACAGTGGTCATCGGGTCTTCATAAGCTAGATATTGCTTGATCCATGAGATATTCTACAATAGGAAAAACTCACTGCAGCCCACCACTGATACCTGATGTTCTAGTTTTCAGCCTGTGATCCACAAGGACCCCAGATTCTTCTCCCTATCTACAGCTGACAGCATGGTGCCTAGGCTGACAAGCCCCACTGAACAGCCAACCTCAGCAAATGAGGTTCTACTAGAAACATAAAAACATAGAAATTGATGGCAGATAAGGACCACTTGGCCCACCTAGTCTGCTCATTTTCCCTACCTACCATAATACCACAGACCTTACTTCATCTTTGGCATAGCCCTTCCTTCCCTAACCATTAAAATTCCCTTTTGCCTATTCCATTACAGTTTTTGCCTCTCACCATCTCCATTGGAAGGCTGTTCCAGACATCCCCTAAGAAGTTCTTCCTCACGTTTCACCTGAATCTACCCCCGTCCAACTTCACAGCATGCCCCCTTGTTGCTGAGCATCTTTTGTTCTGAAAAATACTCCCCTCCTGTACCTTATTTATAGCCATGAGGTGTTTAAAAGTCTCTATCATATCCCCTCTTTCTCTCCTTTCTTCCAGGATGTATATACTGAGGTCTTTTAGTCTCTCCTCATAGGGTCTCTGGTGCAGACCTTGCACCATTTTAGTTGCCCTCTTCTGGACTGCCTCTACCCTGTCTATGTTCTTCCAGAGATGTGGTCTCCAGAACTGGACACAGTACTCTAGATGAGGTCTCACCGGTGATTTATACAGCAGCGTCATCACTACCTTCTTATTTCTGCTGGTGATACCCCTCCCTATGCACCCTAGCATCCCACTGACTCTTCCCACTGCCTTGTTACACTATTTGGTCACCTTTAGGTCATCGGATATGATTACCCCCAGGTGTTCTTCCTGTTTGGTGGTCATCATTACCACTCCCCCCATCTTGTATTCCACCCCATGGTTTCTGTGCCCCAAATGCATGATTTTGCACTTCTTCGCATTGAAACTTAGTTGTCACACTCTAGACTATTCTTCAAGTCTTTCTTAGGTCACTATTCATTTTTTTCCACACCTCTGGAACGTCTACCCTATTGTAGATTTTAGTGTCATCTGAGAAAAAGGCATATCTTCCCTTCTAGCCCCTCTGCAATGTTGCTTCTAAAGACATTAAAGAGGACCGGCCCCAGTACTGATCCTTGTGGCACCCAGCTGGTCACCCTTCCTTCCTCTGAGTGAACTCCATTTAGAACCACCCTCTGTCACCTATCCCCCAACCAATTCCTTACCCACTTTACCACTTTTGGAGCCACTCCCAGGTTGCCCAGCTTGCTTACGAGTCTCCTATGTGGAACAAGTCAAAGATCTTACTGAAAGCCAGGTAGGTCACATCCACCGCTCCACCCTGATTGATTTCCCTGGTCACCCAGTCAAAGAAATCGTTTAGATTTGTTTGACATGACCTCCCCCCAGTGAATCCATGCTGCCTTGGATCCTGTAAGCCATTGCTTACAAGATATTCCACAATCCTTTCCTTCAGCAGTGACTCCATTAATTTCCACATAACTGAAGTCAGACTGACTGGCCTGTAATTGCCAGCTTCCTCCCTGCTCCCACCTTTGTGACGTGGGACTACATTTGCCCTCCTCCAGTCCTCCAGGACCACTCCCATCTCTAATGAGTGGTTGAACAGGACTGTCAGAAATGCAGCCAGCACCTCTCTGAGCTCCCTCAATATCCTTGGATATATCCCACCTGCCCCATTGACTTGTCCACTTTCAGATTTGAGAGTTCCTTCAGGACTCTCTCTTCTGTAAATGGACTATTGTCCACCTCCCTTCCTTCGATGCCCCTGACATTTATCAGTGGTCCCTCTCCTTCCCTTTCCTCCATGAACACTGAATAAAAGCAGTCATTCAGGATGTCTGCTTTTTTCTTGTCTCATTCAACACACTCCCCTTAACCTTACAATCCCTCCCCTGGTCTTCCTTCTTTCCTTTCACGTACATACTTGGAAAATGTCTTGTCCCCTTTCTTTACTGCCTGAGCTATTTTCTCCTCCTTTATGCCTTTGATCTCCTTTTTCTCAACCTCTCTCTGCTTCTCTTGATACACCTCCTTATCCTCCTCCTTCTGTGTTTTCTTTATACCTCCTGAATGCTAACTTTTCTGCCCTTACCTTCAAGCCACTTCTTTTTGAAAACCATAGTGGTCTCTTTTCCTCTTGCTTTTGCTTACGTGCCTGATGCAGAGGCTTGTTGCCTTCACTATCCCCACTTTTAGTTTCATCCACTGTTCCTCCACTTCATCCAAGTCCCCTCCCCCTGCCAGGGCATCCCTGAGGCATTCCCCATCTTTGTAAAATCGGCCCTCCTGAAGCCCAGGACCCTTGCCTTTGTGTGGTTCACTTCTGCCACAGTTGTTATACTGAACCACACCATACAGTTATCACAGGTCCACAGGTGGCCATCTGCCATGATGTCTGCAACACTGTCCCCGCTGGTGAGTACAAGGTCCAAAATTTCCCCCTCATGAGTGGGCTCCTTTAACAGTTGCCTGAGGAATGCCTCCCACAGGAAGTCTAGTATGTCCCTGCTCCTAGGTGAAGCTGCAGCTGGGATGCTCCAATCTACATCCGGCAGACTGAAGTCCTCACCAGCAGCACCACTACCTTGTCTGCCATCTTTTGGATGGTTTCCACCAGAACCTTATCCCCCCTACCCCCCATGCTGGAGGTCTGTAGATCATACCAATGCGAATATCGGCTCCACTCCCTGTCTCCAGTGTCACCCAAAGTACCTCTGCCTTTCCTTGAGTCCCTGTACCTCTGTTGCTTTTATGCTATCCCTCATGTAAGAGCTACGCCTCCCCCTTTCTTACCCATCCTGTCCTTCCTGGACAGAGTATAGCCTGTTACGGTTATGTCCCAGTCATGGTTCTCACTGCACCATGACTTGGTAAAGACCACAATGCCCAGGTCAGTCTCTGCCATGATGGCCTCTAGGTCAGGGATTTTATTTTCCAGACTTCGAGCATTTTCACACATGGCCTTCCAAATTCTGCTACCACCTTTCTAGTCAACTCCCCCTTTTCCCTTTTCTCCTTACCCCCTCTGGTCTCATTCTCACCTCTCTTCATTTCTACCAATTAGTTTTTCTTGGTATCAGGTACCCTTGGGGAACTGCCTTCCTTAGGGTTCTCCTTACTGCCTACCTCAGCTTGCGGGAGGGGCAGTTTATGTCTCCCTGCTTCCTTCTGCCACCCCCCTCAGCCAGTTTAAATGCTCACCAATGTAACATTTAAACTGTTTACTGAGAACCTGGGTTTCCCTCCTGGATGAATGCGAGCCATCTCCTCTGCACAGGCCTTTACCCCTCCAGGTGGGACCTCAATCCCCAATGTAGCCAAATCCCTTCCCTTTGCACCACTTCTTCAACCATTGGTTGAAGCTCCTGGTATGGAGTACCCTATCCTCTCCTCCTGTCACAGACAGGCAGTACCTCAGAAAAGGCCAATGAGCGTGCTACCTGCCTAAGATTCCTCCCCAACTCCCTGAACTCCTCCTGCACTATCCTAACCTCTTCACTAGCCAGGTCATTAGTGTCCCTAGGTGGACAATAACATCCAGCTACCTCCTGCCCTACTGCCCTAGACAGCCTCAGGATCTGCTTCCTATCCCTCCAAACAGTGCTGCCGGTTAGGCACCTAATCTCCCTCCCTCCCTCTCCCTTTCCACCCTCAAATCAATCCCCCTTACAACAGAGTCCCCCACCAGCAGTTGCTCCCTCCTCCTCCTCTGGGGTCCTCTGCCACTCTCTCTATGGACTCCACTACGGAGGTCCCCCACATCCTCTCCAGTCACTACAATGGGTGCCTCCATGGGTCAGTGCCACTTCACCAGGGTGGCGTATTAGTTGTGTAGTGGTACCGTGGGGGGGTGCCTCTGCCCACCACCCACCCCTTCCCAGCCCCACCTTAATCCAGCCACCTCCTCCCCTTGGCATCCTTTGAGGCAGCAGTGGCAGACTTGATGGTCCCTGGGTGGGGAGGCCCCAAATCCTGGCCAGCTCAGCCTGGAGTCTAGCAACCTCCTCCCTCAGCCCAGAGAGGTGCATGCAGATGGTGCAGCACTGCAGTCTCAGAAAGTCTCCTGAGACTGCCATCCCACAGCAACTGCACTGCATCACTCCCAGTATATGCATTTACTACCCTGCCTGTTTTGTTTGTGTCTTGCTTGCTCCAATCTCTTTTTTACCCTGCCCTAGATAAGGTGTTTCACCTATTCCTACTTCACCCTTTTACTCCTATCCTAGATAGATGTTTCACCTATTCCCTACATTTTCTGTGCCCTAACCCTCTTCACTCCTGTGCAGTGTGAGCTAAAACATTAGTTTTAGGATGACACCCATGATTGTCAGGCTGAACTTCCTAGTCCACTTCTTCTTCTTCCTGCCAATGCCCTTGATTTCACTTCTCCAATGCTCTCCTGTCTCCCTGCTGTGGTGCAGAGTGCCTGGCTGCCTCATTGGGCTGGATTGCAGATCTTGGCTAAGATAGAACTGGGCTGACATATACAGTATATATCCTCCTGTATGCTGATGTGCCAACATGGGCAAAATCTTGCCCCAATTGTTGTAGTCCTGTTTTTCAAGGGACTTCAGAAACAACAAAGTCACCAAGGAGTTGTAATAATATAGGCGTCTGGGTGGGGAAACTGTGGCGATAGCCATCAGATCTATGAGGGGCCTTGAAGCAGGCATAAAACAGCTCTTCTGTGAGAACATATGGAACTGGGAAATCCTGCGTAAAGCTCCTAGAGTGTAGAACTACCTCAGTCTCACTCGGATGCTGGCTCCTTGAGTTGCTGTCAGGAATATGACCTGTGAATGCAAATTCAGATTTTGGGAGAGCAGTGCAATAAAGCAGTACTCGTCATCCACAGATTCAATACTCAGGCACTGCTCAGTGGAATGAACTGACCTGTTTGGGTGGCGTCCTTGTAGATTTAATCTATTATTTTGGAGTGGTTCTTGGGGGAGGGGGAGCATGATATGAGGCCAAATCAATATTTTTGCAATATTGTAATATTGCAGGGATGACTTTAGGTTTGAAAAGCCTTTCAGACCTCTGAGGGTCACAACATTAAAGGTCCCTCTCTTCCTCAATTCCAGGCACAGAGAGTCGGCAATAGGCTTCAGGCTCTATGGGAATTGCCGCAAGTTGCCTCCAGAATGTTGCTGTGATTGCAAAAGGCTCCAGCTGGATTATAAAGACTGGGAAATTTACCCAAACTGAGCATAAATAGTCCATACTATGCACTCTGTATCTGAACACCTTACTAATTATAATAAAGGAACTCCAATAATTTGCATGAAGACTATACACAGGGATAAAAGTAAACCAGAGGAAATTGTGTGGGGGCAGGGGAGGAAGAATGGTTTGGGCAGCACCAGCGAGATTACACAGTTACCAGTTTTCACAGTCACTGTGCAGTTCAACAGTTAATTGACAAATGTTAACAGAGTTATTACAAATGTTTCAAGGTTTCATAATAAGTAGGATTTACAGTTTATTAAACATAATAGGCCCCTACACAGAGGTATGGGAACCAACTAGATAAATAGGGCTGAACACCTCTCTGCTCCCATGTGGTCACACAGTTGCAAACCTAATAAGTACTGTAGTAGAGAAGCAGAAGTCATGCTGTGTGGGGGTCCCTCTCAGTGGGGGCCTGAACCCAGATTATTTTTTATCTTACTCTCACAAGAGTGACTGGTTTCAAGTTTATGCTTAAAGGTGATAAATATGGTATATGTAAAATATTGTACAAGGCATAAATTAGTGTTGGAGAGTTGATTGGCGACCTTTGCTAATCGAAATGAAAAATGATTAGCAATCAGCCAATTTTGATTAGCAGTTTTCAAAAATGGGTGTTTTTACTTTAAACCATATAATTATTACTTCTTATTGTATATATTAATAAAATAGATATTGTATACATAGTTTTAAGACCGTTTTAAACATGCCATTTTCAACTACATTGTCAGCATAGCCTTCCTATTGCCCCACCTCATGTACCTGGTGCAGAAAATTTTCAGTCCCTGCCAAAGCATGATTCTGCGCCACTGAAACGTCATTCTGCGTCACAGGTGCGGAAACACATTTAGGCCAGGATTTGAAAAATGACAGCTGTGACATGCATGAGGTGGGGTAATAAGAAGGCTATAATGAAAATCTGGGGTCAAAATATTTTAAAATTCCAAAGTTACGAGGGTGCATAGCGAAATGGCAACAAATGGTCAAAACTTTTCCATTTTTTCATATTTTGGCCCCAAATTTGGAACATAGCCTTCTTATGACCCCACATCATGAACAATATGACTGACGTTACACAAATCCTGCCCAAAAGGTGCATTCACCAAGCATCTGTGAAATCACCTTTCGGGCAGAAGATCATCCTAGTGACAGTTATATTGTTCATGAGTAGAGTCCCAAAACCATGTTGAAAATTTGGGGTCAATATGTCAACAAATGACTGAGTTATGCACCAAAGTTGAAATCCCCATTAAAAACATAGGACCGCATTTACCTTCTCATACTGCAGTTCCAGCAGCAAGATGGGTCTTCGATCAGGAGCGTGGATCTCAAACCTGGGACCTCTGTAGGTGAGTGACAGTCTGTGGGGGTGTCAAGGGTGGTGTGGGGAAGTGAGTGCACAGTGGGTGGTCAGGTGGGGGTATGGGAGTGATCGGCGATGGACCTTTTTTTTTCTTCAGCTTTAAAAAAAATCATCATCGGACAAAAGGAACGGGGACAGCGATCAGATGGGGGATGCTACTAGACACCAGAGAACAAATTAATTACAGGGACAATGATCAGATGGTGGAGGGTGCCACCAGACAGCAAGGAATGACAAAATTACAGGGATACTGATCGGATGGGGGGGTTCCACTAGACACCAGGGATAGAAGCATTACAGGGATGGCGATCGGTGGAGGGAGGGCCACTAGAACACCAGGGAACAAAGGGCTGGCAGTCGGTGTAGGGGTGCCACTAGACACCAGGAAAAATAAAAAAAACAATATGCGGGATGACCAACTTCTATGATTAGCAATCATTGCTAATCAAGCTGACAATTGACTTCGTGTTTCCAGATTCTTGGGTGCGAACTACGATGTGAACCCCTTATTTTATGCCTTGTTATATGTTAGATGTTGGGGGATACAGGGATAAAGTGTGTCATCAGTGTTTGGGGGTGTAGAAAATTCCAACAGAGTGAGCATATGTCAGTATGAACAAATAGCAGGAAACAACAGATACTACAGATTTTCTAAAACTAATGGGTGAGGTGCTTAAAGTAGAAACTCAAGTCAATAGGAACTCCAATTAAATCCACACTGTGGAACATTAAGAATGGGTACACAGCCAACAGACAATATCAGATACTGCATCATCTCAAACACTGGAACACTTCCATTGGTTTCCTTTAGGAAACACATTTACCTGCAGACAAAATGAATCTGTTTCATTAACCATGAGTAGGTCTGGAAGGGACACGGATAGAAAAGGGGTAGATTTAGCCTGGGAAAGGAAATAAATAACCTGCAAGGGAGGTATGTATGGCTGAAGGGACAGTTAATAACACAAAGGAGCTGCTGAGGAATATTTATGGGCCAAACAATGACTCCCCAGACTTCTTCATGGAGCTCCATAATATTCTTAGCCAGTTCACCGGGATGCCGATACTCTTGGGTGCAGTCTGGAACCTGGTCTAGGAAACTGATAGCTAGAACAGGTAACCAAAAGTGGGCCTAGTCCTTGCTCAGAGGAGCTTTTTGAATTATGGAACACCTTAGGTAAGTAGATCTGTGGAGGATGTACACCCACAAGACAGGAGTACACCTTTACTTGACTTCACACCACACAGAATCCAGACTGGAGTACTTTGCAGTATCCGAGAGTGGATTCAGGCCAGGAATAAACTATGCAAAACAGTGCATGATCACACTCCTGCCTCATTAGAACACCAATCTGCATCAGCCATATACCAAGATCGAGTTCAGCATTTAAATAACCAACTACTTATGGACAATAAAACAAGGTATTCAAAGAACATTTTTTTGCCTCAAATCTATGCACAGCAGAAAATGTTGACACTTTATGGGCAGAAGCCAAATGTCAAGTGAGGGGGCTACTGAGAATAACCACACTTATAGGAAAAGGAATGAGGGGATGTACTTAAAGAAATAAGGTAGAGAGAGCAAATTCTAACCCCCAATACAACTGAGGCTGACTGGATACAAATAAATAATTATGGGATCATTATCAGGGGACAGGTCTGAGAGGCGATCTCAAAACAACACTCAAATACATCAACCAAGGCAATAAAGCTGGCAAGCTAATGGCCCTGAGACTGTGTAAACAAGAGGCCTTCAGAGCTATAATCGATGTGTACAGTCTTTCAGGAATGAACAGCTGATAACAAATGTGAGAGGGACTGCAGAGGAATTTAAAAACTGTTATCAAGTCTTGTATAGTGCTAATGATCCTCTTGGTTTATTAGGGAAATTAGATGCTTTTCTCAACGGTGTCGCACGGCTTACCCTCACACAAAATCAACAGTGTTTTATATGCCCCAATTACAACAGGGGAAGTCCAATGTGCTATAAAGGACTTAACATTAGATAAAGCACCAGGGCTGGATGGGTTTATCAAACCAATAACCTGCATATTTTGTAGCAGAGTCTTCTCACAGCACTTTTATCTATAGCGAGGAACCAAGCAGGGGTGTCCCCTTTGCCGTTTGTTTGTAATTTGTTCCTAGATCTCCTAGCCTGTAGACTACAAGATGCACCAGATGGAAACCGGTATTCCCATGGGAAAGAGACACTATAGATTTTCCATGTATGCAGACAATATGCTGTTGCATGTTTGAGACCCTCTCTGCTTGCAGTACTTAACATTATATCCTTGTTCGGTGAAATTTCATTATACTAACTGAATCTCAATAAAACTGTAGTAATGCCTTTAAACGAAGGTGTCCGTAAAGCACATACAACAGCTCTGTGGCATCAACAGGCATCACATAAACTGAGGTAGTTGAGGATTGACCTTTCTAGACATATTTTAGCAATATTTATTTATTTAAAAGTTTTACCAGGAAGGCATACTAAGCAGACTACTGCTCGATTCCAGATGCGTCCTGGGGGAAGGGATAATAATACAGAGTACAGTAAGTAAAACAACATGCAACATAAAATAAGAGCTCCCTTGGTTAGTTGCTTTGTGAAACTGACTAACAGGGGGCTCGGGGAGCTGATTGCTGAAGTCATCACTGGAGGCAGGGATTGAGGGGTTTAAATTACCACAAGTGCGAGCACTGTGAGTGGCACAGCAAATAAACAAATAATAAATTAGATAGGGTACAGTATAAACTGGCTAGATATGTATTACAGAGTAAGTTTAGAACTCACCATTGTGCACTTTTGTCCCAATTGCAATGACAGTCTTTGGATATCAACTGTATCAGATCATGGCAAAATTAATATACAAATATCATGTGCTTTTCCCAAACCATTATATAAATATAACATTATTTGATAAGCAAAGAAAGATTGATAAGACCACGAGGACAGTCCATGTTGAAAATATTTATACTCTTAAAATTCAGAACAGACATGGGGTACGAACACAATTACCAGGCGTCAAAATATTGGAATAATTTGCCATATACAATTCGCACTTCACCTTCATTAGGACTATTCATCCAGGGGATTAATGAAATAAATCAATTTAGATGTACATGTAGGTAGATGGTTGCACTTTAATACCTGTATGGAATAAATAAAACTTGTGGATTGTCTTTCTGATTTTGTTTTACGTATATTTGGTCATTTTTAGTGATGTGTATTGTTAATCTTTGGGGATATATACTTGTTTGTTTGTGTTTGTAAGCGTGTTACTTGTATGTGATTTTGTTTTGTTAAACAGTAACAGGACTGTCTTGTAAACTGGGCTTTTTACCTAAATGACATTACCCTGTATAAAAATAAAAGTTTTACTACTACTTATATCCAAATGTATCTGGGACAGGAAAGCAACAAGGAGGGATATCAGAAATCAACAGGTCCTAAAACAAAAAGGTAGGCTTAAGTTACCCAACTTTTTCTGTTACCGTTTAGGTGCACATGGTATAAGACAGACTCACAGATCAGGGGATATAAGCCCTAATGGCTAGATACAGAGCGAGCACTTTGTGGAGCTAAAGGTATAGAGTCATCTGCCTTAATCCACTGCACATGGAAAATACTCCCTAAGGCACTTAGGGGAAATCAGTCAATCAATCTCTTTATTAAACCAGGCAAAAACACCATTGAGCAAGCTCATTTTCAAAGTGGTCATGGACAATTGTACAAAATAAAAATACAATACAGTACAACACAATACATATTTCTGGGTAAGGCTATGCTCAACAGTGCGGCGATATTGTACAGATAGACTCACTAGCATGACCTGCACTGAGCCTGCCAAGGTATGAAGGCAGACAATACATAAAACATTTTACAGGAGAAAGGAAAGAAGCCAATAATCCTGGACTCTCTTCAGTGCGATGATAGTAGACCAGGAGAGGGAAGGCAGAGGGAGGGTGCTAGTGGAGGAGGATGGGGTGAGGAGGGTCAGGGTAGAAGAAGTATGCTAGGGTGCTGGTCCCCTATACGAGAGGATCTTGGGTGAACTTAGTTGTAGAAATTGAGAAAGGGGCCAGGTGCTAACGGCTCAGTGTTGTCTAAAGCAGTTGCATGTTTCCTTCAGTAGACTGGCCAGCAAATCTTGGAAATCCCATAGGGGTCACAGTTAAAAGTACATACTCAGCTTTGTAGAAACCTCAGAATTAACCCACACAAAGAACCGACACAACCCCTACTAAAGAATACTCATTTTGATATTGGTGGTAAACTGATAAACTCAGAACACTGGAAATCACTGCAAATACCCTTCATAGAACATGTGATCCTAGGAGGCAGACCTGCACCATATCAAGCCTTTAAAGCCAGTTGTAACATGGCCAAAAATCCAGAGGCAAAATGAGGCATTCAGACAGGTGCAAAGACGCCATGTGGTACAACTCAAACCATGGTTTAATACCACGGTAGATTATGCCTGGGAGCGGGGGCATGCAAAAATAAATCTACCACAGTTCCAATGCTGGAGGAGCTGTTCAGTGCTCATGAGGACGACTAGAGTGGAGAACACAAAAAACTGTGCTCCGGCGTCCTCTGCTGGCAAGCGAGCAACCAGCAGCACAGCAGGCACATGCTGGTAGAGAGAGATGAAGTAAAGAGTAATGGGAAAAGTGACTACAAGGAGAAAAATCTTTGCAGGACATAGCACACACAGAGCAGTGTGCCCTACTAGAGCAGTCGGCAGAACCGGGCAGAAGCACAGCAGTAGTGTAAAGATACACTGTCAGCTGCCTCTAGTCACTGACCTTGTGAGACTTATATTGGAACTGTGCGCATGGGGTAGGTCCTCCGCGCCGTGGATCGCAACATGTAAATCGGCAGAAATACCCAGAGTACAGCAGGAAGCAGCAGTAACATCTCAGAGAACGAAGCTGAAACGAACACGGACAGACACAGAGAAAAACAAGCGGGTGCAGTCACCAATGTGACTGGTCGAGGTGGATATGTAATGCAGGTCCAGCGTAGCAGCACAGAACCACATCAGTATATTAATAGATACCAAAATGTCAACATGCACGCGCACATTGCGAACTGACAAGAAGGTTATATAGACAGTAGTGAGATGCAGAAAAGTGCTATTTTGACACCTCTTTCTGATTCATTATATGATTGTGTTATACTAGTCATAAAGACTAACCTAATACACTGCTAGCCATGTTACAAGCGGATTAAGCCACTCAAAAGCATGGGTCTACTGTGAAATTAATCCATGGTTGGTTGGTTGGACCCACTCGGCCTTCAGCCTCGTGGTCCAACCCCCATAACCATGGATTAATTCCACAGTAGACCCATGCTTTCTCGTGGCTTAATCCTTACATATAGGACAGCAGGTGGATCAGACTTCCAAGTGATGCAGCTGGCCCATGCTATTCTGCATCATATGTATAGTATCTCACCTCCTGGAACAATTTGTACAATGCAACACTGCCTTCCCTTAAGATATTAACTAATAGTCCCAATGCAGTTTCCAAACTATATGCACCCATTACAGAGTTTAACTTCAAAGAAGGTTCAGAAATTGGACATTACTGGGTCCAGGCACTGCCAGATGAAAGCCCACGATGGTCCTGGACGGACATAAGGGAAAAGGTATACAAGTACTGTACATATGATCAGATAATCCTAGACTCATGCAATACAAGGTATTGCTTAACATGTATTTCACGCCACAAAAGCTGCAGAAAATGGGAAAACTTACCACAGATACATGTTATTACAGATGTGGAAATCAGACAGGCAATCTAGAGCACATTTTATGGGAATGATCAAAAGCCAAGGCACAATGCAAAACTTTAAAGTGAAACTTGACTCGCTGTTAAGCCAGGAAAATGTTTTTAACCCAGAAATATGCTTAGTTGGGAATTATAGCAAAACTGTGTTGACTTCACAAAAATATAATTTAGCTCTGATAGCCGGAGTGGCTAAAACACTGATTCTCTGACACTGGGTTGACAACAATACCCCATTCTTTTATGAGTAGCATAATGAAATCTTAGTTTCCCTGAGAATAGAAAATAACAGCCAAGCGCAAATAATCATTTCAAGAGTTATAAGAAAAGATGGGAAAATCTACATACATTAACTGGCTCACATCTAACAGGCTGGTCATTAACACCAAGAAAACCAAATCTCGTCAGTTCAGGAGTACCCATGCCCTGAAGGGTGGCCATTAATTGCACAAAACACCACCAGCTGGGCAACCCATTGGACAGGTCTAGGTCTTCCAATGCATGGATGTACAAACTGATGCAAAACTATCCTTCATCTCACACAACTCCTGGTCAAACATATCCATCAACGCCTTGGCTTGCTATACAGAAACAAGCACAGCCCCATCCTGAAGTAACAAACTCCTAGTAGCCAGTCTCACCATCTCGGGGAATGACTATGGTGCTGTCATCTACTCTGCAGACAATAACACTGTACTCGAAAGAATCTCAGTAGCATGCCCACTGGCCCAACCAAGCCTGTAGATTTGCATGCAGCATAAAACCAGACTCCCACGATTGTGATGTATACCTCTCCACCAGCTAGCTTCCTTTCCACCTCTGAGTTAATCTCAACAAAGCCATTCTATTCACAGAGCACTTCTTGGTCCACTGCTGCCGGTTGTCTGCAACCTCTTCTCCCTGATCATGAACAAATATGGAACTCAATCAATGTCGGTTCAAAAACTCCTCCTACCTTCAGAAAAACTACTCTTGGCCAATGCTCCTTTGCAACTAGAGCAGTTAAAGCCTGGAACTCCCTACCCACAGCCATCACCACTCTACCCCACTTCTTCCCTCCCCTTTAAGGACCAAGTCATTGCCCCCCTTTTCCAGAAACTGCACTGCATGTGTACCTACACCATATCTGCTAGTTGCATTAGCTTGCACCTTTATCGATGCCTCTTAGAATTGTGGAAATATGTTAACTCACTGCTCCTTATACAGTAATATGATAATTCTTGTTATACTTGTTTATTGTATTGGTCTGTTGTTTACTGTAGCAGTCTGCTACTGAATGTAACTTGTTCTGCTGTTGAATGTAACTTGTTCTGCTGTTGAATGTAACTTGATAGACTTGGACACCTTTGAAAAAGGGCTCTTGAGCTCAAAGATCCTCTGAACACAATAAATACAGTACACGGCTCTTAAAGGAGACCAAAACCCAGATAATGGATAGCACTGCAATTAGCTATGGACTCATCTGGAACAAATAGTTGTCAACTGAACTAAGCAATTATATCCCAGGGCTTGAAACTAACGTTTCTGGCCGCTAGCCAGCAGGGCTAGTGACTAGAAAAATCAGGCAGCACCACAGGCTTTTCACTAGCCTAGCACACAAATGATCAAATGCTTAAATAAAAAGGTTGTATACAGATTGTGTGTTGTGTTTTTTTCCATTATATCAAACATGCAATGCTCACAAACACAAGAGTTTGATATCAATACGTATTGTGTTCCTAACACCTGCAACAGATAATCACTCTGCTGGTTGTAACATTAAGTGGACCCCTATTTCTTGCATTACTCTCCACCAGCCAACACAACTTTATTTTTTCACTTTAAATTTCTTTTAAGTACCTTTGCTTAAGTTCTTCCTGCATGCTGCTGTTAGTTTCCAGATCTTGTCCCTCTCACTCCACTGTCCTGAACTGCTGCCAACACCCGCTGACTCCAGAAAGGAAGCATTTAAAAAAAGAAAAACCTGTAAGCCTGCACGACACATCTATCATACAAGGTCACCACCGGCTGCAAAGAAGGAGCCTCCACTGCTCACTTTTACCACGCCATCAAATTGCAGGACACAGGCCAGTTGGCAGCAACATCACAGTGTCAGTACACCACACAGTGCATCCATGGCAACAGCCATGGTAACAAGGAAGGAGAAGCATGTGTCTAATACTTCTACGTCTCACATCATTTCAGTGAATGGAGAGTGGGTCGCGCATAAAACCCCCAGCAGTCACGTCAGACTTTGGATTGTACCCACCCAACACAAAATCTGCCCGCATCTGGCTGGCAGGCAGGTGCCAGTTTTAAACCCTGTAACTTTCATGTAATATTTGTAATGACTCTTAGCTACTGCTTCACTGTACTGGAATTTGAGACTGGGGGGTGTAATGTAATGTTTCTGTACAACTGTACTATATGTAATTATTCAAAAAATTAATAAAGTAAAATAAATTACATAACAAAATCTCTTAATGAGCAGAAAGGGGGATACAAACTTGTCCCAATATAGCATGCCAAGTTTTGGGAAGTTTTTTTTTTTTTTTAAACTTTGTATTTATTAGTTTTAGAAACAAGTGCGGTACACAACAAATATGCTTTGTGCACTCACCTTGTAAGGAATGATGTGTGTACATAGAGGGAATTAACAAAACATCTCAGCCCAGGAAGGTATCCTTTCCTCACACAATGCACTCCGCTTATAACGGACACTGTTATAATGGATAATCGGTTATGGCAGACAAAAACGGATTTCCCAAACCAAATATATCACATCCAGTGCATTTTTCTCTGGTTATAATGGACAGAAATAATATTGCTTATGATGGACACTGTGAAGCTTTTATGGGTATCTGTAGTGCTTTTCTTGGAAGGGGGAGTTCAGAGCTGGTGAGGAGATTTGGCAAATGTAGAAATACGATGGAGGAGCTACAGAGATAACATTTCTAACAAAATAATTCTACACAAGCTGCATAAACTTTTATTAGCAAATTAATTAAACCAAAAGTAAATTATTTTGTATTTCAATAAGACCCTTACAGTGCATTTGCCTTTGTTCTTAATGTCCTAGAACCCAAACATCCAGCCACTAGAGTTATCTTCCTCTTACCTTCTGCAGTAAACTTCCTTAAAAGAACTCATGTTCCCTGACAGTTAAATAACTTTAAATAAACACACAGGCGGATATTCAAACTGTGCAGGCCATGGCGCGAAGCTTAGGCGCAGTGCAGCTTGGCTGCGCAGGGGGGTGTGGCCTGGGCGATAGTCAGCGGAACTGCTATGGCTCAACAACTTTGAATGTAGCACCTAACCACCCCACTGTGCATGGCGCAGTGGCACTTTCATCTCAACACAAGTGGCCCAGAGTGGAGTATGGAATGCGCTTAGCGCAAGTGCCATTTGCCATTCACAGCACCCGCGATATTCAAAGGTGACATGCAAATGGAGCCATAATTTATCACAAGGCACATGGGTCCATTTGCATGTCATTATGGCCCCATTTGCATGCAGGTGTCGTGATCCCGACGACTTGGGCCTGGCACCCTGCCAGGCAGCAACCGTTGGGGACCGACGCCCCTGCAGCCGATCGCGGGCATCTGTGTAAAATGAAAACCGTCCTATATCCCTGGTGGTCCAGTGGACCGCTTTCTGCCCGATCGCGGGCATCTGTTGATGAAGACACCCTCCTTCAAGATCCCACTGACTGCCCGATTGCGGGCATCTGTTATAGAAAGACCCCCCTCAAGATCTCACTGACTGCCCGATCGTGGGCATCTGTTGTAGAAGATACCCCCAAGATCCTGCTGACTGCCTGATCGCGGGCATCCGTTATGAAAGACCCCCCATCCAATATCCCTGGTGGTCTAGTGGTACCCACCTTCCCACTAGCCAATAGGCCCCACCAACCCCGTCAGCGGTGGCGGCAGCACCCCTAACAGCCTGCGTCACCGCCACGACAGCTCGGTAGGGCTGCCGCCTATTGGTTCTGGCGTGAGTCAATGGGCGTGCAGCCCATCACTACACATTCAGATATGATTCATTCACATATCTGGAATGTGTAGTCGGCTATGGGCTGCATGCCCACTGGCCACGCGAGAACCAATGGGCGTGCAACCTAACTGTCAGTGGCGAGGCGGCAGGCGGTGGGGTGCTGCCCGCCCGGCTGACCGGGAGGAGCAGTGTGGTGGGGGCTCAGTGGGCGGTGGGAGGGGCTACTAGACCACCAGGATATTGGGCGGGTCTCTTCTTATAGGGATGCCCGCGGTAAGCGTCAGCGGATCTGGGGGTGCTAACGAACAGATGCCCGTAATCGGGCAGTCAGCGAATCTGGAGGGGGTCTCTTTACAACAGATGCCCCGATCGGCGGTGCTCGAGATCTTGGAGGGGATCTCTTCACAACTGATGCCCGCGATCGGGCAGTCAGTGGATCTTGGAGGGGGCTCTTCTTACAACAGATGCCCGTGATCGGGCAGTCAGCGGGATCTTGGAGGGGGGGGGTGTCTTCTTACAACAGATGCCCATGATTGGGCAGAGTGCGGTCCACTGGACCACCAGGGATATAGGACAGGGGGTTTTCCTTACTATAACAGATGCCCGAGATCAGGTGGAAATTGGTCCACTGGACCACCAGGGATATAGGACTTTTTTGATTTTACGAATGCCCGCAATCGGGCATGGGGGGGGGCGCCGCCAGGTGCAGCTGGAACTCGGGTGGCCACCCACAGGTGGCAGCTGTTGTGCTGCGTCCTGCAATGCAGCAGCTCACCTGTGGGTGGCCATCAGTTGTTCCTTTTTTTTTTTGCGTAACTTTGTGCTGGCGAAAGTAGGGGTTGCGCATGCATGGCTCTGCGCATCCCGAATGAATATCGGGCTGTGCAGGTTATGCATCAGGAATGCCCCCCACCTGTGCCTGCATACATTAATGATGCGCTCCGGCGCATCGGGATTTGTGTGGCGCACTTTCCCCTTTTGAATATCACGGCAGGGTGCATCAGTGGGTTGCGCCATGCGCAACCCTTTTGAATATCTGGGCCTCAGAATACAGAAGCATATGCTAGGCAGGATTCTGCGTAATCAGTGAAGTTTTATAGTAAGTTCTTACTCACTCTGAGCCCATGCTCCCACATATCGATGCACCTAACACATAGGCTACATCACCTCTGGATATAATGGACACTGGATATAATGGACAAAAGCTGGCTGCACAGATGCATCCATTATTACAGGCTGTATAATGCAATGCATAATAGGGGAATCACAACATTGTTATCAAACCGCCCTGTATTCTATATGTACTTGATTGTACCGTGATGTGCTGATGCATTGTTTGCTGTTGTTCATTACTGTGTTTTGTATGTACTATATTGCATTGCCTGAAGCAGGACCTCCTTGTAAATGAGCTTGCTCAATGGAGTCTTCGATGAAATAAACTTGAACAACTTGAACATAATTACTTCTTACCATAATTCTGGTAAACTGAAGCGTGAATTTTATGAAACAGGAGAGGCCAGCATTTAAAAGTGCCTCCCTCCTACCCCGGAGTGTCAGGCCAGCTTGGTGCGGCTGGTGCTGGGAAAACTGGAGGAAGCACTAATCGGGTGCAGCATGGAGCAGGGTGGGTGGAGCTGAGGAGCCTGCTCTACGAACATACGAATGTGCCAGCAGAAACAGACCACACGGTCTAAGTCTGCTCAGTGTGCAGCCAACACCCCTAGTTTGCAGCTGCCCCATCCCCCATTCCCTTGCCATCCCACTGCCACCCCACCTCCCCACCCTCACTCTGCCCTGTTCCCTGTCCCGTGCCTTTTGAAGTTGTTCACAGATTTACATGATACCACCCATTCTGGTAGGGCATTCCATTTTGCTACCACCCTCTCTGTGAAATAGTGTCTCCTCATTTCCTTCCTAAATCTTCCCCCCTCTATTCTTAGCCCGTGCCCCCTGGTGACCCTCCCCCTCTTTAACTTAAAGACCCCATCTGCCCCATCCTTATTGATTCCCCTCAGATACTTGAATGTATAAAAGCCCCTATTGCCAAGCAGCCCTCCCGCTTGCGGCCCTCACGCTTGAGGGACCCACGCAGAAGACATCAGGAATCTGACAGAGTCGGCCAAGGAGACACCCAACAGTCAGGAACCCTGCCCGTTGGAACCCAGGTACACCTGTAATGTTTGAGGGTTCGATGGCAGGACTGTGGTTGAGGGTTTGTGTTGTAGCTGAACTGTATATTTCAAGGTTTGGGGTTTGTGTTGCAGCTGTGTTGTGTTTGGGGTTTGTGCTGTGTCTGGGATTTATGTCGCAGCTCAACTGAACGTTTCCAGGTTTCGGGAGATTGCTGCTAGGCCGATATCTAGGTGAAAGGGTACTACCTTATCTGTATACAAAAAATGGTTACTCACCTGTAACAGTAGTTCTAGGAGTGGTATATGATGTTCATCCACACTTTCTGCCAATGCCATTCCTCTTTAGGACAGGCCCAACGTCTTCAAGCTGGCTCCTCCCACCCACACAGGTGGTAACTCCCTCGGCTCCGCCCCATGATGGCAGATCTTGCCCACTGGAAGCCAGACTGGTGTGCTACTTGCCAGGCAGGTCAGGTGCGTCCATGTGGATGAACATCATATACCACTCCTAGAACTACTCTTACTGGTGAGCTACCTGTTTTTCTAGGGACGTGGATATAGAAACATAAACAATGACGGCAGAAAAAGACCAGCGGTCCATCCAGTCTGCTCCAGTTCCCTATAATCCCTGGAGCCTACTGATCCTCCAGGGTACTGACCCTCCCCCGTCCTCTCTCTAGTCTCCTCCTTGGTCCTGTTGCCCCCAGTAACCACTGTCCCCTTCATTATGAACTAGGTGCCATAAATGGAGGAAGCTGATTGGCCGAGAGGTCTTTGAAGCCGTGATGATATCAGGCTACATCATCACAGCTTCAAAAAACCTCCAACCACCAGCCTCCTCACTGACCACTGGCAGCAAACTCATCCGACCGCCGATGCGATCGGTGATAAACCGCCGCTTCAGCAGCACCAAGCTGTGGGAAAACCATGAGCACAACAGACAATTAAAACTGCTACTCCATGTGACCTGCCGGCTGTGATCAAAGGTTACAGTTCATGGCGCGTTTTACCGGTTCAGGAATGGACTCGGGCAGCTGGAGAGCTGGCTGCTGGGGAGGACTGGAGCGCCGGAAGGCTGCTCTCCTCCTCCAGGTGGGGTGGGATGCAAGTCTCGCTGCTATACCGCCACTTGGGTGACCACAGGTGGACGTGCAGCGAAAGTAGCTTGCAGACAAGGGTGGGGAGGCGCCCATCAGAAGCCGGAGCACAAGCACGTCATGACGTGCTTAGCCCCTAGGCTTCCCTAGCGTACGGATGCCTCGAGGGCTGGGACCAGAAAAACGGAAAATACCCTGTCCCAGGTTCCTGTAGACGGGATCTGGTCATCCCGAGAAAATCCAGAACTGGGCTCTAGAGATGGGGCCAGCTGACCTTCCGACACAGTCTCGAGGTGTGAGAGAGGGTAAGGGACGGCCCTCTCCTCCCCGCCCGGGGGGTAAACTGCAGCAGGATGGGGGTAGGTAGCTGGCATCGGAATAGAGGTACCCAGGGCGGAACTACGGGGTGCGCATGACCTAGAAATCCTGAAGAAAGGTTCCTGGATCAGTGAAGAAGGGGCAGAAAATAGTAAGAAAAAAAAAAAAACTGCTACTCCATCAAGGATCCTGAAACAGACCACAGGATGTCTTTTTTTTTTAATTCCTCCTATCGCACTGTTCACAGATCCCTCACTCCCCTTCAGGCAAAGCAGCAGAATGCAAACTGTGGCATGAAATGAGGGTTGAGCGTCTGTTCATACATCCACTGCCATTTCTTCAATTCACCACAAACACCCTGTGGCGCTGCTGGTACCAACCTATGTATTTTGGCAGCCTAAGTTACTGCCCACAACCCAATCCGCTATTTATTTATAAAATGAAGCTTCTTTTAAAGAAAGCGTGCAGTTTTACCGTTTCCATCTCTCTCTCTTTTCAGAGGCACGTGCTCGGCTGCCCGTTTACCACATGCAGTAGCGCTCGCAAGGATTACTTTCTAACACCTATTTTAAATCCTCTTCTAACAGTTCACCTGTATTTATCAGCTGCCAGCGATAAGCTAAATGGTGTCTCTTGTCAATCTATTCAGAAGACCGGACACGTCCCTCCTATACAGTCTGCTCCCTTTCAAATTGTGACCTCTACCTCTTGTAGTGGCTCCACTGACATGTTAAAAAAATATAAATCCTATGTGTTTTCAGACAGTTCGTTGCAACGGTCTCATCTCCCAAACAAACTTCAAGTGTAAAACAACTGGCTCCTGACCACACTATGCAGTGCTGCCAGAGTAAGACAGTAGTTCACAACTGCACCTGCTGTCCAGAGCCCTCCAGGAACTATTTTCTCAAAAGATACTCCAACGCTCCAAAAAAAGTCACACCTTCAGAAGGTTTTAAAAGTCGTATATTTTTTTATTTGTTCACTGATAACATTTGTACCCAGTTCATAATAGCAATAATGCACTCCAGGCTGTGGTTTATCATGGGATAGTGTCACTTCTTGGGTCACTGGATGCACTCGGTCTGCGGCCTCGTGCCCAACCACCCAAGGTATGACAATATCCCATAATATACCACACCCTGTCGTGCATTATTGCTTAATTATGTCCCAGCCCTGCTTGAAACACCTGACTGTTTTTGCACCCACCAATTCAGCCAACAGACTGTTCCAAGGTTCCACCACCCTTTCAGTAAAGTAGTACTTCCTCACATCTCTCCTGAACCTACTTCCTGTTAATGTTCTATCCACACTTTCTGGCAGACTCCTAGCAGTTCTCCAGGAGGAGAAGGCAAGACACACCCCTACTTGGGAAATAGAGATTGGAGAACTGAGGCCCCAAAACCAGCATCCCAGCGTGACTCAAGGTTGATGTGGCAGTGGGAAATGAAGGTGTGTGCTGACCTCCAGGTAGCAGCCTTGCAGATTTCCTGGATAGGGACTTCCCTGACAGCAGTCACCCTCAGCTTGTGAGGTGTGGCTGGTGAAGTACACCAGGAGATTAATCACCTGGTTAAGGTGAAAATGCGACACAACCTTCGGGAGGAACTTCGGGTTGGGGCGAAGGACAACCTTGTCCCTGTGAAAGACCAGGTAAGGAGACTCCACCGAAAGTGCCTGGAACTCACTGATCCTTCTGGCTGACATGATAGCCACCAGGAAGGTGGTTTTCCATGACAGGTGAGACATTTCACACCTGTGCATCAGTTCAAATGGCTTGCCCATAAGCTTTGCCAACACCAGCAATAAGTCCCAAGGTGGTGGTGGTTCATGCACTGGAGGGGAAATGTGGTCAAGGCCTTTAAAGAAGCACCAGACCACCTTCTCCTGTGCCATCAACTGCTGACCAGCCCGAGGCCAGTAAGCAGAGCCGGCTGCAAGGTGCACCTTGTGGGTCATCGACCGAAGGCCCAACTGAGAGAGGGACCACAGATAGTCAAGGATGCTAGCCACTGGACAGGACAGAGGGTCGCCCTGCCTCGACACCAAATGGAGAACCTCTTCCATTTGAAGGCACAGCATTTCTTAGTCGACTCCTTCCGAGATGCCTCAACACAAGGACACGAGACATCTTGAGAGACCAAACTGGAACTCTAGCCACTCAGGAACCAGGCTGTCAGGTGCAGGGATTGAAAGTCCTGGTGGATTACCCTTCCCCTGATTGATGGCAAGCAGGTCCAGGCATAGAGGAAGATGCCTCAGGAGCCTTCTGCCGCGGCTGAGGAAGTCGGGATACCAGAGCTGGCATGGCCAGCCCACAGCCACCAGGATCACCTGTGCCTTGTCCCTCCTCACCTTGAGCAACACTTTGTGGATCAAGGGAAATGGAGGGAAGGCACAGAGGAGGCCTGGGGTCCAGGCCCTTGAGAAGGCATCTCCTGCAGTGTCCCCTGCTGAGGGGCTGGGCACAATACAGCCTCAGCTTGCATTCTCCTGGAGGCAAACAGATCCACCAGAGGGTGCTTCACTGGGAGAACAGACTGTGCACTGCCTCTGGGTGGAGACCACTCGTGAGATGACTCGCCCACCGGCTGAGGTATCTGCCAGCTGGTTGAGAAAGTGGCCACATGGATGGCCTGAAGATTGACCTCCAGGCTGCGCGAAGAGCCACATGGAAGCTTCCTTGCACAGAGACAGGAAGTGCATCCGCATTGCTTGTTGAGGCAGTACATGGTTGTAATGTGTCCATCTGGACCTGGACCATCTGACCCCGAATGTGAGGAGCAAGGCAGCCAGCACCGGCAAGCTGCTCAGAGCTCCAGCAGGTTGATGTGGTACCAGGACTCTTCAGGGCCCAGAGGTCATGAACTCTGTATTCCCCAGGTGGGCATCCCAACCCAGAGAGGCATCGGTTGACAGGATGACCGTCGGCTCTGGGTGGACAAACAGGATACTTTCCTGCAGATGTGCTGGGGCTAACCACCACTGAGTGGTCACACATCAGCTGGATCACAGTGACCAGCTGGTCGAGTGATCCTTGCACTGGGACCATTGGCACGCCAGCTTCCACTGCAGAAAGCACATTCTCCAGTGGGCCTAATGGACCATGCTGGTGCAGGCCACCATGTAACCCAGAAGGCACAGGAAGTCCCGGGCAGGGTGCAGTTGCCCAACTTGAAATGATCGGGCAAAGGAGGAGAAAGCCTCCACCTTGTCCACCGGGAGCTGAGCTTTGGTTCTGGAAGAGTTGAGATCTGCCCCAATGAAGCTAATCAAGTGCAAAGGCATGAGTTCTGACTTGGCCTCATTGACCAGGAGGCTAAGAGAAATGCAGGTCTGGAGGACCAGCTCCCTGGACCCTCCACCTCCTGCATGGAGGAACCTGCGATCAGCCAGTCATCCGTGAGGGTAAACCAGACCCTTGGCACTTCAGGTAAGCTGCCACCAGTGTAATGCACTTGGTGAAGACCCTGGGAGCTAAGGACAGGACAAATGGCATGGCCTGGAACTCGTAGAAGGCTCCCTCTGCTTGGAACCGCAGGAACCACCGATGTGACGGACAGATCGGGACATGAAAGACTGCGTCCTGTAGCTCCAGAGAGCAGAATCACATGTTTTGCTCTAGAGATGGTATGATGTGAGACAGAGTTACCATACTGAAGGTGCACGACCAGATGAACTTGTTGAGGTCGTGCAGATCTAAGATGGGGTGCCAGCCCCCCCCTCCAAGCCATTCTGGCACCAGAAAGTACCTGGAGACAAACCCTGGGTGTTCTGCAGAGTCAAAGACAGGAACTACAACCTCCTTGTGGAGGAACTGGGCAATGTTGTCTCGAAGAGTTGACAGAATGTCTGCAGCTACCATGTCCTCCCGTGGGGCATGGGCTCAGCAAAGTGGATACTGCTTGAATTTCAGAGGCAGACCATCACCAACCACTTTGAGAACCCACCTGTCCATGGTCACAGCACACCAGGTGGAAAGGAAGTGGCAGAGCCGGCCCCTAATGGGAGGACCCAGGGATGGCATGATGGGCATGAAGGAGGCACCCCTCACCCCGTCACTGGGCTGGCTTGAAGGCGGAGTGCCCGGCTGAGAGCTACCAGAACATCATCCTCAGGCTTACAGATGACTGAGACCACTTACTCAGACATGGATTGCCAGGCCTGAGCCTGATGCCCAGCTGAGGGCTGGGCTGGTTTGGCCGCAGGAGTGGAGGTAAACCAAAAGGGTTTCTTTTTCTGCTATTTGGAGCCCTTGAGGTCCCTCTGGGTGGATGTCACTGAGTCCAAGATGGCACTGGACTTTTCAATGCAGGTGAGGTGCCCCTCGACCCTGGGCCTGAATAGTTTGGTGCCCAGAAAGGGGACATCCCCCACCTTGTGCTGGGTGTCTGCCTTGAAGGTTGAGATCCGCAGCCAGGCCCAGGGGTGCATGGCTACTGCAACTGCCACAGAATGGGCACAGGAGTCCCCAATGTCCATGGCTGTCTGGAGCTGCTGTTTCGCCACAGCCTGACTGTGGTCCCCAACCTGCTTGACCATAGTCTGGAGGTCTGCTGAAAGATAGAGCACCTCATCCAGAGTGCCCAACAAGGACTGTGAGAAGCAGACCAATAGGAGGGCTGAGCTCGCCTGGTGAAGGCCAAGTGAAAAGGCAGCATAAACCTTTTTGCTGAATGGTCCAATTTCTTGGACTCCTTGTCAGGCAGTTTATCAATGTCTCCTACATTGCGAACACCAAAACATGTAATCAGCCACCAAGTCCTTTGCCAAGGGATGTTCTGTGAACCCTGAGAGGGAACTGGTGGGAACTGCATACTAGCAGGCCATCCGAGCCAATGGCACTGGGCAGGAGATGGGACACTGCAAGAACTCCAAGGCAGAGCCAAGGATGGCCTCTGCTGCCAGAAAGGCTTCCCACGGAGTCGCCCAGTCCAGTATCTTGGTAAGTGGGTACTGAGCCGCTTCTGAATGGGCTCCATCTTGGACCCATAAACTCCAAGATAACAGGGAGAAGGCTCATAAAGGAGGTAGGACCTTTGTCTGTCGAGAGACCCCCCTGCCGACTCCGTGTCCACTGGACAAGAGTGCAAGGAGGAACCCTCTGACTCCAAGGAGTCATCGAAGAGAGGTCGACCACCCAAATCCCCACTGACCCTCCGTGGATGGTCGGGGTGACGATGACTGACAACCAATGGGGAAGACCCGAGGCTGTCCAAAACTAATTAGTTGGAGCGCTGGTCATTGGCTGCTTGGGGGGTGGCTCCACCAGGATCGGCGATGATGCCTGGGGAGGCTGAGCCAGGACCATTTTATGGGTCTGCTCCTGCGGAGGTGGAGAAGGTATTGGCCTCTGCAATGAAAGCCAGGCGATGGCCAGGGTAGAAGCCGGAAGAGCCTTTCTACCGGCGAACATCAGCTGCTGCCACATCAAGTCCTCGTAGTGTCAATGCAATTTGCCCCGAAGCCTCTCCTCACCCAAGGAGAATGAGAAAGAAGAATAGTGGAGCCGTCGCTTTCCTGAGAATTGAGAGCAGGAGCGCTGATGTTGATGTGAGCTGCTCAACTCACAGGAATGAGACCGGGACCTCAATCGCCAGTGGGACAGGCAGCAGGCTTCAGAGGGGGTCGGTGAGAGCCAAGGCACCTCCATTTCCTGGTCTATAAGGAGAAGCGGCGGGTCAGCAGACTGATCGTCCCTCCCTGGGTCTGAGTCAGGACTGGAGTCCTGGACAGAGAGGTATCGGCCTCTTCAGGCGACAGTGGGTTGACCAGCTTGAGAAAGATCTCGACCGGAAGATTGAGCTGCATCTTATCCAGCTGGCCCGCCAAGGTACCGTGGGACTGGCGGCCTGGGCCGAGGATTCGACCGAAGTCAGATCTGGAGAAGCGTGGGAATTGGAAGTCCGAGAGCGTTCCTGATCCCATGATCAATGGCGAGACTGTTTTTTGGCCTCTTTCTTAGATTTGGATTTATGTATCGATGAGGGACCTTGGCCAAGAGTTGTGAGTGCCTGGCACAAATCCTTAAATGTCCCCATAAAGGAGGCGCCCAAAAAGAGCGGCAAAAAGGCCGAAGCCAAGGAGCAGTCATGGCCTGGGCGCGCCTCCTCGAAAGCCGCCAGAAGTTGTTTGGCGGACCCGCAGCCACAGAGGCCACGGGTGCCATTCACTTGGATGCCCCAAAAGTAAGCAGGCGCAGCAGCCCTCTAAAATTGACAGGTGGAAGGTACAACAAACATCGCAGCCTGGGGATCGTGCTTGTGGCTCAGGCAGTGAACACACACGGTATGCGAATCCATCCAGGACATCTTCTGCCCACAGCTGCATCTCCAGAACCCCAGAGCAGACTTCTCATCATCCATGCTGGTCAGTGGGAAGAATAAGCTGAAGACAAGTTTTTTAATAGTTTGGAAAGAAAGCCGAAGATTTTGAGCAAAGGGCCTTCTCAGTGTGAGAGCAGTAAGGAGGGAACCCTGCTTCTTCCAGGGGAAAGAAAGATCTGGCATGACGGGGTGGAGTCGAGGGAGTTACCACCTGGGTGGGTGGGAGGAGCCAGCTTGAAGACATTCCGGCCTGTCTAAATGGGAAAGGCACTGCCAGAAAGTGTGGATAGAACACCATAGTCACGTCCCTAGAACAAAAGTTTAAATGTAGTGTTTGTTTATAACATACCTGTATCTGTGACATACCTAGGGTAGTGTAATTAGAGGGTGCATATTGTACATTGGTAACTTGTACTGTGTACAGCTTAGCTTTACTGGGTTATGAGAAGGGGAGCAGGAAGTGCGGGGAGAGCAGTACATGGAATGTGGGGAGTGGTGCAGTGCAGTGGTTGTGGGGCGTGTTGGCCCAGGCCACCCCCCACAATCCTATACTGAGAGCAGCATATGTTATATATGTAGACCTTACGAGGACTATTGTCATGTCATTAGCTAGCAACTGTTGCACGTATTGTTAGGACGTACTGTATTATATCTACTTTCTTTCTGCCTTATTATCTAGTTATGATTCTGCTGAGAAATGCTATATCCCAAGTGAAACCATTCAGCCAAAGTCATTATTGTCCGAGATGCTATGAGAGAACAACTGATCATGTAACACATTGGTGGCCTTAGAGCGCCACCTCTTGCTATAAGATATAATTGTATTTTTGATATATTTCTAATCCTAGAACACCATCTACTGCCAAGGTACACACTGCTTGAATCAGAAATATCTGTGACTGTGCTACTGTACTAATGTGCAACAGTAATGATACAACACATGTGATACACAGAATATGCTACATGCAAAGGGAAAGCTTGATAACAGTGAGCTGCCCATCAAACTGACCAACCAGGGTAACTTGGAATAAGTACTTTGTGCGTACATGAGCATGTTTCTATGGCAATGGGACTTGATCTTATCTTAGTATAATTATTCATATTTACTGTAAGCTCACTGAGATTTTATGATATTGCACCAGGGTGTGGAGAGTTTCAGGCTCCTGGCGACGTATAATCTGTACTTAATGCCTTCTGAAAAATAAACCTTTAGTTTGCTACAACTGACTTGCGTTTGTGTAACTGTCCTCAGGGAGACCTTCTGGAGACTGTGGTGCTGACCCGTCTGCGTGCCCCTCTCTGGGTTGGTGGAGAATGTCTCTAGACTCAAGGCTGCATTGGCTACGAGTCAGGAGGTAGTCACTAGACTCAGGTCTACATTGGCTAGGCGCTGGGTGACCTTCTCTGCTACCCAAGGGCCACCAAGCCTGACACAGTTACCTTAAAGGAGCCAGATACGAAGAATAGCCGGACTACAGTGGGCTTGCAGAGGGTGGGGGTGGTGAGATACGGAAGGCTGGGGGGTCACAGGCGCATTCCTCGACCACAACCAGTACCACTACAAAATTCATACGTTGCTTTGGTGGAGCACAACTGCCAAGGGAAGACACCCGTAGAAGTTGCCAGAGAGGATGTGGGGGGCCCTCCCAAGTGAAGGCCCCAAGGAGGGTGCTAGAGGACCCCAGAGATGGAGGAAGCAACTTATGGTGGGGGACTCAGCTGTCAGAGGGACAGAGTTGGGAACAGGAAAGGGGGCAGAGAGGGAGGTCAGGTGCCCACTCTGCATTATGGCATGGAGGGATGGGAAGCGTATCCTATGAATTGCTAGGGAAATAAGAAGGAGGGGGAGCTGGATGTCATTGTCCACCTGGGAACAAATTACCTGGCTAGGTATGGGGCAGGAACAGTGCAGAGGGAGTTTAGGGAGCTGGGAAAAAGTCTTAGACAGGTAGCACGCTTGGTAGCTTTTGCGGATGTGCTACCTGTCTATAATAGGGGGAAGGGGGGGAGAGAGAGCTCTGCACCCCCTTTATAGGATAGACGGACATCAGCATGCTGACGTAGGCGGCGGAGGTCCACCGTGATAGACTAACTAGAAGTTTTCAATGTGGCCCTGGTGCCTGGTGGCTTCAGTCGTACCGGTGTTGCCTGCTGCAAGAGCCCCCTCAAAGTAAGATGTGGTGAATATGAGAAAGTGAATTTGTAGCAAAACAATAAAAGGAATTGCAGAATGTGCCAAATACAAAACTGCTTTGGATTTAGCCTGATTTAAGCTGTATGCAGCCTGAACCTCGGGAGTATAAGACGAAATGTCGTTTTCAGAGGCAGATCAGTAATGGTTCCCTTGAACAGATGATTAGTTAGACCACATTTACATTATGACAGACATGTCTGGGTGCCCTATAAAATGGGTGAAATACTGAAGGTTAAAAAATTCACAGAAGGGCAACCAGAATAAGATATCTGGAAAACATGAGTTATGAGGAAAGATTAAAAAGACTGGTTTGGCAGCTCTTGAAGAAAGGTGCGGTAAAGAGGGGATGTACTGTTACTATACAATATTAAACTGATTCTGCCAGTTGTGTTTAATTTTTTCTGCTAAACCAGTAAAGCATTTTGTGATACATTCTGACAGAGGTTATAGTATTGTATCCACCTTGTAAGCACTTCTTGGTGTGTTACCTCACTCAGTATATATTGTCAATGTTGTGAGTCTGAGCATAGCAAAATGTTCTGGATATGACATGTTTGCCAGTATCCTGAAAGCCACTTTCAGGGTTGCTAACAAACTTGATACAGATATTCAGTGTTATTTGTCCTTCAAGAAATTGATATTACATTTAATTTGTAATGTAGATACAGTTTCTGTTTGGTATTGAGCACCCACAAAAACAAGGTTTTGCCTCAGTGGGACTCCCCTAGAAAAATAAGTTAAGTAATACATCCCTCTGCAGGCAAGTGGGAATTAAAGGAAAACACTGGATAATACAAAGTGAGCAGCATTTGCTGCAGAAACGCCCGATGAGAGCATTTAGCCTGACAAGAACATTTTCAACAACATTTCTCATATGTTATTCAGCTTCCAAAGACCAGCACTGACAGTCATGTCGGCCAAACTGCCTGCGGCCATCTCATGCACACCAGGCAGCTACCGCTGCGCGGGTATGTTAATGAGGGCTACCAACTCTGCCATTAGTTGGCAGCCCCCAGCAGCATACCCCGCATGGCGAAAGCTGTCTGGTATGCATGAGATGGGCGTGGGCAGCTTTGACAACATGACGATTGGTGCAAGTCTTTCAAAGTCGAATAACAAACGAGAAAGGTAATTTAAAATGTTCTTCTAATGCTAAAAGCCCTAATTGGGTATTTCGGCAGCACCTTCTGCTTCTCTTGTATTATCTTGTGATTTCCTTTAAAATGTTCTGCACCAATAAGCCATCTCTGGAGGCAGGCAGGAGTTAATGCTTGCAACTCTCACTTGTTGCAGAAACAAACTTTGCAAGCCTCAGCTATTTACGGTTTGAGCTCCTATGCTATCCCAGGAAGGAATCTGGGGGCAGATCATTCAGTGTTTTGTGCTTTTGCAAAAAGTGACTGTAGTTGGGAATGGCTTGCAATGGCATGCTGCTATTATAATTTACTACAGAACTCTTTTTCAAAAACTTTCACTCAACTTTTTCAGGTTTTGCAGTAGGTTCTGCATACTTTTCCATGAAGTGTGTATAAAAAGCTTGCATCGGGATTAATAACTTCATAGGGCCCCATACTGAAAGTCGTCCGGGTGCGCTGTACTGACAGAAGCACTGTGCGGCAGTTAGTGCACAGCCGGTAAAGGCCAGTCAGTGTGCTGCACCTGGAGCGTGCTGTCCAAATATTGAGCCATTCCAATGCAGCACATAACGACCATGCACCATGTTGACACAGCCTACGGTTGAATATGGCCCATAGGGGAACCCACTTGAGATAATGCTGCCCAAAACAGGATGGCGCCAGGGCTCCTATGGCCCATATCCAGCCCTAGCATGCTAATGGTAATGAGCCCGCTGGCCACGCAAGGTGCGAAGGGGCCATTAGCATGACCATTATTGGGTCATTAGCATGCCTGCGAAGGCCCCGGAGCACCCATCCTGTCTATACCAATGCATAATCTGGGGGTCTAGCAGTCCCCCAACCCCAATCACCCATTCTGATGTAGTCTAGTAGACCCCCTGAACATTCACTCTACCCCCCCCAACATCAGACAGTGGCCAGTTGAGGTGAGAAGAGGGTTGTGCCGGCCACTGTCTTACCTGCAAAGTGTCTGGGGTGAGGGGTGGGTGTAAGGTGGATAGTCTGGAGAGGGCAGGTTGTTGGGTTGGGGATGGGGGATCCACTAGAATACCAGGGAACCAGTTTACAGTGTCAGAATGGGTGATTGGGGGTAGGGAGTTTACATGCTTCCTTTCTTATTTATTTATTATTTATTAAATTTTGGTGACCGGGTAAGCCCACTGAGCCCCGGAGGTCCATTTTTCAGGGGCGACCCAAGAATTACATAACACAAGAGACAAGCACAGCGTTAGTTCAGGTTACAGGAATCACAACAACACAGTTAAGATGTCAGAGCAGAAGCATACCAGTACAAATGGAATAAATAGGTTGATCAACAGTAATAACACTGTGCGAATATTAGCAGTTTGACATGGGATTTAAACAGCGGTGGAGGATAGGCTTGGTTTCTTAGCACATCTGAAATGCATGCTAATGGTGTAATTATACCTAGACTTGTTTTGTTTTAAATGTTGGATCTATTCTTACTGCATACTTTCTGAGCATTAGGAACATTACCAAACGGTGCAGTCACTCATGATGCAATAGTCTCCTCTCCTCCCACTGCATCATGAGTGACTAGACTGTGCTGAGGGTGTTCCCAAGTCCAGGAAAGATGCAGTAGTAGTGGATCAAGGACTGGTGGGCAGTCTGTTTTTTTTTTTTTTTGAAATTACTGTTTATTCGCCTTCCTGCCTGCCATCCCCGACCCTTCAGGAGCCTCAAGATAGACATCCCTCTACCTTCCACCCTGCCCGTATGACCCTTTGGAACCCCATGGAGCTTTGGTTTGCCCCCAGTGGGGATGGGGCAGAGACCCACTTACCCCCATCAATCAACTGCATCGGTCCAAGGACTGACCGAGGAGGCGGTAGCTTGCTCGAGCCTTGCGTCTCCGGAGGCTCCATCTTCCCGGCGATGGCAGGCATTTTCCACTTTTTCTCCCACCCCTTACAGCGTAGGACCCCTGACGTCAAGGCGCAAAGCGCTGATGTCACGCTGTATAGTGGCAGCCCGCCCTCTAACATTTTAGGGGCTTGCAGTACTCCGAGCCTCCGCTCGGAGTCAGACAAGTGTTCGGGCTGTTGCCTTAACCCTCCCCGGAGTAGGCGAATGTCGAGGACGCCAAGTCACCTCTGGCCGCCCATCAGCCGACTCCGAGTCCGCCCTCGAACCCGGTCACCAGCATGGAGCGAGGTGTGGCGTCCAGCGCCTCAACCCTCAGCGCCACCGGGCCGGCTGTTTTTCACTTTTAAAAAGAAAAAAGAATTGGTATCAAACTACCAGCTACATCAGCAATCTCTACAGAGTGTGACCAATAACATGTGCGTTTTAAAGTAGAGACACCTTCAGACCTAAGGGAGTTGGCAGTGTCCCTTTAAAATTACTATAACAGGACAAAGTTCAAAACCTAGACTATATTTAATATAAAAACACAATTTCTAGGAATTTCAAACATTTTATTTACCTGTTCTTTAAGAGGGTACCTAAACAACATTTTGACAACAAACTATTCAAAAATCTCACTTCATAGGGGACTAAAGGAAAGGCTGCTGTATACATTAATGCTAAAACTATGTTTATATAATTTACCTAAATGCGGTTCCAAAGCATGCGAAAAATGTAAAATCAGCCTTCCAATTTCAAAAAAACTGCCTTACCTGCTTCCTAAAATGGCCACCAAATGTGTTAAGTGATGACATCATTGGAGCCAGAGTCAGAGATCTGTATGACTCTCTATAGTGCTAAGTAGTTCTTATTTCCCCTTGTATAGAATTGTTTCACCAAAATGGTCAAAACCATGTGCATTATTTTGATCAATATACATGTAAAGCTATGGTTCTGTTCATTTTGTTTACTTTAACATGCTGAAATTGTGTTTTAATCCAACCGACTTTCTCTTTGGCAAACCTCAGTGCAGTACAAATCTTAAATAACCTGGTGGTCTAGTGGTTATGGCAGATCCATGATGTTGCAATGGGGGTGCTGGACTGGTGTGCATGCTTGATATGTACTTTTTAACATTTTTATTAAATCTTTATATTTTCTCCTAATATTCTTTTCTAGTACGTTTTTGACAGAACCTACAAATGTAATCCGTAGTTTGAATGTAAACATTTGTACAATCATTAAATCAGACTTCTTCAACAAAGTGAAATACAGCAGCAGGAAGCAAGTTACAATGGGGGTGCAGCTGTACCCTTCACCACCCCCTAGATCCATCACTTGTTTGTAGCAAAGTTCTGGTTTAGTCCAATGCCAGAGTTCATACTTACTCGGAAATCAAAAATATGCTTGCCTTGTCTTCTTTTTCCATTGGAAATAATAATGAGAAGAATAATCAGCATTTATATAGTGCTTTTCATACACACTGTATCCTAAAGTGCTTTACAAGCAATGCTAGACTGGTAGTGAAGTGATTGAACATGTACTGATGGCTATTTCACACATTAATACCCACACACAGCCTTGGACAATTGCATGAACTAGTTTTATGGGAAGGGGAGTGTTCGCCAGGACAATGGGATCAGGTAGTAATCATGGTGCTGGTAGCCCCACATCTTGTATCTCACAGTGATCTGCTCATATTTCTCCCCTTCTGTCTTCCCCTTCCCTGAATATAGCAGTACCTTGCAGCGTGGCCTTCTCAATCCCCCTCTGGTATTCATTCTTCACTCCTTCTCCCCACACCAAAAACTGGTGAGCTCATCACCCTTCTGCATCATGAATGCAGGTAGTACAGTCCCCGGGTTTTTTGACATATCAAAAATAAACAAATCTTTCCAGTAAGTCAGGCTGATAGCAGCAGGGAACAAGGGGAAAGATGGGCTTTCCTATCCTTAAAAGATCTAGAGCTACCTTTGATTGGGCACTATTAAATGATGGGTGTGTGCATCATTGTACGTCATTTGATGAGTGCCTAATCATAGATGCTAGATCTTATATGAGTAAGGAAAGCCTATTTTTCCTGCTATCTACATAGCCTGGCTACCAGAGATCACATTTATTATTAATATGTAAAAATAATACGGGAGACTGTACTAACCGCAATCATGATGCGGAAGGGTAGTGAGTTCACCAGTTTTTACTGTGGGAAGCAGGTGAGAAGAATGAATACCAGAGAGGGACTGAAGAGGCCATTCCAGCAGGGTACAGCTATATTCGGGTTGGGGAAGACAGGAAGAGGACGCTGAGCAGATCACTGTGAGATCTGAGATGTGGGGCTGCCAGCACCATGATCACTACCTCACTGTGGATGAGCACAGCCAGTGATGACAAACAGAGTGGCAGGGCTGCATCTAAACTGTTACTTGAATTCAGTGTAGGGAGATTACCCTCAGGTGGGGGGTGGGGATGTCGACGTTTGTTAGGACAGTACTGAGGGAGATGTGTATAGCTCATTCAAGATTCGGAAGGAAGATAGCCAGCCAACTTGCATTGTGGGGTAGGGCACAGAAAAGTACTGGAGATGAATTGCCGGGAACTGTCCTGCGGGGTTCTGCAGATCACAGGTAAAGGAGCAGACCGACACTGAAAGTTGGGTGGATTCGATTCGCTCAAGGCCTTAGTATGCCTCTCCTGCTAATAATAGTGTTATCCATAGTAAGTGCAGCCCTTATGAGGGCATGAACAGCAGTTTTTCTGGTAGGTCCTGATGCTTATTGCTTGGCCCTCCAGGAAGACCTAGTTGTTGGTTAATGAGGCAGGAAACACACAACAGAGGGACTGTACATACTGCCTTCACTGTGCAGAATGGTGGTGATCCACTCAATGTTTATTGTGGGAGCAGAAGTCAAACATTGAGAAAGTGGACTGGATAGTGATTTGGGAGGCATTTTTTAACAATGCCAGCTGATGAAGCATATCGGTATAGGTGCGCACAACTCTCTGAGGTACAAGATTACAATCTGAGGTGTGATAATTCTCTTCAGGAGACTGTAAGCACATATGCGGCCTCAGGCAGTACTAAGGACAGGGTATGGATGGTGGGGTGTTCAACAGAAAGCAGGCTAGGTGTAGGGGGTTCACGTGGAAAATGACTACAAGAGAAGCTTATTTGTGGATTACCAAGAAAGCAAGAGCTTTGGAATTGGACCAGACGAGTACTTCGCTACAAAATTCAGGGCATCACATAACCACTAGATCAGCAGGTATTTGAAATATTGTACTGTACTGTGGTTTGCCAAAGAGAAAGTCAACTGGATTACAAAACATTTTCTGCAAGTTAAAGTAAACAAAACAAACAAAACCACAGCCTAACGTGTACTGATCAAAATCATCCACATGTTAACACATGGTATTGATCATTCTGGTGAAACAATTCAAAACAAAGGGGGAAAGAAAAACTAGTTAGCACTATAGGGAGCCATGTGGCTCTCTGCCTGTGGCTCCAATGATGTCATAATGACTCATCACTTAACACATTTGGCAGACATTTCAAGGTGCAAGCAAGGATGTTTTCTGAAAGTGAAAGGCTGATGTTTACATTTATCAAAAGCTATGAAACTGCATTTATGTTATTTACATAACTGCAGTTTTAGCATAAATGTAAACAGCAGCATTTACTTTACCTGGCTATAAAGCCAGGTTTTAGAGTTTGCAGTTTTAAAAAAATTGCTTGTTTAGGTACCCTTCAATCCTTAAGCGGCAGCTACCATTTAATTGGGCCTACAGATCACATCTCAGTTGCTAACAAGCTATTTTTCAGTAGGAATTAGTAGTTCTATCTTTATTTCTGCATAGTTAACAAAAATAAACCTGGGAGTCTGTTGTGATTTCTAGCTTTCTTTTCATTTACATATTTCACACCTGATCGAAATATTTCGCACTTGATCAAGTCTCATAGGTTTCATCTTGCAGGTACTTTTTATATTAGAACATTTCTGAATGCTCAAACTATAATAATAAATCTTTCACAGTTGGTTGTCTCAGGATTAGTTGTTTGCTATTTGCAGTGGACTAGCTTATCATCTGCCATGTTTGCACCTTTTCAGTAGTCAAAATGCTGTAGCATATGCAGTTTTTAGTTCTTGTACTGTAGGTATGTGTGGAGAGGTTGTGGGATAACAGATGGACCAGACACCCAACTTCAGGTTCAACACACAATTTCTGTGTGATGTTTATTCAGAATGCAACAGATAACCTTAAGCAATGGCATATCCCTTCTTCAGTACACCAGTTTGTAGCAACAGACTATGTATGTCCTTTCTCTGCACTTAGCCAGCACCTACTGACTCACTTGATCTCTGATCAAACTTAGCAGTTGAGATTCAGCCACCACTCCTACGTGGGCCTTGTTTACTTGGGTGGTGGGGGCTCAAAATAAAACAACAAAACAAAAACAAGCTAAAGACAAAGAACCTCAGTGCAAAAGCACTGAAATATGGGTTACCCCAAAGGGCACTGACAATAAGCCAAGTTTCAAAGAAACACAAAACATAGTTCCCTAATGCAAAGCATCATGGGATATATGCAAATCAACATGTCATTTCAAATTGTCTCAGTTTACAGCAATTTACATGCATTTTAAATAGCACAACTAACTTAATTTTTACAATAGAGTCAACTAGTACTTTTTACCCTTATCAAAAACACCTAGTGCCATGAGATTTTCAACATTTACAGGTTTTGTAAACATAAGGTATATACATCAAGGTATTTTATGACATAGCAGTGCTATTACATACTAAATCCAACAACGATAAACACAGCCTGTTGTTTTACATATGCTTGGAGGTCACCACAATAACCTCCCTGTACGAGGACCTGAGAGGGAAAAGGAAAACTAAAGAGGACACTATAGAACAGTCAAGAAAGGGAAGGGGGTGCCCATAGGTTGCCAACCTTATGGACTAGAAATTGTAAAGGATAGATTAGGCTAAGAAATAGAAGAACTGTTGCAACAGATTTAAGAAAAGGTCGGTCCTCAAGAGTGGCAGGAGCTCCCGGTCACAGTATGAGCGTGCTGCACTGTTGTTTAAAGAGTTAAACGAGTCCAGCTGGCCCATCGGTACAGCAGTAGCATTGCTGCTTATAGTGGTAGCAAACTGGGTTCGAGAACGAGTAAGGCTCCCTGAGGGGAGGACTCAGCATCCCAAAATGATGCTTTCCTCTTCCAGGGAAGGCAACACACTCCACTTCTACCACCACCACCTGGGTAACCATGTGTGTAGGTGTATGCCAGAGCCACTTGTGGCAGATGGGATGCCTCCTGAAGGTACCGTGTAGAGGCAATGCGTGCGTGCACTGGGCCATCATAACCCATGAGGCATCCCGTGGATAGGAAAGCAGAAAACAGAAAAACATCCTAGCTGAGGCAGGAGGAAGCCCAGATCCCCTCAGAGGCTCTGTACCACTTACTGGGCACCCTTCTCCACCGAGCAAGACTTTCAAATGGACTTGGGAGTATAGGAGGGTGGGTGCAAGTACCCAAAGAAGGTGGGAGGGGCATGACAGAGGGGGTAGGCCAGAAAAGAAGTGGGCATAAACCAGAAAAACACTTCTTACTCCTAATCTTCAGGCACAATTAATGATTATGACCTTAATCTTTAAACGCTTGACCAGTTTGGTTCCATATGATGTTCCAAATTCTGAAGCAGACAGATAAGCTGAATAAACCTTACATTGAACCCTTTTCTGAAAAATTCTCTTTTAATTTCAGTCCAGAGTATTTTAATCTGGTCATTTTTTTCCATTTTATAAAAGGATCTACATTTGTCATTTTAGTATATTAATCAGGACTCCTTTAAAGAACCTTGGAAGATTTTTTTTACAGGTCATAATGGGTATCTTCAGATCCACTCCACTGTTTCATTATCACTTCCTAAAGAAGCCTTCTGGAAATGTTATCAACTGTGGGGAGCCTAGCGGGCCCTGTTTGAGTAGTTTAATGTTCAAAACAAAATATCAGGATCTTATATACGGAGAGTTAGGTCTCAGCTGCTGGGCTTGGCTTGCTGGAGCGCTCAGTCCACGCAACCAAAGACTCCTGAAATGACTGAGATTTGCTTTTGAGAATAAGCATGATGCAGTATTTCTCGTGTTCAAGCCCTGAAAGGTAGAAATCAATGTTTTCAAACGCTTTGCCTGTCATCATCTAGCTAAAGAGAGAGAGAGAGACCATACACATCTGTCCAGCCTCATCCCAACATTCAAACAGGTCAGTCAGCTGTCTCAGTATGTTGACACTCTGCTACCAAATGTCAAGGCACACTGACAAATTCTGAAAGGACCTAGAGTGATCCTGCAAACATTTGTAAGAAACCAATTTTTTATATCCAGTGCATTCTTAACAAACAGGTCAGTCTCTTGCCTCTTTTTATTATATTTAAAAAACATTTCTCCAGAAAGAGAATGCTAAGCTGAAATAACTTGTGGCCAGATGCATCCTGGGAAAGGGATACAGAGGAAAAACAGCTGTTTTACGATAGTCATATGGAAGCAACAGAATCATATACAGTAGTACAATCAATAAAAGTAAAAAGGGCAAGAATAGCTATCTTTGTTCATTCTAGAAATGAAATTTCACAGGTTAGCTGACCCACTGAGCTCTGAAAAGGTGGGTAATTTTAAGAAAAGTGTGAGCCAGTTAATCACTCAAGGAATCATTTGATATAAAACTGAAAAATCAATCTGAGATGAAAATGTCTTCCTGTCTGAAGAAGGGACGGCATACTGAGAGAAGAATAAATCCTTTTTTAAAGGTTGAATAATTTATATTCACCATGCCTGCAGCTTACTCACAGACACACTGCCATGGAGAAAGTAGGGAAAATAGGAATGTGGAAGCTAGTTATTTAATCAGCTCCCCACCTACCCTGTGTCAGTCACACTTACTGACTTTTAACTGTAAGTCACTGACAGAACTGAAAACAACAAGCACCAGCTACTGCCTCAGCTTGCGTTGTTCCAGTGACTTACCTGGTTGCTGCTGGGAAAGAGATCTGCCAGCCTGCAGCAGCCAAAATTCAAATTCACATTCTGTAAAGTATGGACCCACAAACTAAGTCCAGCTACCCTGCCAGTCTGCCTACTAAGTCTTTTTAATTGAAAAAAGTATTTGGGAACAAGTACAGAACCAACACTCCTACCTTGTGATAACTGCTCACCAAATAGTAGTATACCATTTCCGATGGACAGAGTTCCTGGCTGACAGTGTGTCTCCAATTATTCAATGCACTGCCTTTCTGGATATGATGTTTCAGACTGCCCCTAACGCTCATGTGCAACGCTGCTCATTCACAAGCAAAGAATGCTACCTTGTATTCCAGTAACTAGCACAAGAGTGGATTTGGTCGCACTCGTGTTGCTTCAGTTAGTCTCCCCATACCCTGAGGGTATTCTTTCACAGACATCAGCAGTTCCCCGGACTAGAACACTACTGTGTATTCATGTTGTGGTAGCATGCTCCAGCCAGCCAAAAGCAGGCTTGACATTTGACCCACAAGCTACCAAACAGTAGGGACAAGCTGCTTGAGTGTCGCACCACTGGCGCAATTCTACAGCTTTGAATGAACACAAAAAGCAGTAGGTATAACTGTGTTTCAATAAGAGCCCACAGCAGTCTGGCAGGCATTTATTTACTGTGGCATCAGGTGTGATTAATGGCCATTGTACAGTAGTTATCTGGGAACAAAACAATCATTCAGCAAATAAAAATACAACAGGCAGGAATATACGACAAGTACCAGGCAAGGGAAAAAATGCTCTCCCAGTGCTACTTCTCACTTGGCTAGTGGAGGATTACCTTTTCTATTACAGTTGGGAACAAGGCATTTTCTGTGGTGACTCCATCACTGTTGAACTCTTACATGGTTGGTTACATACCTCTAATTTGCTTAGCTCAAGATCCACGTTTTATGTTGGCTTGTGCGTGCGCAAGGCAACATCTTACTATACTAGGAAGGTTTCAGATGAACAGAAGGCCGAGGCCCACAGGGTTCATCTCCTGCACTAGCAGGTCATCTCATCCCAAGTTCGAATAACAGATGACTATCTAGCTTGCTTTTATAAGTTGTAAAGGTTCTAGCTTCTACTACATCCCTCAGTAAATTATCCCAAAGTGGAATAATCCTTTGCATGTAACAATTTCTTCTCAAGTTCGTTTTGGGATAAGTCAGCCTAAGCTGGTGCTTATGACTCCTTAGTGGTCTATCCCTATTATTATACTGTAGCTCAAGACTGTCCATTAAGTCCTTATCTTTCGAGATTTTGTACATTAATAGCAGGTCTCCCCTGATTCTTCTCAATTCTAGTGAATAAAGGTTGAGGCTCTTAAGTCTGCTGTCATAACTTAATGCATGCATTCCATATATTAATCTGGTAATTCGTCTCTGGACTCTCTCCAAACCATCAATATTCCTTCTCAGGTGTGGACTCCACAATGGCGCACAATAGTCCAAGTGGGGCCTGACCATAGCGCTATAAATTGGGATGATACAAGCTCTGTTCCTATTTGTAACGGCCCTGACAATACAACCAATAATCCTATTGGGCTTTTTGATAACTTCTTCGATATGCTTGTCAAAGCTGAGGTCATTTGTGACCAACACCCCAAGATCTTTCTCATTTTCTATTGTTTTCAGCCTAACACCATTTAGCCAATATTCGTACTCTTCATTTTTAACTCTAAAATGCATAACAATTGACTTCTGGAGATTAAACTGCATCCCATTTTTCTTAGCCCACTCCTCAATTTTCTTCAAATCATTTCTGAGGTTTTCTGCTTTCTCACTGTTCCCAACCTTACCACCTATTTTTGTGTTATCCACAAATTCTGTACAGTAGCTAGCTACCTGAGCTGTCATATCTGAAACAAACAAGTTAAACAGGACTGGCCCCAAAACCGACCCCTGAAGAACCCCGCTCGTCACTAGGCCTCTGCCAGACATGTAGCCCCTAACTCTCACTTCTTGTGTCCTGTTATTTAACCATGCACTCACTCATGTAACTAGTACAATATTTATCCCCATTTTGACCATTTTCTGAATTAGTGTATCATGGGGTACTTTATTAAAAGCTTTCTCCAGGTCCAAATAGATGACATCAACAGGCAACTGCTGATCAATATGTTTACTGACTTTTCCATAGAATACTAAGTTATTGGTAAGGCATGATCTATTGGGTCTGAAACCATGTTGTGCCAAGTCATTTTAACCACTACTATTTATTTTGTGTTGTAATTTACTCTTGATCAGGGATTCCAAAAGCTTTCCCAATATCGACGTGAGGCTTATGGGCCGATAGTTGCCAACATCACCCCTATCTCCCTTCTTATAAATAGGCACGATGGTTGCAGTTCTCCAATCCCGAGGGACATCTCCTGTTTGCATTAAATGAATAATATAGTGGTCCTACCAACCATCTTCCAACTTCCCTAATCGACCTAGGATGTAGTCCATCAGGACCTGCAGATTTTGCCGTATTGATTTTATCAGGCTCCGACTCAATTTCCTCCATGGATACAACTATATCTTGGTGATTAGTAGTGCCAGTATGAGATTCAGTTGTGGTAGCCTTATAGAGGGTGTAAACTGAAGAAAAATAGTCGTTAAATAAGGAGGCCTGTATTGCTGGATCTGTAATGGCATCACCTCCACTTATTAGTGGGCCAATGGTCCTATTAACTGTCCTGTTGTTAATATATGCAAACAAGGATTTTCCGTTATCCTTGAGATGGGCTGATTTAAACTCAATTTTCATTTTTTCATTCCATATTACCTTTTTGCATTTCTTTAAGAGTTTTTTATGTCTATTTAAATTATAATCACTATGATCCCTTTTAAGTGCTCTATAGGCATTCCTTTTTTGTTTATAAGGTATCTACCCCTACTAGTGTACCACTGGGGTACTTTGCCATTTTTATTGTATAAATATTCTATTTGGTACATATCTTTCCTCCAAGTCCAGTAATTTGTGTTTGATAAGCAACCAGCTCTCCTCAGATGTCAGCTGATTCATATCCAATTTCCACTTTTGTAATTCATCCTTTATTAAAGTTGCCCAGGTGGTAGTTTGTTGCCATAGTTAACCCAGGTCCCTTGTAATTTTATTTGCTAGTCTAAAATACACCATATTATGATCACATCCAACAAGTGGTTCTAAGACACTTAGATAAGCTATAGTATCAGGAGTATTGATTAGTACCAAATCTAAGATGTTACTACATCTTGTGGGGGTGTGAACTATGTGTTGCAACCCATTTTCTGCACACATATCCCATAGTTCTTGATCCTGCTATTTTTGGTGCTACCATTTAGCCAGCTGATGTTAGGTGCATTAAAATCTCCAAGGAGGAGTACCTCATGATCGGACAACTGCATTCTAATATTACTAAGCAGCTCAGTGTAATCCTCTGGTGCTAAATCTGGGGCTCTATAGCACACTCCAATTTTAACTTTACTTTGATTATTTCTTAGGATTTCCACCCACATTATCTCACTAGCTATATCCTTTCTTGTGATGTCCCTTGATTGTATGCTGTCCATTACGTAAAGGGCAACTCCACCACCTCTTTTTCCTAGCCCCTATCTTTGTGAAACACCTTATAACTCTGTATGTCTCTGTTCCAGTCATTGGTATCTGACCACCAGGATTCTGTGATAGGCGTAATATCAACATTCTTCTGCTGAAGTATGAGCTGTAATTCGGATTTTTTTAATGTTGTTCAGTCTTTTAGTGTTTAGTAGCAGTATCCCAGCCCCCCACTCCAGGTTATCTTGTTTTTGGTAATATGACTGCTACAACTGACACCACTGCCAGTGTTTTTACTACCCACTTGCCCCAATGTACTAGTTTTTTGGACAACAGGTTGTGCCATTAATAGCACTGTAAAACATGTTACCCAGGAGCCTAGACCCTTTCTTATTTAAATGAAGTCCATCATTACTAAAGAGATCCTATCTAACTATAAAAAATTCCCATGATTTTATACAGTCCAAACTATTTGTTAGGCAAAATCTTTAAAGCCAATTGATGAAGTCTTTAATTCTTTTAATTCAAACTCTACTGGCTCATGGGACAGGTAATACTTCTGATAGTATAATTTTAGCCCCTAACTCCTTTGCCATTGTACAAATATTGGTCATGTCCCTTAATGTACTATCCACATTGGGCATACTGAGGTCGTTAGTGCCGGCATGCAATACAATGGTCTTAAGCCCCTCCACTTTCTGAGGCATATTTGGTAGCATCCCTGCTATATCCCTGATTCTAGCTCCACTATATGTGCAACTAGTAATGTTTTCTTTGTTCCCCCTTGTAGCAGCCCTCTCTATAGACCTTATCATGGAATCACCCAATATGAAATATTGCTCAGGTTGATGTTGTGATATGTGCACCTCCTCATGGACTTCCATAGTTTGATTCTGAGGATTAAAGTCCCCCTCCACTTCCATTACCTGGACATCCTTATTAGAGCTTATACTATTATTCTCCAATCCAATACTCCCTGCCACTACCCCCCAGGGTGTGTTAACATATGTTGAAGTACTTTCCTCCTCTGTTGTAATGAAGCCGCTGACATCAGTTTCCTTGACCAGGATCTGTGGTTGATCTGTTCTCGTGTGTGTGTGTGTCTCTACTGAATCAATAAGGGTTATCAGTGGGGTATATCTATTTTCTGTTATTATTGTGTTTCCCATACATCCGATTCCCTTTTTTGTTCTATTGCTATGTTTTACAAGGCACCATTCCTTATTTTCTTCTTCATTTTCCAGAACTCTTGTCCTTTTAACAGCTATACCCCCACTGTTTATTGTTTTGTTAATAACTTCTAACTTGGTAGCCTTTAGTTCTTGTTTTAGGAGATCTATTTCCCCTGCACAGGCATGAGTTTGTCCTCTAGTACTATAAGATTTGAACAATTTTGGCAGACAAACCCATCTGGGAATAATGTTTCACACTGCAAACTTAGCATATGACATTTCTGACACTGTATCCCAATTTCCCCAGTGGATAGGGTATATACCTTCAGTTCCATGATATCCAGATGAGGTATACTTACTCCTACTTGAATTATCAAGTCTCCTGATCTATTACCCCTTCTGCCCTAGCTGACACAGCAGACACGCACAGAGACGTGCATGTCTCTGTGCACGTCTCCGAGCATTGCCCCACTTGCTCGGGCCTCGCCAAAAATAAGAGATGCCCAGAAGTGCTGGAACTAACTTCCAGTTCCTCGCTGTGCTCCTGACCCCACCTTTAGATTAATTTGTGGGTTTCCCTGGCTACCAATACCCGCCACCTCATGCAGTGGACTTCTTGTGGCAGTAGCGCATTTCAGAGGTGTGTCAGTGTTGTGCCCAATGCAGGGAATGCTTTAGTGGGTGAGGACAGAATCCCAGCTAAATGGACTTAAAATATGGCCCCTTTGCAAGCTGCAACTGTTAAAAGCACACACACACAGTGTACTGTTGCCTAGCAACCAGCTGGTGCAGCAATAATCTGTCTTTTCACTTGCACAGATGCTCAGAGATACGAGAAGTGGGTCAGCCAGCAATTAACACAGAAGTCTGGGCACTCTCACCACAGTGTCCTGTGTTACTGACAAACACCTCTCTCGTACAAGGCTCCTCCAGAAATAGGAGAGGCATGGAAGTGCTGGAACTAACTTCCAGTCCCTTGCTGCACTCCTGACCCCACCTTTAGATTAATTTGTAGGATTCCCTGGCTACCAATACCCACCATCTCATGCGGTGGACTTCTTGTGGCAGTAGCGCATTTCAGAGGTGTGTCAGTGTTGTCCCCAATGCAGGGAATGCTTTAGTGGGTGCATCCCTCAGTCACCAATTAGTGAGTATGCTGCCGATGACAGCAGTTTCAAAGATAGCCACGGAGTTGAAAGAAATCTGCCTCTCCAATGAGGTGCAGTTTCCTCACTGGAGCATCAGATGACAAGACTCCGTTACGTGCCTTTCCTGGAGAAACATTTCAATAAATATGGCGGCTCCTGCTGTCCGCTACAAAATCCCCAGAAAGCAGACTTCAGGGGTGCCCAAACTCCGTGTTGGCATGTCCCCCCCCAGTTCAATTTGTTTGCCGACGGGGGTGCCTAATCCCAGTTGGCATCATGTACCCCCCCATGCTTAATTTGTTTGCTGATGGGGGTGCCCAATCCCCGTCAGCATAATGTTCCACCCCAGTTTTATTTGTTTGCTGGTGGGGGTGCCCAAACCCCGTCGGCATCATGTCCCCCCCCCACCTTTTTTGGCTGATAGGGGTGCCCAATCCCAGTTGGCATCAGTCCGCCCCACCCCAAACTCATGTGGCACACTGGGAGCCCACCCCAGTGTGCCCAAAAGTATTTTTTTAAAACCTGTAAATAAAGAAAACCTTCCCTGACGTCAGTTTTTTTTTTGTCCCTGTAAAAAAGAAAATGGTCCCTCTTTGTCCCACCACCCCCCCAACCCGCACCTACCCTCTGCACACCCCACCTCCCTGCACTCCCCTTCACCCCATACCTACCTCTAGAGGTCCAGCGCTGCAATCTTTGGTGAAGCAGGACACATCTGAACTCTTGAAAAGCCAACCGCAAACTGAAGAAAATCATGGTAAGCTTTATAATGGCGTCAATGGGGGGTTTCAAATTAGATGGATATCTCAGCCAATTTTTGGAGTTTTGGCTCCAAATTTTCAACATGGGGTTCTAGGGACCCCACCTCATGAACATGTGACTGTCATTTTGTTACTTGGTCCCAAAAGGTCACTGCACGGAATCACCTTTTCTGACTGATTAATGAAATGACAGTGCCACTGTTCATGAGGTGGGGTCCCAAAATACCCATGTTGCAAATTTGGCGATAAAATTCCCAAAAATGATTGCGTTATGAGCATACGTTGTGCAGTTTGCACACACACTTGTAACTTTGACAGTTTTTAATATTTTAACTCCAGATTTTCAACACTGGCATTTTTTACACCTCCTTATGAATAGTATAGCTGTCATTTTTTTACATCCTGCTCAAAATGCGTTTTCGCACCCGTGGCGCACAATGGCGCGGTCGCTGTGGGAAATCAACTTTTGGGACATAGGAATATAGGAATGTGATGGCAGAAAAGGCCCACCAGGCCTACCCAGTCTGCCCAAAGATCCCAGATTTCTGCTGGGTTTTTACTGTAGCCATCCCCCCTGCCCCAACAGCCCACTGTGTTTATCCCAGGCCCTTTTGAACCCCCCAATGGTCTTCTCCTCTACCACTTCCTTTGGCAGTCCATTCCAGTTGTCCACCACCATCTCAGTGAAGAAAAACTTCCTGAGGTTCCCCCTAAATCCCTCCCCTTGATCTGATATTCATGACCTCTCACCCTAGGTCTCGCCTTCAACTGGAAAAGGTTCTCCACCGGCACTTTATTTGTACCCTTGAATTATTTAAAAGTCTTGATCGTTAACAAGATTACAATGCCACTGTTCATGAGGGGAGGTCTCAAAATGCCTATGTTGAAAATTTGGTAAAAATAAAATCAAAAAAATGATTATGTTACGGGTGTGCATTGCGCAGTTTCTATGCACATTCATGACTTCACCAATTTTTCATATTTTCACTCCACATTTTCAACACTGCCATTTTTTTACACCTCCTCATGAACAGTACAACTGTCATTTTCACAGCCTGCCCAAAATGTGTTTTCACACCTGTGCGTCAAATGGCGCAGTCACTGTGCAAAATCACCTTTCAGCTAATGAACTGATAATGCCACTGTTTATGAGGTGGGGTCACAAAAGCCCATGTTGAAAATCTGGATGAAATACCAACAAACACCTGGGGCGTTAGGGGTTTTAACCATAGCCCCACCAGTAGAATTGACAGGCATCAGGGGTGGACTTGGGATGTCTGCTGTAATGCTCATGCCATTCCACCCCTCACCCCCACCCTGCAGCCAGTGACAAGCATCGAGGTGTGCCTTGAAGTCTTCGGCCCATTCTCCTATACTACACCCATCTCAGTGTATTTCCTTATGGAATGGGATGCGCGTAAGGTCAGAAGACCCAAAGGCACACTGCGACACCTGTTGGTGTCTGCAGGGTAGCGTGAGGTGAAATGGCAAGAATATTATGGCCGACGACCCGAAGGCACACCCCCAACGCCTGTCAGTCTCTGCAGGGTTGGGGTGGGGTTGGCGTCACTTCAATACTTCACTGCCATTCCTATTATGCATCTCTCTAACTCCTGCACTACCAATGCCAACAAGCGGCACTGACAAATGCTTGTTTTAATATGGCTTTCGACTGACTGGATTTCTGGGCTCTGACGCCGTTTTGTTCAACATAAAATCATAATTGCATTGTCTTATGTTTTATGTATTTAATTATAATGTGCTCCCTCTTCCTGAAAAAGACACCCACCGGATTATTAGTAGTTATGTGCACTGAGAGGCCTGATATCCCTTGGATAATTTCCTCAACAAGTGGTACAAAACAAGACAGACAAGCTAGCCCATTACGGAGTGTCTTGACTCCTTGTCTGATTTTGAGTCACAGAAGTCCCTACAACATATGTAGATACACAGCTCCTACTGGCTGTCATTTTATGTGAGAAATTATAGGCGAGAAACACCAGAAATTTTCACTGAATAAATAACACAACTATGTAGTGTAACACAATCTCATCAAAACGGTGGTGTCCCATCTGCAACTGCTGAGTGATATTGCCTTCATTTACCTGGATGATTCAGTTTAGTCACATATGCGTGAGTTCTTTAAATTTTATGACAAAGCCGTCTTTTACTGAAGAACTAAACAGAAAATAGAGTTCATTATTATGACATCTTACAGTGCCAACACTCACATGACTGATGTGAGCAGATATCAAAAGAGCTAATCCTAAACTTTTGCACCTGGCCAAGTTTAGTCAGAGCTGCTCAAGTGACCTTTCACACATTCCCACCATCTCTCATCTACTGCCAAAATGCCACCATTTTAGGTTGTTGTCTTTTAAGACAACTCCTGTACAGCCATTTTTAATATTCTCCACTGAGCTTCCCGGTTTCCCAAAGGGCAGGCAAACTGTGTGTCTAATGTTCTTGCAGGGTAAAGCCTCATGAGGAAACAGCTGATCATCCAACACTGACTGCTTTTTTATACAAACATGAAAAGTAACATTGAGTTGCACAGATTTTGAAGGTGATGATTTTCCCTTTAACTCAACAGTCGTATTTTTAAAAACAATTCCGTTTGCAATGGCTCTAGATAGGCAATATGGTCTAGTGATTAAAGGTATATACCTGGGTAAACAACAGTAAAAAAATAAAATGAACAGATCAATCTCTTGCCAATGTTGATTCCTGTCTTCTATGCAACTTTCAAAGTCAGTTAATAGGATGCCACATTTCATTTTATTTTCTCTTATAATCTGATCATGCTAGAAATTTGATCTTATGGACTGTAGTTAGCCCTGACAAACAGTTTCACAGAAGATCAAGAATAATAATAATAATTTTTTATTTATAAGGCACCTTTCAAATGTCAAGGCGCCGTACAAAACAACAGTTAAAACAGTCAACATCATCAAAAATACAGCCAAACCAAACAATTAAAACAATCAATATTCTGGAAATGCAGTTTCCCACAGAAAGGTCTTCAGACCCCTCTCAAAACCCTCCACAGAAGTGCACTCCCACAACCGACAGGGTAGAGAGTCCCAAAGGGTAGGGGCAACATACGAGAAAGCCCGAGCACCAGAAGATTTCAAATTCAGCCTTGGAACCTCTAGCAACCCCTCATCGGCCGAAAGATCGTTCAGGGCAATAGGGAACCAGAAGTTCTTTCAGACAGACTGGGCCCAGATCATGTAGGGCTTTAAAAGTCAGCAAGCCAACTTCAAAGGTGATCTGCCACCGAACTGGCAGCCAGTGCAGTTCGCGCAGTACCGGAGTAATATGACGGGATCTTCTAGAACCCATCAAAAGCCAGGCTGCAGTGTTCTGCACTAGCTGCAGGTGACAGATTTCAACCCCAGAAAGCCATAGATAAAGGGAGCTGCAATAATCCAGGTCCGAGGACATGAAGGCATGGGCTAAAGTAGACAGGTCGGCAGATGGAACAAGATGCCGAACCCTGGCAATGTTCCTAAGATGATAAAAGGAAGTCTTGATGACTGCTGACACCTGTGAATGCAGTGTCAACCTATTGGAACTACCCTCAGGTTCCGCACCCGTTCAGAGGTCGGGAGAGAAACGCCACCAAGAGAAATCCTGGAAGACGCAACACCACCCGACCCCCCTATCTGTTGGCCAGGGTCCACAACCAGTACCTCAGTCTTATCAGAGTTCAACCTCAACCAGCTGGAATTCATCCACTCCTGGACTTCTCTTAGACAGCTATTAAAAGATTGAGAGAGCTCCCTCCTGGTCGGGGGCAAAAGAAAGATAGAGCTGGGTATCATCTGAATAACAGTGAAACCTCAGCCCATACTTCCTTACAATGTCTCCGATGGGTAGCATATACACCGCAAATAACATGAGTGACAATACTGAACCCTGAGGCACCCCACACAACAAAGCCGTTGAATCCAAGGAAAAAACCCCAGACACAACCCTTTGTGATCTCCCAGTGAGACATGAAGTGAACCATCTTAAGACAGTTCCAGATATTCCACAAAGCAGCCTCAGGCGTTCTAGCAACACCATGTGATCTATGGTGTCAAACGCTGAAGAAAGGTCGAGGAGAACCAAGATGGAATGGCTCTTCTGATCTCTAGCCATCAAGAGATCATTGAGCACCTGAACCAGCGCTGTCTCGGTACTATGTCTTTTATGTAATCCGGACTGGAGGGGTTCACAGATGTCGTGGATGGTCAAACGGTCCTCCAGTTGTGCAGTCACTACTTTCTCAATCACCTTCCCAACAAAGGGAAGGTTAGAGATAGGTCTGTAGTTTTCGAGACAGTCAGGGTCCAAGGTAACTTTCTTCAAGGGGGTGTCATCACCACCTCTTTCAGGGAGCAAGGAAACTCACCAGATTCCAAGGAGCACCTGATTATCTGCACAAGGACAGGACCGATGATATCAATACAACCCAAAATTAGGAAGGTCGATCCAGGGTCCAAACTACAGCATGTAGGGCGCATATGCTGGATGATCCTCATGACATCCATGAACTCCAGCTGACTGAAGGAGCTCCAAGAAAACAGAGGCATCGTGATCTCACACCGGTCCATGGCTGCTCCCCTAGAGCATGATGGCAACTGTTCCGCCCTAATGTCGGCCACCTTATTTGCAAAGAACTGAGCAAGCTTATCGCACTGCAGTTGTGAAAAAGCTTTCCGAACTTGCAGACAGGCTGGGCTGCACAGTCTGTCCACAGTTCGAAACAGCTGAGCTGGTCGATTTCGAGCAACCGCAATCTCCCTGGACAGGAATTCTGCCTTCTTACGGGTGATAGCAGATTGATAGACCAAATAATGATCCATCAATCTAAGGTGGTCGGCATCAAGGGCGGGACTTTCGCCAGCAACGCTCTAACCTTCGCCCCGTCTCCGCATCTCCATCAAGAGCAGCTGTTGCTTGCTATTCTAGATCAGGCACTAAAAATTGTATATCAAACAATAAATGTATGTTTCAAACCAACTTCACGTACAGAAAACACTGCAAACAACCTCAAAGAAGTCATATTTAAAAATTAATTTGTTTGTAAAATTTGTAATTTTTTAGGAAGTCTTGCAAAATCAATCCATAGCAAAGATGAATAGATCGTAGACTGAGACAACATACTTATCTTAGGATACATTTTCTCTCTGCCAAGGGTTCCAACATATACAGAGTGTACCTCCATATGAGAGAAAAAAGCAACATCAGCGATATATACATCCACCAGCGTACACCATACATGTGATGGGCCTTACTGTAGTAATTATAACTCACAGTCCACAAAGGCATTAAAGGCTTCCAAAGCCTGGGGGGGTGCTGTGAAGCCTGAGCTAAGCAGACTTAGAAAATGCAGTTCTACATCAGCGAACTTATAAAAGTACTTTTCTGACAGTAAAAACCAAAAATCAAAAGGAAAAAAGGGTATCAGACGGTAGAGGATGGTACCTGGATTACAATGGGCATTCCAAAAAAGAAAGACCAGGGCCATGCGGCTGCCCCAGGACCAGCGACAAGGTCGACAGGACAGACGCCTTCATCGGGTACTGAGGCGGAGGAAACCCTACAGTCGTTACGCTGTAAACTTAAAACATTGATTGCTTTGGTATCGGCTATGAACTCTAAACTGGATGGACTTTCTGGTCGGATCACTCTGGTGGAATCATCGCTGGAATAGCTAGGTACCTCGGTGGAAGAACTACAGCAGCATGCCAACATATGCAATATGGCAACGGTGGGTCGAGCGAGGGAAACCCAGTACATGAATAACCACCTCGAGCAACTGGAGAATCGATTGAGGAGGTCGAATATCCGCCTGATCAGCCTTCCAGAGGGCTTGGAGGAGGACCACCCTGTGCTCTTTTTCAAGGACTGGATTATGAACAGTATGCGGGACAAGGAGATTGCTCAGAGCGGCGTTTTATGAAGGAGTACAGAATTCGTCCCTGAGGGAGACAGTCGGAGGATTCTCCATTAGTGCTCATGGTGGAAACAGATAGTATGGGCACTAGAGACTGCATTTTTAGCTTGGCAAAACGAATGGGGCCTTTAAGCATACAAGGCCATACAGTTTACTTGTTCCCAAATTTCTCATATGCCACCCTCCAACGCTGCAAGAAATTTGACGGAGTTCGGAGGAAACTCCGGGATCTTGAGGGTACCGCATGCTGTTCTTTTTCCTGCAAAACTTAGGACTGTCCACCAAGATAAGGTCTTTATTTTCACTGACCTGATATATGCAGGGAAATGGGTCACTCGTTTGGAGGCACAGCAGTCTGGCAATCGAGTTCAGACACCTAAAAACGACTCCCAGGATAATACCTGAAGTCTGACTTTTTGGGACTTTAGCTCTCAGTATGCTCGACTGCTAAGCAGCTGTAGACCCCAAGAGTCCCTAGAGACTTACAAGGCTGCCTTGTTCAGATTCGTTTTTACTTGTCAATAGATGGCTCTAAGTTAAGTTTTGATAAGCACCTACTGTTCGTATAGTTATAAAATTACAGAGCCATAGTGCTAAAATAAGTCTATGATATTATACTGTTGGATAATTAAAAATAGATAGAGTGAGAATTCTGGAGAACTTAGCTGTGTTCTCCTATTGCTTTAGTATGTATTCACAGTTTTCCTGATGTTGAGTCTTGTTTCATGAGTCTATACCTTTACTTTATGGGGTAGTTTTCACTTTCTTCCCCAGTTAGGTTACAGCTTTAGTTAATAAGGTGGACCCAATACTCATTTGAGTGCAGCTATTGAGTACTCGTTCGAAATATAAATTATGTTTTCTTTCCACCTGCTCATGGGCTACAGCTACACAGAGTTTTGGACTTTAAGTATTAGAAATACAACAATTTTAGTTTCTCCCCCTGAATTTAGGAAAGACTTGGAGATACTGTAATCCTATATATTTAGTTGCGACGTATAGTACTTTCTATGTGGATCTCATGTTTTTGCTGTTTCCAAGACGAAATGTAATGTGAATGTGAATTTACATGAAAACCTAATGAATATAAAGTATAAAAAAAAAAGGCTTCCAAAGCCTATTGGGTCCCATAAAGAAGTGTGTAATCTCAGAGTGTACATATGCAGCTCGCCCCCTTGACAGCATACCACATACAGTATAAGCTGAACACCACTGTCTCTTGTAAAAAGAATATATATATATATAAACATACTTTAATCTCATAGTCATGTTTCCTGACTCTATGCCTCTCATAAGGTAGTTAGAACATCGTTTTACACTAAATTCCCATTGATTAGGACCAACTGTTAAGTAATATATTCCTTTAGACTGATATTTTCTTTCTGTTTTAATAGGAAAATAAAACTGCAATATAGAACTTTCAAACATTATACTGCAAACAACAGTAAACAATAACCGTTCAACCTTAAGAGTTAGGCAGAGACAACAATGGAAACTAAGTCTGATTTGAGTTTTCATAAGGAGCTCATGAGTTCTCCTAGTCTCTGAGGCATGGGGGTGGAATTTGGGTTGCTTCAAGAGGGCAGACTCCAGCGAACATAGGAGATGCCATTTTTAATATACAAAGAGTTAAAAAAAAGTCTCACTACAAAAATATGAGCAATCAATCATACAGTTTTAAGCAAAGGACAAGATTAACACCTTCAGCCCTCATGCCTTTAGCCACCTCCAGACATCTGTGAAAAGTCCAGGAACAAGATTTTACCAGGTCAGTTATTAATTGTCTGCTTCAAGCTCCCCAACGTCTTCTGAGCTGCAGTCTGTTTTGATTTTATTAAGTAAAGCCATGGCATCTTTAGGCTCAGAGAACAAGTATAGCTTCCTGGAATATATTACCCAGAGCCGCACCGGGTACTGCAGCACATGGGAAACACCTGGGAACCACAGGGTCACCCTGATACCATCAAATGATTTCCCGCTGTCCCTCATAGCGTATTCTAAATCTGGAAAAAGTGAAAGTTTGACCCCATCTGGTGTGGTAAGGGGTCCAGTTCATCAGGAAGCAGGCAGGTAACTGGGGACCCTCACAGAGGAGGGACGGAGGGACAACATTCTCAGGGAAGTGGGCAGATGGCCAGGGCTGGACAGAAGGAAGCAAGGCGGGGAGGTGGATCAGACCTTACACTCAGTAACTGCTTCAAATCTCTTCTTCTGCTCGAGGATGAGGGGGGTGATGTAGCCATGACAGGGGTGGTTAGAGACGGAAAGGGAGTGGGGGCAGGAGGCAGGGGCCAGATAGCAGGAAGAACAGGGGGGACCTGGAATGCAGGAAAATGGGGAGAGCAGTGAATCAGAGCAGGAGGGGCAGGGGGAAGAGGGAGGAAAGCGCAAGGAGAAGGACCAGTTGGGAGGAAAGGTAAAGGAGAAGGACCAGAAGTACAAGGAGGATTCAGTAAAGGGAGCTGAGGGTTTAGGCCAGGGGAGCACGACGAGCAAGGAGGAACTAAATGGAGACAGGAAGGAAGGGAGGATGAGCCAGGCTAGTTTAGCAGATGGGAGAAGGACCAGTCGCAGAGCAGTGAGGGGGCTGTAGGTACAGAAGGATACTCAGGAGGAGGAGAGGCATAGGATTGGAGGGAGGGGTGGCCATGGTAAATAAGGAGGGTGGCATGGCACCCAGATGAGGAGGAACAAGGGCCGGCTGGGTGGAGGGCGGTAGAAAGGTGAGGGACATGGAAGGGAAATGGAGGAAAAGGAGCGGTCAGAGTGCTCCTGTTGGGGGATTCTATGATCAGGGGTATCAAATGGGATAGTGAGGGAGAAGCCTGGCCAGTTAGAACAAAATGCTTCCCTGGACTAACGGTGCACAGGGCTAAGCACGAGGTATATCAGCTGGCAAAGGATTGTGGGGTTCCCCGGACATACTGGTCCACCTGGGTACAAATGACATTGAGGAAATAGCGAGCTAGAGATACAGGCAAGATTCAGGGTCGCCAGGGTCTGTCATGACATAGGATGCACAGTTTCCTTCTCAGAAATCCTGCGGTGCCGAGGCTGAGTGGGGAACACAAAGGAAGATTAGGGAGATAAACCAGTGGCTCAGGGGTGGTGTGAGGCCAGAGGGTATGGGTTGATGGGGATTGGGGAGACCTGGGGATAAGGAGCTGTATGCTAGAGATAGACTCCATCTCAATTTGGAGGGAGAGTCCTTAAGTTGAAAATAGAGGGGTTCATTGGTGAAAAGTGGGGTTTAAACTTGTGAAGGGGGAGGATGGGAGAAAAGGCTGTCAAGGGGGTGCCGATAAAGGAAGGACTCTGTCTCCACCCCCCTGGGGAGCTGGAGGATTGCGGGAAAAGGCCAACTGGCAAAGTGCAGACCAGGGGAAAACAGAATCCCCATGGGAACACGAGCAGGGGAAATGGAACTATAGGGAAACGGTGGAAGGTAGTCCTGCTAAATGCCAGGAGCTTGGGCAATAAAATGCCTGAGCTCCAGGCGATGCTAACTGAGGGAGCAGTGGATGTGGCGGCGGTCACTGAGACTTGGGCCACTGCAGAACACGACTGGGATCTGAACCTGGAGGGTTACACTATGTTCAGGAAGGACAGGGGGGAGGGAAGGGGAGGAGGGGTAGCAATGATAGTCAAAAACTACATTGGCATAGGGGGAGTAGAGGAGGCGGAGGGAACCATGGAGGCGATTTGGGTCACCTTGATAACAAGGGGGGGGCAAGAGAGTAAAAATAGGAGTGGTGTACAGACCCCCTGCCCTGGCAGAGGAGCTGGAGGACAGTCTGGTGGCAGATGTTGGGAGACACTGCAGACTGGGCAGAGGAATGGTGATGGTGTTGGGGGACTTAAACATGCCAGGAACAGACTGGGAGACTATGACATCCTCTGTGACCAGGGAACAGAGGTTGTTGGATGTCTTTCAAGACGCGTTCCTAACTCAGCAGGTGAGGGAACTGACCAGGGAGGCGCGGGTACTGGATGTGGTCCTGGCAGACAGTGACCAGACTGGGGCCTGGAGGTAAGGGACCCATTGGCAGGGAGTGACCATGCCACGGTCTGGTTCCTGCCTGGACCTAGGAGGGAGTGAAGGCTGCACAAGGCAGATAGTAACCGACTTCAGAGGGCGATTTAAGGAAATGGGAAGGATCCTAATGAGCATTTGGATGGGATTGGGTCAGACATGGACGCTGATAGTAGGTGGGAAATCATCAGGAGAGGGGTGCAGGATGCTACCAGCACCTGTGCAAGAGTAAGACGAAAATGCGGTAGGGCCCAAAAACCCTGCTGGTGGACCAGGGAGGTCCAGGAGGTGGTGCGGGGAAAGAAGGCAGCCTATAAGCAATTCAAGTGCTCAAGGAGTGAAAGGGATCGAGGGGAGTATGAGCTGATGGCTAGAAGGGCCACTAGGGTGGTGAGGGCGGCTAAGGCAAGGAAGGAGCAGAACCTGGCCAGGGAAATTAGGAGAGGGAACAAGGGGTTCTTTAGATACATTGGGGAAAAACGAAGGGTGAAGGGCAGATTAGCAGGATTAAATCAGGGAGATGGGCACAAGACCCGGGGAGCAGGCTGAGGTACTAAATGAGCACTTCACCTCAGTTTTCACCAAGGAAAATGGGGGTGCTGCATCATACATGGGAGGAGACAGAGATACTGAGGAGGGGACCCTTACCGATCGGCGGGTCTGGGAGAGGAGGCATCACTGGCAGGAGGGAGGGCTAAGCAGGAGAAGAGGTACCAGAGTGGAAATCACAGCAGAGAGAGTGAGGGAAGCCCTCAGCTCCCTTAAGACGGAGAAAGCACCGGGGCCAGATAAATTACATCCCAGAGTGCTGAAGGAACTTGCGGATGTCCTGGCGAAACCCCTGGCGGAGCTTTTCACCATCTCTCTGAGGACAGGGTGGGTGCCCCAGGACTGGAAGGTGGCGCATATAGTGCCTATCCACAAGGGGGATCAAGGGAGGTGGCAGGGAACTACAGGCCTGTCAGCCTGACATCGGTGGTGGGCAAGGTGATGGAGGGCATTGTCAAGGAGAGGCTAGGGGGGACCTGGATAAGTCAGGGTGCCTGGACGATAGACAGCATGGATTCATCCCGGGGAAATCGTGTCAGACAAACCTGGTGGAGTTCTATGACTTGGTGACGAGTGCCTTGGACCTGGGTAGACCAGTGGATGTCCTCTTTCTAGACTTCAGCAAGGCATTTGACTCTGTTCCTCATGTGGGCCTGTTGGATAAGCTGGGAGAAATGGGGGTTGGGAACCAGATGATCAGATGGATAAGCAATTGGCTCCAGGACCGGACCCAGAGGGTCGTAGTTGGTGGGATTGTCTCATCCCCAAGGAGGGTCATTAGTGGGGTCCCACACGGATCAGTCCTTGGGCCCCTTCTGTTCAACGCCTCGTCTCTGACATAAGGACAGGAATCAGGAGTGAGATGAGTCTCTTGCAGATGACTTCGAAACTGGGGGCGGTGGTGGATGGGGAGGAGGGAGGGTGGCCTACAGGGGACCTGGAGGCTCTGGAAAGCGGTCTAGAAAGTGGAAGCTGAGGTTCAATGCAGGAAAATGCAAGGTACTCCACCTGGGGCCAGAAACCCGGCCAAGTGTACACCCTGGGGGGATGCTACAAGTCTCGATGGCTGAGAGGGACCTGGGGGTGGTGGTGGATGTCAAGATGAACAACTCTGAGACTTGTGGAGGGCAGCAGCCAAGGCCAACAGGATGCTGGGATGCATCGCTAGGGGATCACCTCCAGAAGGAGGAAGTAGATACTCCCTCTGTATAACTGCTTGGTGAGGCCGCACCTTGAGTACTGCATGCAGTTTTGGAGGCCACACTTAAAGAGGACATTAACCTCCTGGAGAGGGTCAGAGGAGGGCAACCAAAATGATTTGGGGCTTGGGGACAGGACCTATGAGGAGAGCTCGAAGAGCTAAATATGTACACATTGGAAGAGAGAAGGGACCGGGGGACATGATACAGGTCTTCAGGTACATGAAGAGGGTAACTAGAGGAGGAACAGTCAGGGTGCTTCGAAGGAAGGAGGAGGGGGCCACTAGAGGGCATGAGTGGAAGCTGGAGGGGGGAAGATTCAGGGGAGAAAGGAGGAGGTGCTACTTCACTGAGAGGGTGGTGGAGCCTTGGAATGCGCTGCCTAGGGGGCTGGTGGAGGCAGAGACAGTGGAGGGGTTCAAGAGGGGGTAGGACAGGTACAGGGGAAGGGTTCTGGAAGCAAAATCCAATGCAGCAAGAATATCCGGAACTGGGAAGGGAGAAGCCAGAGAAGGCGAGGAGGGCAGCAAGGTCAGCAACCAGGGTGGGGGCTGACCAAACGAGCAGACACGAAAGACCGTTAGGCCTATTCTGTTGGCATTTTAGTATGTTAGTATCTTGCTGTGTCCATAATTATGTCCCTCTTGTGCAGGCCAGCAAGCTGCATTAGGACAGCCCTAAGCATATTCCCCTCTTGCCACTTCCTAGGAGTAATGGGGAAGACCCAGTACACTACCAACTGGGTCTTCTTCCTTAAGAGTTTCTGGCAGCCTCAGTAAGCAGAGATTGGAGACCCTTGTTTGATTCTCCAGGGCTTTCATTCCATACTGCATCTCCCTGTTCTCTCCGGTAAGATCTGCAGTGCTTGTGACACCATATAGTGCTGAGGACGCAGCTCCTTTGGCTTCAGCCACTGCTGCTGTCACTTGAGCTTCACAAATCGAAATTCAAGAACTGAAGTCTTGCACCTTTTGGTCATTGGCCATCATGCATTTGTCCATGACTCTTATTGTTCCATGAATGTCTGGCATTCTGGGCTCATCTGAACTCAAACCTGCTGGGGCTGTTGCTGGAGGTACACCACTAGGCCCTGCTACCTGTCCTTTCTTGCAGCCCCCTCTTTTCCTTTTTTATGATGCTCCATTGTAGCTGCCAACACCAAAGTTCATCAAAACGCAGATGAACAGTAGTTCTCTCGAAATCTGTACATTAGAGAAAGTTTCTGATTATTTAAAGTGATTTAGTCACATTCTGTAAATGCATGTTTTACACAGTATGCCATTGCCATCCATGCTTCAGATGTTGAAGCTGCAATTTGTTTTTGTAAAAAAATCTGTCATAGTCATTTTTTGTACGTTTCTGTGCGCCCCCCAGTTTTCTATGTGCAGCCACACCCCCAGAATGATGTCATGCAAGGGAACTGTCAATGTTTTACATATAGCAACAAGGAATTCTGGGTAAATTATAAAGTTCACTTAAATGTTCTTTACTCAGAGGTGCAGTCCCTTATTTCTGCAGAATAGCACCTAATATATACACATAAAACATGTTCTAGAGAAGCCTGAAGAAGCTAAGTATGTGTGCACATGGGCAGACTAGGTAGGCCGTAGGCCCTTATCTGCTATTAACATCTATGTATTTATGTATATATGTAGCAAGGCATTGTGGGTACAGTGCATAGCTGATTTTTCTGTCTCCCTTATTAAAGTGCAGTCTCCTATATCTGTAGTGTTTACAGCAGCACAGTCTGTAGAAAAGTTTCTGGAAAACTGTGTTTGTAATGCAGATAGGCCAAAAAGATAATTTGTCAGTCTGTGTAGATGATGTTTGACTTTTACTGCCTGCTGGTGAAGTGGCAGGTCTGAAGTGGCAGCTCCTGTCAGAATGTGTTAGCATGATGATACTCTTCTATGTTTATGTTATAAACCCTGAATGATTATAAGTAATTCAGGAGTATAATTATGGGTCAGACTACTTTTCTTTTTCTTTGGTGTCCAGCTTCTGCTATGAGTTCAAAATTATAAAAGAAGGATGTCTGCAATACCAAGACTGACCAACAGAGGCCTCTGTTTCAACACAGTGCTTAAAAACTTTGTTTCCCTTGCATGACGATTGGGGTTGCAGCACTGAGAAAAAAGGGGGCAGGGTTATGCAAATGAGGCAGCGCACAGAAATAAAAGCATTTTTTTCCCATGGAAAACAGCACTTTTTGGCATTTGAATAGTAGGAGACTGATTCACAACTCCTACATGTTACTACTCCCATTTTCTATGGCAAACATGACAAAATCACTTTAAAATAATAGATTTTAATAGATTCTTGCTGTCTCAGGGAGAGCCAGGGGAAAACATGTCTCTTCACGATGGCTGCTGGGCATGCCCCACCCAAAAATGCATAGTTTTTAATTAATTAAAAATTAAAACAAATCATAAAAAGCTGAAATGAAACTTAAGAGGGACGTAAAGGCCATCCACCAGATTCATGGTATACTGAATCAACACGCAGCACAAACTAACAGTTAAAAAGCCAGAGAGCTTAATGTGCAAATCTTTTACTCACATAAAGTGCCTTCATGCATTATCACATAAAGTGCTGAACTCAGAAAAGTCTAACAGGCAAAACAAGTTTCAGGGTCCCGTATCACAGACCTCTACTCACTGGAGCATTGTAAAAAAAAGCTTCCACTTTTGGGTGTGGTGCACAGTTGCTGTTCCAATAAAACAGTATTTTTCCAAGTTAATAGGAACACGCACACTGGATCCTTTTTAAAGGGAAGTAATTAAACGGTCAGTCCCATTTATTCATAACAACACCATCAGACACCAATGAAAGTGAAAGACAGACATACCCAACTAGATGACAAAAGATGTGCTATGGAGCACAAATAGATACAAGGCAATCAATAAACAGTAGCTAAATAATTCCTGAAACCATCCTAACATACAGTACTAGATACAGCTGAAACAAGCTGCAGAGAAAGAAAGTTAGTATTGATTCCTTGGAAGTCTAAAAATAGATTTAAAACATAATCTATCATTATCAGGGATACAATGCCAATATATTAAAATTACAGAAACGATGAAGAGTAACTTTGTCATTTAGGCCCTTAGGTAAGCTACTGTGCTGCTGTTTAAAGTTCATGAATCTGCGCCAGCCCGGTGGCGCTGAGGGTTGAGGCACTGGATGCCACCTCAGCGCCCGCGCTTGGCGACCCAGGTTCAGGAGCGGACTCAGGCGCGCCAGGGGCTAGGAGGGGGAGGGAAGGACTGAGCATCCCACGACTGCTCTCCTTCCCTTGGGGTGGGTGGGACATGCACTGCGCTGTTGCAATGCCTAGCAGAGGCTAGGCACTCCACAGATGCGGACATACTCGGGGGAGGAGCGAGGCGGATATCCACACATACGTGCACTGATGTCATGGCATGACTGGCTCCTCAAGTGGGAGAAAAATGGAGGAAAAACAGCTGGGGCGACCTCGGCAGCAGATGGCCAGCCCTGCGCCCCTGGAGTTGTGTGGCGTCTTCGTCAGTTCCGTGCCGTGGGTCCCTATGGAGGGGAGCCTGCCATCAGCTGGACCAGTGTGATGGGGCATCTAAATTCACACACCTGACCGACTCAGGCAAAAGACCCGGAGGCCACTCTCTCCATACCTCTGCCTCAAGAAGGTCAATGCTATCTCCGTCTGCTGGATGCAGAGAGAATCCAGGTCCCTCTTGACCTGTCTAAGCTGTGCGCAGACCAAAAGTTCTCCCTGCTGGTGGGTGGTCTGTAGGAAGTGTAACATTTGTTCAAGGTGTATTTGTCTCTCTTTCCACTGCCTTGCAAGGGCAGCAGAGTGCTGAATTAGGTGGCCCCTAAGGACCACTTTTAAAGTATCTCATCTGATGGATGGAGAAATCTCAGGGTCCTGATTGTCCTCCAAGATCCTCCTGAGATGAGCTGGGTTAAATCTCCAAATGGTATTGCACCTTTCAAGTCCCAGCTCCCAGAAGGTGATATGGGGGGGGCATGATCAGAATGGGCAATATCCCCCACGGTAGCATCCCTGAGAGTTCCCAAACACTCCTTTTGAGTGTAACAATGATCAGTTCTAGAATGTGTACCATGCACAGCTGTGTAAAATGTATATCTTTTATCTCTTGGGTGAAGGGCAGACTGGATGGGCCTTGCGGTCCTTATCTGCCGTCAACTTCTATGTTTCTAAGGGTTCGCCACACGTCCAGCCATCCCACCTCTTGGACAAAACGCTTAAAAAAATTTATGTGGGGCAGGCTGCCTACCCCTGGATGTATTCAAAGAGTCCAGATTGGGGCTCGGGGCAATATTAAAATCACCTGCTAAAATTAGGATCCCCCTGGTCAATTCCAAAGTTTTGTTTAGGAGACGCTAGATTGTCAGTATATTTGACCCCGGGGAAAGTAAATATTGGCCAGGGTTACCTCTTTATCTTGTAGGAGGCCCTGAACAACAACCAGGTGGCCCTCCAGGTCCGCCCATTCATGGGTAGCCTGAAAGGGAGTATAGCTGGGAACCAGTATGGCAACACCCCACCTCCTCCCCCCCTGGCAAATACCGAAGAAAAAACCTGGGTAAAACCCCTACCAATCAGTCTTTTGTGCTCCGAGATAGACATATGGGTTTCTTGAATATAAGCAATATCAGTCTGACTCTTCTTAAGTAAGGATATCTTTCTCAACCTTTTTATAGGATTGCCCAGCCCATTCACATTTCGAGAGCATATTTTGAAAGGTTTGTTAGCCATTTAAAATAACTGGTGACATGGTGAGGATCTGCATAATCTCAATATTCGACCCCAGGTCTGACCCTGACCAAGGAGCTGAGCCCTGTAGTGTGAAATGGTGACTGCCTGGGGAAGTGTGAGGGGAATAAAACCCCCCTTCAACATCGAACAATGGGGTTACATAACTAACAAGGGGAGTAAAGAGTAAACCTGAGCCGAATCCCGCCAACTGGGCAGTGTCTGACGAACTATGGGTGGCTTCCATGGAGTCGGATGCTAGAGAGCAACCAGCTCCCAGGGTACGCCAGTCTTGGCTTGGTCCAACAGAGGGGCACTTGACGTATATGTCTATGGAGCTCACTAAATTGAAGGTGGACAAAGCGATGGGACCAGATGGCATACACCCAAGGATATTAAGAGGACTGCGAAGGGAGATAGCAGTACTTCTGGCAGCCATGTTCACTGAGTCATTCAACACAGGAGTGGTACCAGAGAATTGGAGGTGGGCACATGTGGTCCCTCTACACAAGTCCGGCAGCAGGGAGGAGGCAGGGAACAATAGGCCGTTCAGCCTCACCTCAGTAGTGGGGAAGATCATGGAGACATTGCTTAAAGAAAGGATAGTGAGGCATCTAGAAGCCGTCAGAGCCCAGGACCATAGGCAACATGGATTCACAGTGGGGAGGTCATGTCAGACAAATCTGGTTGATTTCTTTGACTGGGTGACAAAGGACGTAAATCAGGGTGGGGCAGTGGACAACGCTTACCTTGATTTCAGCAAAGCTTTTGACACCGACCCACATAGGAGGCTAATAAACTAGCTGGGTATGCTGGGCATGGGGGAAAGGGTGGTAAACTGGGTTAGAAACTGGCTGACAGACAGGAGGCAGAGAGTGGTGGTAAATGGGGTGCAGTCTGGGGAGAGGGGGTGACCAGTGGGGTGCCGCAGGGATCGGTCCTGGGGCCAGTCCTGTTCAATGTCTTCATTAGTGACATTGCAGAAGGGCTGAAGGGAAAGGTCTGCCTGTTTGCAGATGACACCAAGATCTGTAACACAGTGGATACCCCAGAGGGGGTGGACAAAATGAGGAGGGACCTGGGGAAGCTTGAAAAATGGTCTGAGGACTGGCAACTGAAGTTTAATTAAAAAAAGTGCAAAATTATTCACCTGGCACACAGAAACCCTGGGGAAAGCTACAGGATGGGGGAGTTGCTGACAGTCACAAAGAAGGAAAGGGACCTGGGGGTTCTTATTTCAGATGACCTGAAAATGTCAAAGTAAAGTGCTAAGGCAGATGGGAGGGCCAGTGACATGCTGGGGTGCATAGGCAGGGGCATCACCAGCGTAAGGAGGGAGGTAGTGATGCCATTATATAAAACCATGGTCAGGCCTCACATGAAGTACTGTGTGCAGTTCTGGAGGTCACAACTTCATAAGGATATTTATTTATTTTATTTATTTATTTAGTTTTTGTTGACTGGGTAAGTGCACTAGACAAATCCTGCCTATTTTCAGGCAAGACCCGGGGGAGGGGGATACAGATGAATGCCAACTGACCTTGAATCAGATTAAGCTGTTGGTGGTATTTTTAGTGAATGAGGGAAATTTGGCCAGGACATCGGGGAAATTCCCCTACTCTTTCTCGATAAGTGCCATGGGATCTTTAACATCCACCTGAACTACCACCAATCCAGGCAGATGGGACCTCGGTTTAACGTCTCATCCAAAAGACGGCACCTCAGGAGTGCAGCACCCCCCTCATGCTGCACTACAGTGTCAGTATTGGGATATTAACCCAAGTGCCAGATGTGGGAACTGAACCCACAGCCCTCTGATCTCCTGGCCTCAGAGGAGAGTGTGCTACCTACTGAGCCACTGACACTGGTCAAATTATTATTATTATTAATATTAACAGGCTGGAGATGGTCCAGAGAATGGCAAATAAGATGGTACAGAGCTTGCAACACAAGATTTATGAGGAGAGATTAAGGGACCTCAATATGTACTCACTGGGAAAGAGGGAACATTATAGAAACATTCAAGTACCTCAAGGGTATTAACAAGGTGCGGGGGGAGACATTTTTCAATACAGGAGGAGCACAAGAACGAGGGCATGACATGAAATTGGAAGGTGGGAGTTTAAGAGGGAATGTGAGGAAGTTGTTCTTCACAGAGAGGGTGGTGGATGCATGGAATGGTCTACCTCAGGAGGTGGTGGGAGCGAGCACTGTGGATGGATTCAAGCATGCTTGGGACAGGCATAGGGGAACCATAGAGGTACAGCCGTGAGTGGGTCAGAAGCAGTAATCCAGTACAAGGGCTTATGGGCAGACTAGATGGGCCAGGCATTTCTTATCTGCGGACAATTTCTACATTTCTATGTCTGTGTCTCTTTCTCTTATGAATTACAGACAGACAGAGAGAGAGACACACACACACACACACACGCATATGACGCTTACATGTGCTGTTTCCCACTATGTCTTCCTAACACATTACTATCCTCAGACACACAGAAAGAGGACACAGCAGTCATTGTCTCTTCAATGCTGCTCCCCCAGTGTCTCTCTCTCTCTCTCACTGTTACTCTCCCTGTCTCGCTTTCTCTATGTCGCTCTCTCTCTAAGTACTGAGCTCCGTTCTTGAAACGTCGGGGAAAAAAAACTCAGTTGCACTCTCTCACTCTCTTTCACTGGGATGGGGGGGGGGTGGCAGAATGGGACTCAGATAACTTGTTGTATGGGAGGTGGGAAAGCAGCACAGAGGTTCCCAAAGAAAAAAAGACTGAGAGAGACAGAGAGAGAGAGAGAGAGAGAGAGAGAGAGACACACACACACGCAGCAAATACACAGGTCTCTCCTGCACACAAACTGTAGCACTATTCCGTACCGAGGAGCAAGGGGAGGCCACAGACAACAACATCCCAACGTTTTCTCTCTCTTGCTGTCTCTCAGGACATTTCAGCCATGGTGCAGGTGCAGAAGAGTGATGATGCTGTCTCTCACTCTCTCACTCTCTCTATCGCCTGTGGACTGAGGGTGGGGAACGGGCAATGGGGCAGCCACAGCTGGGGGGAGGGGTTGCAGGAAAAGAAACTCTGGGTGGCCACTGTCAGGCTCACTCTCTCCTCTGCTCTCCTGTATTACAGCCTGTCAGAGGGCTCTAGACTGCTGATCATTGCTTCCACTGTTTCTGTGGACAGAGACATAGACAGACAGAGAGAGACGCAGCACATTGCCGCAACATGTGATACCTACTGTCTCCCACTGTCTGTGTCTCACTCTCTGTCTTACACGCCAGACCGCATGGCTGCTGTCACTCTCAACTACCTCCATGCACACTCGGACTGCTGATTATCTGCAAACTGGACATTGTAGTGGCAGGCGGAACACACACAGACGCTCTGTCTCCGAGCTCACAGGCTACACAGCTGCCATGTGCGTCTCGCTGTCTTGCACTGTGTGGTATTACTGTGTCCCCTAGCCACAACTTGTCACAGACACGAGATTGTTGTACCATTGTCTGACATTGTCTCTGTCCTGGTCGCTCTCTCTGCGTCAGACTGCACAGTGGGATCACTTCACCCGGCTTGTTCCCATTACAGTTCACCAACTTGGGGACATAATCTGTCTGTGCCACTGGACTGCGGTCTGAAAATGCAATGTGACTGCACACAGCTTGGACTGGGGCCTCAGAAGCTACAAATTGTGCAGAATGGTACTGATTTCACCATGGGCTCGGTGCCTGGTGGTCCGAGGGGTGGTTGAGTGTGTACACAGAAGTTGTTAACTGTGCTCTAGTTGCACAGAGGTCTGCCTTATCGCACTGTCAGATGCTACTACACAGTCAATCAAATCCATTCAAAAGAAGAATTGTATGGATTCGCTTTAAGAAAAAAAGTGTATTCTTAGAGCTGCAGGAATATTTGGAGCGCTACTGGAGTATTCTGCTATTCACAAAATGCATGCACAGTCTGAGTTGGCCATCCACTCTGGCTCTCAGGGGCATATCAGGTTTCAGCTCTTACAGCAACACTTGTCCCATGGAGCACTAGGCAGCTTTGTGGTGCATCGTTTAAGCTAAAGCTTCTTTGGTTCCTCCCGTAATTTGCGAGGCTGATATCAGCACAGCTTTGCCAGTCATGTTAGCACGGTCACTGGAGCCTGGCTCAAAGAAATGCAAAACATGAGGAGACAGGAGGGTCAGAGGGACAACAAGGGAGAAATGAGGTATGGGGAACCCATGAGAGAAAAGGTGTGTGCAGAGGAGGAGGGAGAGACAGCAAGGAAAACGGAGCAATGGAGGGGAGGGGGACGGCTTTATGTATATGAAACGGAAGAAGTGTTCTCTCATTGGAGCGCTTCATTTGTTTCAAGTACACAAAGTTTCCACCCATAAACTGTAAACCACTGTCATACTTAGCTTGTATGATAATTGGTCTGTCGAGGATGAGCCCAGTGCAGCTTGACCTGCACTGGGCTAGTCAGTGACACACCTCTGCAATGCCATTCTCTGTAGCAAAACATTTCTTGTGCAAGCGCAAACAACGTAACAAGGAAGAGAAAGGCAGACAGTGGATGTAATTAGGGAGTAGATTCAGTATTATGAAACTTTGATAGGTGGAGGAGGGAAAGGCCCCCCCGCCCCCAAAGCCACCTCACAGTTCGGACCGATACCAGTGTGTTTGCTAGCCTTGCAAATGAACACAAGCATTTGTCAATGCCGAATGGTTGCTTGCTGGCATTAGCAGCGGAAGTGCAGGAGTTAGACAGATGCAGTATAGGAATGGCAGTAAAGTACTGAACTGATGCTAACTCCACCCTCACCCTGCAAAGATGGACAGGCATTGGGGTGTGCCTTTGGGTCATCCCCCAAAACAGTCACGACATTTCACCTCACCCTACCCTGCAGACACTTACAGGTGTCGAGGTGTGCCTTGGGGTGTTCAGGCTTTACACTCATCTCATTCCATAAGGAAATATGCTGAAATGGGTGCAGTATAGGAGAATGGGGTGAACTCTGGGGCCAAAGAGTCCAAGCGGGGGTCGAAATTGGCACCAGCCGACTAGCCAAATACTGGCAAATTTTGTACTGGGCTAGTAAGATTTTCTTTTAACTAGCCCAGCGGGCTTGTACTGGAGAAGCTAAATTATTTTTTTTTATTTTATTAATCTCTAGGATTACAAATACCTCTGAGCAGGAACTGCTCATTTACAAAGGTTCCACGTCAAAGGATGTAGGGTAACATACATACAAAGGTCAACAATGGTTAGTCTTAAGAACAGAAAGACGTCTAAGCATTTATTATACAGCCAAAAATGGAGAGAGACAACATAAGCCAGCTTCAGACAAGTTTCAGGGTGAACAGTATATAGTTAGTATAGGGTAGGAGGGAGTCAAGAAAAAGTAGGCAGGCTAAAGGGACATTGTCGGCGGGAAGAGGTGGGTGGCAAAAGTGCGAGGTGGATGAGCTGGAGGGCCCCATATCTGAAAGTGCCATTAGAGAGGGGAGGGGGTGGGTAAGACAGTGTGGTGTTGGGGGGGAGAGATAAGGGGTGAGAGTGGAGGAAACTGGTGCCAAAAAAGTGGAGCTCTAAGGGAGGTTACAGGTCACCTTCGACTAGGGTAAAATGAGAAGGCAGTTACTTAGGAGAGGCAGTCACAATGAGTGGAAGAGGCGAGGAATAGTCGGAGTTGCCTTTTAAAGGTACCAAGCATTGCAGTTGTAAGCATTTCTTTGTTAAGGGTATTGTACCACTAAGGAGCCCTGTGTATGAACGACCTCTGACCCATCATGGTCCGGCATCTGGGGTCCTGGAAGGTTTGATATAGAGCACTGCGTGTAAGCTGGGTACTGCTGTTGGCAGTAAGGAGCTTTGCCACTCCTGATGGCATGAGCCAGAGGAGAACTTTTTTGGTTAACAAGCAGGTCTGGTATTGTATTCTACTAAGGAGTGGTAGGCATCTGGCCTGGGCGTACAGGTCACAGGTATGTGTTAGGCAGGCGGCACCTGTCAGAAGCCTACAGGCCTTGTTGAGTGTCACCGATATCCTCTGGAGAGCAGTAGGGGAAGCAGAGCCATAGATGACTAGACCGTAGTCGACGATGGAGGTGACGGAGCTGTAGATGGCCAGTCTAAGGGAATCAGTGGTCATACAGTGTTTGTGCTTGTGGAGCAGGCCGAACCATATGTTGGCAGCCTTAGCTACATCGCCAATGTGCCGTGTGTAAGAAAGGGAACTGTCCAAGTTGATGCCGAGATATTTAAACTCAGGAACACGTTCAAGTGAAGTCCCCACGTGGTTCTTGATGGTGAGGGACAGAGGTTTATACTTGCTCCGTGCGTTGCAGAATGTCATAACCTTAGTTTTGCTGTAGTTCAGGACAAGTTTATGTGAGCTAAACCACTCTTCAACATGCCTGAAATCACACTGCAACTGGCTCTCAAGTTGTTTAGAGTCTTGGTTGCTAGTAAACAGTACTGCATCGTCCGCATAGAGTAATATACTCTGTTAGCAGACGCTAGGGAGACTGTTCAGGAAGAAAGAAAAGAGTAATGGCCCCAGTATAGACCCCTGCGGGACACCTGAGAGGACTGATTTTTCATCAGAGGTGACGCCAGCAATCCTAACACATTGAACCCTTCCCCCGAGGTAGCTAGCACACCAGGGCAGTGCATCCTTGGAGAGCCCAAGAGAGGTCAGTTGCCTGAGTAGGAGTGGGTGGTTAATAGTATCAAAGGCCTTTGTTAGGTCAATGAATACTGCCCCCCCCCCCCCACAGATTCCTTGGTCGAGGGTGTCATGGATGAATCCGGTAAATTCCAACAGTGCCGTGGTGGTACTATGCCCTTTTCCGAAGCCATGCTGTTCTGGGCACTGGATTTCATATTTGTCCAGGAACTCAACAAGCTGGTCCGAGACTATTCATTCCAGAGCTTTAGATAAGGGGGGGGGGGTAGGATGGAGATGGGCATGTAGTTGGTGTGCAGTAACTTGTCTCCACTTTTGTGTACAGGTGTGATAGTCGCCTGTTTCCAGAGTGATGGGACTTGACCCAATCTTAGGGAAAGGTTGAAGATCTTTGTCAGGGGTTCAAGGATTTCATCTAGGACTAGTACAAGCAACTTCAGGTCGAGTGAGTAACCACTGTAGCCAGTTTTGTGGATGGCCTTGCATATATAGGTTTTGGCTAACTGCACTGGGATCTCTTTGAAAAAGAACTGTGGAGCTGTGTGTACTTGGGACGCAGTGTCAAAGGGGGAATTGGTGGTGGGGGCATTGAAAAAATCAGGTGGAAGGACATTTCAATAAGTACACAATCTGGGCTAGTGGAAACGTCTGTGGGGCTAGTGGATTTTCCCAATCACTAGCCCTGTGGGATAGTGACGGCAAAACTTAATTTCAACCCCTGCCAAGGCGCACCTCGATGCCTGTCACTGGCTGCAGGGTGGGGGTGGGGGTAGAATGGTGTGAGCATTACTGTCGACAATCCCAAGTCACACCCCTGACGCCTGTCAGTCCCTATAGGGTAGGGCGTCATGGTCGGAAACCCTAATGCCCTGAGTGTTTCTTGGTATTTTTACTCCAAGTTTTCAACATGGGCTTTTTGTGACCCCATCACATGAACAGTGACACTATCACTTTGTTAGCCAAAAGATGATTTTACACAGAGACTGCGCCACTGGTGCAAAAACACATTTCGAACAGGATGTGAAAAATGACAGCTATACTGTTCATGAGGAGGTGCAAAAAAATGGTAATGCTGAAAATCTGGAGTAAAAATATAAAAAAACTGGTGAAGTCACGAGCGTGCGTAGAAACCACAACGCACACCCGTAATTATTTTGGGATTTATATCAGATTTTTTCAACATAGGCATTTTGGGACCTCCGCTCATGAACAGTGTTACTGTGATTTTCTTAATCTGTCCTGAACACTGATTTCCCACAGCAACCGTGCAATTCTGCGCCGGAAGTTCGAAAACTCATTTTGGCCAGGAAGTGAAAAATGACAGCTGTACTGTTCATAAGGAGGTGTGGAAAAATGCCAATGTTGAAAATCTGGAGTGAAAATATTACAAATTCATGAAGTTACGAGAGTGCGTGGAAACACTTGTGCGCTAAGTAACACAATCATTTTATGGACTTTTGTCACCAAATTTTCAACACAGGCATTTTAAGACCTCTGCTCATGAACAGTGTCACTGTGATTTTCTTTACTTGTCCTCAACATTGATTTCTAACAATCGACCACGCCATTGTAGCGACATATGTGCGAAACACATTTTGGCGTAGATGTGAAACATGACAGCTGTACTGTTCATAATGGAGATGTGGTAAAATGGCAATGTTGAAAATTTGGAGTGAAAATATTAAAAAATTCTCAAAGTTAGGGTGTGTGTAGGAACTGCGCTAGCGCATGCTCGAATATCTACAGTCATTTTGGGAATTTTTCACCAAATTTCAACATAGGGTTTCTTGGGGCCTTCCTCATGAACTGTGACACTGTCGCTTCATTAATCAGTCCCGAAAGGTGGTTCTGCGCAGTGACCATGAAATCAATTTTCGGGACCGAATAACAAAATGACAGTGACTGAGTTCATGAGGTGGGGTCCCAAGAACCCCATGTAGAAAATCTGGTGAAAAAATTCCTAAAAATGGCTGCGATATCCCCTCAAGTTGAAAAAAAAACTATTTATGCCATTATGCAGCTTACCGGCATTTCTTCAGTTCACAGTTGGCTTTGAAGAGTGCAGATGTGTTCCTGGTCCACTGAAGATCATTGTGCCAGGCTCTGGAGCTAAGTATGGGGTGAGGGGGGTGTGGGGAGGTGGGGTGCGCTGAGGGTGGACGCAGGTTGGGCGAAGGGATGTCACAGACAGTGCGGGACTGTTTTCTTTATTTTTACAGGACTGAAAAAAAAAAACGAATGGAAAAAGGTCACCATGGGACTACTGGCACGCTGGGGATGGGCTTGCAGTGTGCCATCTAGATGTTTGTTGGGAAAGGGGGTGGAGCCAGCGGGGACTGGGCACCTATCAGCCATACCAGCGTGCTGGGGGGACACATGAGCCAAGGGTATTGGGCACCCTCTCGGCTTTACAACAAATGGGGGCGTTATCATGCCAACAGGGATTGGGTTACCCTTTCAGCAAATGAACTGGGGAGCAGGCAAGCCGACAGGGGGATTGGGCACCCCTGTCGGCTTTTAGAACTGGGAGAGGCAGGCGGCAGCTTTCCGTCGGCTTTGTGGGGACTGTGAGAGGCCGATGGAGAAGCTGTCACCATGGGGACACCACACAATGCAGCTTATAATTGGCTGCTGCAGTCAGGGACACCCCACAGCAAACCAGCTGATTGCGTAGTGACGGGGCACTCCCTGACTGCAGCAACCAGTTTCTTTGATCATAGCTGCACGCTCATTAACTGCCATCATCGACAGCATGCTCCTCTATTCGCCACGGCAGAGATCAGCCCCAGAACGGACTGCTGCCACTCGGCACCATGCCTCCACAACCCGCTCGTGAAGGAAGCGGACGCAATGTGTTTCTTGCACATGCATGCAAGCAACACAAAAATTAAGGAGGGTATAGCCCAGGCAACAGAATGCTGTTTGAAGGAAGTGAGCAATGAAAAAAGGAAGAAGAGGCTGCTATAGTTCTCTAAGGAGGAGGCAAAGGCAGTGAAGGACAAGAAAACAGCATTTAGAAAGTACAAGAAGACCCAGAAGGATGAAAACAGGGAGATATGTTGGTAAAACAAAGGGAGAAAGGAGGATGAGGGCAGCTAAAGCACTGAGGAGAAGATGGGTAAAGAGGTGAAAAGGGGAACAAGTCCTTCTTCAGGTATGTCGGGGAAAGAGGAAGACAGTGGAGGGATAGTGAGAATAAGGAAGGTGGTGGGGACTGCACAGAGGAAGAGCAAGAGAAAGCAGAAATACTAAACAATTACTTCTGCTCGGTTTTTATGGTGCAAGGTGGAGGTGGGGGAGAAGAAGACCAGCATGCTGCAGTAAGCACCAGGGAGAGGGGGAAGAGGACACAAGTCCATTCTTGGTGGAGAGAGTCCGGAAGGGATTGGAAGCCTTAAATGATAATAAGGCGATGGGGCCAGAAGGCGTTCATCCATGAGTCCTAAAAGAACTGAGCATGGTGCTGGCCACCCCTTTGGTAGTGGTTTTTAGCACCTCACTGGAGATGGGGGAAGTTCCAGAGGACTGGAGGAGGGCTGATGTGGGTCCCTCTGCGAAAAAGTAGCAGTAGGGAGAATGCTAGCAACTACAGGCCAGTCAGTCTCCCATCAGTGGTGGCGGAGTTAATGGAGACACTACTAAAGGAGAGGCTTGTGGAGCACCTGGAGGTAAAAGGACTGCAGGACCACTGGCAGCATGGTTTCAGAGGGGGAAGGTCATGTCAAACTAATCGTGTAGATTTCTTTGACTGGGTTTCCAGGCAGGTGGATCAAGGGAGAACAGTAGATGTGACCTATCTGGGCTTCAGCAAGGCTTTCGACACTGTGCCATACTGGAGGCTAGTTAAGAAACTAAGCAGCCTGGGGGTGGAGAAGAAAGAGACAAGATGGGTATCAAACTGGTTAAGGGATAGGAGGCAAAGGGCGGTGGTAAACAGTAGCCACTCAGGTACCAGGAAATTGTGACTAGTGAGGTGCAACAGGGTTTGGTGCTGGGACTGGTCCTCTTCAGTGTCTTCATAAGTGACACTGGGGAGGAGCTTGAGGGTAAGGTGCGTCTCTTTGTGAATGATACAAAATCTACAACAGGGATGACACTCAGGAAGAGGTAGAGAGAATGCAAAGGTATATGAGGAAACTAGAGGAATGGTCTAGGGGGTGGCAGCTGGGTTTCAATGCCAGAAAGTGCAAGGTTATGACTTAGTGCTTTGGAATCCAGGGCTGTGTATAACATGAAGGAGTGGAGCTTAAAGTTGCCAAGCAACAAAGAGACCTAGGGGTCATCATATCTGATGACCTCAAGGTAGCTGGGCAGTAGGACAAAGCAATGGGAAAGGCTAGCAGGATGCTGGGGTGCACTGGCAGAGGAATTTCTAGCAGGAGAAGGTGGATGTGGTGCTGTTATATTGCTCACTGGCGAGGCCCACCTGATACTGTGTCCAGTTCTGGAGGCCACACCTCTGTAAGGACATTGAAAGAGTGGAGGCGGTACAGAGGAGGGCAACCAAAATGGTGAGGGTACTGCATGAGAAGTCATACAAGAAAAGGCTGCAGGAACTCAACATGTACTCCCTGGAACAGGGGAATGAGAAGGGGCATAATTAAAAGCTACAAGTACTTCACAGGGAGGAACAAGGTGCAAGCGGTGGGTCTATTTCAGAGAAAGGAAGGCACTAGAACAAGGCAGCATGCAATGAAGCTAAGAGTGGGAAAGTTTAGGAGAGATATGGGGAAATACTTCTTCATGGAAAGGATGGTGGACAACTGGAACAGCCTGCCAGAGGAGCTAGTGGAGGCACAGATTGTGGAGAGCTTCAAGCATGCGTGAGATAGGCACAGGGCCATATTAGGTAGAGGAATGCGGAAGGGAGTGACACCTATGACCAGCTAGGGTCAGTAGTGACAGGATAAGCAGAGACAAGTGCCACTCCCCACTAGGCGTCATCACAATGTTGTTTTCACGAGGTGGGTCTGCAGTGCTCTGTGGTGGCTTAGCTTGTATCAGGAACTTATGAGCCAAGCTCTTGGAAGTAAAATCCTTTTAATTCCATTGATAAATACATTAATTTTATAGCTAAAATAGCTTCTAGTGCAGGTAACTCAGATGTTGTGAGTTGCCTGTCTGGAGCAAGTCAGCAGGTCTTTAAAGTCACGTTAATGAATTTTCCACTTCAGTCTACTTTCATAGATGTTTTGTTAAGGTACTGCTTTTAATAATCAAATATATTTGCAAGGAACTCTTAACAAAAAAGAAAAAAAAATGGTAAGAAAATAAAATGAAAATACAGTGTATACATTTTGTATAAAATGATTATTGTTTTTCTGCTACTGAATGTTTATTCTGTAGCGTCTCCATTATTTGATACTGTATATTGTTTATTTGACCTTTTGACATTTCTATTATGCTGTTTACAAGTTAAGCACACATAGATCACGTTACGAAATGTCAGTTGGCTAGCTGCATGTATTTCTTACCACGCTACAATGTGTTTTTTTTAATTGTATTTTAACTCTTATCACACTAGACACATTTTACATTGGTTTCTCTGGCACTTGCTTTGCTCGGATTTAACTGTGACATTTGGCAGTTTATTGAAAAGATATGAGAAAACTTTGAGCTCTCAGTCTTGGCTAAACAATAATGCCATTAAAGTTCATATGTTTTATTCAAGCTAATTGCAAGTATGTATTTACTGTATTTACTGATTAATGGTTCAATTTCTGAACCTGTTCAGAGTTTTCCTTCTGCATAAAAAGCAGCTCTGTGAGTGGCTGCAATACCCTTGAGAAAGTGGCAGAGTACCACGAAGTGCTGGGGTGGGGGTGGAAAGGCTGAATAAATTTATGCACTTCAGACATTTGTGCTCAGACTATTTTTTGTGGTTTGACTGACTTGCCATGTGGCATGTACTCTGCAGTGCTATTGTGCACCACAATGCCTGCCTGTGTGCCAGTTCCCTGATCCTTCTGCTTTCCCAACTCCAGAAGAGTCAGACTGAGTTTATCTGTGAAGTCCCCTGAGCCCTACCATAACACTACCCAACTCCTCCATTTCGATTATTTTGGAACTCTGTCACTTCTTTTCTCAGGCTGCTTTGTCTGACATGAAACTATACACTGACAACATGGGTCCTGTGCTAGTATGGTACTACCACTACCCATGGCTACCTGTCTAGTGGCCAGCCTGCACTGGTCTATGTCACTGCCACTGTGTGAACTCACATGACACCCCCACCAAACAACCTACATGTGTAACAATGTGTACTTTATTGGTCCTTCACCACTAAATTAAACTCACTGCTTACCACGTCAGATTATGTATGGTGGATATGACTGACAGAGACAAAAGTAGGATAACAGATAATATACTCTGGATAAGGAAAGATTTATCCTGAACAGTTAATTCAAAGTGGATGTACCCAGATAAGGTTAAGCATGGAGGAGAGGTTTCAGGAACAACAAGACGGGTAAGGGAGCCAGGTACTATGGAAAAAACTGTATATTTTAATGAAAAATCATTTAGAGTAATGAATTCCGTGGCATTAGATATATTCTAGATGGATCAATGGTCTTTTCCTGCCATAATTTTCTCTGTTTCTGTGACGTGATGAAAATTCTACAGAAAATTTCACGGCTGTGGAAGTTCAGATTGCTATGGGCCTTCCTCATAGCTCAGCTGTTCTTGGTCCTACTGTAGGGACGCACAATACTGTATTAGGGTCAGGATCCCGGAGAAATGAAAATCTGGTAAAAGTGGGTTCAGCCTGTTTTTAGGTATAGAATGTTAACCCTACAAAATGCTTTGCAAGACTCTTTTTCTCACCTATAAAATGTCCAAGATCTGAAACCTAAAACTTTTATGTTTGCTACATTCTGACCAGGAATCTTCCTTTCAGAGGTTTTAAATCCCCAAAAATGTAAACATTGAAAAGTTAAAAACAAAATAAAATGTATTGCCTGAGCATGTGCAGAAAAAAAAAGACATCTTTACTTAGAGCTTTTCAGAAACCAGACAGTAACTGTGGTGATGAGAAGAGGATTTACATATGAACATAGCAGCAAATAAAGGCCTTACATGTCTATCTTGTCTGCTCAATTGTGCAGGTCCCCCTGTGTCTACAGTGGGGCCTGCCCCACTCTCCAAACAGACCCCCATCAGTCCCCCCCCCCCGGACACCTTCCTCTTCATTCTGTCCCATCCTCTCTTGAATGTTTCTACTATTTTCGGAGAGACCACCTCCTCTGGCAACTCATTTCACTTAACCACCACTCTCTCAATGAAAAAGTGCCTCCTCATCTCTCTCTTGAATCTTTCCCCTACCAGCTTTAGGCTATGCTCCAGTGGACTTGTTCCCACTAATCAATAATTATAGGCCCATCTCAATCTTACCAATACTATCCAAGATGCTTGAGAAGCTGGTAAACTCTCAGTTAACTGCCTACCTTGATACCAACAATCTCCTAAATCCAGCTCAATCTGGGTTTAGATCAATGCATAGCACCATCTCTGCTCTAGCAAAAGTCACAAATGACTGGCAGACTGCCCTAGACAAAAAGAATAATACCTGTGCTGTGTTTCTGGATCTAAGCAAAGCCTTTGACACTGTGGATCATGATCTCTAATCACCTCACTAAACTCCATAGGCCTTGACTCACTCTCTATTAAATGGTTCAGATGCTATCTCTCTGGAAGGCTACAACTGGTAAAGAATGATGGTGATCTATCTACCCTAAGCCACTCCTAAGAGGTGTACATAAGGCTCCATCCTGGGTCCCATCCTTTTGCCATTTACATCAACAATATTGACTCCAATCTCTCTCTTTCTAATATCCACCTTTTGCAGATGACACTGTACTTTATGTGAGCGATCCTCACCATCAAAAGCCTGTGAGCTCCTACAGTCTCAATTCTCCTCCTCCAGCATAACCTATTAAAAAGAAATTATTACTAAATGCTAAGAAAACCAAAGCTATGTTCTTTGCCCACAAGAACTGTTCTTCCACTATCCCATCATTCACCCTCCCAACTCTACCATCCTTGGTGAAAATCTGGAATATGTTGACAAATTCAAATACCTAGGAGTATGGATAGACAATAAACTAGACTATACTACCCACGTTGAAGAGCTCCTGAAAAGCTAAGACAAAGACTTGGTCTATTCTATAGAATCAAACACTACCTGACCAAAGATTCCAAACAAAGATTAATCCTTGCATCATTCATGTCCCTCATTGATTATGCTGACTTCCTCTCGGTCATTGCTCCCTCTCCCATCTAAACAAACTAGACACCCTGTATCATAGAGCTATTAGATTCATTACTGACCTCCCTCTAGCACCCATCATTGCTCTCTCTACAATGCAGTCAGCTGGACATCCCTGCAACATAGAAGAAGAAAAAATGCTGCTATCTGGATCTACAAAGCTCTGACAAACAAACTCCCTTCCTACATCTCAGATTGCTTCAACCAGATCACATCCAGGCCCTACACCTTGAGGATCAACAAACTGATCCTGCTGAAGATTCCTATCACCTGCACCCGGTATGGAAGAGCTGCAATCAGTTATTCCCTGGCACTTATCTGGAATTCTATCCAAAAGACATTGAAAATGGAAACACTGATCCCCTTACATCCTTCAAAAGCTGTACACCAGCCTAATCCGATTCATGCAATTGCTTCCACAAGGCCTAGTCCTCCCACACCCCACTCCCCCCCACACCCTCTCTCCCCCACCCCCTTCTAAATCTCATCCCTATTCTTCTATCGTTGCTCTGGTCTTTTCCACATCAAACCACAAACATATTTGCCCACCCATGTACCATTATCCAAGCCTTATCCCCACCAGACTGTTTGTTTCTCACCTTTAATAGGTTTTTGGTTTACTGTCCTTTGCCTTGTATATATGTAAATAATTGTATATCTATCTCACTCATAAATGTTTGTATTTGTGCTATTTCAATATCATGTTTTTTGTATACACTCTGTAACCTTTTTTGTTATGACCACTCAGGTCCATCTTGTAAATGAGCTATGCTCAATGATGTTCGCCTGAATAAATAAAGATTTTGATTGATTGATTGATTGATTGATTGATTGATTGACTAAGACTGAAGAGGCCCTCCATATTTCAGATGTTAATTTCATGTTATGTACTTTTATTTTATGGTTTGTGACAAAGGAAGCCCATTCCTGATGTTGAAGCAGTGAAGTTCCCTCCCACAAACAGACAAATGCAGCCACTGGGGGACCCTCCCCAGTGACCCTCTAGTGCTCCAACTCCTCCATCCCCAGGTAGCAGCCAGCACAACCCTCCCTTCACCTCCACAGCCAGCCACCACCTGAATACTGAAATACTGTACATGCACACAGCATGTATTTCATAAATCCTGATTTGTGATGATAAAGTTCTTGCAAACTGGGATTTATGAAATAAATGCTGTGTGCATGTATTCCACTAAATCACAGATTCGAATCAGATGGAAGATGGCTGTGGAGGTGAATGGAGATTTGCACTAGCCACCATCTGGGGGGATGACTGAGGGCTGCACAAGGAAGGGGTTATTATACAATAGGGGTGAGCTGATAACCCATTAGATAAAAACAGGTATTCTCACTGCACTCCAGTTATCACATGTGATTACGTCACGACAGTAGTGATAACCAGAAAATGCCCATTATCACACTCGCGCTAAACCTGCGCAAAACCCGCACAAGTCACGCAAAACCCATGCAAACCTGCAGAAAAGCCACACAAACGGTAATTTTTACAACAGTAGGGGCCCCTACTGTATAAAACGGATACATGATGGGCACTTATGTGATATGGAAAATGGCTTCACTGCTTTAGAGTGATCTCTGGATGCTCACTAGTGGCTTCGCCACTCGTGAATATCCAGAGGTCACTCTAAAGAGTGCTGATATTTTCCATATCACACTCATGCCCATCATGTATCCCCTTATTACTAGATGCCAGGGACTGAATGTACTGGGGCACAGTAATGAGGAAGGGGTTCAACTGGACTCCTTGGGTTTGAAGAATTGCTCCATACCATATCGGTATTGATCTTACTTCGACACCGAGTTTCGAGGCATATAAAGTTACTTACACACCAGTGCTTCCAGAAAGGGGCACCAAAGTCACAGCAACTCCAGCAGTCAAGCAACTGGTTGAATCCCAAGGAATATGGTGCCACACATTCACCAAGACTTTGGGTCCTTTTTTAACCTTACATCACATTTCCCTTCTTTGTGTTTCAACCCCAACTAATGCCTTAATGTTGTTTTTTTGTTAGTGCTTGGACCAATGACTCAGCTCACCAGGAAAATATTATAAAAATATTTTTCAGCTGCATTCTGTCAAGTGAAAAGAAACAAGTGAGTGGAGGGTGCTGTGAACCCCAACTACGATAGCTGCCACTCCCTACAGCTCCATTATTCTGATTTTATATTTCTTTTTCTGGGCTTGAATTACCATTTTTACTAGATACAGAACAGTACTAGAGTATACTGGCATCTGTACAAAAATGACTGTATGTCAATTCATAAATTAATAAAGTTTAAAAAGAAATTTAAAGAGAATAGCTGCCTGCTTAACTTTCATGACCTGAGCGTGACTCTGGAGTCTAAACACACCCAAAATAGAGGACTGTGATCCTAAGAAAAACTGTTTTGAATAGGAGCAGGCCTCATTAGTTGACCAGTGCCCATGTTTCATTGCCAAGTGGCCATTATATTATTCAAAACAGATGGAAAAGCTGCCGCCCATTGCATATAATGGAGCGCACTGCTGCGCTCTCACTGGCATCTCACCATCAGCGCGTGGGCAGAGCATGGGTGGCAGTAAAACACCAGGAAGTCCTTGGGACCTGGTTTATGCAATTTTATGAGTGATGTAGCTTTTTAATTACTTCAAACTTCACAGACATCTTAACTTTATATGGCTCCTCTGGCGACAAGGCACTGATAGGTATGGTGCAGGGGCTTATCATTCTGGATCCCTTTAAGAAACTTTGTTGACTTAACAGGAAGCTAGTTACTTTTCATTTATAAAACAACTGAAAACATTTGTATTGTACTTTCCTGGTGAGGTGAGTCATTATTTCAATCACTAACAGATTCACATGGGTTTACTGAAATAAGACTCCTTCCGGCAGTGTTTTCTCTTCACAGAGTCGGAGGACAGCACTGGCACTGCTTTAACATAGTTTTTTTGCAACTAATAATAATTACATTACATTTTTGGGAATGGTAAAAGAACTGATAAAATACAACCAAGAGACTTTAAGTGAGCAGAACAATCTCTTTTGTAGTAAACTGTGTTGACATGAGAGATACCAGATTGACTGCACCAGAGGCCAGAGAAAATCCTGTTTATTCACAGCTAGTAAAAAAAATACTCCCCTTAGTAATCTTGTTTCTTCCAACGTATTCTTCCATATTCATAACTCTCTGCAGTTAGCCTGCTCAGTAGAACTGCCCGGAGAATGGAACTATATGCTAATGATGGAATCATTGGCATGTGACAATATTCAAACTGCTGCCCTCATCTGCTGCACATTCTATCAAAATCTCAGATTTCTAGGAAGTCCACAAGGCAACCTAACTAAGTGACTCAAGCTAAAAACTGCTCGATACAGACAACTACTGTATGTACTATCACTACCCCTACCACTGATACTAATGATTGAGGTATCAGAACTACCTGAAACACCCAGAATCACCTGGGGAAAAGACAGGTAAGCAAAAAGGAACAACCCACAGGATTAAGGTAAGTGTGCCTGTGTTTGGGATTGCCAAGTAAGAAGACCATTCAAAGGCTCTGGTTCTGGAAGGGGAGGTAGGGAGGAGGGAGAGTTATGAATATGGAAGAATACATTGGAAGAAACAAGATTACTAAGGTGAGTAATTTTTCTTTCTAACCCCATGTGTTCTTCTCATATTCATAACTCTCTGCAGACTTCAAAGCAGTACCTTTGGAGGTGGGCAGAGAACCTACTTAGGAAAGAGACTCTGCAGGACTGCTGTGCCAAACCTGGCATCACTTCTGGACTGCAAGTCCAAACTATAATGATTAGTAAAGGTGTGAACTGACCTCCAGGTAGCTGCTTTACAGATCTCCAGTAAGGGGATATCTCTAGAAGCTGCTATAGAAGCAGCTGTGCCCCTAGCGGAGTGGGCCCTGAGGCCTGCTGGGGCCTGTTTTCCAGATTTTGTGTAACAAAACTGAATGCATTGAACTATCCAGCGAGAGATTGATCTCTTAGAGGCTGGAGTGCCCTTCCCCACATACCCATAAGTGAGAAAAAGTTGCAGTTTATCAGCTCTGTGATCTTTGGTGTGAGTTAGATGACTCAATGCTTTTTTAACATTCAGACTGTGGAGCCTGCGCTCTCCTGAACTGGCATGTTCTGTGAAGAAGACTGGCAGTGTCATGGACTGATTCAAGTGGAAATCAGAAACCATCTTAGGGAGAAACCTTTTGTTAGTACGCAGTACTACTTCATCATTACGAAAAGATAAATAATCCTTTTCCACACACATTGCTTGCAACTCACTTATTCTTCTAGCAGAAGTGATTGCTACAAAAAATACAGGTTACTCACCTGTAACAGGAGTTCTAGGAATGGTATATGTTGTTCATCCACACTTATTAGCAGGTTCCTTGCCACTTTAAATCTTGCCGGAAGGTCTTCAAGCTGGCTCCTCCCACCCACCCGGTGGTAAAACTCCCGCCCGCCCCATGACGCCAGATCTGCCCGCTGGAAGCTCAGGGTGTGTGTCGCCGGGAGGTCGGAGGGATCGTGGATGAACAACACATACCATTCTAGAACTCCTGTTACAGGTGAGTAACCTGTATTTCTAGGGACATGGATATGTTGTTCATCCACACTTACTGGCAGACTCCTAGCAGTTCTCTGGGAGGAGGGAGGCAAGCGCACCCTCTACTTAGGGAATAAAGACTGGAGAACTGAGGCCCCAAAACCAGCATCCCGGGCGTGACTCAAGGTCGATGTGGTAATGGGAAATAAAGGTGTGTGCCAACTTCCAGGTAGCAGCCCTGCAGATTTCCTGGATAGAGACGCCCCTAGAAGCAGCCACAAGCAGCGGTATGGAGGGTAGAATGAGCTCTTATCCTCTTGGGAGGCTCCATGCCCGCCAACTTATCATGGCGATCTATGCAGGAGGTGACCCACCTGCCTATCGTCCGCTTAGGCTGCAGGTCTGCAGGTGCGACTTCAGCGTAGGTGACAAACAGCTGGCGAACCTCTTCCCAACTTCAGCCATGCGCTCCCTTATGATAAGCGAGCGACTTTCTAGGGTCCAGAGTATGGAGCCTATATTCGGCCTCCGAGGTGTGATTAGGGTAGAACACCGCAGAGTCAGCACCTGGTTAAGGTGAAACTCCGACACCACCTTCGGAAGGAATTTCGGTGGGGTGCAGGACAACCTTGTCCCTGTGGAAGACCAGGTAAGGAGACTCGATGCAAAGCGCCTGGAGCTCTCCCATCCTTCTGGCTGACGTGATAGCCACCAAGAAGGCGGTCTTCCACGACAGGTGAGAGAGATCACACCTGTGCATTGGTTCGAATGGCTTGCCCATGAGCTTTGCCAGTACCAGCAGTAAATCCCACGGAGGTGGAGGTTCTCGCACCAGAGGGGAAATGTGATCAAGGCCTTTGAAAAAGCGCCTGACCACCTTTTCCTGCGCCACCGACTGCTCCCCGGCCCACGCCCGGTAAGCAGAGATGGCTGCCAGGTGCACCTTTAGGGTCATCGACCTAAGCCCTTGACTAGAAAGGGACCATAAATAGTCCAAAATGCTTGCCACAAAACAGAAGGAAGGGTCCAAGCCCTTGCCCTGACACCAAATGGAGAATCTCTTCCATTTGAAGGCGTAGCATTTTCTGGTCGACTCCTTACGGGACGCCTCAACAACATTGAGGACCTCGTCGGAAAGACCCAAGGCGTGGAACTCTAGCCGCTCAGGAACCAGGCCGTCAGGTGCGGGGATTGAAGGTCCAGATGGAACACCTTCCCCTGATTGACTGAGAGCAGGTCCGGGCGAGCTGGAAGCTGCCTCGGGAGCCTGGAGCTGAGGCTGAGGAGATCTGGGTACCAGAACTGGCGGGACCAGTCTGGGGCTATCAGAATCACCTGCGCCTTGTCCCTCCTTGCCTTGAGAAGCACCTTGTGAATCAAGGGAAATGGGGGAAAGGCGTAAAAGAGGCCCGGGGTCCAGAGCCTCGAGAAAGCATCGCCCTGCAGCGAGCCCTGCTGAGAGGGGCGGGCATGAAACAGCCTCAGCTTTGCATTCTCCCTGGAGGCAAACAGGTCCACCTGAGGTGTGCCCCAGTGAGAGAACAGATCTTGTACTACCTCCGGCAGGAGAGACCACTCGTGAGATGCAGCCCCTATCCGGCTCAGGGCATCGGCCAGGGTGTTGGAGGCTCCTGCCACATGAATGGCTAGGAGATCCGCCTCCAGGCTGCGCACGAGTGACCAAATGCGGAGAGCTTCCTTGCATAGAATCATGGAGCGCGTCCCGCCCTGGCGGTTCAGGTAGTACATGGTCGTGGTATTGTCCGTCTGGACTCGGACCACTTGACCCCGGAGAAACGGAGCAAAGGCGGTGAGAGCTAGGTGGACCGCTTGGACGCCCAGCAGGTTGATGTGGCATCGGGACTCCCGCGGGGACCAGAGGCCGTGCACTCGGTGTTCCCCCAGATGGGCACCCCAACCCATCAGAGAGGCACTCAGTCGATAGAGAGACCGCCGGCCTGGCGGAGGACAAACTGGATGCCCTCCTGCAGATGAGATGGAACGGTCCACCACCGGAGAGCATTCCACATCTCCTGGGTCACCATCACTAGCTGGTCCAATGGATCGCAGCGTGTGACCACTGGCTGGCCAGTCCCCACTGAAGGGGGCGCATGTGCCAGCGAGCCCAACGAACTACGCTGGTACAGGCCGCCATGAGACCCAGGAGGTGCAGGAAGTCCCGGGCAGGGCGCGATTGCCCAACCAGAAATGATCGGGCAAAGGAGGTAAGAACCTCGGCCCTGATCCGCCGAGCCATGCTCTGGCTCGAAGAGAGTCGAGCCTGCCCGATAAACAGAATCACCTGCTTCGGCTTGAGTTCCGACTCTGGCCCCTGATGAGAAGGCCGACTTGAGAGCAAACCTGGAGGGCCAGATCTCTGGACCGCTCCACCTCCTGTCTGGAGGGGGCTATCATCAGCCAATCGTCCAGGTAAGGGTACACCCGGACCCCTCGAGGCCGCAGGAAAGCTGTCACCACTGCAATGCATTTGGTGAAGACCCTGGGAGCTGGAGACAGGCCGAAGGGCATGGCTCGGAACTCGAAGAGGGATCCCTCCGCTCGAAAGCGAAGGAATCTCCGATGTGACAGACGGATAGGGACGTGAAAGAACGTGTCCTGCAGGTCCAGAGAGCAGAACCACACGCCGTGTTCCAGAGATGGTATTATCTGCGCCAGAGTGACCATCCTGAAGGTTCGAGACCTTAGGAACTTGTTCAGGTCATGTAGGTCGAGAATGGGGCGCCAGCCCCCGTCCACGTTCGGGAAAAGAGTACCTGGACACGAACCCCGGTTCGAAGGGGTCCTCTACCTCCCTGATCACCTCCTTTGGAGGAGGAGAGGATGCCCGCTCGGCGGAGCCAACAGTGAGGCTTCAGCCGAGGCCCCAGTGGCGGCGGCTCTGAAGAGGGGCCTGCTCAATTCTAGAGGCAGGCCTCTTCCCACCACCTCCAGAACCCACCTGTCCATGGTAATAGCGGACCAGGTGGAAAGGAAGTGTCGGAGCCGTCCCCCCACGGGGGGAACCAGGGGCAAGATGACGAGGATGGGGGCGACACCCCACAGCCCGTCACCGGGCAGGCTTGGAGGAGGGACCGGCCGAGGGACCTCCTGGGCCTTTTCCTCCCTGCTTCCTGTTGGAGGAAGCCGACGGCTTGGGTTTGGGATGCCAAGCTCGAGCCTGCTGGCCCTGACGTTGCTGGGCCTGGCGCGCCGCGGGCGCAGAAGGACGAAAGGGCTTAGGCTGTGGCTTGCATGCCTTTGTCCTTTTGAGCGGAAGAGACCGAGTCCAAGGTAGCATTGGACTTCTCGATCCTCTGCAGGTGACCTTCCACCCCAGGGCCGAAGAGGTCAGTCCCTAAAAAGGGAACATCCGCCAACTTGTGCTGGGTATCCGAGGTAAAAGTGGATATCCTCAGCCAAGCCCGACGATGCATGGCTACTACGGCCGCCACCGACCTGGCACATGAGTCCCCAAAGTCCAAAGCAGTCTGGAGCTGCTGTTTGGCCACTGCCCTGCCCTGGTCCCGCACCTGCCTGACCGTAGTCTGCAGATCCGCGGGAAGATGAGGGATGACCTCATCCAGGGAGCCCAACAGGGCATGTGAAAATGTGCCATGAGGACGGCGAACTGGCCTGGCGAAGGCCGAGAGAGGCGCAGCATGACTTTTCGCCCAGCATAATCCAATTTCTTGATTCCTTGTCGGGAGGTTTGTCCACATCCTCATGCTCTCGCACGCCGAAAAATCGTTTCTAACCAACCCGCAGAGGGTGTTCAAAACCGGACAGGGAACCGGTAGGGACCACATACTTCCCACCTTCACAAGGACATTAACCAAATTGAGGCAGTCCAGAGAAGGGCAACCAAAATGGTGCAGGGACTGCATCAGAAGACATATGAGGACAGATTAAAGGAGCTCAATATGTATACCCTTGAGCAAAGGAGGGAGAGAGGTGATATGATCGAGACATTTAAACACCTTAAGGGCATAAACAAGATGAAAGAGTCTAACATGTTTAAATATAAGAAAAATAGCAGGACAAGAGGACACAGCATGAGATTAGAGGGAGGCCGATTAAGGGGGAATGTGAGGAAATTCTTTTTCACAGAAAGGGTGGTGGATGCATGGAATGGCTTACCACAAGAAGTGGTGGCTATGAATACAGTGCAGGGCTTCAAACAGGCATGGGATAGGCATAAGGGAGCAATACAAATGACTATGAATAGATAGGTCACTGACAGAGCAAAGGCCGATGGCACATTTATAAGGTAGAAAAAGAAATGGGCAGACTGGATGGGCCTTGCGGTCCTTATCTGCTGTCAACTTCTATGTTTCTACTTCCTGGCCATCCTGGCCGAAGGCGCAGGGCAGGAAGCAGGGCGCTGCCAAAGCTCCAAGGCTGGACCCACTATGGCCTCGGCCACCGGAAAGGCCTCCGTAGGAGAATCCCCTCGGTCCAGATACCGCCCATTTAGGAACGTCGGTTCGAGCTTCATCCCGTGGACTCCGAGATGAGCCGGGCAACCCTAAGAAGGACGGAAGGGCTATCGCCCACTGACTGTCCTCCCGAGGACTCCAAGTCGAATCGCTTGGAGAAAAGGGAGGAATCATCCTCGGACTCGGAAGAGTCCTCAAAGAGCTGCCTCGGGCCTGAGCCACCCTCCACCTGCCGAGGTTTATCAGGAGTGAGGGTGACAGACAGCCTATGGGGCAAACCCAAAGCCGACCGAGAATTCTTGGTTGGAGCCCCAACTAATGGTTGTGGAGGCGGAGGTTCCACCAGAATCGGTGGGGCACCTGGAATTGGCCGAACAACCGGCCTGGGAACAGGCTCCTCGGCAACAACGAGGGGTTGTTTCAGCCGCTCCGGTGACAGCCACTTAATGGCCGGGGAAGACGACTGGGTCGGCTTATTCCCGGTCAAAAGGAGCTGTTGCCACATGAGTTCCTCATACCTCCGACGCAACTTGCGCCGAAGCCTCCCCTCGTCCGAGGAGGAGGAAGAGGAAGAGCGGCGGCGCCACTTGACGCGGTGCTGAGACCGAGACCGCTATGATGGCGGGATCGGCTGGACCGCTGAGATGTCCGACCGAGACCGAGAGTCTCGACTCAAGCGAGGAAGGAGGAGAAGTGTCGAAATCGGCACTCCCCTCGGCTCGGATGATCCCACCGGAGGCTCCGGAACTGGAGGCACAGACGAGCCGATGGGATCTTCAACTCCCACCGGGGGAACCGGGGAGAGAGGATTCTCAGCTTCTCCAGCTGACAACCCGTCTAATGGATCGAGAAAAATCTCGACCGCGTCGGCGGGAGTCTCGGTTAACTGGCCTGACGGGGACACCGTGAAGCCAGTGGCCGAAGCTGAGGGGTGGGTGGGAGGAGCCAGCTTGAAGACCTTCCGGCAAGATTTAAAGCGGCAAGGAACCTGCCAATAAGTGTGGATGAACAACATATCCATGTCCCTAGAAACACAGTTTTCCATGTGACAGATTGCAAAGGTGCTGATGACATTGGCTCAAATGGAGGTTTCATAAGCTGAGCAATGCAAATATTCAGATCCCATACTGGGACTGCTTTTTAATAGGAGGATGTAAGTGGGTTAATCCTTTAAATATTTTTTTGAAAATAGGGTTAGATGCAAGGGAAACAGTTTTCCCTGCTGAGATAAAAGCTGAAATTGATGCCAAGTGCACCTTCAGGGATGTATGTTTGAGGCCTTGAGAGTGCAGTTCAGTAAGATATTCCAATAACAGTGGAATCTCTGCCAGAGAAGGAGAAACATGTTTAGCATCACACCAGACAGAAAACCTTTTCCATTTTGCATTACAGGTTCTCTTAGTAGAAGGTTTTCTATATCCTTTTAGGATATCCATAACCATCTGGGAAAGCTGCAAATGTGCAAACCCTAAGTCCTGAAGAGCCAGGCTTTGAGTCTGAGAGACCCGAGGTTCGGATACAGGATCTTCCCTTGGTGGAAAGTTAATAGGTTGTACCTCCTGGGTAGGAGGATTGGTGTGGACACTGACATTGACAGCAGGAGGGGATACCATGGCTGTCTGGCCCAATCTGGTGCTATCAGAATCATGGACGCAGGCTGTGACCTGAGTTTTTGAGCAACACTCTGAAGATGAGAGGGAAGGGAGGAAAGGCATATAGATGCTTTCCTGACCAGTCCAAGGCCAGAGCATCCAGGGGAATTGTGCCCCTGACTGGTGGCCTGTAACAGAATAGGGGCAGCATGTGATTCTTGTGAGAGATAAAAAGATCTATCTCTGGAGTGCCTCATCATCTGAACACTGAGTCCAGTACCTGTCTGTTCGGAGACCATTCGTGATGTGCCTGGTTGATCCTGCTTAAAGCATCTGCCAGGGTATTGTCCTTGCCTTGTACATGAATGGCTTGCAAGGAAGCTTTTAGAGAGTAAGCAAGTTCCCAAATTTTCATGGACTCTGTGCACAGGGGATCCGACCTTGTTCCCCTTGCTTGTTTATGTAAAACATTGTAGTGGTGTTGTCTGTTCTGACCTGCACCACCTTTCCCTGTATTAACTGGGAAAAACTTTTTAGAACCAGAAACACTGCTCTGAGCTCCAGCAGGTTTATGTGGAGAAGAGACTCCACGCTTGACCAAGTGCCATGGGTAGTGTGCTCTCCTATATGAGCACCCCATCCTATCAGAGAAGCATCTGTTGTAAGGATGACTGAGGGATTTTCCTTCTGGAAAGGAACTCCTGCCCTTAGATTGCGGATACCTGTCCACCACTGCAGGGACTGGATCACTGACCTTGTTACAGGGATCAGTTTTGACATATGGTCCTTTCTTTGGCGCCAGTGTGTCTGTAGATGAAACTGTATGTTCCTCATTCTAGGTCTTGCTCCCAGGACCACTCTTGTTGCTGCAGCCATATGTCCCGGTGTTTGCAAGTATCTTCCTGCAGGACATGGCTTTCCCAATTCGAATGAGGCAATCAGTTGCAGTATGGACTGAATTCTGTCCTCTGGAAGAAAAGCTCTTCCTTTTAATGTATTCAGTTCTGCTCCTATGAAATGCAGGACTTGAACCGGTGTGAGAATGGACTCTCCTGGTTTAGCAGGAAGCCCAGAGACTGTAACAAATCTTTTGTTATTTCCAGGTGCGTTTGAACCTGCTGGAATGACTTTCCCACTATTAGCCAGTCGTCGAGATAGGGAAAAACTGTAATTCCTAGTTTTCGTAGGAATGCCACTACCACTGCCAGGCATTTTGTTAATACCCTTGGTGATGAGGCTAGACCGAAGGGCAGGGCTGAGAACTGGTAATGACCTGAAAGGAGTCTGAACCTGAGATATTTTTTGTGAGACTCCCTTATGGAGATGTGGAAATAGGCATCTTTTAAGTCTAGAGATGCCAACCAATCTCCCTGCTGAATGACAGGTAAAATTAAGGGTAGGGTCACCATTCTGAATTTTGGCTTTGTCAGATATTTGTTCAGATGCCTTCTGTCCAGAATAGGCCGCCACTCCCCAATTTCTTCTTGGTAAGAAAATACCGGGAGTAAAACCCTCTGCCCCTCTGAAGGACTGGCACCTGCTCTACTGCCTTTATGCTGAGCAGGGTTTGAACCTCCTTTTCCAGGAGCTGTTCTTCGAGAAGTGAGGCTGGTTTGAACAGCCTTAACTTCAGAGGAGGGAAGGACTTGAAACTCAGGGAGAGTCCCTGGCTCGCTAATTCCAATATCCACTTGTCTGTGCTTACGGCCTGCCAGGTCTGGAAGAAGTGAGCCAGTCTGCCCCCTACTGGTATAAGGGAGGTGGCCTTGGCAAAGGAGTCAGGGATTTTGTTTCGGTGGGGCCTGAGCCTGGGCAGATTGGGAACCCCTCCTGGAGCCCCTCTGCCCTCTGGCCCTATAATACCCAGTATGCTGTGGGTATGGCTGGAGCGGTGAAACAGCTTGAGGTCGATAGAAGGGCCTACCATAGGACCTTCCTCTACCTCCCCTTCCATAAGGCCTATAAGAAGTAGAAGGCCTGTCCTTGGATGAATTACTCTTATAGGTAGTTTTGTACTCATCCACCTTTTTCATATACTCTTCAGTCTGTTTGTCAAAGAGAGAATGATCCTGAACGGAAAAGTCCATGGCCTTAGCCTAGGTGTATTGTGTTAGATTTGTAGCCTTAACCAAGCAAACCTTCTCAGGGCTACAGTCAGATCCATATTCCTAGCAGCGTTATCATTGGCATCTGCTGCCATCTGGAACTGGTATTTGGATGCTTCCCGTCCAAATCTGTCTGTTTCTGCTAGGTCATCAGAGATAGGAGAGGGAACCTTCTCTGACATGGCCAAAACAGAATGCCACAGTGTCTTTTGATACTGTGCAGCGTAGGCCTGGTAATTAGCTTGCCTGACCCCCAGAGAGTCTGCTAAATACCCTTTCTTTGACATACTGTCCATTTTCCTTGACTCCTTCTCAGGTGGGTGAGAGGATAAAGGAACCCTTGCCTTCTCACAGGCTGCCTGCTGGACTATACCCTGATGATCAGGGTGAGAACAAAGGAATTCAGCCCCTTTCCTGTCCAGTTGGTACTTCTTGGCAGCCTTCTTATCCAGAGGCGTGACAGAGTTAGGGTTCTGCAGGACTGTGAATAAATCCTTCTTGAAGAATTTATTGATAGGCAGAAAAATCTTTTTAGTGGGTGTTAACCCCATCATTTCCATGTATTCTGCCTCCTCCTCAGCCTCTATGACCTCAGTGGTAGCCAAGTCAAGGGCATCTACTATTTTCCTCACAAAGGAAAAATGAGAGGAAAACTCCTCAGACCTAGGAGGAGAGCCAAATTCCTGCTCAGGTGAGATTTCCGGTTCAATCGGCTCACCTTTATCTTGCTCTGGTAAATCATACTCCCCAGTATCCATCTCTTGAGACTGGGGGTCCGAGCAGGGAGTAACCTCCTGAACCCTTGGAGGAGGAGGAGAAGGGGTTGGAGAAGGTATAAACCCCTGAATTGCCTCAATGACTAATAGCTCTGGCAATTTCCTCCACAGTAGGCAGACTGTGAGGCAAAGAAGAATCCCCTGTAAGTTTAGCCTGGGGTTCGACATGCTCGGTCTTCTTTGACTTTTTGGAGGGGATCAGAGAATCAGACGGCCCACTCAGTCTCTTTAAAGAGGTTGATTATCCCTCATCAGGGGTGGTAAAAGAAGAAACTGCGGTTTCACCCACTGATTTGGAAGGTGTTGGCTGGTTACAGCCTGAAGCACCTAACTTTTTATTCAACCTCTCCATCCTTTTCTCCACAGTTTTCTGTAGGAAAGATTTGCAAATCTCACAGTCAGAATTCAAATGGTCAGTTCCCAGGCAGAACACACAGTTCCCAGGCAGAACACACAACTGTCATGATTGTCTGCCCTGGCAAACACTTCCCCACACTTCACACAGTTTTTAAAACCTGGGGGACCAGTCTTTTTCTCAGGTTTTTCAGAGAGCTCCATTTTCAGGAGAAAAACCTCAACCGCAAAAGATACTTTTTTTTTTTTTTTGCGGTCGGTTCAGGAACTGATTAGGCCCCAAAAGAACTGATAAATTCAGTGAATTCGGAACTGGGTCAGTGGTTCTTGGAACCGAAACAACGGTTCACAGTAACCAGGTTAGCAGTTAAAAAGAAACCGAATTAGCGGTTTCAACAAAAACACATATAACTTTAAACAGTAAAGATTTTTAAACGAAAATAGAGAAAATAAAGCAGTAAAAGTCCGCAACTAATAAATAACTACTTGATTCCTCAACGGTTATACCGAACCATGAGGAACAGAGAAATAAATGCTAACTCTAACTAAAACTAATATAAACTAGACGTTAGAGAAAAATTAAACAATAAATGAAGGCAGCAGAAAAAAAATTATATATAATTAAAAAAACTATACTTCACAATAAGCCAACAACGACCTGAGGGATCTACTGGGTGTCTAGACTTGTGAGGCGGAGTAAGAAATCTGAGACGTTGATAGAATGTGCAGTAGATGAGGGCAGCAGTTTGAATATTGTCACGTGCCAATGATTCCATCATTAGCATATAGTTCCATTCTCCAGGCAGTTCTACTAAGCAGGCTAACTGCAGATAGTTATGAATATGAGAAGAGTACATGAGGTTAGAACAAAGCAAGCTTTCCCACACTCACCTACCAAGACATTTAACCCAGTCATGGAGGGGCTGCCTCAAAAGTGTGAGAGGGTAGTTCATACACCATGCCCCTTGACTTCTCATGTGAGACTGCCAACATGGGTTCCAATTGTGGCGGCAGTTCTATGATGTGGCACACACACACACTAGGAGCTAAACTGCTACAACTGCACAATCTTTTACATAAGCCACTGGCAACTGGATGATAACAGCTTTTAACCACTTCTAACCTGATCCAGATTCAAACTGGCAACCTAGAGATGAAGAGCTTGGTAACCTACTATATAACCAAAGAGCTACCCAGTCCACGGAGTGGTAGAATCTAAAAGGGGAACACTGTATGCCATGAAACCTCTCTAATAAGACTAGGGGGGGGACCAGATTAAGAAAAACACTAGCAAGCAAACAGTTTTCACTACTCAGATGCTTTGCATTTGAACTGTATAACCAGTTGGTACTGGACTCTCCCCCACCAACCTCTCCTCTGCCCCTCTCCCATTACAGTGGAGGCATATGTCAGAAATATATGTTCTCGTGCTGACACACTATTATAAAATCTGTGCATCATTCTGATGTCCCCTAAAGTGGAGTCCCTTGCTGCCATCAGCCACAAGGGAATACCATGATACCCTTTTAACAGGGGCATCAGTACTTTTATTTTTTTAATTTTTGCCCAGTATAGATACTCTGTACTGCCGGCCATAGTGCGGCTCACTTTGCCCCCTTCCCTCGTCGCTCGCTCATCCCCATTTGCCGAGTGACAGCCCGGACCACCCTCCCAATCCACTTGCCTGCGACGGTCAGTGCAGCTCTCAGTCACCTGTCAGTCACTCAGCTGAGTCATTGCCTCGTTGGTGCTGCTGTCGGTCTCTCGCTCATGTCACAGCATCTCACTTGCTCATTTGGCTCTAGGTGCTTGCTGCTGTCATCATGGATCTGAATCAGATGGCTCTGGCTGAAGGCATCTGACTGACTGACTGACAGCCTGGGGGAGGAAGTGGTCACGTTGGTGGGCACTAGCTACTGTCTAGCAGGACTCTTCAGTCTCCACTTCCCGGCCAGTCAAAAACCTCCTCCCGGTCCAACGTCACTGTGATGACATTTTTAAATCACGTGTGTGTTCTGCCTCTCGTCTCTCTCACTTACGTGACTGCCTTTACTCACTGTACATGCACACCTACAGCTACAGTCAGTCATCACAGAGAGACAGGCAGAGATGGGGAGTGATAGTGGGTTTCAGTCGGGCAGTGAGCATCTAAAGTGTTATAAAGTTGGGTGGATGGTCCATCCACGACTGTAGTGTCTACCTGTTTGTTTGGTTATTTATTTAATTGTGGTAACCGGGTGAGCCCACTGAGACCATGACAGTCCCTTTTTCAGGGGCGATCCGGAGTTAATTACATACAGTGGCGATACATTTACAAGCACTAATATAATACACAAAGACATTTCTGTAAGTTTCCAACTCACTTTACAACATTTACGAACAGTGATTATTTACAGGCCAATGACTACAGTCATTTTTTTGACAGTTGTTAATCCTTATAACACAGTTATGGAACAAATAAAACATAACACACATAGTTTACATCAAGTGCTGCGTAGTGACTAGGCGGTTGGGGATGTCAGTGACAGCAGGTACACTGGTTGAGCTCCAGAAGGTGCACCTTGAGCCTCTTTTTAAATCCCGAGGGAGAAGCAGTTCAGCAGGCTTTCAGGAAGTGCATTCCAGAGGGGTGGGATGCTAGCTGGTTATGACCTTTGCCCTAGGGACGATATGACTTTGGGCACCTTGAGGAGATTGCGGCTGGAGGATCTGAGGGGCCTTTTAATCGGTTTATCAGATACTAATCCAGCCACGCTAGGGGTAGCATTTTCCTGCCTTAGCTTGAAGGCTAGACATAGCACTGGGTACTGTAATCTCCCTTCTAGTGATGGCCATGAGAGGGCATGTAGCACCTGACAGTGATGCTCACAGGGCAGAGATCCTGAGGCAAATCTGACAACTCGATGGTATAGGGTTCTGAGCTTTTACAATTCTGCCACTCTGACAGTTAGTAGGACTGGAGCACCATAAAATAGGGTGGGTAGTATGGTGCCTGTAACCACTTTATCCAGGATTCACGAGTAGGGAAGGGGCTTAGGTGGTAAAGTAGGCCCAGTTTCTGGTTCACGAGCTTGGTTAGTTGGTCGATGTGCACTTTGAGAGTGCAGTTTTGATCTAGGGTTATACCTAGGTATTTGATGGATTCGACCACCTCAAACGTCGTTCCATCAGGGAGAACAGGTGTCAGAACTGATGATCTATCCGATCCTACGCTCTCGTTACCAAACAACACTGCCTTTGTTTTTTTGCCATTTAGCACGAGGTTGTTTCTTACCAGCCATCGCTCGAGGAGTTGTAGGACAGTTGTCAGTTCTGTATTAAGGGTCGCTACATCTTTGGAGGAACTGTCTAGCACTGTGTCGTCAGTATACAGGGTTATGTTTGCATCTCCACAATTATTTGGCATCCTATTAATAAATATGGTGAATAACAGAGGTCCCAGGATAGAACCCTGGGAAAACCCGTTGAGAATTGGGCGTGTGTTAGATTGGGTTCCCTGCCATTTTACAAGCTGTGTCCTACCCTGTAGGTACTCGGAGAACCATTGTACTGCCAGGCTATCTAGGCCTATTGCTTTAAAGATTTTCAATGAGTAGCTAATGATCCACCAGGTCAAAGGCCTTGGTGAGGTTGATGAAGACCGCACCGGTTAAGAGGCCTTCGGCATGGGCAGAGAAGATGTCTGAGGTGAGGCTGTTCCATGGTATTTCCTGAAACCATGTTGCCTGGCTGTGAAGATGTTATGACTCTCAATGTAGTCTGTTAATTGGTCATAGATGACTCTCTCTAACACCTTGCTCTGGATGGAGAGAAGCGAGATGGGTCAGTAGCTCTCAACTTTTTCACTTTATGTATTGGTGTAACCAGGGTGACTTTCTAGAGAGCTGTGACTCGCCCCTCTAGAATGGATATGTTAAACAACGTGACTGGGGATGCTATGACTTGGGCAGTGATTTTGAGTAGCCTAGGTTCTAGCTTATCATGCCCGGCAGAACCAGGGGTTTTGATTTTCCTAAGTAATTTAAAGACCTCACATTTAGAAGTGAGCTTGAAATGGACATTTTTGTTTTTGGGGGGTATCTCTGTGTGGATGGATGAAAACCTGTACTATGTGTCTTGAATTTGTCCAGGTCAGTGAAGAAAAGGTTGAATGCATCTGTGGCTTCAGCTGGGCTTTTTAGTGTAGTGCCATTTGCCATTATGTCACATTCACCCTGGGCTGGGCGGCCTTTAATAAGGGTATTGATCTGAGACCAGAATTTTTTTGGGGTCAGATAGATTTTTCGCTTGGAGGTTTCTGAGGTAAGGTTTTTTTGCAGTTCTTAACTAATTTTTACATTTATTTTGTAGTACCCTAAAGGTCTGCCAATCCTGAGGCAGACTTGCAGTTTTGAATGTTCCCCACGTCCTATCTCTTTCTTTCATGCATCTTTTTAGGTCTCTGGTTATCCATCTTGCTTCTTGGCCTTTTACCCTAAGCTTTCTCATTGGGGCATGTTTATTTGTGGCAGATAGAAAACTATTAATGAAGAAGTCGGGGGCTGTGCCTAAGCTTGAGGTATGTTTGACTTGTGTCCAATTTACCTCAGCTAGTGTTGCAAGAAAGGATTCCTCATTGAATTCTGAGTAATTCCGTGCCCAGATGATTCTGGGAGGTATGGTGCGGAAGTTATTCTTCCATATTCCAAATATTGGTGAGTGGTCACTGTCACAAACCCACTCAGCAGGTCAGGCCCTCTACTCCTAAAGTGCCAACCTCCGAGCACAATCTTGTGAACAGTGTAACAGACAAGGTAACCCTCTTGTCTGTTTTTGTGAGTTCGGATCAACCTTTGGTCTCAAGTTCTGGAGGGATTCAAACTGTTAGCCTCTTGTTAGCATACCCAATGCACAGGCTAAGAGATATCTGTCTTCGGGGGGCCAAATATTTTTGCCTACGGGCACCTAACCAGGTGTACAGAGATGAACCCTTTAAAAACTTTAATAAAGACCTCAGATTTAAAACACTTCTCTTTCCAGTTTGGTACCACCATTCAAGCTTATGTTTAGTATCTGCAATAACTATGTACTTTTCTTACAAAATAAAAAGAAGTCAAGGACAGACCAAGTAAGTTCTAAAAACAATTTTACTAAAATAATTAAAAATATGTGAAACACAAAATACAGAACTCATATCAAAAGATATACAAATCTTTTAAAAGAAAACAAGGTTTAAACAGTGCAAATTCCTACTTCAGTACTTAGTCTCTAAATACTTGCTTAAGTGCTCACCGATCTTGCTTGTTCAGAGTCTAGGTAAAAATGTGTCTCTGTAAAACAGAATTATTCCTTAAACTGTATTGGCCAACCCATTTTTGGTGAGGTCAGCTAGCTCCTCCTCTGTCAGATTATATTTAAAAATATATCTAATAAAAAAAAAAGTAGTCTTTTCAAAGTATCAGTTTTGCAATCCTTCAGCATGACTCATGTTTCAAATGACATCTCTTTTGATCCATGCTGCCTCCTCCTCACACAGGCTTCATATGAGCATTTACAACCTCGCACCCCTGTGTAATAACCTGGGTTTTCTCTTCAATATCATAAACCTTTTTTTATGATTTCCCTCTTAACAAAGTTAACTTCAAACAACTCTGTAATTAACTCCTGGTCTGCCATGTAACACATTGTATCTAAAAATTGAGTGTGTGTGAAACACATGCTGTCAGCATGCCTCTTAGCTTGCATCTGTCAGCTGAAAACTGGGGGGGGGGTTGAGGTCACTCCTAGAGCATTAGATTTTTTCAGCAGAGATAGTCATTAATACATTTTATATTTAAAAAAATATTATACAGCACTCAGAACTGGCCGTCTACGGCACAGTCACTAAGGGAATCTGTGACTGTTCCTACCAGTTTAAAGTTGTCAGGGTTGACAGGATCCAATCTAACGTGGAGTTATTCCGTTTTCATGTTTAGGCTTGTGTTTTCGCGGATCAACTGTGCTAGGTTAGCCTCCAGTAGGAGGTTTTTTAGATCCTTATTCGTTTGGGGTCCCCAATGTATATTAAAGTCACCCAATATTATTTTCTCGCCCCTTGGGAGGTCAGGTAGAGAGGTTATAAGGGAATTTAGGGCAGCTGTGGATGCCTTGGGAGGGTTGTACACACATCCTATAGTCAGTGGTTTGGCTCCGCCCAATAGTATGTTTATGAATAAAGACTCACAGCTGGTATTATGCAAGGTGGGCATTGTCAGCTGTGAGGTATTCAGAGAGGTTTTAACATAAATTAGTGTAACCCCTTTGTTACCCGGGGTTACTAGAATCCCAGTAAGACCTAGTGGTAGGCAGGGAAGGCAGCTTGTGAAACTCCAGTTAAATGGGTTTCACACTGTCTCACTCTGTCCTCAGTCACAGCTGAGACTGGAGAGATGACATCATTATAGAATTGTTACAGCTGCATGAGCCACATTTGGAATCTTCAGCTCAGAGTAGTTCTAGAACCTTGGGAATTCAAAGCCAGTCTTCCATTTGTCCTTGAGCAAGAAGGAAGCATCAGACTGTAGTTTGAGTTTTGCCTCCACACAGAAGGAAGTTTTTCTGTGTTTCACCATACTTCAAGTGGTGGATACCATCCCCTCAGTCTCAGTGCCCCCTCCCTCCGGAGGGGGGGGTAGGAAAAGGTCTCTGTGGGTTCCAGGGGCAATCCCCTTTTCCCACCAAGGAAAGAAGCTGCCTGAAATTACTTTGTCTGTTTGGGTATACAGAAAAGGTTAAAGGACTTCGCCTGTGGGGCACCTGCAATGATTGGGTGAGTGTTTGGCTCCAGTTTAAGGGCAAACAACTGTTTTTCAGTCAGGAAATGTTATTGGGGACTGCTGTTTTGGAGCACTATATACACTAGGATGAACAAATGGAGCAGTCAGTTTAAAGTTTAAATGGATTTAGAGTTCACAGTAGAGGGGGTGCATCAGTTCATCCACCATGCACTCTACAGTTTTACAGTCCTGAAGTTTTTGTGTGTTCAGAGAAATGGCCGGGTATGGGCTGTGGGAGCTAGAGGTGGATAGATCCCCATCTTTAGTAACCAGTCCACCTCTACAGATTTCTTCTGTTTTGCTACTCGCCTCATGCACTTGGCCAGTGATGGGGTGGGTACCCAGACGTGGGTCGCAAGTTGAAAATCTCTCTAGGAGTCGCAGACTCTAAGTGGTGTGGGGAGCCACAGGATGGGAAAATTACTCCTTGTAGGATGGGAGTCTCCCTGTTTGATGGGAGTTTCGAATTGGAAGTATGAAAACAAAATCTCTCTAGGAGTCGCAGACTTCAAGTGGGGTGGGGAGCCACAGTTTGGGAGCCTCCTTGTTTGATGGGATGTCTTTCCAAGTAGAGTTTGGGTTCATTCGCCAAGTGGACCGTCAGTAGAGTGGCTAGCAGGGGAGCCGGGCCAGTCGGGCTGTGTATCCAATGCGCATGCGAAGTCCAGGCTGAGTGTCTGGTGGGTCCAAAGCCAGACAACTGTTGTAAAGTGTTCATTCCTCAAATGGACCGCTGTGTTTAACCTCTAATCTGCATTACAGTTACATAGCCCTGTGGGGGACCATACAGAGCTTTGTTTATGTTCAGTGAGTTAATAAATAAAGCCACACTGAAAAATCCCAATTCTGGTTCTGGACATTACAGTTATTGCTTCCTGTAGTTGGATTTACTTGGGTGCCCCTGTGCAGAGTAGTCAAACCTAGGCCTCTTTTGTGCCAAGTAGCCTCATCCTTCCCCGAACCCATAGATATACACTCCCCACCAGGTATTGCTGCCAAATGCCAACAGCATGCCACCTGTCGTTGTTTTGGTAAAAGGACAGGGGTGGGGAGGGTTACAAAAATGGAGGCACCACTTTGGATTTGTTTGGGAAGGAAGGTGCTTGGGCAAGTAGGCTAGCGTTTTGGCTATCTGGCAGTCGGTAGCCCAAAAAAGTTGAAACAATTTCCCTAGTGTGTGCTGTGTGCTGTGAATCTTGAGCTGCTGTTTAAAATGCCAACTGTTTACCAAGGAGCTGTAAAGCCAAAGTGTGTGTCCTTGTCCTGCATCAACATAGTTTACAGCGTTTGTCAGTTTTAAAATAAAGTTCTGTGAAGGAAAGTGTGGAAAACTAGGGGTAGCAACAGAGAAATTATGCCCTGGACATTGGAAATGCTTTCTGTGCAATACTAGAGACTGCAGAGTTAATGGCAATGTTACATGGCTGAAATGGGCTCCCGCCGTGGAGTCAGTTGGAAAGAAAAAAAAAGTGCATCTTTTCAGTTTGAATTTGCCTGCTCGACGTTCGCCGTGAGGAGAGGAGCCCTCGTGAGGAAGAAGAGGCTCATTTGCATGGCATCGTGTGGTTGGTCAGTTTGCCATTAGTCCCGCCCCTCAGCCAGCTCTTCAGAGTCTGCTTCAGCATTCGAGAGGGAGACAGAGAGAAGTGCGTGTACTGGCAGTGGAGGAGCATTCGCGAAGTGTTCAAAGCGCTGTAAACAGTGAAAAGTGACTTTTCTAGTTCAAAATCAGGCTCAACCCACTTATCGGTCCTGGGATCAGTAAATTGTGTGATTAATACTACGATCGCGGAGACTGCCCACCCGTTTGAAATCTGAGGCCTTCAAAAATCTGGCTGCAGGCCGTTTTCCTCCATCGCAGCAATCTGCTACCATAACAGTGAGTAAACGATTTAAAACTGCTCAAATCAGTGATTTTCAGAGAATGCCACATAAAATGTGAGTGCAGCTGTATAGTCGCTTTGCAAGTAGCGATTGTGTGATATCCTGCTGGCAAGTGCAAGTCTGTAAAGCCATTAAATGTGTGCATAGCAATGAAAGTAGCCTCAGTTTAAAGTTTGCAGCCAGAGAGAGACTGTGGGTTGTAAAATAAGTGCAACGCTAGTAGAAGCAGGCAATCCTGTGCTGAAACCTGAAGTTTTAAAAGGGACTGTGATTAAATAAATATTGCCAGCGTGTGAAAAGTCCAAGGAAAATCCTGTAAATGTGAGAACAGCCAGAAAAGAGCAAGTTGTGCAGTTTGAATAAAAGTTATTAGTAGCTGATGTAAATCGGAGAACGCAGTGAAAGCAACCAGAGTTTGAATGTTGATGCACAGGAGTGCTGCCGCCACCATTACAGGGTGGGTAGTAAAGTAAACACAGCAACAGAGGAGCCATTTTAAAGCTACAGAGTGTGTTCATTTAAAGTGGGACTTTCAGTTACAGTGAACTTTTGTTTGTTTTCTACAGTTATGGCCTCAGGACCAGCTCGTTACCCGGATCATGCCCGGGTTGCAGTAACAGCAGCAGTAAATAGATTGAGAGACATTGAAAATTGGTGCTATAGAGGGCAACTCCCTCCTGATGTGGCAATTCCTAATTATCCAGTGTGTGTGTATCCCAGATGTGCTTTAGTGCTGGAAGGGATGTCTTCATGATTCCTCACTGTGCTGGTTGTCTACAAAAATATGAAGCATATAAGCGCCTCAAATTCATTTGGCTCCCACATGGACACAACAAGAATCTGCAGTTGGAGGCACACAGCATCAGGCGGAGCCTGTGGAAGAGGTCCCCCGGGGGAGTGTGGCACAAAGTTAGTGCAGAATTAGAGACTGAAGCTGAAACTGAAGCATTGGATGCTGGATCTCAGAAAGCAAGTTCAGATAAAGCATCAATAGTCCCCTGGGTGGAGGGGCCTAGCCCAAGTCTCGAAGGTGAAGATGAGATGCGGGAGGCCTTTGAATGGGAGGTGTAGACCTCCGCTCCCAATGTGTTCAAGAAGGTGGTGATGCCACTGCCCTGGCTTCACCAGAAGAAGAAGAAGTCAGGGATCCGTTTTTAATTTCATTGAGGATGCGAAGCTGGCAGAACCAGGACTGGCCACCCCCAAGCCAGGCCAGCGGTCTCAGATTGAACAAAGCAAGTAAAGAGGAGAGACTGGTTCGTAGAAGGCCAATGAAATCTTTGGTATGACCTTTCCTACCTTTCCTCGGAAGAGTCTGGGAAGATTGAGAACTGCAGGAAATCCTGGATCTGGGATGAAGCAATGAAACATGTGCATCCTAGGGCTAACCAGCATGTAAAGAATAGACTGTTCCAGAAAAGTATACACAGTGGAGAGGCAGGACACTGTTTATGGACAGAGTGAGAATGATGGGCAGGAGAGGGGCCCGAAGTCTGCACTATGTGAATTATGTCGTCCAGGCCAGATAATAATTCAAGCCCCTGACCCCCTCTACTATTGGCCTCAGTGCAAGAGACCTCCCAGTAATTAAGCCCGTGCCTACAAAATGGAGAAGCCGGCAGTGGTAATCAATACTACCACATCTGAACTGTAAGTACCTTTATTGAACTGCCAAAATGAATAAACAAAAATTCGGGGCCCCACATTCTTCAGTCTACAGTAAACTGTCTGCAATCACCAACCACCTACTTTAGTACCACTGAATGACTTCAGATCCAGAGGACACCAGCCCAGCTGTTTCCTGTTCGCGCCTGCAGTAATCGGATGACCTTGCTGGACCAGCTGTTTCTCTTTTGTTCCTGTTCTAAGGTTCCTTCTCCAGTTATGACATCAGCCCAGCTATTTCCAGATGTGCACTCCTGTGGGTTCCCGGAAGATGTCCCCCAGCTGTATCAGAAGAAATGCTGCCAGGAGAGTCTTGGCAGAGGACCAGGTTAGTGACGTTCAAATACTTCAAAGAGGCTGGTGAGTCAAAATCTCTTTTTATTCTATCTTTTATGACATTGCAATACACACCTTACACTACAGACCTCAAACAGTGTGTGAACTGTCCCAAAGACTCTCCCCTTCAGGATTATGGCCTTAAAAGACTATGTTCCACAGGGCTCAGCCCAGGAGAGACTCTTTAATAAGACTGGCCTTGGGCCTTGTAGTCACTAGTGGGACATTTAAGGCATTCCATCCCCCAAAAAGACATATTTATCAATGTCATTTCTGTATAATGTATATACTGTCTTTTCTACTTTCTTAAAAAATATATATTTTTTTCTTTTTGGGATTATTTAGTGTTTTGATTTATCCTGTATGGTAAGGGTTGTGGTTGTTGTTGTAGTCATCGTTATTTAGGGTAGATTCTAAATTTAGATTAGGGTGTTTTTTTTGTTGTTGTTTTTTGTCTTTTCTACAGGTGTTCCTGGAAGAAAGAAGACAGACAAGAAAGGAGGAAGGGTTCATGAATTCCTCATTTCCAGTACTTATATTTAGAAAATTAAAAGTACTATTTGTGTTTCTAATGTATGTAGTTGCAGGCTGCAAAAGGTCAGGAGGTCCCAGGCTTTTGTTTTATTTGGATATTATGTAGAGGCAGATAGGTTTTCCCTAGAAGGTTTAGGGAGATAGACCAGGCTGTGGTCCTGAGCGGCCGTAGGATTGCAGTGCTGATCTATCAGGGCTATGCTCTGGGACAGTTCTACCAGAACACCAAATCGGTGTCCATAGTAAGTGGATAGAGTAGAGGCTGAAATGTCATCTATAGGCCTCTAGGCCCTTAAGTGTTACCCTACCTGTGCTACTTTGCAGTAGGAGAACTAATCACCTCCCCCTCATAGTAGCACATAAGGTAGGATGGCCTAAGGCGAATTGCCTAATGACTGGGGCAGTCATTTTTCTAGTCCAAGGAGTGTAACCCCTTTGTTACCGGGGTACTAGAATCCCAGTAAGACCTAGTGGTAGGCAGGGAAGGCAGCTTGTGAAACTCCAGTTAAATGGGTTTCACACTGTGTAACCCCTAGATGGCGCTATCCCAGGGGCTACTACCCCTGCCTGATTTGCCACTAACAGGTTGAGGGGCCTGGATCAATGGCGGGTGCCTCCACCCAGAGGTCAGGGTTTGCAATAGTTAAACTTACTTGGTCACAGCCCCTCTGGGACACTGCAACCCCCTATACTTCCCACTAGTGGCCCACACAATATATCAGAATTACCTTCACAGTATACACTTACCCCCAGGACTAGTTCCGGCACTGGGACCTCCTGTGAAATAAGATACAGTGCAACAATCACAGTACAGTACTTAACAGAAACAAATACCTCAGGCAGTATAACTTTGCTGAAACAAGCAGCTCTGATTTATTTAGGGGATATAACAAGGACAGCGGAAATCAGGTTAATTAGCTTATCACTTTACTATCTACCTATGGCTCTGTGCACAGGCCTATCCCTACCAGTTACTGTCCCTAGGTACCCAAGCCCTAGTAAGCTAGTCAAACCAGTGGCAGCTAGTGAGGCCCTTCCACCAGTGAAAAAAGAAAAATTAGCAAACAGTCAGCAGTACAGTGATTCCATTTTGGTTTTAATGTGGCAATTCAACAGGGAGGCGACCCTGAATTAGTACTCAGACCTCCAAACAAGATAGGGTCCTTCAACGTCAGCAAGGCTACTTTTGAGCTCACGAGACTCTTCACACATTTATATGGTAAAAAGAAAGTACTTATACCAGGCAGGCTGCTTCTCTATCCATCGCAATTACTGCACAATACCCAGGAGAACATACAGCAGATTCAGTTCCTGACAGATCGAGTGCAATTCAACTAATTTCTCCAGTCTTCTACAGGGTGAGCCTGGTTTCTACTCTTCAGAGAGATCGCTTTGATTCTTTTCACAGGACGGATTCAGTCCTAACAACCCAATTACACAAGCTGCAGACGGAACTCTGGGCCTTACACACGTTTTGACTGAAACTGTGCACTGAAGGAACACAGGGTTTCTTCCCCTTCACTGCCAAAGCTAAACTGAAACTCCAACAGACAAAATCGGGCACTTCCTATGAGTTCCTCCCCAGTCCTTGACTGGATTGGCTGTCACTCACAACAGACTGCTGCTGTTGGTCCAAAAAGGCGCCTAAGTCTAAACTACATCTCCCAGAGTCACTGCCCATGCAATCCTCTTGTGGCTGGCTCAGATTATGAGTCAAAGTTCTGATTCGTCCAAAGGCACCATTTTAGAGCAGCTAGCTTACCCCACACTGATTGGTCCAGTTCAGCAGTTCAAAAGCCAGAATGGGGAAGCAGACACAGTTCTGACTGCAAAGAAAGCAGGTTAGACAAACTGTATTTTCATTATTACTCTACATGATTTCTGGCAAACAGTTACATCTTTCAGATAGGTTCCCTTTGCACTCCTAGTGACTGCAAAAATAGAGTGAATTGGCAGCAGCTACAGTCGGTACTCAAACAGAGAAGCACACAGTCCCCATACAAACTAATTATGCTACAAAAGAGCAGATGCACTGAAGACAACACCAGAGGCTCTAAAAACACTCACTGATAAATAGCTTAAAAGCAAACACCATTTCAGGCTTGGAGCATTCAAAACAGAAGCTCCTGAAATCTTTTGAGACCCCCATTTGCAGGAGTTGCACCCTTCACCTGGCCTGGGAAGCAGCGTCGCGTCAAGCAAGTACCCATAAGTTTAACTGCAACCATATACATTCGCATTAGGCTCACACATGTAATCATCAAACAATATATCATTTTACCAAGAACACATTTCAGAAAACATTGCAGTACGTCACTCATTGACATATCACTACACATTGACCATAACTCAAGTTAATACCTCTTCTGCACATGGAAACCTGAAGAGAGGGGCCCTTCCCTATCAGTTACCTTGGGGGCTATGGATGGGGCGGGCACCATATGGGAAAACACAAGTAACTTGAGTTAGCACTGACGCTCAGTTTGGGCAATGAGCTCGGGGACACATACACTCTTTATGGACAACATTGAGAGGCAAATCCACAGGCCTCCCAAAGGAACCATAACTGAGGTGCACCACAGGCTTTAGCACAGCGCGACAAGTCCTTCTGGGGGAACTGTTACAGTCTCTGCACTCTGAGCCTCATTTCAGCATTGTCCTCATAGTCAGGGGTCTCCATGGGGTAGAAAGGCTGAACTTGGGGCACTTTCAGCTCAGGAGTTTCAGTTTCTGAGTCCACAACATTTGGCTCGCATGGAAGCTTTCGGACACCTGGCAGTGGACTGTCAGGGCACTCAAAATACTCTGCCTCTTCAACTGTATCACCAGTCTGACCCAATCATGTTTTTCCTCCTGAAGCTCAAACAGTTCAACCATGCACAATGATTCCATTTCATCTGATCTGATGCTTTACACTCTCACCTTGGAACGCATTGAACCAGGGATGAAGCTGAGAGGCTTAGACAGTCAGAAGGCCCAGCTTTGTCTCCAGTATTGACTAGGGATTGCCCGAAACAATTGACTCAGTTCGTAAGAAGGATAGTATTCAAAGTCACTCTCACTTTCTTCTGATATGGACTGACGAGTCATGCTCAACTGGGACTTGTGCAGAAACACTTTAACTCTGCTTCTGTAGGTGCAGACTTCCTTGATCTTTTCTTAGCAGCAGCTCTAGTCACTGGTCCAGAGGGGGCATCTGCGGGCTCAGACTCAATCAGGATTTGTCCAATGGGCAGTAAATGATTTCTAATGCATTATGTTTTACATCTGAATTGTTCTCAGGCCTTACTTTGTACACTGGCAGATCATCTAGTTTGCCACTACAATGTGAGGAGATGAGTGCCATCAGTCAGCAATCTTGTGTTTGCCATGCAGTCCCAGATTTCTTAGCAATACCCGATCTCCCTCACTGGGTTCCAGCAGCTTTCACCTTTTATCATACCTTTCTTTGTTGTCGAATTTCTTTTGGCAGCCATGGTTTGAGCCAGTTGGTACGCATGAGTTAGCTGGGCCTTCTTTTACTTTATACTGTTAATAGTTGTCAGCTTAAACCCCATCAGGAGAGACCCCAAAACACACATCTACCAGTAGTCAAGCTTCTCCACTAAACATCAGGGCTGGAGGGGAGAAACCAGAGGCATCACTTTTGGTGCAGTTATAAGCATGTACCAGGGTGCTAATTTGTTGTCCATCTAGGCTTGTGCTGGGTGCAAGTGCCTAGCATATCTAGCAAAGTGCGGTTGAAGCGTTCAGGCTGTGGGTCCCCTGAAGTGGTAGTGAGTGGTTCTGGACTTGCACTCCCCACAGAAAAGCATCTCTTTGATCAGATGACTCTCAAGTCTCTCCCTGGATCAGAATGGATTCTTTGTGGAGCCCCATAGTGAACAAAAAGTTTCTACAAGTACTTTGGACCACAGAGGATGCTTTCATGCCTTGGTGGGGAAAGCATAGGCATATCCTCGTGAAAATGGTCAGTGACCACCAGCACACTAACGATATTTCTTTAGATCTGACTCCAAACTCAGAAAATCAATACAGACCAGCTCCATGGTGCACTGGTGGTGATGTTAACAAGGGGCAGCCTCTGAATAAAGCTTTCCTCTGTAAGCAAGCGACTACAAGTTGAATATGTTATCCCATCAGCCCCCATCTTGAAATGGCAGAATCTACAGATCTCACCAAGTCAAGTGTTCTGTCTATACCAAGGTGCCCCATCATGGTTTATATAAAGGACATCAGTACTGAGTCTCGAAGGCAGTAGGCAGCATTAGTTGTTGTTTGTCTACTTGTCCCCTCTGTCTACCATTTCTCTGTATAACAGTTTATTGATCAGTTTCAACAGGACCTTCTTTGTATAACAGTGCAGTTCTAAATCAGTGGGCGGCAAATTTGGACATCTTTTCACTGCATAGAGGGCTTCTAAAGCTGCTTTGATCGCTGAGGATCGCGAGTTGAGCCGCGAATACTAACATTGTCCAGCTGAGGGCAGTGCACCAATGTCTATGGCAGAAAAGTGGCAATAAGCGCAGGTATGCAATTCTCAGAGGGTCCCAAGCAATCCACCATGCAGTCCACTAGCGTCCGTGGACATTGTTCCTCCCTGTCAAACTTCCGACAGAGTGCCAGAATGTCAGGTTCTGCCAACGGACCAATCATTCTGCGGGAACAGGCCTCCGGGAGAACATCAGCATCTATGTGGTTCAGACCTGCTCGGTATTCGAACATAGTCATATGTAGATAATGAAAGCCACCTATGGCCAGTGGCATCCAACTTAGCTGAGGTCTGCACATAGGTCAAAGGATTATTGTCAGCTTTTACTAGTATTTTAAGCCCCATTAAAGTACTCATGGAATTGGTCAACAATAGCCCACTTCAAAGCTAGAACTCTAACTTATATACACAGGATAGTTCTTTCGGATGGGGTCAGGCTTCTACTGGCAAGGCCACGGGTCTCAGGCCATTCATTGCTCTTGGTACAACACAGCCCCCAACCCTTGCAAGCTAGCATCAGTGTAGCAGGCGTAAGGTTTTCTTGGATCGGCATAGGCCAGCACTGGAGCATGGGTAAGTTGATATATGATCTCATGAAAAGCAGTCTCACAATCAGAGGTCAGCCCAGGGCCCCAAATACTTCACCGGATCGAAAATACACTCTTTCAGTCTTGAGACGCTGACTTTAGGATTTTTTGTGGGGTTGGGGATACCCTTGAGTAAGGTTAAGTAAAGGGCGGATCACTCTTGAATAGTCCTTGATGCAAGCATGATAATAACCACAGAATCCAGGAATCTTTGCAGTTCTTTTTAGATTTTGGGCTGTGGCCAAGTGGTCAAGGCCTCAACTTCATGGGTCGGTCTCTATTCCCTCGGTGGATACTATGTGTCCACATACTTTACTGATGTTTAGAAAGAATTCAGCACTTATCAATGGACAGTTTAAGGCCAAAGTCCTCCAGTCAGTCCAATACCTTAAATAATCTGCTCTCATGTTCCTCCAGTGAGCTGCCAAACACAATAACATCATCTAGGTATACCAGGCACTCTCAAGTAAGTTCATGTCCCCCACTGCTCCGTAATCATTGAAGAGAGCTAAGCTGAACCTGAAATCCTTAAAGGCATCCTCATGAATTCACTTAAATAGCGGACGAATAGGAAGCTGTCTTCCCCACGGTCCTCTGAGGCCATCGGGATCTAGTAGTACCCACCGCGGAGATCCAGCACAAGAACCACTTCCTCCCGTTTCAGGCAGTCAAAAGCATCCTGTCGGGGCATTGTGTACCCAATCAGGGATAGTCCATGGGTTAAAATTAGATAATCCACACATCCTGCTGTTCAAATTTCTTGCTTTCCTCACTACACAATGGGGAAGCATAAGAACACCTGGATTCTTGTATTACACCAAGCAGCTAACATTTTCTTGCAGATGCCGTCTCACATCATCTATGTCAGCAGGTGCCAGGCGCCGAGACCTCTCACGAAATGGTCTTTCGTCATGCAGTCGGATATCGTGTCTCAGCTCCTTGCATGCATCCTACATCCCATTCCTTTAAAGAAAACACCTGGTCTCTGGGCAAGCTTCTCACTGATCCTCACTTTCCATTCAGCTGGCAGCGGGAGTCGCAAATCAAACAAGTCAGGCGTTACTCTGGCATTCTTCTCTAACTCTTGCTGCTGGGTAGCACTGCAGTGTCTGCACAATGCACATTAGCCAGGATGCAACCTCTATTTACTCGAATGTCTCTTTCAGACACATTATGAACTTGGACCATTACCCTTCTGGCATAAGCATGGGCTCTAGCGGCAAAATACTAGGTTGACCAGCAGTCCCTCTGGCAATTTTCCATCGCCTGGTGCATCCAACATTAATATTTTATTCTTAACATCCTTTCTGATACGGACCTCTCCTGTAAGGTACACTGGGCATTTGGCGCCAGGATCAGAGACTCAGGATCCTTCTTCCATACAATTCGACAGGTTCCTCTGGTTCTATTTTTTCAGCATCTCTCTGTGCCTCATAGGCTTCTTAATTAAAGCTGGAACTCTTAAAGCTCTACTAGTTTTTGACCCCTGTTTTTCATAACACAACTGTGCCAGCCTTCCAACATATGAGCATTTGTTCCAATCAACAAAGGGACACCATCATACAGTCCAGTGGGGGGACACACTAAGGCTAGAGTCTCTACTTGTTCGGCCACTCCAGCCACGGAGGTGGGGAAAGACAGCCAAATTCGGATATACCCGGAATAGGGGTAGGCCTTCTCACTTAACCCCCATACATGCAGTCCTTCTAATGGTTGTAAGTGGCACGTCTGACAAATGCTTCTGATACCAATCCTGGAACATAATTGTCACTTGGGAGCCACTGTCTAATACAGCTCTTGTAGACACTCCATTCACCTTTACAGTGGTCTCCATGGAGGGACCCACTATTCTGGACCAGTCTGGAGAGGTGATAGTGGGGGCCTGGGCACTGACCTTGCCACAAAAGGACGTGAGTTAGCATTTTGGTGCCCTCACTGGGATCATTTCGCACCTCTTAACCACTGATTTGTTCTCGAAGCTCTCCTTGTAGCCTATATGCAACTTTGTCAGTGTCTTTTGGGGACCGCATTCCTTTCATGTGCCCATCCTTCCCACAATTATAGCAAAACATACTTTCTGGAGTTTGAGCTGGCCGAGGCGCCACACTGGGAGCCAGGGCGGGGGTATTACTAACTGGAACCTTGGTGCCATCTCTGTCTGCGGCGTGATAAGCATTTGGAGACATCGCGTCAGTTTCTCCACTTCCATGGTCAAGGAATTGAGTTTGAGCTGTTATCAGCAGGAGATACATGGGTGGGTACCCCCACCCCCATAGAAGATGCAGTCGGATATAGGTCAGGCCCATTTGCAGGCGTGGCCTTCATAAGGACTGTTTTTGAATTCTCGGATCTCTCTCAACAGTTCGCCCCATTGTGGCATATCTTTTCCTTGTCAGAGCACCATTGACTGCCAACCTCTGCCCCTGAACTTCACTTGATGGGCCACCCTCAGTCACTTGGGTCATAGCCGCAGCTATTGTGCAGGTCCCTCCAGGTCGCCTTTTCTCAACTCCTCAATTTCTCTCATTAACTCATCATAGGAGGGTGGGGATTCCAGTCGATTTGCCAGGCGAACTGAAGCAACAGCAGTTCTGAGAAGGGGCAGACTTAAGGATCCTGTCCAGCCTGGTTCGGTCCAGTTCAATCGCTGAGTAAACTACCCTTTCTGAGGCATTCTTGCAACAATTTTTCCAGCCGAGATACATACACAGACAACAACTCCCTTGGTACTGTTGTGCATCTCTTACTCTCCACCATAGGTCTTCATCAGAATCTGGGCTCCTATACATTCTCCAAGGCCTCAAGATAGGCCTGTGCAGTCACTTCAGGGTTACTGGGCCTGTTTAGCAACGGATGGTAGCCAGGGCAGGACCTCAGAGGCTCTCACTAACCCTCTTTCGCCGCTTCCTCGAGCATTGCCATTCTAGCACTTGGGGGCAACATAGTCTATCCAGGTCTCCCAGTCATCCTCCCTGGGGGTGGGAGGGTGCCAGAGAAGATCCTCAACCTTGGTAAGAGTCGTGACTAATGGCAGGTGCAGAAATAGAGTCTGCATTGGTTCAGCCACCATTACGGGTACTGGAGCGGGAGAGGGTTAGGGAGGAAACACCCAGGTGGCAAGAATAGTTTCTTCAAGTCCTCCACAGTTTTCCTTCCCCCAGCAACCATTTAGCAAATTTCTCCTCAAAAGTTTCTAGACAGTGGCGGGGCTCATTCCCCCAGGTCTTTACTTGTACTTAGTTATCACTTCAGGCAGTGAGGGCTCCCTCTGGGGTAATGGTCTGTGGCACTTTGAGCTATCTATGGGATCCTTAAACTCTACTAGGGCCAGGAAAGTGTGGGTGAGCAGATTAGCATGCCGACCCACCACCACAGGGTTTTGTAAACCTTCCACCTTGGAAAGTACTCCTGTACAGTGTCCGTAGATGATACCCAGGGGATGTCCAGGATAAGCATAGCATTTTGGGGGTCAATCTCCTCCCATACACCACTCCACCAGCCGTGCACAGCCACTTCTGTCGGGTACCTATTTTTTCTTAACAGTGGTTCAGAATATGGCTACTAGAGGACACACAATCCCAGCGGTGAGCTTCCAAGATGTAACCCTAGATGGCGCTATCCCAGGGCTACTACCCTGCCTGATTTGCCACTAACAGGTTGAGGGCCTGGATCCAATGGCGGTGCCTCCACCCAGAGGTCAGGGTTTGCAATAGTTAAACTTACTTGTCACAGCCCTCTGGGACACTGCAACCCCTTTCTTCCCACTAGTGGCCCACACAATATATCAGAATTACCTTCACAGTATACACTTACCCCCAGGACTAGTTCCGCACTGGGACCTCCTGTGAAATAAGATACAGTGCAACAATCACAGTACAGTACTTTAACATAGACAAATACCTCAGGCAGTATAACTTTGCTGAAACAAGCAGCTCTGATTTATTTAGGGGATATAACAAGGACAGCGGAAATCAGGTTAATTAGCTTATCACTTACTATCTACCTATGGCTCTGTGCACAGGCCTATCCCTACCAGTTACTGTCCTGGGTACCCAAGCCCTAGTGGCTAGTCAAACTGTGGCAGCTGGTAGGGCCTTTCACACAGTGAAAAGAAAATTAGCTTAAACAGTCAGCAGTACAGTGATTCCATTTGATTTAATGTGGCAATTCAACAGGGAGCGACTCTGAATTAGTACTCACGACCTCCAAACAAGATAGGGTCCTTCAACGTCAGTAGGGCTACTTTTGAGCTCCATGAGACTCTTCACACATTTATATGGTAAAAAAAGAAAGTACTATACCAGGCAGGCTGCTTCTCTGTCGATCGTAATTACTGCACAATACCCGGAGAACACACAGCAGATTCAGTTCCTGACAGATCGAGTGCAATTCAACAATTTCTCCAGTCTTCTACAGGTGAGCCTGGTTTCTACTCTTCAGAGATCCTTTGATTCTTTTCACAGGACGGATTCAGTCCTAACAAGCAGTTACACAAGCTGCAGACCGGAACTCTGGGCCTTACACACGCTTTTTGATTGAAACTGTGCACTGAAGGAGCACAGGGTTTCTTTCCCTTCACTGCCAAAGCTAAACTGAAACTCCAACAGACAAAATCGGCACTTCCTTTGAGTTCCTCCCAGTTCTTGACTGGATTGGCTGTCACCACAATAGACTGCTGTTGGTCCAAAAAGGCTCTAAGTCTAAACTACATCTCCCAGAGTCACTGCCCATGCAATCCTCTTGTGGCTGGCTCAGATTATGAGTCCAAGTTCTGATTCTGTCCAAGGCACCATTTTAGAGCTAGCTTACCCCACACTGATTGGTCCAGTTCAGCAGTTCAAAACCAGAATGGGGAACTAGGCAGACACAGTTCTGACTGCAAAGAAAGCAGGTTAGACAAACTGTATTTTCATTATTACTCTACATGATTTCTGGCAAACAGTTACATCTTTCAGATAGGTTCCTTGCACTCCTAGTGACTGCAAAAATAGAGTGAATTGGCAGCAGCTCGAGTGGTACTCAAACAGAGAAGCACACAGTCCCCCATACAAACTAATTATGTCTGCAAGCAGACAGCTCTTAAAGAGACAGTACCAGAGGCTCTAAAACACTCACTGATAAATGGCTTAAATGCCAACACATCATTCAGGCTTGAGCATTCAAGCAAGCTCCTTGAAGTCTTTGGGGAATCCCCATTTGCAGGGGGTTATAAATTGTCTCACTCTGTCCTCAGTCACAGCTGAGACTGGAGAGATGACATCATTATAGAATTGTTACAGCTGCATGAGCCACATTTGGAATCTTCAGCTCAGAGTAGTTCTAGGACCTTGGGAATTCAAAGCCAGTCTTCCATTTGTCCTTGAGCAAGAAAGAAGCATCAGACTGTAGTTTGAGTTTTGCCTCCACACAGAAGGAAGTTTTTCTGTGTGTCACCATACTTCAAGTGGTGGATACCGTCCCCTCGGTCTCAGTGCCCCCTCCCTCCGGGGGGGGTAGGAAAAGGTCTCTGTGGGTTCCAGGGGCAATCCCCTTTTCCCACCAAGGAAAGAAGCTGCCTGAAATTACTTTGTCTGTTTGGATATACAGAAAAGGTTAAAGGACTTCGCCTGTGGGGCACCTGCAACGATTGGGTGAGTGTTTGACTCCAGTTTAAGGGGCAAACATCTGTTTTTCAGTCAGGAAATGTTATTGGGGACTGCTGTTTGGGAGCACTATATACACTAGGACGAACAAATGGAGCAGTCAGTTTAAAGTTTAAATGGATTTAGAGTTCACAGTAGAGGGGGTGCATCAGTTCATCCACCATGCAATCTACAGTTTTACAGTCCTGAAGTTTCTGTGTGTGTTCAGAGAAATGGCTGGTATGGGCTGTGGGAGCTGGAGGTGGATAGATCCCATCTTTAGTAACCAGGTCCACCTCTACGGATTTCTTCTGTTTTTGCTACTAGCCTCATGCGCTTGGCCAGTGATGGGGTGGGTACCAGACGTGGGTTGCAACTTGAAAATCTCTCTAGGAGTCGCAGACTCTAAGTGGTGTGGGGAGCCACAGGATGGGAAAATTACTCCTTGTAGGATGGGAGTCTCCCTGTTTGATGGGAGTTTCGAATTGGAAGTACGAAAACAAAATCTCTCTAGGAGTCACAGACTTCAGGTGGTGTAGGGAGCCACAGTTTGGGAGCCTCCTTGTTTGATGGGATGTCTTTCCAAGTAGAGTTTGGGTTCATTCGCCAAGTGAACCATCAGTAGAGTGGCCATCAGGGGAGCCAGGCCAGTTGGGCTGTGTATCCAATGCGAATGGGAAGTCCAGGCTGAGTGCCTGGTGGGTCCAAAGCCAGACAACAGCTGTAAAGTGTTCATTCCTCAAATGGACCGCTGTGTTTAACTTCTAATCTGCATTACAGTTACGTAGCCCTGTGGGGGACCATACAGAGCTTTGTTTATGTTCAGTGAGTTAATAAATAAAGCCACACTGAAAAATCCCAATTCTGGTTCTGGACATTACAGTTATTGCTTCCTGTAGTTGGATTTACTTGGGTGCCCCTGTGCAGAGTAGTCAAACCTAGGCCTCTTGTGCAAGTAGCCTCATCCTTCCCCGAACCCGTAGATATACACTCCCCACCAGGTATTGCTGCCAAATGCCAACAGCATGCCACCTGTCGTTGTTTTGGTAAAAGGACAGGGGTGGGGAGGGTTACATTAGGACTCCTCCCCCTTTTTCCTATTCTGTCCTGTCTGAAGATTTTGAATCCGTGTATCTCTACCTCTATATCAAGTATGTGGGGTTTGAGCCAGGTTTCTGAGATAGCTAACACATCTGGGGAGTACAGGCTTGTCCAGGCTTCTATTTCGTGTATTTTTGGCCTTAGGCTATTGATATTCATATGGATTATCCTTTATGACTTGGTGTTAGTCCATTCTGGTTTGGTGTGGGAGGTGATGCGAGCATTGGTGCAGGGGGGGCCAGGGTTTGGTTCGATGTCACCTCCTAGTAGTAACTTTAGTTTTGCCAGGATCTTGATTATGAATCCTGGCACGGGGAAGGGGATCCTTGGTCTACGGTCTGTTATACTAACATACTAACATACTATTTGCCAGCAGATTAGGCCTTATGGTCTATCAAGTCTGCTCGAACCAAGATCCTTAGTTGGGTGCCGAGACCCTCCCATCCCTTGTGCTCCAGAAACCCCTATCATCCATCCCCACCCCCGGACAGGCTATCATCTGATACATCCACTTTCTGTGTCTGTCCCACCTTTCTTAAAGCTTCCACTGTGGATCTCTGAACCAGCTCACCAGGCAGAGCATTCCAAGGGTCCACCACCCTCTCAGTGAGAAACCTCCTCCTTTTTCCCCTCACCCTTCCACCTTCCAACTTCAAACCATGCCCTCTGGTGATGCCTCTCCTGCTTTAGTCTAAAGATCCCTCCATGTTTACCCTATTTATTCCCTTTGAGGTATTTGAAGACCTCAACTCATGTCCCCCTGTCTCTCCTCTCCTCCAATGAAAACAGGCAGAGCTCCTCAAGTCTGTCCTCGTAAGTCAAATCCCTAGCCTCGTATCATCTTTGTTGCCTCTCTCTGTACCTCTCCAGGAGCTGTATGTCCCTCTTCCAGTGTGGTCTCCAGTACTGTACACAGTACTCAAGGTGTGGTCTAACCAGTCCATTGTACAGTGGCAGAATCACTTCCTGTTCCTAGAGGTGATCCTCTTTGCGATGCATCCCAACATCCTGTTTGCCTTGCTAGCTGCTCTCCTGCACTGCTCAGTGTTATTCATACATGTATCCACCATGACCCTAGGTCTTTTTCCCCTGTTGAGGCTTCCAGCACCTCCCCTCCCAGGAGGTGTACACCTGTGTTGGGGTTTCCCGACCAAGATGTACCTTGCCTTGGTGATATTGAAGTTAATTTCCATGTGGCAGGCCTAGCTTTCCAGGGTGTCCAGGTCCCTGCAGGGCCAACCTCCCTCTTCTCCCTCAACTACTGCTCCCATCTTGGAGTCATCCGTGAAGAGACTCATTTCACACCTTATACCATCCCTGATGTCTGATATGTATGCATTAAATAGGATTGGACCCAGGACTGAGCCCTGTGGTACCCCACTACCAACCTCTGTAGGGTTCGAGAGCTCCCCACAGACCACTACTCTCTGAGTGCATCCAGCTATCCAGTTTTCAATCCATCTGACCATCAAAGGGCCTACTCCTAACCCCATCAGTTTCTCCACCAGACCATTGTGGGGGACAGAGTCAAACGCCTTGCTGAAGTCCAAGAATAATACATCCACAGGCTTACCCCTATCCAGTTCTGATGTTACCTGTTTCTTAGAGACTCTCACAAGGTTGGTTTGACATGATCTACCTGGCACAAACCCATGCTGCCGACTATCCAGAGACCTCCCACCTCCTCCAAGTAAACTCCCCAACTGCAGGGTTTCTTTCCCTTCACTGCCAAAGCTAAACTGAAACTCCAACAGACAAAATCGGCACTTCCTTTGAGTTCCTCCCAGTCCTCGACTGGATTGGCTGTCACCACAATAGACTGCTGCTGTTGGTCCAAAAGGCGCCTAAGTCTAAACTACATCTCCCAGAGTCACTGCCCATGCAATCCTCTTGTGGCTGGCTCAGATTATGAGTCCAAGTTCTGATTCGTCCAAGGCACCATTTTAGAGCTAGCTGTTCCACACTGATTGGTCCAGTTCAGCAGTTCAAAACCAGAATGGGGAACTAGGCAGACACAGTTCTGACTGCAAAGAAAGCAGGTTAGACAAACTGTATTTTCATTATTACTCTACATGATTTCTGGCAAACAGTTACATCTTTCAGATAGGTTCCCTTTGCACTCCTAGTGACTGCAAAAATAGAGTGAATTGGCAGCAGCTCGATGGTACTCAAACAGAGAAGCACACAGTCCCCCCATACTAATTATGTGCAAGCAGACAGCTCTTAAAGAGACAGTACCAGAGGCTCTAAAACACTCACTGATAAATGGCTTAAATGCCAAACACCATTCAGGCTTGGAGCATTCAAGCAAGCTCTGCAGTTTTTTGGGAACCCCATTTGCAGGGGGTTACACCCTTCCTGGAGCCTGGAAAGCTTGACGTCCGCCAAGCAAGTACCCCATAAGTTTTAACTGCAACCATATACATTCGCGATTAGGCTCACACATGTAATCATCTAGTCAATATATCATTTTACCAAGAACACATTTCTGGAAACATTGCAGTATCGCCACTTTACACAGTATTACATATACATTGTACCATAACTCAAGTTTTTACCTCTTGTACATGAAACCTGAAGAGAGGGGCCCTTCCCTATCAGTTACCTTGGGGCTGATGGGCAAGGGCACCATACTTAGAGGGCAACACAAGTAACTTGAGTTAGCACTGACGCCAGTTTGGGCAATGAGCTCGGGGACACATACACTCCTTTATGGACAACATTGAGAGGCAAGTCCACAGGCCTCCCAAGGGAATCATAACTGAGGTGCACCACAGGCTTTACAGCTCGACCAGTCTTTCTAGGGGGAACTGTTACAGTCTCTGCACTCTGAGCCTCATTTTCAGCATTGTCCTCACTTGTCGGGGGAGTCTCCATGGGGGTAGAGAGGCTAGAACTTGGGGCACTTTCAGCTCCAGGAGTTACAGTTTCTGAGTCCACAACATTTGGCTCGCATGGAGAGCTTGCTGACTGGCAGTGGACTGTCAGGGCACTCAAAATACTCTTCTTGTTCTGGTGTATCACCAGTCTGGACCCAATCCATCATTTTCCTCCTGAAAGCTCAAACAGTTCAACCATGCACAATGATTCCATTTCATCTGATCTGATGCTTTGCACTTCACTTCTGGGAGCATTGGCTCTAGGGATGAAGCTGGGGGCTTAGACAGTCCAGAAGGCCCAGCTTTGTCTCCAGTATTGACTAGGGATTGCCCAAACAATTGACTCAGTTCGTAAGAAGGATAGTATTCAAAGTCACTCTCACTTTCTTCTGATATGGACTGACAGTCATGCTCAACTGGGACTTGTGCGGGGAACACTTTAACTCTGCTTCTGTATGCAGACTCCTTGATCTTTCTTGCAGCAGCTCTAGTCACTGGTCCAGAGGGGCATCTTCTGGGGCTCAGACTCAATCAGGATTTGTCCAATGGGCAGTAAATGATTTCTATGCATTGTTTTTACATCTTTTGAATTGTTCTCAGGCCTTACTTTGTACACTGGCAGATCATCTAGTTTGCCACTACAATGTGAGGAGATGGTGCCATCTGTCAGCAATCTTGTGTTTGCCATGCAGTCCCAGATTTCTTAGCAATACCCGATCTCCTCCTGGAGTTCTCCTGCTCACCTCCTTTTATCATACCTTCTTTGTTGGCCAGATTTCTTTTGGCAGCCATGGTTTGAGCCAGTTGGTACGCATGAGTTAGCTGGGCCTTTAACTTTTGCACATACTGTTAATAGTTGTCAGCTTGAACCCCATCAGAGAGACCCCAAAACACACATCTACCGTAGTCGAGCTTCTTCTAAACATCAGGCTGTAGGGGAGAACAGTGGCATCACTTTTGGTGCAGTTATAAGCATGTACCAGGGTGCTAATTTGTTGGCTCCATCTAGGCTTGTCCTTTGGGTGCAGGGTAGCCTAGTATATCTAGCAAAGTGCGGTTGAAACGCCTTAGCTGTGGGTCCCCTGGGGTGGTAAGGAGTGGTTCTGGACTTCGCACTCCCCACAGAGAAAGCATCTCTTTGATCAGATGACTCTCAAAGTCTCTCCTTGATCAGAATGGATTCTTTGTGGAGCCCCATAGTGAACAAAAGTTTCTATAGTACTTTGGGCTACAGTGGATGCTTCTGGTCTTTGGTGGGAAAGCTTGCATATCTCGTGAAATGGTCAGTGACCACCAGCACATTACTGATATTTCTTTGATCTGACTCCAAACTCAGAAAATCAATACAGACCAGCTCCATGGGTGCACTTGGTGGTGATGTTAACAAGGGGCAGCCCTCTGGGGCAAAGCTTTCTCTGTAAGCAGCTTACTCACAAGTTCGAATATGTTGCTCCACATCAGCCCCCATCTTAGGCCAATAGAATCTGGATCTCACCAAGTCAAGTGTTCTGTCTATACCAAGGTGCCCCGTGGTTGTGCAAGGACATCAGTACTGAGTCTCAAAGGCAGTAGGCAGCATTAGTTGTTGTTTGTCTACTTGTCCCCTGTCTACTGTTTCTCTGTATAACAGTTTATTGATCAGTTTCAACTTAGGACCTTCTTTGTATAACAGTGCAGTTCTCAAATCAGTGGAGCGTAATTTGGACACATCTTTTCCTGCATAGAGAGGCTTCTAAAGCTGCTTTGATCATGGGATCATGGGATTGAGCCCTTGAATACTGTCATTGTCCAGCTGAGGCAGTGACCAATGTCTATTGCAGAAAAGTGGCAATAAGCAGCGTATGCAATTCTCAGAGGGTCCCAAGCAATCCACCATGCAGTCCACTGCCCGTGGACATTTGTTCCTCCTCGTCAAACTTCCGCAGAGTGCCCGAATGTCAGGTTCTGCCAATCGGACCTAATCATTCTGGGGAACAGGCCTCCGGGAGAGAGCATCAGCATCTATGTGGTTCAGACCTGCTCGTATTCGAGAGCATAGTCATATGTAGATAATGCAGAAAGCCACCTATGGCCAGTGGCATCCAACTTAGCTGAGGTCTGCACATAGGTCAAAGGATTATTGTTGTTTTACTAGTATTTTAGCCCCAAGTACTCATGGAATTGGTCAACAATAGCCCACTTCAAAGCTAGGAACTCTAACTTATGTACAGGATAGTTCTTTTCGGATGGGGTCAGGCTTCTACTGGCAAAGGCCACGGGTCTCAGGCCATTCTCATGCTCTTGGTACAACATGGCCCCCAACCCTTGCAAGCTAGCATCAGTGTGCAGGACGTAAGGTTTCTCTGGATCGGCATAGGCCAGCACTGGAGCATGGGTAAGTTGATATATGATCTCATGAAAAGCAGTCTCACAATCAGGAGTCCAGCGGCCCCAAATACTTCACTGACTTAAAATACACTTTTCAGTCTTGAGGGACGCTGACTTTGGTATTTTTTGTGGGTTGGGGGATACCCTTGGGTAAGGTTAAATGAGGACGGATCACTCTTGAATAGTCCTTGATGAAGCATAGATAATAACCACAGTCCAGGAATCTTTGCAGTTCTTTTAGATTTTTGGGCTGTACAAGTGGTCAAGGCCTCAACTTTACTTGGTGGTCTCTATTCCTCGTGGATACTATGTGTCCCACATACTTTACTGATGTTTGAAAGAATTGACACTTATCAATGGACAGTTTAAGGCCAAAGTCTCCAGTCAGTCCAATACCTTAAATAATCTGCTCTCATGTTCCTCCAGTGAGCTGCCAAACACAATAACATCATCTAGGTATACCAGGCACTCTAGTAAGTTCATGTCCCCACTGCACGCCCATCAATCGTTGAAAAGTGGCTGGGGCACCTGAAATCCCTTAAGGCATCCTCATGAATTCATAGAAGCCAAGCGGACAGATAAAGGCTGTCTTCTCACGGTCCTCTGGGGCCATCGGGATCTGGTAGTACCCACTCGCGGAGATCCAGCACAGAGAACCACTTGCTCCCGCTTAGGCAGTCCAAAGCATCCTGAATGCGGGCATTGTGTACTGATCAGGATAGTCCCCGTTTACAGGTGCGATAATCCACACATCCTTACTGTTCCATTCTTTTCCTCACTACCACAATGGGGAAGCATAAGGGCTTCTGGATTTTGTATTACACCAGCAGCTAACATTTCTTGCAGATGCCGTCTCACATCATCTATGTCAGCAGGTGCCAGGCGCCGAGACCTCTCACGAAATGGTCTTTCGTCATGCAGTCGGGATATCGTGTTTCAGCTCCTTGCATGCATCCTACATCCCATTCCTTTAAAGAAAACACCTGGTCTCTGGGCAAGCTTCTCACTGATCCTCACTTTCCATTCAGCTGGCAGCGGGAGTCGCGAAATCAAACAAGTCAGGCGTTACTCTGGCATTCTTCCTCAACTCTTGCTGCTGGGTAGCACTGCAGTGTCTGCACAATGCACATTAGCCAGGATGCAACCTCTATTTACTCGAATGTCTCTTTCAGACACATTATGAACTTGGACCATTACCCTTCTGGCATAAGCATGGGCTCTAGCGGCAAAATACTAGGCTTGACCAGCAGTCCCTCTGGCAATTTTCCATCGCCTGGTGCATCCAACATTAATATTTTATTCTTAACATCCTTTCTGACACGGACCTCTCCTGTAAGGTACACTGGGATTTGGGCGCCAGGATCAGAGACTCAGGATCCTTCTTCCATACAATTCGCAGGTTCCTCTGGTTCTATTTTTTCAGCATCTCTCTGTGCCTCATAGGCCTTCTTAATTAAAGCTGGAACTCTTAAAGCTCTACTAGTTTTTGACCCCTGTTTTTCATAACACAACTGTGCCAGCCTTCCAACATAGAGCATTTGTTCCAATCAACAAAGGGACACCATCATACAGTCCAGTGGGGACACACTAAGGCTAGAGTCTCTACTTGTTCGGCACTCCAGCCACGGAGTGGGGAAAGACAGCCAAATTCGGATATACCGGAATAGGGTAGGCCTTCTCACTTAACCCCCATACATGCAGTCCTTCTAATGGTTGTAAGTGTACGTCTGACAAATGCTTCTGATACCAATCCTGGAACATAATTGTCACTTGGAGCCACTGTCTAATACAGCTCTTGTAGACACTCCATTCACCTTTACAGTGGTCTCCATGGAGGGACCCACTATTCTGGACCAGTCTGGAGAGGTGATAGTGGGGGCCTGGGCAACTGACCTTGCCACAAAAGGACGTGAGTTAGCATTTTGGTGCCCTCACTGGGATCATTTGGCACCTCTTAACCACTGATTTGTTCTCCAAGCTCTCCTTGTAGCCTATATGCAACTTTGTCAGTGTCTTTTGGGGACCGCATTCCTTTCATGTGCCCATCCTTCCCACAATTATAGCAAAACATACTTTCTGGAGTTTGAGCTGGCCGAGGCGCCACACTGGGAGCCAGGGCGGGGGTATTACTAACTGGAACCTTGGTGCCATCTCTGTCCAAGGGCGTGATAAGCATTTGGAGACATCGCGTCAGTTTCTCCACTTCCATGGTCAAGGAATTGAGTTTGAGCTGTTATCAGCAGGAGATACATGGGTGGGTACCCCCACCCCCATAAAGATGCAGTCGGATATAGGTCAGGCCTGCATTTGCAGGCGTGGCCTTCATAAAGGACTGTTTTTGAATTCTCGGATCTCTCTCAACAGTTCGCCCCATTGTGGCATATCTTTTTCCTTGTCAGAGCACTCATTGACTGCCAACCTCTGCCCCTGAACTTCACTTGATGGGCCACCCTCAGTCACTTGGGTCATAGCCGCAGCTATTGGTGCAGGTCCCTCCCGAGGTCGCCTTTTCTCAACTCCTCGAATTTCTCTCATTAACTCATCATAGGAGGGTGGGGATTCCAGTCGATTTGCCAGGCGTAATTGAAGCAACAGCAGTTCTGAGAAGGGGCAGACTTAAGGATCCTGTCCAGCCTGGTTCGGTCCAGTTCAATCGCTGGCAAACTACCTTTCTGAGGCATTCTTGCAACAATTTTTCCAGCCGAGATACATACACAGACAACAACTCCTTGGTACTGTTGTGCATCTCTTTACTCTCCACCATAGGTCTTCATCAGAATCTGGGCTCCTATACACATTCTCCAAGGCCTCAAGATAGGCCTGTGCAGTCACTTCAGGGTTACTGGGCCTGTTTAGCAATGGATGGTAGCCAGGGCAGGACCTCAGAGGCTCTCACTTAACCCTCTTTCGCCGCTTCTCGAGCATTGCCATTCTAGCACTTGGGGGCAACATAGTCTATCCAGGTCTCCCAGTCATCCTCCCTTGGGGGTGGGAGGTGCCAGAGAAGATCCTCAACCTTGGTAAGAGTCGTGACTAATGGCAGGTGCAGAAATAGGAGTCTGCATTGGTTCAGCCACCATTACGGGTACTGAGCGGGAGAGGGGTTAGGGAGAAACACCCAGGTGGCAAGAATAGTTTCTTCAGTCCTCCACAGTTTTCCTTCCCCCAGCAACCATTTAGCAAATTTCTCCTCAAAAGTTTTAGACAGTGGCGGGGCTCATTCCCCCAGGTCTTTACTTGTACTTAGTTATCACTTCAGGCAGTGAGGGCTCCCTCTGGGGTAATGGTCTGTGGCACTTTGAGCTATCTATGGGATCCTTAACTCTACTAGGCCAGGAAAGTGTGGGTGAGCAGATTAGCATGCCGACCACCACCACAGGGTTTTGTAAACTTCCACCTTGGAAAGTACTCCCTGTACAGTGTCCGTAGATGATACCCAGGGGATGTCCAGGATAAGCATAGCATTTTGGGGGTCAATCTCCTCCCTAGCACCACTCCACCAGCCGTGCACAGCCACTCTGTCGGGTACCATTTTTTCTTAACAGTGGTTCGTAATATGGCTACTAGAGGACACACAATCCCAGCGGTGAGCTTCCAAGATGTAACCCTAGATGGCGCTATCCCAGGGCTACTACCCTGCCTGATTTGCCACTAACAGGTTGAGGGCCTGGATCCAATGGCGGTGCCTCCACCCAGAGGTCAGGGTTTGCAATAGTTAAACTTACTTGGTCACAGCCCTCTGGGACACTGCAACCCCTTTCTTCCCACTAGTGGCCCACACAATATATCAGAATTACCTTCACAGTATACACTTACCCCCAGGACTAGTTCCGCACTGGGACCTCCTGTGAAATAAGATACAGTGCAACAATCACAGTACAGTACTTTAACATAGACAAATACCTCAGGCAGTATAACTTTGCTGAAACAAGCAGCTCTGATTTATTTAGGGGATATAACAAGGACAGCGGAAATCAGGTTAATTAGCTTATCACTTTACTATCTACCTATGGCTCTGTGCACAGGCCTATCCTACCAGTTACTGTCCCTGGGTACCCAAGCCCCTAGTGGCTAGTCCAAACTGTGGCAGCTGGTAGGGCCCTTCACACAGTGAAAAGAAAAATTAGCTTAAACAGTCAGCAGTACAGTGATTCCATTTGGATTTAATGTGGCAATTCAACAGGAGCGACTCTGAATTAGTACTCACGACCTCCAAACAAGATAGGGTCCTTCAACGTCAGTAGGGCTACTTTTGAGCTCCATGAGACTCTTCACACATTTATATGGTAAAAAAGAAAGTACTATACCAGGCAGGCTGCTTCATCCCGATGCATTACTGCACAATACCCGGGAGAACACACAGCAGATTCAGTTCCTGACAGATCGAGTGTAATTCAACAATTTCTCCAGTCTTCTACAGGTGAGCCTGGTTTCTACTCTTCAGAGATCCTTTGATTCTTTTCACAGGACGGATTCAGTCCTAACAAGCAGTTACACAAGCTGCAGACCGGAACTCTGGCCTTACACACGCTTTTTTGACTGAAACTGTGCACTGAAGGAGCACAGGGTTCTTTCCCTTCACTGCCAAAGCTAAACTGAAACTCCAACAGACAAAATCGGGCACTTCCTTTGAGTTCCTCCCAGTCCTTGACTGGATTGGCTGTCACCACAATAGACTGCTGCTGTTGGTCCAAAAGGCTTAAGTCTAAACTACATCTCCCAGAGTCACTGCCCATGCAATCCTCTCTTGTGGCTGGCTCAGATTATGAGTCCAAGTTCTGATTCGTCCAAGGCACCATTTTAGAGCTAGCTTACCCCACACTGATTGGTCCAGTTCAGCAGTTCAAAACCAGAATGGGGAACTAGGCAGACAAAGTTCTGACTGCAAAGAAAGCAGGTTAGACAAACTGTATTTTCATTATTACTCTACATGATTTCTGGCAAACAGTTACATCTTTCAGATAGGTTCCTTGCACTCCTAGTGACTGCAAAAATAGAGTGAATTGGCAGCAGCTCGAGTGGTACTCAAACAGAGAAGCACACAGTCCCCCATACAAACTAATTATGTCTGCAAGCAGACAGCTCTTAAAGAGACAGTACCAGAGGCTCTAAAAACACTCACTGATAAATGGCTTAAATGCCAAACACCATTCAGGCTTGGAGCATTCAAGCAAGCTCCTGGAAGTCTTTTGGGAATCCCCATTTGCAGGGGGGTTACAACTGTCTCACTCTGTCCTCAGTCACAGCTGAGACTGGAGAGATGACATCATTATAGAATTGTTACAGCTGCATGAGCCACATTTGGAATCTTCAGCTCAGAGTAGTTCTAGGACCTTGGGAATTCAAAGCCAGTCTTCCATTTGTCCTTGAGCAAGAAAGAAGCATCAGACTGTAGTTTGAGTTTTGCCTCCACACAGAAGGAAGTTTTTCTGTGTGTCACCATACTTCAAGTGGTGGATACCGTCCCCTCGGTCTCAGTGCCCCCTCCCTCCGGGGTAGGAAAAGGTCTCTGTGGGTTCCAGGGGCAATCCCCTTTTCCCACCAAGGAAAGAAGCTGCCTGAAATTACTTTGTCTGTTTGGATATACAGAAAAGGTTAAAGGACTTCGCCTGTGGGGCACCTGCAACGATTGGGTGAGTGTTTGGCTCCAGTTTAAGGGGCAAACATCTGTTTTTCAGTCAGGAAATGTTATTGGGGACTGCTGTTTGGGAGCACTATATACACTAGGACGAACAAATGGAGCAGTCAGTTTAAAGTTTAAATGGATTTAGAGTTCACAGTAGAGGGGGTGCATCAGTTCATCCACCATGCAATCTACAGTTTTACAGTCCTGAAGTTTCTGTGTGTGTTCAGAGAAATGGCCGGGTATGGGCTGTGGGAGCTGGAGGTGGATAGATCCCCATCTTTAGTAACCAGGTCCACCTCTACGGATTTCTTCTGTTTTTGCTACTCGCCTCATGCGCTTGGCCAGTGATGGGGTGGGTACCCAGACGTGGGTCGCAACTTGAAAATCTCTCTAGGAGTCGCAGACTCTAAGTGGTGTGGGGAGCCACAGGATGGGAAAATTACTCCTTGTAGGATGGAGTCTCCTGTTTGATGGGAGTTTCGAATTGAAGCACGAAACAAAATCTCTCTAGGAGTCACAGACTTCAGGTGGGTAGGAGCCACAGTTTGGGAGCCTCCTTGTTTGATGGGATGTCTTTCCAAGTAGAGTTTGGGTTCATTCGCCAAGTGAACCATCAGTAGAGTGGCCATCAGGGGAGCCAGGCCAGTTGGGCTGCTGTGTGTATCCAATGCGACATGTAAGTCCAGGCTGAGTGCCTGGTGGGTCCAAAGCCAGACAACAGCTGTAAAGTGTTCATTCCTCAAATGGACCGCTGTGTTTAACTTCTAATCTGCATTACAGTTACGTGAGCCCTGTGGGGGACCATACAGAGCTTTGTTTATGTTCAGTGAGTTAATAAATAAAGCCACACTGAAAAATCCCAATTCTGGTTCTGGACATTACAGTTATTGCTTCCTGTAGTTGGATTTACTTGGGTGCCCCTGTGCAGAGTAGTCAAACCTAGGCCTCTTGTGCCAAGTAGCCTCATCCTTCCCCGAACCTGTAGATATACACTCCCCACCAGGTATTGCTGCCAAATGCCAACAGCATGCCACCTGTCGTTGTTTTGGTAAAAGGACAGGGGTGGGAAGGGTTACATTAGGACTCCTCCCCCTTTTTCCTATTCTGTCCTGTCTGAAGATTTTGAATCCGTGTATCTCTACCTCTATATCAAGTATGTGGGGTTTGAGCCAGGTTTCTGAGATAGCTAACACATCTGGGGAGTACAGGCTTGTCCAGGCTTCTATTTCTGTATTTTTGGCCTTAGGCTATTGATATTCATATGGATTATCCTTTATGACTTGGTGTTAGTCCATTCTGGTTTGGTGTGGGAGGTGATGAGCATTGGCAGGGGGCCAGGGTTTGGTCTGATGTCACTCCTAGTAGTAATCTTTAGTTTTGCCAGGATCTTGATTATGAATCCTGGCACGGAGGGGATCCTTGGTCTACGGTCTGTTATACTAACATACTAACATACTATTTGCCAGCAGATTAGGCCTTATGGTCTATCAAGTCTGCTCGAACCAAGATCCTTAGTTGGGTGCGAGACCCTCCCATCCCTTGTGCTCCAGAAACCCTATCATCCATCCCCACCCCCGGACAGGCTATCATCTGATACATCCACTTTCTGTGTCTGTCCCACCTTTCTTAAAGCTCTCCACTGTGGATCTCTGAACCAGCTCACCAGGCAGAGCATTCCAAGGGTCCACCACCCTCTCAGTGAGAAACCTCCTCCTCTTTTCCCCTCACCTTCCACCTTCCAACTTCAAACCATGCCCTCTGGTGATGCCTCCTCGCTTTAGTCTAAAGATCCCTCCATGTTTACCCTATTTATTCCCTTGAGGTATTTGAAGACCTCAACTCATGTCCCCCTGTCTCTCCTCTCCTCCAATGAAAACAGGCAGAGCTCCTCAAGTCTGCTGTCCTCGTAAGTCAAATCCCTAGCCCTCGTATCATCTTTGTTGCCCTCCTCTGTACCTCTCCAGGAGCTGTATGTCCCTCTTCAGTGTGGTCTCCAGTACTGTACACAGTACTCAAGGTGTGGTCTAACCAGTCCATTGTACAGTGGCAGAATCACTTCCTTGCTCCTAGAGGTGATCCCCTTTGCGATGCATCCCAACATCCTGTTTGCCTTGCTAGCTGCTCTCCTGCACTGCTCAGTGTTATTCATACATGTATCCACCATGACCCCTAGGTCTTTTTCCCCTGTTGAGGCTTCCAGCACCTCCCCTCCCAGGGTGTACCTGTGTTTAGGGTTTCCCCGACCAAGATGCAACACCTTGCACTTGGTGATATTGAAATTTAATTTCCATGTGTGAGCCCAGCTTTCCAGGGTGTCCAGGTCCCCTTGCAGGGCCAACCTCCCCTCTTCTCCCTCAACTACTGCTCCCATCTTGGAGTCATCCGCGAAGAGACTCATTTCACACCCTATACCATCCCTGATGTCTGATATGTATGCATTAAACAGGATTGGACCCAGGACTGAGCCCTGTGGTACCCCACTACCAACCTCTGTAGGGTTCGAGAGCTCCCCACAGACCACTACTCTCTGAGTGCATCCAGCTATCCAGTTTTCAATCCATCTGACCATCAAAGGCCTACTCCTAACCCCATCAGTTTCTCCACCAGACCATTGTGGGGACAGAGTCAAACGCCTTGCTGAAGTCCAAGAATAATACATCCACAGGCTTACCCCTATCCAGTTCTGATGTGCCATTCCTTAGAGACTCTACAAGGTTGGTTTGACATGATCTACCTGGCACAAACCCATGCTGCCGACTATCCAGACCTCCCACCTCCTCCAAGTAAACCCCAATGCGTTCCTTTAGTATACTCTCCATTAATTTTCCCACCACCGAGGTTAAACTGATGGGTCTATAGTTTCCTGGTACTTCCTTGACCCCCTTTGTATGGATTGGTACCACATGTGCCTCGCCAATCCCTAGTACCCTCCCTGTCTCAAATGACCTGTTGAAAAGCTCCGCCAGAAGTGCAGCCAGTATGTCCGCCAATTCCCATAGTACTCTCGGATGAATGCCATCCGGCCCAGGAGATTTGTCTTTCTTTAGGGCCTTGAGGGCAAACCACACCCTTTTGGTGGGGATGGCATCATCATCCCCTCCACCTTACTGAATCTTTTTATCCTTATCCAGATCGACACTAAGGCACCTTTTCCCTCCCTTTTGCTCCATTTCTGCTGCTCCCTGATCCCACCCTGCCGCTTCTATCCCTTTGTGCCTTGCTTTGTAGATATCCCATCCCTCCCTAGTGAACACAGAGGCAAAGTACTCGTTAATCCTCTGCCTGGTCCCTCGCCTCTTCCACCCACCCTCTTCTGATCTCAATCTGCTGAGATGGCCTTAGTTTTCTCCCGCCCCAATGTACCGAAGAACCCCTTTTCCCTCCATGTATCCCCTGTGCCAGCCGATGCTCTTTACTGACTTTGCTCCTCACTCACCATACGGGTGACTTTTCTAGATGCAAGCTGGTACATTTCCTTATCCCTATCCCTCTTGTTGTTTTATATTTTTGTAAGCCGCCTTCTTTTCTCTGACTGCTACCTGGACCTCACTGGACCACCAGCATGGTTTATGTGACCTTGCTCCCTTCACGTTTCAACTTAGCGCAGATCCTGACTGCCTCATGAAGTCCCGTTTATGACCTCCATCTCCTTTCCACACTTGTTGTTGAGGTAATCCCTTCAAGTGATCCTTGAGAATATTTCCATGCCCATAAAGTCTGCCCCCTGAAGTCCACTGCCAGTGTCCTAGATCTCACCCCACTCCCCAATGCTTATTTGAAACCAGACAGTATTGTGGTCACTCCCAGTCAGGGGTCCTGTACAACCATGTCCCTTACCAGATCCCCATCTGCCAGAACCACATCCAGGACATGCTCCCCTCCCTTGTGGGCTCCATCACATGCTGTGTTAAGAACACATCCTGGAAGCCATCCAGCAGCCTCTGCTCCTTGGCCACCTTAGAGGACATGGTTCCCCAGTTAGTACCTGGCATATTAAGGTCCCCCATCAACACCACTCCTTCCCCTTTTGGACCACACTGGGCAATGATGTTGTCCAGCAAACCATCCTTATGTAACACATTAATTTGTACAGGATACCTCTTTGTCTGAGACCCTGTAGGCTTATTTCTGGGACGTATGGCTCGCATAGAGTACTGATATTAGGGTAATTGTGTAGAGGGGAGCTGGCTGTCTGTTCAGGTTTATGACGTTCATGTTGCAGGATGTGATCTGAGCTTAAGACCAACAGAGCATATAAGGTAACAGCAATTATTCCCCATACCATTTTTTTCCTTTCTTCTTTATTTTTAGGTTGTTGTTTTTTTTTAAATTGAAGTCTGGCTGGGGATTATTGTGATATATTTTTCTAGTTATGAACCACTCTGCAGTTACTTTAAAAATGTCTTGGTGGTTATGTGGCCCCTGATGTGTTAAGCCAGGAGCAGCTTGCCCGTTATTACAGTTCCAGAATTGGTGTTTAGTATGCCTGCGAGGGAAAGGAAGAAAGAAAAGCTGGGTCTGTATCTTTAAACAGGGCTTACCTCTTGTCCCTTTTACCACTGGCTAGGTAGATAATAAAGGGGTGGAGCTTTATGGCAGAAAGTCTATTTAATATGTGTCAGGGGAGGGACTGGGCAGTCGGGAGAAAATTCAAGCTGCTCCACTAGCTTCGGAGCAGAACTGAGCTCTGAGAAATTCCAGCTGTTGCTGCTGCTGCTACTGCTACACAGGACTGAGCTCCAATATGGCTCAAGGGCCACTTCAGTTTAAGCCCCTTGTGAGAAATACTTTTGCAGCACAGTTTTAAAATATAAAAATCGGCAGCTCAGTTCACAATAAAAGTCAGCAGCTCAGTTAAAATAATTTTACAACATAGCTCAGTTTACAATAGGGTCACTTTGGTTTAAAATTAATTTGCAGCTAGATTTTAAATAAATTAGCAGCTTGCAGGGGGGGAAATTAGCCACCACTACTAGGGGAAGATGTAAACTAAGCTAAATGCATTTTTTTCTTTTTTCCCCCCAGCCCGGGAGGAAAGTCCAACTGCCAAAAATGGCACCAAGTTCAAATAAGGCATTGGTGGGGCGCAAACTCTGTAGACTTTCCAGAGGGCGTACCTGCTGTTCGGCTGACTCGGCAGGCGGGGAGTTACTCCTGCAGCTGCGGCTGTGGTTTGGGAATGCCCGGGGTGGGGGCAGGGCAGCGACTGCTGTTTGGCCGACTTGGCGGGCGGGGAGTTGCTCCTGCAGCTTCGGCTGTGGTTTGGGAATGCCCGGGGGGGGGGCAGGGCAGCGACTGCTGTTTGGCTGACTCGGCGGGCGGGGAGTTGTTCCTGCAGTTATGGCTGCAGTTTGAGAATGCCCAAGGGGGCTGGGCAGCGACTGCTGTTTGGCTGACTCGGCGAGTGGGAAGCTGCTCCTGCAGCTACAGCTGCAGTTTGGGAATGCCCAGAGGGGCTGGGCAGCAACTGCTGTTCGACTGACTCGGTGGGTGGGGAGCTGCTCCTGCAGCTAAGGCTGCGGTTTGGGGATTGCCCAAGGGAGCTGGGCAGCGACTGCTGTTCGACTGACTCAGTGGGTGGGGAGCTGCTCCTGCAACTACAGCTGTGGTTTGGGAATGCCCCATTGAAAAAGCCCTTTTAGGAGCTGTACTGAACAGTTACTGTAAAACTAGTTATTTTCATGCAAAGTAATTTTAGTGCAAACACTAATGCAACCATAATTGTGTAAATTTAATTTTGTGCCAAGTCATTAGAACCACATTCACAATAATGGGAAAAGTGCTAATTAGCACAAATTTATTTTCACGCAAATTAGTGCTACAGTGAAAATAGTGACAATTATTTGACAGTGAAAATTCCAAGTTTTACAGTATTTGAAAATAAAAAATATACAATACAGGCAGGGGTGGTCACTCTGTCTCTGACACTGCTAGTGCCTGCCTGTTCGAGGAAGGACTTTGTTTTGCTTGTGTACTTAAAAAAAGCCCTTTAAGGGCAAATGGGCAGAACTCTTAATTAAAAATAAAAACTTAGTGGTGGTGCCAGCCTGTCATTGAGCTGAGGGACTCATTTTGCTGCTCTGCAGCCTGAAGTGTTTCCAAACTGTCCCCTTTATAAAGAGATTACACTACCCATTGTTCAAAGCTCTATCTGTAATGTTGGGAGGGATTAGGATAGCCCAGATGGCCAGATTATCACCTTTACAAAATGTTAAACCTTAACAACTTCCTGTGCCCCCCCCCCCCCCGGTCTTTCACTCTGGACCTCGACTGGCAGTCCCCAAACCCCCGACATAACATAAATCTCGAAGCCAGTGCCCCTGCTGTTGCAAGACTCTACAGATGCCCCCGCCTTTCAACCAGAATGGTGGGTGAGGGGTGCAGGATCAATGAAATAACGGAGTTAGAATATAAAAAAAGTTAGTGGTAAAACATTTTCATTTACTGGTAAAAATCTATCTCAATTCCAATATTTAACAGAGATTCAAATATTTAGTTCTTTAACTTTATTCACTGAAAACTTTGGAGACTACCTTCGAGCACAGGTGCTCATTCACAAAGGTTTCGTATCAAATACGTGGTCAGAAAGAACATCAAGTATAATAAGCAGTTCCAGAGGAAATGCTGTCAAGTCAGGCTCAAAATGCTTAACCCTTAGGCTGCTGACAGAATTTGAATGTATAGGAAATTTGGACAGATATATCCGTCCGCAGCACAGATCAATTACACACAGTTTTGAAAAAAGCCATACAGATTGTTCCATAAAAAGTCACAGGATATGTGCAGAGAGAAACCAAATAAAACCCTTTAATGGTTGCAGTTGCATAGGACTGCAAGGGCAGACTGCGAAGATCTTTCAAACGGATTAATCCTGGGGAGATTCAGCAGAGTATCAGGCAGTTTGTTTAACCAGTTAGCGGCCCTGACAGCAAATGACTGCTTGCCCAGCTTAGTATGCCAGAAAGGAGGCTTAAAGGCTTTCCTGGCCATATTCCTTGTGTTGCATTGCCTGAAGATGGTACAAAAACAACTTGTTAAAGCAGAGGGTGTTAGGCCTAGGAGCATCTTTTTGGCTACCAAACAGGTCTGGAGATTTATTCTGCAGGGTAAAGGCAAACAGTTAGTCAGTGCATAAAGGGTACAACTATGAGTGCAATTATCTACACCAAGTGCAAAGTGGCAAGCTTTATTACAGATCAGTTTTACTCTGTTAAGCACCATGTCACAGGCAGCTGCACAGACAGGGAGGCTATAATCTATAAGTGACAGGCAGTTGTACAGACAGGAAAGCTATAATCTATAAGTGACAGGCACTTGTACAGACAGGGAGGCTATAATCTGTAAGTGACAGGCAGTTGCATAGACAGGGAGGCTATAATCTATAAGCGACAGGCAGCTGCACAGACAAGGAGGCTATAATATATAAGTGACATACAGTTGCATAGACAGGGAGGCTATAATATATAAATGACCAGCAGTTGCATAGACAGGGGGGCTATAATATATAAATGACAGGCACTTGCACAGACAGGGTAGCTATAATATATAAGTGACAGACACTTGCACAGACAAGGAGGCTGTAATATATAAGTGACAGGCAGCTGCATAGACATGGAGGCTATAATATATAAGTGACAGGCACTTGCACAGACAGGGAGGCTATAATATATAAGTGACAGGCACTTGCAAAGACAGGGTGGCTATAATATATAAGCGACAGATGGCTGCATAGACAGGGAGGCTATAATATATAAGTGACAGGCATTTGCACAGACAGGGTGGCTATAATATATAAGTGACAGGCAGTTGCACAGACAGCGAGGCTATAATATATAAGTGACAGGCACTTGCACAGACAGGGTGGCTATAATATATAAGTGACAGACAGGGAGGCTATAATATATAAGTGACAGGCAGTTGCACAGACAGGGAGGCTATAATATATAAGTGACAGACACTTGCACAGACAGGGAGGCTGTAATATATAAGTGACAGGCAGCTGCATAGACAAGGAGGCTATAATATATAAGTGACAGGCACTTGCACAGACAGGGAGGCTATAATATATAAGTGACAGGCACTTGCACAGACAGGGAGGCTATAATATATAAGTGACAGGCACTTGCACAGACAGGGAGGCTATAATATATAAGTGACAGGCACTTGCACAGACAGGGAGGCTATAATATATAAGTGACAGACACTTGCACAGACAGGGAGGCTGTAATATATAAGTGACAGGCAGCTGCATAGACAAGGAGGCTATAATATATTAGTGACAGGCACTTGCACAGACAGGGAGGCTATAATATATAAGTGACAGGCACTTGCAAAGACAGGGAGGCTATAATATATAAGTGACAGGCACTTGCACAGACAGGGAGGCTATAATATATAAGTGACAGGCACTTGCACAGACAGGGTGGCTATAATATATAAGCGACAGATGGCTGCATAGACAGGGAGGCTATAATCTATAAGTGACAGGCACTTGCACAGACAGGGCGGCTATAATATATAAGTGACAGATGGCTGCATAGACAGGGAGGCTATAATATATAAGTGACAGGCAGTTGCATAGACAGGGAGGCTATAATATATAAGTGACTGGCACTTGCACAGAGAGGGTGGCTATAATATATAAGCGACAGATGGCTGCATAGACAGGGAGGCTATAATATATAAGTGACAGGCACTTGCACAGACAGGGTGACTATAATTTATAAGTGACAGGCAGTTGCATAGACAGGGAGGCTATAATATATAAGTGACGGACAGTTGCATAGACAGGGAGGCTATAATATATAAATGACAGGCAGTTGCACAGACAGGGAGGCTATAATATATAAATGACAGACACTTGCACAGACAGGGTGGCTATAATATATAAGTGAGACAGTTGCATAGACAGGGAGGCTATAATATATAAGTGACAGGCAGTTGCATAGACAGGGAGGCTATAGTCTATAAGTGACAGAATGGAGCTTGCTACAGTAAGGCATCTAGCATCCCTGGTGAGATTGTTCCAGTTACGGTACAGGGAACCCAGTCTTCTGTTAACAGTGGCTACTAGACTGTCAACATGGGGCAAACAATAAAGTGTCATTCAGAGTTACTCCAAGGTATATTAATTTGGTATAATTAATATTGTGTGAATGTGCAAAACATTTATATTTTCAACTAACATACTAAAGTACGGTCAAAGCAAAAATAGGGCTGTTTTAGAAAGTCAATCAGTTAATGGAGATTCAATACAGCAGTGCTCTCAGAGGGTCAACAGCTCATCTGACCAACATTACACAGCTCAGCTAGCCTTTACCATCAATCAACAGTAATGATCTCTGACCACTTTAAGTTGAACTTGTCACCTCCCAAGGGGCACAAGTAAAGTTCTAGCGCTGCAGAGAGCTCTGGACACTCTCCAGCAATAATACTGACATGCGCTGCCTTGCAGATCTACTATGAACTCTCAACATTTAGTCAAAAGACAGAAATGCAGGGACCAGAACAAGGTCATTTAACAGCCAGCTAAGTAATACTAGTGCCCCAGGTCAGGAGACAAAGGAACCCTACAGTTAACAGTAAAAGTAATTTACTTTTCTTCCAAAAAGCAAACTACATTTTCAGCAGTGTCATAAACTGGTTCACGTTATGTTACTGTTTCAGCTCTACTAGCCTTTAAGTGAACCAGTGGGTGTTTCTGAGTAACACATTGCTGCAAAGGACCACTTTAAAGCAGTATAAAGTTTATGTCCTTGCTAGGCTGTTACGTTGTTGTCACAGTAATCTGTGTTTTGTTGTAGAACTCTGTAGGCAAAGAGCAGCTGGCACAATGTCTGGCTCTAGGCAGGCAACCCGTAACATGGAGCGGCCTTCCTTAGGAGCTATTTTAGTCATATTTTGACTGTTTTTGTTACTCATAAAAAAAATCTATTACCTCCATAAAGCCCAGCTCATAACTTCTGTGTATGAGCCAAGCAGCCCCAAGCACTGCCCTAAAAAAACACAGCATAATTATGACGTGAGGTAGGGAACAGGGCTGCAGGCATGCTACACAGTTAGTAATGGAATCCGGAGAGGAGGGCTGCCTAAATTTACTAAGATTACCTTTGCTGGCAGGTATACCTGTATGGGGTTATGATATATGCTATATTAGGACTGTGTCAGTTGCTCTTTAGGAGGGGCATGGACTATATCACATAGCTCTAAACTGGTACTTACCACCAGCAAGTCAATCAGAAACCCTCGCTAGGATAAAAAAAGAAGTCTGTACTGCTGAAACAATAGAATTGGGACCAGTATTTAAATAAAAAAGGTTTGTACTGTTGTGACAATAGAATTGGGACTAGTATTTAAATAAAAAGGTCTGTACTGTTGGGACAATAGAACTGGGACCAGTATTTAAAAAATCAGCTTCTGGGGCCAGCTGGTGGCCCAACGGTAGCAAGTCATCCTACTATGCAGGTGACCCGGGTTCAGGAGAGGGTGGCAGCCGTGGTCTGAGCATACTGATGGTGGTATGCAGAGGGTGGCGCTCTGCCCTACTGCCGTAGTGACCTCTGTGGTGGGCCATGCAGTTCTGCCTCTTCCACTGGGAGTGGCCTGCAGTCAAGGCCTCCAGGGCACTGAAGAATTGCAGTGGGTAAGGGCGAAAACAAGCAAAAACCTCTGCACTATCTACATGACTGCCCCAATTCTTTACGGCCCTATGCAGAGCAGCAGTGCTGGTTCTTTTGGGCCCTGTGTAGAGTAGCAGTGCTGGTTCTTTAGGGCCCTGTGTAGAGTAGCAGTGCTGGTTCTTTTGGGCCCTGTGTAGAGTAGCAGTGCTGGTTCTTTTGGGCCCTGTGTAGAGTAGCAGCAGCAGTGCTGGTTCTTTTGGGCCCTCTACTGTGTAGCAGTGCTGGTTCTTTGGGCCCTAAGCAGAGTGGCAGTGCTGGTTCTTTTGGGCCCTGCGTAGAGTAGCAGTGCTGGTTCATTTGGGCCCTATGTAGAGTAGCAGTGCTGGTTCTTTTGGGCCCTCTACTGTGTAGTAGTGCTGGTTCTTTTGGGCCCAGTGTAGAGTAGCAGTGCTGGTTCTTTTGGGTCCTCTACTGTGTAGCAGTGCTAGTTCTTTTGGGCCCTGTGCAGAGTGGCAATGCTGGTTCTTTTGTGCCTTGCACTGTGTTGCATCAGGGCTGAGTGGTCATCAGGTGACACCCAAAGACTGGGAGGAAAAGCCGGATTAAAAAAAAAAAAAATCATCTTCCACGGCATAAATCAGTGCAGCTCTTCATTAAGAAATGCCCAGCTATGTATGTTGGAGAGGTAGAAACACATTGCATTGACCATTTCAGAAGATACTACAGAGCAGTGAGAAATGACTTCTGATAAACCTACACTGCAAAAGTTTGATGACTTCACTTTATTTTAGCCTTGTTGTTTGTCCCTGTATTCTCCCCCAAGGAGTGTAGCCAGAAATCTGAGTTTGCACACACACATACACTTTAACTGCCGCCTTCCCCCCTGCCTGATTACATACAGTCATGAATCACTGCATAATTTTAACACGTACCATAGAAAATGATATACTGATATCCTAGCCATGTCCCAACAAATAACAGAACTTTTATTTAAACTTCCACGACCACCACCAAGCAGTGGATTTCAGACACAGTATATCAGTGGCATGTTCTTCTCCACTGCTGTAATTTCACAATAGAATGATAAAGGTTAGAAAAATTCATATAACTTGTGACTGGTACTAATAAAACTCTACACAAACGTGCAGAGTGATTATGCTTATCTATTCTGCTGCCCCCCTTCCCCCGCACTCTTCTAGTCTCAGCTTAGTACCTATTTCCTCGACTGCGAGAGGAGCAGGTGAACAGTCTCCTCCAAGAATGACACCAAAGTCCTGCTTCTGAGCAGGAGGAGATGATAGGCAATGCATGCCTGGCTGTATCCCCTGGAAACTGAATAACCTATAGGGTGGGTGGTGAATCCCTATTAATTAGGACACGTCTGAAATGCATACTTGTTGGTCCCTGCTTATGAAGCAGAGGAGCCAGACGTGATGGACCTAGAGTCTCCTCGGACTATACATTACTATGTGTTACTATGATGCACCCACACTTCGTCACCCAGGGGATTAGGAGACTTGGTGTACCCAGGTTCCCCTGCTGGGCAGTACAGCACACTGCTGCTGAGTCACTGAGTGGGACAGAAAAATGTTAGCTTTAGTAAAAAGATAAAGCTCCTAACTCTTCTGGGAGGTTTAGTTTGATAGGCAATTTAAAGATTTCCAAAAGTTGAGCTTTTCAAAACGAATTCATAGATTTTTGTATGTAACTAAAAAATGGCAGAGATGGTGCAATACAGAGCAGGTCTTGGTACCTGTGCTATTTCCCAACTGATTATTTCATATGTTACTACAGCAGTTCAAGAATTACAGAGCTCCCAGAGAAATCCCTTGTAATGTGGGAGTTGTTTGGATGCCTCTATTATGCAGACAGGGAGTTTGTGGTAATGTCAAGGTATCCAGTGAAGCTGGTGATAAACAGATTGCTCAGGCACAATGTTCCTTTATGAAATGTAACCCAGAAATTTGGGGAGACATTTTCAAAGGAGATGTGCTGGTGCATCTCAAGAAATGTGCCGTAGAGTGATATTCAAAAAGAGGAGATGCGCCGCACATCTCAGACTGTGTGGAAGTGCAGCAATAATGTATGCAGCGCATCTCCAGGGGGTGTGCCCATGAATATGCGGCACATCCCCATATTCAGCAGAGATGTGCGGCGCATCTGCCTGCAGATCTTGGAGATGTGCCACAAAACGTCAGGTGTGTAAAAAAACACGCCTAACTTGTAGCCACCCACAGGCGGGCTGCTGTACTGCACACAGCAGCACAGCAGCTGCCAGCCCCTGGGTGGCTAGCCAGCCCCCCATTCCCGAACCACCAATGTAGCATAAGATAACATATACCATATTCCCTGGTAATCTAATGATACCCCCCTCCCATCCTCAATACGATCGCCGCATATATTCTTACATATTGTACCCCAATTCCCTGGTACTCCAGTGGCCCCCCGTCCCTGTAACATGATCATACCAAAATAAACCCAAATCATAGTCCCTAGTAGTCTAGTGGTACCCCCCCTTGCATCTCCGAACTTGGAGCATAGCGAAATACAAAGGCACCGCCGATCCTGGTTCGATGCACATTCCATAATTGAATCAGGACCAGGATCCTTCTGCGGTGTATCACAGGTAGCACCACATGCTTCCTAAAGTGTAGTATTCCCCCCACCCCGTCACCGATCAGCACAATAATAAATTTTAAGCTCGACCAGTGGGAGTGTAGTGCATACAGTAGGCTGTCATTCAGTGACAGCTCAGTCGGTGGGCAGCCGTGGAGGTGTGTAGTGGGGCCTGTGCTGCCCACCGGCTTCATGGCGATGCTGGGACAGGGGGAGCAGGGTGGGATGTGGGTTCCTGAGTGGGTGGGGGGTCCACTAGACTACCAGGAATTGGGATTACAATTTATTATTGTGCCGATTGGGGACGAGGCAGGGGAACACTACACTTTGGGAAGCATGTGGGGCTACCTACGATATACCACACAGGGATCCTGGTCCTGGTTCAATTATGGAATGTGTATCGAACCAGGATCCAGGACCGCCGGTGCCTTTGTATTTTGCTGTGCTCCAGGTTCAGGGATGCAAGGGGGTTACGACTAGATTACCAGGGACTATGATTTGGGTTTATTTCGGTATGATCGTGTTCCGGGGATGGGGGCCACTAAACTACCAGGGAATTGGGGTACACTATGTATGAATATATGCGCCAATCATGTTGGAGATGGGAGGGGGACACCACTAGACTACCAGGGATATTTCATGTACCTGACAGTGTCAGGCACGATCGGGTATCGAGGTTGGGAGGGGGGCCACTACATTGTGCTGCTACACAGCACTGGACTGGGGGGGGTTGCAGGCCTTTGGGCACATCCTGCCGGGCACATCCCTGCTCCAGTCATGCAAATGGAGCCATAATGAGATGCAAATGGAGCCATAATGAGATGCAAATGGCCCCTTTGTGCCTTGCAAGCCTAATGGACCCATTTTCATGTTTTGGTCTGAATATCTGGACTTTGGGCACCGCGCATCTCCAGGATGCGCCGTGCATCTCCAGGATGCACCGTGCATCCCCATTCCAGGTATTCAAGCCAGACAGGGGATGTGCTGAGTGGCCCCGCATTTACGCCACTCACTTTCTCTGCTACTTTCAAACGAGATGCGTGATTGCGCATCTCATTTAAATATAACATTGTATTGTGCCAGCCCATTTGTTTTGGGCAGTGCATCTAGATGCACGGCACAGACCTGGGCTTTCAATATGGGAATCCCAATTTCTGAATCACTATGGAAAACAAAAGCAATTAGGGAACTGCACAATTCCCTTTTAACTGCTAAACTGAAAGACAGCTTTGTCTACCAGAGGAGGACTAAATAAGTCTCTACAAAGTAAAATGAAACTTATTCCCACGGATCACACCATTATCTAATCATCTGGCAAGCCCTTTCTGTATCAGATTGTTCTCACAGAACACTCTGAACTCATACATACTGTATCTTGCTGTCCTTCACTGAGAGATTCTGAAACTCTTGTGGACAGGAGAAAGCAAGTTAGAAACACAGAATGCCTTCATCTTACCTTCAAGGACTACTTCCTTCCCAGTCTTCTTCAGGGCCTGCACCGCCTCGTCGTGTGTAGCATCCCGCAGGTCATAGCTATTCACAGACAAAATGGCATCCCCAATGTACAGAGCTTCTGTCTGATCCGCTGCCAGTCCCTTGAAAATCTTGGAGATCAGAATTGGCATTTTGTTCTCCTTCCCCCCTTTAAATAAGAAAAGGAAAGAAAGTCCATCTCAATAAAAGTTGAAGTGCTGGACACAGATGGCTTGAAACACAAAATATGTTAATACGGTGTTAGTCTACGCCTTGGAATTGAACTTATACCACATGTATTACTTCTAGTTCAACCAGTCACCCTGCAAGTGCTCACACTATCGACTCCTGGAAGAGAGGAGACAGAGAGGTGACATAACAGAGACCTACAAGTGCCTCACGAGGTGCAGGGGGAGTCGCTTTCAAAGAAAGAGCACCAGGACTGGAGGGAGGCATGCAATGAAGCTGGGGGAAAGAGTTCAAGACAGATGTGAAATACTTCTTCACTGAAAGGGTGGTAGATGCCTGGAACAGACTGCTGGTGGAAGTGAGTGAGGCTAAAGACTGGGGGGCTTCAAGCATGCACAGGATAGACATGGGGTATATTACAAAACAGGCAGGGGGGTGGGAGGGTCGCCGAAGGCCAGACAGCATCTGCAGAGGCAGATAAGGCAGGGAACATCTAGACAGACTGGGTGGGCCAAGAGTCCTTTTTTGCCAACAAATTCTACGTTTCTAGTGAAATAAAGAGTCTGTCTGTCTATCTGTCTGTCAGTGACTGTGTGGTTCAGGTGACAGAACAACAAACTGTGAACCAGAAGATCCCAAGTTCAAATTCCACCAAAGACACAGAATCACTGTGTAACCTTGAACAAATCAGATGACCTCCCCAGATTTTTGTTCTCCCAGGTTTAACACTGGTCAGAAGTACCACCCAAGTGAAGGTCTCACATCTCTGTGGTGCTAACATGAGTAAGTAAATCAAACAGAAAACTCAGCGTTTAAATCTATGCCTTGCAGGTCTATGGGGGAGCAGTTATCCTATGGGAGCTGGGACTACAGCACTGTATGCAGGGCACGTGAGTCACGGGCTTGCTACATACTGGTAGATAAAGTTGGGACAAGAGCAACAAGTCCCACATAGAAACACAGACTTTGTGGCAGAGAAGGACTGCTTGGTCCACCCAGTCTGCCCATTTTTCCCTACCTGCAGTAGCACCGTAGACCCTATTTAATCTCTGCCTCTTTTCCCATCCCCCATTCCATTCCACTAAGATCCCCTTATGCATAAACCATGCACTCTTGAACCCCATCAGTTTTCACTCCCACCAACTCGGCTGGTAGGATGTTCCACTAATCCACTACCCTTTCTGTGAAGAAGTACTTGCTCATACCTCTCCTGACTCTACCACCTCTCCAACTTCACAGCATGTCCCTTGTTCTTATGCACTTCCCCCCCCCTGAAAAATAACTTTTCTGTGTACCTTATTTACCCCTGTGAGGTATTTAAAGGTTTCTATCAAATCTCTCCTCTACCTTCTCTCTTCCAAGGTGTACATATTGAGGTCATTTAGTCCCTCCTCATAAGGCTTTTGATGCAGATCAAAACAATAGAGAATCGCCCCACGTACATGTTGTGCATAAGGTAAATGGATAAATCAGAGAAACAAATAAATACTTTGCATGTACATCCCATGTAGGATAAAGAAAACTCAGCGCACTACTCCGATGAAGCTAAAGCACAGAGTTTTTTTTTAGCTTGCATGGGATGTACGTGTGAAGTATTTCTTTGTTTCTCCTTTTAATGCAGACCCCGCACCACTTTAGTTGCTCTCTTCCAGGCGACCTCCACTCTTTCAATATCCTTCCAGACACGCGGCCTCCAGAAATGGAAACAGTATTCTTTTTTTTGTGATATTTCTTTATGCTCCCCCAAGCCCTAGGCCTGGGGCCCGACAAGAGTCCCCGTCACCATCCCACCACCCTCAGTACTGATATAGCCTAGATGACCTGCCATATCCCTTCACGGGGTGGGGGGGCCCTCTGGGGCAGGGGAATCAGGAGAGAAAACCTGCCCAAAGACTTCCATCTATGCTGGACAAACAGCAAGGGTTGGCATGGACACTTCCAGACTTCATGGCAAGTGGGGACTGGCTGCCATCATCCGGTTGGCCGAGCAGCTGTATTTTCCTGTGTAACCCCTAGATGGCGCTATCCCAGGGGCTACTACCCCTGCCTGATTTGCCACTAACAGGTTGAGGGGCCTGGATCCAATGGCGGGTGCCTCCACCCAGAGGTCAGGGTTTGCAATAGTTAAACTAACTTGGTCACAGCCCTCTGGGACACTGCAACCCCACTTTCTTCCCACTAGTGGCCACACAATATATCAAATTACCACAGTATACACTTACCCCAGGTCTGGTTCCGACACTGGGACCTCCCTGTGAAATGAGATACAGTGCAACAATCACAGTACAGTACTTTAACAGACAAATACCTCAGGCAGTATAACTTTGCTGAAACAAGCAGCTCTGATTTATTTAGGGGGATATAACAAGGACAGGGGGAAATCAGGTTAATTAGCTTATCACTCTAATAATCTACCTATGGCTCTGTGCACAGGCCTATCCCTATCAGTTACTGTCCCTGGGTACCCAAGCCCTAGTGGCTAGTCCAAACCGTGGCAGCTGGTAGGGGCCCTTTCACACAGAGAAAAGGAGAATTAAACAGTCAGCAGTACAGTAATTCCATTTGGATTTAATGTGGCAATTCAACAGGGAGCGACCCTGAATTAGTACTCACGACCTCCAAATAAGATAGGGTCCTTCAATGTCAGCAGGGCTCACTTGAGGTACACAAACCTCTTCACACATTTATATAAAAGAAAGCACTATACCAGGCAGGCTGCATCTGTATCGATCGCAATTACTGCACAATACCGGGAGAACACACAGCAGATTCAGTTCCTGACAGACCGAGTGCAATTTTCAGCAATTCCTCCAGTCTTCTACAGGTGAGCCTGGTTTCTACTCTTCAGAGATCCTTTGATTCTTTTCACAGGACGGATTCAGTCCTAACAAGCTGTTACACAAGCTGCAGACCGGAACTCTGGGCCTTACACACGTTTTTTGACTAAAACTGCACACTGAAAAGCACAGGGCTCCTTCCTTCTTCACTGCCAAAGCTCAACTGAAACTCCAACCGAAAAACGGCACTTCCTTTGAGTTCCTCCCAGTTCTTGACTGGATTGGCTGTCACCAATAGACTGCTGCTGTTGGTCCAAAAGGCACTGAAGTCTAAACTACATCTCCCAGAGTCACTGCCCATACAATCCTCTTGTGGCTGGCTCAGATTATGAGTCCAAGTTCTGATTCGTCCAAGGCACCATTTTAGAGCTAGCTTACCCCACACTGATTGGTCCAGTTCAGCAGTTCAAAACTAGAATGGAGAACTAGCAGACACAGTTCTGACTGCAAAGAAAGCAGGTTAGACAAACTGTAATTTCATTATTACTCTAAATAATTTCTGGCAAACAGTTACATCTTTCAGATAGGTTCCCTTTGCACTCCTAGTGACTGCAAAAATGAAGTGAATTGGCAGCAGCTTGAGTGGTACTCAATCAAAGAAACACACAGTCCCCCATACAAACTAATTATGTCTGCAAGCAGACAGCTCTTACAGAGACAGTACCAGAGGTTCTAAAAACACTCACTGATAAATGGCTTAAATGCCAAACACCATTCAGGCTTGGAGCATTCAAGCAAGCTCCTGGAAGTCTTTTGGGAACCCCCATTTGCAGGGGGGTTACACCTGCTTTTTGCCCCAACCCCCCCCCCATGCAGTGGCCCAACAGTGGCAGCATCCTGTGGGGGGAGGCGTTTGGCAACATGTCGAGGCTTAACGACACCATGAACACCAGCCACAAGCCACCACCAGGAGCTGCCAACAAGCAGTCTGGGACTGTCCCACCCTCCTGGGAGGGAAGTGTCCATAAGACGCTTGTGATTCCCTCCCTGCCTGACTCCGCTCCTGATGTCCAGGCTCGGGGCACAAACCCGAGCACCCAGCATGCTGAGCAAACATCCATCGCTCGGTGCCATGGAGTTGGAGGACACAGTATTCTAAGTGAGGATGTACCAGTGATCTATACAGAGGCATCACCATGTCCCTCCTTCTGCTAGTAATACCTTTCCAAATGCATCCCAGCATCCCACCAGCCCTCCCAACTGCTCTGTATCATTGCCTGGTCACCTTTAGATCATCAGAGATTATTACCCCCAGATCTCTCTCCTGCTTGGGGGTCATCAATAACACTCCCCCCCATTCTGTACTCTGCTCCTGGGTTTCTGTGACCCAAGTGCATTATTTCACATTTTTTCACATTAAAACCCAGCTGCCATACTCGTGACCACTCGTCAAGTTCTCTCAGGTCTCTGCTCATCTTTTCCACCCCACCTGGAGTATCCACCCTATTGCAGATTTTGGTGTCATCCACAAACAGGCAGTCCTTTCCCTCCAGAGCCTCTGCAATATCACTCATAAAGACATTAAACAGGACCAGTCACAGCACCGATCCCTGACGCACCCCGCTGGTCACCCTGCCCTCCCGAGTGAACTCTGAGTGACTATGAACAGACCAGAGTAAGTTGACAGCGGCATCAGCACATCTGGGGGAAATGGGAATAATTTCCTACTGGTTAGCAGTAGTGTGACAGACAGATTTGTAGTTCTGGAATTCACTGAATTCCAAAATAAATGAAAAACCCAGGGATCTTTTAAATACATGCTGTATCACGGCACAAGTCATAACCAGAGTTGAGTGATGCTGTTGCCAATAACAGCAGCATCTCATGCCTGGTCACAGTGCTTTTCTGACGCCCAGAAGACGCTGCATGTCAGAGCTCTAAGGCTAGAGGGGATCATTAATCTAAAAGGGTACGCTACACAATTCTCTGCAAGTTAAAGAAACTGCCCGAGGCAGATACATTTTGACATCTGGACTGTAGCATCATATTTATGGATTATCCCGGCTCTTTTTTCCAAGCAACTGAATTACTTAGTAATTTAAAAGATCTAATTTGAATTTGTAAGAAGTAGAAGGAGCATGTGGACAAATGTCTGAAACACATGCAGTGCAGTTTGGTTTCTCCGGCACTTTTAACACTCAATCCCATAGCACATATATGAGTTGAAACATTCTGCGTTTAACCTAATTCAAAATGGCCACCGCAGCCTGCGTGAGAAATATTTCTGCACTTTTCACAAACAGATCCTTACCTGGCATGGCTAGGAACAGCAGAATTTACAACAGCTAGAAGTTCTGGTTGCAAGAACTATTGGATACACAGGACCACCATTTTGTTTTTGTAAAACAGAAAGTGCTCTTAAAATTTGCAGGGGCAACCCCTTTAAATCAATACATTTCTGTACAGCACACTTATTCATCCCTGCTTATGAAGAGAGGGAGGAAGCCAAACATGACGGACCGAGAGAAAACTGCCATGTTATCATCAGGTTCCATAGCGTTTTTGGAAAGTCCACAGCCGACACAAGTTTTCACTACAATATTGCATTACTGCTAATTCATAAACAGGATCCAATATATCAGATATTATACAATGGCAAGAACATTTCCTGGACTCTGATTGGTCAGTGTGTCCCTGGCACAGTGAAGTTATCCCAGCACAACCTCACTGTATTGCTTTGGATCCCTTGGAGGTCACACTAAAAATCTACTAAAAACATTTTTTTATTTTTATTTTTTTTATTTTGTATAACAACGAGCCACTGTATAATAACAATAATGCACTCCAGGGTGTGGGTTGTGCTGGGATAACCTCACTTCTGGGACAGTGGACGCACTTGGCCTGCGGCCTCGTGCCCAACCACCCAGGTGTGAGGTTATCCCAGCACAACTCACACCCTCTTGTGCATTATTGCTTGATTTATACATCCACTGAATATAGGGGAAAACAGGAACATTATTCGAGTGGCTCTTCTTGTCAATTATTAGATGATAAGGGAGTAATCCCTTTTCAGGAGCTGCAGGAACTATCATTTACCAGCCACAGATCAATATAGATACCCCCAACTCAGCTCATATATGCAGACACTGGGGCAGGAGGCCAGCTACCTTCCACAACAGCAGTCTCTCTCACATAGAGTATTAACCGGGGCTCAGAAAGAGGAAGTGCGGCAACACCTGATAGGGCATATTTATAAGGCCCTATTGGCAATCAACTCGGAAACTACATCCCATATCCTGGGAAGATGGAATGCTGACTTGGGGGCTGGGCATTCCTAAGAGATGTGGCTTAAGTTTACATTGCTTGCTATAAAGGTCACCTGTGTTCCCTACTTAAGGAGATTTGCATGGAAATGTCAGGTCCATTTTTTCCACTCCCTTGCTGTAGCATCCAAGTAACTGGGCAGAGACAGGGGTTACTGCTGGAGTGTGTGAGAGACGGATTTGGTGGACCAGGCACACATCTTTTAGGCGTTCCCCCTCCTTTACCCCTACTGAGCAGTGGTGCAGGGGGAAATATAAACTATGGTACACAGAATCTGGTAATAGTATCTCTAGCTTTACTGAGTATCCCTGCAGAAGAACATAAAATATGCAATAAACCATTGAAATGTTTGTTGATTATATGAGCAGCAGCAGAAAAGGTCATTACAAGGTTATGGGTAACACCACATGCCCATCGGTGGATATGTGGAGAAAACTGGTACATGATAGTTGTAAGATAGAACAGTTGAATGCAGAATTAAACAATGCTACTTCTGCTTTTGAAGAAGTCTGGCGTCGCTAGGTTTTACTTAGCTTTGACATGAACCCTTCTTTTATTGCATGAAGATCCTGTGGCAGCCGTGCAGAACTGCATCATCTGCTTTTACCAATCAAGTCTGTACTTTTCGTGCCCATAAGAAATTGGAAATGGTGTGCTGCTGAGAATCCACTGTTCCACCTTACTTTTACTGTATTCTTGTGTTATTGTTTTGCTATGCTATTTCACCCTGCCTCTCCTTATGTACTGTACAAGATTTAATAAACATTTATAAAAAAAAAAGCTTATTCAATATATGTACTAATCAAGGAACATTATGAGGCTTTGTCATTACAGACTTAATGTAAAATTAGCACTTACCGAAATCTAAGGTCTCAGAACGGCTCCTGAGGACACCCACGACTATTTACATAACTAAGGCTGCTAATGCATATTTCATTGGTTCATTATAGCACCAAATATTTAGTTTTCACACATTCTTTAAAAATTAAACTTTTGAAAAACCATTATACAACTCAGAAAATAAAAAATTCAAAGTAAACTTTAAGCCAGGTTCTAAGCCTGGGACAGGAACAGCAGAAGCAGGTCATATGATGGGGTCTCGAACAGAAAAAACTGAAGACAGTGCTCTCAGTAAATCCCAGTGCAATCAAAGAAACACTTTAGTGGAAAACAGGAGCACTTGCAGTCTTGGACTATCTGCGATTTCATTCTTCTTATTACTGCGGTTCCTTTAGAATACATCAAACAAAGCCTCGTCAGTGTGTATGCTCTGGCATGCTGGAACCAGGACAAGAAGAAACCTCATGCTTCGAGTCTAAGACGGCCTCCGCCAGGGGGAGATGCTGTGGCATAATCTCAATTCTATTACATAGCCTTCTGAATTAATGATTGTCAAATCTATAATCAAGTAAAACGTGATACTTTAAGGTATGTGCTGCTGCACTTATATACTGCCCCCCCACCCTCGTCATGTTTCAACTAGATCAGTTACTACTTTTATAGTGCTTATACTTACTCTTAATAGGGAGGATTGGAAGAATAGCGGGAATATGAATATGATGGTGTCTGTATGGATACTCGACTCTAACAGGAAAGTTGAGCAATGCACCACTCAGAGGTGGTTCTGTTGGATGCATGGTGGCAGTGCGCTTGGCAGTGTGGGTGACCACGCCACCATAATACCCCCCCCACCTGCGTGCCACAGCATGCACTGGCTAGATTTAAATCCCGGGGTGGATTTGCCAAGGACAAGGAGAGCTGCTGTGCCACTCCCTGTCATACTGCAACAGCATACAACTGATAGCCCTTCTTTTGTTTGTTTTTAGTCCCAAGCAAAGTTTCTGTTTTAAATAACAGGGTGCCATGGCCGATGCAGTAATAAAAAACCCAGTCATGCCACAGTTGTACACATCGGTGGGGCTGTATTGTGACAAAACACCTTCCAAAACGTCTGACACCAAGTTCTCTGCACTGGCTATGTTGGCGTTTTGTTTCTCCCCATGAGCTCTTTTATACGCGTTGGTTATTCAATAAGTCAGAGACAGTGGACCAGGGCATCTGGAAATGTAATGCCTGATCTCACAGTGAAATCTTTGGTAGATCATCGAATTGTTGAAGGATCTCAACTTTTTTTTACTTTAAAGCATTAATGCGTTCTGCTTAGACATGGTAGTTTGTTCAGTCAGCGGTGACTAAACGCTCAGATCGGATCAGCAATCAACTGTATTTGTGTGGGACAAACGCTTATCTTGTCTCAGCAGGCAGATGAATAACTCAGCAAGTAACAAACTTAAACAAAATGCCATGAGGAGTAATGTGTCTATCAGCAGGTGACAAATAAACTGACCGGGCAGCAGACAACCATTGTGTGTGTGTGTGTGTGTGTGTGTGTGTGTGTGTGTGTGTGTGTGTGTGTGGTACAATCACACGTTTAGATACTGGCTGATAAGCACTTGTTAACACTAATTTTGCACCTAATCAAGGCTATAAGATCAGATTGTCTACCACTCTGGCGTCCAGTATACATGGCAGCCAACAGACGTTATATAGCAGACAAATAACACTGGAATCTATGTGTGCAGTTTTAGCCTAATACTTTTGTCCAGTGTATCTGAATGTCTGTTATAGCTGTGTCCGCTATAACTGGGTTTGACTGCATCAACAGCTACAAGCCTGTAAGCTTGTCCATTGTGCCAAGCAAGATTATGGAATCCATTATTAGGGACTATATTGATGCATTTGTAACAGCACATGGAACGAAGAATACCTCCCAACATGGTTTCACTCCAAGTAGATCTTGTCAAACTACCATTATTGTTCTGTCTTTTTTTGATCCAATAAATCGGGCACTCAATCAGAAGCCAACAGATGTGATCTACTTAGACCTGGGCAGACTAGGTAGACTAACGGTCCTTTTCTGCCAACAAATTCAATGCTTCTATAAAAGGCTTTTGATAAATTGCTCATAAAGAACTGATTAACAAACTAGACAGCTTGGGACTGGATAAGAGTATTATAAGATGGACAGCAAACTGGATCACTGAAAGCAAAAGACAAAAGAAGAGTAAGAGTAAATGGGCTTCCTTACATCACCACGGGGAGTGGTCACCAGCGGGGGGTTCTGAAGGATCAATCCTGGGTCCAATATTATTTAACACGCACACACATATGTGTGTGTTAGGGTTACCACCTTTAATAAAGCCCAAAATGGGACTTTTCTTATTGGAACATGATTTTTCGCAGGACAATATGTATCTTGACCAATGCAACAGACTTGTTTTCTCTAAATAATCAGAATTAAGACTAAGTGTTGTAGTTTTTTTAGCTGTTTTTAGTGTTTTAGTCAAGGTATTATGTTGTTTTGCAGCATTTAGAGGCAAGTCAGAACATATTTTTTCTGCTATAATGTCAGGACATGTAGTATTTTTCATGTTTTTTTGCAGGACACAGCTGCCCAAATCAGGACTGTCCTGCAAAAATAGGGACAGGTGGTAACCCTAGTGTTTGTGTGTGTATATACATATATATATACATACATATATATATATATATATATATATATATATATATATATATATATACACATATACATATATATATATATATATATATAGTGTAAGCACAGTAGTGCTACCATAGTTAGGGTGAGTAGCCTTTTAAGGTTAAAGCTCAAACTCTGCACCATAATAACTTTAAGCACCGTTCAACGGATTTATCTGAAATTTGGAATGCATGATCAAGAACCATACATCTTGGGACCTGCCAGCACATGAATAGTGATGATTTACATAGCTGCGGAGTTAATAAGTAGAGATCTGTGTCGCGTTTACGGTTTTGGTGAATTCTTTTATCGGCGCCCTACAAATTCGCATAGTTTTCTTAACCGGTCGAAAACTTCAAGGAACATGTGGCCGGGTCTCGATGTACCTTTTGAAGATTTCATGAAAAATATTAAGCGTTCAAAAGTTATTCAAAAACAAGTTCCATTATAAGTCAATGGGAAAAGTTAACAAAAAGTTCGACAGTGTCGCAAATGGCCCTAGTAGTGTCACAAATCTGCCATTTTGTTTTCAGTTGGTGATCAGAAAAATGCTTGCCATTTAAAATTGGGACCATCTAGGGACACAATTATTTTTGTGTTTACCTAGTCGGGCCCTCAGGATGCTAGCCATGTCTTTATTGTGGGGTTAAACACCCCAGAAATATATTTTTCAAATTTCTGGAAAAAGTAGTGTCTCAAACCAGTGTCGCACTCCCAACACTTTCATGATTTCATTTGCGAAAGTGTCACGATTTGCGACACTATGCCCAAAATAACAGGAATTCTTTGCCACCCTGCTGTAAAAGAACGGTTTGATCTGTTGGGCTGAAATTTGGAGGAAAGACAGCCAACATACCACAGATGTGCCTTTTGGCAGTTTGGTGAAAAAATATTGGAGGGCTGCAAAGTTACGGCACTCTGAAGTTGACGCTTTTTCCCACAGGATAACATTACGGCATCCGTCGCGTCTTTCGGGGCCTTATCTCGGAAATGGTGCAAGATACGGACTTTTCGTCGGAAAAATGCTTAGCCCCACACACACACACACACACACAGGGACTAAGCACAAAACTAGCCAGAATGTCATAATTCATATGAAATTTTAATTTTTTTCTACATCATACGGTTTCTGAGATATAAGCAATTTAGTATTCCAAGTCCTCCTTTTCGCTCTGTGGCCCATTATGCATACATTCTTTGTATTCACTGTCTTTTTCAATGCAGTTTTGGGAAAAGAAAGGTGTGCCCTTTCGTTACTATGCCAGTTAATTTCCAGTTGCGCTTCTATTACCTTCGCGTCCACCGTTCCACGTCGCCACATTAATACGTTACGGTTTGCATTTTATTTACGCTTCTGTTTGTATTACTGTTACCATTTGCATTTCCATTACTGTTTATGTTTTCGTTTTTTTTGTATCAGCCTGTGCACTGCCATTTGCACTTGCGGTCGACCTTCCGTTTGCGTGCATCTTTCGTTTTGCGTCATCGTCGCTGTTACCATTACCACTGCCATTTTTAAATCGCGTTACTATGACTGTGCGCGTTACGGTTTGCATTTCCATACGCACTTGCTTTTGCATTTCGGTTTCTGTTTCCTTTGGCATTACTGTTGCTGTTACCGTTACTATTTATGTTACCGTTACCATTTACATTTCCAATTGCGGTACCGTGACCGTGCACATAACGGTTTGCATTTCTGTACATGCTTGCATTTCTGTTTCTGTTTCCTTTGGCATTATCGTTGCTGTTACTGCTACCATTTGTGTTTACAATTGCGGTACCGTGCCAGTGCGCATTATGGTTTGCGTTTCCATACTCACTTCCGTTTGTCTTTCCATTTCTGTTTCCTTTGGCATTATTGTTGCTGTTACCATTACCATTTGCATTTACAATAGCGGGTCCATGACCGTGTGCGTCACGGTTTGCGTTTCTGTGCGCGCCTGCGTTTTGGTTTCGGTTTCTGTTTTCTTTGGCATTATTGTTGCTGTTACAATTATCATTTGCATTTCCAGTTGCGGTACTGTGACAATGTGCATTACCAGTTGCGTTCCGTACGCGCTTGCGTTTGCGTCGCCGTTTCCGTCACTGTTCGCCTTGGCGTCACTTTGCGCTTGCATTTCTATTACCGTTTGCTTTACCATTTGCGTCACCATTGCTGCTTGCATTTGCTTTGCAGTTCCTGTTACTATGTAACAAGACATCACGCGTGGTGGGGCGCGCTCCGCCACCACATTCCATTCACTATTTATCATCCTCATTCTCAAAAGAAGGGAAATTAGAGGCAAAAACTCTGTTTAATGCATCAGTTAGGGTTGTTCCACAGCGACAAAGCGAGAAATTCGGTGTTAGGGTTAGAAAGCCCCCTTGGACCCCCAGCCGCGCCCCCCAACATGCTGGGGAGTGCGCATTGCAGGAGTCTTCGGTCCTAACTTTCACACCATTCTCCTATTCCTCTGCTTCTTTACACATGGATGGGGTGAGAGTTGAGCCGACGACCCCAATGCACACCCCGATGCCGGTGGGGGTGGGGTCCAAGGGGGGCTTTCAACCCTAACACCAAATTTCCTCACTTTTGTCGCTGTGGAACAACCCTAACTGATTCATTAAACAGATTATATAGATATATATAAATAAATATAATCAAGCACCTGTCCACTAACATTGACTTATGACTGACCAGATTCGAGGAGGACACAAAAATTGGAGCCATAGTAGAAATCCAAGAACAGATAAATCAATGACAGCTGGAACTCAACAGGCTAGTTAAGTGAGCAACTGATGCCAAGATGACCATTAACACCATTATCAACAGCTTAAATGTAACAGAAAATTGCAACCAACAGCTGGCCCAGTGGTGTGGCAGTAACGCTACAGCCCACCATGTTGGCGACCCGGGATTGGAAACAATCTCAGGTTGCTGGGGGTCAGCCGGGGGGAAGGGAAGGGGAATATCTGAAGGACTGCTCTCATCTCCTGGGGAAGGAAGATTGTAATTTCCACCAAATAACTGCCACCAGGCAGAGATCTGGTGGCAGTGTGGGACTGGGGCAGCAAAGATGGGTGAGAGCTGCTGGACTTCACAACATGCATGCCTCCACACACGCATACTGAAGTGCACACCCCAGCACTGGGAAGGGAGATAACCGGAGTAAAAAGGTGGTGAGGCAGGTATACATGATGCCCTGTGTGCCAATTCCTTATCTGCTCCACTGCCAGGACCTGCTAGACAGAACTGGATTTGCCTCTGGGGGGAGGACAGCCCTCCTCCTCCTAACCCTGCTGGAGGGGGGTCATCCGTGGGGGCTGCCAGAACTGCAGGTAAGCCTGGAAGGTGACAGACGGTGGGAAACGGCGGGGACTGGGCTGAAATGCGCCCAGCCTGCCTCAGCCAGGAGACATAAACACTTGTCAGAAAAAGAAAATTGCAACCGGATAATCAAAAAAAATGCGATTGAATGACAAGGTGCATAAGAAGGCATTTTGATACCAGAGAGCCTGAGGCAATGATGCCATTATAAAGTGCGATAGCAAGACCACATCTTATTTATTGTGCCCAGTTTTGATCACCAAACTGAAGGGGAGACATCAAGAGAGTAGCGGGGATGCAGAGAAGGATTACAAAAATGGTCAGAGGGCTATGAAATAAGAAATACAAGGACAGGCTCCTGGAACTTGGTTTGCTCCAGTGGAGAGCAGAAAGCTTGGGGGAGATCAAATACCAGTATATAGGCAATCGGTAACCAGGACCTAATAGGTACCCTACACTTAAGAACAAGCGATGTGATCCATAACCCCAGAAGCCATCAATGTAAGTTATCAGGAGAGCAGGTGAAAACCAATATCAGACAGAATTTCTTTAACCAGCGGGTGGTGTCATTGTGGAACAGCCTACCAGGGTAGTCTCTAGACCCACCCTTGAAACCAAGATCCTGTCTATAGAAAACATATCCCAAAATTCCGATGTCCTCATTGCCACCCCAGGCAGAGAGCCAGGCCTAGGACATTAGGGAGGAACTGATAGGTCCACAGTTTTAGTGGGTCCAATTCAGGTAACAGACACCTAGAGTTAAGGTGAAATGCACTGAGACACTTAGGGAGCTGTAGGGCCAGGATTGGGCTCAGCATTGCCGAACAGCAGAAGCAGTAAGGTAATGGTGAGATTATGGGAGTAGGATTTACAGCGGCAAGGAAGCTAAGGAGGGGAGGGACAGCTGGAGGAGGGTTGATGAGAGTAAGTGCCACAGAGCTTCAAAGTTGAAGGAGGGAAGACTAGGAACTATAAGAGGAGAGAGGGAGTAGAGAAGTAGAGAAAGAGCTGAATGGAGAGAAGACTGAGTTAAGTAGGCAGATGTGGATAAAGGGGGAGTGAAAGGAGACATAAAAGAGGAAGCAGCAACAGAGAAATGGTAGGAGACAGAAGAAAGCATGTTGAGGTCCAGAGTACTATAACATACATAAAAGGAGAGCAGACCCGGAGTACTACAACATACATGAAAGGAGAGCAGACCCGGAGTACTAAAACATACATAAAATAGAGCGGGCCAGAGTACTATAACATACATGAAAGGAGAGCGGGCCCAGAGTACTATAACATACATGAAAGGAGAGCGGGCCCGGAGTACTATAACATACACAAAACGAGAGCGGGCCTAGAGTACTATAACACACATAAAAGGAGAGTGGGCCCGGAGTACTATAACACACATAAAAGGAGAGTGGGCCCGGAGTACTGTAACATGCATAAAAGGAGAGCAGGCACGGAGTACTATAACATACACAAACCGAGAGCAGGCCCGGAGTACTATAACATACATAAAAGGAGAGCAGGCCCAGAGTACTACAACACACACAAAGGAGAGCGGGCCCTGAGTACTATAACACACACAAAAGGAGAGCAGGCCCGGAGTACTATAACATACATAAAAGGAGAGCAGGCCCAGAGTACTACAACACACACAAAAGGAGAGCGGGCCCTGAGTACTATAACACACACACAAGGAGGGCAGGCCCAGAGTACTACAACACACACAGAAGGAGAGCAGGCCCGGAGTACTATAACATACACAAACTAGAGTGGGCCCGGAGTACTATAACATACATAAAAGGAGCGCGGGCCTGGAGTACTATAACATATATAAAAGGAGAGCAGGCCCAGAGTACAATAACATATATAAAAGGAGAGCAGGCCCGGAGTACTACAACATACATAGAATAGAGCGGGCCCAGAGTACTATAACATACATAAAAGGAGAGCGGGCCCAGAGTACTATAACATATATAAAAGGAGAGCGGGCCCTGAGACAATTAATTGGCCAATAGCATCAAAAGATGAAAGATCTCCAGACCAGCAGATAGTGGTAACCCAAATGCAACTAATCACGAGAAGCACGCTGCAGGGGTAAAAACTACAATACAGCTTGGCAAGGACAAAAGACTATAGAGCAGTGAAAAAACACTGGTTGCTCAAATTAGAATTTAAGGTTAAATAACTCACTTGGTGAAAAATAGGAGCACCCCGGAGGGGTCAAATTCAGAAACCAGGAAATAAGGTGTATCCTACAACATAACAATATAATAAGGGCATCCGAGATGAAGCAGACCACTGGGGCTGGGGAAAAAGGCAATAGCCAAGTAGAAGGGCACAGGGTCATAATGTCGCAGACAACAACCGTGCAGCAATAAATGCCACAAGCAAAATGTCGTCCGCGAAAATAAGGTCAGGAAAAACACAGACCTTACAAAGAAAGCGCACACCCATTTAGAACAATGGGACTTATTTGGGACTACCTCCCCCCCCACCCTACACACACACACACACCTGACTTAAAATAACCAACTCCGGGGGGTTGTGGACTTTCGGGATGGAGAGAAAATCAGGAGGGGGGTCCTTTTAAAAAAAAATAGCAACACCTGTAGACCTGGGGGGAACTGAACCATGGTCCCAGGTCTCCTTCCCTGCCGTGCGCTGGTGCCTCAGCTACACCACCACAGGAGCAGCTCGACCAGGCACTGCACACCTGGCCGCTTCTTCCTGCCCAAGTAACCGCGCAGAGCGACAGGGGTAGTGGTAACTCCCTACTGCTATTATACCCCTGTCGCCCTAAAGCCTTTTGAGCTTTGCGCAGCGCGGTTATTGCTGTGCTCTACTTGGAGTGCTGTACTGACCAGGTACCAAATAGAAGCAGCTGGACTAACTACCACATGGAAGAATACAAATTAAGGGAAGGTGGGTTGCATGTGTAGGGCTCTCTGACGTTTCAGCACTCCTGCACCCTTGGGTCATAAGGGGGGGAGGAGGGGCAACAACACTAAAATAATTACAATTTAGAGAGCCAGTTCCCATACTCTTTGTGTCATAAGTGTTTGCTGGCTGGGGTGGCTGAAGGGACAGGCCGCAAGGGGTGGAAGACCAATATTTGACAGTGGGGTGCTGAGTCTAGAGGTGGGACGGATCAGCAGCAGCAGGTGACACACTGATATTTACCTGCACCTGCTGGACACCAGGGAAGGTACTTATATGTGCACTAGTACTACGGGGATCGAGCAGGGGTGGAGGTCCACTAGACTACCAGGAACGTTTCTCATATTTCTGGCGCAGGGATTGGGCAGCAGGAGGGACAAGCAGACTACCAGGGACTTTTCTCATTATGGGCACGGCGACTGGGTGAGGTAGGTCATTGGGCGTGCAAAGACTTTTTAACTTAATTGGCAATTGCACCAGTGCTGCTGGCAAAGGGAAGCACGCATACGCACACACACACAAAGGAGGGCTGTCCCCCTGTGCATTCCAAACAGTGACAGATCGCATCTCACTTTTTAATGAGGCCATAATGAGATACAAATGATCTCTTCGTACCTTGTATAACTTCTATATGGATTTTCAGTTGTAGCTGCTCTGCAGAAAACAGTCTCCCACCTACCCTGGGTCTGGGATGATGAGTGGGAGAACTCACTGCTCACTTCCACAGCTGGCCCCGTCTGCCTCTCAAGTCAGGTACTGATATACTGTACTGATACCGCACAAGTACATCAGTACAGGACTTGTGGAACAACCCGTCAAACTAAGAGTGAGTATAAACAAAGGGCTCTCCCGCAGGTCCTGTAGAGATATCCTGTACTTGCATGGTGACAAGTAACATACAGGAACAGACTGTGATGTCATAAGCAAGGGGATTATGACTTCATTTGAGTTAACCATAAATGGACAAAGATCCAATACTCATTCAGTTGTCCTTAATAATAAGAAAAACAGTGGCTTTACATTTGAAACATTTTGGAATTTTTGCAATTCAGTTCTGCTGATGCTGACTGGGGCCCCATTTTAAAGAGCACCTTTTTATGCCGTCTTGTACGCGCAGCACAAGCAACATGTTGTGGCAGCTTGGTGGAGTAGCAGCTTGTGGAGGTGTGGCAGTGTTGTGGCCAGTTGCACCACTGCTTTTTCAGGCTGGTCTCTGTGGCAGTGATGAATGAGTACGCTGTCTATGACATCAGTTCAGAAGCGTGCCACCAACTTGATGGAATTTCACCACTGCAATGAGGGAGCGACCCGTCATTGCAGGGCGTGCCTTGCCTGCTGAAACATTTCAATGAACATGGTGGTGGCTGTCGCCGTATGCCTCTCCCAATCTGTAGAAAGCCAACGTTGGGGGTGCCCAATTCCCCCTGTCGGCATACCCTTCCCCAGTGCGTTTGCAGACGGGGGAGCCCAATCCTTGTCAGCATAATGTTCCCTCTAGTTTTGTCTGCCGAGGGGGGTGCCCAGTCCCCATCAGCTTCAGTCTCCTGTCCCAAAAACACACAGGTGGCACACTGGGAGCCCACCCCAGTGTGCCCAACAGTTGGTTTTACACCTGTAAACAAACAAAACCTTCCTGCGATGTCCTTCTTAAAAAAAGAAAACAGTCCATCACTGTGTCGGAAGCGCCCCCCTACCCTAACCTGCACCCACCTCTGCGCTCACCTTCCCGCACTCCCTCACCCCATACTTACCGCCTGAGCCCAGTGCAATGATCTTCGTGGAGCAGGAACACGCCTGCACTCTTCAAAGCCGACCGCAAACTGAAGAAAATCACGGTAAGCTGTATAATGGCATCAATGAGGGGGTTTCAACTTAGATGGATATCTCGGCCATTTTTGTGACTTTTGGCTCCAAATTTTCAACATGGGGTTCTTGGGACCCCACCTCATGAACTCAATCACTGTCATTTGGTTATTTCGTCCGGAAAGGTGATTTCGCAGTCACTGTGCGGAATCACCTTTCGGGACCGATTAACAAAACGACAGTGCCACTGTTCATGAGGTGGGTTCCCAAAAAGCCTATGTTGCAAATCTGGTGAACAAAATTCCAAAAAATGACTGTGTTACGAGCATGCATTGCGCAGTTTCCATTTACGGTCATAAGTTCGAGAATTTTCAATATTTTCACTCCAGATTTTCAACATTGCCATTTTTTCACACCTCCTTATGAACAGTACAGCTGTCATTCTTCACATCCTGCCTGAAATGTATTTCCGCACATCTGGCGCACAATGGCGTGGTCGCTGTGGGAAATCAATGTTCGGGACAGATTAAGAAAATTACAGTGACACTCTTCATGAGCAGAGGTCTCAAAATGTCTATGTTAAAACCGTGGTGAAAAAATTCCATGACATGACTGTGTCACAAGCGTGCATTGCGCAGTTTCCACGCACTCTCGTAACTTCAAGAATTTTTAATATTTTCACTCCAAATTTTCAAAATTGCCATTTCTTCACACCTCCTTATGAATGGCATAGATGTAATTTTTACATCCTCACTCCCGAATAAGCTTGCGATCTCGTGCAGAATGGCACGGCCGCTGGGAAATCAACATTCGGCAAGAAGTCCAGGAAATGTGGGTCCCTTCCCAGTAAAATCTTTGTTATTTGGGGGCTGGTAGGCGGATATATTCCAAAAGTCAAAGAACAATGGCCAGCCATTGTTCTTTGACTTTTAAATCAACGTTTGGGACAGATTAACAAAATCACAGTGCCACTGTTCATGAACGGATGTCCCAAATGCTTTCATGAGGTGGAGTCACAAAAACCCCATGTTGAAAATGTGGAGTGCAAATACCAACAAACACCCGGGATGTTAGGGTTTCTAACCGTAACGACCCACCCTGTAGAGACTGACAGGTGTCAGGGGTATGAATTTGGATTGTCGGCTGTAATGCTCACGCCATTCCACTCCCGCCCCACCCTGCAGCCAGTGACAGGCATTGAGGTGTGCCTTGGACTTTTCGGCCCCAAAGTTCACCTCGTTCTCCTATACTGCACCTATCCCAATGTATTTCCTTATGGAATGGGGTGAGCGTAAGGCCTGACAACCCTAAGGCACAAAGCGACACTTGTTGGAGTCTGCAGGGTAGGGTGAGGTGAAATGGCATGAGCGTCATGGTCGACGACCCAAAGGCACACTTCAATGCCTGTCAGTCTCTGCAGGGTGGGGTTGGCGTCAGTTCCATACTTCTCTGACATTCCTATTATGTATCTCTAACTCCTGCACTACCAATGCCAATGCCAGCAAGACAACATTCGGCATTGACAAATGCTTGTTTTGATAGGAAAAAAAAACATCATGAACAAGTCTTACCTCAGTGTAAGGCAGAGAGTTGCAAATGCACACTTTTTTGTTTTATTTAAAAAAAAAGGGAAGGAAAGGGATTGTATTTACGCTCTGTAGAGCTGTCAGCCTGATACCTTCCACTTCCCCAGTCTGAAGGAGTCTTCCTCTCAGCGAGATGATTTGAGACATGTACGTTTGGAGAAAGTAAAATTAACGGGGGCATCCTTTTAGATCGATTTTTATTTTTTATAAGGCAATTTATTTAAATTCAGAGGCATTGCTAAACTAACAAGGGTCTTATTAGTTGAGCTGTGGCTTTGATTTTAAGCAAATGACCCTATAAAATAATAAAAAAAAAAATCTAAAAAGATGTTGTTTATTTCAGTGGCAACTCAAGCACTGATCTGCAACCTGATATGTCACAGAACTTCTTTGTAGGGGTGGGGTCCTCAGTCCAGGAAGTGAAAGGGAATGGACTCAATGGAAATTCCCTCTAGCTGAGAGGTTCGAGTGCTGCATTGAGTTTCTTAGTGGCAATCTCATGGACCACCACGAGATGCGTCTCTGCTGCTACAATTAGTACCGCTTTTGACTTATTCATATTTTACGATTGGATGGCACAGACTGCCTTTTTCTCATATACAACAATGGTTTAGTTATTTTCGGAGGATCAGAAGAAAAGATGGCTCTGAGCCACTCATGTTGACTCTTGCCCTATCACAGCAGGCAACCAAAAAGAAAGTCTGTCACGTCCGATCTAGAGTTAGTGAGGTGGTCCACAGCCACCTTTTCTTCAGATCCCCCAAAAAGAATAACAATAAAATTAAACTAATGTGCCACAGTTATTTAATCACAGCAGCACAACTGAGTAAGGGAGCTTTGTCACCCTTTACTGAATCGAAAACAGCCATACGTTTTTTTTTTTTTCGATATGGTCAACATAAACTGTTGCTTTAAAGGGAAACAGTCATTGCAGGGCTCCCACCCTGCAAACCTTACCTCCAGTTTAGCTTTTCTAAGAGTGCCGTCTTCGGCGTAGCAGCATTTCATTTATAGACGAAAGTCCTACTCGGAAGTAGGCTGACGCTGGGTGGCTCATTTGCGAAGCGCGCAAATCGCGGTGCTTCAGTGAATTTGTACAGAAGCGCACGGTGTGGCGCTGCACCTTTACACTTATTGGTGCCATCCGGCATCCGCCATACTTGAGTGGCTGACTTTTGAAATTAAATTACTTTGCGCTGCAAGAAAAACGGTGCTTTTCTCAGAAAAGCAAAACCAGAGGGTAAGGTTTGCAGGGGCGGGAGCCCCTGCAAACGACTGCTTCCCTTTAAGAGCTCTTGCAGATTAGGTTAGTAAAACAAATTTAGAAATGGTTAGTGAAACCGAAGAGATTAGTGTAGGATCAACTAAAGCATGTGTAGGTACAGAAGCTAGTTCATGGCTGCCCCGACAGCCAAGCGGATGTGCTGCCATGTAGGCGATCCCGGTTTGAAAGTGAAGCTGCGTAGTTACGTCAGGAGGCAGGCCATGCTGAAGTAACTGCTGTCTGGCAGCATGTGGCAGCTAGTGGGTTGACACAGAAATCTCTGGTGTGGCAGCAACCCCTGTGTGACTGGGCCAGGAAGCATGCTTCTGCCACAGGGTACATGCTGCGTGAGTGTCTGACAGAGGCTGTGCTCACATTAGGGAGGTGGAAGGGACCAGAAAAAAAACCAGAAGGAAACTCCCCTGCTGTCTGAATGGCAGCATGGGTTCCCAGTTCCCCAGGTCCTAGTGCCTGCTGCCACTGGATCCTCGTCCACATAGTAGACTGCCTTGGAGGAAGGATAGCCCTCCCACTAGAGCACCTGCCATGGAGGGCAGAACAGTGAGGGTAGACGATGGGCTACTGGTGGCCAGGGAGAGACCAGAGATGCAGGCCCCAACAAAGTACATCACTGGGAACAGAGCATATTCCAAGAGACAGTGAATGTGGCTGGGGAGAAAACCCTCTATGGAAGAACCTAGTTAATTTCCTTGCACATTTTGCCTTCTTTTGAAGATGTTGGAAGCATTGTTTAGGGGGAGGAAGAGTTTTATTTTGCTGTCAAAATGTGCCAGTCCTTTGCACTAATAATAACTGATCCTGTGATTTGTTCACATGTTGCAGCTGTGGTGCTAGGCTGTTAAATTTCTGCAGCATATATATTGCAAAAAACTTCATTAATGCTCCAGTTAGGGTCAAAGCGACAAAAGCCAGGAAATGAGGCATTAGGGTTTCTAACCCTAACAACCCACCCTCCCAAACTAGGTAGGAAAGCAGGTGTTCGGTGTCCCTTGGGCTTCTCAAGTGTAACACTCACCTCATTCCATCTGTAAATAAGGACAGATGTGTAGACCTTATGATAATGGGGTGAACAGCCCAAGGCACACCCCACACGTTCTCCTGCCTGGTTTGGGAGAGTGGAGTGTTAGTTTTGGAAACCCTAATGCCTCATTCTCCAACTTTTGTTGCTCTGACCCTGACTGGAGCATTAAAGTTTTTTGCAACTTATTTCCTTACTTTTTGAGACAGTATAATAGAACTGTATCCTTATTTTACTATAGGAGCGCATGGTCCTAACATATGTATGTAGCTGTGGAAGCACAGGGCCCTCTGTGCTCTTCACTTCAATTTATAGGACAACAGTGACCAAATGGTCAGCATAGCCATCTTATTACTTCACCTCATGTACCTGTTTCAGAACATTTTCGAATCCCCACCAAAACGTAATTCTGTGCAACTGCAACGCCATTCCACGCCACAGGTGTAAAAACACATTTTGGGCAGGATTTAAAAGATGACAGCTGTGACATACATGAGATGGGGTAATAAGTAGGCTATGTTGAAAATCTGGGGTAAAAATATTTAACATTTCCGAAGTTATGAGCAGGCGTAGTGAAATTGCAACGAATGGTCATAACTTTGGCACTTTTGTACATTTTTACTCTAAATTTTCAACAGTCTTCTTATGACCCCATCTCATAAGCCCCATATGTGAAGAAATTCAAATCTGTGCCAAAATACCATTCCACACCACAGGTGTGAAAACACATTTCGGACAGGATGTGACAAATGACAGCTGTACTGTTCATGAGGTGGTGTGAAAAAATGGCTACGTTGAAAAATTGGAGTCAAAATATTGAAAATTACCAAAGTTATCGTTTGCATAGAAAAATTTAAATGAACGCTCATGACTCGGCCATTTTTAGGAATTTTTTCATCAAATTTTCAACATGGCTCTTTTTGGACCCCGGCCTCATGAATGCCGGTGGTGAAATTTCATTATTTGGTCCCAAAAGGTGATTTCACCCAGCGACTGCGAAATCAACTTCCAGGCCCGATTAAGGAAATGACAGCGGCAGTGTTCATGAGGTGGTGTCCCAAAAAGGCCATGTTGAAAAGTTGGTGAAAAAATTCCCCCCAAAATGGCAAAGTTATGAACAGAAGTTCAAAACGCACTGAAATACATTATGCGGCACTTACCTTTATTCGTCAGTTCCCAGTTCGGCTTTGAAGAGTGCGGATGTGTCCCGGTCCACAGAAGATGACAGCCTACACCTTCAGTGGTGAGTATGGGTTAAGGGGGATGGAGTGGTGGGAGCTCAGTTCGAGGATAGGGATGGGGGAGGGGACGGGAGACAACGAGGGACATTTCTTTTTTCAGGATAAAAAAGACGTAGGACTGTTTTCTTTTTACAGATCTTAAAGAAATAAATGTATTGGGACATTGGGTGGCCCTCAGCCTCACACACTGCTGGGGAGGCACTAAATGCCGACATGGGGATTGCCCCCCCATGTTGGCTTATTATTATAAAAATAGTGGGCTGTTGGGGGAGGGCATCCAACACCGTTGGGGGCATCTCAGTGTCAGATATTTTAAATTAATGATCAAGGGAGCAGGGGACGGTGATCGGAGGGTAGGGGGTGCCACTAGACACCAGGGAATATATGGGGACAGTGATCAGGGAGTGAGAGGTGCCACTAGACACCTGAGAAAACGGGGGAGGGGCTTATAACTGACACTGCAGCCAGCAGAAGGAGTTCAGCTGCGACTGCAGAACTAAATAAAATCCGCTGTTCTCATACAGAGAATGTGGCGGCAGGCTCCTCTCGCTGACCTGGGCACCCAGGATTTCGGGTGTCCATAAAATCTATTTCTGGGGCTAACTGTAAGAAACAAACACCAGCATCTTGCTAAATGGGGCCTGTTTAGCTAGGTTCTGGTGTTTGTTTTGTAAGATGACAGCATTTTTATGTATTTTCCATGTTTTTTAGTTGGTAAAAAAAAAACAAGATGGCTGCTCGCGAAACAGGATTATTTCCTCACGAGAAAGGAACAGATCTCATGAGAATGAACCCTTCTTCGAACTTTTTACCTCTATCCTGAACAAGCATTTGTCAATGTCGAATGTTTGCTTGCTAGTATTGGCATTGGAAGTGCAGGACTTAGAGAAATGCAAAATAGGAATGGCAGTGAAGTATTGAAGTAACACCAACCCCCACACCACACCCTGCAGAGGCTGACAGGCATTGGGGGGGGTGTTTTGGGGTCATCAGGCATAACACTCATGCCATTCCACCTCACCCCACCCTGCAAGCCCCGACAGGTGTCGCAGTACGCCTTAAGGTCTTCGGCCCTTATGCTCACACTCCATTTCATAAGGAAATAAGCTGAGATGGGTGCAGTATAGGAGAATGGGGGTGAACGTTAGGGCCAAAGACCCCAAGGGACACCTCAATGCCTGTCAGTGGCTGCAGGGTGGGGGTGGGTGTGGAATGGGGTGAGCATTATGGCCAATGACCCCAGGTCACCTCCCCCCCCCCCCGACACCTGTCAGTCTGTACAGGGTGGGCGTTATGGTTGGAAACCCTAATGCCCCAGGGGTTTGTTGGTATTTTTGCTCCAAATTTTTAACATGGGCTTTTTGGCAACCCCCCTTATGAACAGCGGCAGTATCATTTCGTTACTCGATCCCAAAAGGTGATTTCGCACAGCGAGTGTGCCATTCAGTGCCACAGGTGTGAAAACACATTTTGGGCAGGATGTGAAAACCGACAGCTGTACTGTTCATGAAGAGGTGTGAAGAAATGGCAATGGTGAAAATATGAAAAAGTCGGCCCAGTGGCGCTGAGGGTTGAGGCGCTGGATGCCACACCTGCGCCACGGCCACCCAGGTTCAGGAATGAGCCCAGGCCAGTGGGAGGAGAAGACTGAGCATCGGAGAACAGCTTTCTCTCCCAGGAGGGAGGGAGGGGTTGCGCTCCCGCTGAATGACTGCCCCCAGGTGGCGGCCTGGTGGAAGTGCGGGTCTGCAGGCACACAGAAGGGTTGGGTGCTGATGGACTTCCCTGGATGTGTGCGCACCTCCACGCACGCATGTCTGGCATGTGCGCCCCACCAATGGGGACCAGGGGAGAAAATAGAGGAGAAACTCAAATCCTCCGGATGCAGGATGAAGAATGATTCTCCACAGACTCTGCTCCCGGGCCATGCAGAAAGATACGCCCCAGTAATTCTGGGATGTCAGGACTGGGAGGGTCAGTTGGGAGGGGGCACAGATGACAGGAGCACAAATAAAATATGGAAAATATGAAACAGTTGCGAGGTTACGAGTGTGCATAGAAACTGTGCAACACACGCTCGTAACGCAGTCATTTTTTGGAATGTTTTCACCAAATTTTCAACATGGCCTTTTTGGGACCTCCTCTCATGAACATTGGTACTGGGATTTCGTTAATCTGTCCCAAAAGTTGATTCTGCACAGCGATCATGCCATTCTGTGCCACAGGTGCAAAAACACATTTCGGGAAGGATGCAAAAAAATTGCAGCTGTACTGTTCATAAGGGGTTGTGAAAAAATGGCAATGTTGGAAATTTGGAGTGAAAATATTAAAAACTGATGAAGTTACAAGCGTGCGTAGAAACTGCCCAACGGACACTCGTAATAGTCATTTTTTGGAATTTTTTCACCAAATTTACAACAAGGGCTTTCTGGCACCTCACCTCATGAGCAGTGGCACTGTTGTTTCGTTAATTGGTCCCGAAAGGTAATTCCTCACAGCAATCACAAAATCACCTTTCGAGACTGAGAAATGAAATGACAGTGCCAGTGTTCATGAGGTGGGGTCCCAAGAACCCAATGTTGAAAATTTGGGACCAAAAACTGGCTGAGATATCAACCTAAATTGAAACCCCCCCCCATTCACTGCCATTATAGGGCTTACCGTCATTTCTTCAGTTTCCGGTTGGTCTTTGAAGAGTGCCGACGTGTTCCCGGTCCACAGAAGATCGCTGCTCCCAACCTCCAGAAGCAAAGTATGGGTGGGGAGGGTGAGGGAGGTGAAGTAGAGGAGGGTGCGGGTTGAGGGGGCCAGCAGGAATGACGTGGGACCATTTTCTTTTTTCAGGTGCGGGCTGGCAGCAGCAGTGGGAGGGAGCTAATTTGTTGTCCTGCCGTGTGACTGGTTGGGAGGAAGGGGAGACTGCTGCTGCAATGACAAAACTGCTCCTGACTGCAGCGGCAGATTTCTTTCAAGTGCGGTGCTCACTCTCAAACTGCCATAATCAGCAGCTTCAGCATTAATTGGTGACCGACGGACACGCCCATTAAAGCATCTGCCGGATTGGCCACAACACTGCCACACCTCTGCGATGCTCTACTACCTCAATATGTTTCTTGTGCGCTGTGCTCACAAGTAAACATAAAAATGAACTTGCCATAGGAAATAATGGGAACCTACAAACTTGAATAACTTTGCAACAGGTTAATATTTTTGCACCGCACGAAGCATGGCAGTTCTGTTACGGATGCAAAATTGCAATAAATGGGCATAACTTTGGAATTTTTACATATTTTGACCCCAAATTTTCAACACAGCCTTCTTATGACCCCACCTCATGAATAAGGGCAGGAAAATGTTCAAATTCAGCCCAAAAGGTGAATTTGCCAACTGACCGCAAAATCGCCTTTCGGGCATGAGTTGTGTACTGTCAGTCATACTGTTCATGAGATGGGGTCCCCAAAAGGCCATGTTGAAAATTTGGTGTAAAAATTTTTTTTAAATGTCTGAGTTATATGCAAAAGTTGAAACCCCCACTGAAATACACTGAACCGCATTTACGTTAGTTTCTCATATTGCAGTCACCAGTTCCAGCAGCAAGACATGTCTTCAAGTGGAGACTGGACCACAAACCTGGGACCTGTTCAGGGGAGTGAGGGTGTGTGGGGTGTACTGGGAAGTGTGGAGTGGTGGTGCTGAGTGAGAGGTGGGGGTTGGGGGTGATCAGCGTAAGGATCGCTTTTTGCAGGAACAAAAAAAATCAAGGGACAGTTTTCTTTATTTCAGGGATGGACATAGACAGGGTTGGGGGGGTGCCACTAGACACCAGGTACATACACCGGCAGCATGGGGTCGGTGATCAGAGAATGGTGGAGGGACCACTGGACCAATGATCTTCTTATTAAATACGGGGACAGCGATCAGAGAAAGGGGGAGGGACCACTAGACCACCAGGGAATATATATTTTTTACAGGACAGTGATTGAATAACGGGAGAAGGGGAAGGGGCCACTTGACTGTGAATGATGCCATTATTAATACGAGGAGGGGGATCAGAGAAGGGGTGCCCCGCAGACACCACAGACATGAAGGGCAGTATGGGGATGGCAATCGGAGAACGGGGGAAGGGAAGGACCACTGGACAGGGGTACAGGGACAACGATTGGACATTGGGGAGGGTGGAGGGACCACTGAACTACCAGGGAAATTTTTTTTGCTACGGGGACGGTGATCAGAGAACAGGGGGGGGACCACTGGACTACCAGGACTGCAATTGGGAATTTTCTGTTCGAACAGTAAAGTTCGAACTATTAATAAGTGGAAATGGTTATTTACTGTTCAAACAGTAAAGTTCGAACAGTTAATTAGCAGTAATTACTTAGCGAGTGACAGGGGACATGATTTTCAGTAAAAAAAAATTTGCCATGTGAATATATGTTAATTTTAAGACAAAGGTCACACTAAGCATATCACTGAGACCTAAATACAGGTGTTGTGCTGTCCACACTATTTTTCAAATTGTTAGAAAAACAAGCTGGCTGACAACACAAACAGTATTTCTCTGAGCATGACAAATAAATCCTAAAGTATTAACAGCTCGAACGGTTCTCAATTACCTGCCTGTCTTACAGCTATCCAAAGCAGTGTTATAACTCTAAAAATAAATAATATTACTTCACAAAACTATTGAAAGGCACACCCTTGGCACAGACCCCATCATCCCTGAAAATTTCAGAAGCAAATTTCATTCCGTCTAGGTTGTAGGTGACGGCAAAAAATCCCATGTTAACCAACGGAAAACTCTTGTTTTTTTCTGTTTTTTACCACTTTATATCTCAAAAACCATGCAAGATGCTGTCACTAAACTTTTCACATCCTGAGACTCTGGCAGAATGACTGCGCATGCCAAATGTCAGGCTATTTTGCTTAAGTACGCCATAGTTATTAAGGTGCAAAATGTTGTAATTAACATTGAATGCTGTTCCAACTCTAACTACAGTGGTCACTAGACATATCAGTATATATTGTAGATACTCTAGAAACAAACTGTAGTAAGCCAAGGAGCACAAAGGCCTCTGGGCACTGTCGTGTGCTACAATATTAATAATAATAAAAATTAAACATTTTAAAATTAACCAAACATTTTATATGCAGTATAGAACAGCAAACATAAAGTTGATCTGACAAAACTCTCCAGATTTCTGTGCTACTGAAGTAGCGACACATCCTCACTCTCTTCTTTTATCACCTTTCTTCTGTACACTAAGGGCCGGATTCAAAATGTTTAGACTGGTGCAAGCCCCCGGGTGCGGTGAACACATGGTGCACGGGGCTTGGGGCAGTCCCCAGCCGGCAACAGTGTTTCTCGATCCCATGTGTCACTTGCCCCAAGTTAGACCAGCCTTTGCGGGTCTAATGTTGCTGACCTTTTAACAGGGTTTGCGCCAACTATCTGGCGCAAGTCACCATTAAAAGGGTAAAGTCGCAAATGCGCACCACCCTTCAGAATCAGGTGCACTGTGCGCCAATGTGTCCTGCGCAGCAACAGGGTTTGACGCAGGGATTATGCAAGCCCTGCGTCAACCTTTGAGAATCGGGCCCCAAGTATGTAAGCTACAATATGCTGTGTCACTTGTCTTACTTTTAGTCTAATAAAGGCATCCTGGCCAACCAAAATTATTTTCTTGGTTGTACAGTATATTTTTACTTTTAGCATATCTCTTACATATTTCAAAAATGCTAAATTTAAAAAAGGACACAATTAAAATCTTTCAAAAAATGTATACTTATAACAATTTATTATGTAAGTAAGTCAATTTTATTTGTTATGCACCCAATCCTGGAGGCTTTAGGCAATGCACAGATTGGGAAAGTGAAATAAATAATATAAAACATTACAAATTAACAACGAACAAAGGCATCAACACACACAAAAAAAATCTTCAACAAAACTTTTCAGCAGTCAGATAATTCTTCAACTCGTAAATAATTTTCAAAAGCTTCTCTAAACAAATGCGCCTTTAGACCCTGCTTAAAGGCCTTCACCATGGGGCCTCCCTCAAGGATCTTGGGAACGCATTCCATAGGGTCAGGCCTGTGACCTCAAATGAACGATCTTCACAGGTGTTCAGCCAGCCCCTGGGAACCCCAAGGAGGCCTTGGGTGCAGAAGTGGAGTGAGCACCCAGGGCAGACAGGAGTCAGGAGGTCACTCAGGTAGCCAGGGCCCAAGGCATACAGGGCTTTATAGGCAGCAAGCCCACTTTGAAGGTAATGCTTCTTCTCACTGGCAGCCAGCGCAGATCACACAGGACTGGGTCACATGACAAGACCTCAGAAGGCTCGTCAGCAGCCTGACTGCTGCAATTTGCACCAGCTGTAGGCGACAGGGAATCCTTCCACTGACCCCAAAGTATAGAGCATTACAGTACTTGAGCCTAGACGTTACAAAGGCATGAACCAGTGAGGGCAGGTCACCAGGTAGAATTAAGGCATTGATCCAGGTGACATTCCTTAGGTGGCAAAAACCACTCTGGATGACGTCCGACACCTGAAACTCAAGTGTCAGATCATCATCAAGGATGACACCCAGATGCTTCACCCTCGTAGAAGCCGCCAAAGGGGTAGGGCCAAGGACACTACGAACAACATATGCGACATAGAAACATAGAAACCTAGAAGTTGACGGCAGATAAGGACCGCAAGGCCCATCCAGTCTGCCCATTTCTTTTTCTACCTTATAAATGTGCCATCGGCCTTTGCTCTGTCAGTGACCTATCTATTCATAGTCATTTGTATTGCTCCCTTATGCCTATCCCATGCCTGTTTGAAGCCCTGCACTGTATTCATAGCCACCACTTCTTGTGGTAAGCCATTCCATGCATCCACCACCCTTTCTGTGAAAAGAATTTCCCATTCCCTTTAATCGGCCTCCTCTAATCTCATGCTGTGTCCTCTTGTCCTGCTATTTTTCTTATATTTAAACATGTTAGACTCTTTCACCTTGTTTATGCCCTTAAGGTGTTTGAATGCCTCGATCATATCACCCTCTCCCTCCTTTGCTCAAGGGTATACATATTGAGCTCTGTAATCTGTCCTCATATGTCTTCTGATGCAGTCCCTGCACCATTTTGGCTGCCCTCTCTGGACTGCCTCAATTTGTTAATGTCCTTGTGAAGGTGTGGCTCCAATACTGCACGCAGTACTCCAGATGGGGCCTAACCAATGTCTTGTACAGAGGGATTATTACCTCCTCTTACGACTTGTGATACCCCTACTAATACACCCTAACACCCCCTAGCCTTACCTACTGCTTTAGAGGTCTGCTTGATGATTTTAGGTCATCAGTGATGATGATGCCCAAGTCTCTTTCTTCCTTTGTAACTGCTAGCAACTCCTCCCAGCCTATAAGTGGCTTCAGGGTTTCTCTTCCTATGTGCATGATTTTGCACTTCTTTGCATTAAATCCAAGTTGCCACTCTTCTGACCATTCTGCTAGTTTATCCAGATCTCTTCTCATTCTGCCCACCCCATCTGGCTCATCTACTCTGTTGCAGATCTTGGTGTCATCTGCAAACAGACAAGCCTTACCCTCTAGTCCATCTGCAAGGTCACTAATGAAGATGTTGAATAGGACTGGCCCCAGGACTGATCCCTGAGGTACCCCACTTGTGACTTGCATCTCTTCTGACTGTATACCATTTACCACCACTCTCTGTTTTCTGCCAGTCAACCAGTTTGCCACCCAGTTGACCAACTTCTGACCCACCCCGAGCCTACCCAGCTTATTTATCAATCTTCTATGTGGAACAGTGTCAAAAGCTTTGCTGAAGTCAAGGTAGGCGACATCAACTGCTCCCCCTTGGTCCACCACTCTGGTTACCCAGTCAAAGAAATTTATGAGATTAGTTTGACAGGACCTTCCTTTTGTAAACCCATGCTGTCTTGGATCCTGTGCCCCTATGGATTCCAGGTGTTGCACTATCCTTTCCTTAAGGAGTGCCTCCATAATCTTGCCCACTACTGAGGTAAGACTGACCGGTCTGTAGTTTCCCGCCTCCTCCCTGCTACCACTCTTGTGGAGCGGGATCACATGAGCCCTTCTCCAGTCTTCTGGGACCTCTCCTGTGCTCAGAGACTCACTAAACAATTCTGCTAATGGCTCTGCTAGTTCCTCCTTTAGCTCCTTAAGTACCCTGGGATGTATGCCATCAGGTCCCATTGCCTTATCCACCCTGAGCTTAGCAAACTCTTGTAGGACCCTTTCTTTTGTGAAGGAGTAGTGCTCACCTCCCTCCCCTGTCCATGATGCTGAGCTGTGGGCCCTGCCCTACCTTCTTCTTCAGTAAATACTGAGCAAAAGTATCTATTTAGGATAGATGCCTTTACAGGTCCTCCTCCTCACATGCTCCCTTTTCTCCATTAAGCTTAGCAACCCCTCTGGACTTTCTCCTTTCACTAACGATCTATAGAAAGTCTTGTCACCTTCTTTTACTGTTCGTGCTAGTGTTTCCTCAGTTTGGGACTTTGCCTGCCTTACTGCCTTACCTGCTTCCTTTAGGGCAGTTTGGTATGCCTCCTATCTTCATCCCACTGTGTTCCCTTATATTTCCTGAAGGCCAGCCTTTGGCTCTGACCTTTCTGCTACTGTATTTGAGAACCAAAGTGGTTTCCTTCTTCTTTGCACTTCCTTTTCTGCCTAACACAATGGGATGTTGCTTCAAGTATTGCATCCTTAATGCTTGCCCACTTTGCCTGTACCCCTCACCTGTGTTTCTTTTTGCCAGGGCTAGCTTAACTCTGTTGGCCATCTTATCAAAGTCAGCTCCTCTGAAGTCCCATATTTTTGCCTTGGAATGGGATGATTTAGATGTAGTAGCCAAATTGAACCATACCATGTGATGGTCAGTGGCCCCCAGGTGACCTTCTACCTGAGATCTGTGATCCCTTCTTTGTTAGTCAGTACTAGATCTAGGATAGCCCTGTCTCTTGTGGGTTGCTGTACCAGTTGTTTGAGGCCCTCCTGCAGGGAATCCTCTATGAGTCTAGTTCTGGCAGATGTTCCTGCTGGTATTGACCAATCTGTATCTGGCATGTTGAAGTCTCCCATTATCAGAACCTCCCTTTAGCTGTCATGTTTTGTATATCTTCTAACAGTAATGTGTCTATGTCCTCCTCTGGTCTGGGGCCTGTAGACAACCCCAGTTCTCATGGCTGTCCCATTTCCTGTTTCCAGGGTGACCCACAGTTCTTCTGGCTCCTTATGTGTATTCTGAATTTCTGTAGCTTTGATATTTTCATTAACATACAGGGCCACTCCTCCCTTTTGCACCTCGGTCTCTTCTGAACAATACATAGCCAGGTACTGAAGTCTCCTGTGTGCTTACTGGTAAACCACGCCTCACTAATTGCTACTATGTCCAGTTTAGCCTCTGACATTATTGCCTGCAGGTCTGGGATCTTATTTCCCAGGCTGTGAGCATTTAGTACATGATTTTCCATTGGCCAGATTTTGGTGTGTTAGTTATTGGTGAAGTTTGGCATTACCCCTGTGCATCGATGGGAGACAAACCTTTTTTTCTTACCTGGTGATGCAAATGAAGGCAAACACGCTGAATTCCTGTTTGACCACTAGCTGAGGGGGAGGTGTTCTTCCATTCGACGTATGGGGTGCTGCACCTCTCCCATTTGCTAGTTTAAATATTCTGCAAAGACGCCAAACTTCTGCCCCAATGCACTGACTCTCTTTAGTCAGATGCAGTCCATCAAATTTAAAGAACTTTGCCCCAGAACTGTTGCCAGTTCCTACAAATCTGTGTCCTTTTCCTGGCACCAGTCCTTGAGCCACGTGTTTAGCTCCCCATCTCTCCTTCTCTGACCTTCCGTCCATCTGCTCCTCTCCCAGACTGGCAGGATCTCAGAGAAGGAGATGCCGGACGAAATAGATGATAGTTTGTCACCCAGCCTAGTCAGGTGTTCCTTGGTCTCCACAACTGACCGGCTGGCGATATTAGTCCCTATGTGTACTAGGACATCAATGTTTTCTCCTGCTTTGTGAACAATTTTAGCAATGCGGTCAGTGTCTCTCCATGCTGATGTACCTGGGAGACATCTGACTATCACCCCTGGCTGGAGATCGGTATCAACTCCCGAATCATGGAGTCTCCTATGATCAGAAGTTTTTGGATTTCTTTGTGCTTGTTTAGTTTTGGTTCCTGATTTGGGTGAGTTTTGTTGTAGTTAGCTCCTGTGCGAGTGTCCTGCTCTGCAGTGTCTTCTGCCTCTTTATTTGATTTCAGAGATAGAGGCAGATACCTGTTTGTAGTGTTTATATGGTTTTTGGAGGCAATGTGATGGAGAGAGTGATGGGGCACCTGATTTGCTCCTCCTAACCACCTGCCAACCTCCTGGACCAACTACCCTCTGCGGTTGAGGTTTTTCTGTTGGATGCTGGGGAAATGGCGGGTGGTTCTTATAATGTATTTCCTCTTCAATATGAAATTTGAGGCTGCAATCTCTGCCCATGCTGCCCGGAGCTGAGCCCTAAGATCTCCAAAGGCCCAGCATGTAGGACAGTGTCCAAAATCCTGTAAGACTGTCCTTCTGAAAATTGTTCCACAGTACCTGCAGTTAATGAAATCCATTCCAAATAAGTTGCTGGGTTTGTAGCCTAGTCAGAGTAATTAGAAGGAAAAAAAGGAAAAAAATGCAAGTAATGGTTTAATTGTGCTTTGTTTAACTTGTTATAACAAGTTAAATTACTAGTGCCCTGTAAATGAGATCACCTTGTGGAGGCCCCACTGATCCGCCCCTTCCTGCTCTGCCACAGGAAATGTCACAACTGTGGTACCCTATAAAAGGAGTGTAGCGTGGGTGGTTGGGGATGGGGTGGGTGGCTGGGCCCTTCCCTGCCAAAAAGAAGAACCACGGACGAAAGAACAAGGAGGTAAGAGCAGAAACAATCAGTCAACAACAAATGCAGTAACCCTGAAAGCTTATCCTAATGTTAGATAAAACTGTAAAACCTGTAAAGCACCACCAGTAATAATTTCACAGAAGATATACCCTGTAAGAAACACTTTGCTCCAGAGAAAATAAAGCAGTAACTGAAGATATACCTTGCAAAAGACAATTTGAATCAGAAGATTACAGCAGTAATCTGTTAGCACACCCCTGTAGGCACACCTTGCAATAATGCAGTAGAAGGTATACCAGCAACAACAATTTGAATCAGAGAAAAAATAAAGCAATGAAATGTTAGCAACAAACAGTAGCAATCCCTGTGAGTAGAAAATAAAAACACCACCACACAGTAAATCTGCTTAGCCAAACTAAGTCTTAATCCTTCTCGCTTGCTCTGGTAAGTTTCTCTACTCTGCCTTTCAAGCAGTCTTAGAAGGAAAGAGCTCAGGTGAAGCTAGGTGCCTTGGCCAGCAAACCAAGTCTTCTACCTCCAAGATATCAACTAACCTGACTTTTTAACCCTTCTTTCTGTTGGAAATTACTGACAGTTTGCCAGCTCCACCCCCACATACACACCTAATCCTTTGGAAGAGCTGTGGGAGGAAAAGCAATTAGCTCCTTCAATGTGAGAAGGAGACAAACACTCTGAGACAACAAACCTTTTCAACAAACAAGAATAAAATAAAACACAGTGTCAAACAGTAATTTTGCTTAGCCCAATGATAAAAAAGTCACAAAAATGTAAGCTCCACCTGTAATACAGTAATTTCAGAGAAGATATACCCTGTAAGAAACACTTTGCTCCAGAGAAAAATAAAGCAGTAACAGGAGATATACCTTGCAAAAGACAATTTGAATCAGAAGATTACAGCAGTAATCTGTTAGCACACACCTGTAGGCACACCTTGCAATAATGCAGAAGAAGGTATACCAGCAACAACAATTTGAATCAGAGAAAAAATAAAGCAATGAAATGTTAGCAACAAACAGTAGCAATCCCTGTGAGTAGAAAATAAAAACACCACCACACAGTAAATCTGCTTAGCCAAACTAAGTCTTAATCCTTCTCCCTTGCTCTGGTAAGTTGCTCTACTCTGCCTTTCAAGCAGTCTTAGAAGGAAAGAGCTCAGGTGAAGCTAGGTGCCTTGGCCAGCAAACCAAGTCTTCTACCTCCAAGATATCAACTAACCTGACTTTTTAACCCTTCTTTCTGTGGGAAATTACTGACAGTTTGCCAGCTCCACCCCCCACATACACCCTGGGGAGCTCTACTGGGCAGGGGCTTCAGGCAGGAGGAGAAATTTCCCATAACTACCTTCTGCATCCTGCCTGTGAGGAAGGACTCAAACCAGTTGATGACAGTACCAGTGAGTCCACAGAGCTCCCTTAAGCGATTCACTACATGGTCCACCGTGTCAAATACTTAAGAGAGATTGAGGAGAACGAGTATTGACCGGTCCCCTCTATCTCTCACCCTGAGGAGATTATCTTGTACCCTGACTAATGCCGTTTCAGTGCTGTGCCTTGACCTAAACCCAGACTGGAATGACTTATAGATGTCATAGGTTGCAAGGTGCGCCACGAGCTGCACAGCCACTACTTTCTCAACAACCTTACCCAGAAATGGAAGGTTGGAGACTGGTCTATAATTCACCAAAACATCATGGTGATGTACTGTATACCTGTCACTGTATTTTTTTGTCATTTTATTAAATTTCTTTCTGCATGGGTATCTGTTAGAAATTAGCAGCTAGACCTCTTGTAAGTATTTAAGTATTTCAGCTGAGTTAAAACTGTCTAATAAAGTTATCTGCCAAGAGGCATGACAGAGAGCTATGGTGAGAGAGAACATCTCTTTGGACAGTTACTGGCATAGCTGAAAGCAGAAAGCATTCTTTTCTTTTGCGTTATCTCTTTCTATGCCCTACATGCCCCACGGCAGCCACTCCTTCAGGCTTGCCAAGGCAGACCTCTGACCCATCCGTCCTCAGAGATTCCGCCTCAGATCGCAGCCGATCCCCAGGGTGACCCGGCGTAACCCTTCGCCGGATGGGTCCCCCTCCTCCGAGGGGGGGAAGGCACCAGCCAAGGGGCAGACCAGCGCTCCTACTTTAGCCCCAGGGATGCTGCTGAGACGGAGAGCTCGGTAGGACCTTGATGGCCTCAGAGTGCCAGGCAGCCATCATCCGGCTACCGTGAAGTGGTATTTCCGCTTTTCTAGTTACTCCCTCTTTCTTGCATGCGTCAGCAATGCTCCTGGTCTCCACCAGAGGCCGCTGCGGTGCGACAAGACCCCACTGCCCACCCCCAGGAGAGGAGAGCAGTCATACGGATGCACGATCTTCTCCCGCCCCTGCCAGCCCCCACCGACCCGAGTCCATTCCCGAACCCGGGTCGCCAGCGTGGGATGAGGTAAGGCGCCAGTGCCTCAACCCTCTGCGCCACTGGGCCAGCAAGAAAAGCATTCTTTTCATGTTCTGTAGAGGAGTTGCTCCTGCTATGCGAGACAGAACTTGGGTCACGAAACAGATTTTTATTTATTTATTTCTTTAAAAGTTGGTAGCCAGGAAAGGCACACTGAGCTGGAGCTTGTTTCCAGGTGCGACCCGGAGGAAGGGGAAGAGGAGTACATACAGATATTTACAATTAAAAAAAGTTACAATGAACATACAATTGGTGAAGAATATACAGGTGTCAAGTCCGAAGTCCAGATCAGACCAGTTTTTTTTTTCTATGAGGACCCATATCTCCAGACACAAAGAACACTGAACCTGTGATGTCAAAGTGACACACTGGGCCGGCCCAGTGCACTGAGGGTTGAGGTGCTGGACGCCACGCCGGCAACCCGGGTACGGGAATGAGCCTGGGTCGTCGGGGGTCGGCAGGGATGGGGAAGGATTGAGCATCCCCAGGACTGCTCTCCTTCCCCGGGAAGGGGGGGATTCCACCTGCCGATGCACTGGTGACCGCTAGCGGAGGCTGGCGGTACTACAATGCACAGCTGCAGAATGCAGGGTTGGAAGCTGTGGCGGACGTCTTTTGGGGTGCACGGGAGCTTGCACCAGCCGAGCTGGACATCACTGAACATCCGAGCTCCGGGGAGAAAACAAGGAAAAATACCCTGCTCTCGGGGACAGGTGACGGCACTGCCTCCCACCAGCCACAGTTGGACTACCTCCTATCCCGGGCCGAGCCCAGCCTGGACACAACAATTGTAGATAGAGCACCTTGGGTGGACAGGGCGGCCCTACCTTGGAGGGACTCAGAGCCGGGGGGGGTTGGCTGGGTTAGTGCCGGGACATGAGGAGTTTCAGGCTTAGGAGGTAGAGCTGGGGGGTAAGGCAGATGCCTGAGAGAGTTCCCCGAAGTGGCAGTGAATAAAAAGAGTCTATAAGAAAAACTAAAAATGACAAATTGGATGACATGTCCTGGGGGTAGCTGAAGGTTTGGCAGAGTCTAAAAGATACAGTCAGGTTTGGGACTACGAACAGCTTCCATCTAAAGGTTCAAGTCTGCCCTGATCCACCAAAGTGTCTTGTGTAGTAAGCTATTTTACCTTGCTAAAGAAAGAGAGAGAGGTTTTTAATATACAAATAAATGAAGCCAGCAAAAGACGGCACTTTGATCTGTCTAGTCTGCTCGTGTTGCAGGGTCCACAGCTTGAACTACTATATTTCTGTGCGTAATCTACTGTTCCATTTTCATTTTATTTCTGTAGAATTACTGTTCCCCATAGTTCTCCTGTAGCAGAAACTTGTGCTTCTGCATCAACTGATTGAGATCATGTAAATCCACTATAAGGCACCAGCACCCCCATCCGTTTCAGAACCAGGAACTACCTGAACATATACCCGGACTTACCAGGGTGTCTGGGACTTGGGCTATAGCCCCTTTGACTAGCAGCAGAGCAATGTCCTTCCTGAGGGTGGACAGCGTACCCTGCAACACCAAAGACTCCCTTGGAGTGTTGGATAAGTAAGGTGGGAGAGCCTCAAAAATTGAGAGACAACCTCTGCCTACCACCTCAACCAACTTATCCGTGGTAATGATAGATTAGTGTGGCCAGACGTGGCAAAGCTGACTCCCCACAGGGAGCTGGGTCATCTGGAGCTGCTGTTTAGCCAGCACTTGACCCTGGTCTCTGACCAACTTCACCGACAACTGCTTGTCAGCAGGGAGGTGAGGGAAGACATAATCAAGCACTCCCAGCAGGAAATGACCAAAGCTGGCCATCATCAAGCATAGCTCACCTGAAGAAGACCCAGACAGGAAGGGGCACAGACTGTTTGGCATGTGGTAAAGCTTCTTCGACTCCTTATCGGGGGGGTTATCCATGTCCCCATGATTTCCGGACTTCCGGAAAGCCAAGTCCGAGACCAGTTCCTTGACTGAGGGGGTGGTCCAAGAACCTGGAAAGAACACAAGTGGCCCCCCGCACGAAGGACCAATGCGCAAAGGATGTTGGAGTCTGCCCACCAGAATCAGCCCACTGAGGCAGCCAGCAACCAGCCACTCTGCTCCCCAGCCGTCTCAACTGGACTCCTAGTCAGGTAAGGGGATTGCTATCGTCTTTCCTGGTCTTTATTATGGACTTTGTTCTAATCTGATACAAGGTATTATTGTGTTGCTGGGTAAGTAGGGATTGTAGGTAAACTGTTGCTAGGTGCTAAGGCGTTAGTGAGCTTCAGGGTTTAAGGGTGTATGTTTACTGGGTGGTAGTAGGATAGCCTGACTGGGAGAAAAAAAAAAAAGGGGGGGACTGACTAGATGAACAGGGAAAAGGAAATGTGGGGAGTGGTGCAATGCAGTGGTTTTGGGGCAGCAGTCTACAGGGAGACCTTCTAGAGGCTGCAGTGCTGTCCCATCTGTGTGCACCTCTCTGGGTAGAGGGATCAGGTCTCAAGGCTCCAGGCAGCACTGGCAGAGAGTAAAGAGAATGTTGCAAGACTCAAAGTTGCACTGGCAAGGAGTCGGGGGCCATCTCTCTCCCGCCCAGAGACCACCTAGCCAGACTCCACTACCTCAAAGGTTGCCAGAAGGAAGGAGTGGTTTGATTAAGGTGGGCTCAAGGAGGGCAGGGGTGGTAGGATCGGGAAGGCTGAGGGAAGTGGGTTAGAGGCACACTCTTCATCCAGCGCCACTAAGAAACTTCTATGCCATTCTAGTGGAGTGGGACTGCCATGAAGGAGAACCCAAGGTGGTTGATGGAGAGGATGTGGGGGACTGCCCAAATGGATTCCCCAGGAGGGGGGAAAAGAGACCCCCAGAAAAGGAAGAAGTAACTTCTAGTGGGGGACTCTACAGTCAGGGGATAGAGTTGGTGGAAGGAAAGGGGGTAGAGAGGGAGGGAGGTTAAGTGCCTACCTGGTGCATTGTCTTGGAGGAAAGGAAAGCATATCCAGCGGATCACGAGGGCTAAAGGAAGCAAGGGGAAGCTACACATCATTGCCCACTAGGGTACAAATGACCTAGCTCTGAAAGGGACAGGGGCAGTTTAGGGGGCTGGGGAGGATCTGAGACAGGTAGCATGCGCCATAACTTTTACAGAAGTGCTGCCTGTCTACAAGAGGGAGAAGGAGAGGGAGCCCTATACTACGGCCTTCAACTCATGGTTGAAGGAATGGTGCAGAGAGGAGGGGTATGACTACTTTGGGGATCGAGGCTCCATCTGTAAGGATCAGAGCTTGTACCAGGGACAGCCTGCATCCATCCAGGAAGGAAGCAGCAGTCCTCAGTAGGCGGTTTAAGTGTTACTTTGACATGCATTTGAACTAGCCAAGGGGGGGTGGCAGAAGGCAAAGGGGGTGGCAGAAACTGCCCCCTCCCAGGCTGATATGGAGGGTGGAGAATTTGTGAGGAAGGATTCTCATCAAAATGAAGGACAACCAAGGGTGCAAGGGATCAGCATGGGAAGAAGGGAGGAAGAAAAGCAGACAGTATGCAAAAGAGAAGAAGGGAGAACAACTAGACAACATGAAAAGGGACAAGAGCAAGACTAACAAAATCTGGACCGCCACATGTGCCAGTGCTAGGAGTCTGAGTAATAAGATACCAGACCTGGAGGCCACCATGGCTGAGGCAGGCCTGGATATTGTGGCCATCACTGAAAAATGGTGCACAAACAACCATGACTGGAATGGGCACACCTGGCTACACAATGTTTAGGAGGGACAAGGTAAGAAGGAAAGGTGGGGGAGTGGTGCTTTACATTAAGGAAAACACCAAAGCGATGGAGGTACAGGGAAGACGGGGGAGTTGAGATGTTGTGGGTCAATCTCAAGTCTGGAAATGGAGTCACCTTTCACATGGGAGTGGTATAAAGGACTCCGACACAGGGAGAGGACACAGACAAAGAGATGTTGGAAGGCATAGACAAAATGGCTAAGAAGGGGGAAGTGGTGCTAGTGGGGGACTTTAATCTGCCAGATGTAGAGTGGAGCCTACCTGCTAGCAGCATCAGCTAGGAGCAAAGACATCTTGGACTCCCTGCAGGGGGCATTCCTCAGACAGCTGGTTAGTGAACCCATTCGGGGTGGGGCAATACTGGACCTGGTACGTACAAATGGGGACAGGGTGGTGGATGCCAGAGTGGAGAATCATCTGGGGACCAGTGACCATCGCAAAGTATGGTTTAATATAAGAACAACCTCTTGAAGGGAGGAAGTTATTCTGCCACTGTGCAGGTCACTGGTGAGACCACACCTGGAATACTTTGTTCAGCTCTGGTGCACTTACCTGAAGAAGGATATCAGACTACTGGAGGGGGGCCAGCGGAGGGCAACCAAAATGATCAAGGGCATGGGGGACAGAGCATATGAGGAGAGCTGAGGGAGCTGAGCATGTACTCCCTGAAGAACTGAAGGGAAAGGGAGGACATGATTGAAGCCTTCAAGTACCTTAAAGGCATAAACAAGGTTGGTACAGAGGGCGTCTTTAACTTAAGAAAGGAGGGTACAACAAGGGGGCATAGCCTGAAACTGGTGGGGGGTAGATTCAAGAAAGAAATGAGGAGGCACTTTTTCACTGAAAGGGTGGTGAAGGGCTGGAATGAGTTGCCGGAGGAGGTGGTGGCAGCAAAGATGGTGGCAAGTTACAAGGAGGGGTGGGATAGGGTGACGAAGAGGATTAGGACTGAAGTGGACACTACTGGGAAGTGGACAGGGAAGGGGAATGGGATGGTGTGGGTTGACTCTAGGAGGAATTGGGGAGTGGAGGCAGCTCCAGGGAATTGAATGAGCTGTACACTCAAGCAGACTCAATAGACCATTACGGCCTGTTTCTACTGGCAATTTTATATGTTCATATGTAGCAGCGGAATATGGCCGTACGAGGTTGAGGGTCCTGGATTTCAGAAGGACTGACTTTACAAAGATGGGGGAATGCATCCAAAAAGACCTGGCGGGGGGAGATGTCGTAGAGAGGTTCAAGGCTAAAAAGGACCAGAATAAAAAAAGAGCATAGTAAAGGCAAATAAATGTACAACAAGCAAATAAGCAAAAGCAGGAGGAGGAGGAGGAGACCATTATGGTTTTCGAGGGAAGTGGCAGAAAATGTAAGGGCAAAAACAAAGGCATTCAGAAGGTATAAGGAGACCCAGAGTAAAGGGGACAGAGTAGAGTATCTGGGGAAATGGAAGGAGGCAGGCACGGCAGTAAGGAGCACAAAAGCACAAGCCAAGGAAAGAATAGCCCAGACAGTATCAAAGGGGGAACAAGACATTCTTCAGGTATATCAACAAGAAAAGAAGTCCAAGGGAGAGACTGTGCAGTTAATAAATGACGCAGGGAACTATACTGAGGAGGACCAAGAAAAGGCAAACATCTTAAAGAACTATTTCTGCTCAGTGTTCACAGTCGAGGCAGAAGGGGAGGGACCACAAAAAAGCACCAAGAGACTTGGGGGAGGGAAGTGGACACCAGTCCCTTTTCTAAGGAGAGGGTCAGGAAAGCACTTGCTAATCTGAGGGTGGACAAAGCCATGGAGCCAGATGGGGTGTATCCAAGAGCGTTTTTTTTTTCATATCGGTTGTTTCTGTCAGGGGCACCGTGGGTGGCTGAGCTCAGCCCTGTCCATGCCACCCAAGTCCGTCTACCGCCTCTCCAAATCTGCCAAGCCCCATTCCCCCACAGATTTCCCCCATGGCGGGGAAAAGGAGGGCCATCCTCCCCCCCACCTAGGAGTCACAATCCAGAATGGGGTATTGGCAAGTCAGCGATGGTGCGGGATGAGGGCAGGCAGGTAGGGCTTCATGTAGCCCACGGTCACAATTTACCTCCTGCTTTTCTCCCCATGCTGCAGCCCCTACTTGCTGCTTGGACTCTGATGCTGCCACCCGGCCTCCACCAGAAGGCAATCAAGGAGCAAGACAGATGATTCCCCCCTCCCAAGGAGAGGAGAGCAGTCAGCTGGATGTTCAATCTTCTCCTTCCCCTGCAGAATCCCAGCAACCCAAGCTCGCTCCCAAACCCAAGTCGCTGGCATGGCACGAGGTGTGGCATCCAGCTCCTCAACCCTAAGCACCACTGGACCACTGCATCCAGGAGTTTTGAGGGAACTCAGGGAGGTGCTAGTTGCACCCCTGACAGACTTGTTTAACAGTTCACTGGAGACCGGTGTGGTCCTGGAGGACTGGAGATGGGCAGATGTAGTCCAGCTTCACAGAAGTAGTAGCAAGGAGGTGGCAGGAAATTACAGGCTTGCCAGCCTGAGATCCGTAGTAGGGAAACTGATGGAAACACAATTAAAGGAGAGAATCATGGAACACCTGGAATCCAGTGGACTGCAGGACCCGAGGCAGCATGGTTTAACAGAGGAAAGGTCATGCCAAACAAATCTGACAGATTTTTTTGCCCTACTTGGACTTCAAAAAGGCCCCTGACACCATTCCACGTAGGAGGTTGGTAAACAAGTTGGGTAGCATTAGGGTTAGCAATAAAGTGGTAAACTGGGTAAGAAACTGGTTAGGTGGTAGAATGGAGGCAGAGGGAGTGGTAAATGGAGTTTGCTCTGAGGAGGGGAGAGTGATCAGAGGAGTACCACAGGGGTCAGTACTGGGCCAGTCCTCTTTAATGTCTCCATCAGTGACATAGCAGAGGACCTGGAAGGGAAGATCTGCTTCTTTGCGGATGAAACCAAGATCTGCAACAGGGTAGACTCTCCGGGGGGTGCAAAGGAAGGAAAGAGACTTGAAAGGGCTGGAGGAGTGGTCAAAGGTTTGTCAGCTCAGGTTCAATGCAAAAAAGTGCAAAATAATGCACTTGGGTCACAGAAACCCGGGGATGCAGTACAAAAAATTGGGGGGAGAAGACCCGCCCGGTGGTGCTGAGGGTTGAGATGCTGGACGCCACACCTCACTCCATGCCGGCGACCCGGATTCGGAACGGACTCGGTCGCCAGGGTCAGCCAGGGGAGATACGCTTGAATGTCCCACGACAGCTCGCCACTCAGGGAGGGTTGAAGCCACAGCTCAAGATTTCTTCTAACTCCGAGCGGAGGCTCTGAGTACTGCAAGCCCCTAGTGGAAGGGGAAGGGCGGCCGCTATGCAGCACGACGTCTGTGCCTTGCGCCTTGACGTCAGGGGTCTCGCACTGTTGGGGAGGGAGAAAAGAGGAAAAACGGCCTGCCATCGCCGGGAAGATGGAGCTTCGGAGATGTGCCCTCAGTGTGCCTTCACCCGCCCCACGGCCCAGGGCCGAGGAAACACAAGGTATGGGGTAATAGGGGCTCTGCCCCATCCCTGCTCGGAGCAAACCGTAGCACCATGAGGTTCCTAGGGTCGTTCGGGTAGGGTGGATGGCAGAGGGATGTCTGCCTAGGGGCTCCCAATGGCTCAGAGATGGCAGGCTGGGGCAAAAGTGGATAAATAGAGATTAAAAAAAAAAAAGGGGGGGGAGAGATGCTAGCAGTGACCAAGCAGGAAAGACACCTGGGGTAATCATATCGGATGACCTGAAGGTGGCCAGACAATGCAACAAAGCAGTCAGGAGAGCTAGTGGGATGCTGGGATGTATAGCTAGGTACTGTGTCCAGTTTTGGAGGTCACATCCTTAGGAAGGACACAGGATGGAGGCCATCCAAAGGAGGACTACCAAGATGGTACAGGGTCTACATCAAATGCCCTATGAGGAGAAGCTAAAAGGAACTAAACATGTACACCCTGGAAGAGAGGCGGGAGAGGAGGGATAGGATCGAGACCTTTAAATACTTCACAGGGGCGAATAAGGGACAAGTGGGAGGTATTTTTCAGAGGAAAGGGTGCTCCAGAACAAGGGGCCATTATATGAAGCTGGAGGGAGGGGTAGATTTAGGAGAGATGTGAGGAAATACATCTTCACAGAGAGGGTGGTGGAGGCTAGCCCGCCGGGGCAGCGGTTGAATTTCCACTTGCGATGCCGGCGACCCAGGTTTAGGAGAATGGACTCAGGTCATCAGAGGGCCGGCCAGGGGGAGAAGAATCGAGCCACTTGACTGTTCTCCTCTCTGGGGTTGGCATCGCATTCGGTGCAACAGTGGCACCCGGCGGAGGCTGGGTTGCCGCAATGCACCGACACAGTACATTTCTAAGGGACGGGGCAGATGCTGGTCGTTATTGCTCATTCCCGCCCCTGCCTATAGGGAAGAAAATCCTGCAGGGCTGCCTCTATGAAACCTTATCTCCAGCTTCAATTAGCCTCCCATGGCTCACTTCCCCCGACAGATACTAGATTTACGGCACCTAAGGGGGGTGGGTGCCACAACCCCGCCCTCTGGGGAGGGTAAGCCAGCGGTGCCATGGGGAGTGAGAGCTGATGATGGGAGGTGGGAGCTGGAGCTCCATGACCAAGGCAGATGTCGGCACCCCCTGCAGCCAAAAAAGCATACCAAATAAAAAAATAAAAAGAAAGGGTGGTGGATGCATGAAACGGTGTTCCAGCAGAGGTTGTGGGGGTGAAAGCAGTGATGGGATTGAAAAAAGCCTGGGATAAGCAAAAGGGAGTCATAAGAGATAGGTAATGGGGTGGCAGAGAAAGTGCTGTAGGCTTGAGGGGTCTACAATATAAGCAATGCAACAAAAAAAGGGCAGACTGGATGGCCCATGAGGTCCTTATCTGCTGTCAGCTTCTCTGTTTCTATGTTAAAGAGTACCAGTAAGGAGTGCATTCTAGTGATCCGTACAGACCGACAGTGCCAGGCAGGATGTTGCCATAGCTTCAGGACCAGTCCCAAAATGGCTTCGGCCACAGGAAAGGCAACCCCAGGGATTTGTCTCTATTGAGAATGTCTGTGAAACAGTGCTTAGTCCTTTTTCTGCCCAGACTCCAAGGGGACAGACTCCAAATGAGTTGGAGTAGAGCCCAGAATGACACCAGCCCATGGCAAGAGTTAACTCTTTGACCAACAAGTGGTCGAAGGTATGGGTCCTCAATGACTGCATGGATAAGCCATCCAAGTTATCCAAGGAATCCTCAAAAATAGCCCTCTGCCATTTGCTGCTGTGGACAATCCTAGAGTCATCTGACTGGGCGATTTCCACTAACAGTTGGCCTGGTGAGCCAGATACTGCATGGGAATCCTTGGTTGGAAGAGGATCCACCAACAAGGGTGAACAGACAGATGTCAGAGACAATTGCCTTGGGCCGACCAGCATGGCTTCACTGGCAATGGCCAGCTGACCACAGGGGTTGGGTAGAGCCCTATCCTGCCCCGCCATGGCCCACTGCTGCCAGAGGAGTTACTTGTAGTATTGTGGCATGCAATGGAGGAGCCACTCCTCATCTGAGGATGACAAGGGCAAGGAACATGGACGGCGATGCCTCCCTGTCAAGCAAAACCAAGAACATGAGTGGTGCCTCGATCTAGAGCTCAACCTCGACTGTTGACACAAGGGTGACACTGAGATGAAGCCACCAGGGGTGCAGGGTAAATAACATGCACCAGCTTCAGTGCAAAGTTCTCCAGTGGAGTTGGGTCCCGAGTGATGCCGGTCCAGGACACCAACTGATCCATGTCCTCCTGGGTGAGGACCAGGAGCACCAGGGTCTTGGAGATCGACTCCTCATTGACCTCTTCTGACAATGGGTCAACTGGGACAAGAAAAATCTCAACCACCTAATTGGCCAGTATTGAGTTTGGCGGGGGTACTGTGGAGCTCGCGCCCCAGCCATTGACCAAAGATGGCTCAACAAGACTGGAGCACTCAACACATGCTGAGTGGTCGGGGGAGTTGAGGGAGCGGGAGGAACAGGATCTCTCCCAGTCCCACAGCTGGTGGCTGTGTTTCTTCTGCTTCTTACTACAGTGGACAGGGCTCTCCCAGAAGATCTGAAGGGACCACACATCTCCCGGAATTCACTGGTGAAGGACACTTTGATGCTGGCCCCAGCTGGGAGTAGCACCAAGGCTGATGAGGTGCCTGCTGCAACAGTGGCCACCACTTCTTCCAGGGTCATGAGCTAAGCCACTGACCCCACCATAATGGAGGCCTTCTTGTGGCCTTTTGACTGTAGTTTTATGTCCCAATCGGACAGCCGACCAAGGAGAGACTGGGCTGCACAATCCTCCAGGAAAGAGGGGAGTAGCATCTGGCACTAGCTGCAACATGAAACATCATGTGCCGTCCCCAGGCTGTAGAGGTACAACACATGTGGGTCCGTCCGTGACATCTTCTCTCATCAGGTGATACAAAATTTGAAACCAGAGCCAGCCCATCGGTGCAGCAGTAGTGCTACCACTCATGACATCAGCAACCCGGGTTCGGAAGCAAGCCCAAGTCGTCAGGGGCCAGCCAGGAGGAGGAGGAGAAGAATCGAGCATCCCAGAGGACACTCTTCTCCTCCTCTAGGAAGGGAGGTCCACATGCTCCACTGCAGTACTGCCACCTGGGTGACCACAGGTGGCAGTGCAAGTGAAGCCACGATGGGTAGGCAGGCACCTCCTGACTGGGGATGTAGGCACACATCCCTTGCAGTCCTAGCCCATGAGGAGCCCGGGGAGAGAGGAGAAACAAGGAAACTCCCCCAGCCTGCAGAATGATGCCGTCTTTCTGTGCAGGCCCAGCACCTGCTCACTGCACTCCCGACTCACACACAAGCAAAACTCCTCTCAAGCCTGGGAAACCCAGGGGGGCTCTGCCATAAGGGATAAGCTGTGGGGCTCTGCAGGGTCAGAAGATAAGTCCCTGGGATAGCGGGGGCGACGGGGCTGGGAGAGAGGAGGCTGACAGGGCAGGGTGGGTGTCAAAGGCACATAAAGTACAATAAACTTAAAACAAATTGAAGCTGGGAGCTGGTTTCACTTCATTGTGTTTCATCTTCCATCACTGAGGCAGGAGCAGAACCGAGGAAAGAGGAAATACTGAATAAACCATCAAGAAATAAAGCAGATTGCCAACGGCACACTTTAGGCCCTACAATGCATGGAACTGCGAAAGAGACAGAACTCTTCCAGCGGAAAGGAAGAAATGATATCACAGAGCGGAGCCGGAGGATATATCACCCAGGTGGTGGGAGAAGCTTAGTTTAAAGATGTTCTGATGAATCAGCACTTTCAGTGGAACTGCCAATGTGTGGATAAGTGAATTACACCTACGCCACTAGAATAATGCGTTTGTGATATCTGGTGACTTTAACATCAACTGGTTCTGTGATTGTGACTGTAACAAATCATCGGTGCATGCTCTTAGCTCACTCAGTCTGGCTCAGGTCATCTCAGAGCCCACCAGGTGTTCTAACAATGGTAGCACACATAGGGTTGCTACCTGCCTGGTCTTAGACTGGATAATCCAGTTTTTAGTGTCCTTATCCAGTATCCTGGTGATTTTGCTCAGAGGTAGCCCAGTTTTGGGGCAATTTCGAGTGCTCACATACTCATAAAGCTAACTGTATCAATTCATTCTCAGCTTTGGCTAAAATGTCCAGGTTACAAGGACGTTCTAATGTCACACAGACCATTGTTTATGAAACCAGTCAGTCTGGGAGGTGCAATGTATGGTCATTAAGACCATGAGCAATAAATCAATCTAATAATTTCCACTCTGCATTTTATGTATAGTCTTTTACTGCTGTGATAGGAAACAGTTTATATACCTTTATTTCATTCATTTATTTATTTCAGTTTAGGATTAATACCTTTGAGTGAAGGACTCGTTTTCAAAGGTTCCGAGTCAGTTAAACGAACAGATACAGACAACATAACACATAACACAGCAGTGGATTATAAAATATGGTTACAGAGGGTTGCACATACTTTGAAGTTTAACTAATACATGGGAGTCAAACATTGTAAGTTTCACTAGTACATAGGAGTCTAACATTGTAAGTAACAGCACTAAGTGCGGGTGTAGTAGTGCTAGAAACAGGTAAGCGGGGGAGAGGCCAGGGATGGAGTCTCCACTGGGTGGTACAGGGGCGGTGGGGTGGGGCATGGACGGTTGACAGAGTGGTAGGCTGAGCTCACCAGTGGTGGCCAGGGTGAGACTGGGGTGGGGTGGAAGCAGCCCAAGGTAGGCATTGTCAGATGTTCACGTACGTAGTTGATGGAGTGGGCCTTTATATGCACTACTGTTTTCCTTTTTGTCTGTTCCATATTCCGATATGTTTTAGACCTGTTTTTGTTAAATTAAAAATCAAATTTTTATTGCTTTTATCACTACACTGAATCCCCCTTTTCTGAGTCCTCAGCAGCTGCTGCTCTCATTTTTTCACACTACCAGGACATTCTAGTATATTAATTACACCATTCCATGCCATTCAGATGAACAGCAAAGAACGATGCATCCGACGTTGTGGAATGTCTTAGCAATATGAAGAGACGACAGTAGCTGCTGAGGTGAAGGAACCACAATGTAGAACTGTTGGCACCACATACCTAGATAATTAATCAGAAATTGTTAAAAGCATATTAGAATACATAACTAATATGGAAAGGAAAACAGAAGGGTAGTTAACAGTATCAAAATTATCTCTGGCTTTGAAAGAGGAGCAATATACCATACTGTACCTCTCAAATTCCTGCCTTTCAAACTAGGACAGGGTTTTAATAAATGGATCCATGATGCTGGTTTGACCGCCGTTACAGTGAAGGTTTCATGTAGACCACAGCTGCAGTCGGCATAAGTCCGCCTGAAAAAAAAATGTGTTTCTGTTGGGGTCTTGCCCCAACCCCTCATGGGGCTCCTGCCCCCAGACTCCCATAATTCATATAATCAAGTCCAAGTGGATTCAGGGTGGGTGCAACACCCCGAGAAAGCAGTGCCGGGGTCCCGCGGTGACAGTACAGCGACCGGCCGCTGTACTGTTGTTCATGACACAGGTGTCACTGTTCAGTCGGCATACATTAATAAATCAGGGACAAATCACCAAAATTAGGGACACATCTTACAAAATAGAAGTATCAGCTCAGGAAGTCTGCTATATTGTGAGGCATTGTGTGAAAAGCATTGAAGGAGAAAAAGACTGTAGCATTAATGTCTGAAAATAGTTTATGTTGTAAATCCCTATGTTTCAGTGACAAAAGGGCCTGATTTACAAGGACAGAGTCAAAATTAGGGATGACCCAGAAAATTAGGGACAATGGAAAGGCATACAATATACTCATTAAGTGGCACTCGGGGCGCAGTTTGGGTGTGGTTTGGTATCTGTTTTTCACTTCATCCAAAAGTGGCAATCCTGAACAAACAAACCCTTATAGAATGGATATTCACACCCAGGTTAGATATGATCAAACATTCAGGTGTTCTGTCTGATGCAATTTGTGATCACTCACCAGTGTTTTGCATATGGTGTCCAAAGCTAACAAAAGCCCCTCCTAGAATTATCTGATTCACGAAGCTGTCTAATCCGGATCCTGAGCTCTTCAGGCTTGCAATCTCTAACACAGATTGGACCTACCTATACATGGTTTATGATTAATTTAGCAACTACCTTCTTTACTTCATTCTTCACTAAACTACAAGATAAATTTGCCCCATTCATCAGGAGAAGGGTACGTGCCCCTGTCTCTAATTGCCTGGACCACCTACTGCTAATTACAATCATTGAAATGGGCAAAAAATGTCACAAGGTCTCCTCTTCTCCAGCGGACTAGTCTGCCTATAGATCGCTGCATAATGAATGCAAAACAGTAATCAGAAACAATAAAAGCTCTCACTGTAAGCCACTATTTGGTTCCTCTTCCCCAAAACCCAGACTGTTCTGGAAGCACATCAAAGAGATGCTGAGTCAGTCAGGGGATCAGACTTCCTCACACATGGTTTTAAACAGTGTTAACTGCAATAACAGCTTCACCAACAGTTATTTCTCTGACCTCTCCTCCTACACTCAGGCTTTCTCTGTTATGCTCTCTCCTGTGCCCTCTTCTTCTTTGCCTAGTGGTGACTCCCTTCCAGGGCCCCCTAAACCTCTGGACAGCCCCCTTTTATTTTAAATGGATCAGCTCTGGTAAGGTTTGCAGACGTCTCATGCAGATTCTTAAATCTGCAGGGTGAAATGGTATTGAGCCCAAACACCTTAAAGGAAATTTCAAAGATTAAGTGTCTGACTTCATAGCCCATTACCCTAACCTTGTAACAGTCCTTCTAGCATAAAATTATAATTTTTAAGAATGTCAAGCAAGGGAAGGAAGGGACCATAAATCAGGCCATAGTGCTGGTCAGCTGATCCTTTCCACTTCCTAGTCAGCCTGCCCCACCCCTGCGCTCAGATGTTTGTCACGTATAACCAGGGAGAGTATGGGGATGCACCCTTTTGAAGTTTATGGGGAAGGATTTCATTAAGTTTTTACAGATGTTTAAGCAACCTTTGATAAAAATGAAAACCACCTTTCAACTAATACGGAGCATCAGCCCCTTGCCTCACTTCTCAAACCAGTGAATGGTGTCTACCCTCAGAGGTTCAGTGACAGGATCCTACCAGCTGTCCCAAAGACTAGCACTTGGACTGGTGAATTGTCCTTCGCCTATGCAGCCCTGAAGATATGGAACTCCATACTATCTGAAATTCATCTCTGCCTGTCAGTGCCTATGGTTCATCTTAGGTACCATAAACATTTGCTTAGCTTGACACATTGCTCGTGCCGCTGAACCTGAACAATCTTTGTATGGTAACAAACTGTTTATACAATGGTATGTCAAAATCCTGTAACCTCACTGGTCAAAACATGTCACATGACTGTGGGTAAATCCTGCATAACCCACGGCTGAAGAATGGTGTTTATAAAAAACATAATTAAACACATTTTACATTTATTTTACACATGGGTCCATTGTATAATCGCAATAAGGCACTCCAGGGTGTGAGTTATTGGGTGATTTACCCACTTCTTGCGTGGTTAAGTCACTTGGCTGCGCCTCATGACACACCACACAAGGCGTGGGTAAATCCCCCAATAACCCACACCCTGTCATGCCTTATTGCTTAAATATTCATATTCTCCTAGTGACATGGTTCTTGTACATCCTCTGTGTAGCTTTACATTGGCTAGCTTATTGTAAGTTACCTGATACTGTTCCTAAACTTCCCTGTGCAATGACGTAGTTGCTTTTTCATCATGTTTGCTCCTTTCACAGTTCACTGCATTGCACTGCATCCAGCTGTGTATTGCCCTGTATGTAATTTTACGTGTATTCTCCCAGGCTGTACCTGAAAATAGGCATTGTTTGCTTAGGGTACTTACCTGGTTAACAAAAACTAAATAAAATAATACGTGTTTCTCCGACGCACATCTAGGTGGCACACACAAAAAATCTGATCTTCCATTTAAACTGTGTGTGAAATACTAATGTGACATAAACAGAAGGTAGCCTTATCCATCTCTAAATTCCTCCGTTTTCAGTGCAATTCAGTGGTTATGCAAAATTGTAACATGGCACTGGATACAGGTCTGAAATACAGGGACGCAATTGGCTCAAACACGTCAGGTGACAGTAGCCAAGCGGTGATTAAGCCACAGGTAACGCCCGCTCGGCTAGTACCACCTGTGGCCACCACAGCAGCAGAGGGGAGCAGCCTGCTAGGTCACCACCTCTTCACGCCAGCAGCAGTGCTCGTGAGGCACAGTGAGGTGGTGACCGGCGAGCACACAGCGGACCGTCAACCAGAACTCTTGTGTGTGTCTGTGCTGTGTGTTGGCCCCCTACTCCACTCACAGTCCTGTGCCTCTGCATTGCCGGTTTATTCCCACCCAGCTAGTCACATCCCCGTTTCTCCGATCCTCAGTTGCAGACTGCGTCACAGAGCGGCATCACTGCTGACTTGCTATGAGGTTTCCCACCTGCACCGTGGATCTCCTATCTCCCCCCATGTGCCCTGCAGCACCGTAGAGAGACCAGGAGATCACAAGTCACCAGTAGTACCCCTATCCGACTGAAAGTCCACGTCTTCATGCTGTTTGGCAACCCCCCGACAGCGCGAGCACAATCTGTCAGGTGAGTGGCAGGCGCACAGTGCCATAGGGTCTCCAACAGAAACCGCCACACACCGGTATATAGGCTCGCCGCCACCGCAACGAGTCAATGCGCATTAATCATCTCCAGCCGGGTCTGCCGGTGATTAATGCGCGCTGGTGGATGGATCGGCTGCCTCAGGCACCTACCCCCCAGCGGGCATTAATCCACCGGCAGAGCCCTCCTCTGTCGGTGATTAATGCTTACATATCTAATCCCTAACCGAAAAATGTGTCATAACTTGTTAATTTCTAGAACTGTGATACATTGTTTCAAATTCATGTTGAAAACTTTTTTAAATGAAATTAAGCTCTCCGTGGTTTTTGTTGCTCTTACATGTCATGCCCCATGATCAAATATACCTGGTGACCAGTGTTCCCCCACACACACAACCAGTCCCATGTCAATGTACCCATGATATCCAGTACCAGCCATACCCCACTCCTTGCCCCATGTCCACATTTTCCATGGCATCCCGTTGCTCGCAGCCCCCACCAGCTGCCTCATGTCCAAATATCCTTGTCATTCCGAGGTGCCTCCCAAACCTAGCTCCTTGTGTCAAGTGGTACTCACCCCCCTCCCCATCATGTGCAAGTATTCCTGGTGTCCACTGGGACTCACCACCCACACCATGCACCATGATTCAGTTATTCCTGGCATACAGCAGTAGCCTCCTCCCACACCCTGCCCCATGGCCAAGTATCCCTGTCACCCGGCGGCCATCTTCTGAATGAATTAAACCGTGATCAAACAGATTAATGATGGATATGATTATTTTTATACAAACTTATTGCTTTGATATATCATAATTGATAACTCAACATACGTAGGGGTACAACGTGTTGGTCTCTGCTTCCTTTCCACGTTTGTACTTTAACATACTTAGGGAAAATCTGACATGCCCATCAGTACTCAGCGCTTGTTTCCTCTCTGAATGCTCGTTAATATGCAGAGCTGCAAGCTGTTTTCTGGTACATGAAAATATTTGTCAGATAACTAATCATCGATTTTATAGCTGAATAAGTATACAGTGATCAGGAAGAAGATTTGTAACCAGGGACAGCACTAACTTGCACCAGAAGGGAAAAAGTTGCATCCTGCCCAGAAATGATTCCTCTTCCCTTTGCCAGTGGTCCAAATTGATGCACCTACTCTATAACAACATCTAAAGGAAGGTCTGTGAACTGTTCAAAATCTGCCATTGATTTTGTTTTAACCCAGTAGATTCCTCTTTAGTCCCCCATTTTTTACACCAGTGGGTCCAATTTGACCCATGTTTTAAACCACCAAGCGCTATCGCTGTTTATAACCCTTTTGTGTCACGCCTTGGCATCTAGCCCACACATTCACCCGGACAGAGTCACCACATCAGCTACCTGGGCACTAGTGAGGGCTGGCATGGCCCAGGGAGACACTCTGAGCTTAGTGGTAAGATGCACTGCTTGCCAGAGGGTTCCCCTACCATAAAACCCACAGTCACTGCACACTTTCTGGGTTCCCAGCCAAGAGTCGAGTACAGCTCAAACCTCTGCTCTGACAGGAGTAAAATCACTCTATAAGGTGTTTAAGGAGTAGTCACACTTTACTGACAACATCAGTTCCCAGTCACTTTCCACATTGGTACTATATGAACAGGTTCAATCCTTCCTTGGACAGGAGTCTGAACCTTTGAGACCACTTGATAAAGGTTATACCCTCTACTCATAATAGGAGCCCACAACCCCTCCTATTCCTCCCTTTACACACACAGACACACACATACCATTTGGTAAAGTTATACCTTGGGTCGGAGTGTGTTCTACTCTGCACAAATTCATTAGCCTTCCCACTATGCTACAAGTTTTAGGATAGAGTTATTTTATTGGGTAACCAAGGAATTAGATAAGGGTGGAGCTGTAGATGTGGTCTACCTAGATTTCAGTAAGGCCTTCAACACCATTCCACATAAGAGACTAGAAAGCAATCTGGGTAGCTTAGGAGTTGGTCCAAAGGTGGTAAACTGCGTAAGAAATTGGTTAGAGAAAAGGCGACAGAGGGTGGTAGTTAACAGAGTTCACTCCAAAGAGGGAAGGGTGACCAGCAGGGTGCCTCAGGGATCGGTGCCAGGACTGGTTCTCATTAATGTCTTTATAAATGACATTACAAAGGAGTTGAAGGGGAAGGTCTGCATCTTTGCAGATTATACCAAAATATGAGATATGATGGATATTCCGGGGCTGCAAAGGATGAGCAGAGACCTGAGAAAAATTGAGGAGTGGCCATTGAATGTGAAAATGTACAAAATAATGAACTTGGAGCACAGAAACTCAGCAGAAGAGTACGCAATCTTCGGGGGTGGGGGGGATGTCACTGATGACCACTAAGCAGGACAGACCTGGAGGTAATCATCTCTGAATACCTAAAAGTGGCCAGGCAGTGTGACAAGGAAGTTGGGAGGGCTACTGGGATGCTGGGGTACACAGGGAGAGGTATCACCAGTAGATGGAGGGAGGTGTTGTTGCCTTTGTATAGGTCGCTGGTCAGACCTCACCTAGAATACTGTCTACAATTCTGGAGGCCACAACTCCAGAAGGACACAGACATGGTGGAAGCGGTCAACAGAGGGCAACTAAAATGGTGAAGGGTCTGCATCAAAAGCCCTACAAGAAGAGCCCAAAAGAACTCAATATGTACACCCTGGAAGCGAGAGGATATGATAGAGACCTTTAAATATCACACAGGGATAAATAAGGTACAGGATGGAAGCATTCTTCAAAGAAAAGGGAGCTCAAGAACAAGGGGACATCCTATGAAGCTGGAGGGGGGGTGAATTCAGGAGAGATGTGAGTACTTCTTCACATAAAGAGTGGTGGATTTCTGGAACAGACTACCAGCCGATGTGGTAGGGGTGAAAATAATGACGGGGTTCAAGAAATCAGGGGACAGGCATAAGGGAGTCTTAGTGAGAAGGAATGGGGGGGGAGCCAGAGATCAAGGAGGGTCTGCGGTGATACTGTAGGTAGGGAGAAATGGGCAGACTGGGTGGGCCAAGCGACCATTATCTGCCGACAAAATCTCTGTTTCTATACCGCAGATTTCACACTTGTATGGCAGCTGGTCAGCTAATGGTACAGTAAGCATCCACTGTTGTAAGGACAAAACTTCTCTGATATTGGTTCGCTGGTAAGCGTCCATGGGTCCCTTGGTCCTGTGGGCGGCAACTCTGTATCAGGCCAGTCTGCCATCTGGAGAAGAGGTCACCCCATGTTGGGTGCCTTGCATCACCGTTTCTCCTACACAATGGGTGGTGTTGCTGAGCACAGTGCAGCAGTATGTATGCCAGTCTGAGCACTGTCCGTGCACAGTACAGCAGTATGTACGCCAGTCTGAGCACTGTCCGTGCACAGTGCGGCAGTATGTAACCAGCCTGCGCACTGTCGGTGCACAGTGCAGCAGTATGTACGCCAGCCTTAGCACTGTCCGTGCACAGTGCAGCAGTGTGTACGCCAGCCTGAGCACTGTCCGTGCACAGTACAACAGTATGTATGCCAGTCTGAGCACTGTCCATGCACAGTACAGCAGTATGTACGCCAGTCTGAGCACTGTCAGCGCACAGTGCAGCAGTATGTACGCCAGCCTGAGCACTGTCAGTGCACAGTACAGCAGTGTGTACGCCAACCTGAGCACTGTCAGTGCACAGTGCAGCAGTATGTACACCAGCCTGAGCACTGTCAGTGCAGCAGTATGTACACCGGCCTGTCAGCGCACAGTGCAGCAGTATGAACGCCAGCCTGAGCACTGTCAGTGCAGTAGTATGTACACCGGCCTGTCAGCGCACAGTGCAGCAGTATGTACGCCAGTCTGAGCATTGTCAGTGCAGCAGTATGTACAGCAGCCTGTCAGTGCACAGTGCAGCAGCATGTACACCAGCCTGAGCATTGTCAGTGCAGCAGTATGTACACCAGCCTGTCAGTGCACAGTGCAGCAGTATGTACACCAGCCTGTCAGTGCACAGTGCAGCAGTATGTACACCAGCCTGTGTACTGTCAGAGCAGCAGTATGTACACCAGCCTGTCAGTGCACAGTGCAGCAGTATGTACGCCAGCCTGAGCACTGTCAGTGCAGCAGTAAGTACACCAGCCTGAGCATTGTCAGTGCAGCAGTATGTACACCAGCCTGTCAGTGCACAGTGCAACAGTATGTACGCCAGCCTGAGCATTGTCAGTGCAGCAGTATGTACACCAGTCTGTCAGTGCACAGTGCAGCTGTATGTACACCAGCCTGAGCATTGTCAGTGCAGCAGTATGTACACCAGCCTCAGTGCACAGTGCAGCAGTATGTACGCCAGTCTGAGCACTGTCAGTGCAGTAGTATGTACACCAGCCTGTCAGTGCACAGTGCAGCAGTATGTATGCCAGCCTGAGCACTGTCAGTGCAGTAGTATGTACACCAGCCTGTCAGTGCACAGTGCAGCAGTATGTACGCCAGCCTGTCAGTGCACAGTGCAGCAGTATGTACACCAGCCTGTCAGTGCACAGTGCAACAGTATGTACACCAGCCTGTCAGTGCACAGTGCAGCAGTATGTACGCCAGCCTGTCAGTGCACAGTGCAGCAGTATGTACACCAGCCTGAGCACTGTCAGTGACTGGCAATCAGCCCAGTCCCTATGCCAGAGGCAGCAGCTCTGGTACCCATCCCAGCTAGGATCTCCTGTCACACAGTAAGCATATCTCCTACCTTAGTCACCTCGTCTCTCTCTCTCTCTCTCTCTCTCTCTCACACACACCTGTTTTTCTTCATCAGCAGCTCAGCTGGCAGTATCTTCTGGGCACAGGGTCAGCAAACACCCTCCCCCAAACAAAATGACTCTCTTCTAAGGGACCCCTCCTCTGCCACAAGGTTGCAGGGGCCTCTCTCTCTGATGGGAAGATCCTAATAGTCCCCCCACCCTACAGGTGTGTCCCCTCACATGATCCCTAGAATTAACAGTAATCTACACTAAATGCACACAGATCCCTTCCCTGAAATCTACATTGCTGTCTTGGGCCTGTCCCTGGAGGCTACCAAGGGGATGGACATTGAGGTGATCTGGTCTCAAAGCTGTGGATCCATTGATAGCTGCGAGGTGTAAGATCCTTGCCACCTTAGGGCTGGCTAAGTCTGTTCTCAAGGACACTTTCTGGAGGATATTAGTTCTATAAACTGTGAAAAGGTTTCATTTAAAGTATGCCGATGTGGTGACAGGTTCAGCTAATTTCTTTTTGTCTGTTTTGATAGCAAGATCATTTCCATTTTCTCATATGGCTTTTCTCCTTGTAGAAAGACATTATATTAAATAAATATTATATCAGTTACACATTTATTCATAGACATACTTGTGTGATTAATTATGCAAGGAGTTTGTAAGTGCGAAGTGAGACGTCTCTTATCCTGTGCAGTTTTCATTTTGTGCTTTCCACCATAACCCATGACTTTTTGTTCTTAGTTTTTATTTCTAAATTTAATGTTTATTAAAGCAAAGAACAATGCAGCACTCAGTCTGATTTACATTCAGTCTTCCGATATTAGGATACAATACCAAGCTTGTAAAAGAAAGAAAATAAAAACTGTTTCCATCAAACACCTTTTAGAACATAAGAATGTTGTTGGCAGATGGGGACCACTTGATCCATCTAGTCTGCCAAGGGTGGCTACCCCCTCCCCTTTCATTGTTCCACCCAAGCTGTCCACACTGTCTGTCCCACGCTAGCTTAAATTCTGTTACTGTTTTAGCTGCCACCACCTGTGCTGGCGGGCTGTTCCATAGCTCCGTCACCCTCTCCATGAAGAAGTACTTTCTACAGTTGCTCCTGAACTTGCCTCCCACCAGACGCAAGCTGTGCCCCCTTGTCCTAGTTCCCTTGTTTTCTTGGAAGATGTTCTCCGTCTTGTTGATTCCCTTGATGTATTTGAGCATTTCTATCATGTCACCTCTGTTTCTTTTCTGTTCTAGTGAGTACAACTTCAGTTCCTTGAGCCTAGTTTCATACGTCTTATGATGCAGCCCTGCACCATTTTAGTGGCCCTTCTCTGTACCATCTTTTAATCTGTCTTTGTCCTTTTTCAGGTATGGCCTCCAGAACTGGACTCAGTACTCCAGGTGCGGCCTCACCAATGATCTGTACAGTGCCATGATTACCTCTTGCTTTCTGCTTGTAATGCCCCTACCTATACATCCTAGGATGCCACTTGCTCTCTGTGCTGCTTTTTCACACTGTTTTGTGACTTTTAAGTCATCGGTGATGAGTACATCCAGGTCCCATTCCATCTTTGTTACCTCCAATTGGTGTCCATCCAGTGTGTACTTCACTTCTGGGTTTTGCTTTCCTAGGTGCATGACCTTGCATCTCTTGGTGCTAAACATTAACTGCCATAGGTCTAACCACTCCTTTAGTTTCCTGAGGTCTGTCACTATGCTTGTGGCCCCTCCTGTGTGTCCACCCTGTTGCAGAGCTTTGTTTCATCTGCAAACAGGCATACCTTTCAGTCCAGTTCCTCTGCAATATCACTTATGAATATGTTTTTGTTTTATTTCTGACATTGAAAAGTTCAAAGAACAATTACTACGTAGTGCAATGCAGTAGTATATTTATTTATTAGGCGCAAAATCCCACAGGCTATGGGTGCCTTAAACATCAATACAAAAGAATAACAGCAGCATAATAAATTACTATCAATAAATAACATATAATTAGAAACAGGTTAGGAATCAGTAGGGAAAACTCTTATAAAGACACAGTGCTTTATCCCCTGCTTAAATCTTTCAATAGAGGCTGCCTCCAGAAGCTCTCGTGGCAACTGGTTCCAGAAAACCGGAGCGGCCACCACAAAGACATGATCCCCGGACAGCTTCAGATAAGATCTGCAGGCCTTCAAGAGGTTCATCTCAGAAGAGCGTAGTGGGCAATCAGGAGCATATGGACACAGGAGCTCTTCTAGGTATTCAGGACCCAGATCACGTAGGAGGCCTCTGTATGTTAACAAACCTATCTTGAAGGAGATGCTCCACCTCACAGGCAGCCAGTGCAACGTCCGCAGAGCCAGAGAGATGTGGTCAGAGCAGGAAACTCCAGCAATCTTCTTCACTGTCTTCATAAGTGACATTGCAGAAGAACTGGAATGGAAGGTATGCCTTTTTGCAGATGACACTAAAATCTGTAATTGGGTGGATACTCAGGAATGGGTGGTGAGAATCCCTACGGACCTTGGGAAACCTGAGGAGTGGTCAAGGGCAAGGCAGCTGGGGTTCAATGCCAAAAAGTGCAAAATCATGCACCCAGGGCATAGGAACCCGGGAGCGGAGTATAAATTGGGGGGAGGTATTGATGGTCACTAAAGCAGGAACGAGACCTGGGACGAGATTTTCAAAAGAATGCGTCCATTTTCTGAATGCGGCTGTGAAATTCTGCCTGAAGAGTTAGACCACAAAACGTTGATTTAACTTTCTGGATGGCATTCCACAGTTGAGTCCGACAAGCTGACACAAGTCCCACAGTTACAGCAGAAATTGACATAAACTGTGGGAATTTTCGCAAATGCATCCAGATGTCTGTGAACAGGACACGCGCATATAGATATATCTGAGTGGATGCAGTACACCTCCAAAATACGGACACAAGTGCTGCAGCTACCATTTTAAAAATCCTGCCCCTTGGGGTTATTATATCTGATGACCTCAAAGTGGTGGGACAGCGTGACAAGGCACTGGGCCAGTGGGATGCTGTGCTGCATAGGGACAGGTATTACCAGCAGGAGAAGGGAGGTGGTGTTACCACTGTATCGGTTGCTGGTGAGACCCCACCTGGAGTACTGTGCCCAGTTCTGGAGGCTGCATCTCAGAAAAGACATAGATAGGGTGGAGGTGGGCCAAGGACATCCAGAAGAGGGCAACCAAAATCATACAGGGGTTACATCAAAAGCTGTACGAGGAGAAACTGAGGGTTCTCAACATGAACAGAGAGTGAAGACATGATAGAGACCTACAAGTACCTCATGGGGGCTAACAGGGTACAGATGGGGGAGTCTTTTTCAAATGAGGAAGTGCACCAGAATAAGAGGGCATGTACTGAACCTGGAAGGAGGGACGGATGTGAGGGAGTACTAAGCCACTGAAAGAGTGGTGAACTCCTGGAACAGTCTGCCAGCAGAGGTGGTGGCAGTGAAAACAGTGGGGGACTTCAAACATGCATGGTATAGGCATAAGGGAATACTTTCAAATAGGCAGGGAGGGGGAAGGGTTGACAGACCAAGTAGGGTCTGTAGAGACAGACTAGGCAGGGAAAATATGGGCAGACTGAGTGGGTCAAGTGTTCCCTTTCTGCTCACAATTTCTATGTTTCCTTGTTTCTGTCTAGATATATTAGTAGAACTCGAATTAAGAAGGGCATATATGCTATTCTGGTTCTAATTATTCCACAGTAACACACTGCGATTTCAATATAAGAAGGGGAATATAAAAAATTAACATTGTCTCAGTAAGTTAGAAGGAACTGAAAATGTCAAACATGTAGTATTCCTCTGTACTTGGTACAATAAGGCACAAAACAGTGGTTAGGCCTGACTGCCAATGTAGTGCCCCATAGTGCACTGCAGGAAAAGGAGGGGTATGATTAGGCAGGGTCCCCAGCCCCACCACTGTATCCCTTGTAAAGCCCCTGCAAGGCTCGTTGTTAGAATGTTTTTTTTTTTTATTTCTTTTCTCCCTGCCTGCCAGCACTACAATCCCCCCTCTCCCCATTGCCAGGCACCGGGAACCTGCCCAAGTTGTTCCCGAATGCGTGGACAGGCAGGTAGAGCTGGGCTTGTGAGAATTTTGGAACAGAAACCTCAGCCTGAGCCGGCCCAGCTGGCGCAGCAGTTGGATTTCCGCTTGCGACGCCAGCGACCTGGGTTCGGGAACGAGCACGGGTCGCTGGAGGGCCGGCCGGGGGGAGAAGGATTGAGCATCCCATGGACAGCTCTCCTTCTCCAGGGGGAGGGAGGGGACTGGTCCGGCACTTGCTGGCTCCTAGCAGAGGCTGGGAATATCACAGGATGCATGGCCCAAATGCTAACTGGGGAGGAGTATGCAGTGACGTCACTACGCTGCCCCAACAGAAAAAGGGAAACATTGCTCGCTGGCCGCTGGATGATGGCTCTCTGTTCCCTGAGTGCCTCCAGGCCTTCCAGGGCCTCCTGCTCCTCAGCAGCATCCCGGCCCCTAGTAGTGTGTGCTGGGGCCTCCCTCTCCCGTGCCTCCCAGGGCCTCCTGCTCCCTCAGCAGCATCCCCGCCCAGCAGTGTGTGCTGGGGCCTCCCTCCCTGTGCCTTCCCAGGGCCTCCTGCTCCCAGCAGCATCCCGGGCCCTAGTAGTGTGTGCTGGGGCCCTCTCCTCCCTGTGCCTTCCAGGGCCTCCTGCTCCTCAGCAGCATCCCCGGGCCCCTAGTAGTGTGTGCTGGGCCCTCCTCTCCCCGTGCCTCCTCGGAGGAGGGGACCCGCCGGGCGAAAGAGGATACGCCCGGGATATCCCTGGGAGTGGCTGCCATATGGGGACCAGAGGAGGGCTGGGTAAGGACAGCGGGGCTGGAGGGAGCCTGTGGAGCCCGAAGGAGTGGGGGACCAGCGGGCACGGAGGATGGAGAAAAAAAATCCTTAGCCCATTTTTAATGGCAACAGCAGTTCAGAAAAAAAGTAGCAAGAGCCGAGGGAACAGCAACAATGAGGAGAGTGACCAGCCGTCTGGGCAAAGCATGAAAGGGAGGGACCTACCTGCTGTTCCTGCCTCCCTCCCAATGGCCCAGCCAGTCTGGAAAAGCAGTGGCTCCTCCTCCTTCCTTCCACAGTCCAACGACCACGGATCTAGCAGTGCTGGTCAGTCCATCAGGGAGTGACAGCAGTGAAAGGCTGTCCCCTCCGTCCAGCAACAGCCAGCAGCTTAATGAGTCCTGGCCCAGGAAGTAAGCGGGTGTCAGGGTGAGTGGCGGCAGCACCGTAGCCAGATGCTGGCCATCGGAGTAACTGTTTTTTTTTTTCCATAAACAATGATGACATCCAGCCTCCCGCACTAAAAGAAGCAGCGCAGCCACTTGGGCAAGCCAGCTCCATTTCAATGGACTGTCCACAGGGTGGAGTTTAAAAAAATAAAAAATACATGGGAGACAGAGACTGTTGGGGCAGGAAACCCTGCCACTGGAACCGCCTACAGGGTGGGGTTTGGGAGAGAGCTCCACAGGAGGCAATTCAAAAAGGGGTAGGACTATTTAAATAAAGGAAATACATACTGTATGTATGTATGACGACACTGCAAGGCCTCAATTAAAGGGGTAATGCACCTGATAAAAGGCACCTATTATTATGGTACAGTACAGTATCTAAAGACTGCATATAGGAAATGTGTTTAAGCAGACTGTTTAGTGTTTCGGGACCCCTATTACTGAACTGTGCGGGCCTATGTGTGTGTGTGTGGGGGTACTTGCCCCAGAACTGTGTTAAATGCCCTGAAACTGTGTTAATTGCCACGGAACTGTGTTAAATGCCCCTGAAATGTCTAGAGTCTAACTGAACCACCTAACAGTTTGGTACCCATCACATGTTTGTCATCTGTAAAGTAACTGCGTCCAGGAGTGACAGAAGCAGAGAGGCAGGGAGGGACAAAAGCTCAAGAATCCCAGAAGGCAAATTCTTGAGTATGCAGGGTGACCCTAGTCGGCGATCCACTATGACCCCTCTACCGACGCCCAGGGGGTCTGGTGAAAGGAACTGTTTGCTCTTCATTAATCGGCTGTCCATCATGACCTATCAACTGATGCAAGAGCTCTGAAGTGTCTTTGGCCTGGTGGTCCAGCACGACCTCTACCAGGCAGCCAAGTCCTTTGAATCAGGGGTGGAGGTGTGCCCCCGATGCTCCTCATTTTCCTTTGATGAAATTCTTCTGGTCTCTCCTGGGGTACACTTCCGAAGTCCCTTCTAGCATACTTTCCCTGGAATATCCCTTTGTATGTGCATTCCATTCACTGTACAGTTCACGGATATGGCATTCCAGGGCAACAGAGTTCAGAGTCTTGTAATTGCCATAGGGTATAACGAATGTTTAGATGTGTTAGAATCTGTGTTATTCAGTTCTGAGTATACCGTTTTGAGTTCTGCAAAACTATTCTAAAGTACAGCATTTAGCGTTCTGTAAAACTGTTCTGAAGTACAGCAAATCCTTAGAGTTTATATACTGCAAGTATAGCGAATCCTTACAGTTTATATACTGCTTAGAGTGTTTTATTTTACAATTAATTTATAGAATTGCATTAGAACTGAACCTTTCATAATAATCTAGTTTTATCAGTAGTTTAATTTCATAGTTTGCTGTAATATTTTTATTCATCTCCCTTCAATAAATAGCTTTTGGTTGCATCTGACTCAGCGTCACACCTATCTCTCTTGCAGGATCCAGTTAGTAGTGATTGGCTCAGATTCCCTTCCTCTAAATTCCTGACGCTCACAGGTTGGGTGTTACCTGAAAATCCACCTCCAGGTGGTTGGCATAATCTTATTTCACTTTTCCCTTACAAAGGTAGCCAGGTGGATCTACACTCTGACCTGCTCTACTAGAGTTCAGTCATGTATTCTACTAGAGTTCAGTCAGCGTCAGCGGCCTTCCTCACCCACTCAATCAATGTCGGGTATCAACATGCATCTCTTTCTGTTGGTTATTAATACCACAGAAGGTGCATGGATTATATCAGGGGCATCAAAGTACTTTTGTGCAAGAACGAAAATATGGAAAAAAAATTGTCCTGGGTAGTACCTGAAAATGTATTAGGCAAGAATGATGTTTATTTGCCTGAGTGACTTGTCCTATTGATCGTACTGTACTATATGGGGATATCTTCACCGTTTGTATATATTTTATATCCTAATTTATATGTACTATTTTATGAAATATTGTAAAGATCTTTTAAATTGATCCATCAATAAATTATTATTCATCTACTGGTTAAGATGTATAAAGGGAATGCCTCACTGGTCATTCAGCATAAACCTGTTGGCAGTATTTGATACCCAGCTTCATGTGATCCTGCTTAATCTGTCTGAAGTGAGAGAGAGTGTCAGGAGTCATCTTGGAAAGGGTCCAATCATTCCCAACTGACAGAACACCCTGTGTCTGTCTTGGGGTATTTTACATCAGCTCCAAGGGAGCTTAACGGCAGTCTATCTTTGGGATCGGTATTGACCCATGCTCTTTGATGGCTGTATCCTGCCATTGAGAGAGAGCACATCAGGATGTGTGATGTGGGTTATCATGGTTATGCTAACGATACCCATTTGTTCATGTCTCTGTCATCTGGCCTCCAACGTTGCTGTGAAATGCTTGTCCAGCTGTCTGACTCAGATCTGCACATGGATGACCAGTGGCTGGATAGGACACAATCCAGATAAACCAGAGATGACCCTGTCGTGCTCATGGCAAAGGGTGAGGGAGCTCAGCCAGTCTGTGGGACTGCCATGTATACATGGTGCATCCTGGGGCTGGGCCATTGGCACAGCAGCAGCTCTACAGCTTGTGATGTCATCAACCTGGGTTTGGGAAGGAATGTGGGTCATCGGGGGCTGGCCAGGGGAGGGGGAGGAGGGAACGTCTCAGAGAATGCTCTCCTCCAGAGAGGGCTGCCAGCTCTGCTGCTACACTGCCACTTGGGTGACCAAAGGTGACAATGCAACCAGAGCAGCTCAGGGGAGGGAAGATGCAGGCTGGTTCCATGCGATGGACGCTTGTGTGCATGTGCACCCCAGCTGCCTGCATCCTGAGGGGCGAGACTGAAAACAGAAACAGCCCCAGCCAGCGCAGGAGGAAATTCCAGCCTCCCAGAGGCCCCACACTGGGGCTGTGGTCCTCCTCCAATCTGAAACTGGAACTGCGGCCGGAGATGGGAAGGAACAGAGTTGAAGGTAAGCCCATGAGAAGCTGAGTAACAGGGCTAGGGAGGTCAGCATAACTGAAGTATGACCAGTGAGGCAGAAAGCATAAAGACAACAGTACAATATAAAATAAAATAAAATTAAATAAATGGTGAATCCCTGCAGAGGTTTGATGGCTGTAGCCTTGTGTTCCTCAGCAGTGGCCCAGATATGGAATCTTGGGTAGCAGTCACTGTGAATGGAGCATTTTATCATTTACATAATGTTGCGTCTCCTTCCCCTTTTGTACAGTAGAGACACTGATCGCAGCATTAATGGCCTCACAACTGAATCATTACAGTGGGTTTTATACTGGCCTTCCTCTTGGATTGGTTTGGAGGTTGCAGCTTTTCCAGACTACAACAGTACAGCTGCTTTCAGGAAGTGATCCTTGTAAGCACATCACTTTGCTGCTGCTGCTGCTGGAGGAACTGGGCTGGCTGGCTGCCTGTAAAATCTAGACCTTACAAGGTGTTTTGAGAGCTGAAACTTTAAGGCCATTTACGGACTGGAATATCTTGCTGAGCTTTTTTCACTTTACTCTCCAACTCTGACCCCTCCATTCCCCTAGTGAAATCCTGTAACTGAGCCATGTGTCTTTAAAAAGGTATTGGAGAAAGGGCCACCCCAAAACTATGGAATGCATTCCTGCATTCACTGAAGTTGTCAATCTCGTATATGTTTTGTCAGCATTTAGTGACACGACACCTGTTAACCTCTGCTTGTTAGGAGGCTGGTGTTCTTATTTGGGTTGGATTGCATTTAAAGTGCTTAGCCTATTGTTATGTGGATCTGGAGTTTAAGGCACATCCTGAATATCTTACTTGAATGGTTTCCAATAAATAAAATACAATCAACCACATCAGTGGCCAGTGTGCCACTGCAGTGAGTGCATCACACATACAGTAACACAATTATGGTTTAAGGGTAACTGTTTCAGTACAAATATGAATGGAGGTGAAATGTCCCTGTTATTTCTGAAGACTGGATGCAGCTCTCTTTGTTGCTGAAGCACTTTCTGTACAGAAAAAAAAGTTTATGCATGGTTCATACAGTTTGTGCTACCCCTGCAGATCTTTACGGTTTTACCCGACGTTCCCCCACCACCACCAGATAGCTTCTGCCACTTTTTATTTACAACTGAACCCTGCAGAACAATGTTACTGACACTTGGAGCTTCAGTGCCTATAATTAAACATGGTATTAGTCAAAACATTTTGCTGCCAGCTGTGATGCCAGGCCTTAGCAGTAAAACTGCCTGGATTGACTTTTCACTGTTTCATAGCCTCCAGCATGTCACTAAACCACTGAAAGAACTTTACTGCTGGTACCGAATTCCACTGCTTTAATAAACTGAGTTTGCTGATTAGACAAAAACCCACTTCCCTTGCCACAGCACATCATGCTTCCAAATTAAATAGTTTAATTATTTTAAGATTGAACACGATGTAAATTAGCTTAAAACGGTTTGGAGGAAGGCAAGCAGAATGATTCATGCCATTGGAGGGAATAAAAGATTGCTGAGATGCTGAAAACGTGTGCAGAGATTGTCGAACTGTGGGAGCAGGAAAGGTTCACACAGAAGTATTAAAGATTCTGTAGGGGAAAGAAGATGGGTACAAGTAATCTGCTGAAGCTGGCATCAAATTCAAAAACAAAGAGGCACTCTGAAGCGAAGGAAGGGTTATGTCTAAAAGAAATCAAGCAAAGAATTTTTAGAGGACACTAATTAATACTGTAAGTGGAAAAACTGAAAGCAAAAGAAGTCAGCAGTATTTATTTATTTATTTGAAAACTGGTAATCAGGAAAGCCACACTAAGCCAAGGCTCATTTTGAGGCGCAACCTGGGGGAAAGGGAACAGAAGTACAATGCCCAATAATATTTCACTGGTACAAAAATAAGTATGAAAGTAAAGTGTGATCACAGTACCACGTGGAACATCTATGCAAGAGTGAATAAAATAGCAGCCAGTCATGTATTCTGCACACAAACAGCTGGACACATTTTTACAAAAAAAGGGCATACAGAGGGTACAAATGCTCACCATGTTTACACTAACGTGTGAGACTCTGACAAGGATTTAATTAAAAGAACAAGGTGGGTAATCAGCTGTTCTGTCATCTTCCATCCCCTAAAAACGTCCTCTTTGCCTATTATGCAGTAAGATAACTCGGGGCTAGACAGCATCAATAAGATATCCCTACTCCTCAGTGAATTAGAGGTACAGAGGTTACACCATATGTCTCATAAAACCCCAAGGGGTGTGAATAACATGATAATAAAGCCCTCTGATATGCCTAAGTGCCAGACTCTCCCCCACACTGCCCAAGACTCCTTTCTTTTTTTTAGCTCTTAACTGCATTTCATTAAGGACATTTAATTATGGCAGTCATGAAACTGTTGAGCATATGGGAGTTCACCAAATCTAATGTTTTTCCTGTATACCCTAAATCTTAGGGTATTCGGATATGGATTTGAATACACAATATTTTTAGACCATAAGGGGTATTTGGTGAAAAATATTTTGTAAAACCATCCCCGTCCCCTTCTTACTTTAAACAGTCCCCTAACCTTCAACCCCATCCAAATACCCCGGCCTTAAACATTTTCTTAACTATACCAACAGACATTCTGTACTGGGTGCCCTCCCCTCCAAAGCATCTATGTAACCCAGCACTCCCATTTTGGGCCCTCGAGTTTAAAGACATTTCCTGGTGTTTTTCTAATTCCCGTTTTTCTAATGTACCCCAAAACGTTTTCAAGGTTGATTACTTGCACAAGTCTATTCTTAAATATATGGAAGTATTATAAGAATAATGATTTATCCTAATATGCCATGTTCCAGCTAAGAATATATACAGGATTGCAACAAAGAAATTAGCTACAGCAGCTGCAGCTGTTGGTATATTACAAGGCAGTTTACATATATGTCTGTCCGTCTTTTGTTACTGTTAAGGGCTCCTTGTCATTCTGCATGTACTTTTCAGGGTTTTTTTTTTTATTTACTTTCAAGTAAACAATACACACGAAGTACATGAAACCCTTGATTCCAAGGCATAGAAAACTTGAAGAAACATCACATCACAGTAGGATTATTTTCCTGTGTCCCAGCTACATACACCATGTGTAACTAATATTTTATAAGTAATAGTAGTCTTAGTAAGTAGTAAAATATTTATTCATTTTTCATGAATAAGGACAGCCCCACTGAGCCGAAGCTCATTTTTAATGGGTTCCAGTAGCACAAATTCAAGTTACAGAATATAAAAACAGGTCAATTATACATCATCTATACCTATCAATAAATAATAACCTAACCAGTGTCGATAATACACCAACAGTTCACACCAGAAGCAATAAATAACACCTTTTAAAAATGTTTCAGAATGTCAGCCTTTTTCATACACAGAACAGCAGGGGAGGGGCTTCTCAGCTTTGGAAGTTCGCCATTCTCTGATCTTACTTATAATTACGGGAGCCGAAACAGGCCTTCAGAACAAGTGCAGAGAGTTCCTTGCCCAAGGATCCTGGCAGGAAAAGATGTCCTGCCAAGGTTAATTTTCATATTGGGCATAATGTTTCCAATACCCTCAGCTGCTCTTAGTCCTGGGAAGACTAATGTCATTGTCAAAGTGCTGGATATGTATTCAGGTACCATTCCCTTGTGACACCTGTGCATGAAAGTTAATTCAGTGGGCTTACACAACTTAGTGTAGTGTAGTGTTACGCTTGTGCAACTTACTGATAAACCTTTTGGCCATTCCCACTCTCTATTCTACAGGGAAATACCACCCTATAGGGGTATCAAATGCAAGGAACCCTCAAAAAAGGTTCCACCCCTAGAGGTGCCACGGGATGGATTCCCTTGGGCTAAAGGTACCTTGGGAAAGAGCCCCGTGGAGAGAGGTGAGCCGCTGGAGGAGGAGGGGAGGATGATAGGGCAAAAAAGAAGTGTTTCTAAGTGAAGCTGGAAGGACTGACTTGTATAGCTCAGGTAGGGGGTGTGGCTGGTTGCTCCAGCCCGTTGAACTGCAGACATGGCCTTTCAAATAAGCGCAAGTGTCATTGGTCCTCCAGTCTTAGCCAATTAATTTACTGGTACAATAGACAGTGATGTCTGGCACAGGGTGTGCCAAAAATGAAGCGAGCAAGTCTATTATATAACAAATCCAATTTTGCCAGCTCCCTTCCTGACACCCCACCATACAATATATCCCCGTAATCCAGTACAGGCACAAACATAGTATTTACCATGTTTTCTTGCCTCCAAAGTCAAATAATTTCTATACTGATGCATTGCTCCAAGTTTCCATCCAAGGGTCTTGACTAAATTATCTATGAGTTCCTGACATTTATACTGATTATCCAACAACGTACTACAGTAGCTGTAAGCCAAAACCTGCTTTAGGGGGAGTTCATCGAAAGTACTATTTTTAATGTGTCTTTAGATGAAATTAAATTTACTATCATACCTAAAATAAGTAGTTTATGTTTTAGATGCATTTAAAACCAACCCCTACTCCAAAACACACTGCTGCAAGGAATCGAATGCCCTTTGTACTGTAGGTTGAATCCTTCTGGCGACTTTCCCTTTGTGTAAATTATCCAGCATCTGTGTACAAGTGATACTGCACTGAGGCTCTGAAAAGGAGAGGTCATCGACATTAAATAACAAAGGCCGTAATATGGACCCTTGAGGAACTCCTGTCGCAACTGACGATAACGGAGTGAAAATTATATAGAGATACTTGTTGAAACAACCCTGTTAATCTCTAAAACATCTCGTAGCCCCAGTGTAAAGACCTACATTTTCCAGTACGTAGGAGAATATTATGATATAGTGTATCAAACGCTTTTCCTAAGTCTATAAATATTGCTCCTACTGAGAAATTTTTTATCCATGGTTCCTTGTGTACAGAGTGTCACAGACCCAAGCTTATGGGTGGAAAGTGGTGGGGGGGGGGTTTAAGAGGGATGTGGGAAACTTCTATTTTACAGAAAGGGTGGTGGAGCTGGGAACAGTCTGCCAGCGGAGGTGGTGGTAGGTGCCAAGACCATAAATGGTCCCGAGCATGGTTGGAGCAGAGTGAAGGGTTTGGTGGATGCTCAGCTCAGTAGCAGTATGGAGTGGAGCAGGTGGGTGGACCAAGAGGGATAAAACTCTGTATGAACAATAGGTCTCAATCAGATTAGATGGACCATCAGTCTTTTTCTGCCATGATTGTCTATGTTTCTGTATCTCCTACTGCCTTCCATAAGGCAAAAGTAGTACTATATCTCAATCTGAACCTCGACTGGCATGTGTTCAACAGAGAGTTTTCCTCCAAGAAACCTTTCAGTTAGGCACACACCAGGCTTTCAAAGACTTCTGAGACTATGACAAGTAACGATATTGGTCTGTAATTTTTAATATTTTCAGTGCCAAATTTAAAAACAGGAATGCATTTCATGCTTTTCCATCATACTGGGAAAGTCCCTGTTGCCAAAGGTTAATAAAAGATTGAGGTTAATGGTATGCAACAACAGGTGAAGCATATTTCAACAGTTTTGTAAGCAGTCTATCTAGGCCTCCAGCTTTGGTTATATTCAATTTGTTTCTCTCATAACATCCATAACAATAATCTCTGAAAACATTAAATGACAGAACTGTTCTTGATGTAGGTTAACACTTTGGAAAATGTCTGGCAGGTTCTGGGATACTGTTTGCAGAGCTTCTGTTCCCATTCTTAAAAAGAAAGAATTAAATCTTCAGCTACCAACTTACTTGTTTGAAACAGTTTTCCGTCGGTATGAAAGTCATTAGGAAAGTCTGATCTTTTGGAACCTTTTAAATCTTTATAGCCTCCAAAAATTGTTTTCCTGTTTGTATTAGCATGCCATCATAATAACTCTTTTTTTGTACTTCTTAGATTTTTTAGATGACTATTTCTGGCCTGGTGGTACCTGTCCCAATCAGCTTGTTGATATTATTTTTCAGCCCCCCTCCCCTCCAAGTTTGTTATGTACGTTCTTTACTTTTGATAAACAACCATTATACCAGGGTGCATTTTTAACTTTGATTAGTCAGTATTTTACTGAGACATGGAAATCATAAATTAACAGAACTTCCTGATGTAAAAAGACCAGGCCTCGTCCACGATTAATATCAAATTTATTCTCCGTGAATTTATAGCGTCTAGCGATCTAACATGAAGGCTAGGTAATCATCATTTTTAAAGTTTCCATGAGTGGTGTGTTAGCAGACCCTATTTCTTTTCCCTGCTTCTCAGGCAGAAGATTACTTGGTGGTTGCTAAACAAGTCTGGCATCACCCCACTAGTCTTGTACTTTTCTTGTCAGTGTATATAAATATCACATCAAACATAATCTACAAGCACTGTCTTTGTTGATCCTCGTGCTTTTGTTTATAAAAAAGTTTGCTTGTAAGTCATTTAAAATATTTGTTATTCCAGTTGTTTTCCTGTTTGTGTTAAAATTGCCAATTACCATTATTTCATGACTTAATTTGAAATCTTGTAAAGAATCATGCAGGCCATCAAACACAGTTCACTAACATTTTAGTGGACAATAGACTCCCACTAACAGTACTGGTTGTGCACATTTATTTATTTATTTAGCTTTTGTTGATCGGGTAAGTGCACTAGACAAATCCTGCCTATTTTCAGGCACGACCCGGGGGGGAGATACAGATGAATGCCAACTGACCTTGAACCAGATTAAGCTGTTGGTGGTATTTTTAGTGAATGAGGGAAATTTGGCCAGGACACCGGGGAAATTCCCCTACTCTTTTCGATAAGTGCCATGGGATCTTTAACATCCACCTGAACTACCACCAATCCAGGCAGATGGGACTTCGGTTTAACGTCTCATCCGAAAGACGGCACTTCAGAAATGCAGCACCCCTCTCATGCTGCATTACAGTGTCAGTACTGGGATATTAACCCAAGTGCCAGATGTGGGAACTGAACCCACAGCCCTCTGATCTCCCGGCCTCAGAGGCGAGTGTGCTACCTACTGAGCCACTGACACTGACAACAGATGGGAGTCTAATCTCCACAGTTAAATGTTCAAGGCCTGTAGCTTCTAACCCGAGATTTATTTCTTTAGTAACAAGTTCAGTCTTGTTCCTGTCATTGTGCCAACGTTGATAACCTGTTATACAAATTTGGGAATCATACACTTTAGAACTGAGCCAAGAATCATATACTACTACAAATGCATATATATATATATATATATATATATATACACACACACACAACTAAATATATATATGTATATGTTTATATACACACTACTAATTATATATATATATATATATATATATACACATATACACACACACACATACATATATACACACTACTACTACTAAATAAGGTTTGTATGATATGATCCACTCCCTCACTGCATCAATTTTGGGCAAAATGCATCTACCATTAAAATTAAGTATCCCAAACTTCCTTCCATTCAAAATATCAGCAGAATAATCCTCCCTATCTAGGAGTCTGGGAGTGGGATACACATCCCCACATAATAAAAACAGACATACAGGCATTTTTAAAAATGTCAGCCTTCTACGATACAGTTTCTTAAACATTTTATGGAAATATAGGTTTACTAGCCATTTATGTGAAAGCCAGTCTTCAGCCTTTCCCCCATGTTCCGGTTAACCTCAAGGGTGGCTAATTTAAATTAATTAATCATCAATGTTGCTGAAAGCAGCTCTGGAGAAATGTAATATCCACCCAGTTTATTCCAATTAAAGTGAATTTCCGATGTGGTGCTATACGTTATTGGGCTTCAGAGCCCAATATCTTATCTCAGCGTGAGCTCACTGTTACCAACATCTGTATTTTTAAGGCAGTAGTTTTAGTAGAGGAAGGGATCATAACTGGTGCCGAACCCATAGCAAGCCAATCCCTTCCAACTTCCTGATGAGCCTGCTCCACCCCAACTCCGCCCCTGCGCTCTCAGAATTTGTGACTTGTGGTTAGGGAGATCGCGGGGGCGAGCCCCATACATGTCTATGGGGGCTGTTTTAAATATCAGATTTTAGTAATTTTAAACACTCCTAGAGGAAAATTAAAGCAGTTGCTTATCTAGTAGGGACCAAAAGTGCAATTTCATCTTCTGTTAATACCCTCTTTGACAGGTTAAATACGGTTATTTGGTTTGTGATCTCGTCACTACTTGTAACAGTGCCAGTTTTTGTTTTTCTTTTCTCTTTCCTTCTTGTTCTGTAGTTTGTTCTCTTCCTAACCCTGAGCCCCCTTCCTCTGGATCTATATATTTTCTTGTATACCGATACCCTCGTGTTTGTCTTCCCCATTGTGTCCTCCCTCTGCCTCTGAACCCTCTTCTGCCTAAAAAACTATCACCTCTTCCTCCCCTAACCTGTTTTACATCTGTGTCACCACTAGATGTGTATAATGAGTTATCACAGTCCAAATTATAGATAAAATATGTTCTTGGTTTTGCTTCATTATTTTTAAACCAAGATTACACTTTGCCATCTCTATAATCGTTCAAATTCCTCCTGAATGTTGTCATTTTTGTTGCTCTTATTTCATTCTCATGATCATCTATCTTTTTGTTAACCTTATCCAGAAAGGTATTCAGTTCTTCTAAGCTAAACTGGATTTTAACAATTGTCTACACCCTGCCAAAAATTCATAAATACCCTGTACATCCTCAAGGAAGGCCAGTTGTGTCGGGGTGGGTTCAATTTTAGAGCCACTTTCAGTATATGTGGATTTCCACATTAGAGAATTTGTGGAAAAAACAAAATCATATGTAAGAGATAGTGCACACATGATTAATATTGTTGATGAGTTAAATAAACTGGAAACATCTAAATCATTTATTCTGGCAACGTTTGATGTCAAGGATTTATATTCATCAATACCACATGGAGATGGCTATTTAGCTCTTAAAGAGATTTTGGAAAAAATTAGAGAAGCAACAAAACCACCAAATGAGTTTTTATTACAGTTAGCCAAAATAGTGTTAACACCAAACTACTTTAAGTTTGAAATTTTTTTTTTTTGCACAGGTAAGAGGCATAGCCATGGGGTCAAGCATGGCACCTTCCTATGCAAATTTATATATGAGTAACTTTGAGGAAAAATATGTGTATAATAATAATCCATTTTCTACACATATTATAGAATGGAAGCACTTTATAGACAATATTATTGTCATCTGGGATGGAACAGAGGAAGAATTAAAACATTTTCATGATTATTTGGATAATTGTACAAACCATTTGGAGTTCACACTAAATAGAGATATGAATGAAATTGAATCTTTGGACATTGATTTTCAAGAAAAATGACAGCATGTGTACTAAGATTTTTAAGAAACCAACAGATAGGAATACATTATTAAGGGTACACAGCTTTCACCACAAAATGCTGGTTAACTCGATCCATTATGGCCAATTCCTAGGGGTGAAAAGAAATTGTTCAGAATAAGAGGATACAGAAACGTCTTTAAATGAGATGGAAAATCAATTTAAGGAGAGAGGCTATAGCCAGATGGTTCTGAATAGAGCTAAAAATAAAGTACAAGTGGAGAGAAAGGGTTTACTGTTAAATACAAAGAGAAAGACACAAAAAAGATTATACTATCTTTAAATTTAGTGAAGTGTTAGGAGATATAAAGAGCAGTAAAAAAAATTGGTACATTTTAAAAATCAACAGCAAAAGGTGAAAGAGCCTTCCAAATGGGGCCACACATGGTTGCTAAAAAAGTGAGATCACTAGGAGACAGACTAGTGCATACTGACCACAGAATACCACAAGAAAAAGTTCAGGGTTTTTTCACAGCAGAAGATTTAAGGGGAAATTATATGAACATACATACATAAGAACATACGAAGAAGCCAGCAGAGGAAGGTCATTTGGTCTGTCAAGTCTGCTCGTATTGCAGGGTCCACACCTTGAGCTAATGTCCCTGCCCTCCCTTCCCCACTCCTCCTATCCTCCCTACACATGAGCCTTACCTTCCCCCTATGCCTATCCCAGCCTCTATTAAAGCTGCCCACTGTCTTCAATGAGATGACTTCTGCCAGCAGCGCATTCCAAGTGTCCACCACCCTCTCTGTGAAGAAGTGCTTCCTGACCTCCCTCCTAAACCTCTCACCCTCTTGTGATATGGTTGCCACTCAGATTAAAGAGACTCTCCTTATCAACCTTATTTATCCCTTTCAAGTACTTGAAAGTCCCAATCATGTCCCCTCTCTTTCCTGTCTTCCAGGGAGTACATGTTCAGTGCCCTCTACCTCTCCTCGTATGCCTTGCCCTGCTGACTGGCTATCATCTTTGTAGCCCTCCTCTGCACCTTCTCCAGCAGGTTAATGTCCTTTTTGAGGTGAGGGCACCAGTACTGAACTCCATACTCTAGATGAGGCCTTACCAGTGACCAGTACAAGGGCAGTATAACCTCCTCTCTCCTACTACTGATCCCCCTAGTTATGCATCCCAGCATCTTGTTTGCCTTTGCTGCTGCTTTCTTGCACTGCGTAGAGTGCTTCAGGTCACTAGTGATCATCACTCCCAGGTCCTTCTCCTCTGATGCAGATACTCGGACTCCACCCAGGTAATACTCTGTCCTGGGATTCTTGGCTGCAATATGCATAACTTTGCATTTCTTGGCATTGAAGCCAAGCTGCCAGATCCTGTACCACCTCCGCAGCTTTTCCAGATATCCCTGTAGGTCCTGTATCCCTTCAGCTGTGTCCACTCTCCCACAGAGCTCGGTGTCATCTGTGAATAGGCACATTTTGCTTTTAATGCCATACCCAGTGTCACTGATGAAGACATTGAACAACACTGGCCGCAGCACAGAGCCATGAGGGACACCACTGGTTACCTCTCTGGTGCCAGATAACTCTCCCCCCACCACCACCCTCTGGGTTCTGTCCCTCAGCCAGTTTTCCACCATCTGACCATCCTTTCCCCAACTCCAAGAGGCACCAACCTCCTGATCAACCTTTTGTGGGGCACAGAGTCAAAGGCCTTGCTGAAATCAAGATAGAGGATGTCTACCTCTTGGCCCCCGTCTACTGTCTTAGTGACAAAGTCAAAGAAGTTAATCAGATTTGTTTGACATGATCTCCCTCCCATGAACCCATGCTGCCTCTCATCCTGGAGACCATGTTCCTCTAGATATTCCACCAACCTTTCCTTTAGTATGGGCTCCATGAGCTTGCCCACAATGGAGGTCAGACTGACTGGTCTGTAATTCCCTGGATCATCCTTGGGACCGCTTTTGTGAACGGGCACTACATGTGCTGTTCTCCAGTTCAGTGGTACCATGCCTGACCCTAGTGAACTATTAAATAGGTCTGCTAGTGGCCCTGCCAGCTCCTCAGTCAGTTCCTTTAGCACCCTTATATGTACTCTGTATGGGCCTGGTGATTTGTCCACTTTCAATGATAGCAGACCCTCCCTCACTCTATCACTATGTCTGTGTTCCCTTCCCCCCTTCCTCTTTTCCCTTCTGAAGGCACTGGTCCGTCCTTCTCCCTGGTGAAGACAGAACAGAAGTATTTATTTAGTATCTCTGCTTTTCCTCCATTATCCACCACCAACTCCACACCTTTCTTAAGCCTAACAATCCCTTCTTTCTTGCCCCTTTTCTCACTTATATAGTGAAAGAAAGCCTTCTCCCCCTTCTTAATTCCTTCAGCTATTTGAAGCTCCTTCTGTGCCTTTGCTCGCCATACTTCCTTACTTGCCTCACTAGCCAACCTCAGGTAATTTTCCCTATCCACCTCTCTCTTGGTCTTCCTGAATTTTCTATAGGCCAACCTCTTTTCCCTTACTGCCTTGGCAACTGCAGAACTGAACCAGCTGGGCGCTTTGGACCTTGTGTTCTTCCTTCTGAGCCTAACGCACTCATCTGTGGCAACTAGTATTCCTTCCTTAATGATGGAGCACTTTAGGTCCACCCCATATCTGCTCTGATGCCCACCAGATGGCTCCTTAGAACCTCACCCATTTTTCTGAAGTTGTGGGAGATGTATGCACTGCCATAATACTTATAAGTTCAAGAAAATAAGGAATGCAAATCGAGGAGAAGATTTCATAATAAAGGATTTGATAAACTGTCAGACTGAAGGGGTCATTTATGGGGTTAAATGCCCATGGGTATGTGAGAAACAAAGATGAAACTTCACCCACAGCAAGACATTTTCAAGAATGTGGCCACCAATTACCTTCACTTAGATTTTTTGGAATCGAAAAAGTGCAGAAAGATAGAAGAGGGGAAAACTTTAATGATAAATTGCTTCATAGAGTAGCTTTTTATATTAATTACTTTCAAATGATCAATCCAAGGTTTGGATTAAATGAATGTATTGAATGGCAACCAATATTGTGAGACAGTAGGTTAATAAAGCATTTCAGGAATGCAACTTTTGATTTGCCACATCGGGACACTGCAAGTTTGGAATCCTCCTTCCTTTATCCCTCCCCCCCATATCTTTTATAAGATTAATAAATTTAAGAAAGGCAGAGCAAAGATAAAAATGTATTTAAGAAAATTTGATTTGAAGAATGGAAAGTCCCAGGTTAAGATTTAAAGACAAAGAATCAATGTTTAAAATAAAGTTATTGCTAGTATATTCCTCTGACACCTTTAAGAGTAAGGTGCTGCTACAGGGCGGGTCTGGCACACAGGTAAGCACTATGTGCTTAGGTGGACACAGAGCGTCATGTGCTGGATTAAGAGGAGGGGCTGCAATGATAAATAAATCTGCTGCAGGCCACACGCATTACTCCCATCGAACTGGCTATAGCGCAGCATCTCAGTAAGTAAAATAGCTGGTCTTTGAAACACAAGAAGTGAGGCTACTTAAAAGAGAAGAGAAATAACAAAAAGCTTTGATTTTGTATCCCTGTAGAATGCCTGGTAACTGAAATTTGACTAACGACTGAAACGCAAAAACATTACAAATGAGGTTAGCGTTTTTTGAGCACTTTGGATGTTTAAGAAAAATGAAAAAAAGAGTTACAAATTTGAATGAGAAAAAAAGAGATGTGATAAGAAAGCTTTGAATTTGTTTCTTTTTAGAGTGTTTGAAAGCTGCAGCCAGAGTTACGAGTAAAATGTGAAACTATTACAAACAAGGTTAGCGTTTTTGAACACGGAGGGTGTACTAGAAAACCGGGGAGTATAGTTATGAATACTTTAAGCTTTAGAAAGATTAGTGTGGCAATTAATTAAGAGAAACAATGTTTTCAAAAGTATTTTAATGTGTGTGGACAATTTGGAATGGTGATTTTACTTAAAGGTACACTGTAAACTTATGAAACAGTGAAGTATTATGAGCTAATAGATGTGATATGTTTAGAAATATTCAGAAATGTTTAAGTTAGAAATCTAATGGATGTCTCCAGAGGATTAATTAATTGTGCCTTTGCATTTAAAGGTGGGAGTCATTAAATACTAAAAGAAGACATAAGGAAAAAAATTAAATAACAAATGATTAGGTAACAGAAGCAGTTTATCATGGTTTCCAGTATTAAAGATTGAAATGATTTTGAATTTCTGATCAAAATAACTGTCTATTATTGCTTATTTAGATAAACATAGAAGTTGACGGCAGATAAGGACTGCAAGGCCCATCCAGTCTGCCCATTTCTTTTTCTACCTTATAAATGTGCCATCGACCTTTGCTCTGTCAATGGTCTATCTATTCATACTCATCTGTATTGCTGCCTTATGCCTATCCCATGCCTGTTTGAGGCCCTGTACTGTATTCATATCCACCACTTCCTGAGGTAGGCCATTCCATGCATAAACCAGTTTGAACCAGTTTCCCTGAGGAAGGGGTTTCCCAAAACTTTGGATTTTTTTACAGGATGTGAAAATAAAAAAGTCATTTTTTACTACAAATGAAGATGTAAGTTTATTTTAGGGTGGGTGGGTCAAAATTCCAGTTTACACATTTTTGTAGTGACAGCCAATTTGACTGGGCTAGGCCTCTCCCCTATGGCGAATAATTGTTATATCTTTACATTTTTTCTGAGGTTTGGCTGAGCTGGAAAATTCCATTTGAGCAGCAGCAGCAGCAGTGCAAACACCGGCCCTGGGACACAGGTATGTAGTCTCTGGATTGCAGAGATTTCTGTGTTGTGTTACAGCAGCTCCAGTTTTCAAATCGTCAGGCAGCACCCCCTGGTAACGTCAGGAACCCAGTGGCAGCACAAGGAGGAGATCAATATACTACGCTCACCACCAGGCAGTTCTGGGATGTATTGAGAGGAGCAGAGGTTAGGCAGCAGCAGTGTAAATGCCGGCCCCAGGATACACACAGGCAGTCTCTGAATGGCAAAGAGAGTTCTGTGTTGGGGTGAAGTGGCTCCAGTTTTCAAGCCATCAGACACCGCCCCAAAGTGATGTCAGCAACCTGGCGGCAGCATGATGAGGAGGAGGAGACCAAGTTACTACGCTCGTCACCAGGCAGCTTTGGGATGTATTAAGGGGAGCAGCAGTACATGCACTGAGAGGCATGATACGCAACGGTCCTCCCTCTCACAGCTGTGACACTGGGGCACAAGGATTATTCTCTCGTGTCCCAGTGTCACAACCAGGAGAGAGCAGACCCTTACATATAAAATCAGGGTTTAATTTAACACCAAAAATTGATTAGCGTTTTGCTCATAAAAGTGCTAAAACATTGTGAAAATGCATAGCACTTGCCTCACTGTGTTTACCAAACATAACACTTCTAGAAAATCTATATAAATACTTTCTGTACAGTTAGCATTGTCCCAAAAGAAAAACTGCTAATCAATTATTTAAAACCCTGAAAATACAGTATTAGAAACACAGAATTTGTTGGCAAAAAAGAACCACTTGGCTCACCCAGCCTGCCCAGTTGTTCCCTGCCTATTCTGTCCCACCTGACCCTAACTGGTCTCCCACGATCCACATTTTATTTACCAGTATTCCCCTATGCCTAGCTCATGCATGTATGAAACCCCCCACTGTTTTGGCCCTTACTACCTCTGGTGGCAGCCTGTTCCGGGTATCCAACACTCTCTTAGTGCAGCAGTATTTCCTCACTTCCCTCCTAAATTTCCCCATTCTAGCTTTGCTGCATGCCCTCTTGTTCTGTTGCACTTCTTCATTTAAACAGGCCCCCACTAGTAATCTATTCACCCCATAAGGTACTTGCAGGTCTCTATCATGTCCCCCCTTCCTCCTCTCCTCTAAGGTGTACATGTTGAGATCTCTCAGTCTCTCCTTGTACGGTTTCCAATGCAACCCATGTATCATTTTAATTGCACTCCTCTGAGCTGTCTCTATTCTGTCTCTGTCTTTTCTGAAATGCAGCCTCCTGAACTGGACACAATACTCCAGGCACAGTCTCACTAATGATCTGTACTGTTGTAATATCACCTCCCTCCTCCTGCTTGTGATACCTCTCCCTATGCACCCCAGCATCCTGCTGGCCCTGTCCACTGCACTGTCACACTGCCCTGCAACTTTGAGGTAATCAGATATTATAACACCAAGGTCTCTTTCCTGCTTATTGACTGACAGTACCCCCATCGTATACTCAGCTCCAGTGTTTCTCTATAATCCAGGTGCATGATTTAGCACTTTTTGGCAATTAACCCCAGATGCCATACACTTGACCGCTGCTCATGTTTTAAGGTCCCTACTCATACCCCCTCCCCCATCTACCCTATTACAGATCTTGGTGTCATCTGCAAAAAGGCATACTTTCCAGCTCTTCTGCAATCTCACTTAAAAAGATGTTGGAACTATACTGGTCCCAATACTGAACCCTGTGGCACTCCGCTGGTCACTCTCCCCTCATTAGAGTGCATTTACCGCCATCGGCCACCTATCCATTAACCAGTTTTTTACCCAGTTAACAACTCTGGCGCCCACCCCTAGACTATCCAATTTCTTTATCCGTCTCCTACGTGGAACAATGTTGAAGGCTTTGTTGAAGTCCAAGTATGAAGCGGCAATACTGAAAATTACTGACCATATCGCCTTGCTGCGCGAGCTTTCAAAGACTTCAAGGTAATGTTGTGGTCTGGAAAGCTGCGCGAAATGAAGAAAACAGCTGAAGAGCTAGTGAAACTGCATGTGCTTTCTACACAAATTATTTTTATCTCGGATACAATATTACCGAACACAGAATCACCACTGAGGAGCCGGGGTGTGAAGTGAGCACCCCACAGAAAAACAATCAATATTTATACTTTTCTTTCAAATAATCAAGACAATATTTGCTTGTTCTTTCTTCTGTGGAAGCTCCACTCCACACCCAGTCCTATGAGTTAAATTATTATAGCTTTGTTCTTCCCTGAATATCATCTTTCTTTTTGTTTAGTTACTTTAGTGAACTGTTTATATATTCTGTGGGAGCTCGCCCCCACACCCAGGTCCAATGTTGTACTTTACACACACTGTATTGCTTGTGTATTATAACTATTATATGAACTGTTCGGTGACTCAGGAAGGCGTGACAGAGTGGCATCGCTTTAGATGCAAGCCTCTTACCGTAATACTTTCTTGTTTACGTGCGCAAGTGGCCGTGATTCTTCAGTATCGCTGTATAGGCCACGTCTACTGCCCTTCCCTGATCTATTTCCCTGGTCACCTGAAGAAATCAGATTTGTCTGGCATGACCTATCCCTTCTGAATCCATGCAGTCTTCGGTCTTGCAACCCCCTGGATTCAAGATATTCCACTAGCCTTTCTTTTAACAGGGTTTCCATTAATTTCCCCACAACTGAAGTGAGACTGACTGGTCTATAGTTGCTAGTCTCCTCCTTGCTGCTGATTTTATGAAGCAGAACTGTGTCAGCTCTCCTCCAGTACCCTGGGACCTTTCTGCTTTCCAGTGATATGTTGAATAAGGCTGCCAGTGGTGCAGCAAGCTAACCCCCCCCCCACCCCGAGTTCACTTAGCACTCTTGGATGTATCCTGCCCGATCTCAAGGCTCTTTTCCACTTTCAGGTTTGCAAGTCCTTTCAGGACTCTTTCCTCCGTAAATGGCCTTGTGTTCACCTCCCTCACTCCTGTGTTCCTGATGCTCCGTGTTGGCCCATCCCCCTACCTCTCCAGTGTGAAGACTGAGCAGAAATATCCGCTCAGGACATCAGCTTTTTCCTGATCCTTCTCTGCACCGTCACCACCTACCTACTTCCTTATTCTCATTCTCTCTCCCCTTGCCTTCCTCTTCTCACTTATGTACCTAAAGCATGTCGTGGCCCCTTCTCTCATTCCTTCGGCAATACTTTCCTCTCTATATTTGCTTGCCTCACTGCACTCCCTTCCTTTGGCTATCCTTTCTTCTGTTTGCATTCTGCTTGCTTCATTGTCCTCCCTGCTTCCCTATTGATCTGGTACTTCTCCCTATCATCTCCCTCTGTTTCTGTGTACTTCCTGAATGCCACCCTTTTTCCTTCACATCTGTGGCTACCTCCCTAGAGTACCACAGTGGCCTTTTATTCCTCCTGCTTTGACTCACTTCGTTCATACAGAGGGTAGTTGCCTTCACTATGCCTTCATTTGTTTGTCTATATTGTTCCTCTGCTCCACCCGGGTAATCTACTGCTGCTAGGCTGTTTCTAAGGCCGTTTCCAATTACTTTAGGTCTGCCCTCCTAATGTCCAGGACCCTCACCCTTGTGCGGTTTGCTTCTCTACCCATCTTAATACTAAATTACACCGTATGGTGACCAGTGATTCCCCAGGGGGCTGCCCACTGTGGCATCTGTTACACTGTTCCCGTCAGTGAGCACCAGATCCAGCAGTGTTTCATCCCTAGTGGGTTCACTTACTAGCTGCCTGAGAAGCAATCCCTGCAAGGAGTCTAGGACTGCCCTGCTTACAGTTGAAGCTGCTGGTGGAAGGCTCCAGTCAACATCAGGGAGATTGAAGTCCATAAGCAGCAGCACCCCCCCTCCCATTTGCCATCCTGCTGATGTTTTCCCCAGTGCCTTGTCCAAATCCTCCCCTATGCTGGAGGCTTGTATACAACCCCAGTGCAAACAGTCGCCCTTGTTCCTGTCTCCAGGGCGACACACAGCACCCCCAGACCTTTCCCTACCTCTAGGTTCCCTTGCATTTCCACAGCTCTAATACGTTTCCTTACATACAGGATAAAGAACACTTACATAAGAACTTACTGCAACATCAGATCTTCAAGAGAACCTCCTCCACTAGGCCACCCCTTTGGAAGAATAAACCATAACCCTAAGAACCACTCAGAAACCTTTTGCTAGCTGGGGGCTGCCCACACGGACAAGCATCATCGTGTATGTAGGAGGGCAGCCCCGTCACTTATTCCCCACCAGATGTTAGACTCAGACGGCCTCTGACCATTAGGAACCTGGAGATGAGACCAGCGCCTGTCATGCAAGGAAATGCACAGGGCTGGAAACAGGATCCATACAGTAAGGTTTTAAGCACAGCATCTGGTATAACCCTCCCCTAAATCAAAGGAGAGGGAGGGAGTGTCATTCAGGCAAAGGTCAGGAAGAATAGGCAGACCAGAAGAAGCTATAAAATGTGCAAGTAGCATTTTTTTTATTATTAACAATAATAATAGAATAAAACTTAGAAAAACTGTGCAGGACAGCTTTTATACAGGCATTTCAAACAAAACAAAACCCTTCCTCAGGGGTATCTCTAAATCTAAATCTCGGTCTCGCTCCCTCACCAACCCAAGACTGCTCTCTTTATACATAATGTATTTTCTGGATAATTAATTTCTGCATCCTGAGCTCATTAAGAGACCTCCTGTTTCTGTCCTTGCAGGTGCAACAAAACAGAACATTGTGTCCCAGAACTGATCTCCTGTTGACAACTCTGCAAGAGAGTTTGTGGAGGTCAAACTGCATCTCAAGGTTAACCTCCTGAGTTCCAAATAGGTTTTTGCAATCATTTCAACAATACAATTATATAATTTGGCAAAATTCACATTTAGTTTTCATAAACACAGATAAGCAAGGGGGGAGAAAATATAGAAACATCAAGAAACAGCAAGTGAAGGCCGGGAGATAGTGGGAGGAGGAAAACTGTGAGAATGTCAAAGTGATCAGTTCCTACTGTAGGTCTCACAAAAAAATGAGATTGCACAGTCAGACAGACAAGGGACAGAAAAGGATAGGATAGAAAAAATCTTTGATTTTAACTCTTTCTGCATAACACATGGAAATACAGGTTACTCACCTGTAACAGGAGTTCTAGGAGTGGTATATTTTATTCATCCACACTTACTGGCAGGTTCCTTGCCACTCCAAACCCCGCTGGAAGGTCCCCAAGCACCATTTGTTCTAACTCTGCCATCATCTGGTTACACTGCACCTGAAAAGACCAATGTGGAATGTGTATGTGGAGGCGGGCGAAAGGGACAGTTATGATGGACGCAGCCATCAGACCCAACAGATGCAACCCTGTCCTGGCTGATACATAACAGCTTCTCTGTATCAAGCAGCCTGAGCAATCATGGCCTCCATTCTGTCTGCGGGCAGGAAGGCACTGCCAATTTCTGTGTCCAGCACCACTCCCATATATTAGAGGCACTGACAGGGAAGGTATCACGTAATTACAGCTAACCAAAATAGCGACTGCAAAAGAGACTTATTTGGGGCGCTATTGAGGGGCTACTGCTGTATCCTGGAGGAGAGCGTGACCGTGGAAGGCGGATAGAATCGAGAATAGTGCGGGGAAGGAGGGACAGAGAGGGGTTTGGAGGATTACCGTACCTGCTGTTGCCAAGCTAGCCATGTGGTGTGGTGGTGTGGGTGGCTACTAGGGCACTGCGATGCAGTTGAACAGGCAGCGCTTACATTTTGCCACAGCACAAGCTGCAGCAACTTTATTGCGATATCCGTTTTTTGCCCTCCCCGAATATACACCCAGCTGGAGCTGAAAATCTTAATTCAGGAGGGCTTCAGGCAAAGCCCCCACACACACACAAAACACTTTTACAATCCAGATGTCAGGTTGCCTTTATGCATACATCACTAATGTGCTTTTTGGCAATATACACTCGCCATAATAGCGATCGCTCTTATGACATGGAACCACAAGGAACAAGGACTGAGTTTGGTTTGTTCACCGTAACACCCAGTTCCTCAATCAACTATTTCTTTCTAGACAGTGTGTGCAGGATCGCTTCACTGGATGAGGCCTTGAGGAGCAATTGTCCAGATAAGGGAAGACACAGAGCCTTTTTCTCCAAAGGGCAGCTGCTACTACCACTAACCATTTGGTAAATACCAGCAGAACTGAAGATAAATCAAATGGCAACAGTCGGAACTAATAATGACTGCATTCCAGCATGAAGCGAAAGTACTATTTCTTGCATTTGCGAATCTTGAAATGAAGAAACATAGACTTTGACAGCAGATAAGGACTGCCTGGCCCACCCAGTCTGCCCATTTCCTTAACTACTGGATAAGCTGCAGATCCTAGTTAACCAACAGCCTACTTCCTCCTACCCCCCCCCATTAGAATTGCCTTATGTCTGTCTCCTGCATTCTTGAATTCCCCCACTGCTTTTGACCCCACAACCTCCTCAGGAAGGCCGTTCCATGCGTTCACCACCCTCTCTGTGAAAAATACTTCCTCAGGTTGCCCCTGAGCTGTCCCCCATCTTCAAACTGTGTCCACTTGTTCTTGCACATCTCTTTTCTGAAAGATGCTACCCTCTTGAAGTATTAAACGTTTCTATCATATCCCCCCCCCTTTCCTCAAGGGTATACATATAAAGCTCCTTTAGTCTTTCTTCGTATGGCTTCTGGTGCAGACCCTGCACCATTTTAGTTGCCCTCCTCTGCACTGCTTCCATCCTGTCTATGTCCTTGTGGAGGTGAGGTCTCCAGAACTGGACGCAGTACTCCAGATGGGGTCTCTCCAACTGTCTTGTACAGAGGGATAACAACTTCCTGTTTTCTACTGGTGATGCCTCTCCCTATCCATCCCAGTATCCCCCCCAGCTCTCCTTATTGCCTTCTCACATTGCTTACCTACCTTTAGGTCATCTGTTATGACTACCCCAGGTCCCTTTCCATTTCTGTTGTTAGTACCCCCCCCAACTGTGTATTCTTCCCCTGAGTTTTTGTTTCCTAGGTGCATTACTTTGCACTTCTTTGCACTGATTCTAAGCTGCCATACTTTTGACCATTCCTCCAACCTTGCCAAGTCCCTTCTCATCCTTTCCACCCCCCTCTTGTGTATCAACCCTGTTGCAGATCTTTGCGTCATCTGCAAAGAGGCATACTTTTCCTTCTAGTCCCTCTGCAATGTCACCAATGAAGATATTAAAAAGGACCGGTCCCAGTACTGAACCCTGCAGTACCCCGCTAGTAGTAACCCCCCCTTTCTTCAGAGTGGACTCCATTTACTATTACCCTCTGCATCCTGTTGTCCAGCCAGTTTTTTGCCCAGGCTACAACCCTGGGACCTACTCCCAGGCTGGCTAACTTGTTTAGTAATCTTTTTTGTGGAACTGTGTCAAATGCCTTGCTAAAGTCTAGGTAGGCCAATAATCTTTTTTGTGGAACTGTGTCAAATGCCTTGCTAAAGTCTAGGTAGGCCATGTCCACAGCCCCTCCCTGGTCTACTACTTTGGTCACCCAGTCAAAGAAATCTATTAGATTCGTCTGACATGACCTTCCCGCTGTGAATCCATGCTACCTTGGGTCCTGTGCCCTGCTGGTCTCTAGGTACTCAATAATTCTTTCTTTCAGAAGTGATTCCATCATTTTCCCTTCCACTGAGGTCAAACTGACAGGTCTGTAGTTTCCTGCCTCTGCCCTGCTCCCATTTTTGTGAAGGAGAATCACATTTGCCCTCCTCCAGTCCTCAGTTACCACACCATCCTCCCCATGATTTGTTTAAAAGTGTAGTTAGTGGTGTCACTAATTCTTCCCTTAGTTCTTTTAGAATTCTGGGGTGAATCCCATCAGGCCCCATTGCTTTGTCCACCTTCAGTAATAGGAGTTCTTTCAGGACCCTTTCTTCTGTGAATGGATTGGTATAAACCCCCCTATCCAGAGTGCTTCTATTGTTTGGTTTAGGTACCTCACCCTCCTCTTCTTTTGTAAATACTAAGCAGAAGTATTCGTTCCATATCCCTGCTTTGTCACAGTCACCCTCTGCCCACCCCCTCTCCTTTATTAAGCCTAACTATCCCTCTCTTGGTCTTTCTTTGCTACCTAATGTACCTATAAAAAGTTTTACCCCCTTCTAAAGTGAGTTGGCTATCTTTTCCTCGGTTTGGGCCTTTGCTATTCTGACTGCTTTCCCGGATTCCTTCTGCTTTAACTGGTAACAGTTCTCTTTCCTGCTCCTTCTGTGTTTCCTTATACTTCCTGAATACTATCTTTCTCTCCTTAACCTTCCCCGCCAACTCTTTTGAGAACCTAATGTTTTTTTTTTCCTTCATTTTGTTTTGTTTCACACAGAGGCTTGTTGCCTCGTGATGGCAGTTTTGATTTTTCCCCATTGTTCTTCCACCCCTCCTTCTTGCCTGTTTGCTAGTGCGTTTCTGAGGCACTCTCCAATTTTGCCAAAGTCAGCCCTCCTAAAGTCCAACACCGTTGCTTTTGTATGGCTCGACTCTATGGCTGTGTTTATCGTGAACCACATTGTCTGGTGGTCGCTTGTTCCCAGATGGCTACCCACTTCTAAATCTGAGATCCTCTCTCTGTCCCTGTTTGAGAGTACCAGATATGCAAGTGAAGGCATGCATCCTTCATATCACTGGCACAGTGCCAGTCCCATTTGTAACAGTGGGATGAAAACTTGAAGAGAAACCATCCAAAACTTTCTGCATTTCATGTATTTGTTCAGAACCATTAGGTCCAATACAGGACACAGATCTGCTGTCCAACTGGGGACCAGGAAGTACTGGGAATAGAACACCTTGTTTCCTTCATGGGGGGGGGGGGATGCGTTTGATAGCACGCTTTTGTATAAGCCTGGAAGATAATGACAAGGAGGAGACGGATGGTCCAGAGGAGTAGACAGTAGCTCCAGAACATGCCCCCTGTCTATTACTTACAGTACCCATTCGTCTGAGATGATCTCCCTCCATTTTGGAAGATGAAAGGAGATCCGTCCCTCCCACCCACACACCTGGAGGCAGAAGTGGAATGGGTACTAAGTCTGAAGGCAGCGGGGTAGCAGAGTCACCTGGACCAGTATCTTTAAGTGCTTTGGCATGAGCTAGGAAAAATAATCTGCATCTGAGGATGCTGGTGCAAAACACATTAGTAAAATGCAGAAGAAAATGATTTTGCTCCGAGCAACCCAATCCCTTTAAAAAACTATATTGGGGTGCAAAATGCATCTGAGGCCTTGGTATGCAGAGGGTAAGTTTTTCAGAATGTTCTGGATTCACATTTTGCACCTAAATAAAAGCTTTGCACGTGATTTTGTGCTCGGTGCATTTTATAGGATTGGGTTGCTCAGTACAAAATCATTTTGTTTCCTGCTTTGGCATGAGCACCTGAGGGTGGGGGCCTGTAGCGCACCCCTACATTGCCCATGGGGCTACTGATGATAGGCATGGCCATCACAGGCAGCAGACCTATGAAAAGCACCTCTGCCACGACCCCTGGAGTGTTGAGAGTTATTCTGGAGGACTGAAACTCATGCATGGTGGATTCAACATCACCGTCAAACAGTCTAGAACCTGGAACGGGGACACTGAGGAGAGACTGCTGAACATCAGTGGAAAAACAAGCAACACATAGCCATGATAATCTTTAAAGGCAAACAACACAGGCAGCAGCCCTGGCTGAAGCATCCAAGTCATCATATGCAGACAGCAAAAGATGCATACTAGTGTCAATGCCAGCCAGAGCAGCTTTGAGAAAATCAGTTTTGGCAGGAATATCAGGAAAGGAGTTAATGGAAGTCATGGCAGATTTCCACAGGCTGTTCTGATATTTAATCATGCATGCCTAGTAACTGGCTACCCTGAGGCCTAAATAAACAGAAGCATATGTTCTTTTGCCCACCACGTCCGGCCTCCTGGATTCCTTATCAGGAGGCAAGGAACTCGTATGTTTAGGAGCCGTAGATCTATCAAGAACAGCCATGACTGCAGAGTCCGTTGCCGGCTGTGAGACACAGTAAGGCTTATCAGAAGGAGCAGGATACTGTTTGTCAGCTTTCCTGGGAACTAAAGGCAGATTGCTAGTCCTGTGCCATGCAGTCAGAATAGCATCCTCGAATGCAGGATATAAAGGAGAAATAACAGTGCAGGGAGCAGTAAGGACCTCCAAAAACTCCAGCAAAATTACACTTGGTTGATTCTTCCTCCTCAGCAGCAAAGCCCACTGCACTTTGCATTTGCCTCGATAAAGCCTGAGAAGAAGCATCCTCAGGAGGAGACCTGGGTGTCTAAACCACATGAAAGTCCTCTTGGGGCTTACGAGTGTCAAAAGGGTTAACTCCTGTGCCTTCCAGGGACCGCCCACAGGTAGGCACAGCCTGGTTAGCACTGCGATGTATAAATTTGAGAGGTTTGGCATGAAAGAGAGAGAGGTGATCGGGAGCCCAGTCCAGCAGAAGAACTGTGGCTCAGGGCCAGGGTGAGGTGGTTGCCACCCCAACCCACAGCTATCAGCAGAATGGCAGCATCAGGGAACAAGTATGGGAGCGTTCCGTGGAGGGGAATGGTTGGATCGAAGATATTTACCAGTAGAATGCTCATCCATGTCGCAGAGAGAGAAGAGGTGGTGGGGCAGTGGTGAAAGCCTGTCCTGTCCCTCACCTGTGACTGTAGGACAGCACCAGAGAGAGACAAGTAAGGAGCGGGTGGGACCGGGCAGACAGCACTGAGAGCCCAGGCGTAAGTCTCTTTGATCGGCTCCGTGTGTGGTTCTCCCTGCTGTGTGTCCGGTGAGCCCATCATGTTGTCCGTGTTCTTGGTACCCAGCAGCCGCGAGGTACAGTATATGCAATTTTGGAGTGGTCAGCCATGGAAGGTCTATTGCAGGTGCAGACTGTTGAGGTTCAAGCCCCATCGTGTGCCTGTCCCAATTCATGGCTGAAAAGTAAAGGGGTTTGCACTGGCAGTCTGTCACATATGGGACTTGTTCCAGTTCACATTAAAGTTTTGAGCAGGAGGGAAGAAAGGGAGAAGCTGAGCTGCCAAAAAGTGTGCTAAGGCCTGATTCAGCCTCTGAGTATTTTGCTTCTACCAGGAAAGATGGAAGCCTGATTCAGCTCTGAGAGGAAAAGTTAGTGAGAGAGCTTCACAATCACGAGTGTACCACTGTGTTAAGGTACTTGTGTTCCTTGGAATTAATTGCTGCCCTTGTTCACCCCCACGCTCCATGGAGTGGATTTATGATTTTCCTGCACCAAATTAAATCATGTTATGAACTTTTATTCGTTGTGTAGACAATGGACTTATTTATTAAATTGTATTGGGACTAATCCTTTTTCCCCCCCCTTAAGCTGCAGCACCCTGTGACGTTGGGGCACTCCGGCAAAGATCAGTGAACCAGGTAAACGAAGCCATTCTGGGTTAGAGTCTGCTGCTGTGGTCACCCTCCCCACAGACATTCCATCTTACCCCCCAGACATCGGGGAGGGGGGACGACAAATGTGGGGGCTCGTCCAGGATGTTGTTTTGGGGTGCCTGCTCTTGCCTGGACTGCATTTTAGGGCACTACAGCAGGGGAAAAAAACACTGGATGCCTGAATTGGACTGGACTCTTGCATTCTAAGCGAGCCATTTTGACTTGTGAAGTTTCGTGCCTTCTAGGGAGCAGAGCCTGGATGCCTGCCATGAGAAGAGATCTGTAGCAACATGTGAGATTATGCTAATGTACCCGAAAGCATCTGTGACTGGCTGGGGAGATGGTTGCTGAGGAAAATGGAATTGAGCCAGAAGTCAGCGGTCACGACAGCCCAGGACACTGTGGGTGGGTCTCCAGATCCCATGTAACTTAGGTTTCCTCTAGCATTAGTTTAGTATGGGCAGTGTAGTGATGGGCTTTGAGGTTTCCACCATTCCAGTGGTGATGCCAGCAGTGTCGGGTGGCATGGGGGGAGTGCGCATATTTCCCCCTCGGGGTCCATTCCATGTAACTGGGGCAAGCGCTCACCAGGAGGAAAGTGTTTGTGCTGGGGGAAAGAGTAAGCCCCCTTTGGGGCTTACAAGTGTTGAAAGGGTCAACTCCTGTGCCTTCCAGGGACTGCCCGCAGGTGGGCAGCCTGGTTAGCACCAACAGGCATAAATTTGAGAGGTTTAACACGAAAGAGAGAGGTGGTCGGGAGCCCGGTCAAGCAGGAGGACCATGGCTCGGGGCCGGGGTGGGGCAACAAGTATGGGAGTGTTGCGTGAAGGGGGAATGGTCAGATTGAAGAAGTTTACTGGTAGAATTCTCGTTCATGCCAGAGAGAGAGAGAGAGAAAAGAGGTGGTGGGGCAGTGGTGAGACAGCCAAGCGAGGAGTGGGTGGGAACAGGCAAACAGTGCCGGGAGCCCAGGTGTAAGTCTCTGTGAGCAGCTCTGTATGTGGTTGTCCCTGCCATGTGTCCTGGTGTGCCCATCATATCATCTGCGTTCGTGGTGCCCAGCAGCCGTGAGGTATATGCAATTTTGGAGTGACTGGCCATGGAAGGTCTATTGCACGTGCAGACTGTGAAGGTTCGAGCCCCGTCGTGTGCCAGTCCCAATTCATGGATGGAAGGTAAGGGGGTGTGCTCTGGCAGTCTGTTATGTATGGGACTTGTTCCAGTTCACGTTAAAGTTTTGAGTAGGAGTGAAGAAAGGGAGAAGCTGAGTTCCCAAAAAGTGTGCTAAGGCCCGATTCGGCCTCTGAGTATGTTACTGCCACAACTCTAAGAGGAAAAGCTAGTGGGAGATCTTCGTGATCATAAGTGTACCACTGTGTTAAGGTACTTGTGTGCCTTGAAATTAATTGCTGCCCCTGTTCACCCAAATCCTCCAGGAAGTGGATTTGTGTTTTGCCCCCACCAAATTAAATCATGCTATGAACTTTTGTTTGTTGTGTGGACAATGAACTTATTAAATTGTATTGGGACTAATCCTTTCCACCCTTAAAGCTGCAGCGCCCTGTGAAGTTGGGGCACCCCGACAAAGATCAGTGAACTAGGTAAGTGCAGCTGTTCTGGGTTAGTGTCTGCTGCTTAAGTCACCCCCGCCCCACAGACATTCCATCATACCCTAGACATCCGGGAGGAGGGGGGGCTACACACAGTATCCTCACTACAGGAGGATAAGCCAGAGCCAGGAACTCAGACCACCATCAATGAGATCCATGTCCCCTTCTCCACCCTCCAAATCCTTCTCCATGAAAAGGAGGTCAGGATTATACTCCTTCTTGTCTGGAATGACAGTGGGGGTTCATGTGTAGACAGCATCAATAGCAGGGGCCACGACAGAGGAATCACCAGTGTACTTTGGGAACATGTTGATGATGATGGTGCCGAAGAAGTAGGCACCGTTGATGGCACAGCAGCACGATCGTCGGCGAGAGAGATGGCAACAGTCATCAAAACAATTCTAATGCCATTGCCAGCAGAACCTGGGAGTCAATAACACCCTGTAAAGGAGCCAGAGTGACTGTCATCAACAGGACAGTACCCATCAATGGAGGCTGCATACTGCCCAAAGTAGGTATGTTAGAGTCAGACCCATGACCTTGACATGTCTTGGATGGTTGGAGGGCTTTAGAAGTCATGTCCGCTGGAGTAGACAACGACAAAGACTTTCTTTACCCAGTTGAAGCAGGGACCTCAACCTCATCAGTGAAGCAGGAGCCTTATCCTTATGCTTGTTGCCATGGCTGGAGGACGAGGATTTTGAAGACTTGTCTTTGTCCTGGAATTTTGACGACCTCATCAGCAACAGCATCTCCACCCATCAGGGAGGTGTCCCCATAGCAGTGGTCAAAGACTGGGATAGAAAGGCTGACTTCAAGCCTGCAGTCTTGTTGGAGGTGTACATGGCCTTCTTAGTGATAAAGGTCTCTAGGGCCTTCTGTTGGTGTCTCCTCATGGCTTGGTTGAGTCCCTGGCAGATCTCACAGGCCCTCACAACAAACACAGATGAAATGAGCGTTGTCTTTGCAGATCTTCTCAGCCCCAGGTGCAAAACCTAAATAGAGGTTCTTTCAACAGCGGCATAAAATGATGATGAAAGTTGTTAAACTAAATAAGAAAAAGTCAATGAAACAATATCTTAGTTTCTCTGCAGATCTAATAAGCATTCAATGGCAGGAGAAATAACTGAGGAGTGATAATGTGTCCAACACGAGCCCCCTCACAAAAGAAAGAGTCCTAGAGGAGCTGGGTAAGTTAAAAGTGGATAAGGCAATGGGTCCAGATGGTATCCACCCAAGGGTTCTGAAAGAACTTAGAGAAGAGATTGTCGCACCACTGGCTGAACCGTTCAATAAGTCACTAGAAAGCAGTATAGTACCAGATGACTGGAAAAGGGCAACAGTGGTGCCCTTGCACAAGAGTGGAAGCAGGGGAGAACCAGGGAACTACCGTCCTGTCAGCCTAACCTCAGTGGTGGGTAAAACTATGGAAGTACTGCTTAAGGAGAGGGTAGTAGACTACCTAAGGGAAAACAGAAGACTCGACCCAAAGCAGCACGGGTTCATGGCTGGGTGCTCATGGCTAATGAATATGGTTGACTTCTTCGATTAGGTAACCAGAACAGTGGACTAAGGTGGTGCAGTGGACGCAATTTATTTAGATTTTAGCAAAGTTTTTGACAATATTCTTCACAGGAGATTAGCCAACAAACTAGAGCACAGAGGCATAGACCATAAAATAGTCAGCTGGATTAAGGTCACAGAGAGTCCTGGTCAACAGGGCATTATCTGAGGAAGGCAGAGTAACCAGTGGCATTCCACAGGGGTCAGTACTTGACCCAATCCTTTCAAAATATTCATCAGCAACATTGCTGATGGACTTGAGGGGAAGGTCTACCTGTTCACAGATGATACAAAACTCTGCAACAGGGTAGACACAGATGATGGTGCCTCTTGGATGGAAGCCGATCAAGAAATTAGAAGAGTGGTCAAGAATATGGCAGTTAAAATTTAATGCCAAGAAGTGTAAGGTAATGCACATGGGTAAACGTAACCTAAGAAAGATGTGCACACTGAAAGGGCATCAATTAGAAGAATCAAAGATGTAATGGGACCTCAGAGTAATTGTTACCAAAGATCTGAAAGTGGGGAAACAATGTGAAAAAGCAGCACAGAAGGCCAGCGGCATCCTTGGTTGCATAGGTAGAGGGATTATGAGCAGGAAGCGCGAGTTAGTCATCCTGCTGTACAGGTCCTTGGTCAGGCCACACCTGGAATACTGCATGCAGTTCTGGAGTCCCCACCTAAAAAAGGACATTGACCGCTTAGAAAGGGTTCAGAGAAGGGCCACTAAGATGGTGCAGGGTCTGCATCAAGAACAGTATGAAACGAGACTCAATGAATTAAACTTATACTCTCTAGAGCAAAGAAGATATACAGGGGACATGGCAGAAACATTCAAATACATATAGGGAATCAAGACAGCCAAGACAGAAAACCTATTCCAGGAAAACAAAGCAACGTGTGCAAGGAGGCACAATCTGCGCATAGTGGGGGGCAGATTTAGAACCAATATAGGGAAATATTTTTTCACACAGAGGGTGATAGAACCATAGAACAGCCTGCCCTTAGAGGTGATAGCATTAAAGACAGTATGGGAATTCAAACTAGCATGGGACAGGCAATGAGGGCACCTAAAGGGGCAATAAAACAGGGAGGGGGGGTAGAAATTTTTGGGCAGACTAGATGGATCACACGGTCCCCATCTGCCGGCTACTTCCTATGTTCTTATGATGAAGCTACCCATGTTTTGTATGTGTCAACGTCATACAACAACGTGGGCAGCCCCCAGCTAGTAACAGTTTGCAAGAGGTCTTGACACTGACAGTTAACAGTTCCAATGGTGTGGCCCAGTGTAGGCAATATCCTTGAAGAAGATCTTATTTTTCTGAATAAAAATGATACACACGTATGCCACAGTCAGTAAAATTTAGTTGGGAAGTGATGATAGAATGATTTACTTTAAGGCTAGGCTGAAAATATGAAGCCTGAAGAAAGGCTAGGAGGTGAACCTGTACCATGTGTAGTAACTTTGTCAGGGAAGAAGTTAGGATGACAGCTGCTTACTTGCAAACTGTCGCCCCCTTTGTAGCGTGGAATGACTAACATTTTTCAGGTACATGGTACCCATGCTGGAGCAGAGGTAGAGGTTTATGAGCTCATTAATAGGATAGGATAGGTTATGCCTGCCAGTCGGTGCAGCAACAGTGGTGCCACCTAAGATGCCAGTGAACTAGTTTTGAGAATGAGCCTGGCATACCAGTGGCAACTTGGGTGAAAAGGATCAAGCGTCTCACTGCAGGACACGCTCCTCTCCTCCTGGAAGGAAGAGCGCCATGGCCAGCAACAAAACAGCCACCAGGGTAATCACAGGTGGCAGTGCAGCAAGCCAGCTCTGGCAGTAGGAGACCCGGCCAGGATGACCCAGCACGTAGCTGGCATTTGTCTATGCCCGATGTGGATATCCCTGGGAGATGGGACATGCAAAAATTGAAGGAAAATCCCTGGTATGCAGTAGGATGATTTCAGACTCATGCAGGCCTCACCAAAGTGACTGGCCTCCTGTTAAGGAATCTCTCAAGCAGACAGACAAAACCCTGTACGGCTTTCACCCAACAGCCTGGAGGGCCCTGTCATTAGGGGTAAAACATGGATGCACAAATGCCGGAGAAGTTTGGTGGATGGAGTCAGGGGAGCAGGGAGCATACAGGGTAGATTGTGAAAAAAAAAATAAGGAGATAGTGGTCAAGTCCATATGGGCTATGGCTCTTTACAGAAGTGATAGAGGGGGGCATTTACATACTAGAGACTAATTATTAGGAGAGCGGGGGGAAAAGGTGAAAGAAGGAGGTCTATCTACAATACATTTTGACTTGATTTATTTCTTGAAATTACCAGGTACCAAGTGAAATAGGTGGAGGGGAGTAGGAGGAGGTGACAAGAGCTGTCATGCCAGTAAGGACTGAGCACAGTAGGTGAAGAGTTTGTTAAAAATGGAGGAAGTTCCAATGGCTCAGAAATGAGGATCTGATTATGTCGTAGAGAGGGAAAGGGGGTTAAGGGAGCAGGCTGAACAGGTATTGCATCACCATACAGAATCTAGTAGGGTTATTAAGATGTTTTGGAAGTTTGAGGAAAGAAAGTTTGCTTTGGCTTTTCTTAGCAGCTTGAGGTAGGTGTCCCTGAGCTTTTTATAGGTTATTAAGTCTGCTCTTCTGGATTACCACATGACTTGTGCTTGAACCAAGTGAAATCACAAACTCTGAGGAGCGCTATAAGCTCTTCAGAAAGCCATGGGGAATGGTGCCTCTTGATTCTGACTTTTAGGGGGTACGTCTATCGCAAATTCAAGGAACCGAAGGATTTTTGATTGAAAGTAATAAAGGATGTGATTGATATCCCTGATTAGCTTCAGAAGTGACCAGTAAATGCTCGGACACTCAGTCCAAAATGCTTTTCTACCCAGGCTATGCTGTGACCTTGTAATTATTACTGTATCTTCGGGGGAGGGGAGGGTTTTGGCCAGTGGAACTTATGCATTAGACCATCTGATGATCACAGAACTTGTCTGGAAGGAAGCCTGCGTCAACTGTGAAATACAGATGAGTGGAGAGGTTCCTGTCAATTAGAGAAAATCTGTGAGTTTTATGGTTAAGGTGGGTTGAGATCTGAACTGCACTGTGTGAGGTGAAGGGCTTATTTTTTGGAAATATGGTCAAGCCATACTCAGCACGTGTGATCTTGCATTACACATCTTTCTGAACTGAATCTGTGCACTCCACTGTTTGTAGCTATTGCAAACATTTATAAATCATGCCTGTGCATTCTTTGTAACTGTGCCCTGCCTCACAGCTCATGTCGTATCTGAAAACTAGCTAACTCTTGGCCCACTGCACCTACCCAGTTACCAAATAAATAAATAAATGATCGTGTTGAATGCTGGGGCAGCAGTAGATACGAGAGACATATTGGCAAGAAATGAGGAAAGATGATGCCACTGTATTGCTCACTAGTGAGACTCCACCATAGCACTGTGTCCAGTTTTGGAGGCCGCACCACAGAAAGGACAGAGACAGGGTGAAGGCTGTCCAGAGGAAGGCAAATAAAATGGTGCAAGCGTTACACGAGAAGCCCTATGAGGAGAGACTAAAGGATCTCAACATGTACACCCTGGAAGAAAGGTGAGCAAGAGGCGATATGATAGAGCCTTATAAGTACCACACGGGGTGAACAGGGTGCAGGAGGGAGTCTCTTTCAAACGAGAAAGAGCACCAGGACCAGGGGGCATGAAATGAAGCTGGGTGAGGGGAAGTTTAACAGGGATGAGACAAAGTTGTCTTTACTGAAAGGGTAGTAGACAGTTGGAACAGTCAGCCAGCAGAAGTGGTGGAGGCAGAAACAGTGGGGGGCTTCAAGACTGCATGCACAGACAACAGAGAATATTAGTAAATAGGCAGGGAGGGGGAAGGTTGCTAGAGACCAGTTAGGGTCTGCGGAGACACATTAGTCAGGGAACATCTGGGTAGACTGGATGGGCCAAGCGGTCCTTTTCTGCTGGCAAATTCTACGTTTCTGTGTTAGGTAATTTTGCCAAGCAGCAGCTCACGTGATTTTGGGGAGATAGAACTTGGCGCCTCTTCAAAGTTTAGAAGGTTGTGTATATAAACTGCAACGCCACCACCTTACTTGGCATAGTCTACCTGTGAACTGTGAACCCTGGTAGGTTGCTGACGGTACTATTTACTTACTGTATGTCACCCAGTTACAGCAAGCCCATCAGAGCTCCTCTGCAGGGCCCAGAGCCTCAGCTGGTCATTTTAAGGGAGGAGATTTCTGGTGTTATGATGGACAACTTTAGTAGCAGGGGTAAAAGAAGCTTGGTAGGATTCAATTTCCTATGGCCAGGGCAGGGTATGGGGGGAGGAGTGGCAACTGTAAGGAGATATATATATATATATCTCCGGAGGGGTTCATGAGGAAACCATGAGGCAGCAAAGAGGTTACTACAAACATGCCAGGTCCCCACATTCCATCTGCAATGGATGGAGTTAGAGGAAAGGTCAGGGAGAAGTAGTGAGGGGCTGATAATTACTGGGAGATCGGGCTACCGAGGAATGGCTGGGAGGTGAGTAGAAACTCGGTGAAACCTAATACTACAACATTTGAGACATTAAAAACCCAAGGATGAATGAACAAGCAATAAAGAGGCTGAATTTAATTAAGAACAAATGTAAGCTTTGTCAACAGCCTTGTTAGTTAAGCTATGGCTTTGATTTGACCCCAGTGGTCCTCTAAAAATATTAAAAGATAAACTGTAAAGCTTGCTCCCATTCTAATCAATACCGTGCACCCCCATGCTCTACAAACTCCTGCATCATAAAACGTGGGACAGCAGGGGTGACACTGGGGCAGAGCTTACTGCGATTGGCACCAGGAAGGGCAGCTCAGGGGGATTTACAATCCCTTTGCCCTTTAAAATAGTTAGGCATCTAAAAATTCATCAACGTAGACTGTTTTAGTCCACTATAGGTAAGTTGTAAAGACACCATTATCAATATACAGCTACAAGATTTTGTATTTGCCTGGGCTCAATAAATTTACTGTACTTTGGTCCAACAAAATCTGCTTTTGAAGCTACAGTGCTAGTAGTTACAGGGGCTTGACCTCCGAATAGCCATATTTATTATTTCCTATTGCTCTGATATAGACAGGAACAGTCAGGACAGTGACCTTATTACAGAGAGTTGGAGGAAGACATCAGAATGAGAGTCACAGAAAGGAATTTGGTGTTAGTAGAGATGCTGAACCTATCAGATATAGACTGCGATATTCCGACAGCAACGAGCACCAGAAGTCAGGCACTGCTAGATACACATCAGGATTGTTTACTGATGCAGCTGGGGTTGGGCACAATATCTTGTACTGCAGAGTAAGAATTTTATAACCTGCATTTTAAGTGACAGCATGCCTATTTGCAAAAACAACTGCTGAAACTGTGTTGTGCCCTAACTGCAAATGACCTGCCAATCCTGTGTTGTGCCCCATTTACCAAAGCAAATTGCCAAACCTGTGTTGTACCCTAACTGCAGACCAAACTGCCAAACCTGCAGTGTGCCCTAATTGCAAAATAAACTGCCAAACCTGTGTTGTGCTGTATCTGCAATTATGAACTACCGATCGTAAATGGAGGAAGCTGATTGGCCAAGAGGTCTTCGAAGCCGTGATGATATCGAGCTACATCATCACGGCTTCAGAAAACCTCCGGTCACCAGCCTCCTCACTTACCGCGCAGTGTGCCTCATCTTGAACGGTGAGAGCCAGACCTCCAGTTCGCCGCTATTAAGAAAAAAAAAAATAGAAACTCAACTGTGCCCGTAACGAAACGTAGCAGCACAGAAGCTGCCAGAAAGACCGACGGCGAGCTACCCCATCCTCCCTTGCATTCCCTACACAAATCTTAGCCAACAGCCAGCACTGACCCTTCGCTCAGCATACGTAACCACAAACAAAACTACCTAGATCGTAGTTTGACCGAGTATTTAAAATAAAAAAAAATAAAAAGTAAAGGATCCCAAACTGGCCCCCAACTTATTTTTCAAACACTATTAACGTCCAGCCAAGCAGTACTTTCAGATTTCGGTTGACTTACTGGGAGATGTTCTTCCCGTTACAAGCTGCTTCTTGCTTGCCACATAACGTTTAAAAAAGACACATCTTCACTGACCCTGTGACCCAGAAGCACCAACTCAAGGGCAAGAAGAACAGAGTTCACTTCCTGGTGCTAAGAGAGACACATAGTACACCCCTCTTCCAATAAACTCGACTTACAACAGTGCCACCTGCAGTCCAGAGCTCTCCAGGGACTATTTTATTAAAAAGTACTCCTCCACCACCTCAGAAAATACCTTTTCAAAAGGATTTAAACATTTTTTTTTTTTACTGCTAAAAATTGTATTCCTATTCATAATAGCAATAATGCACTCCAGGGTGTGGTATATCGTGGGATATCGTCACTTCCCGGGTCGTTGGACACACCGCCCGCGCCCTCGCGCCCAACCACCTGAGGCATGATTTATATCCCACGATATACCACCCCTGTCGCATTGCTTAATTATACAATGGGTATGAAAACTTGTAACCTCATTGGTCAAAACAGATCACATGACTGTGGTAAATCCTCCAGTATACCCACTGTAAAAGTTTTATGTCACTATAAAACCAAAAAAACAAGTTGAACATTGTATAATAGCAATATACCATGACAGGGAGTGGGTATATGGGTGAATTTACCACTTCTGGTGTGGTTAAGTCACTCGGCTGCGCCTCGTGACCGAACCACAGAAGGCGTGGTAAATCCACCAATATACCCACTCTCTGTCATGGTATATTGCTTAAATTAACTGCCAAACCTGTGTTGTGCTCTGTCTGCAAATGAACTGCCAAACCTGTGTTGTGCTCCATCTGCAAATGAACTGCCAAACCTGCGTTGTACCCTAATTGCAAAAGGAACTGCCAAACCTGTGTTGTGCTCTATCTGCAAATTAACTATTTAAACTTAGAGGTATCTTGCTCAAACTAAAGCAAGTGTTTAAAGTGTGTAGTACCCAAGCAGACTATCTAGTAGTGTGGTACCTTCACCAAAAGATTGGAAATGTAGGCAACTTTAGGCCACCCCAGCTTGACAATTATGTTTCTGCTGCACAGCAAGCAGATGCCTTCAGTGATGACTTATGAACTGCTCAGGTGTCCCACCCAGTAGAGACAGTTCCTGTCCATCAGTTGGTGAAACCAACACCCTATGGACTACAATTTGGGGTAGGTGACCCAGCTAGAGTTAGGGGATAATCAGGTCAGACCCCTCCAGCTGCTCAACACTGCTGCATTCCTACACCATTAAGGAAGTGAAGGAAGTCTAGGAGCTGCCCCAGCTCAATGGTTAAGGACTCCGTCGTGCAATGGGGTGGGATTTTTCTTGTTGCAGGAACAATGAAAGTGTCCAGATCCAGGAACAACAAAAGCAGTCAGACCCACGAGTGATGAAAGCTCAAGATACCTGGATTAAAAATCCTTGTGTGTTCACTGCAACCCGGTTTGGCGTTCTGTCACAACCTCCCTACTGACGCCCAGAGGGTCTAGTGGAAGAATCCAGTTGTTCTACGTTGATCGGCGGTCTGTCATGACCCATCTACCGATACAAAAGTCTTGAAGTATCTTTGGCCTGGTGGTCTGATATGACTTTTCCCAGGCAGTTAAATTCTTCAGTCCAAGGGATGAGGAGCATCCTCTGGTGGTCCACACTTTCAAAAATAAAGTTCTGTTATCCCTTCTGGAGGTGCCTTTCGTCGATTCATTCTGGTGCATTTTTCAGCTGGAAATCTCTTTCCTGTTTGCATCCCATTGTTTGCAGTACTCACCTGCAGGTCACCATGCATAGATGCAACAAAGATTAACCAAACTAATATTTTGTGGCTACCTCTCCAGGGTCATTTATTTATTTATTTGTTTACTGAAGTCTAGGAATTACCCTTTGAGTCAGGGACTCTTTTTCAAAGGCTCCACATCAGTACAAACTGTGGCAGGCAAGTATTACAGACATCATGAACAATGACAGGCAGCATAGCGCAGTGGTTTAAGGTTCTGAGCTGCAAATCTGGCGACATCCAGCAGACCAAACCTGGGTTTGAATCCCACAGCTTCCACTTGCAGACTGTGTGACCCTGAGCAAGTCACTTAACTTCCCTGTGCTCCCAGGTCACACCTGTAAAAAGCTTTCAGCTTAGTGTGCTAGTCCTGGTTAAACAACTAACCAAAAAAAAAAAAAAAATGACAGTAATAGTACACAAAGAGAAAAATTATATAATAAGAGTTATAACAAAGGCTCCACTCCGTGCAAAGTGTGGTAGGCAAGTGTTACAGACATCATGAACAATGACAGTCATTATATACAGAAAAAAAATTATACAATAGGAAGTTATCTAATAATGATGCAAAACAATAAGCATTGTCAATTGACATGGGAGTAACCAAAACTGTTGAAATAAGTCAGAGGAGAAAAAATAAATATTGGAGAATGGAGCTATGGAGAAGAAAGTGAGAAACAGGCCCAGGAAGTGGACCAACGGAGGGCTGGAAATATAGCAGACACCAGAAAGCCCCCAATGGGCGTTGTCATGGGGCTAAGGTGCAGGAGAGGAAATAGTTGTAAGGTTATGACAGTGTTACAGGCAGTCACAGTTTGATGAAATCAGGATGTGGTCCTGCAGTTCCTTTTTGAAAGGGCCCAACCTGGGTATGGATAGGAGGGAACCGGAGATGGAGTTCATCCATAAAGGGGCCCTATAGTTGAAGGACCTTTGACCCGCAGTGGTTCTACAGCAGGGGTCTTGGAAAGCAGTTTGTTGGTGCGTCTGGTTGCCAGCCTGTGCTGCCCTGGAAAGAGGAGAAGGTTACAACCAGTGGGTGCGTGGCCCATAGAGATTTTTTTTCTAGAAGGCAAGTCTGATAGTAGAGACGCCCTTGGAAATTTAACCCGGCTGAGCTCTGATAGAGACTGCAGGTATGCCTCAACCTGTCGCAGCCAGTGGCCAGGTGGCAGGCTTTGTTTAAGGCAAGTTTAATTTTTCTCAGGGCAGAGTTTGAGGCAGATCTGTAGAAGACTACACCACAGTCTATCAGGGATAGAACAGAGCTAGAGATAGCCAGTCTAAGAGCAGCAGGGGGGAGGCAGGATGTAATTCTGTGGAGGAGGCCAATTCTGGCATTAACTGTGGAGCAGGTAGCGGTAATGTATTCATGGAAGGAGAGGGCAGGATCGAGGGTAAAACAAAGTTATTTAAAATGGGGAACAGATTCGGGGGGGGTGCCATGAGAACTGAGGATGGAGAGGGTGGAGGACTTGTACTTATTTTGGTGATGGGAAAATAGCATTACCTTTGTTTTTTTTGTAATTGAGAATAAGTTTATGGGTTGAAAACCAGGATTCAACCTCCTTGAAGGAGAGCTGCAAGTCCTGTTGAAGCAGGGAGGGGTCAGGGTGGCGACTGAAAATCACCACATCATCCGCATAGAGGAGGAGGAGACGTCCAGTGCAGGCTGAGGGAAGACAGTTCAGGTACAGGGTAAATAGGAGTGGGCCAAGAATGGAGCCCTAGGGTACCCCAGAGAGAATCTACAGACTAGTGGATAGGGTGCCATTTATCTTCACTTGCTGGGATCTTCCTTGCAGGTAGTGGGTGAACCAGGCAGTGGCCTCCTGGGACAGGCCAGTGGAACGAAGAGAGTCTGATAATAGGGAATGACTGACCGTATCAAAGGCCTTGGTGAGGTCTATGTACACAGACCCAACCAAAGCCCCTTGGTCGAGGGTGTCATGGATGTATGAGGTGTACTCCAGGAGGGCAGTGATGCCATGGCCCTTCCTGAATCCATGCTGTTGCTGGCAGAGGAGGTTATGTGCTTCCAGGAAGTCAGTGAGTTAGTCGGCAATGATTTTTTCAAGCACTTTTGAGTTGGGGGCAGAATGGATATAGGCCTGTAGTTATAATGGGAGGTTTGGTCGCCACTCTTGTGGATGGGGGTGACCACCGCCCATTTCCACTGAGAAGGGAACTGACCAAGGCATAGCGATATATTCAGGATTTTGGTCAGGGGGGTTAGGACTGCATCCAGAGTCAGATTGAGCAGTTTAAGGTCTAGTGTTTCGCAACTCTATCTGGATTTGCCAAGGAACTTAGAGAAGTAGAAGTGGGCAATACTCAGGAAGATGGTCTTGAAGGAGAACTGTAGGACACCAGTGGGGGGGGGGAGAAGAAGTCAGGGTACTGCGCTAAGGTCAGTAAAAGCTGCATTAAAGGTGTTGGCAATCTGGTCAGGATCTTGGGTAGGGACTCTGTTTATGATCATTGGGGGGGGGGGGATTTACCACTGAGTTCCTTAATATCCTCCCAGAAATTCCATCCCTGCCCCCAGGAGGTGGTGAGTTTAGCTTGGTAGTAAGCAGCCTTAGCTTGGTGAATGTCCCAGGTGCAGGAATTTCGGGCAGCACAGTATAGCAAACGGTCCGCTAGATGGCCAGATTCCAGGGCTCAGTGCTATACATAGAAACACAGAAACATAGAGGTTGACTGCAGATAAGGACCGCAAGGCCCATCCAGTCTGCCCATTTCTTTTTCTACCTTATAAATGTGCCATTGGCCTTTGCTCTGTCAGTGGCCTATCTATTCATACTCATCTGTATTGCTCCCTTATGCCTATCCCATGCCTGTTTGAAGCCCTGCACTGTATTCATAGCCACCACTTCCTGAGGTAGGCCGTTCCATGCATCCACCACTCTTTCTGTGAAAAAGAATTTCCTCACATTCCCCCTTAATCGGCCTCCCTCTAATCTCATGCTGTGTCCTCTTGTCCTGCTATTTTTCTTATATTTAAACATGTTAGACTCTGTCACCTTGTTAATACCCTTAAGGTGTTTGAATGTTTCGATCATATCACCTCTCTCCCTCCTTTGCTCAAGGGTATACATATTGAGCTCCATTAATCTGTCCTCATATGTCTTCTGATGCAGTCCCTGCACCATTTTGCTTGCCCTTCTCTGGATTGCCTCAATTTGGTTAATGTCCTTGTGAAGGTGTGGCCTCCAGTACTGCACGCAGTACTCCAGATGGGGCCTAACCAGTGTCTTGTAAAGAGGAATTATTACCTCCCTCTTACGACTTGTGATACCCCTTCTAATACACCCTAACATCCATCTAGCCTTACTTACTACTTTAGAGGTCTGCTTGAATGATTTCAGGTCATTGGTGATGATGATGCCCAAGTCTCTTTCTTCCTTTGTGACTGCCAGCAACTCCCCTCCCAGCCTATAGGTGGCTTCAGGGTTTCTCTTCCCTGTGTGCATGATCTTGCACTTCTTTGCATTAAATCCCAGTTGCCACTCTTCTGACCATTTTGCTAGTTTATCCAAATCTCTTCTCATTCTGCCCACCCCACCCCATCGGGATCATCTACTCTGTTGCAGATCTTGGTGTCATCCGCAGACAGACAAGCCTTACCTTCTAGTCCATCTGCAATGTCACTAATGAAGATATTGAAGATGACTGGCCCCAGGACTGATCCCTGAGGTACCCCACTTGTGACCTGCATCTCTTCTGACTGTATAACATTTACCACCACTCTCTGTTTTCTGCCTGTCAACCAGTTTGCCACCCAGTTGACCAACTTCTGACCCACCCGAGCCTACCCAGCTTATTTATCAATCTTCTATGTGGAACAGTGTCAAGGCTTTGCTGAAGTCAAGGTAGGCGACATCAACTGCTCCCCTTGGTCCACCACTCTGGTTACCCAGATCAAAGAAATCTATGAGATTAGTTTGACAGGACCTTCCTTTGTAAACCCATGCTGTCTTGGATCCTGTGCCCCTATGGATTCCAGGTGTTGCACTATCCTTTCCTTAAGGAATGCCTCCATAATCTTGCCCACTACTGAGGTAAGACTGACTGGTCTGTAGTTCCCTGCCTCCTCCCTGCTACCACTCTTGTGGAGTGGGATCACATGAACCCTTCTCCAGTCTTCTGGGACCTCTCCTGTGCTCAGAGACTCACTAAACAGTTTTGCTAATGGCTCTGCTAGTTCCACCCTTAGCTCCTTAAGTACCCTGGGATGTATGTCATCAGGTCCCATTGCCTTGTCCACCGCTCTTGTAGGACCCTTTCTTTTGTGAAGGGAGTAGTGCTCACCTCCCTCCCCCGTGTCCATGGTGCTGAGCTGTGGGCCCTGCCCCACCTTCTCTTTAGTAAATACTGAGCAAAAGTATCTATTTAGGATAGATGCTTTTACAGGGTCCTCCTCCTCACATGCCCCCTTTTCTCCTTTGAGCTTAACAATACCCCCTCTGGACTTTCTCCTTTCACTATAGGTTGTCAAGAGCAGTCATTTGGTCAATTATAGACTGGTTGACCCAGGGAGAGAAGCAATCTTTTGCCACCCACTTAACAAAGGGGTCAAAGATATCACAGGCGGAGTTAAAGAAACTAATAAAGAAGGACAGTGCATCATAAACAGATACAATACAGTCAAGCGGGGTCCAGTCAAAGTTGGGAAGATAATTGTGGAAATGCCCTGGAGCACCTTTCCTAAGGAATCGGTGTCTGATGATACGGGGGGGGGGGCCCGGTTTCCAAGTGTCTGACCAGCGGCAGGCGACTGCAAAGTGATTGCTAAGTGAGTCAGATAAGACCTGGACATCTGAGATATGTTCTGGGCAATTGGAGAAAATTAAGTCAATGAGGGTTCTGTTGCCCATGTTTTGGTTAAGCGTGGTTGGAGAGGGGACCAGTTGAGTTGGGTTTTGGGCAGCAGCGGCATCTCTGAAACAGGTTGAGTGAGGGGCAAGCCAATTTGTGTTAAAGTCGCCAAGTGCGATGATCTCAGAGTTTCTGGGGAGTTGGGCTGCGATGTTTAGAATCGAAGTGAAAGCCTCTTTTTTTTTCTATTTTATTCTTTTTGCCCCGCTGCTGGCCGCCAATCATTTGCCTGGTCACAGCGCCACCTGACTCCCACCTCCATGCTGCGCTCTTCCCCAGAGACCCCAGATTACCCCCCAGGGGTTGGGGTCATGGCACTGGCCAGGTGTCACAAGACTAGTAAGTGACTGGGGGACCCGGCTAGGAGGTTAATTGAATCCGGCTTCACAGAGGTAGCCAACTGCGGGAATTTTTTCCCATATAGAGGCAAGGGGACAGGCAATGACAACCAGCATCCAGCCCAAGCAACATGCTGGTGTTGGTGCTGTGGTGCACCCGCCTTCACCAGGTGTCCCTAGTGCACCGAGCGCACTCCTCACCCTCCCCTGGGAAGAACAGATCACGGACGCTTGATCCTTCTCCCCGGCTGGCCCTCCAGCAACCTGAGTCAGTTCCCAAACCCGGGTGGCTGGTGCCACAGGTTGGCACCTGCCCCTTGCCCCAGCGGGCAGCCTGGAAAGCCTCTTTTCTGGTTACGTGGGGTATGTATATAGACATCAGGTACAGTTTTACCAGAGGTCCCAATGGCAATTTAAGGGTAGAGATTGGGTGTTAGCAGTGGGAGGGTAGTGAGTTACATGACCTTGCAGTGCATCATGGAAATAGATGGCAGCTTAACCCCATTCTATCTAGCAGTCTGTATAGGGTGTAAGCCAGATAAGCGCAATAGCAGAGTCAGGGTATGGTGGGGTAGCCAGGTTTCAGCTACCGCAAGAGCATCTGGGTTGTGATGGAATACCCAGGCTTGGAGTTGGGCATGCTTCTTTAGAATGCTACAAATGTTCATGGTAGCCAGTAGAAGGCCACCAGTATGCTTAAGTTTTTCAGGGGGGAGGTGAGCATGGGGCCCGGATTGGGATGAACATTTCCAGAGAGAAGCAGGAGAATGAAAGATAACCTATACAGTATATGGTTGGGAAGCTTCTTTAAGGCGAGTTGGGTGCCCCTAGAGGTGGGGCGGCAAAGCTAGTTTACAGTAGGGGATCGGATGAAGACCACGATTTCAGGGCCCCAGAGGAGTTTGGGTTGGAACAGATACACTACAGGGGTGCACAGGGGGATTTCGGCGACATGAAGGAGGCAGGACATGGTGCCGAAAAGAGGGGTAATGTGGCACGTAATGGTAGGAGTACCGGGGAAGGGCAAGTGATGACGAAGGGGTGTAAGACGGAAGAGATGACAGAAGGAAGAGCACAGGAAGAAACAGAGCAAAGAGATTCATTATGGCAGAAAAGGAAACAGGAAATAAACAATGTGGAGAGGGAGAAAGAAAGGGGGAATGGACAGGATAAGGGGAACAGGATATAGAAACAGAAAAGCAGAAATCAGATGACACTAGCTAGTGGTATGGGGTAGAGTGTCTGCCTTTGGAGCAGAGGTTAGGGGGTTCAAGACCCAGCAAGGTAGCATAGCTTAAATGTGAGCCCGAGGCAGTTAGGGGTACTGGGAGGACAAGGCAAACTGGGCTAGCGAGGCTGGTGAAAGCATAAAGAGGATAGCGTAAGGGAGGGGCGGAGTAGGTGCGTTACTGAACCCTAGCGCCCAGAAATTATAACCTGCAAATGGGAGTTGGGGGACTTACAAAAGAGTACACAAGAAGTCACATGACATGGACGGGTTACTAAATTGAGAGTGTTGGATCCTTTCTGCTTACCTGGCTCACAACCCATTTAAAGCTCCCAGAGGAGATTTTGCCCTTACAGTACGTGTGGACAAAGTGCATCGCATAATCCCCCAGATAAGCACTGCGCACGTTGAGGCCAGTCCATGCACCATCTTGGCTGTGCTGCATGGTGTGCATGAAAAGACTTCATTATTCGAGCAGCAAAGGGCTGGGGGCCTACCGAATTTATGGTCGCAAAAATCTCAGTTTACCTGTATGTAAGTTACACTACCCGCCAGAATTTGAAAGAATTTGATGGGGGTTTGCAGATTACTCTGGGAACTCGGTGTCCTGCATCAGTTTTTTCTTCTATCATTTCTCAGAGTGGCAGCTAAGGACCAGGAATATATATTTTCAGATCCCCATGAGGCCAGCCGCCTGGTGCAGAGTCTACAGAAAGAGAAGCGTCGGGATCAATAAATGGAGAGTGAAGCCTCTAATAGGGAGGACTAGCATAGAAGTTGTTGGCCGAAAGGACCTCTTGGCCCACCTAGTCTGCCCTAAAAGTCACTACCTACCATGCTAGCGTAGACCCTAATTGATCTCCGGCCTTAACCCCATCCGAGCCCTGCTACTGAGGTTCCCCTGTGTCTATCCCATACATGTTTGAAACCTGTTACCGTTTCAGCACCCACTACTTCTGCTGGGAGGCTGTTCCAGGTGTCCACCACCCTTTCCATGAAGAAATATTTCCTCACATCCCCTCTAAGTCCCCCCTTCCAGCTTCATATGATGCCCCCTCATCCCTGAGCATCTCTTTCTGTGCAATATGCCACCCTCCTGTACCTTATCGACACCCTTGAGATATTTCAATGTTTCTATCATGTCTCCCCTTTCTCTCCTTTCCTCCAGCGAGTACATATTTAATTCTCTTTCCTTGTCAGGCTTCTGATGCAGGCCATGCACCATTTTGGTTGCCCTTCTCTGTACCACATCCACCTGGTCTATGTCCTCCCTGAGATGGGGTCTCCAGAACTGGACACACTACTCCAGGTATGGCCTCACCACTGATCTATATAGGGTTAACACTAGCTCCCTCCTTCTGCTGGTGATACCCCTCCCTTGTGCATCCCAACATTGTACTAGCCTTTCCTACTGACTTGTCACACTGCTTTGCTACCTTAAGGTCATCAGATATGACAGTCCCCAGATCCCATTCCTGTTCTGTTGTTAGCACCTCCGCAAAAATGATACATTGCCCTCGATTTCTGTGCTCCAAGTACATAAATTTGCATTTTATGGCATTGAAGCTCAGTTGCCAAACCCTTGACCAGTCTTTTTTTAGATCTTCCTTTATCCCCCCCATGTCCACTCTTGCAGATTTTTGTGTCATCCGCAAACATGCATCCCTATCCTTTAAGCCCCTCTGCGATGTCACTAACAAAGACACTGAAGAGGGCTGGTCCCAGTACTGACTCCTGTGGCACCCACACTGGTTACCTTACCTTCCTCCAAGTGAACTCCATTTACCACCACCCTCTGAGTTCTGTTACTTAGCCAACTTTGTGCCCATTTTACTATCTTTGGACCCACTCCAATACTGCCAAGTTTGTTTACCGTCTTCTGTGAGGAATGGCGTTGAAGGCCTTACTGAAATCCAGGTAGGCCACATCCACCACTCCACCCTCTGATCCACCTCCCTGGTAACCTAGCAACCCAGTCAAAAAACTCTATCAGATTTGTTTGGCAAGATCTACCTCCTGTGAACCCATGCTGCCTTGGATCCTGCAATCCACTGATGGTAAGGTATTCCCCAATCCTTTCTTTAAGTAGAGTTTCCATAACCTTGCCCACCACCGAAGTCAGGCTTACAGGTCAGTAGTTTCCTGCCTCCTCCCTTTTCTCACTTTTGTGTAGTGGGACCACATTCACCCTCCTCCAGTCCCCCGGAACGTCCCCCATATCCAGTGACAGATTAAACAGGGCCATCAGAGATACAGACAATTCCTCCTTTAGTTCCTTCAGTATCCTAGGGTGAACCCCATCTGACTCCATAGCCTTGTCTACTTTTAGTTTTGCTAGTTCCCTGAGGAGACTCTCCTCCACAGAAGGGCTAGTGTACACCTCCCTTCCCTTAATGCCCTTCTCCACTATCTGTGGCCCATCACCTACCCCTTCCTTTGTGAATACTGAACAAAAGTATTTATTCAGTATGTCAGCTTTCTTCAGGTCCTCTTCCACACTTCCCCCCTTCCCCTTTCAGTCTTACGATCCCTGACTTGCTTTTCTTCTTTTCCCTTATGTACCTGAAGAAAGTTTTATCCCCCTTTTTTTTGCTGATTTGGCAATGTTTTCCTCCATTTGTGCTTTAGCCCTCCTAACTGCCTTCCCTGCCTCCCTTTGTTTCTCCTGATAACTCTCCCCATCCTCTTCCTTCTGTGTCACCTTGTACCTTTTGAATGCCTGCTTCTTTTCCTTTACCATCTCCTTGGAGAACCACAGTGGTCCATTTCTTCTCTTGCTCTTGGTAACCTGCTTGACACAGAGGTTTGTTGCCTTCTCGGAGGCAGTATAGCGCAGTAGGTTAAGGCTCTGAGCTGCAGATCTGGAGACCTGGGTTTGAATCCCACAGCTGCCTAGGTGCATACTGTGTGATTCTGAGCAAGTCACTTAACTTCCTTGTGCTCCCAGGTCGCATCTGGAAACACGCTTCGGCTTAGTGTGCTACTCCTGGTTAAACAATGTTCCCTTTACCTTTCAATGGCCTGCTTTATTCTTGCCCACTTTTCCTCTACCCTACCTTTATTCCCTATTCCTAACAGGGCTTCCCTGAGGCACTTTCACATTTTCTTGAATTCGACCCTCCTGAAGTTCAGGACCCTCGTTTTAGTGTGGCTCGGTTCTGGCCCTGTTCTTATGCTGAACCACACCATACGATGATCACTGATCCCCATGTGGCTTCCCACTGTGAAATCAGTGACAATGTCCAGGTTTGACAGTACCAGGTCCTGTAATGCCCCCTCACAAGTGGGTTCTTTAAGTGGCTGCCTGAGGAACACCCCTACAGGGAGTCTATGATTTCCCTACTTCTAACTGATGCTGCAGCAGGTAGGCTTAAATCCACATTTGGTAGACTGAAGTTCCCCACTATCAGTACCTTGCCCTTGTAAGTCATCCCTTGTATTTCATCTATCATATCCTTATCTCCTTCCTCTCCCTGTGCTTGAGGTCTGTAGATCACCCCTATCCTAATAGCAGCCTATCTCCAGGGTGACCCAGAGTACCTCCATGTTACTCTGTCCCCCTTGTATTTCTGTGGCTTTTATGTTCTCTCTCTCACATGAAGAGCCACCCCTCCTCCCTTTTTCCTACCCTGTCCCTCCTGAATAGTGCATACCCTGGTATGGCTACCTCCCCAGTCCTGATTATCACTGTACCAGGTCTCTGTAATTGCAATTATCTCCAGGTCTCCTGCTGCCATGGTGGCCTCTGGGTCTGCCATCTTGTTGCCCAGACTTCCGGCATTTGCACACATGGCTCTCCATTTTATACTGCTATCTCCCCTCTTACCCTTTTGGACCTCCAATTTTTCTTCACTATTATCTATCCTTCCTCTTTCCCCTTCCCTCTTCTTCCTAGTATCCCATTTGTGTTTCTTCCCATGGGACTTCCCACTTTTGGAATTCCCATTCCTGAACCTGTAAGCCATGTGAGGGGGACAGACTATGTCTTCCTGCCTTATTCTGCCTCCGCCCTTGGCTAGTTTAAATGCTTACTAATGTAGCATTTAAACTGTTCATTAAGGATCTTGGTTCCTCTCCTGGAGGGATGTTGGCCATGGCCCCTGTACAGGCCTCTATCCCTCCAGGTAGAGCCCCAGTCCCCAAAGAATCCGAATCCCTCTTCTCTGAACCACTTCCTCAACCATAAGTTGAAGTCCCTGGTGCAGAGCCTCATGTCATCCCCCTTGTCACGGACAGGTAGCACCTCTGAGAAAGTAACAGATTGTGCTACTTGCCTAAGGCCTAAGACCCCTCCCCAGTTTCCTGGACTCTTCCGTAACTGCATCTCGCCTTTCCCCAGCCAGATCATTTGTCCCCAAGTGGACAATGATATCTAGCGCTCCCTCCCTCCCTGCCTCCCTGGCAATCCTTAGGATTCTCCTTCCACCCTTATGAGCCGTGGCACTGGGAAGGCACCTTACCACCCTCTCCTCATCCCTACCTATCCCCAACTGTATCCTCCTAACTATCGAGTCCCCAACCAGGATTTGCTTCCTCCTCCTCTGGGGTCCTCTGTCATCCCCCCTTGGGGTATCACCATGGAGAACCTCCATATCCGTACCAGTCACTACCTCAGGTGCCTCTGTGGGGCAGTCCTGCCCTGTCAGTGCAGCACAGGAGTTTCATAGTGGCATGGGATTTGGGATGTGCCTACGTTCCACCACCCTAACCCTCCCTGAGCCAACCGGTGTCCAACCGCTCCTCATACCCGACACCCTTTGAGGAAGCGGAGGTGGATTTGGTGGTCCCTGAGTGGGGGGGGGTCTTCCTAACCCAAGCCATTTTGGCCTGGAGTCTGGCAACCTCCTCCTTCAGCCCAGAAAGATGCCTGCAGATGGGGCAACACTGCAGTCTACGGAAGGTCTCCCTAAAGACTGCCGCCCCACAGCCGCTGCAGTGCACGACTCCTATCCTAGTTATTCCCTATATCTAGATCTTACCCGCTACCTCCTGACAATTTACCCAATCAAATAGTTAACCTACCCCCTAAAAATGTACCCAATCCAGTAGTTAACCTACAGGCTAACAACTCCCAGAAGCACTATTGGCACACACATCCTTTAGTGCAGCCTACCCTTAAAAATTCACCCGATCCAATAGTTCACGAACAAGTGGACTTAGGACAAGCACTATTAATTTTACTAGGTGGGTTCTTGACCTTAAATTTCACTTTGTAAGAGCTCTATATTTGTGGGGCAGTTTAACCTCAAACTTTCTCACTGTGAGGACTGTACTATTCCAGGACACTTTGTTTAGATATGTTTACAGGCACAATGGCTGCTATGTTTGGGGTGGCAATTACTGGAATTAAGTTGGGTCCTGACTCACACTATTTTTTTTCATACAGCTTTTTATTACATGGGCGTCATCTTGCACCTTTCATCGGGCCCTGTGCCCAAACACCCCTGTCCCGTCAGCCGTTTCCCTCACTGTCAAGCTGGTGGGTATTGTACTGCCTACACCCCTCAGTTGTCCCAAATGGGACAACATGACCTGGCCATCCATCCAAACCAAGATCTTAATGAAGAGATTGACCAACTAATAAAGAGTGGCCTGCACCTAGTGATCAGATAGAAGGACAAATGGACTATTCAGACCACCTAGCGGGCATGTTAAATAAATTGCAAATTAAAAAATAAAAGAGCTACATGATTTGCATTTAAACTTTTTAAGTTACCTACAACTTAAGGTTAACTATGCTTTCTCTTAAATACAAAAATGGCTTAAAAGTGTTTCTGCTGTTAGTTGAATAAGAGCCAGAGTTTAACCACAAGCCTCATCCTGGGTCTATCAAGACAGGTGTTGAGCATTTTAATTTCAGTAGAACCTTCTATTTACAATAGTGCGCTCTAAAGCTTAAAAATTAAATGACTATGATCTAAATGTTAAACAGTTTTTACAAGTTTTTAGTTTAATGGGTTATCTGCCTTAAGTATAAGTATATGGCTACATTATTTGCATTATAAATCTTTTAAGATTTCTCACAATTAAAGAGATATTCCTTTTTTAATTCAAAGGTGTTTTAAGATGTCTTTGTTGCCAATTTAGACTGTGTGTTCATGAACAAGCTCTGGGGCTTGACCACAAACCACAATCCAGTTCAGCTAAGCTGAGTGCTGAAAGAGTATCATGCCCTTTCTATTAAAGCCTTCTTAAGTGCCATGTTTCCATGACGTCAGTTTTTACCACTGTAACTCTTGCAAGTCTAGCAGTCACCTTGTCAGATATAAAAGTCAGTCCTCAACACAGACAAGGTAGGAGAGCAAAAGCAAGACTGCCAGAGCAGCGCACTCTCTTAGGACCTCAGCTTGAACATCTGGGTACTTGTGGTGGGTAAGGTTGCCTTTATCTCTGATATATAGAAGCAGGGACAAAATTAATGCTTGGCTTATTTATTTTACATAGAAACATAGAATTTGATGGCAGATAAGGACCTCAAGGCCAATCCAGTCTGCCCATTTCTTTTTCTACCTTATAAATGTGCTACTGGCCTTTGCTCTGTCAGTAGCCTATCTATTCATACTCATCTGTATTGCTCCCTTATGCCTATCCCATGCCTGTTTGAAGCCCTGCACTGTATTCATAGCCACCACTTCCTGAGGTAGGCCGTTCCATGCATCCACCACCCTTTCTGTGAAAAAGAATTTCCTCACATTCCCCCTTAATCGGCCTCCCTCTAGTCTCTTGCTGTGTCCTCTTGTTCTGTTATTTTTCTTATATTTAAACATGTTAGACTCTTTCACCTTGTTAATGCCCTTAAGGTGTTTGAATGTTTCGATCACATCACCTCTCTCCCTCCTTTGCTCAAGGATATACATGTTGAGCTCCGTTAATCTGTCCTCATATGTCTTCTGATGCAGTCCCTGCACCATTTTGGTTGCCCTCCTCTGGACTGCCTCAATTTGGTTGATGTCCTTGTGAAGGTGTGGCCTCCAGTACTGCATGCAGTACTCAGATGAGGCCTAACCAGTGTCTTGTAAAGAGGTTATTACCTCCCTCTTACGACTTGTGATACCCCTACTAATACACCCCAACATCCCCCAGCCTTACCTACTGCTTTAGAGGTCTGCTTGATGATTTCAGGTCATCGTGATGATGATGCCAGTCCTCTTTCTTCCTTTGTGACTGCCAGCAACTCCTCCCAGCCTATAAGTGGCTTCAGGGTTTCTCTTCCCTATGTGCATGATCTTGCACTTTTGCATTAATCCCAGTTGCCACTCTTCTGACCATTTTGTTAGTTTATCTAGATCTCTTCTCATTCTGCCCACCCCATCTGGATCATCTACTCTGTCGCAGATCTTGGTGTCATCTGCAAACAGACAAGCCTTACCCTCTAGTCCATCTGCAATGTCACTAATGAAGATATTGAAGAGGACTGGCCCCAATCTCTTCTGACTGTATACCATTTACCACCACTCTCTGTTTTCTGCCCGTCAACCAGTTTGCCACCCAGCTGACCAACTTCTGACCCACCCCGAGCCTACCCAGCTTATTTATCAATCTTCTATGTGGAACAGTGTCGAAAGCTTTGCTGAAGTCAAGGTAGGCGACATCAACTGCTCCCCCTTGGTCCACCACTCTGGTTACCCAGTCAAAGAAATTTATGAGATTAGTTTGACAGGACCTTCCTTTTGTAAGCCCATGCTGTCATGGATTCTGTGCCCCTACGGATTCCAGGTGTTGCACTGTTCTTTCCTTAAGGAGTACCTCCATAATCTTGACCACTACTGAGGTAAGACTGACTGGTCTGTAGTTCCCTGCCTCCTTCCTGCTACCACTCTTGTGGAGCGGGATCACATGAGCCTTTCTCCAGTCTTCTGGGACCTCTCCTGTGCTCAGAGACTCACTAAACAGTTCTGCTAATGGCTCTGCTAGTTCCACCCTTAGCTCCTTAAGTACCCTGGGATGTATGCCATCAGGTCCCATTGCCTTGTCCACCCTGAGCTTAGCGAGCTCTTGTAGGACCCTTTCTTTTGTGAAGGGAGTAGTGCTTACCTCCCTCCCCCCTGTGTCCATGGTGCTGAGCTGTGGGCCCTGCCCTACCTTCTCTTCAGTAAATACTGAGCAGAAGTATCTATTTAGGATAGATGTTTTTACAGGGTCCTCCTCCTCACATGCCCCCTTTTCTCCTTTGAGCTTAGCAATACCCCCCCCCTCTGGACTTTCTCCTTTTACTATTGCGTCTAAGGTAGAGGGCCTGCCCCTCCGTCATGATTGTATAAACTGTTTTTGTTTGCACTGCTGTTATGTAATGCCACAGTATTACTCAAGAAATAGTAAAGTCATATAATTACAAAATGGCATTTTCTGGTATTTCTTCTCAATTAAATATAAAAGAGAAACAAGATGAAACTGTATATTTGAGGGATATAATTACTTATCAGGCAAAAGAACTGCAGCAAAGGTTTAGGGGTAAGGTAATTTTAATCAAATTAGACCATAATTCATATAGGGCGGTTATAAGCTAAACCTAATTGGAAACTCAGCCACGTGCACTATCAAGCACACCTGGTTAGACCTCACCCTAGGCAAACTAAGTTTCTAAATAGGGTGGTTGTTTCCGCTGGTTCCAAAAAATTATTCCCGGAACACAAAACAATCCTTGGAGGTCGGATCAGGGAACCGGACCAAAGTTATTACCCTGATACTTCAGTAGCCACATAGAGCAGTACCCGCCAGTGTCGGGGCCACCATACATGGGGGTGTAGGGCCGTGATTTTCTCATTTCCTCCCTGACCCGGAGCTGTGGCAGCACAGCGGGCGCACGTGCATGAAGGCACACATACGCTCCTGGCCCACTTCCCCGTCCACCCTCCCGACATTATGTCAGCCTTCACCCGTCTGCTCTGACAGCCGGCCTCAACCAGGTGACAACCTAGACAGGGCATAACCTCGTTCCCCAATCCAGGAGAGGAGAGCTGCCTGGCGGCTACTTAGTCCTCTACCAGCCAATCCCCAGCTACCCAAGCTCATTCCAAACTCAGGTTACTAGCATGGCATGCATGACGTAACGCGCTTTACAGAGACAACCCTCAGCACCCCAGGGCCGGCTTTTGACTCCCACTATTTGAGCATTTTCTAGGTTTAGCTATTCATTAGCATGCAAAATGTAGTGTTGTCTTGGGTGCTAAGTGTGCTATGATGCACATCTGATCTCACTGGCCTCCCCTCTTCTTTCCATTCCATCAGCACGTGGCATTCACTGATATTTGTTCATTTGCTATTATATCCAATGTTTCAGTCTGTAATATTATGTACTACAAAGTATTGTTGTGTTTCTTAGTTTCTGCTATTTATAACGTTATTAAGTTGAAACTATAAGTTTCTCAGGGGCAGAATTCCCTTATGTTACTGTCAGCCATATTAAAGAGGTCTCTTTGGGCCATAGAGAAGCCAGATTAATATACGCAGTTTGGGTCAAACATTTAGTTAAAGCATTCTGTGAGATCCCATGTAAATCCCGTGGCTCCATATCACCATTTGGGAATGAATGGTGTTATGGATTTGAATTCATAACAGTTATTCCCTCTTCCATGATGTAACACGTGGGAGGGTGTCTTTTGTAGCTACTGATCAGCCGATGGATGAAATTTCACTGTCTGCTCTCCCTCTGTGGATTTTACCATATGTTGCTTCATGCATAATTCAAATAATATAAATTAAAAAAATGTTTACTACATAAAAGGACTAAAATGGTAGGAAACCTTGTTTGAGGTTGGGTGTTGTGTATGCGGCTGCAAGAAGCACTTTTTGTTTGGTTCACACAAAGGAGCTCTGACAAACAGCTTGCAATCAACACCATCCCTTTAGTTCCACTTCTTCTAGAACATATCACATGACACAATCATACAATGACACACTGAAGCCCCTAGAGGGTACCCCAACACCATACATAACATTTCCTCCCCCTTACTGAAAAGGACACAAACAGAAAGGTCACTGACACTGTGGTCCTGGCCATAGAAAAAACATGGAAGCCAAGCTGATCATCCACCTTGGCTCCCAGCAGCCCTCTGGTTTAAACGATAAGACTTATTTTCCACTAACATCTTTCAGCCACCTCTTGTTTTCCCCAAAGTCTGTCTGTATCTGTACACATTTAATTTCTTTTTCATTTTCACCATATGTCTCCATCTCTGTCTCCTTCCCCCACATTTGTCACCTTTCATCCTTCTTACTAGGCCCTGTTAATGAGTCCCCACCTGGCGACTTCTCTAGCTCATTCACTCCTATTATGTCTCGTCTTTCCCATCATCACCTTTTTGTTTCACAGATTCTCTCTTAATCTTGCCATTTATCACTTCTTCTCCCCGAGCCTTCCCCTTTTTTTCTTTCCCCACATATATACTCCTTATTTTACCTCTTTTAGATATTTTCTGAAGAAGACCTAAGGTCGAAACATAGATTTGTGACTATTATTTTCTATTTTCTGCGTGCATTTAATATAGCCATTTTGTTTTGCTTTCAGACTGCATGCTGATGCAACACCTTGTTTTTGTTTTAACATTTTGTGTGCTACATTTGCTGCAACCCACCGTGCCTACTCTGAAATTTCTTCTGAATTCTCTAGGATGCTCCTTCATTTCATCTATGTCTGTACTCCCTTCTCACATTTCGAAGTTTTCTCTTGAATTATTTTCTGCCATTTGCTCTAAGACTAAACTCTGCAGTCACTTACAGTTTATTTCCAAATGCTGCCACCTGGGTATTATTCCTAAAGGTTTCTGTTTGAAATTCCATCCTTGTTCATTTGGGTCTGAGATACATGTTTCCTCACTAATAAGCTTTTGAAAACTTTCTCTAGGAAACTTATCACGAATGCCATTCTCTCCATTAAGAAACAGCTGATCTCTGTGGACAAAACCATCCAAAGGCAGAAGGATGTCCTGCAGTGAACAGCTCCACATACCCTTCCTTTTATTAAGCACTGCATCTAACACCTTAACTCTACTCTCTTTCAGTTCCTCAAGGACACCAAATCTGCCAAACGCCAGTCTCTCATCCAGCAGATCAGCAACCAACATGAACCCTTGAGTCAGACACAACCTAACAATTTGGTATTTTGTATTTCTCCAGGCCTCCCCCTGACACAAGATGAGCGATCTCTCCTTAGCAAATGTCTCTCTTTTGTGCCCACACACAGATATCTTGAAGAAGCCCAGGTTCAAGTTCATCTGCAGCACTTCTATCATAGAGTACACCTTACAGCTCATTTTTCTAATGAGACTCCTCTTCCCGCAGATGATGACAGTATCACCAGAACAATCAATGATATCAGTCTCCACTGAAGTGCATGGGCACTCCCTCCAGGTCGTTTTGCTGCTGTTGATTATTTTGTTAACCAATGCATGGAAAACACCACTAACTTCAATTCTCACTGCAGCAGGGATTTATTTAACTCCAAAAATTGATTAGCGTTTTGCTCATAAAAGTGCTAAAACATTGTGAAAATGCATAGCACTTGCTTCACTGTGTTTAACAAACATAACACTTCTAGAAAACCTATATAAATACTTTCTGTACAGTTAGCATTGTCCCAAGAAAAAAAATGCTAATTATTTAAAACCCTGTTGCAGGCACAGCCACGCCAACCTGACAACTGGTGAGCTTGCAACCCTCAGAACCCTGCAATGGAGGAATGACATTGTTACTAAACTGGCTGATAAGGGAGGTGCTGTTGTGGTCTGGCAAAAGGAGCTATACATCACAGAAGCCACACAGTAACTCTCTGACACCAGGTTTTACTCTTCTCTTCCACAGGACCCCACTGCTGACTATCAGACTGAGGTCACCACCACCATCACCTCTGCTATTGAAAACAAAGAGCTCCCTGCTTCTGCTAAGAGACTCGTAGTCCAGCATCCCCAGACATCCAAGTTTTATCTCCTTCTCAAAATCCACAAAACAGGTAACCCTGGTTGTCTTATTGTGTCTGCCTGCTCCTGCCCAACATCCCACATCTCTGCATTTTTGGACAGCCTCATGAGACCCCTTGTTGAGTCCCTGCCCTCCTATGTTAAAGACACTAACCATGCCCTCCAGTTATTTGACAGGTTCAGATTCAGTGGCTCTCATCAGCTCATCTTCACCACGGACATCAAATCTCTTTACACAGTGATCCCCCACGATGATGGTCTAACAGCTTTGCAGCATTTCCTGAATAAGCAGGAAGTCCAGCAGCCACCCACACACACACACACTAACTCGTCTGGCAGAACATGTTCTTACACTCAGTGCTTTCTCTTTTAATAACATTTTTGTTCAGCAGGTCAGTGGATTTGCCATGGATACCAAAATGGGTTCCAGCTTTGTTAATCTGTTCGTGGGTTGGGTGTAGGAACAATTTTTTTCTCTCATTCACAGGGACTATGCCTGAACTCTACAAATGCTACATAGATGACTGTGCGGGGGCCACCTCCTGTTCCAGGGAGACCCTCCATGTCTTCCTCGACAAGTTTACCATGGTGCATCCTTCCCTTCAATACACTGTTGAAGTATCCTCCTCTACACTGCTATTTCTGGATATCCAACTGCCAGTACAGAACACTGGTGTGAAGACATCAGTTTATTACAAACCCACTGACTTTCACAGTTCCCGCCTCCACAGCTCCTTCCATCCTGAACATGTCAAGAATGGCCTGCCTTATTCACAGTTTGTTGGGCTTCGCAGGTTATGCAGGGAAGAGGATGATTTTACTGAGCAGGCCCAAATAATGCATAGTTTTTTTTTTTCTTTTTCATCAACAGGGGATACCCTAAAAGCACAGTGGACAGAGCACCTTCCCGGGTCAGTAACATGCCCCGTAACCTTCAATCAATCAATCAATTGATCTTTATTTTACCAGGAGAACACCACTGAGAAAAATTCATTTACAAAGTGGTCCTGGGTGAACATTACATACAGACGTCGATATTCTTAGGAAAACAGGAAGACATAAGATACAGTCATAGGTATGTAACCCCCCTGCAAATGGGGGTTCCCAAAAGACTTCCAGGAGCTTGCTTGAATGCTCCAAGCCTGAATGGTGTTTGGCGTTTAAACCATTTATCAGTGAGTGTTTTTAGAGCCTCTGGTACTGTCTCTTTAAGAGCTGTCTGCTTGCAGACATAATTAGTTTGTATGGGGGGACTGTGTGCTTCTCTGTTTGAGTACCACTCGAGCTGCTGCCAATTCACTCCATTTTTGCAGTCACTAGGAGTGCAAAGGGAACCTATCTGAAAGATGTAACTGTTTGCCAGAAATCATTTAGAGTAATAATAAAATTACAGTTTGTCTAACCTGCTTTCTTTGCAGTCAGAACTGTGTCTGCCTAGTTCCCCATTCTGGTTTTGAACTGCTGAACTGGACCACTCAGTGTGGGGTAAGCTAGCTCTAAAATGGTGCCTTGGACGAAGCAGAACTTGGACTCATAATCTGAGCCAGCCACAAGAGGATTGTATGGGCAGTGACTTGGGAGATGTAGTTAGACTTGCGCCTTTTTGGACCAACAGCAGCAGTCTATTGTGAGTGACAGCCAATCCAGTCAAGAACTGGGAGGAACTCAAAGGAAGTGCCGGTTTTGTCTGTTGGAGTTTCAGTTTAGCTCTGGCAGTGAAGGGGAAAGGAACCCTGTGCTCCTTCAGTGCACAGTTTTAGTCAAAAAACATGTGTAAGGTCCAGAGTTCCGGTCTGCAGCTTGTGTAACTGCTTGTTAGGACTGAATCCGTCCTGTGAAGAGAATAAAAGGATATCTGAAGAGTAGAAACCAGGCTCACCCTGTAGAAGACTGGAGAAACTGCGGAATTGCACCTGGTCTGTGTGTTCTCCTGGGTATTGTGCAGTAATTGCGATCGGGATACAGAAGCAGCCTGCCTGGTATAGTGCTTTCTTTTTACCATATAAATGTGTGCAGAGGTTTGTGTACCTCAAGTGAATCCTGCTGCCATTAAGTGACTTTTGCCTGTGACTGTTTACCATATACATGTGTGAGGAGTCTCTTGGAGCTCAAGAGTAGCCCTGCTGACATTGAAGGACCCTATCTTGTTTGGAGGTCGTGAGTACTAATTCAGGTCGCCCCTGTTGAATGCGCCATTAAACTAAAATGGAATTACTGTACTGCTGACTGTTTAATTTTTCTTTTCTCTCTGTGAAAGGGCCCTACCAGCTGCCACGGTTTGGACTAGCCACTAGGGCTTGGGTCCCCAGGGACAGTAACTGATAGGGATAGGCCTGTGCACAGAGCCATAGGTAGATGAGTAGAGTGATAAGCTAATTAACCTGATTTCCCCCTGTCCTTGTTATATCCCCCTAAATACATCAGAGCTGCTTGTGTCAGCAAAGTTATACTGCCTGAGGTATTTGTCTATGTTAAAGTACTGTACTGTGATTGTTGCACTGTATCTTATTTCACAGGAGGTCCCAGTGCCGGAACCAGTCCTGGGGGTAAGTGTATACTGTGAAGGTAATTCTGATATATTGTGTGGGCCACTAGTGGGAAGAAAGGGGGGTTGCAGTGTCCCAGAGGGCTGTGACCAAGTTAGTTTAACTACTGCAAACCCTGACCTCTGGGTGGAGGCACCCGCCATTGGAGCCAGGCCCCTCAACCTGTTAGTGGCAAATCAGGCAGGGGTAGTAGCCCCTGGGATAGCGCCATCTAGGGGTTACAGGTACAATATGCGAGAACACAAAGGGTGCAATAAGTACAGTGTAAACATTAATATGTAAACATAAATATATACAGCATAAGCATTATGTACAGTGTAGACATAGATAATATAGTGCAAACATTTTGTACAATATATACATAGTGTTATGGAGAAAAGGGGTAGAAGCGGGAGGACAGATGAAGGGGGAGAGGGCAAATAATAGGGAGAGAGAGAAGGGCATACAATAGACATATGGAAAAAAGGCTGGTAAAAGAGGAACTAGGGAGGAAAAGGGTTAGATGAGAGGGAGGAGGTGAGAATGGTGAAAAGGCTACATGAACAGAGACACGTACCAAGGTAGATACAGGGGTAGGGGGACAGAGGCATCGGTCTTGGACAAGGTGAGCAGGGGTAAGTGGGGTGGAGGGGGAGGAGGCGGTGAGTAGGACGACGGGTTATAGTGAGAAATCAGACGGAAGGAGGGAGTTTACAAGGAGTGAGAGAGAGGATGTGCTAGGGCAGCCAGGATAAGTGCAGCAAGAGAGCGACGAGGCACAGGTTGGGTGGGATGCAAGAATTAAACATAGCAGCTGCACATTTCCTGAAGGGAGTGACTCAATCAGTTCTTGAAGGAAAACAACCCAACTAGATTTGTGAGTTTCAAAGTTTTTTGAGTAGTGTTCCAATTCAATTCAATTTCAATTTTATTGATTCGGAAGATACCTTTGAGCCCAAGCTCTTTTATAAAGGTTCCACGTCAGTGACAAGACATGAACAAAACAACATGTGCAAACATCGTGGAAACAACACTCTGCTAACATGTACAAACAAAAAAACATTGTGGAATACAAGCTGGAGCAGAAGGAGACAAAAGCACAGTTGTAGAGGCAGATAATAGTGCAGCCCCTTGGGCCTTGTCATCGGGTGTGGGGGAAGGGGGAATGGACAGGGAGGAAGTGAAACTAGGTGGGTGTTGCATTTAGGCAGGAAGGGCCTCATCTTAAAGTGCAGCCAGGGGGCATTAGACTAGCGAGGGATAATAGCTGCTACACTCAAAGATTTGGCAGAGGATTCAGATACACAGGTTAGTTGCAGGAACATTTAGAGATTGTACTTAGATGTTGTTTGAGGTTGGTTTTGAAATTTGCTAGTTAGGTGGTGGCAAGGAGGTGTTCGGGCAATTCATTCAGCCACAGTGGGGCATGGTAGGCAAAGGCCTGCTGCCCGAGCGAGATGCGGCGGAAGGATTTGACAGCACCCCTCTTGACCTCCCTAGTGGCCTGTGGTGTTCGCAGCCACTAACAGATTGCCAATGCATGGTGGTGTATTCCCCATAAGTGCTTTTTTTTCCCTAGGGTGCACGTCTGATGAATGACCCTGTTTTTTAGGGGCAGCCTATTTGTGAGTTCATACAGAGTACAGGTGTGTGTATCATGCTGTAGATCAAAGGCTAGCCTACAGGCCTTGTTAAAAGCCACCTGTACCCATTTCAGAGCAGTGTCAGCTGCCGCCCCATAGATCACTAATCCATAGTCGATATGTGACAATATGGAACTGTGTACTACAAGGCGGAGGGCCTCTGGCAATAGGTATTTCCTGTGCCTGTAAAGGATGTCAATCTTAATGTTGACTGTCTTGACCAGGGAGTCAATATGTTGAGTAAATGTAAGGGTTTCATCCAGTGTGATCCCCAAATACTTGAACGTGCAGACTTGTTCCAGTGGCTCACTAGATACATAGACAGTGTCAGCAGATAAGGGCCTATGGCCCACCTAGTCTGCCCATTTGAGCTTGTAAGTTCAGTTTGTTTTCCTAGAAGTCTATTTCCCCTTACCCCTGACCTCTAGAATTCCTTTATGTCTATCCCATGCATTCTTAAATCCCGTGATTGTTTCAGCTCCCACCACTTCCTCTGGCAGGGTGTTCCATTTGTCCACCACCGCTCTGTGAAGAAATTCTTTCTCATGTTTCCTCTGAATCGCCCCTCCTCCAACTTCATCCCATGCCTCTAGTCCTGAAACATCTTTTTTCGCTTAAAAATAGTGTTTTCCTGCACCCTGTTCCTCCCTGTAAGATACTTGTATGTCTCTATCATATCCCTCTCCCTCCCTCCTCCAGGGAGTACATGTTCAGTTCCTTCAACCTGTCTTCATAGGACTTGTGATGCAACCCATGCACAATCTTTGTTGCCCTCCTCTGAACCTTCTCTACCCTGTCTATGTCCTTACGTAGGTATGGTCTCCAGAACTATACACTGTACTCCAGGTGGGGCCTCACTAGTGTCTTGTATAGCGGAATTATGACCTCCCTTTTCCTGCTGGTGATGCCCCTGCCTATACATCCCAGCATCCTATTTGCTTTACCTGATGCCTTGTCACACTGTTTCCCTACCTGGAGGTCATCAGAGATGACAACCCCAAGATCCCTTTCCTGCTTGGTGCATGCTATATCCCCACCCCCAACTGATATATTGTGCCAGGGTTTTTGTGCCCCATATGCATTATCTTGCACTTCTTTGCATTGAATTTCAACTGCCAAACCCTTGACCATTCTTCAAGTTTCTGCAGGTCCCTTCTCATTCTGTCTACACCCTCTGGTGTGTCTACTCTGTTACAGAGCTTTGTGTCATCAGCGAACAGTGAAATTCTGCCTTCTAGATCCTGTGCAATGTCACTGATGAAGATGTTGAATAGAACCGGTCCCAGCACTGATCCCTGTGGTACCCCACTGGTCACTCTTCCCTCTGTGGAGTGACAGCCATTTACCACCACCCTCTGTGTCCTGCCACCCAGCCAGTTACCTACCCACCACACTACTGTCCTGCCCACACCCATATTCCCCAGTTTGTGTAATAGTCTTCTATGTGGCACAGTGTCAAAGGCCTTGCTGAAGTCCAGATAGGCCATGTCCACTGCCCTCCCCTGATCCACCTCCCTAGTCACCCAGTCAAAAATTCAATGAGGTTGGTCTGACATGACCTCCCCTGGTGAAACCATGCTGCCTTGGGTCCTGTGGTCCATTGACAACCAGATGTTCCACCAATCTCTCCTTCAGTAGTGCTTCCATGATCTTTCCCACTACCGAGGTGAGGATGACTGGTCTGTAGTTCCCTGCTTCCTCTTTGTTCCCACTTTGTATAAAGGGGACTACATCTGCTGTCCTCCAGTCTTTGGGTACCTCCCTGTTTCCAGTGATTGGCTGAACAGGATAGCCAGAGGTTCAGCCACCACCTCTCTTAGTTCTTTAAGGACCCTGGGGTGCACCCCATCTGGCCCCATTGCTTTATCAGCTCTTATTACTTCCAGTTCCTTCAGGACCCTTTCTCGTGTAAAGGGACTTGTGTCCATTTCTGCACCATTCTCACCCTTGTTTCTTCAGACCCATTACCCCTCTTCCTTAGTAAAGACTGAGCAGAAATACCTGTTCAATATGTCAGCTTTACTGTTGTCATCCTCCACGCGGCTCCCATCCTCCCCCTTCAGTCTCACTATCCCTCCCTTTGTCCTTCTTTTTTCACTTATGTACCTGTAAAAGGTTTTGTCCCCTTTAACCACTGATTTTGCAATGTGTTCTTCTGTCTGAGCTTTGGCTTCCCTTACTGACTTCCCTGCCTCCCTTTGTTTCTCTTGGTACTTCTTCCTATCCCCTTCTGCCTGTGTCTTTTTGTATTGCCTGAATGCAATCTTTTTGGCTTTCACTTTCTTTGCTACCTCTTTGGAAAACCATAATGGTCTCCTCTTTCTTTTCCTCTTGCTAACCTGCTTAATGCATAATTCTGTTGTTCTTATAAACACTGTGGGAGTTTATAATAATGAGGAGGTTTTGTTTGATTTTTTTTGTATGTGCTGGCAATAAGCATGGCCTTGGTCTTTTTATGGTTTAGTAGTAGCTTATGACTGCTGAACCATGTCTCCGATGCGGAGAAGGATGCCTGAAGCTCGGATTGCAGATTAACAAGGGACGTGCTGCTACGCAGGAGCACCGCATCATCAGCGTAGAGTATCAGTTTGGTTTCACAGGCAGTGGGGAGGTCATTTAAGAAAATATTGAAGAGTAGGGGCACAAGGATTATCCTTGGTGCACCCCCAGCGATACCTCTCTTGCACTTGAAACTGTATGTCCAATTTTGACACACTGAGTTCTGCTAGTAAGGCAGTCTTGGAACCAGCTTAGTGCGCTAGGTGCCACACCCAAGTTCGACATTTTGGTCAGTAAGAGGGGGTGATTGACTGTATCGAAGGCTTTGGTAAGGTCTATGAAGATGGACCCCATCAGTTTACCTTCATCCAGGGCCTTGTGTGCATAGTTCGTAAAGTCCAGCAAAGCAGTGGTTGTGCTGTAGCTTTGTCTGAAGACATGCTGGTTAGGGCAAAGTAGGGTATCTGTTTATTAAGGCAGTCAATGAGTTGGCCAGCCACTATTTTCTCCAGTGCTCTGGACAGCAGAGAGAGTGTCGACATGGGTCTATAGTTGGCCACCAAGAATTTGTCACCTCCCTTATGCACAGGTGTGACTAGGGCCTGCTTCCAGACCTCCGGAAATTGTTCAAGAGTCAGCGATTTGTTGAACAACTTGGTGATGGGCACTAGTAAGACGTCCAGGGTGTGGAACAGCAGCTTCATGTTGATCCCATCGCTACCCTGTCTTGTCTTGCCCAGTACTTTCCTGACCTTGGCTAATGTCTCCTTCACAGTCACCCTTAAGGTAGAAGGGTGGGTGGGGAGTGCACGGTCTGGCTCTGCTCCGGGTGGAAGTATGCTGGTGGTAATACTGCTGTGAGATCAGTGAAGGCCTTGTTGAAGGTCTCCCCCATTACTAGGGGGTCTGTAATGTGGCTACCATTGGTGTTAAGTAGATGGGGATGCATCTTATCCTCCTTGCCTAGGATGCTCTTGATACTATCCCAGAACCTTTTGCCATCTCCCCAGGCATTAGCAAGCTGTGCTTTGTGATAATTGGCTTTGGCAAGCCGAATTAGTTTAGTGCAACGATTTCTGGCCTCCCTGAAACACTGGAAGTCATGCCTGTTACCCGTGTTTCTTGCCTTCTCCCATAGTGAAGCCCTTTCCTTCATGAGGGAGAGTAGTTCTCCAGTAATCCACCCATTATCCTGTCCTTTAATTTTCCTCTTTGAGAGGGGGGTATAGATATCACAGATGCTGTTAAAGCAGTTTGTAAAGTAGCTTAGGGCCTGACTTAAGGATGATGCCTGACTGATAGGGGTCCAGTCATGAAGGGCGAGTGCAGATTTGAGGGCTCCTAGCATGCCCTTTCTCAGGACCCTGCTGGTTATAAGGGTGGGCGGGCTTTTGGCGAATTTGTTAGACCACAGCAGTGTTATAGGGGAGTGGTCACTTAAAGCATCAGGCAGAACCTTGACCTCGAAGATACAAGCTGGTGTTCTTGCAAGTACCCAGTCAAGAAGGGTGCTGCTTCCAGTCTTATAATTCTGTCTGGTAGGGTGGGTGACTAGTCGTGACAAGTTGGCAGATGCAATCATGTCCCTGACCGGCGCAGTCTACTTCCCATTCCAGTTAATATTAAAGTTGCCGGTTACCACAAACTCCAATCCGTGGGAGAAGGCGCCTATGACTTCCATCACTTTGGTAAAACCTGTAGGGGCTCCCTTTGGGGGCAGATATACTGTGGCAAGGATTAAGGATTTGCATTCTGCCCGATCTTTGCTTTTAGTAGTAATATCTTGTGATCTTCAGCCACCTTGGTTTCAGGGAGAACAGTACAACATAGAGAGTCCTTGGCATAGATAATGCATCCCCCCTTTTTTCCCAGTTCTGTCGATTCTGTAGGTTTGGTAGCCAGCCAGGGTAATTTCACTATCTTTGATTCTTCCAGTCTGCCATGTTTCTGTTAGGCAGAGGACATCTGGAGTGTGGAGGGTCATCCATGCCTGCAGCTGCGCAAACTTTGCAGTTAAACTGCAGATGTTTAGGGAGGCAATTTTTAGCCCATGGGTCTTACGCACTCCAGTATATACTGTAGTGAATGGGCCTGGGATTGAGTGTATGTTGCCGGAGAGTAGTAAAAGCATAAGGATGACCTTCCTGGCTGAGAGGCTTATACTGAGGTTAGACTTAAGACTTCCAGAGGGTAGTGAGAGCACAGATGATGGAGGAAGCACCAAAGTGTGCCCTAACTCTAGGAGTTTCAAGCATGATGTAGTCATATTTTCTAAGGGAGTAAGCACCCTTGGACAAGGCAAAGAGATCGGAGATATATTTGGGTAACCTGTTGATGAGGGCCCTAAAGATCCGAAGGACAGTGTTTTTTGTTCTTCTCGTTTTCAAGGACTGCCAGTCAACTAGGTCGTAAAGGACGCAATGGTGTGTATTAAAGGGGGCACCAGTGATAAATCTGATAGCCCTATGATACAGAGCATCAAGCTTTGAGAGAAAGAACAGGGAGCAGTAGTTATAGATGAAGTCTGCATAATCCAGCAGGGGGAGAAAAGTAGTCTGCACTAACCGTACTTTGGCTTCATGGGTAAGAAGATGCTTTACACGGTAGAGGATTCCTAGCCTTTGCTTTAATGTTTTTGGCAAGTTCATCCAAATGTACCACAAAAGAAAGCTTGGCATCTATCCAAAGGCTTAGATATTTAAACTTATCTACAGTCTCAAGTGATTCCCCGAACAGGGTCAGTACCAGCGGTTTATAAGATACGGTAACGGAAGTTACCAGTTGACAAAATGTGAAGAAAAACATAGTTTTAGTCTTTTTCACATTAAGTAATAATTTCAGCTGTAAGAGATTACGCTGAAAAATGTCGAAATCTTGTTGCAAATCAGCCAGTAACCACAGGTGAGGGTCTGGCTGTGTACAGCACAGTGTCGTCTGCAAAGAGATGCACACTGGCCACATTAATACTGGCATTTATGTTATTGATATAGATGGCGAAGAGTAGGGGCCCATGGATGGAACCTTGTAGGACACCTCTTAGCAGGGTTTTGGTGGGGGGGGAGGTGTTGCCTTGAACTTTTACTTGTTGTTTTCTGCCCACGAGGTAGCTACTAAACCATTTTAGAGCACTGTGATCGAGCCCAATGTTGGAAAATGTGGTTAAAAGTATGCCATGGTCAACCATGTTGAATGCCTTACTTAGGTCCTGGAACACGACACTGACATCATATTTGGAATCTAGGGCGACTTTCCAATTATTGGTCACCTTTGCCAATGCGAAGCCGGTACTATGCTTAGGCCGAAAGCCTGACTGGAGAGGGCTTGAGCAGATAGTGCATTTCTAGAAAGACTCAGTTGACAGGTTTTTCAAGAAGCTTAGATAGCATGGGCAGTAATGAAATAGGGCAGTAGTTATTGAGAACACAAGGGTCACCCGATTTAAAAAGCGGGATGACGTGGACTACTTTCCATTGGCCAGGTAACAATCTTTGAGAGAGGGATAAGTTGAACAGGTGGGTAATAGGAGCAACCAAGCAGTAGTACCCCATTTTTAAGAATAAACCTTGAACCCCGTAGGAAGGATACTGTCACGCAAGAACAACGGCAAATTCCACTAGTGCTTCCTTTCCATCAGAGTACCCCTTCTCTTCACAGGATCATCAACAGTAACTTTCCTATTTTGCAAACTGACCCCAACATTGGTGCTTCCTTTACAGAACCACCTATTGCCTCCTACCGCCGGCCACCCAACCTGCGGAATCTCCTGGTAAAAAGCAGCCTACCTACACCTAACAGTTCCTCCCTACCAGGTACCAAACCTTGCAACAGAACTCACTGCTATACCTGCAAATTTGTTTCTAGTGTAACTGAAATTCGGGGTCCTACAGGTGTTTTTCACATCACCAAGGAGTTCTCATGCACCTCCACTAATGTGATATATTGTATTCTTTGCAGGAAGTGTGCAGCTATCTACATTGGAGTGACTGGTAGACACCTTGCTGACCATTTCAGGTAACATTGCAGGGCAGTCAGAATGGAGACACTGATAAACCCATTGTATCCCACTTTATTTCCAGGGACCACAGTGTCAATGACCTTTCTGTCTGTGTCCTTCATCAGGGCCTCTGGGATTCTGACCTTAGAAAAAACATGGAAACCAAGCTGATCATTAGCCTTGGCTCCAAGCAGCCCTCTGGTTTAAATGATAGACTTATTTTCTACTAACATCTTTCAGCCACCCCTTGTTTTCCCTAAAATCTGTTTGTATCTGTACACATTTAATTTATTTTTCATTTTCACCATGTTTCCATGTCTGTCTCCTTCCCCCACATTTGTCACCTTTCAGCCTTCTTACTAGGCCCTGTTAATTAGTCCCCACCTGGGGACTTCTCTAGCTCATTCACTCCTATTAAGTCTTGTCTTTCCCATCATCACCTTTTTGTTTCACAGATTCTCTCTTAATCTTGCCATTTATCACTTCTTCTCCTTGAACCTTCCCCTTTTTTCTTCCCCACATATATATATCCCTTATTTTACATCCCCTCTACACTAACTTTGTTTTTTTCTCTTTTAGATATTTCCTGAAGAAGACCTAAGGTCGAAACGTGGATTTTTAATTCTATTTTCTATTTTCAGCATACATTTAATATAACCATTTTGTTTTGCTTTCAGACCACATGTTGATGCAGCACCTTATTTTTGTTTTAGTTTAACAGTAATGCCTTTCATGCTTACAAACTCCTCTTTAAAAACAGAAGCATCTTTTTTCAATATGGCGGCCAGACCTGCCTCACTGCTGCTCATCATACATATACATATACACACACACACACAATATATATATACACACATACATATACATACATACACACACATTTTTTATATATCAGGCCAGTTCAGTCAGATTTTCTCAAGCCATGACCGACCCAGCAAAGCTGGGTACTCATCCTTTACCATGAACAATGGCAATTTTACAGACTGTCCATGAAGTTCCACACAGACATCAAGGGTGCCATCATCTGTATAGGTTCCCCTGTGTAGGTCCTCAGAATGTCCTTCGATGGCTGCAGTAGCAGATGTTGCAGTTTTCCTCGATATACAGCATCAGACACCAGTGACACAGCAGCTCCCGTATCCACCTCCATTCACAGTGGCTTCCCTTTCCGCAACGTGGTCACCCAGTAGCCCTGCGGAGCACCCATCGTAGCCAAAATATATGTCTGTGTCTCCTCCTCGGACTGACTTTCACTCTCTGCATCCTGACCCTGTTGTACAGAATGCAGATTGGATTTATTTTTCTGCCACCTGGTTGGTCTCTTTCATTCAGATTTATCTTTCCGATCTGACTTATCTTTTTCATATACTGCATCTTTCATATTTTTGCAAGCACGTGCAATGTGTCCTCTTTTATTACAATTCTGGCATGTCTGGTCTTTGCACCAACATTCATATTCAAAATGACCAGTCTTTCCACAACGGTAGCAATTTCTGCTGTTTGTCACCGTATTCATACTCTCGGCATTCACTTTATGCACTTTAGTAGATACACTCAACTCCTGAGCTTCCTTTGTAGCCAACTCCATAGAAACTGCAATTTCTAAAATCTTCTGTAGTGTAAGGTTAGCCTCTGTCAGCAAACGTTTCCGAACTGCTTCACTGCGCAATCCATGCATCAGCCTATCTCTCAGCGTATCATTTAGACATTACCAAAATCACAGTGCTCAGCCAGCATTTTTAACAATGCCACAAACTGGGAGACTGTTTCTCCTTCTTCTTCGTTCCATTTATGAAAGCGAAACCTATCTGCGGTCACTAATGGCTTTGGGGAGAGGTGTGCTTGTAATACTTGCACTATCTCTACATAAGATTTCATTCCAGGTTTATCAGGCTGCACCAGACTGCTCAATAAATTAAAGTTTTTTTTCCACCCATCACACTCAGAAAAGTAGCTACCTTCTTATCCTCTGTGATGCCATTTGCAATCACAAAATATTCAAACCGTTCTGATAAGAGTTCCACTGCTCTACAGTTTCATCAAAAGGTCCCATAGGTCCCGTTATCATAGCCATTTTGCACTTTAAATTCGTGTACTCAATATCCACTGATAACTCAGTCTTTTCTAGAAGTTTGACTGGCACACAGGGTTGCTGTGCTCTCCCCCTTCCGAAATTGCGCCCACACAAACGAAGGCCTACCCGGCAGTTTGCTTTCACTTTCTTTTTTGCATAAAACAGTCCCAAACAAATATTAAAGATAGCTCTTACTTTGATATCTTTAAAGCAGTGGGTGCAGCAGAGGTTTACCATCCACATCGCCAGTTTTGTTGTGTATCTGGCTGCAAGAAGCACTTTTTATTCGGTTCACTCAAAGGGGCTCTGACAAACAGCTTGCAATCAACACTATCCCTTTACTTCCACTTCCTCGAGAACGTATCACATGACACAATAATACAATGACACACTGAAGCCACTATAGGGCATCCCAACACCATACATAACATGGGGTAAATTTGCAGAGTCTTCCTTTAAAGTAGAAACCTACTGTAATATACCCAAAAAGGTTCCCTGTATTCAGTTATTCATTTTTTGAGTGGGAAAAGGGGAGTATGAAAACATATCCCATTTTCAGCCATGTACCAGTGTTGTTCACATATTAATATGCATACCGAAACTACTACTAAAGTACAACACTACTAGGAACACTGACTGATATTGAGGAAATGCACAAATAGCCTTACACAGATAAGAGCAGTACTGCCTGCTGAATAACTTTGCTGTAGGAGCCATGGAAGTAAAACATAAAGATGACCTATAAATAATCATTATGAGAATTATTTACAAAATGTCGGGTGAACCCAGGGTTCAGCGCCAAGGATAGTACAGGTCCAGTCACTATGAGAATTATTTACAAAATGTCGGGTAAACCCAGGGTTCAGCGCCGAGGATAGTACAGGTCCAGTCACTATGAGAATTATTTACAAAATGTCAGAGATAACCAGGGTTCAGCGCTGAGGAGAGCACAGTCCCAACCACTATGAGAGTCATTTACAGAATGTCAGGTGAGCTCAGGGTTCAGCACCTTCAAGTACGGGTCAGGGTGACGAACTGAGGCAGTAGTGACTAAGCATGTCCTCCTGGCACGGCGCGATGGCATGTCGTGACGTCTACGGTGGGCAGAGTTAAACTATTTGCAGTTGGAAACCTTTTCCAACCACAACCATCTGGCGACCATTATTTACATTGCAGTTCAGTCACTGGAGAGTCTCCTTCCCCAATACTTTTGTGTATGGTGGTTTTTGGTGGTAAAGTATAACTGAGAAGAGGAACTTAGGATAAAAACTGGCCGTGTGTCCTGCTGTACTGCTGTCTGTCCCCTGCAGACTTCCACTCCTGCTGTGACACTCATGCTGGGGATGCTTAGAGGTGGGCAGCTCTTTATAGAGAACTAGCCCCTCATGGTGGCTTTTGATAGACTGTCAGGTGTTGTGAAGCCTCAGCCGGAGAGACTCCTGAACAGACTCACAAGATTAGTTAACTCTGTAGTAGCCTAAAAATAAGGTGTCCCAGAACCTGGGGCTGAAATCTTTGCAACTGCTGCATACCCTGCAGACAAGGAAAAGAAAAGAAGGGAAGAAAAATAATTTTGTTTTCTGGGACTTCTATACACTCTGTATCCCACAGCACTTTACAACCACTAAAGAGTTGGCAGCAGTCACAGGTCCACACAGAAAGGTTAAAAGTCAGAGGGTAAGGTAGAGAAAGAACAGAGATTTAAGCACAGGGAGGTTAAGTGACTTACTTAGGTTCACACAGCACGTGAGTGGCCTTTAAGGAATTCGAGGTCTGCTGGGTCACCAGGTTCACAGCTGGGTCTATTGTTTTGAGCACAGATGCAGCGGTGGGCTTGTGAAACATCTCCTGTTGTCAAACTTCACTGAGTCCAGGCTCCAGTGCTATTCCTGAAGTAAGCAGCTCTTTTATCAGAGCTACTGTAGCACTGCCTGGCAGCTGCTGACTTGCTCACAGCGTTGTGGAATCACCTGAATGGAGGGCACCTGGACAGACTAGCTGAGAAATGGCTACTTCTGCAACCTGAAGAGGAAGAGTACTGATATCTGCGGCAAAAGCATGGTGGCTCCTACATACCCTGAGACAACAAGGGTCCACTGTTGCAGTAGTACACTAAGAAAGTGGCTCCTGCCTTCAAACTGCCAACGAAAATGGGCATTTGAGGGTGTTCTCGGCATTTCCCATTATCCCAAACGTGATTATGTGGAGCTGAACTATTTTTTCTGATATCCATCTCTTTTACCATCACGCGACACAAAACAGCATCCTCATCTATAACTCATGGGTAACCACATGTTTACGTCCATCCACGATGGTATTAGCATTATTTAGTTATCTATTTATGTGTTATGTACGTATGTATTTATACAACATCAGTAGTGATAAATGTATCCTGATAAACTTATTGATCTCACTGTCTTACCTCCAGATAAACATTTATCTGGAGGTAAGATACGTCACAATTGTAACCCCCTAATTTGGGGGCTTACCTTAAGTGTCTTCCTGGGCTCCAGTCATGCCCACTGCCAGGCAGATGTTCTGCACAGATAGTAAATCCATGGGTATTTGTTTAATCCTGTTGGTTTGTGTGAGAATGCCATGATCTGCCTCCACACCTTTCTCTTTAAGACGTTATCCAGAGTATATACAGTAAATGGTCTGGGCTGGGTCCAAGTGCTAGAAAAAGGGAAGTGGTTATCCCTCTATACAGACAGTTGGTGAGACCCCATCTGGAGTACTGTGTGCAGTTTTGGAGACCTCATCTATGCAAGGACATAGACAGGATGGAAGCAGTCCAGAGGAGGGCAACTAAAATGGTGCAGGGTCTACATCAGAAACCATATGAAGAGAGACTGAGAGAGCTTATATGTATACCCTTGATGAAAGGAGGGACGGGGGACATGATAGAACGTTCAAGTACCTCAAGGAATCAACAAAGTCCAGGAGGGTAGCATCTTTCAGAAAAGATGTGTAAGAACAAAGGGCACAGTTTAAAGATAGAGGGGGGACAGCTCAGGGGTAATGTGAGGAAATTCTTTTCATGGAGAAAGTGGTGGATACATGGAACAGCCTTCCTGAGGAGGTCGTTGGATCTAAAACAGTGAGGGAATTCAAACATGCATGGGATAGACACAAAGCAATTATAGTGGGGGGTTGCAGGAAGCAGGCTGTTGGTTAACTAGAATCTGCAGCTTATCCAGTAGGTAGGGAAATGGGCAGACTGGGTGGGCCAAGTGGTCCTTATCTGCCGTCAAAGTCTATGTTTCTATGTTTCTATAATGTTAAAAATAGATCGTAAAGCCGCTGCCCACTGATTATAATGGAGCAGGCCCCCATGCTCTCCCAAGCATCTCGTCATAACGTTGGTGAGCTCGGGGGCGGACCATAGGCGGCACTTACAACCGCGAAGTCCTTGGGACCTGGTTTTATTCATTTTTCGAGGGATATATTTACTCTGCACCATACTTTTGAGACTTCTCAACAATTTCAGAATGCTGTGGCGATAAGGCACCTATTTATCAGGTACAGGGGCTTATCTTGGTAGATCTCTTTAAATTTCACAACAGGCTAGCAGTTAGCCAGCAAATCCCAACTACACAAACTGTCCATGTAGGTCGGCACCTCGTAGGATCACATTTGCACCAAAAGGTGTAAATGTCCTATGTATTGAGTCAGTCCAGCATGCACTGCTTCTGTAGTGCCTAATCTTAGCAAAGAAACCATAAACAAAACAGGTGTTCTTTGCTGTAGTCATACTAACATGTTGCACTCTGTGCCACAGTTCTCCTGCTCCAGCTTCACACCCGACAAGCTGCAAGTCACCTGAAAGTCAAAGACAGCCTTTTATTTACAACTATTTGAAGCAGTATTTCCACAACACAACAATCCTATACACAGCTGATTTTAGAACCTGCCACTCATTATTCCAAGCAATTACCCTACCACGTGTGTTCAACAACCATAGTTCTTATGGGATTAATCAAAAGAACATATTTATGCTCAAGGCTTATATTACTCACGACTTCCACTGTGGTTTGTACATTGTGTTCCCGAATCTAACCCACTGCTACGGAGCCAGGAATGACAAAGGAAGTGTTTGAGCCAAGAATGACAAAGGAATTGTTTGCATGCCATTGAGTTTTAATGTCATTCACGTGTGTGTGTGTGTGTGTGTGTATTAACACTACACTTTCAGAGCATTTCAGTACATTATACAGTATCTGTCTTCCCCTTTTATTCATGTATAGATCAAGCAAGATAGTAAACCTGTGGCTGTACATTTAAAGTTAAAATTTTAATTAATACTAACCAGTATAAGTATAACTTACATGAAACTAGTTGTAGTAAACTCCATCCAGTTGCTAATGGACGAGACTTCACAACTGCCACTAATTTAACCAATGAGAGCTAGGGATTTAATGGTCAGGAAATATGAACTACAGTACCTTCTCACCCACCAGAGGTGGTGTCTTGATGACAATGAAAAGTATTTTCCATTGTATCCTCCCTTACCGTAGATGTCAAGAGGGAGCAACCTGCACTGATGTCACTCTGACACCATTCACGAGCTTGAAAATTCATTACAGAATTGAAAAAATAAAAACAAACCCCACACCAGCCCAAAACTGCAGTGGGGACAGACTGCTATTTCTCGGAACTGGTCATTCATGGCCTATGTTTAACAATGAATAAATTAGAAATCCACACTATGGGATATCTATTTCAATACTTCAAAGGTGAGATGCATATGCTTACACACTGCTAAACTGCCAATGGGTCTAAACTTCAGTAACTTTCGTGGGCCATCAATAGGATACCAGCAGAAGATTACCAAGTTAGAAAATAAGTTGGTCCACGTTGACTCCAAGGCATTGAGCATTAGCGCAAAGCAGGAAAGGAGGCACACTCACCCAATGACAAGCCATGTAATCCAGTGTAAATTTGCAGTTGTTTTATTAATCCCAAAGTAAAAAGTAAACAAACAACAGCTCCAAGGAAATGTGATTAGGTGCCCCTGCACTTTACAACCGAGTCTTCCTCACGGGACCCCTGAAAAGACTCAGTTGGCTGAAATGCAGTGGCTCGTAACCACACTGCAACGGCGTCGTTTGACTTGTAGTGCTTCACTTAATAATACAATTGCACATTTATCCTGGACTACAGGTCTGGTCACTGGGTGAGTGTGCCTCCTTTCCTGCTCTGCAGTGTTTCTAAGGGTTGCTACCCCTTTGGCTGAACCTGAGGTTCTGCAGTGGTGTGTGTGAGGCGTGGGATATAAAAGAGGACACTTGCTCGTAGTTGTAGATGCACCAGAGGGAATTTATTTTACAAAACAAAAATTAAGACCGGCCAGACTTTAGACGCAATACCAAAAAAAAAACAATTCAGGAAATATAACAACAGTCTCTTGAAACACTAGAATGGGCTAGTGTAACACACTTCGAAGTCAGACTAGGTCTGTACCTCCCAGGCTATCTAACTAACTGATTCAGGTACCTGGATTATATACCAAAAAATGGTCAGGTGACTACCAACTCCACCCCTGTACTTTATGTTTAACTTTATATTTCTATTTCCCAAAGATTTAATTTATTCACAAAAATCATATCCTTTAAATTAGTGAGATAACACACACAATCTTAACAATGAATTTTATACCTTTTTAGGATTTACTTGAAGTTCTGGCATCTGAAAGCACCACCTCCTTTTAGTGATATAAAAGTATCCACATTGAGGCCGGTCAGCTCCTAAGGAAAGGGCTGCAGCAGAAAGAATCCTGATTTGATAAGCATTGTGCAGAAACGCTCGTTTATCAAGTGCCTAAAATCAACATAAGAATGCCCCAATTCGGATCCGGGAGGTATGTGCTTAACAAAACCGTTGTCTTTGGGCAGAGGAGCGCTCAAGCGAAATATACGGCTAAATGCCTTTGCGAACGTGCGCACATTCGAGGTAAAATACACATAAAGCAAAAGAATTACTCCATTCGCAAAGGCACCTAGCAGCGTACGTTCTTCAAGGGAGTCGTTTTATTTTTAGAGGGTTTTCCTCTGGCCAATAATTCAGCACATTTAAAGGAGAAACCAAGGGTTTAAAACAATATTTTGGGTTCCTTGAATTACATAAATGAACCCACGGAGGCACAACAACGAGGGGGTCCTATATCGCAATAAATCTCAGAGTCTACACTCTGACAGCATCTTTTGATAAATTCAAACTTGTGCAATTCTAACACTCAATTGCATCACTTGGGGGGGGGTCCTATTATACCTGGACTATATAATTACATGCATATATATATATATATATATCAGGATCATGAACTACAAAAGGGGTTAGGAAGAAAGAGAATATAGGTGGCCAGCCTATATTAGAAAGAGGAAGGTTACAGAAGGAAAAGAAGGGGGGGTATACAAAAACGAACTGTTGCAACAGACTAAAAAAAAGAAAAAAGGTCTGATATACATGATGTTTCCTTTATTCTTTACACTCCTCCCACCTCAAGAGGGAACCAATAGCAATTAGTTACCATTGGTTTCCTGCTACTCTGATGTTGAATACATATCAGATCTCCCTTACGATACAAAAGGGGAGATGGAGTTTTAGCCCTCCCACTCCTAAAACTCCACTCCAGGGTCCCTTTTAAGTATATAATTCCATAAGTGGTTTATACATACTTTATGTATGTAGAAACGAAGGAAAAGAAGAAAACACAAAAAAAATAAAATGAACAGTTATTTGATCATTACTTCACTTTCACCCTGGAGTCTGATGTCAATTTATAACTGTCATCTGCACCATAACGCGATAAGTAATCAGCGTTAAAGTGTTTTTTGCCTGATTTGTGTTGTATTGTAAATTTGTAGGGTTGAAGGGTTAAATACCATCGCAAAATTCGAGGGTTTTTGTCCTTCATAATATGTAGCCAACACAGGGGATTATGATCTGTAATCACTACAAATTCTCTACCCCACAAATAAAATTTTAGGGCATTGATGGCCCACCGGATGGCTAAACACTCCTTCTCTATTGTAGAATATTTAACTTCTCTTTCATGCAGTTTCTGACTAATGTGTATGATAGGGTGTTCCTCCTCTCCATCCATTTGGGACAAAACAGCCCCAATACCTTGATTTGAGGCATCTGTTTGTACCAAAAAGGGTTTCTGAAAGTCTGGACTACGTAAAATAGGGTGAGAACATAATTTAGCTTTCAATAATGTGAAGGCCTCTTCACACTGTTTGGTCCAACAGACTTTGTCTGGTTTAATTTTTTTTGTAAGTTCAGTCAATGGACTAGCAACGTCTGCAAAATTGGACACGAAACGATGATAGTAACCAGCCATCCCTAAAAAGGCTCTTACCTGTTTTTTTGTTTGTGGCTGGGTGCTATTTGCTATAGCGTCAACCTTATCAATTGCAGGTTTTATTTTGCCCTGTCCAATTATAAACACCAGGTACTTAGTTTCTTGCATACCCAGTGAGCATTTGGTAGGATTTATGGTTAAGCCTGCCTCCTTTATAATAGTTAACACATTTTTTAGGTGTACATATGTTCTTCCCAGGATGGACTAAAAATGATGACATCATCCAGGTATGCAGCACTGTACTCCATATAAGGATGTAGTAGATGGTCCATACATCTTTGAAAAGTTGCCGGGGCACCATGCAGACCAAAAGGCATTTTAGTGAATTGAAACAATCCCAAAGGGGTACTAAAGGCAGTTTTACTCTGTGACTCTGGATCTAGGGGAACCTGCCAATACTCTTTTGATAAATCCAATGTACTTATATACTGTGAATCACGAGGCTATCTATAATATCATCAATACGGGCATCGGGTACCCATCAAATTGGGAGATTGTTAAGTTTACGGAAGTCTATACAGACTCTTATTCCACCGTCTTTTTTATTAACTACAACCATTGGAAAACACCATGGACTTGTGGAAGGTTTAATAACCCCTAATTGTTGCATTTTTTTTTTATTTCTTCAATCACCTCTTCTCTTAAACGTTCTGGTAGCCGATAGGGCTTTTGTCTAATGGGTACCGTGGAATTTAGTTCTATACGGTGAACAATTCCCTCAACCTTCCCAGGTATCGTTGTAAAACTATTTTTGAAAGTACTTAAAACATCTTTCAATTCTCTCAATTGTTCAAAACTTAAGTTATCATTGATTTGTATGTCCTCTATTTCACCTTTTGTATTGAGACGTTCATATGCTTCATCCAGTTCACTTGTAACTGGTTCAGGGTGAACAAAACATACTGACTTACGTCTATCATGCCATGCCTTTAACAAATTTGCGTGGTAGATTTTATATTTTTGTCTTTTCTCTGGACATATGATCTCATAGTTAACAGGGCCAACTCGTTTGTGTATGGTGTACGGTCCCTGCCATTTCATTAGTAGCTTATTTTCCGTACAGGGTAATAAAAGAAGAACTTTATCCCCTGGTTGAAAGGATTTAGTGCCCATCCCTTTGTGATAATGTTGTTTTTGGACTTTCTGATGTTCTATATTACTAAGTTGGGCTTTCTTAGAATATTTTGCTAATTTCTGTCTCAGTGTGGTAACATATTCTATCAAAGGTATAGGTACAGTGATTTGTTTTTTACCCTCCCAATTCTCCTTTACCACATCTAATATTCCTCTCGGGTTTTTCCCAAACAATAATTCAAACGGGGAATATCCTGTAGATGACTGTGGAACCTCACGATAGGCAAACATAAGATAGGGTAAATATCTATCCCATTGCTTGCCTTCGTCCTGTGTAAATTTTTTTTAACATCTGTTTTAATGTTTTATTAAATCGTTCCACCAATCAGTCAGTTTGAGGATGGTATGGGGACGTATGTATGGAATGTATGCCTAAAGTATGATAGAGACACTGTAAAATCTGTGAACAAAAATTACTGCCTCTATCGGTCCGGATTTCTTTGGGGATGCCCATCCTAGAGAAGACCTTTACTAGCTCTTCTGCTATTTTTTCAGCAGTAACTGTACGCATGGGTATAGCTTCAGGGTATTTGGTAAAGTAGTCACATAGGATTAGAATAAAACGATTTCCCTTTGCACTTTTGGGTAGGGGTCCTACTATATCCATGGCAATACATTCGAAAGGGGTGTTTACTACAGGTAAAGGCTGTAGGGGTACCTTATCCTTTCTTACCATTGGGGCCACTTTCTGGCATTGTACACAGGACTTACAATGTTCCATTACTTGGTCCTGTATACCAGGCCAATAAAACCTATACAACAATCTCTGCAGTGTGCGTTCCCTTCCTTGATGACCAGCAAATGGTATATCATGAGCAAGAGATAATCGTTCCCTGTAAACAATGGGTACCATCAACTGTAGCACACATTCCCCAGTTTTTGGATTGTCACATTGCCTATTTAACAGTCCCTTATGTAATATCAATTTATGTCCTTTATCATTTTTGTTGCCCACCTGTAAAAAGAAAGGTTTTAAAGACTCATCATTTACTTGTGCTAACCCAAAATCTGATTGTACTTTAAAGTTTTCTAAACTGACAGTGTCTTTAGAGTTCCGATGGATTTGTTGCCATGTTTGTTTATCTTGACGTTTTTCATTCTTAGTCTTTCTTGTTTTACCAGGTGGATCAAATAAATCATCGTCAAATGAAAATACACGTTGCAATTCAACATCTCTTTTTCCTTGGGCTCTAGTAGTTATGGCACCTAGGTTTGTAGCAGCTGCTAATAGATAGGTAAAGTCTGGATGGTCATGTCCTATTATAACAGGTACTGGTAGCTGTGATACCACACCAACCTTCATACTTCTGGTATTGGACTGTACTTGAACCTCGACTTGTTGCATCGGACATGTATGGGTATCACCATGGATACAAGTCACATGTGTCTCATCTGGGGATTCACAGGTATTGGGTAACATAGCGGCTTTGACTAAGGTTTGCCGACTACCAGAATCTAATAGTCCAATCATGGTTTTCCCATTGATTTTGACTGGCGTAATATACTGACCCCAGTTAGCCAGGACCAAGTGGGTAGGGGTAGTTTTCTTCTTCGGGCAAAACCTAGCAATATGTCCTTTCCCTTGACAAAAGTGGCACACAATCTCTGAACTATGGGGTCTAGGAATATTTGTGTTTTTAGCAGTTCCACTAGATACAGTTATTGTAGAAGATGAAGATCTTACCGTAGGGAAAGTTGTGCCAATTCCGGAGTGTTCTTTATGCCTATTTGGCCTTGCAGCTAGGTAATCTTCTGCCAATTGCACTGCTTTCTCAGCTGTCTCCGGGCGATGTTCCCGAACCCACATTTGAGCGTCCTGTGGTAATATACGTATAAACTGTTCAAGAACAACAGCCTCCAGCATCTGTTCTTTGGTGTTTTGGTGGGTTGCAACCATTTGTGGCATAGGTCCCTTAACCTTGTATAAGCATCCTGTGGGGTATCTGAGGACTGGAACCTTAGGGCTGGAACCTCTGTCTATATGTTTCTAAGCATATGTCATATCGTTTAAGATAGCCTCTTTACAGTATTATAATCTTCACTCATGGAGCTGTCCACATGACCATAGGCCAGCTGAGCCTTTCCTGTTAGATAGGGGGCAAGACGTATCACCCATTGTCCTCTGGGCCACTGACAAGCTCGGGCAATCCGTTCGAATGTAGTCAAGTAAGTTTCTATATCATCCGTTTCACTTAATTTTGTAAGCTTGATATCCTTAGGGTTATCACTCGATGGAGGTGGCCTGCTAACACCCAGGTCCCGGATAGCTCTCAAAGTGTCTGCCCATCTGGCCTCATTTTGTTGCATCTCTCTCACTCTTTGCTTCTCCCAGGCTACTTGTTGCAAGCACAACCATTGTAGCAAATCCTGGGCATCTCCACTAGGGGGACCTTCTGCCACCTCCTCTTCTTCACCAGCCTCTAAGGTCCCACCAATCGCACCGTCTTCCTCCAACTTAGTGGTTTTGCGTTGGACATCTGGTAAACCAGACATTAAAGGTTGTCCCAATTTGTCTGCCATCATTTGGGTCAACACTCCAGCGGGTCTCTCCTCTTGGAACATGCGAGCTCTCTTCCAATACTCGGAGCAGTATTGTTCAAATCCCACCACTGCCACCGCGTGGGATATAAAAGAGGACACTTGCTCGTAGTTGTAGATGCACCAGAGGGAATTTATTTTACAAAACAAAAATTAAGACCAGCCGGACTTTAGACACAATACCAAAAAAACAAAATTCAGGAAATATAACAACAGTCTCTTGAAACACTAGAATGGGCTAGTGTAACACACTTCGAGGTCAGACTAGGTCTGTACCTCCCAGGCTATCTAACTAACTGATTCAGGTACCTGGATTATATACCAAAAAATGGTCAGGGGACTACCTAACTCCACCCCTGTACTTTATGTTTAACTTTATATTTCTATTTCCCAAAGATTTAATTTATTCACAAAAATCATATCCCTTTAAAATTAGTGAGATAACACATACACAATCTTAACAATGAATTTTATACCTTTTTTTTTTAGGATTTACTTCGAAGTTCTGGCATCTGAAAGCACCACCTCCCTTTTAGTGATATAAAAGTATCCACATTGAGGCCGGTCAGCTCCTAAGGAAAGGGCTGCAGCAGAAAGAATCCTGATTTGATAAGCATTGTGCAGAAAAAGGCTCATTTTATCAAGTGCCTAAAATCAACATAAGAATGCCCCAATTCGGATCCGGGAGGTATGTGCTTAACAAAACCGTTGTCTTTGGGCAGAGGGGAACGCTCCGAGCCGAAATATACAGCTAAATGCCTTTGCAAACGTGCGCACATTCGAGGAGGTAAAATACCACAAAGCAAAAGATTTACTCCATTCGCAAAGGCGCCTAGCAGCGTACGTTCTTCAAGGAAGTCATTTTATTTTTAGAGGGGTTTTCCTCTGGCCAATAATTCAGCACATTTAAAGGAGAAACCAAGGATTTTAAAACAATATTTTGGGTTCCTTGAATTACGCAAATGAACCCACGGAGGCACAAAAACGAGGAGGGGGGGTCCTATATCACAATAAATCTCAGTCTACACTCTGACAGCATCTTTTGATAAATTCAAACTTGTGCAATTCTAACACTCAATTGCATCACTTGGGGGGGGGTCCTATTATACCTGGACTATATAATTACATGCATATATATATCAGGACCATGAACTACAAAAGGGGTTAGGAAGAAAGAGAATATAGGTGGCCAGCCTATATTAGAAAGAGGAAGGTTACAGAAGGAAAAGAGGGGGGGTATACAAAAACGAGCTGTTGCAACAGACTAAAAAAAAAAAAAAAAGGTCTGATATACATGATGTTTCCTTTATTCTTTACAGTGTGCATGGACCCAATCCTGGTCTAGGTGAGCATCAGTGGACTGCTCTGTGGAGCTGGCCACCCAGGTATGCACCCCAATCCCGGAAACGCAGGAGCAGAGGCCGGCACTGGGGGCCTCAAGCTTCCAAGAGGAAACTTAACCCTAGGGGCGGGTTGTATGGAAGCACTGTTCCTCAAGTGACCTCTAGGGGTAGAGGTGCCGCTAATGGTGCAGGTGGCCACATGCTGCCTAGCACCCGCTCTCATACAGCAGCACAAGCACATTCTCAACAGGAACACTGGGACAGTAAAGGGACCAAAAAGAATAATCCCCTCAACTGGCCACAGCATGATGACCAGACCAACAGCTGCCCACACTCACAGGCACTCAAGTTGGTCTCTCCCCTTACACTGGCACCTCTGGTGTGTCATTTCTCCCCCTCTGAATAGGCTGCAGCCAGGCCAAAAGGAGAGGAAACCCCACTCAACAGAGGTAAACCTGTGTAGTCTGGGGATAGCTAGGCAGCTGGTGGAAGGAGGGGGAAGAAGCACAAGCAGGAGTCGCCGCCCAGAACTGGAAAGCTGGCTACTGGCTCTGTAGCCAGAAGTAAGCACACTTCTGGAGAATGACAAAATAAACCTGAAAGAAAATTAGTTGGCCTGACTGCACAATAACCCCATGGTAGTACTTTCCACTAAAAAGCAGGTGACCTGGGTTGTATGCACACAAGAATCGATTTCAGGACTCCACTGTGCTAAGCTCAACAGTGGAAAAAATACTGTGAAATTCTGGGTTTATGGCCCAAGTACTCTTGGAGCCCACTCCACAGTCCCTCCCCCACTAGACATATATATATATATATATATATATATATATATATATATATATATATATATATATATATATATATATATATACATACACACTGTATATATACTGTATATATACACATACACACACCAAGAAGTGGTGAATGCCACTGCCCAAAAACCCCACCATAGGGAGCATGCAATAGAAGTCAAGTGCATGTCGAGGCTGAGAGGATGCTGAGAAAGATACAAATACAGGATGAGAAAAAATAAATACGCTGGTCTGAACTCTGCAAAAAGCAAAAAACAGAAGGGTCCAATTAAATATTTACCTAAAGTTGAAAACACAGTTAAAAACTGAATCCCTGTTTCAATCATAGCTCTTCTTCAAGAGGCAGTATAGAGCAGTGGTTTAAGGCTCTAAGCTGCAAATCTGGTGACATCCAGCAGACCAGACCTGGGTTTGAATCCCACAGCTTCCACTTACATACTGTGTGACCCTGAGCAAGTCACTTAACTTCCCTGTGCTCCCAGGTTGCACCTCTAAAAAAGCTTTCAGCTTAGTGTGTCTCACCTCGTTAAACAACTAAAAAAAAAATAAATAAATAAATGATCAATGTTATGTGTAGTGCAGCTTTGGGAGATGCACTTCCTGTAAATGCTCTTTCCTATGTGTGTTGAGAACAGTTTGGTTTGGCTTCATTGGGGACTGGGGTTCCACCTGGAGGGGACACCAGCCTATACTGGCAGGATGGTCTGCATCTGTCCAGGAAGGGAACAAGTGTTTTGAGCAATCAGTTTAAATGCTTCATTGGCAAGCTTTTCAAACTAGTCAAAGGGGGAGGAACTGATAAGCAGCAGGAAAATCCCAGCCTCTCCCTACAAAACAGGGTACTAAATGAGAAAAAGACAGAGGTAGAAAGGTCAGTGGGGGATCCTGCAACAGAAGGTAAAGCCATCAAAAAATGGAGAGCAATGAGTACCAATGCCCGTAGTCTGGGTAACAAGCTTCCTGAATTAGTGGCCTTGATGGAGGAGGAACATCTGGATATCGTGACAGTCACGGAAACATGGTACACACAAAACCATGACTGGGACGTAAACATACCAGGATACACTATCTACAGGAGGGACAGGGAGGGTAAAAGAGGAGGAAGAGTAGCTCTTTACATAAGGGAAGGAATAAAAGCAACAGAACAAAAAGATAAACAGGGAGGAGAAGAAGCACTGTGGGTAAATTTGGAGACAGGCAATGGCACCACAATCCACACAGGGGTTGTATACAGACCCCCTTCTCAGGGGGAGGAAACGGACAAGGAAATGATAGCAAGTATACTTGGAATGGCAGAAAAAGGGGAGATATTGCTGATGGGTGATCTAAATATGCCAGATGTTAACTGGAGTGCAGTTGCAGCAGCAACTTCAAAGAATGGGGTTATTCTAGATGCCCTACAGGGGGCATGCCTTAGACAACTAGTATTGGAGCCCACTCGAGAGGGAGCAATCTTAGAGCTGGTTCTCTCAAATGGAGATGGAGAGAGGATCACAGATGTAGAAGTGGGTAGCCATCTGGGAACTAGCAACCATCGAACAGTATGGTTCACAATAAACACAGCAATAGAGTCAAGCCATAAAAAGGCAAAAGTACTGGACTTTAGGAGGGCTGACTTTGCCAAAATGGGTGAGTGCCTAAGGAATGCACTAGCAAATGGGCAGGAAGGAGGGGTGGATGAACAATGGGGAATAATAAAACTGCCGGCCGCCCGGTGGCGCTGAGGGTTGAGGCGCTAGACGCCCACACCTCATGCTGGCGCGCCCGGGCGACCCGGTTCGAACGGACTCGGGTGGCCGGGTCGGCAGGGAGGATCGAGCATCCTAAACGGATGCTCCCTCCCTCAGGGTGGTTACCAAGAGCGCATTGCGCTCTGCATTCCTTCCATAGCTGGTGGAAGCATCGGCAGAGGGAAGGATGGAGGCGGCCCGCCTGTCGGAGCCGGGAGGAGGGACGCCTCGGCGATGAGGGTCTGCATGAAGTAACGCTTACCACTGGGACGACGTCCTTAGCGCAAGGCGCCCTGGGGAGGGGGGACGCTAGGGAGAAAAACTGAAATACCTCCGCAGCCCTAGATGAAGTCCGCCTAAGTCCACCGGACCACCTACAGGACAGACCCCAATGTGCGAGGAGAGAGGAGGATGGGCACTCTAGGGGCAGATCCCTAAGGTAGGTACCGGGGACATGAGCGACGGAAGGAGGGGCACGGAGGCAGTAAGGAGGATAAAGATGAAAATAAAAATAAAAAATAAATAATAAAATAAAATAAAACTGCCATCACAGAGGTAACGAGCCTTTGTGTGAAGCAAATAAACAAACAAAACGATGTAAGAAACCACTATGGTTCTCAAAGGAAGTGCAGTGAAGGTTCAAGAGAAAAAGAAAGCATTCAGGAAGTACAAGGAATCACAGAAGGAGCAGGACAGGGAACTGTATCAGTTAAAGCAAAGGAGGCTGGGAAAGCAGTCAGAACAGCAAAGGCCCAAACCAAGGAAAAGATAGCCAACTCAGTTAAGAAGGGATAAAACCTTTATAGGTACATCAGGAGCCAAGGAAGACCAAGGAGGGAGAGTGAGGCTTAATAAAGGGAAGGAGGGTGGGCAGAGGAGACTGTGAAAAGGCAGAGATACTAAAATATTTTTGCTCAGTATTTACAAATGAAGAGGGGAGGTACCTAAAACAAACAGTAGAAACACTCTGGATACAGAAGTTGATATCAGCCCATTTACAGAAGAAAGGGTTCTGAAAGAACTCTAAAACTGAAGGTGGACAAATCAATGGGGCTGATGGGATTCATCCCAGAATTCTAAAAGAACTAAGAGTAGAACTAGTGACACCACTGACTACCCTTTTAACAAATCATGGGAGGATGGGGTGGTACCCGAGGACTGGAGGAGTGCAGATGTGATTCCCTTCACAAAAGTGGGAGCAAGGCAGAAGCAGGAAACTACAGACCTGTTAATTTAACCTCAGTGATAGGAAAATGATGGAATCACTTCTGAAGGAAAGAATTGTCAAGTATCTAGAGGCCAGAGGGGCACAGGACCCTAGGCAGCATGGATTCTGGCGGGAAGGTCATGCCAGACGAATCTGATAGATTTCTTTGACTGGGTGACCAAAGTAGTAGATCAGGGATGGGCTGTGGACATGGCTTACCTAGACTTTAGCAAGGCATTTGACACAGTCCCACAAAAGATTAATATACAAGTTAGCCAGCCTGGGAGTGGATCCCAAGATGACAGCCTGGGTAAAGAATTGGCTGGAGAATAGGACACAGAGAGTAATAGTAAATGGAGTCCACTCAGAAGAAAGGAAGGTTACTAGTGGGGTACCGCAGAGGTTCAGTATTAGGACGGTCCTCTTCAATGTCTTTATAAGGACATTGCAGAGGGACTGGAAGGAACGTGTCTCTTTGCAGATGACACAAAGATCTGCAACACAGTTGATGCACAGGATGGGGTGGAAAGGATGAGAAGGGACTTGGCAAGGTTAGAGGAATGGTCAAATGTATGGCAGCTTAGATTCAATGCTAAGAAGTGCAAGGAAATGCACCTGGGAAACAAAAACCCAGGGGAAGAGTACACAATGGGGGGTGAGATACTAACAACAACAAAAATGGAAAGGGACCTGGGGTAGTCATATCAGATGACCTAAAGGTGGGCAAGCAATGTGAGAGGGCAGCAAGGAGGGCTGGGGGGATACTGGGATGCATAGGGAGAGGCATCACCAGTAGAAAACAGGAAGTTATTATCCCTCTGTACAGACAGCTGGTGAGACCCCATCTGGAGTACTGTGTGCAGTTCTGGAGACCCAGTCTCTGCAAAGACATAGACAGGATGGAAGCTGTCCAGAGGAGGGCAACTAAAATGGTGCAGGGTCTGCACCGGAAGACATATGAAGAGAGACGAAAGGAGCTTAATATGTATAGCCTCGAGAAAAGGAGGGAGAGGGGGAACATGATAGAAACGTTCAAGTACCTCAAGGGAATCAACAAAGTCCAAGAGGGTAGCATGTCTCAAAAAAAGAGGTGTGCAAGAACAAAAGGGCACAATTTGAAGATAGAGGGGGGGTGGCTCAGAGGTAATTTAAGGAAGTATTTTTTCACAGATAGGGTTGTGGATGCATGGAACGGCCTTCCGGAGGAGGTTGTGGAGTCAAAATCAGTGGTGGAATTCAAGCATGCATGGGACAGTCATAAGGCCATTCTAGGGGTTGGGGGTAGGAAGAAGTAGGCTGCTGGTTAACTAGGATCTGCAGCTTATCCAGTAGGTAGGGAAATGGGCAGACTGGGTGGGCCAAGCGGTCCTTATCTGCCATCAAATTCTATGTTTCTATGTTTCCCCTTACGTCTGTGCTGAATAGAAGTAAACAGAGAAGGCCTAGATTTCTGTGGTGCATGTTTTCTTATTACCAAGACTCTGATATGTTTAAGGTACTTATTTTCGGCCACCAAATACAACAAACTGGCGACAAGGATGGTGAAAATTTTCATAGCTCCAGCTTACTGAATTGCACCATTTTGTGACTTTCTGCATTGGAAACAAGTAAGCAATTTGTAACTGTGCAATATTATGGAACCTTCAGCCAGCATTGAAATTTTTACAGGAATGGACTGGGATACATGGTAGACAGTTTGATCAGTGGTTATTACTTAATCCTGCCATACAGTCTACATATGTTGAGCTACAGGGTAAGCTTATTCAAGCTGCTTTTTGTACTTTCTTGGGAAGAGAAACCTTCAAACTTTTATGCAGTCTGTGTACACCAGACCGGCCGGAGGATTGGTCATATCAAGAGCTAAAGGCTAAATTGAATGTATAATACAGTTAAACAACTTTCCCAAGGGCTGAATGTTATAAATTTTACAGTTACCATCAGAAACCAGGTCAGTCATTACAGTCTTAGTTAGCTGAGATCAAAAGCTTAGCTCACACATGTGAGTGCAGCAGGGAGCATCTTGAATCTAATTTAGCTAATAAGTTTGTTATGGGGTTGAATAATGAATATCGTATTAAGCAATTATTTTCTGTAAGTGTCAAGAAGTCGGTTAATTAACTTTTACAGTTGGCACAAATGTGTGAGGCTGCAGAAAATGAAGCACATGCTAAGATGAACACTAAAAATTAGATACAAGTAGCTGCAGTAAACCCCAAATTGAAATGGCTCAAACCTAAGTCTAAACCACTGTTTTCAAAGAAAAATTCAACCACTCCATTCAAACTGCATCATGTGGGTCTTCTCAGCATAGCAGGGACCAGTGCAAATTCAGAGAAGTTCAGTGTTTGTATGTACACATCAGGGTCATATTGCTAAGGTTTGCAGAAGCAGGAGAACTGCAGTGAGCAGTTCAGAGACCACAGACAGTGCAGTGGTTCCTATTGCACCAAAATGCAGACTAAAGATGTTCCTCCTTTCTATATGTTACCTGAATTGCCACAACTGAGGCGTCAGCTGCGTTTAATGGGAGACTCTGCTTCCCCAGTTACTTTTATTAACCATCAAACATGGTCTGATCTGGATAAGCCACCATTATCTCCTTGTAATAAGTTGCTGCATGCATCTGAAGGGCAACCAATTCAGCCACTGGGCTTGTTTATCACGTTGGTATGCAGGACTGATTCTCCCAGTACACCTTTAACTTTTCTGGTTTGAAAAAAGGGTGTCAACATTTTGGGCAGAGATGCTCAGGTTCTTCTAAACACTCATACTGATCCAGCAGATTTTGGCCTACTGGCTGCTGTCCAGGTACCACAAAGCAGTAACCCGCCCAAGCCTGGGGAGATTTTAGACATGTATCCAGAGTTGTGGAAAGGTCTGGGATGTTGCATAACAGCTAAAGCCAAGCTAGTTACAAAGCCTAATGCAGTCCCTTAATTTTGTAAACCACAGAAACTTCCTTTTGCCTTAAAACCAGTGGTTGGGGCAGAATTGGACAGACTGGAAAAAGAAGGTGTGCTGGAAAAGGTTTCAAGTTCAGATTGGGCCACTCCAACTGTGGTGGTATCTAAACCAGATGGTAAGGTTCGAATATGTGGAGATTTTAAGGTGGCACTTAATCCAGTACTTAGCACAGATGTATTTCCTTTACCCTTGCCAGAAGAACTTTTCCACAGACTGAATGGTGGTGTGGGGATCTCTAAACTGGACTTCACTGATGTATACCTTCAAGTGGAACTGGATACAGACTCTCAGAAATTGGTAATGATTAATATACACCAAGGACTGTACAAGTACAAACGGTTATGTTTTGACCTTAGTTCTGCACCTGCTAGTTTTCAAAAAGTGACTGAGCAAACGGTGGGTGATATACCAGGTGTTGCTTGTTATTTGGATGACATCATTGTCATGGGCAAGACAGAAGCAGAACATTTACTTAACTTATAAAAGACTTTAGAGAAATTGCAACAGAGTGGATTCAGACGCGAGAGAAAAATTCCAGTTTTGTCAACCAAGTGTCACGTACTTAGGTCACACTATTGACAAAGATGGAATCTGTCCAAATGATGAAAAGGTGAAAGCCACTGTGCACATGCCTGAACCACAGAATGTTTCAGAGTTGCACTCATTCTTGAGTATAGTGTGCTACTATGACTGTTTCATACCTGGCTTAGCCACTAAATGTGCTATCCTAAATGAACTGTTCCATAAGGGTACTCTGTGAAAGTGGACCAAGGGCCACAGTAAGGCAGTTCAAGCCATCAAGCTCTCTCTAACCGATGTGAATAATTTAACTCATTATGACCCTAACTTACCTATCACATTGACCTGTGATGCTAGTCCTGTGGGCATAGGAGCTGTCCTTTTCCATACAGATCCAGAAGGAGTGGAGAAGCCGATAGCCCATGCTTCACGCAAACTCACTGCAGCTGAAAGGAATTATGCCCAGATTCAGAGAGAGGCATTGGTGACTGTGTTTGAAGTCCAGAAATTTCGCCAATACTTGCTAGGTCACAAGTTCCACCTGAAGATGGATCACAAGCCACCAGTGACAATTTTCAGTCCAGGAAAAGGAATTCCAGAGACAGCTGCTAGCCGACTTCAACGATGGGCATTAATTTTGTCTGCCTATAATTTCGAGATTACATACCAACCAACAGACCAGCATGGAAATGCGGATGCCTTGTCGAGGTTACCAATATCCAGAGAAATAATTCACTAAAAATACCACCAATAGCTTAATCTGGTTCAAGGTCAGTTGGCATTCATCTGTATCCCCCGCTCCCGGGTCATGCCTGAAAATAGGCAGGATTTGTCTAGTGCACTTACCTGGTCAACAAAAACTAAGTAAATAAATAAATGGAGTTCAATGTGGGACTTAAAGAGGAGCCATTAGTATGCTAGGTGTGGCCAGATAGTTTTCCAGTGCAATTCAAAGATACGGAGGACTCTACTGTTGTGTGTGCAATGGAGCTACAACAGATAGATCAACTTCCAGTACTAGTCAAGGAGATTGCAAAAGCGACTAGTCAAGATGTAATTTTGAAACAAGTGTATCAGTATATGATTGACGGTTGGCCGCAAGGCACTACTTGTTTGGCTGAACTACAACCTTACTATACAAAGAGACAGCAGTTGTCCATTGCTGAGGGGTGTCTTCTATGGGGATTTCGTGTCATAGTACCCCAATGTTATCACTCAAATGTGTTGACTCTTTTGCACACGGGCCATCCAGGCATTGCTAAAATGAAATCCCTGACCAGACTTCACATATGGTGGCCTTCCATTGACAGAGACATATACCAGGTTGTGCAAAGATGCGAAGGTTGTGCTGTATTGATGAGAAATCCAGCAAGAGCTCCAGTTCACAACTGGGAACGACCTGTAAAACTGTGGCAAAGGCTGCATATTGATTTCGCAGTACCTTATTTAAATTCCATGTGGTTACTCTTAACTGATGCTTATAGTAAATGGCCAGAAATTCATCAGATGTCTTCAACAACTACTGAGAGTACCATCAAAGTGCTGAAATCCATCTTTGCTACCCATGGTTTTCCGCAAGTCACTGTCTCGGATAATGGACCACAGTTCACGTCTGTTGAATTCCAAGCATTTTGCCAGCAACGTGGTATCTGCCATATTTTCTCACCTCCCTACCATCCAAGTTCAAATGGTGAAGCGGAACACCTGGTTCAGACTTTTAAAAAGAGTATGGACAAAGCTAATCCTACTACATCGACGGCAATACAAATAGCCCTTTTGGACTTTCTTGCAATGTATCGACCACCACACTGTGTCATGGGAATATCCCCTGTAGAATTGTTGTTTGGAAGTCAGATTCAAACTCAATTGGACATTCTTCACCCTCTAGGCTATAAGTCAGTAACTAAAATGCTTCCTAAGACCAGATCCTTCAAACCCAATGATCTTGTGTGGGTCAGGATGTATGCAGGCCCGAAGAGATGGATAGAAGGCATGGTAAAAAAAAAAGTTTGGAAATGTCTGTACTGTTCGACTGACTAACCAGAGGAAAGAGAAAAAACATGTGGACCAATTACGTACTAGAACTGAGACAGAACAAAAAAGGATACCCAGAGTTGTGGTAGTTATCCAGCATTATTTCTTCCAGAACAAGAAAAGGAAGAGATAGTGGAACAACAGCAATTGAGACAAGATGTGACTGATGCTAATCAGATTCCAGTGCAACAGTCTCAAGTCCTACTACGTCGGTCAGGACGTGTAAGACATCCACCAAAAAGAATGGACTTGTAGAGATATAGCCTAATGACAGACTAACTAAAGGGACATTGCAATAATAACTTTAATAGCTTCATACTATTTTCTGAATTATTCACTTACATACTTTCTAGCTAAGTCCGGAGGGATTGTTTATGTGTAGTGCAGCTTTAAGAAATGTTAGACAGTGCAGCTTTGGGAGATGCACTTCCTGTAAATGCTATTTGTGTGTGTTGAGAACAGTTTCCCCTTATGTCTGTGCTGAATAGAAGTAAACAGAGAAGACCTAGATTTCTGTGTGATATGTTTTCTTATTACCAAGACCCTGAAGTGTTTAAGGTACTTATTGTTGGCCACCAAATACAACAATCTATAAAGAAAAAAAAGGCAAGGTTAGTTTGTTCTTATTTTTTCTTTATGGATAACTCCTAAAGACCAGGTTGAAGTGCTGATTCTTACTCCGATTTCATATTTTATTACATTTAATGCATACTGAAATATTAAAGTAACACTTTTGTTTTATTTCTAGCCCACATACTAATCCAGCAAAAAAGTAATTTTACCCACACAATAAAACACATATGACAAACACCACTGTGGTCTGATGCCACTGCAAACCACAGGAATAATGGGGCCCGATTCACAAAGCCAGCCTTAGAGGATGCAAGCTGCAGCAAACCACAGCTCACATACACTGCCGATACACCAGGGACCCTACGCCAGATTCACGAACACGCGGGGCCCCAGTGCCAAACACCCTTGGTTTGTGGCAGCTACTCCGGTGCACCAAACAAAGAGTGCATGAGAGGTGTCTGGTGGAGGCTGGCCACAGCAGTGAATATGGTTGCATTTATGTGGGCCACTGCATGAACCCCGGTGGGGACTGAGGCGGGCACAGGAGATATCTAGCAGGGAGTGGGGTACATGTGCCACCCTGCACCGCATGGTTGGACGTCCCACGGGTGATCTTCAAGTGCCCATCTGATGTACCCAGCGCAGTCATCCGTCATATTTAAATTATTTATTGAATTTTGGTAACCGAGTAAGCCCACTGAGAGAGTACTGTCCCTTTTTTAGGGGCGACCCGGGACAAGGGTGCAACTCAATAAAACATGTGACAATAGTAAACAAAAGTGATCGAAAAACAAAACAAAAATGTCAGGGTTTTAAATAATTGATTCACAGTTTTTTTCTTGGGACAATAGTAACTGTACAAAAAGCATTTATATAGGTTTTCTGGAAGTGCTACGTTTGTTAAACACAGTGAGGCAAGTGCTATGTAGTTTCACAATGTTTTAGAACTTTTATGAGCAAAACGTTAATCAATTTTTAGAGTTAAATAAAACCCTGAATATACAGCATATAACAAGTACAAATGGGCAGCAGTTAAGAATACAAATACAACAAAGAAAGAAAGCACAGTATACACAGTTTAAGAACATTAAAGGATACAATCATTGTAGTTCAGTAACATGAGAACCAAGACTAGAACACATCCAAACCCAAAATTGCTTGACCTGTGACAGGAGTGTGGTTTTTAACCAGGTATTCATTAATTCAGAACGTAATAAGCAAGTGTGACAGGGCTGAATAGGACCCTGTCCCGGTTGTTATGGAGAGTTTAAATGCAGGGATCTGTTCTGTTCTTTCCTTTCCTGTCTCTTGTCTGTCTGGTTGGGCAACCAAATTTTCTCGTGAGACCTAGGACTTGATCACCCTGACGGTCTCACAATTCTTTGCCTCTCACTGTCTCTCAGTCTTCCCTTGCTGTTCTGTCTTTTTCCTCCCTTGCATATCTGCTTGTGTAAAAAATATATGCAAATCATTATGTGGAAATGTAACGGATATTGGGATCCCTTTGTTTAGAAATTATATAGTGTTACTGTTGAAATGTATATAATTAGTTTGAGATGATTGCAAAAAGCTATTGGGAACTCAAGGGGTTAACCTGAGAGCAGTTTTTAAGCCCTTTTTCAGACGCTGTGGAGAAGGGGCCTCAGTTCTGGAACACTGTGTTCTTGTTGCACCTGCATGAAATTGACAAGAACACTGGAAATTTACAAGAACATTTTAGAAAAACAGGATGCTTGTTAAGGAGGGAGGGTTGCAAAGGCTTATTTATTTATTTATTCAAGAGTTTAACCAGGCAGGCATACTGAGTGGAAGACCACTCGTTTCCAGATGCGACCTGGGGGAAACAAGGTGGGGTACATGAGGGAAGGAGCAGTAATTATACAGACATTCAATTACACATGAGGAGGCAATGTTGTGAGCCTATACAGTAGGTAGCTAAGGTAGGCTTGTTCTTATATCCAGATGAAGTGCAAACAGGAAGATAGAGCTTTGGTGTAAGGGAGAAGAGTGCCAACAATAGATTATATAGCTGGATTAGGAGGAAGGATTGGGAGAGAGGGAGGGAGCCCTAAGTGGAAGTGTAGCTAATTAGCCGGTTAGTTATTAGATGCAATTTTAGGCTGGTTGGTAGGCCATCAGGAAGTTAAGGTAGGCAGTTGAAGCCTCTTAGGGGGCAGGGGGGCTTATAGGAGAGAGCGAGAGAGCTGCAATGTTTTGAAAGACACAGACACACCCAGAGATTGAAGGAAACCTCAGATGGATCTTCTCTGTTTATTCTGCCTTTGTAAATAGTTATACTGAACAAGTTTAATTTTTTTTTTTGTTATTGCTAGTACTAATAAACACTTTTTGCGAACTCTACAACAGCTCCTGGTTTTTCCAATGCTTCCTGACCTGTGCCTCGATGACACACGTAGCAGAGAAAGAAAGGAAAAGACAATAAGGCAGACCTCAGCCATACAGTGGCATGCAACACCCTGATGTGTGTCTCCCTAGCCGAGTGTCCCATGCCTGTCCCCTGACTCACCGGGCATCACTTGCCACCTGAGGTCCTGTCTCGTAGCACCGAACAGTAGTGGTGCATGGGGAGTTAGACCAGGCAGTGCCTGGTCTAAGGCCTGGTGGGTCCAGCAAGCTTTGGGAATCCCAATGCTGGGGATACTGCTGCTTGCATCCGCTGCGAGCCACCTACCACTGTGGCACAGGTGAAGGGCTGGTGCACGCCTGGCCTAGGTGACACTGGTGCAGGCTGCCACCCTCCTAGTGAAGGCGGTGTTGCCTGAATAAGGAATGACGCAAGGTGTGGTGCTGGGAGCCCCTTGCATCATTTCACTTTGACACAAGCACCTTGCAACATTCCCAAGACTTTGAGAATGAGGCCCATGGTCTTCCATATTTTATTTTATTTTTTTCCTGCATGTGAATTTTTTTTTGGTGCTCATGAAAGAAGTCAGACTGACAACACTGGAAACTGAAGCCCTCTGTTTCTCCAAATGACAGATACAGCATGGGCGATCACAGTGCAAGCTTCCCCATGCTGTCCCACCAGTGGGCCTCAGCCCTGTCGTGGAGGGACCACCATGTGGGTGATAAGTTCATTCAGACTCCATGGTCATTCAGTCCATGGCCTTTCACGTGAGGCTGCCAACAAGGAAACCCAGAAACATACAATTTGTTGGCAGAGAAAGACCACTTGGCCCACCTAGTCTGCCTGTTTCCCTGCTTACAGTATCACCGTAGATCCTACTTAATCTCCGGTCCATTATCCCTCCCCCTCTTCTTTTCCCCTAAGATTCCCTTCTGCCTATCCTATGCATTCTTGAACTCCACCACTGTTTTTGCCTCCATCACATCCGCTGGAAGGCTGTTCCAGGAATCCACCACTCTCTCTGTGAAGAGGTACTTCCTCTCATTTCTCCTAAATTTACCCCCCTCCAGCTCTCCATTATTTCCCCTTGTTCTTGAGCACCTTTTTTCTGAAAATACTTCCCTCTTGTACCTTATTTACCTTCTTTAGGTTTTAAAGGTCTCTATCATATCCCCACTCTCCCTCCTCTCTTCCACTGTGTACATATTCAGGTCCTTAAGTCTCTCCTTGCAGGACTTCTGATGCAGACCCTGCACCATTTTAGCTGCCCTCCTCTGGACCACCTCTACGCTGTCTTTGTCATTCTGGAAATGTGAGCTCTGGAACTGGACACAGTACTCTAGGTGGGGTCTTACCTGCGATCTATACAGATACAACACCACCTCCCTCTTTCTACTGGTGGTACCCCTCCCTATGCACCCCAGCATCCCACTAACCCTCCCAACTGCCTTGTCGCAGTCTCTGGCCACCTTTACGTCAACCGATATGATCACCCTCAGGTCTCTTTCCCATTTGGTGGTCTTCAGTACCACTCCACCCATTTTGCAATCCACCCTCAGGTTTCTATGCCCCAAGTGCATTATTTTGCACTTTTTCACACTGAAACCCAGCTGCCATACCCTTGACCACTCCTCTAGTTTTCTCAGGTTACTACCCCTTTCCAGCCCTCCCCGCTCCAGCCCCTTGAGTGTCCACACTATTGCAGATTATGCTGTCATCTGCAAAGAGGTAGACTTTCCCTTCCAGCTCCTCTGCAATGTCACTTATAAAGACATTAAAGAGGACTGGTCCCAGCATTGATCCCTTAAGCACCCTGCTGGTCACCCTCCCTTCCTCAGAATAAACTTCATTTACCACCATCCTCTGCCGCCTATTCCCTAGCCATTTTTTTTTTTAGTTAATTTGTTTATACCCCCTCCTTCACCACAGCCAGTCTGACCATCAGAGTCCATATGGTGTCCGGTGACTCTGCCCATCCCTGTAACCCTCACAGTGGTCTGTCCTTCATTGTTCCTCGGTTTACCCCCTCCACCGGAAAGAAGAGAGGACCCCCTACTCTCTCCAACCTGTCAGGCTGGTGGCAGCGGCCTGAGTCGGGTCTTGCTCTGCACTGGAGCTCATCATCCCTGCATGGCTTGTGGGGCATTTCCTTGTTCTGGTTCCAAGGGTGTCCCACACGAAAGGAGCTCCTAGAAAATGCACACACACACCCACTGTACTTCCAGCACTTCGGGGCTGTGGGACGCCCTCCCTCCCTTTTAACATCCCCAGCTGCACCGTAACCTGTGGTCACCCAGGTGGCAGTGCTGCAGCAGAAACTACCGCCCCCCTCGAGGAGGAGAGCGTCCACTGGGATGCTTGATCCTCCCCCCAGCCAGCCCCTGACAACCCAGGATCGTTCCCAAACTCAGGTCGCTGGTGTCAGGAGCAGTAGCTGTACCACTGCACTGACGAGCCAGTCTAGCCAATTTCTTACCCAGTTAACCACATTTGGTTGCACCCCTAAGCTACCTAGCTTGCTTACAAGTCTCTTATGTGGAACGGTGTTCAAAGCCTTACTGAACTCTACGTAGGTTACGTCCACTGCTCCATACTGATCTAGCTCCTTGGTCACCAAGTCAAAGAAATCTATCAGATTAATTTGACATGACACCCCCGAATCCATGCTGCCTTGGGTCCTCTATCCCACTGGATTTAAGTGTTCCACAATCCTTTCATTCAGCAGCAATTTCATTAACTTTTCCACCACCGATGTCAGACTTGGTGCCAGTTCTGTTGGTGGTTTTGTGATGTGGACATCTGCCCACTGGGAACTGGACTGAGACAACCACAACTTATTCCGCATAGGGCACTGAACAGCCCACAGGTGATAATGGCTTTCACCCACTAACGACACTATCGGGATTTTAACTAGTGACCTAGAGGGGAAAATCCATGTATTATTTTGTAAAATCATTTATTTATTTAAAAAATAAGCCTACACAAACCAATCACTTGCTAGATTTTTAACTAGTGCTGTCACTGCAGCTGAGGAAAGTTTGTGAGCAACGGCCACAACACACAGGTATGACATCATACCCTTGTATTATAGGGACCCAGACCTGCCAAAACTGAGCTGAAAGAAAAGCAATCCAGTGTGTTTCAGGCAAAACTTTTTAATAAAAATTAGGTTTTCTAATTGCCTGGGCTATTTATTTTAAGAAAACAACTAGAACAAGAAAAGAAAATACAAGCTGGCGGTAATTTAGTATTTTGTATTTTCATTAAACCGGTGTACAGCAGTCCCCGAGTGGTGCTGTTTTTTGTATTTTGTATGCAGCTTTTTGAAGCGTGCACACTCCATGGGTGGTTTGAGACGTTTTGTCTAGTAAGCTTAAAGTGCAGCTGACGCCTTTGGGAAAACTTTGGAAAACATCAAATTTAGACACAATTCAGGTTGCATTTCATGTTTCTACAGATTTACTCTCTCCATTATTCACTACTGAAGACCCCCCACAAAATGAGATTTTTATCCCCTTACTGTTCATCTGCCTCTGTAACTTCGTCTCTTCTTGATATTGTAATGTTCTGTTGTGGTATCACAGCCTGTTGCCCGGGGAAGAACTGTGATGTCACAAGCAGAGTAGACATCAGGTTGGGAAGAAGCAATAGGAGTTGATGAACCCTCAAGGAACTGCTATCCTGCTTTTATGCAGATGTCCTTAGTGGAGGTGGGCAAGCCAGGAAATGTTTCACCTAGCGCCAAGCAAGGGGTCTGGCTTCACTATGAGCCAAAACCCGAGTCGAGCCCTGGCTACTGCAGGCTGTTCTCTGTTGAACAAGTCAGACATTTCACCAACTGCTCAGGCTGACAAAAATGCTTGCTTTGACCATAACTGACTTGGCTTGACCTTGGCTCTCAACTGCTAATAGAAGTCCAGCAGAGACTAGCCAGGCACAAAGCTGGAGCCAGGCTCGAGTCTGTTCTGGCTTACCCACCTCCGGTCCTTTGTAATAAATAATGGAGATGAGAAATACAGAGCTAATTAACGCACCAACTGGCTTAACTTTGAAGGCAGACTCAGATTCCAGACTTGTCTCCTTGCTAGGAAGCTCTCCCTAAACACCTCCCCCCACAGGTCTCCGCCACCTTGTTCAGCCCTCCACTCAGCCACGGTCTACATGGAGCGCCTTGCTAGCCCCCTCTCTGTACCCCATTCTCCTTGCTAGCCCCCCTCTCCGTACCCCACTGAAGGACCTCTCTGGGCCAATGCTCCTTTTACTACAGGGCCCCCCTCTGGTTGAATGAAATGCCATTGGCCATCACCCTGGAACAGCGACTAGGCCTATTTGAAACCATACTCCATGCGGAAATCCTCTCCCACTCCAACTGTGACTGTGCTTACTCCTTCTTCCCCTTGCCTGGGACCATAACCTTTTGATTTCTCTATATTGTTATTGTACATGCTGGACTTAAAATGATTTGACACGGGTTGGTCCATTTCACCCTTTAACTGTAACTTGTCTTCACTATATGACTTTTACTGCATATACTGTTTCTAAACTTTCAATATATGTTGTATTCTGGTGTGTCGTCTGTATATTTATTATTGTACATCTTGTAACGTATGTCTATCTGAGCCTTTGCAAAGGAGTCTTTGACTCCAAGTTTGTAATTTCTGATTCCTTCAATAAATAAATAAAAATATAAGCTGCTTTGTGTCCAAATATTATGCTTTTCAAAGTTCTTCTTTAGAGTGACAGTCCGTGGCTCTTTCACTGTGCAGCCCAGGGCAGAATGCAAATGTCAGTCAGCAGTCAGATCAAAACTGGAGCTAAAATTAACCATTTCTCTCCTGGACTGCGCAGCTGTTCTTTTCATATACAAGTTTAACAGTCACGCCTTTCTCTGTCACTTGCCTCCTTAAAATTTTAAGTTGTTTGTTTGCAAGAAACTTTTGTGTGTGTCTGCAATAACTTTTACTTGTGGCCCAAAGCAGACTAGAAGTATTTTAATTGTATCTTGTGGTGTGGACTGTGGAGTTCCGTTTTGGAAGGGATCCAGTTTCAGTCTCTTCACACCCAGCACTGTGTACATGCATAGCCCCCCCCCCCCCCAACACACACACACACACACACACACCACCAACACCACTCAGGCTGTCACTGGCCACTGCATGACAAATCAGAGTGAATCTTAATTTAACTCCTACAAAATCACGGTCATTGACTGTGCCTGTAAAGTGTAGGTCTCCCTAGTGAATTCAAGCTGTGGAACATGGGAACATATGCTGACACCATAGACACAGCAAACAGTAGCTTCTTTAGCCAAATCTGAGTTTCAAAAGAGAATATTATAAATGTTTCAACTTAGAGGTGAGTAAACTAGAGCTGGCTCGAGCCTACTGGTAAGTTCGGCTGGACCTCTATTAGCCGTTGAGAGCCAAGGTCAAGTCAAGCTAGTTATGATCAAAGCAAGCATTTCTGACTACCTGAGTAGTTAGCGTTGTGGCTGAAACATTCCACTCATGCACCTTACAAGGGATACGGTCAGTATTGCAGAGGACAGCCTGCCGCACCCATGACCTGGCGTCAGCGTTTAGCTTGTAGAGTCAAGCCAGGCCCCTAGCTCCACTCTGGCTTGGCACTGGGTGAACAATTCCTGGTTTGCCCACCTCTAGTTCAGCTACAGAAAGTGCTAGTCCCCCGCCCCAGTAGTTCTTGTCATCTTGCCAAGGTTCTGCTGTCACGTGGCCCACTTTTAATAAAAGCTCTGAAACAATTTAAGAGTCTGCAAAGTGACTCAGTGCGCACTGGTAAAATAAATAACAGCTGTTGCTAAAGGTTTGCCATTCAACCCCCGACAATGTAGCAAGCTTCTACAGAATGCCTGGCAAACTCCAAATGTTTTGAGAGAAGTTCCTATGTTCTTATAATTTCAGTTCAATTTTATTTTTTATACAGGAGAACAAGACGAGCTACATAGCCCTTTTTCACAAGCGACCAGTTATACATTTTAGTACAGTGACACAGAACAGATATAATCCAATAAGCGAGTACAAAATCAGACACAGGGCTGAGTACAGTAAATAAACAAGGTTGTGTTAAAACTTTATGGAGCATTTATTTTGAAACTTTAAATCTTTATTAAAACTAACAACTGTTGGCTTTTCATTCACACCTTGTTGTTTGCATCAGTGTTGACAGAAGTGTGGAAAAAAACAGTATTTTAACTTAGGACCACGTAGACTGCTTGACTCATTGACCTTAACTTGCACCTGCACTACAGAAACGGCATTACTTGTCTTTAACTCTTGGGCATGACGTGACCAGGAGCCCAAGGACTGCAACTTTCTCTCTAAAAATAGCCGATTTCATTTGACCATCTCAAGGTTTAAGAACAGCGAGCAATGTCAACATAATTTCCGCCACAGAAAGCACAATGAAGGGCTATAAAGATTAAAAAAGTAAACCCAAACTTGCAGCAGTTTTTTCCAGACTGTTTGTAACTTTTCACAACTTTTACAACAGCAACATACTTTACCCATTTATCAACTTGCTGACACTCAGAATCTCTAGCTCGCCCACCAGCTTACTTTCAGCACGTTTAAGCATTGCATTTTTTGGTATTGTTCGCAATTATTTTCAGTTCAGACATTACCTTTAATGCTGATGCCCAGCCCCCCGACGTCCTGTTTGACGATCCTCACCGTCCGCTTGATGTTGGCTAGCGAGTCCGGGACCGGAGAACTCGCCTCCCCGTTCACCACCCCCGGGGCAGCTGCCGGCGACTCCCGCTCCCGTCCCCCCACTATGGGCGACGCGCTGCCCTCCTCGGGGCTCACGGTGAGCCGATCGTCGCCGAGCACGGCTAGGACCCGCTGCCAGGTCTCCCCTCCAGCCGCGGGCGAGCTGAGCTCCAGCAGTCCGCTCTTAAGCGCCCTGGTGCCGGCCGCCATCTTCCAGCGCATTCCTAGGATAGTCTGGCAGCGGTGGGACTGGCCGCTTGCTGCAAGGCGGAGGAGAGATGAGAGCCAGGAAGAGAGGGGAGGGGTGCCTGCTGGGCTAACAGAGAGAGACACACACACCTCCTTCGCTGCCTCTCAGACAGCAGGGCTAAAAAAAAGTGCAAGGTCCTCAATTTTTCGGGATTTAGGCAACAATCCCCCTGATATTTTGCTTTTCTTGCAGTTGCTGCTCCATACCCCTACCTAAATGCAGAGTTATCCTTCTCCTTTCTGGAATTATTGCATTGCTGGCTGGGCTGCTGCAGGGTTAGCCTCTGGGATTTAAATACTAAACCAAACCTAGATAAAAATGTGGTGCACTAACCATTATATCAGAGTACAACAGTACTGAGGTGTTAACCTGCCCTATGCAAAAGCAGGGCCTGGAAATGAGACGTAGCCTCCCTGCTGTGCTGTCATGTGAAGATAACTTGCCTGTAAAGCACTTTGGGAAGCAGTGCATGAAAGGCCCTGTTTGCACATGCCAGGCACTGCCACTAGTTAATGTGAGAGGGTTGCCAAGCACCATGTCACTGTGCAGATCCCCATAACCAGGACATGTACACAAAAAGGAAAGGATAACACTAGTCTTTCTTAAATCCACACGTTTTTAAGAAAGGCATGAAACTTTGCAATGGGAAAAGCAGCTCCAAACTGCATCCAACATCTGGGAAACCATGCTTATGCTTTTATGAAACACTACTCCCCAACCATGGACAATTTCTCCTTGCCAGAAGGTGAATCCCATATTATACTACAGAAAATGCCATGTAGCCAATCAGAATGCAGAGCTACTGTCCCATTATTCAGCTATAACGGGGCAGTGGACGTGGGACAACAAGGATGGGATTGTTAGGCTTAAGAAAAGGGAGAAGTGGGTGGAGGATAATGGGGAGGGAAGCAGAGACGCTAAATGAATACTATGTTCCATCTTCACAGGGAGAAGGACAGATCAGCACCTTCAGGATGGAGAAGAGGGGGGGAGGGGAACACAGATGCAGTGATAGAGGAGAATAGAGTGGGGGGGGGCTGCTAGCATTGAAGGTGGACAAATCACCAGGCCTGGAAGAGTTCATCCGAGGGTACTAAGGGACATGGCTGTGGAGCTGGCAGGGCCACTGGCAGACCTATTTAATAGTTCACTGGAGTCAGGCGTAGTGCTGCAGGACTGAAGAACAGCACATGTGGTGCCCCTCCACAAAAGCGGTCCCAAGGATCACCCAGGGAATTACAGACCAGTCAGTCTGAACTCAATCGTGTGCAGGCTCATGGAGACCATACTAAAGGAAAGATTAGTAGAATATCTAGAGGAGCATGGTCTCCAAGATCCGAGGCAGCATGGGTTCATGCGGAGATAGTGTCAAATGGGTCTGATTGACTTCTTTGACTGGATCACTAAGACAGTGAGACGGGCCAAGCAGTAGAAATCCTCTATCTGGATTTTAGCAAGACCTCATTTCCAGCTTGACTCTGTGCCCTACAAAAGGTTGATCAGGAAGTTGGCGGATCTCTGGGTTGGGGAGAAGATGACCAGATGGGTGGAAAACTGGCTGAGGGACAGAAGCTAGAGGGTGGTTATGGGGGGAGAATTATCTGGCACCAGAGAGGTCACCAGTGGGGTCCCGCAGGCAGGGGCATAGCTACAAGGGTGCAGGGGGTGTAGTCGCACCCAGGCCCATGAGGTTTGAGGGGCCCAAATCATAATGTTAATGTTTATTCAAAACCAGGGGGACCCTATAACATACCCTTGCACCCAGGCCGTTTGGGAATTTGCTATACTACTGCCCGCAGGGTTCGGTGATGCGGCTGGTGTTGTTCAATGTCTTCATCAATGACATTGGGGATCGCATTAAGGACAAAATGTGCATCTTTGCGGATGACACCAAGCTGTGCGGGAGAGTGGATACAGCTGAAGGCATGCAGGATCTACAGGACAATATGGAAAAGCTGGGACCTGGCAGCTTGGCTTCAATGCCAAGAAATGCAAAGTTATGCACATTGGAGCCAAGAATCCCAGGACAGAGTACTACCTGGGTGGAGTCCAGGTATCTGCATCAGAGGAGGAGAAGGTCCTGGGAGTAATGATCACTAGTGACCTGAAGCACTCCACACAGTGCAAGAAAGCAGCAGCAAGGGCAAACAAGATGCTGGGATGCATAGCTATGGGATCAGTAGTAGGAGAGAGGAGGTTATACTGCCCTTGTACAGGTCACTGGTGAGGCCACATCTAGAGTACGGCGTTCAGTACTGGTGCCCACACCTCAAAAAGGGCATTTACCTGCTGGAGAAGGTCCAGAAGAGGGCTACAAAGATGATAGTGGGTCAAGTCGGCCTGGTGGTGCTGGAGGTTGGTCGCTGGGCGCCACACACCTCACGCCATGCGGGACCCGGGAGCGAGCCTGGGTGCTGGGGGTCTGCAGGGAGGAGAGGATGGCGTCCGTGGGACTGCTCTCCTCTCCCTGGGAGGATCTAGGGCTTCTCCAGCGCAGTAGAGACCCCCCCGGTGGAGACCGGAGGTACTACTAGCGTAGGAGCAGATACTAGGGGAGGAGCGCAGCAGACGTCTATGGTAGCCACGCTGACATCAGTACATGACTGCACTCCTGGGGGAAACTGCATAAGGTAAAATCCCCAGCCGGCGATAGGCGAAGGCACCTCCGGTGTGTCCCGCCCACACTCCAGCCATCAGGCTCTCTCTCTCTCTCCAGGGCCACCCCCCCTCCCCGACTCTGGCCCAGTGCATTTGTCTCTAAATAGAGTGTCAGGGTGTAGGCGGTCCCACCCCAGGGGGCTCAGAGCCGGGGGATCCACCAACCTGGGTTAGCCTAGGGAAGAGAGCTTCAGATTAAGAGGTAGAGTCGAGTGCTCCGGAAGGTAGCTGGAGAGAGTTCCTTGTACCGGAGTATAAACATAGTTAAAAAAAAAAAAAGATAGTGCATCAGCATGGTAAGGCATATAGGAGAGGTTGAGGGCACTGAATTTGTACTCCCTGGAGGACGGGGGGCAGGGGGGACATGATTGAGACTGTCAAGTACTTGAAAGGGATAAATAAGGGGGATAAGGAGAGTCTCTTTAAGTTACGTGGCAACCATAACACAAGAGGGCACAGTCTTAAGCTGGGAGGGAGAGGTTTAGGAGGGAGATCAGGAAGCACTTGTTTGGAGGAGTGAGGAAGGGGGCAGGATTGGTAGCTCAAGCTGTGGACCCTGCAATATGAGCAGACTAGATGGACCAAATGGGCTACTGCTGGCTTCTTCGTATGTTTGTTTGTTCGTTTGACTGTATGCTAGAGCTAGCATTCTGATTGGTCACCATACACCACTCAAAAATCTGCTGTTAACTTTCAACATTGCATCACTCAAATGATTCAACTGGTGATAGGTTCTCTTTGATATGTCACTACTCATGCCTCACCACAAGCAATGCGCATGCGCGCGCACACACTCACTAAAGGTAGAAATAATTTTTAAAGAGCTTCTTATTGCTTTTTAAAAATGTAAGATTTAGAATTAAGCTTCTAGTTTGTGTATCTTCAACAGATTTCTCTTCCTTTTTATTTATTATTGACAGAATTTACAAAAAAAGCAGAATCTTTATCCTCCAGAGTTCCTCTGCCCCTATAGTTTATTCCTCAACTGAAATCATAATCCTGTGTTGTCAGGTCACATTCTGTTGCCATGGGAATAACTGTGATGTCAGAATTAAGGTATTATGACATCAGGTCGAGGGATCAGAAAAAGGAGCTAATGAACTCTCAAGGACACAAAGCCTCTTTTTATGCATATGATCTCAGTAATAAGCAATGGGAAGATGAAATACAGAATTAATGTGAAATATAAGGTGAACTGTGTCTAAACGTCAACGTTTTTCTGGAGATGTCAGCAGCTCTTTAAAATCTGCCCAAAAGTGTATGCATGACAACAGGCTGAAGCTATCACTTGCCACCAAATAATAGCATATTGTTTGACTTCATTGTGTATGGAAACTCATGCAATACTCTGAATGAGTGCTATGCACGATGCCAATGCACTGCGGAAAACGGGCGCGTTGGTATAATTACATGTGAATACCGCAGATCGTTGTACACGCAGCATTCACTAACGGTTCGCAACAGTTACAAGCCCGATCCCCTGGCTGCATGGGCAACAACGCGCTTGGGGGGCAGGTTGGGGGCATGCCAGTGCTACGCGGCATTCACTATTGCTGGAAATGCTGGCCACTGGTGTGCAGAGGAGGGCACCCATTACGCTAGGGGGGGATCCTGCCATAACGGCACTACGCACCCAGCCCATGGCACACAGGACACTGCCCGTGCCCAGCAGCAGCAGCATGGACATCCCCCACACATTCTAGGACACCCGCCTTACTTCCAGCCATATGGTACAGGCAGGGAACACACTCACACATATCATTGCCCTGGCTCCTGCCATCTGTAGGTACCTGCCCAACACAGCCCTATTCCAACTGCAGCACTGTGCAGGCCCCCTCTGCCACACATCCATGCCCAACCCCCCCCAGGCACATCTGTGCCGTGACCTCGAGGCACATGTACCTCCCCCATCTGGTGCCCGGTGGGGAAAGACCCGGAGCAGCGTCCATCATCCCAGACACCCCCCGTTACTGGCACCCCACCTCAAATTGTTGTACAGTGGTCCCCACGGCGCAACGCCACCACCTGACCCTGTAGCAGCCTGCTTGTGCTGTGGCACAGGACAGCCAGCAGAACAGCCCACCTCTTACCTCCATGGCCGTCAGCCGTCCAAGTGATGCTGGGGCGTGCCCCGATCAGGTCATGCTCCCAGCATCACTTCCAGCTGCGGCCGTGGAAGGTGTGGATGGGCTGTGCCACTGGCCATCCTGTGGCACAGCACCACGGGCTGCTACAGGGTTAGGGCGGTATGTTGTCGTGCCGTAGGGGTGGGAAACCACTGTACACCAACCTGGGGTGGGGGTACCAGGTATGGGGGGGTGGACCACAAGCATGTGGCCGGGGACAGGGTGGAGTTGTGTGGGGGGGAATCACCGCCATGCCTACCGTGGCTGGACCTCGGGGAGGTGGGGGTTGCATACATGTAGGTTGGGACTGGGGCTGCTGAGCGGTTGGGGTGGGAGGATTACATCTGTCACCAAACAGGAACAGGGCATAGCTGCCTGTGTCTGTGTGAGAGGGGGGGTGATCCCTGGCATCTGGGAGGGGGCTGAGTTGCTGCGGGTGGGGTCTTCCAGCCGCAGGGACCGGTATCATGCTGCGGGGGCCACTGGACTATGGGGCATGGCCGTACAGGTCCGGGTGCATGCAGGTGCCATTTACTGCACGAGTGATCTACTCCTGGTACCAGGACAGGCATACCACTGGATGCCCGCCTGGGACCTCAACTTCACCCCCGGCCACCCTGCAGAGTCCTGCATGCCGTGGGGGCAGAGCCACGGACAGGTGGCTGCCAGTTGTGAATACCAGCATGTGTGCAGCTGTCTGCGGGTGCAGAGCTATGTGGGCGAGGTACGCGCCTTTGGCGCATACTTTCCATCAGATCATGCATAGCGTCCATTATCTCCATAGTACATGGTTGTGTTATTGTGTATGAGTTTAAAAACACTCAGAATCCTTGTGTACTGACAAAAGTTGTGCACAGTTCAAAGGTCATAAAATGTGCACACTTCAAAGGGCATGACAAGTTGTGCACAGTTCAAAGGTCGCAAAAAATTGCTGAGTATAGTTGTCTTCTGTTAGTCCCCCAACCCTGTTGACATAATAATTTACATATAAGACATATAGAATAATACATGGTGTGGTGTGTTTGTGAGATTTACCCCAGGTGTCAGATGCCTAATAAACCCTGGGAGGCGGAAGCTTGAAGGGTTTATTTAAGCATCCAACACCGAAGGGGGAGGGGTAAAATCTCGAGTTAAACACACCACCCCATGTTTTATTTTATATAATTGCTTGGGAGCCTTTTCTCACCACAGCAATTATATAAAATAAAACGGCTGCAATCCAGTTGGAATGAAGCACTGTCTGCAGCCTGTGCTGCCGAGCAGCTGCTAAACCTTTTTTTTTTTTTTTAAGTTTTACCATGGATTACTTAAACTCAACTGCTGAAAGGCATTTTTTTAATTCTTGACTTACCACTGAGTAATAGAGCAAGGTGGCCAGCTTTCCAGCATTGTGTAGCGGGAGAGCAGTGGCAGGCACATGCGTTGAGCGAGGGAAACCTGGCGCATGTTCGCCGTTATAACCCACGGGTTATAATGGCGAATTATAACCTGGTTAGGCCACCGCTCAACTAAAAAGGACTTTGTTAGTTCAGTGGTGGCCTTTCCTTCTCAAAATCGGCACCTAAAAGTACAAAAAAAAAACCATATAAAAAGTGCTCCCATTAAAGTCTATGGAGCGTGTCCCCACGCGTTCTTGTACTGATGTCACAAAATGTGCAAGCATTGGGGCACGGCTCCAGGTCGGCTTATGCAAGCATTTTCAAAACAAGGTTTACAAGTATTATAACTAAAATATTACTGGGAGAAATATTAAACTATTTGGCTGCATCCCTAAACCGGAGGATAAGGCATCCTATATGTTATGGGGGAGACAGTAAGTACTGAAAACCTGCTCTTTAACTTATACTGCAGACTGTAGTTGATCTGTGGCTTTCCTATTCTTCCCTTTTTCTAGTGTTCCCTTGTATGTGTCTCATGCATATTTGAATTCCTCCACCATTTTTGCCCCTACCACCCCTGCGGAGAGGTTGTTCCAAGTATCCACCACCCTCTCTGTAAAGAAATACCTCCTCACATTACCCCTGATTCTTCCTTCCTCCAACTTTATCTCATGTCCCCTAGATCTTGTCCATCTTATTTTCTGAAAGATGCTACCCTCCTGTACCTTATTGATCCCTTTAAGGTATTTACATGTCTCTATCATGTCCCCCCTCTCTCTTTGCATCTCTAGAGAATACATATTGAGGTCTTTCAGCCTCTCCTCATATGACCTCTGGTGCAGTCCCTGTACCATTTTTGTAGCCCCTCTTTGGACTGCCTCCACTGTGTCTATGTCCTTCCTGTGATGCGGCCTCTAAAACTGGACACTGTACTCCAGATGAGGTCTCACTAATGATCTGTATAGTGGCATCACCACCTGCTTTTTTTTTTGCTTGTGATGCCTCTCACTATGCACCCCAACATCCAGCTGGCCCTTCTAACCACCTTCTCACACTGTTTGTCCACCTTTAGGTTCTCAGACAAGGGAGGAGAATGGGGACAGGACAGGGAGGGCTAGTATACCCTGGAGGAACAATAGGTTCCAAGGATTAATGGGAATATGAGCAGACTGAATGAACCCTCTGTCTTTTTCTGCTGTCATGGTCTGTGTTTCTATGTTTCTATGATTGGGGTACATTTCAAAAATGTAAGCTTACCGAGATGCCTCTCAGTCCTGCGTAGTTCCAAAATAATGTCCGGAGTCTGAAAGAGAGCATGCTGTATGGCGGACATCGGTTAACCTCTCAGTATATTCAAATCGTTGAACCTATGGTAATATTGTACCTGCCTCAGTCTGGAGCACTACAGAGACAGAGAAACAATACTGCAAAAAACATTTAAAACTCTGTAAGGGAACATTATTATAGCACCAGTCCTGATCCTTATTAGTATATAGGCCATCTATACTTGTAGTCGAGCCCAGAAACCCTCCTGCTTACTGAGGGTAAGTGCAGACTAGGTGGAATTGCCAACAGTCCCTTAGCCTTCCTCCAGGTCATCAAGGTCTGCAACTTGCTCCCTGTCCTACCAGCTCTGAGATTGCTGGAGACCTGCTGAACACTTCCTAGCATTTGATCGGTCAGGAAAAATATATACTTTGTCCTGATGCACTCTTTGAAGCTTAACAGGGAACAGAAACGTGTGTGGTATCTCCATCTTACTAAGCACACCCTGAACTACATCAGATTCCTTTTTTTTTTTTGCTGTTGAGTGGCACAAGGAATGCAAAGATTATGTTTCCATGGAGTAACAGTGGGTGATGCCATCTGGACAGCTTGAGTAGCTTGTCCCTGGTAGCCATCGAGTCCAGTACGTCCAAGACCACATGAGGTATGTCACCATCTTGGGAGTTGGTGGGGTCCTGCTGGTGTTTCTGTGGTTTCCATGCTGAGCTTGGTGTGAGGTCTGCACTGTTTTGATGAATTAAAGTTGTACTGTCTATGTCCATATTTGTTGTTTCTCGTATCTTTGTAGCAGTGGGTGGTGCTGGGTTTCTGGGTGCCTACATCACCATCTTGCCTACCACGAGGGTGCAATTGATAGGCTTTTAGAATGGGCCATTCTGTAACCCCAATGTGCTCTTTTAATTGTTCATTGAGCCATTCCTTCAAAAATAAAGATAGATGGTCTTCACTCCTTCCAGGATGCCCAGAAAGTGAACATTCTTACAGCAGATCCGATTATCCCGTATTTCCAGTCTGTTGTACGTTAGATTAGAGTCTTTAGCATACTGTGCCAAGGCCATGCTATAACACTCTGTCTTTTTACATTGTGCACCTTGATTTTAATAGTGTCCATCAAGGTTTGCACTGTCATCATTCTGGAGGTGAGAGAATCAAAATTGTTATACTTTGCAGTGACCGATGCCAGGAGCTGCTGCATCTTACTGTCTAGGGACTGTCATGTTTCTTCCTGCCCTGTGTCTGCCATTCTGTCCTGTGGCATTGATCTGGTGTTAGGCCTGGCTGTCCTGGACTTTGACTGCTGCTTGTTGTTCTCCTCCACTGGCTGTGCAGCTTTTGACTGACCCGTTCTGGTCAGTGTACTTTCCCCTTGTAGTAAGTGTAAAAATGTCCCAAGGGGAATGAATTAAAAAGTGTTTTTGCAGTTTAAACGGATCATGATGCAGAGCACTGCTTTCAGGCATCCTCTTTGCTCAGACCCCACATCACCTCTCGACCTGTGAAAAGTCTTACCAGGCATAACATTTGGGGCTTGGGATAGTACAAGAGTGACAGTTTTCTTTGTTAACAATTAATGAATTTTGGATTTTTCATATAATATTGTAGCCCCCCCCCCCCCAAATGTGTGGGGCTTACCTAGGTTCTCTTGACCTGAATTCAGACTGCTGCCAACATGTTTCTGCACCTGCCAGCCAACCCCTAGGACAGAAACTGTGCTGCAGGGGGCTGGCAAGGAGACGAAGGGTTGTATTTTCTAAAGTGCCTTCTGCCCCTGTAATATTGCGACTCTGACCACACATCAAATATGGACGCCCACCACAGATGGGGCGAGGCTGTGACTGCTGCCTCGATGACAGTGGACAGCACAGCACACCCGCACAAAACTAACCATTTTATCTTATTGTTTTTTTATTTGTTGTAGGTGCGCTGCTCCCAGGGAACATATTCAAGCATGACCTGAGCCATGAAAATGGCACACAACAGAACAGTAGGAATACAGTACATACTATGGGCCCAGTTACTTTGTCTAAGGGAAGGAGCCCTCTTAAGAAAAGTTTTAGGGACAGAGACTCTCAGCATGGCTTCCACCATTTTGCCAGCCCCTGGCCCTGGCTGCCAGCCAGTCGGGGTTAAAAGCAAAGTTGCAGGACCTCTGGGATGCTTGAGGGATGATTGTTTCTGGCCCCTTTTTGCTAATAAATGAGCTAACAAGTGTGAGGCCTCTAGGAATGCGTAGACATGATTGGACAACCTGCTGAACCAATAGGAGCTAGACATTTTCAGGTGAACAGGCATGGGTTATGCTGACTTAGATCAGATCTGTGAGAGAACTCAGAGAGGTAGGACTACTGTCCAGATGGAAAGTTTGAGCTGTGCCATCACAGACTGAGCATCTGTGAAGGACAAACTGGTGGGTAAGAGTGGCATTTGCATGCTAGCCAGCATGAGAGATGATATTGAAGTTTCAGTGCATAGCAGCGAGAGAGAGGGGGGGACGGAGTTACAGAGAGGGCGCTATGGGGTCCATTAGCAGGCATCACAGTCATGCTGCAACTGCCCAGAGAGATTGCAAGTCATGGCGTGTGGGTTGGTACAGACCTGCAGTGGGTAGACAGCGAAAGAGCCAGGCAAGTCTCTAGATAGAGCAAGTGAAGACTGTGCCTGTGAGTGACTGATGCAAGACCAGAGAGGTGGCCCAGTTGATCAAGAGAGACTGTGGAGACTGGCAGTCCAGAGGGCCTGCAGAGCAAGGGAGGAGCCACCCAATTGGGAACCATGAGTAAAATTAGGGCTTATCCTGCAGCTGCTCCAAGAGAAGTGAACTGTTTAATTTGGGAGTTTTGCTCTGTATTGGGTCACATGGCCAAGATCTTACAAATATATCAGGGTGGCGCTTTCGTAGCCATTTTAACAATTACATGGCATTTGGGTTTGGGGTAATGATGGAACAAGCTGCGCACTTTTAATTTAAAGTGCTCCACTGCTGTCCTACCAGCAGCGATACCAGTGAGCCTGCAACGCTTTAATTCTGGGTCCCCAGGAACTGTCGTTAAGGGAGCTTCCATAAGTTAACAGGGAAATGTCTCAGTGGGAGAGGATAGTGACCTCCACTACAAGAGGACCATCGGGTGCTGTGCTGTGCCTCTGATAGCAGTGTGGGACTGGGCACTGAGTGCAAAGGTGGCTCCTGGGTGGGCTTCACTAAAAGTAGCTGGGGAGAACTGTGTGGAGACTGCACCTGCCCTAGGCCAGTTAGTAGCAGCCCAGGAAGAATTGGTTTTTGAATCCCACCTTCTTAGGGCATGTAAGTGTATTCTGCTTAGGACAAGCCTACAAAGGACAGCTAAGAGGTCTCAGAAACCTGTGGTTAATGCCAAGCTTTCTTAGGGCACGTGAAGACCAGTCATACTGGCTTATTACACTAACCCCATTTCCATTTTAGGGCTGTGTCCCCTAAATAAAATTGTGTTTTGTTTAAGGTCACATACCATTACTGACTTCAAGGTGCATGATGTTTGGAGGAACTGCTGTGTTTATGTGGGGTCTGCAGTAGGAGTGACTGAAGTAAGAAGGTAGGCAAGTGCAGCATCCCAAGGGGTTCTGTTCAGGTTGTAGTAACAAGTCACTAGGCCCACTTGAACTCTTTCTCTGAGTTGTGGCACTGCACTATGTTTTCTTCCTTGAAACAAACCCTCACTGGCTAGTAAGAGGAAAAAAAAAACCCAGGACCCACCAAAAACATTTATGGTGACCAGGTGATGGTATAAACATAGAGACAATGATGGCAAAATAACAGCTCAATGGTCCACCCTGTTTGCCTGTAGTTCCTAATCAAACCACGGGACCCATTTTCCATACAGGGTACTACCCCACACTATCGACCCTCCTGTTCCCCTCCTTAGTATTACTGCCCTGAGTTATCACTATACCCTTCAGTCTGTCCCAGATGTGCTTGAAACCATTTGGTGCCACTACCTTGGCTGGCAGACCGCGCCATTGTTCCACTACCCTTTCTGTAAAATAAAACATTCTCATATCCCTCTTGAATCTCCCATACATCATTTTCCTCTCATGTCCTTGAATTGTTAGCTCATGTTACATAGTTCCTCACAGTTCACCTTGTTTTTTCCTTCCAGGACCTTGAAGATCTTTGTAACATGGCAAAAAAGAGAAACCTGAAATAAGGTAACGTCATTGGACAAAACGCACCACATGATCAAAGTTGGAGCGGGGATTAAGCACTGGTAATGCCCACTCGAACTATTAATCATGGGGTCACCAGGTCAGGATCTAGCACCAATACCTGTCACAGCAGCAAACAGAATACACATTGCAGCGAAAACGCAGGATCTCACCGTGCCGACACAAAGCCGAACAGTAACAGTGAACAGAACTGTAAAAATAGAAACAACAACAATGCAAGTATTCCCGTGTTACAAACGCATTAAAGCCCTCCAGAGTCGGCTTCTGCTGGGGAATTAATGCATGGTTGGGTGGTTGTAGGCACTCAGCCAAGGCCTCGTGCCCCAACCCCCCCAACCATGCATTAATTCCCCAGTAGAAGCCTCCTTCGTCGGACATTAATGCTTACCTATCATATCACCCCTCTCTCATCTGGTCTCCAGGAAATACATGTACAGCGCCTAAAACTGATTCTCATAAGACCTGTCCTGCTGGCCCTAATTATCCTGGTCACTCTTCACTGCTCTGTCTATAGCCTGTTCTTATCTTTCCTGAGGTGAGGACTCCAGAACTTGTCATAATACTCCAGGTTCAGCCTCGCCAACAATTTATACAGAGATAGTAATACCTCTTTTCTTCTTTTGTCAATACTCCTTGTGAAACATCCCAACATCCTATTTGCCTTACTATAGGCCTTACCGCACTGGCTTCATTAAGAGAGTCACTAATGATGTCTCCTAGGTACCTTTCCCCAGCAGTAGCGCTCAGCTTTACTCCTCCTATCCAGTCCTCTGTCCTGGGGTTCTTGTTCCCTTGATGCATCACCATGCGCTTTTGGGCATTCAATTTCAACTGCCAAACCTTAGACCACCTTTCTAGCCTTTGCAGGTCACTCTACATCTCCCTAATTCCCCTCACTGCTATATACCCTCCCGCAGAGTTTAGTGTCATCTGCGAAGAGACAGAACTTGACCCCAATTCTTTCTCCAATGTTGGTGAACATATTGAAGAGGACAGGACCCAGGTTAGATCTCTGTGGCACCCTACTCATGACCTTCTTCTCTTCTAATTTAACTTCAGTCACAACCCTCTGTGGTCTCTCTTTCAACCAACTTCCTACCCATCTTACTATGCCCCTTGCCGCACAGATCCTCCATCTTCTTTAGCAATCTTCTGTGAGGCACTGGGTCGAATGCCTTGATGAAACTGAAGTAGAGTAAATCCACAGCATGGCCCCTATCCAATACCCTTGTCACCCACTCAAAGTAAACTATCAGGTTGGTTTTACAAGGCCTCCCTGCAACAAATCCATGCTGTTTATTATCCGGAAGACTGCTGCTCTCCAGGTAGTCCATGAGGTCCTCCTTAACCAGAGACTCCATCAGTTTACCCACAACAGAGGTAAGACTGACAGGTCTGTAGTAGAGATGTGAGGATTTTAAAATCCACCTGCAAAGTGAACGCGAAGTAGCCACTTTGCATTGGCACTTCACTATGCGGAGTGCCCCATAGGAAAGGCTCACTTTGCCTTGATATTATTACTTTGCGTTGTCATTCCACTTTAAACGTGAAGTAAGGCGCAATGACAACAATATTGGCAGCACCCCACCCACACAGTCACCAGAATTAATGTGCATCCCCAAAGTGCTACTGTCTTGTGTCCAGAAAACTCCCCAGTGCTGATGAAGTAAAATGAGAGCATAACAAGAAATGCAAAGTCTCCCAGAATTAATGGCGCACTCAGTCATGCACGCAGTGGTCACACACAGAGTCACCAGAATTAATGTGCATCCCCAAAATGCTACTGTCTTGTGTCCAGAAAATTTCCCAGTGCTGACGAAGTGAAATGAGAGCGTAACAAGAAATGCAAAGTCTCCCAGAATTAATGGTGCACTGCAAACTCACAGACAGATTAAGATTGCATGGCACACTCAAGGGATGCATACGAAAAGGCACAACACCTTACTAGTGCACACAGGTCACAAATCCAAATCTGGAAAGGAATACATTTTGCCAGTTGGGGGATTAGTGCATGACAGTAACAATCCACTACCAGTAAAGATACCACAAAGCAGTATAAAAAAATCATGCAGGTGCGGTGGATAGCAAGTTAACACTGCTGCAATTATTCTGTGGCACAATAAAAGGTGTCTGATTTAATGGCACGCATGCATCGCACACACACACACACACACACACACACACACACACACACACACACACACACACACAGTACAAGTAATGCATAGCAAATGGAGAACCTTTAGTAATATAACCAATTGTTTTAAACAGACAAATTATTCACTGCTGCACCACAACAGTCAGCAAAAAAATGTCAAGAATTACTGACAATATTACTGTGTGTACATTAACACAGTTATACAAGAAAAATATAACCAAAACAGAAAGACTGCCTTTTTCTCCCAGTTAATGTACATACACCACAAATTTGCCCCTCCCCCAAAGCACACTTCACAGTACACAGACTGACTGTTCTAAATTAACATTCAAAAATCCACACACAACAATAAACACTCGATGATATGAGCACAGAAGGGTTTTCTACAATCGATGTACTAAATTTTGAGAAAAAAAAAGACTCAAAAAGGCATTTTAAACTGCTTTTAGAGGTTTTGAATCGCAGTGTCTCCAGCTACCACTACACACACACTACCCAAGCCAGAACTGAGGCTGTGCAGAACAATCTAGAGCCCATGTGACCTGAAATCCCATGAATCACTGCAGAATTTCCTTTGGAACTCAATTACAAGGTGAAGTGAGGTGAATTACATCGATTTCAATGTACTTTGCCTTAAAATTGGTGGAGAAGTGGTTTGGGGAGGGCGGAATAATGCAGAGTCTTTGGTTTCAATGGACTTTGCGTTCCTCATTATGAAGAGAAGTACCCCGCTTCACATTGTGGAGAACTCCACGGATTCCACGTTACTCCGTGAATCACTTTGCGGAGAGAATTGGGTCCGCTTTGCCCACCACTACTTACAGTACTGTAACTCACATTCTGTACAGGAAGGAATGCGAATGCCTATGGGTGTACTTCCCAGATCAGCAGTAGCACAAAACTCGCCAACTTAAAAACACGTATCAATGAGTACAATGGTGGGGTGGTGAAGCCTGGAGAGATGCTACAAAACAGGCTTACAATACATCCAAGTAACTAGTAAAAAAATGAATGTTGTGATTCGTGACGTGATCGTGAATCGTGATTTGTGACTGCATTTGTGACCGTGATGATCTAAAATGTGATTTGTATCATGAGTGACTTGTGATGATGGTCCAGACTTAAAAATGCGTATTGATGAGTACAACGTTCATGCAGAATTATGCACCACACCTGTTCAGATGGAGATTGGGCCCTAAAAGGATGCAACTGCACAGACGGATTAAGATTGCGCTGCGCACTGAAGAGATGCAGACACAAAGGCACAACACCTAACCATTGCTCACCATCAGAAATTCATATCTGGAAAAGAATACCTTTGCCGGTCGGGCCGGGCCACGGGGTGGGGGGAGCAGTGTACTGCTCTGCTGCAGTAACAGTCACTAGTACTAGTACCAGTAAAGATACCACAATTAAGTACAAAAATCACACAGCTGCAGTGGATAGCAGGTTCACATTGCTGAAATGACTATGTGGCACAATAACAGGCATTTGATTTGATGACCTGCGTCACACTCATACTCACACGCACACACACTAAGTAATGCGTAGCAAATTGAAAACTTCAGTAATATAACCACATATTTTAAACAAACTAAAATTATGCACTGCTACACCACAACAATTAGCAAAAAAATGGCAAGAATTATTGAAAATATTACTGTGTGTACATTAACACAGTTATACAAGAAAAATATCACCAAAACAGAAAGAACTGTCTTTTTCTCCAAGTTAAACTACCTACACCACAGATACGCCCCCCCAAAGCACACTTCCACTGTCTCTCAGTACACAGACTGAATGTTGTACATTAACATTCAAAATCCACACACAAACAATAAACGCTCTATGATATGAGCACAGGAGGGTTTCCTAAAATCAATGAACTAAAGTTTCAGCAAAAAAAATGACTCGAAAAGGCTTTTTTAACAGCTTTTAGAAGGTTTGAATCACAGAGAGCTCTCACAGCAGACTGTCTCTTACAGCTTCCTACACATGCTACCCCAAACTGAGGCTGTGCAGAACAATCTAGAGCCCATGTGACCTGAAATCCCATGACACGCTGCAAAATTCGCCTTCAGAGCTTAAAAACAAGGCAAAATGAGGCGAAGTACATTGTTTTCAATGTACTGTGCCTTAAGAATTGGTGGAGTAGTGGTTTGGGAAGGCAGAGAAATGCAAAGTCATTGTTTTCAATGGACTTCACGTTACCCATTATAACGCGAAGTACTCTGCTGTTACAGAGCACTCATGACCTTGCACTCTTTAATCACTTTATGGAGCTTAATTAGGGCCACTTCACCCATCTCTAGTCTGTAGTTCCCACTTGCTCTTTATACCCCCCTTATGAAGTGGATCTATGTCCACTACCCTCTAGTCTTTTGGAACTACCATTGTCTTTAATGTGCTATTGAATAGCCCTACCAGGGATTCAGCCATTTCTTCTAGCTCCTTGAATCCCCTCAGATGCATTCGTTATATCCCGAAGCCTTATCTATTTTAAGGGCTGCTAGCCCTTTCTGGATCCTGTCTCTGGTAAATACTAGCTGCCTCATCCCTGGAACCCCCTTTAAGGCTGCCTTGATAATACTCTCTGGCAGGGTCTCACTGCCTTCCCTTGTGAAGACAGAGCAAAAGTATTATTTCCAGTCCTGGGACAAATATACATCAAAGATTTCTCTGGGGGACAGGGAGTCATCATCCTATGGTCAAGCTAACTGTTTTGCAACTCCCCTGAGACTGGGGTGTGGAGTACCCAAGCCTACACAGCTCATTGGAAGAATACTGAGTTTAACTACAATGACTTTTATCCCATTGATAAGTACTTATATGCCTCCCCACCAGGTTTTTCCCCTTTGCCAGCTTTATGGGGTTTTCAGCCAAAACTTTAAAGGTCTGGCATAGACTGCTGCAGAGCCAGGCCCTTAAAACTTTTAAACTATGAATTCAAGGTCTCTCACATTTACAGGATTGCCCTTTAAATTGCTTGGATGCTACCTTCCACAGGTGGACCCAATTGGGTATGGTATATATATATATATATACATCAGATGGTTGATAAACATGTAGTTCTTCCCTTTGAGACCCTACAACATCTCTTTTCTTTACCAAGTAGGGAACATTTCAAATATTTACAGCTCAGATCATATCTGGTTCATACCTATGGAGATGCCTTGAACTACCCGATGAAACAGATATTTTTACTATTCTGTGTGGGTCTTAAGTGGGAGGAGCTCTGGCAACACTTCATGTAGAATATATACCAGGGCCTGACTGAGATAGTCCAGGACTCCATGCTCCATATACAGTGGAAGCCTCTTATAATGGACACATTCGTGCAAGCAGGTGTTGTCTATTTATAAAGGGGTGTTCACTATATTAAAAAATATAAATCTCCTTTACTACAGTACAGACACCCGAGTTAAAAATCAGAGCATACTCCCTCCTCTGCCAAGGTGGGAGGTACAAAGGTGTCAGGTATCAGGTGAGGTGAGTGATGACTTGATAGTGCCAGACAAAACAGATGAATGATCAAGTAATGACCAGCAGGCAGTTACCAGCATGTAACAGGGGCACAGAGGAGCTTGCAGTGTCCACTATTCAAGGGTTGCAGAATGTGCTATAATGGGATTTTAATAGTTCAGGCATAGCTTTTGACAAGGCAGATCTGTCCATTATAAGTGGGTGTCCATTATAATATGTCCGCCATAAGTGGGATGGACTGTATTTACCAAATGGAATGCAGAGTTAGGCACTACACAGTCACTGGACACATGACTACGGTATGTCCTCCCTACATTCAAAATTACTTTTGCCCCATAGCTCGGAGAGTTTTCCTGGAAGTGGCAGACTCAGTTCTTTAGAACCCTTGCAGTACTGGAACATTACTTGGACCAGCACAAGGATCTAGATGGAGAGCACGTAGGGCACGACGTAGATCCTGTACATGTTTTTTGAAACTGCCCAGCCCTGACCCAATATTAGTGGGAAGTACAGCAAGTTTTAGAACTTGTATTTAACTTGCAGAATTTAGTTACCCCCTCCCAGGTACTGATGAATATCCCCCCTGCTGAACGTAAACTGAAAGGCAAGACTTTGAAGCAAATTCTTTGATTACATCAACAAAAAAGTGATTACAAGATTATGGATCACTACTACTGTACCGACAAAGCAAATGTGGTTTCATGTAGTACAATTTATTTATAAACTGGAATGTCAAACAGCTATATTTGTCACCAGGACCAGCCAATACTGGAACCAGGACCAAGATTTGGACCAGAACTGAGATCAGGACCAGAGCTGATGCCAGTGCCGGAGTTCCTATGACACAAATGTGTAGTCTATTTCTATATGTACAAAGCCAATCTGAGGCGTTCTGGTAGAGTCCAAAGTCTTTATTGTAATACTAACTAAACAGAAGCAGGCTCAGAACCTCATAGCAAAATTACATGTAGCAAAGGATATCCTATATTTTATCCAATAACAATAAGTAATAAGCAAAATATATTTTTCATATTCTTAATATCAGTTAGTAAATAATAATTTAATGTGCCTGGCTGTTACAGATGTATATTCTGGGATACAGAACACACTGGCCTAACCCAAAGTCTAAGAATGTTCACAGTACATACATGTATAGTTCCCATATGTGAATCTGCTCATACACATTATGTGTTAGCCTAACAAACTGCAAGGAGGGGGGAGGGGGCTGGCAGGGAGGGGGAGGTGTAGGGGGAAGAAAGGGCAGACTAGATGGGCTGGTATGGTCCTTTTCTGCTGTCAAGCTTCTATGATATGATTCAAACACATGCACAGTGTAATCTAATATTTCTAACTCCAAGCAGTATTTTCACTGAGCCAAAATAAAGCAAATATTCCTCAAAAAAGCAGTCCTTCTTGGCCTATAGCCTATGACCACTAGTCTTTTAGCATGAGAGAGCTGCCTAATGCGAGAAGCTTTGAGCTGGTCGTTTTCTTACAATATCATTTGTGATCCATCAGCAGTGTCCAGCCAAGACCTGCTGAGACTACCTCACAGAGCAGCCATATTCCAGAAGCTTGCCCCAGAGTCCTGCCATTTGCAGGGAGACTAGAATACTTATAGTGCTGTCTCAGGGGGTTTTCAAGGCCAGAGTTCCCCAGAGGGGGAACATGGAATTTACGGCTAGTAGTTATGCCGAGAAATGGTCTCATAAGTCCTAGTAGATGGTAGCATATACTAATACACAAGAATCCTTTGATGTGCTATGGCATATATGGTTTGTATATTATATGGAGATTAATTCAACCTTTGTCCCTTAAGTGCTAAATTGGAATCCATCCTCTGACCCCATGCCCCTCTCACCCCTTAGGACAAACAAAAACTAAGTTGTACTGCCATGCATGCATATATTTTATATTTTCAAATTTATTGGTTGTATTTCTGATCTTCATTTTAACTGAACTATATAAATGTTTTCTTATGTTCAAAAACTGTAATAAAAATTTTATAAAAAAGACAGAACAAAAGTAATCATTAAAGACGGCTGCCATTTGCAGGTCCTGCATTATCCTACCTCCATTAGATAGCCTAATAATTCCCCTCCTTCTTATCTATTTCTCTAATATACCTGAAGAACTGCTTTTCTCCACCCATGACACCCTCCACAATGTGCTGCTCAGTGTCTGATTTTGCTTCCCTAACTGCTTTCTTTGTTTCCTTGGTTCTCAGTTTGTATTCTATCCATTCTTCCTCCCTCTGCATTCTCTTGTAGCTGGTGAAGTCCTTTTTTTGGCCCTCTTATGCATTCTTGACCTTTTCCGAGAACCATAATGATTTATTGTACCTGTTTCTTTGGTTACTGTCCTGATGCATAACTTAGAAGCCTTGATAATGGCCCCCTTAATTGCCCCATTTCTTCTCCACACCTCTGATGTTCTCTAATCTGACTAAGTTGTACTGGAACAATTCCTTCATTTTGTTAAAGTCTGCCCTTCCAAAATCAAGGATCCCAGCCCTCATTTGAGGCTCTCCAGTCCCAAGGGCCAGCTCAAAACAAATAGAGTTATGGTCACTGGACCCTAGTGGCTCCTCTACTCGCACATCTCCAACCACCTCTAAGTTGGAGAGCACCACATCGAGAATGGCAGCCTGCCTGGTGGGTTCCATAACCAGCTACACCAGCAGGCATTCATGCGATGTATCCAGCAGGCCCTGACTTTTGGTGCTTCTGGCAGCTGGAACATCCCAATCAACATCCAACACGTTCAGATCTCTGCCCACGACTACCTTCCCCTTTATCTCTTCCCTCCCTAGTTCTTCACCAAGCTCCCTATCTCTCTCTTCCCGTTGTTCTGGTGGTTTCTGGATCACTCTGAGCCATAGTTTCTTGCCTGAGGCCACTGTGAGCTGCACCACCCATAGTGGCTCTGTCTCCCCATTACTTCCCCTGATTTGTATCCATTTATCCATGTTCCACAGCCTTGATGCCTTCCCTGAAATATAGGACCACGCCCCCTTTATCTTTTCCTCTATCCCTCTTAAACACTGTGTAATCAGGGACTATCGGTTCCCAGTCATTATTTTCTGACGCCCAATATGATGCTCAGTGTAGCTGCAATGTCTTATCAGAATTTAAAGAGAAGACCAATGAATCTCAAGGAGCTGTCAACTGTGAGAACCAAACAATATAAAGCTCCCAGATTAGGGGGAGTTCTAGCTAATTTCTCTTTCCTGTCTCCTATCACTGTGGTTCCCCTAGCCTCAGTCTACTCCACAGTCAGATTAACTGTCCAATGAATACATCACATTTCAGCCCCAGTGCACTGGCCCCCTCTCCTGTCAGGAGAAGACCATCACTGTTGAAGAGCCTCCTGTCCCAGAAGTCCCCCTAGTCCCCACAAAGTGGTACCCCATCTCCTGACACCATCCCTTTAACCACCCATTAAACTCTTTGATCTCATCCCTCCTTATTCTCTTTTCCCCTCTCCTTACTCCATGCAGGACCTCAGAAAAGGCCAGTTAGGCCGAGTGTGCCTTCAAACTCTCTCCCAGTCTGTGAATGTTCCACTTCACTGTTTCCATAGGCTGTTTCACCAGCTTGTTGGCATTTAAGTGTACCAGCACCCCCAGCTCCTCACCCACCCCACCCCACCATCCTCCCTATCTTGTCTATATCCCAGATGACCGATGCTCCCAGAACAATCCTGACAGTCCACCTTCCCATCAAAACCCTCTCTCCCCACCCTCTCTACAACCCTGATCATTTGGTCCCCAACAGCTAAGACTCTCCTGGATGACTTCCACTCGATGCCATCGCACCGGTCCGTATATGACCTAGGTCTTCTCGCCTGAGACCCCCATGGTATGATGGGGCTCTCAAGGTGACGAAGACCAAGGTTTGGAGATCAGCTATTGCTGTATAGGACTCGTCAGTGAGTATAGACTGGCTTTGAGGAATCACTGTGTTGATTATCAAAGGGCAATCGACCATAAGAAGGCAGAGTTCCTGTTCAGGGAGATTGCCGCAGGGAAGAGCAAACCTGCTTAGCTCTTTCAGACTGTGGACAGGTTTCTTCATCCACTCTGTTTACAGCCAAAAAGAGCCTTTTCAGTAGCACTTTGTGAAGAGTTTGCTCTGTCCTTCTCTGACAGGGTATCCACTATTCGGACCAGGATCTCGCCAGTGGGTCAGGACCAGTCCGTCAGTGTGGGGCTTGGTTAGAACAGGAGCACTCCCATTGTTTGGGTGAAGTTTCGACTGGTGGAAGTGGCCGAGGTTGCTGAAGTGATTTCGAAACTGCGGCCCAGTTGTGAACTGGACCCTGGACTGACTCGTCTCCTAGTGGGATGTGTTGAGGCTATTGGTCCAGTGTTCACCAGGATAGTCTGGTGTTTGGTCTCAGAGAGGGTCTTCCCCGATGCATTGAAGGAGGTGTTGGTGAAGCCCCTTATGAAGAAACCATCACTGGGCCCTGATGCCCTAGTGAATTATAGACCTATCTCCAACCTCCCATTCTTAGGGAAGGTTGTAGAGAAGATAGTGGCTCTGCAGCTCGAGGCACACCTGGTGACCTTTGACACCTATGAGCCATTCCAGTCCAGGTTTAGGGTGAGGCACAGCACAGAGATGGCACTAGTTTGGATGCAAAATGACCTCCTCAGGGCAAGAGACAGAGGGGAATGGTTAGTTCTTGTTACATAGAAACATAGAAGCTGATGGCAGACAGGACCACAAGGCCCATCCAGTGTTCCCATTTCTTTTTCTACCTTATGAACGTGCCATCAGCCTTTGCTCTGTCAGTGGCCTATCTATTCATACTCATCTGTATTTCTTCCTTATGCCTATCCCATGCCTGTTTGAAGCCCTGCACTGTATTCATATCCACCACTTCCTGAGGTAGGCCGTTCCATGCATCCACCGCCCTTTCTGTGAAAAAGAACTCAGATTACCCCTTAATCGGCCTCCCTCTAATCTCATGCTGTGTCCTCTTGTCCTGCTATTTTTCTTATATTGAAACATGTTAGACTCTTTCACCTTGTTAATGCCCTTAAGGTGTTTGAATGTTTTGATCATATCACCTCTCTCCCTCCTTTGCTCTAGGGTATACATATTGAGCTCCGTTAATCTGTCCTCATATGTTTTCTGATGCATTTTGCACCATTTTGGTTGCCCTCCTCTGGACTGCCTCAATTTGGTTAATGTCCTTGTGAAGGTGTGGCCTCCAGTAATGCACGCAGTACTCCAGATGGGGCCTAACCAGTGTCTTGTAAAGAGGGATTATTACCTCCCTCTTCCAACTTGTGATACCCCTACTAATACACCCCAACATCCCCCTAGCCTTTCCTACTGCTTTAGTGGTCTGCTTGGATGATTTCAGGTCATCAGTGATGATGATGCCCAAGTCTCTTTCTTCCCATGTGACTGCCAGCAACTCCCTTCCCAGCCTATCGGTGGCTTCAGGGTTTCTCTTCCCTATGTGCATGATCTTGCACTTCTTTGCGTTAAACCCCAGTGTAATTGGGGCTTAGTACCCCCCATTCTTTTTCTTGTTTGTTTATTTTTAGAGGTCTGTGTTGTCTAAAGTACCGATTTCACTTTTGTAAACACCTAGTGTAACCCCCCTGCAAATGGGGGTTCCCAAAAGACTTCCAGGAGCTTGCTTGAATGCTCCAAGCCTGAATGGTGTTTGGCATTTAAGCCATTTATCAGTGAGTGTTTTAGAACCTCTGGTACTGTCTCTTTAAGAGCTGTCTGCTTGCAGACATAATTAGTTTGTATGGGGACTGTGTGTTTTTTGATTGAGTACCACTCAAGCTGCTGCCAATTCACTTCATTTTGCAGTCACTAGGAGTGCAAAGGAACCTATCTGAAAGATGTAACTGTTTGCCAGAAATTATTTAGAGTAATAATGAAATTACAGTTTGTCTAACCTGCTTTCTTTGCAGTCAGAACTGTGTCTGCTAGTTCCCATTCTAGTTTTGAACTGCTGAACTGGACCAATCAGTGTGGGGTAGCTAGCTCTAAAATGGTGCCTTGACGAATCAGAACTTGGACTCATAATCTGAGCCAGCCACAAGAGGATTGTATAGACAGTGACTCTGGGAGATGTAGTTTAGACTTCAGCACCTTTTGGACCAACAGCAGCAGTCTATTGTGAGTGACAGCCAATCCAGTCAAGAACTGGGAGGAACTCAAAGGAAGTGCCCAGTTTTGTCGGTTGGAGTTTGAGTTGAGCTTTGGAAGTGAAGAAGGAAGGAGCCCTGTGCTTTTTCAGTGTGCAGTTTAGTCAAAAAGCGTGTGTAAGGCCCAGAGTTCCGTCTGCAGCTTGTGTAACAGCTTGTTAGGACTGAATCCGCCCTGTGAAAAGAATCAAAGGATCTCTGAAGAGTAGAAACCAGGCTCACCCTGTAGAAGACTGGAGAAATTGTTGAATTGCACTCTGTCTGTCAGGAACTGAATCTGCTGTGTTCTCCCGGTATTGTGCAGTAATTGCGATCGGGATACAGATGCAGCCTGCCTGGTATAGTGCTTCTTTTATATGGATGTGTGAAGAGGTTTGTGTACCTCAAGTGAGCCCTGCTGACATTGAAGGACCCTATCTTATTTGGAGGTCGTGAGTACTAATTCAGGGTCGCTCCCTGTTGAATTGCCACATTAAATTCAAATGGAATTACTGTACTGCTGACTGTTTAATTCTCCTTTTCTCTGTGTGAAAGGGCCCCTACCAGCTGCCACAGGTTTGGACTAGCCACTAGGGCTTGGGTACCCAGGGACAGTAACTGATGGTATAGGCCTGTGCACAGAGCCATAGGTAGATTATTAGAGTGATAAGCTAATTAACCTGATTTCCCTGTCCTTGTTATATCCCCTAAATAAATCAGAGCTGCTTGTTTCAGTGAAGTTATACTGCCTGAGGTATTTGTTCATGTTAAAGTACTGTACTGTGATTGTTGCACTGTATCTCATTTCACAGGAGGTCCCAGTGCCGAACCAGACCTGGGGGTAAGTGTATACTGTGAAGGTAATTCTGATATATTGTGTGGGCCACTAGTGGGAAGAAAGGGGGGTTGCAGTGTCCCAGAGGGCTGTGACCAAGTTAGTTTAACTATTGCAAACCCTGACCTCTGGGTGGAGGCACCCGCCATTGGATCCAGGCCCCTCAACCTGTTGGTGGCAAATCAGGCAGGGGTAGTAGCCCCTGGGATAGCGCCATCTAGGGGTTACACTAGTATTATAGAGATAATCAGAATTGGCTTTGGTTTCCTTTTTGGGACCAATTATTAGGTATTTGGACCACTTAGAGATGTTTCCTTCTCTCAAACAAATAAAAAATGTTGCAACAGTACAAGTATCTTATCTTTTACTATCTTTTCAGTCCTGCACTTTCCCTACCTACATCCTGGCCATATGTAGGTATCTTGCTGTCCCTATTGCTCCTTTCAAGTCTCTCTGAATGTTCAAATGCCAGTATATTAAGCTGTTTTTGTTGCCCCCTGTTAGAAAAGAAGAAAAAAGAAGCAAGTAGAGAAGTGGGCTCCTTAGAAGCAGGTGAATTCTTCCTGTTGCTCTCAGATTCATGCCAGACTTTAAATAAATCATTTGTCTGCTTGAATTCTGGAACAGTCACATTTCTTTTGTCAAAATAAACACTCTGAAGCCCTTGAATGAATTTGAACAGGAAATTTTAGTCACGTAAGCACAATTTGTAGTTATAAATGCAGCTTGTAGGTAGAGTGAAGCACTGAGCTGCATTAAAATACAAATGAGATAAGAATATTTGCTGTCAGCTTTTAAACAAGCTTAAATACGAATACAATTCTTTCTCTTTATGACATATGCTAAACATTATAAATGCTTGATGTATTTGTGAAACTAAGGAGTTTTACCTTTTTTAATGTTTACTTCCTGGTGCAGAGCTTCTAGACCCTCCCTGCTGTTTGCATGCTGTCCTAAGGGCTGGCCGTAGCTCCACCCCTTTTATGATGTCAGCATGAGGGAGGTGCCTGAAACTCTAGTATAAACTATTTCTTTTGGTTTAAACGATTAATTATTGCATTTCTGTGCCTCAAACCCTTTTCAATTTTGTGTTATAGCACTTTCAAGTTATTGTATTAAAAATGTAATCCCTCTAAAGGATACTTTTTGTTTCAAGCTAGACATGGGAGGGGCTATAGTGGTCATGTGACTATTTCTTTTTGTATAAGAGCACTGCAGATTGAACTGTGAGTTAGTTGGTTGGTAGGAGCTGTTCCCTGCCGGTCCCCTAGCTTGATACTTGGTGGATGAATTAAATTTTGTTTGAAACTGACTTAAGTGCTGTAATTTTGATTTTGCTTTATGCCTTTATTATTTTCCATGCTCAGTCTGCTTGTTTTTGTCTGTTGGAGCAATAAATCCAGTTATTTTGTTTTGAATCTGAATCAATGTCTGGACTCCATTTGTTCCCACATCCACATCCAGTTGCCACTCTTCCGACCATTTTGCTAGTTTATCCAGATCTCTTCTCATTCTGCCCACCCCATCTGGGTCATCTACTCTGTTGCAGATCTTGGTGTCATCTGCAAACAGACAAACCTTACCCTGCAGTCCATCTGCAATGTCACTGATGAAGATATTGAAGAGGACTAGCCCCAGGACTGATCCCTGAGGTACCCCACTTGTGACTTGCATCTCTTCTGACTGTATACCATTTACCACCACTTCTCTGTGTTCTGCCCATCAACCAGTTGTTTTTTTCCAATTGTTTAACCAGAAGAGGCACACTAAGCTGAAAGCTTGTTTACAGGTGTGACCTGGGAGCACAGGGAAGTTAAGTGACTTACTCAGGGTCACACAGTATGCAAGTGGGGGCTGTGGGGATTCAAACCCAGGTCTCCAGATTTGCAGCTCAGAGCCTTAACCCACTGCGCTATACTGCCTCCCTTTGTTTGCCACCCAGTTGACCAACTTCTGACCCATCCCAAGCCTACCCAGCTTATTAATCAATCTTCTATGTGGAACAGTATCGAAAGCTTTGCTGAAGTCAAGGTAGACGACATCAACTGCTCCCCCTTGGTCTACCACTCTGGTTACCCAGTCAAAGAAATCTATGAGATTAGTTTGACAGGAACTTCCTTTTGTAAACCCATGCTGTCTTGGATCATGTGCTCCTACGGATTCCAGGTGTTGCACTATCCTTTCTTTAAGGATTGCCTCCATAATCTTGCCCACTACTGAGGTAAGACTGACTGGTCTGTAGTTCCCTGCCTCCTCCCTGCTACCACTTTTGTGGAGCAGGATCACATGAGCCTTTCTCCAGTCTTCTGGGACCTCTCCTGTGCTCAGAGACTCACTAAACAGTTCTGATAATGGCTCTGCTAGTTCCACCTTTAGCTCCTTTAGTACCCTGGGATGTATGTCATCAGGTCCCATTGCCTTATCCACCCTGAGCTTATGGAGCTCTTGTAGGACCCTTTCTTTTGTGAAGGGAGTAGTGCACACCTCCCTCCCCCGTGTCCATGGTGCTGAGTTGAGGCCCTGCCCTACCTTCTCTTCAGTAAATACTGAGCAGAAGTATCTGTTTAGGATAGATGCTTTTACAGGGTCCTCCTCCTCACATGCCCCCTTATCCCGTTTGATCTTAGCAATACCCCCTCTGGACTTTCTCCTTTCACTAATGTATCTATAGAAAGTCTTGTCACCTTCTTTTACTGTTTGTGCTAGTGTTTCCTCGGTTTGGGCTTTTGCCTGCCTTACTGCCTTCCCTGCTTCCCTTAGGGAAGTTTGGTATGCCTCCTATCTTCATCCCGCTGCGTCTCCTTATATTTCCGGATGGCCAGCCTTTTGGCTCTGACCTTTTCTGCTATTGTTTTGAGAACCAAAGTGGTTTCCTTCTTCTTTTGCACTTCCTTTTCTCTAACACAATGGGATGTTGCTTCAAGTATTGCATCCTTAATGCTTGCCCACTTTGCATGTACCCACACCTGTATTTCTTTTTGCCAGGGCTAGCTTAACTCTGTTGGCCATCTTATCAGTCAGCTCCTCTGAAGTCCCATATTTTTGCCTTGGAATGGGATGATTTAGTTCTAGTGGCCAAATTGAACCATACCATGTGATGGTCACTGGCCCCCAGGTGACCTTCTACCTGGAGATCTGTGATCCTTTCCCTGTTAGTCAGCACTAGATCTAGGATAGCCCTGTCTCTTGTGGGTTGTTGTACCAGTTGTTTGAGGCCCTCCCCCTGCAGGGAATCCACCATATTCTCCTTGCTGTATCAGCATTTGAGATAGTGGACCACATTGTGCTGTTGAATCACCATAGAGAGTATTGTGGACTCACTGGAACTGTCATCAGCTGGTTTGATTCCTTTCTCTCAGGCAGGAGGCAGAGGGTGGTGATGGGAAATTACTCCTCCTTCCCAATACCCCTGACCTGTGGAGTTTCTCAATGCTTGATCCTGTCGCTGATGCTGTTCGCGGTATACATGCTGCCCTTGGGGAAGCTCATTAGACAGTACAGTGTAGGTTTTCACTGCTATGCAGATGGCACTCAGCTGTACATGTCTTTTGTACTGGGAACAAATGGTGCCATTGAAGTGCTGAATAAATGCCTTGCTGAAATCTAGGACTGGATGAACTCTAACTGGCTGAGGCTTAACCCCAACAAAACAGAGGTCCTTGTGATTGAGCCGGGTCGCAGGCGTAATGAGGATGCTTCTGGGACAATAACAGGCTTAGTCCTGGGATCAACCCCATTAATGGCATCCTCTAGGGTGAAAAATCTGGGCGTCGTTCTTGATGACAGGCTGACACTTGAGGCTCAGGTGTCGGCTGTCATCAAAAATGTTTTTTACCACCAGAGGAACGTCGCCCGGATTAAACCCCTAATTCCACCCAAAGACCTACTTTCACCAGTACATGCCTTTGTGACATCCAGGCTCTACTACTGTAATACTCTTTTCTGCAGGGTCAGTGGAGGGAACCTCTGCCGGCTGCAGCCGGTGCAGAATGCAGCGGCCAGGTTACTGATGGGACTGTCAAGGTCCTGTTATGTGTCCTCGGTCCTACAGGGTCTGCACTGGTTGTTGGTCAGGTGGAGGATTCTCTTCAAGGTGGGCTTGCTCACCTATAAGGCCCTATGCAGATTGGGCCCTGGCTACCTGTCAGACCTCCTTACTCCTGCTATTCAGGTATGCTCCCTCCGTTTCTCCACCAAGGGCTTCTTGGTGGTTCTGAGAACCAGGCTGAAAACCTCAAGTGATGGCTCATTCTGGGTGGCTGACCCGGTCCTCTGGAACTTGCTGCCAAGCTCTTTGAGGGAGGCTCCTTTGGTGGAAGTTTTCAAGAGGGACCTGAAGACCCATCTTTTTAATAAGGCCTTTCCTGCTGATGTATTTCAATTTGAATTAAAATTTTATTCTGATCTTTATTTATTTATTTTTTACTGTTTATTGTAGGGAAAGGAAAGGGAATATTGTTTAAGCAGGAGTAGCACACTAAGCCAAAGCTTGTTTCCAGATGTGACCTGGGAGCACAAAGAAATTAAGTGACTTGCTCAGGAGCACACAGTATGCACCTAGGCAGCTGTGGGATTCAAACCCAGGTCTGCAGATCTGTAGCTCAGAGCCTTAACCCACTGCGCTATACTGGCTCCTATATTGTATATTGCATATTTTATGTCATTTCTGTATCACCCTGTCAAATTTTTATTGTAAGGTGTCCAGAGCCTCCAGGATTGGGGACCAAACAAATCAATTTCCAAGTTTACTTACTTTCCCCCTACTTGTCCTCCAGGTACCACCAAGTCATCCTGTCTATCACCCCCCGACTGACTCAGACTCCCCCAGCGAAGTCAGGTAGCTGAGTAGCTTCCAGCAGTGCAAAGCAATTTACCGTCTGGATGGTGTAGATAGAGCTGTCATCTTTCTTGTGGCTACCCCTGCCTCTCTTCCCACTCCCACCACTCTCCACCCCCTTGAACTAGTGGGCCTCTGGAGTAGTGGGAGTGTGGGGCATGGGCTCCAGCTGAGCGGGTGACCCAGCTGAGAGATTTCTTCTCCTGCTGCTACCTGCTGAGCATGGAGCTCTGCAAAGGTCTTGCATATAGGGCAGTGCCCGTACTCCAGAGTGCAAACCTGGAGAAAAGCACCCTGCAGCAACCACAACTGCTTAGCTCCCCGCTGTACCTCATCTCCATACTGAAACTATGCTAACCCTAGACCACTGATAACAGCCTGTATTCTCTTAACTGCCTTGTGCCTTTTGACTAGAACCAGACTTGTTACTTTCTGTCCTGCTTTGCTCCTTGGTTTTCCTTTATAAATTTCTACCTTGTACCCTTATCCCATGTAGATAGTTTGAGTAAGGAAGCTACCTACCACAAGTTTACTGCCTCTCAATTCAATGTCCCAAGCACAGCTCCTGTATTCCTACCCTATATTGGTATTTAGCCAGGGATTCTAATTTTTATAGGGGACAGAATACAAGACCACAATCTTACAGCATTTGTTACGCTACAATGTCATATATCACAGCTAACTTTCCCAGTTGCTGAAGATTAGTTGATACTTCGGTGTACCCTAGATACAGAGTTGTTGGGTTCCTTAGATACTGAAAGGCAATAAAATGGGACTTCATTCTGGCAGTATTATAAAAAATGAAATTCGGTCCTATTTTCAGACACTGGATTGAACTAGTGTACAGATCTCCTTCTGCCTTGATTAAAACTAATGGCGATATTTCCCCAAAATAAGGATCAAGCAAGGAACCAGACAAGGTTGCTGTCTGTCTTGTTTCATCTTTGCACTAGTAAAAGAGCTTCTGACCTTAAGTATCCAGAACAGTAAAGACATATCTAGAATAAAAATAGGCAATACAGAACACAAAATAAGTCTATTTGCGGATGACGGACTCCTTTATATTTTAAACCCAGCAAAATCCCTGGTTGCCTTATTAAACACTATTCAACAATTTGGTAAAGTCTCAGGCTATAAGGTCAGTAGGGCCAAGTCAGTATTGGGAAACCAATGGACTCCCCTCCCTGCCTTTTCCCAAGAACTAACACTACATAACACTGCTAAAATGAAATATATTGGTAAAACAATTATAAAGAATTTACAGAAACTATTCTCTGAAAATTTCATGCCGTGGAAGAACCAGCTTTTATGAGATTTGGAAACCTAGAAGGTGCTACCACTCACTCAGATTGGCCAAACAAATGAATGTATTACCCAGACTGTACTTTCTATTTCAGGCTCTGCCAATTATGCTATATCCCCCATTTTTCAAATAGTAGAAAATGAATTTCCAAATTTCTATGGTGGTCAATCCTCCATACTTAAAAATCGATGTTAATCATGCCCAAATATTTTAAAATGTTTCACCAGGAAAGGCATACTGAGCTGAGTATCAGCTCATTTCCAGGTGCAAACATATAGGAGGGCTTGCCCTTCCTAATGTAATCCCCCTCCCAAGTCGAGAGCTTACCTGGAGCTCCTGCTGCCTCCCGATGCCTCTTGCAGCTGCTCACTCTTCGCTCCCCCAGCCAGCTCCTGGACTGCAACTAGGGCCAGGGAGCATATTGACTTTGTTGCAGTGCCCCGAGCACCTGATCCTGTGTGGCCAGTGAGCCGCTTGCTTCCTCATTCCCCCGGCCCATTCCTGGACTGCTTCCAGGGCTGGGGAGCACTCCAGACAGTTGCGGTGCCTCTGTGTGCCTGAAGAGAATGCAGTTGGTGAGCTGCACACTGTGCTACTTCCCTGCCCCCTCAAACTGCCACATGGTGAGGTGGGGAGCAGGAATAAAAGGCCGCAAGTGTTTTTCTGTGCCTCAAGTGCTGACAAGACGCATGGCAGAAGCTCTGCTTGTGGGAATCCTCTCCCCAGCCCCATCGGGCACTAGTGGGGGCTGGGGGAACCAAAATAAAATAAAACTTTACAAGGCTCCCTGACCCAATCCAAGCCTCCAGTGAGTCTGGGAGTACTGGGGAAAACATTGCACCCACAGGAACTACAAGCCCCATGATGCATTGTGGCAGGAGTGCCATTTTTTCCAGAGACTGCTCCTGCAGGGGAGCTTGTAAAACAGAGTTTCTGATGGGGCTCCTGCCCCCCCCCAAGTACCCCCTGGCCCTAGCAACCACCAGAAGGGACCAGAAGGGTCCTCTACATGCAGCCAGATGCTGTCAAGACTTTACACAATTTATGATAATGGACTTAGATGAAGAGAACTGTATAGGAGCGGCCATATTGGACGTGGTCTGCCTGAAGACAGCATTGTACCCTATTGGTAGCTGCAGTACAGCCAATCACGGCATGGAGCGCAAGACTCCTGTGGACCAATGAGGGGTCGTGATTCAAACTAGCATTCTGGGGTTGACAGTTTGACCCTGGTCGCTGGGTCTTTTCTGTGTGAGTTTTTGAAGGTAAATAATTGATTAATGACAGCTCCTACTGCTGTCACAGCCTAAAACCATTTAGTTTGTGCCAAAATGAACAAAGAACTTTAAAACCTGTTGCTAACTGCCTGGTAAATCCCAGACAAGGAGCATTTTCCTCATCTGGCCTGAACTGCTGTGTTTTGGCAACCAAGATTGCTGAGACTGCTGAAGTATTTCCTTGTGCTTGGGCAAGGTGACAAATCCACTGCCTCACCGTTCTGTTACAAGAGACTGTGATTTCTGCCAGGGGACCTGAGCTCCGAGGTCCTGCCTTCCTAACTGCTGGCCTATCCACGAGGTGGGTGAAGACAAGTCCCTCGGTGGGGTGAAGACAACTGCCTGCCTACCTTTCAAGATGGGTGAAGACAAGTCCCTCTGTGGGATGAAGAAAACTGCCTGCCTACCTGTTAAGGTGGGTGAAGACAAGTCTCTCTGTGGGGTGAAGAGGATCATTGTCCGCATCCACACCAGTTCTACCTGTTATTCTCAGTTGCCTGCATGGGGTGACGTCCCTCAACTCCTGCATCGTCTGTTCACCAAAAGGTCATGAATACTGGATTTTACCCAAAACAATAGTTTTCTAACTGTTCAGCATGCTAACTAGTTAACTTACCATCTGGGCTTCCTACATGACCTTAGCTAAGCCCACATCCACAGTTACAGCCAGGATAAACTGTATATCTACATCCGCTGGTGTAGTACATAACGCACAGCTGCAGCATCCAACCATTGCAATGGTGCTGCACCCAGTGTCTACTCGTCACAGGCCTGCAACTCCTCAGTGTGCACACAAGGTATTTGGGAGCTCCCACAGGGACTATGGGGCTAACTGGTGCACCAGTGGGGGGGAGAGGGACTGGGACAGGGAATATTGGTGTAACCCCCCCTCTAGGGACTTATCTATAGCTGCCCCACTCGTCCCTGGTTTGCTGGTCTTCGCCCCACGTTTACTCTGCCAGCATGCTGTTTCTGCCCTGCCAGGGCATAATTCCATGGTCGTGAGCTGCTGACATGCGGCCAGCACTCGCATATGCGCGTAGGAGCACTTTAAAGTTACTGACCACCACTGTAGTCCAGGAATGGGGAGGTTGACTGTGGTCTGGGTGCCCCTCCCGGTGTTCTGGGGGACTGGAGACCTAGAGGGAGAGTCAGATATAAGCCCGTAGCTGCTGCATAAGGGGGGAGGGTTAAACAGCAGGGCTTCCCAGGGGCTTATGAATATTAATGAGTGATTCCATGAATATTGATGAGTACTGCCTGCCACCTAGGGGTATGGTGTTGCAGCAGCAGCGATAGCAAAACTGCTGGGAGCCATAAAATGAGAGTGGGCTCATTTAACAGGGGACCGTTGGAGCTACAGTCCAGTGGAGTGCTGGTCTGGATAGAGTAATGTGTTGGGCTGCACCAGACCTGAAAGCGGGACAGACTGCCTAACACTGAGTGGGACTGCATGCAAACAAATGGGAGCTGACATGTTTGTGACATTTAACCCCCATGCTAGAGCCAGTCAGTGATCTAGGTGCCCAAAACTGTGAAAGAGGGACTCTTGGGGAAAAGGAAGGGACTAATTTTGGTGCCTAGATCATGCCCCAGTAAATGAGCAAGAACTATTAGTCACTACAGATATTGATTCTTGAAAGGCTTCAGCAGCCAATGGGAACGCTGGATTTTTGGCTGAAACAGTGTGGACTTTCTGGGATTCCTTCAGTCTGTACTTGGGCTCTGTACGAGTCAGGACTGTGTTGTGAGAGTGAACATTGAGCTTTAGGGGTTTCTTCAGGCCCCCATTTGGAGATTTGCCTGTCAGCAGAAGTGGATTGGAAAGGGGGAAAGAAGGAAAAAGGACTGTGCTGAGATTCTGGTTCCCCGGGTACTTGCTGCTGGATTGAATGAGAAGGGGAAAGAGAAAAAGAGACTGGACTGTGATTCTCTAGGTATGGGAAAGTTGCTTGCTATCAACGGGAGAGACTGAATGCTGCAGAAATCCTGCACTGGAAAGTTGAAATTGCTGAGAAGGCAGTGCGGATTGTCAGAGTGCCACAGTCAGGACTGGGAAGCCACTTGCTTGTGTGGGACTGTGAAAGAAATTCTGAAGAGGCAGAGCATCTCTGGTCATCAGAGTGATAGCCGGGAGCTGTGTGTATGTCCTGAGTGAACTGGAGAAATGGCTGAGAGCTGAGTCCTAGCTGCAGCTGAAGAAAAAACTGTGGACACGAGTTAACTGGACGGTGTGAAGTGGTGTGCAGGGGGCTGTTGTTTCTGGGTTTCCCCTGTTGGATTGCATCTATGCTTATTAGTGTAACCCCTAGGTGGCGCTATCCCAAGGGCTACTACCCCTGCCTGCTTGGCTAGTAGCAGGTTAAGGGGCCCTGAGTTCTGAAACGGGTGCCTCCACCCGGAGGTCACAGTTGGTAGTGGTCAAGCTAACCTGGGCACAGCCCTCCGGTACACTGTAACCCCCCTCTTTCCCCACTAGTGGTCTGAACACTGTACAATAATCACTTTCACAATACCCCTGGTACACCACACAAGTACCCACACTGTTTGCACTTACCACCAGGGCTAGTTCCTCTGGCTCAACCCTGGGAACCCCCTGTAAAACAAGGTTATGCACAGCAAATAGCAACAGTACAGTACTTTGAGCACAAACTGGAACCACGGTCAGATGACATGCGGAAAAAGTTAGATCTGATTTATTCAGGGGACTTGAATGAGGGAGGGGCAAAATCAGGTTAATTAGCTTAAAGGTTATATCAAACACGCAGTTATGCATGCACTTTGAGTCCCCCCACACAGTCACACCTCTGGGTACCCAGGTGGAGAAGAGATGGGCTAGCCAGGACTGTTGCCTGGGGTTGGCCGGTGTTGCAGCTGGTTGGGGCCCTGTGATGGAGAACACAACATGCACAGCACGCAATATCTGTAATCTGGAGCCAGAGGGCTCAGTTCATAAAGGAAATGAAACAACAAGACAATCATATGACACACTCAGAATAAGCTGTTGTTGCAGGGAGCTACCCTGGTATTTACTTACAATACCCAAGACCGGACACAGGCTGGACGAAAATCGAGACTGCAGGTGGTTGATCTGGAATGCCAGGAGAAGCAGGGCCCACACGAGTCACAGAGGCATTGTTTCTGCTCAAGCGTGGAGCAGGGGGGTGATACCCAGGCAGGTCTCTCGTCGATGGGTTCTCTGCACAGTGGGTAGTTTGGCTGGGCCAGTCTGGCAAGGCCCAGACCACATGGAGACAAATTTGGATGCAGTCCATTTTGGGCTGGATACAGCTTCCAGCAAGCAGAACACAGTTCACACAGTGGGGAGCTAACTCACGACCCATTAGCTGCTCATAGCACATTTACATGTATGGGAATTCTGCTGTACCAGGCAAAGCGCTCCCCGGTCACAATCGCAAAGTCTCTGCACACACCGGGAGCTTAGGGGTAGCTGGAATTCCTGACAGGCCGATCACATTCAGCAAAATCTTCGGTCTTCTTCAGGTTGAGCCTGGATCACTTCAGTAATTTACTTTAGTCACACAGACTTGGATTTAGTCCAAAATAATTCTCTTCTCTCCCTCTCAGGAGCAGCAGACAGATATGCAGGCCAAAAACTCAGCCTTTTCACAGTTCTCCCATGCGAATCCACTCAGGATTGCTGCTCAGAATCATTTCAGCTCCTTCTTCTTCAGCTTCCAGCTTAGATCTGCCCTAAACAGCAGGCAGCTGGGGGAAATCCCATCAGATCCAAAAGGTTTTGTTGGCTGATTTGGCTGTCAGTCAAAGCAAGAGCTCCCCCTTCAGTTGCAAAAAAGGCACCAAAAGCCTCAGACTACAGTTCCTACATATTTTGACTCCAGACAACTCCTGTAGTCCGGCTACATTTTAGGTTCCACCAGAACGGATTGGTCCAATTTGCAGTCCAGGACCAAGATAGTGGAGACAAACAAAACAGTCCTTGCTACAAAGAAAGCAGGTTAGACAAACTACATTATCATTATCACTCTAAATGATTTTCAGCAAATAGTTACATCTTTCAACAGAGCTCTCTCTCTGATTACTTATGCTGCAATCAGGCAGCTCTTAAAGAGACAGTACACAGAGGCTATACAGGCTCTGGAAATCACATTTAAACTTCTAAAATACAGGACACCAGCCTGGCAGTGAGCATTTAGGCAAGCTCAAGGAAGACTTTTTGGGAACTCCCATTTGTAGGGGGGGGTTACATTAGAACAGAGGTTAAGATTGGCAATGAACTTTTTTGGAGAAACTGCCTAAGAACATTTCTTTGCTGAGAGCTCAGTGCAGGGTCTGCAGGAGGACCCCCACCATTTGTGAGTCCTCACCCAGAGCCAGGGAGGGAATTTGCTAACCCTTCCCAAGTGGGATGTACTGTCTCAGGGGGTCACCGGATCTTGCTGGGGTGCTAGGCCACCTGTGACCCCTCGAGGAGCCGGGCTTCGGAGCCACTCCCAGGTGTTGGCCTTCTGGGGCTGGTGTTGTCTTGCCACCGTGCTCCACAATGGGCCAGAAGCGGCTGAAGGTGACAAGCAGCCAGAACCACAATCAAGGTGACCAGCTGCAAGATCCTCGAGCAAGTTCCATCCAGTCAGAGGTATCCTGGCCAGCCTGTTTTTGTTGCTTCACTAAACCAAGGAGCTCCATTTTCCCCAGTGTTAAGATCAACAAACTGTGAGTACCAAGGACCTGGTTCCTGGGAGGGGAAAGGGGAGTTTGTCTGCGTTCAGAACTAAAGTTTCTACAATTTCAGGACCCCAACAGCTGGCCAACCCGTGGTACCAATCAGGCCTGCACCTAGTGGGTACCCCTAGGGACAATACAGGGACACTGGTACCAGTGGTGGAGGGCTTGGCCTGCGGGCCCACATGTTAAACTTGCATATTGCACTGACCTTCTTTTTGCCTTCACAGCTACCCTATGTCCAGGTATCCCCTTCCCTATTCCTTATCCCATGAATAAAGCTGTGAATTTGATGTTTGAAACTGCTTTGGTACTGAAATTCATTGCATGTGCTTACTGCTGAGATATATAGTTTATGGTGGAACAAGGTATTGGGGGACACAGTGTGCAGAGTAGTTGGTTGGGGAGGTGGGTAGGCGCAGTATCCCAGGGGACTGTGCCAAGTGGATACCTAGCCCACTAACATATTACACTGGGTTGGAGGCACTGCACTATTATCATTATTTCTGGGAAGAAACCCCCAATTGTCTCCATAGTAGGACCCAGGCCCCTTGCCTGGTATCAGAGACAGCTGGCAAGGGGGGTCGCCCACTGGCATACAGAGCTGGGGCTACATTTTGAAGGCACCGCTGGGATCTCCTGTTCACCAGCCATGTCTGCACCAGGAGATCAGAGTGTTGAGACCCCTGAGGGGTCCCCGGGCCTACAACTTACTCTTCCCCAGCCTAAGTTCAAGCCTACTTAGGAGAATGAGATGAGGCTGGTGGAATAGAGTGGGGGAATGAAAATGGATTCCCAGAAGTCTTTTCTTTTGCTGGGGGTACCCCCAAGATGGTGGAGGGATTGTTGAAAAATGTGTATCCATCATAAAGAGACTGGGAAAAGTAAAAGTGCAAGGGAAAGTGTTTGATTCTGCTAGGGGTACACTGACTCTGCTGACAGAAAGCACCCACCCAATAGAAGTCAGTTGGATGCCTGGTGTATTGGTGGTGGAGGGATTGGCTTAGGCTTTGCTGGTAGTAATATTCTTTAGTGTGATCTCTCCAGGGGAGGGGTCAAGGAGTGGGATCTGTTCCTAAGGTGCCAAAATTTGAGTGACCCCAGCCTTGTTCCATACCTGTCGCCTTCGAGTTATTCTGCAAATTAAGGATGTTTTCAGGGGTAAAACTTCCCCCTGAATATTGAGGATGACTTGGAGGCCTGGATGGACGGTGCCACTCCTTTAGTCCAGGACTGGCAGTGTTATGAAGTTGAGAAGCGGAAACGATTAGTGGAGAGTTCACGGGGTCCTGCCTTAGAGGGTATACATTCTTTACAAGCCACAGATCCAAAAGCCCCAGCCCAGGTATCTCTCTCAGCTTTGGAAAGCATATTTGGGAATGCTGAAACCTGTGAGGACCTCATATGGAAGTTTAAACCCACTAGGTAGTGGAGAGGGAACTGTTGTCTGCTTTCCTAGCCTGGGTGGAGAGGACCTTGAAGAAAGTGTTTCAGAAAGAGGAAGTAGCGGCCCAAGATCTAAATCAGATCAGGTTGGAGCATGTAGTGAAGACTGCTTGTTATTCCCCTTTGTTAGTGTTACAGTTGCATTTGGCAGACAGAAAGAATAACCCCTCTCCCTATTGGGTTTTGGTACGGGAGGTCCAGGGGGGCTGAGAGAAGCAGGGTCACTGGGAGATGTATAGGGCCTCCACGGCTGTGATACAGGGGGAGCGAGATGCACCCCTTGGAGAGGTACAGGAATTAAGGACTCTGTTGAGGGAGTACAGGAATGTAGTCACCTCAGCTAAACTAGCTGGGGGTTCAGATTTGACTGAGACTCCGGGGGTGAGTGGTATCGACCCTAATGTAGGCACGACAACATTTGGTACTGGGTCCCCCACCCTGGTAATTCCCACCAACACTGGAGTTAAGGCCCAAGTGGAGGAATTAGTCTGGAGGGTAGCCAAGTTAGAGAAGGGGGGGTGTCAGTTGCTGCCCAGGGAGATGAGCGGGTGGCAGACGGGAATCATGCAGCTCAGAGTGCCCCGGTGGGATTTCCTAGGGCTTGACTGGCACCACTCAACTGGCCGTGGCCCTGGGAACCAGTCATAAGGAGGCAGTATAGCACAGTGGTTTAAGGCTCTGAGCTGCAAACCTGGAGATCTGGGTTTGAATCCCACAGCCCCCACTCATATGCTGTCTGATCTTGAACAAGTCACTTAACGTCCTTGTGCTCCCAGGTCACACCTGTAAACAAGCTTTCAGCTTAGCGTGTCTCTCCCAAGGTAAAAAAAAACAACAACCCCCCCACACATGTTATAGATGTGGGGGTGAGGGTCATATATGGAGGGGGTGTAGGGTGCCTTTAGATCGTTCATCTAACAGAGGTAGGGCACCTGCCCACACAGCCCGCAAGCAGGGAAACTATGGAAGGGCCCAGTAAAGGAGCGCACCGGAGCCCCTGACAGGTCTAGCTCCATGGCTCACATGAGAGTTTCATCTGACAGAACCAACATGACAGTGCCAGTAGATATGCTAAAGTTAGTGGGACAAACAACTGAGACTAAAATCATCATCAACGGAGTCCCCACCCACGCTGTTCTGGATAGCGGCTCCCAAGTTACCATCATTTTTAAATCCTGGTATGCTTAGCATTTACCAGACATGGAACTACAGCCGATCGAGGGACTGCACATGTGGGGCCTCAGTGAAAAGGCATACCCTTACCTCGGCTATGTCAAGGTATGGATGACGTTCCCTACTAAAGTGGCCAGAGTGAGTGAAGCTGTAGAGACCTTAGCTTTGATTTGCCCTGAAGCTAACATCTTCGATGGAGTGCCGGTATCGGTGGGCACAAATGCCCATATGTTTGGACGTCTGGCCCAGCTGTGTCATGCTCGACTGGCTGAAAGAAGAGGAGAGAAGCACCCATTGCACCCCCTGGTCCGGGAGGCTTACTGAAGGAAGGGACACTTCCCTGTTGAGGAGTCTGATGATCCCGTGAGAATAGTGTAAAGAAGGGACAGGGATGAAATTGTGCTCCTGCCAAATGTGGAATGCAACATTGCCAGTGTGACTGAAGAAGGATGTCAAGAATCAGATATTGATGTTGGATGCTCCGGGTGAACATGGATTGCCGATTGGACTGTTAGTCAAGCCCGGCACTCTGCCCGCCAGAGCGCATGCGTATGTTCGAAGGGTGACTGTGCAAGTGAAGACTGTCATGGATAAGGAGGTAGTGGCGCAGAAAGGACGCACACTGGCTCAGTTACATTGCGCCGACATGGCAGTGCACACCAGTGCAATGAGCAGAGGTGCTCCAGTGGGACTTGATCCAGAATTGTTTGATATGAGTGACTCCCTTATCCCGGAGGAACTGAAAGAGAGAGTGAGGGAAAAACTGGCTGCTCGGATGAATGTTTTCTCCCTGCATGAATGGGATGTAGGGTGTGCAAGTGGGACAGCAGCATCGGATACGACTCACTGATGACAAGCCTTTTTGAGAGTGGTCAAGGCAACTGGCCCCAGCTGATATCAATGACATCCGGCGGTACTTGCAGGAGATGCTAGATGCGGGGATTATTCAAGAATCCAGGAGCCGCTATGCGTCGCCCATTGTGGTGGTAAGAAAGAAGAGTGGGGCCATACGAATGTGCGTATACTACCGCACCCTGAATAAGCGAACGGTGCAGGATCAATACACTATGCCCAGAGTGCAGGATGCACTGGACTGTTTGAATGGATGCCAGTGGTTCTCAGTTTTGGATTTATGGAGTGGCTACTACCAAATCCCGATGGCCCCTCAGGACTGGGGGAAGACGACTTTTATATGTCCCCTTGGGATTTTACAAGTTCCTGAGGATGCCCCAAGGGATTTCTGGCACTCCTGCCACCTTTCAGCACCTGATGGAGAAGGCTGTTGGGAATATGAACTTGCTGGAGTGCTTGGCCAAACTGGATGACATCATCATGTTCAGGAAAACCTTGGAGGAGCACGAGGCCTGTCTGATGAAAGTGTTGGACCATCTGGAAGAGTTTGGACTGAAGCTGTCCATCGATAAATGCCAGTTCTTCCGGACCTCAGTTAAGTATGTGGGGCATATCGTCTCAGAGAAAGGTATACAGACTTACCCCAGCAAGGTTGAGGCCCTTATCACCTGGTCTAAGCCATGCACCCTGACGGAACTACAGTGGTTACTGGGTTTCTGCAGCTATTACAGAAGATTTGTGAAGGACTATACCTGGGTGGTGCGGCCCCTTCTGAACCTGTTACAAGGGTACCCACCCACAAATAAAAGTAAGAAAACTGCCATGCTTGGGGAATCGGCAAAACCCACCAGTTATTATTGCCCATCTGAACCATGTGGCAAGAGGTGGAATGGGGATTGTGATAGAGTTTTTGAGGACATCATCTACTGTTTGACCCATGCCCCATTGCTGGCTTATGCGGACCCACAGAAACTCTATGTACCTCATACCGATGCCAGTTTTAGTGGAGGCTGTGTTGTATCAAGAACACCCTGAAGGTTTATGTCCAGTTGCATTTGCCAGTCAGAACTTAAACCATTCAGAGCAGAGGTATCTTGTCCATAAGTTAGAGTTCCTGGCATTGAAGTGGACCATAGTTGATCAGTTCCATGACTATTTGTATGGGGCCAATCTCACTGTGAAGATGGATAATAATCCACTTACCTACGTGCAGACCACTGCCAAGCTGGACACAACTGGTCATAGATGGCTGTCAGCTTTGTTCACCTATGATTACTGCGTGGAGTACCACCCAGGCCTAAACCATATAGATACAGATGCTTTGTCAAGGCGGCCCCAAACCTGTAATGATGAGAGCTCCAACTGGGTACACATTTCGGAACAAGTGGTAAAGACCTTCTGCAAGAAGCATGCCAGTGAAGAGATTTTTCCCCACTGAGGATATCCACTGCTTGGTAGACTGTTTGGGGGCTCAGGAGACTGTCTTCCAGTTGCCTATTGTCAGCTGGCCACCTTAGATGTCAGATCCCTCCTGCAATTAACTACCCAAGACCTGCAATGAAATCAAAGGGCCAGCCCAGTCACTGGGCAGATCATGAGAGTGCTGAGACAGCAGGGGAGTCAGGAGCAAGTGGATGCCATCTACCCCCGGCACAGCTCCTGCTATGTGAGTGGCCTAAGCATGTGGTTAAAGAAGGGCTTGCTGTACAGAGAGGTCCAGGTCCAGCAGGGGGCCCTTTGAGAGCAATTGATACTCCCGGAGAAGCATGTTAAGACTGTGTTGAAGGATCTACATGATGACATGGAACACTTGGGCACTGAATGCACTTTGGACCTGGTTAAGATTCAATTTTATTGGCCAAAGATGGGGGCAGATGTTGCAGTGTATTGCAAAACTGAATGAGATGTATAAAGTGGAAGACGCTTCCCCAGAGGGTTGCTCCATTAGTCAGTATCAAAACTAGTGGCCCTATGGAATTGGTATGCATAGACTTCCTTACGTTGGAGCCTGACTCATGCAATATCTCTAACGTTTTAGTTGTTACTGACCATTCCACCCAATATGCTCAAGCTTACCCCACCAAGGATCAGCGAGCTTCCACTGTGGCCAAAATATTGGTGGAGAAGTTTTTCGTGCACTACAGTACCCCCAAGAGGATTCACTCAGATCAGGACCATGATTTTGAGAGCCGGCTCTTCAAAGAACTATTGTTGTTGTGGGGCATCAGGAAGTCCTGGACCACGCCTTAACATCCCCAAGTTGACCCTCAACCTGAAAGATTCAACAGGACCCTGTTAAATATGCTGGGCACCTTGGATCCCCAGGACAAGCGCACATGGAGTCAGCAGGTGAGCACTCTGGTCCACGCCTATAACTGCTCACGAAATGACGCTACGGGATCCTCTCCCTTTCAGCTCATGTTTGGGAGGGAAGCCCGTCTGCTGGTGGACCTGTGTTATTGGATCTCCTTGGATGGACTGGGAGCAGAAGACTATCTGCAGTATGTGAAAAACCTGAAACAGCAACTAGATGATGCATACTGTCTCACTTCAGAAATGGCCACTAAAAGGAACCAGGTGAATAAGGAATGCTATGATAAAAAATTGCAAGACCAAGGCTTAGAAGCAGGTGACAGAGTGCTACTACGCCAGCTGAGCATACCAGGAAAGCATAAGATAACCGACAGATGGGGAGACACCCCATATGTTATAGTGGAGAAGCTTACAGGCCTACACGTGTACAAGATTTGACCTGAGGGAGAGACTCATAGGCGCAAAGTTATTCATCGTAACCACCTGCTACCTATTGGTGACAAAGTAGTAAATGCCAAAGAAGCTGTGACAGATCCTTCATCACCCCACCACTCAAGATGCTGCATGCAGAAGACAGAGGTGAAGAGACAGTGATGCCATGGGGGCTGGGCCTGCCCATGGTGGGGAGGATTCAGATGATGGAGACACCAAAGATGAGTCTGAAGGGGAGAATGGTGAGACCCCATGTAGTCATTTCCCTACTCGGGAGTTGGCCAGGTTATTTCAGGGATAACCCCTGACAAGGGATTCACCTAGAAGACAGGGTAGGGTCGGGGAGCCTGTTCCGACCGTGCCCTTCCGGGGGAACACTCCAGACTTGAATACTGGTCCAGCTGAGCTGCTTGAGTGGTACTGGAGCAACTCCCCTTCAGATATGCCCAGGGAATGGTCACAGGATGATTCTGAGGATCAGGAAGGTGAGGGGGAAGATGCATCTTTTGGAGGGCCTACATTGGAACCAAACATGGATCCGACTGTGCCCTTTGAAGGAGCCAAGGTTAGTCGCCCTAGAGCTGTGCCTGATATTAGCAAACTGTTGGAGTCATTCACCCCACTAGCTGAGGAACAGGAGGAGGGTGAAGAGGAAGAGGAACTTGCCACTGACCCAGGGGTAAGTAGGGGTGCCGATATTCAGGCAACCCCTCATAGGACAGGGAGGACGACAAGGCCTGTCCTTAAATTGACATATGATGGCCCTGGGGTTCCTACAGATGTACCTTTGTGTGCAGTGCATAAGGGAGTGTGCAGTACTCCTAGGTCCCTACAGATGGTGGTTATGTGCCCTGCTGATGCTAAACCCCCTTGGTCTGAGGAAAAGGTGGCCAGAAGAAAAAGAGGGAGGTGAACAGGGTACCTAGCAGTTTTGAGGGGAAAGAAGTGTACTCTGTGGGACTTTCGTACCTGATGGCTGATGGGTCAATCTGATGGGTGCCACTTTTCATGTAACCAAAGGGCTTAAACAAGGGAAAACAATTTGCTAAGATGTATATCATGATATGTGTTTGTATGCTCTTATGTTTATTACATACTAGATAAGAACCAAGTGTATAGTTAGAAATGTTCTTCATGTTCGATGTTTCCATTGGGTGTTTTCCCTTATGCTTGTGGAAGACAAGCATTTCAAGGGGTGGAAGAGTGTAACCCCACCGGGGCTTACCTGTAGTTGCCCCATTTGTCCCTGGTTTGCTGGTCTTTCCCCTATGTTTTCTCTGCCAGCATGCTGTTTCTGCCCTACCAGGGCATAATTCCATGGTCGCGAGCTGCCGGCATGTTGTTTTGGCCGGCATTTGCATATGTGCCTAGGAATGCTCTAAAGTTATCGACCGCCGCTGCAGTCCAGAAACAGGGAGATTGACTGTGGTCCAGGTGCCCCTCCCAGTGTTCTGGGGGACTAGAGACCTAAAGGGGGGTCAGGCATAAGCCCGTAGCTGCTGCACAAGAGGGGTTTAAACAGCGGGGCTGCTTGGGGGCTTATGAATATTAATGAGCAGCCCATTGAATATCGATGAGTGCTGCCTGCCAACTAGGGGTATGGTGTTGTGGCGGCAGTGATAGCAAAACTGCTGGGAGCCATAAACTGACAGTGGACTTGTTTAACAGGGGACCATTGGAGATACATTCTGGTGGGGTGCTGGTCCAGATAGAATAATGTGTTGGGCTGCACCAGACCTGAAAGGGGAAGAGACGGCCTAAGACTGAGTGAGACTCCATGCAAACAAATGGGAGCTGACATGTTTGTGACATTTGACCCCCATGTTACAGCCAATCAGTGATCTAGGCACCTAAAACTGACAGAGGGACTCCTGAGAAAAGGAGGGGACTAATTCTGGTGCCTTGATCATGCCCCAATAAATGAGCAGGAAATATTGATCACTATGGATATTGATTATTGAAAGGCTTCAACAGCCAATGAGAATGCAGGATTCTCAGCTTCAGTATGTGGTTGGGCTCTGTACGAGTCAGGACTGTGCTGTGAGATTGGACATTGAGCTTTAGGGGCTTCTTCAGGCCACCATTTGGAGAGTTGTCTGTCAGCAGAAGTTGATTGGAAAGAGGGGAAAGAAGGAAAAAGGACTGTGCTGAGATTCTGGTTCCCCGGGTACTTGCTGCTGGATTGAATGAGAAGGGGAAAGAGAGAAAGAGACTGGACTGTGATTCCCCAGGTATGGAAAAGTTGCTTGCTATCAATGGGAGAGACTGAATGCCGCAGAAACCCTGCATTGGAAAGTCGAAATTGCTGAGAAAGCTGTGTGGATTGTCAAAGTACCAGTCAGGACTGGGAAGCCATTTGCCTATGTGGGACTGTGAAAGAAACTCTGAAGAGACAGAGAATCTCTGGTTGTCAGGGTGCTAGCCAGGAGCTGTGTGTATGTCCTGAGTGAACTGGTAAAAGTGACTGAGAGCTGAGTCCTAGCTGCAGCCAAAGAAAAGGTTGTGGACACTAGAGGGTGTGAAGTAGTGTGCAGGGGACTGTTGTTTCTGGGTTCCCCCCGTTGGACTGCACCCTCACTTATTGAAACAGAGGCTAGCACCCACGAAGACTGACACTGGACTTTATTGGAGAACCTGCCTAAGAACAATTATTTTCTGAGAGCTCAGTGCAGGGACTGCAGGAGGACCCCCACCATTAGGGAGTCCTCACCCAGAGCCAGGGAGGGAACTTGCTAACCTCTCCCAAGTGGGACTCACTGTTTCAGGGGGTCACTGGTGCTTGCTGGGGTGCTAGGTCACCTGTGACCCGTCAGAAGAGCCGGGCTGTGGAGCCACTCCTGAGTCTGGGTCTTCTGGGGCTGGTGTTGTCTTGCCACCATGCTCTTCAATGGTCCAGAAGCGGCTGAAGGTGACAAACGGCCAGAACCATAATCAATGTGACCAGCTGCAAGATCCTCGAGCAAGTTCTATCCAGACGGAGGGATCCTGGCCAGCCTGTTGTTATTGCTGCACTAAACCCAAGGAGCTCCATTTTCCCCGGTGCTGACATCAACAAACTATGAGTACCAAGGTCCTGGTTCCTGGGAGGGGAAAGGGGAATTTGTCTGCGTTCAGAACTAAAGTTTCTACGATTTCAGGACAACAACAGCCAGCTAACCCATGGCACTGATCAGGTCTGCACCTAGTGAGTACCTCTAGGGACAGTATAGGGACACTGGTCAAGGGGAAGGGACTGGTCTGCGGGCCCACATGTTAAAGTTGCATATTGCACTAACCTTTTTGCCTTCACAGCTACCCTATGTCCAGGTATCCCCTTCCCTATTCCTTACCCCATGAATAAAGCTGTGAATTTGTTGTTTGAAACTGCTGTGGTACTGAAATTCATTGCATGTGCTTACTGCTGAGATATATAGTTTATGGTGGAACAAGGCATTGGGGGACACAGTGTGCAGGGTGGTTGGTTGGGGAGGTGGGTAGGCACAGTATCCCAGGGGGCTGTGCCAAACGGATACCCGGCCCACTAACAGTTTGCTCTAGGTGGAGGCACCACGCTATTATCATTATTTCTGGGAACGAACCCCCAGTTGTCGCTGTAGCAGGCCCCAGGCCCCTTGCCTGGTATCAGAGACAATTTGCAAGGGGGGTAGCCCACTGGCATACGGCGCCGGGGCTACACTGGATTGTAATGCACTGTGGTATCTGATTCTTTTGCCTGATTACAGTATTTATTATAAGCTTGTTGTTGAGTTTTACTATCCTTTGCTCCCCTTGTTCCTTACCTCATTATCCAGACCCCAAAATAAACCCGTATTTGTTTTCCTGCAATACATGAAGTATTTGCTTTATTGTGTAGTGTAATATTTGCATGCTTAGAGTGATAAGTTGGGAGGAGATTGTGTATTGTTCTACTTGTCACCAAGGGAGGGGGAGCTGTATTTCATTTCCTGTGGGGAAGCATCCTGGCAGTACGGTGCTATAAGGATCCCCACAGGTGGAGGCACCACGCCATTTGCCAAGCCAATTATAACCACAAACTCAGGCGCCAACCTATATCCCTTAGGCAGCACCACTTGCAGGTCGGTATGCATATAGAAGGGCAAGTGTGGTTACACTAATTTTCAGGTATATTATATAGCAGCTCAAATAGATTGGGCACCACGGGCAGACCGGACTGACCATTGGCCTCTTTCTGCCATCACTGTCTAGGTTTCTGTGTTTCTAAATTGTAGCAACAGAAGCTTGGTTCCAACATGAATTTCTCACATAATAAAGAACCAGAACAACAGATACATCCATATTCAAGTCTAGGTCTTATTTTAGACTCTGTTTACTACAGACAAAAGAAAAATCCAAAATTAAGCATTCCCACTGAAACTTCTTGGCAAAGCTTGGGAAACAACCCATCTACTTAAATGGGCCCTCATAATCACCAGAAGTTTTCCAGTATATCTCAATTTTAATTTCTGTCCGTCAGTGATTGATAAATGCTTCAGTACCTGGTCCAAGCACAGAATTCCTTCCATTTTGGGTTATTTCCCAAATGATAGTTTAACGTCTTTTAAGCAACTCAGAGAAAAACGTAACCTCCATATTAAATTATGTTTAGGTATTTACAACTCAGAGACAATATGAGACTATATTTTGGAAAATTTGCGTTCAACAGAAATCTCTTCAGCTTTTCCAACTGAGGTCCTTTTGATTTCAGAACAACCTAAGACCGAACTAATGTCTAAAATATATAACATTATCATAGAAGTCAGCACCCCTGACCTTATTCAACTAAGGGACAAATGGGAATCTCATTTAAATCATAAAATGTAAGATGTTCTATGGCAATGGTGTTTGTGGGCCATGCACTAGCATTACTTGAATGCGACAGATCCAATTTAACATTCTTCACTGGACATGTCATATACAAAGTAGATTAAACAAAACAATTTCAGGGATAACTGATGCTTGTTCAGGGTGCATTAAACAAACAGGAACCTTGTTTCACATGCTGGTCATATCGCATGTGACATGATCAAATTCTTTGGAAACGAATACTTCAAATAATAAAGCAAGTTATGAATCTCACCCTGAATTTGAATGTGCAAGACCTTCTGATTTGCTCTAACATATTTATATTCTTTTTTTGTTTATGCCCCCTTTCTCTCACCGCAGCTAATCACTCCCTCTGGTCTCCCCAAGGCACTCACCTGGGCTCCGCCAACTCCTCTCGTTGCCATACTCCATTCTGCCTAGGTTTGCCCTCAGGTGGGGAAAGGGAGCATCCCCATTTCAATCCCCTCACCTGCTTTATGTCTTCATCAGTCAGGCAATCGAGATCGCTCAGAGTCAGTCGTCGCCATCCAGTGATGCCGGGGGCCATTGTCGAGTTAGCTGCGGGGCTTTTTTCCTGGTTTTTCTCCCTGTTCCCCAGAGGAGCCAATGTGCTAGGAGGACCAAGGAGTGCATGCTGCAGAACTCAGCTGACATCCTCCCCTTCCATGCTGTGCCACCCCTGCTGCAGCTCCACCCATGGTCACCCAGGTGGCGGTATTGCAGTGGGGGATGGCAATCCCTCCCTCAGGAGGAGAGGAGCGTCTCCTGGGATGCTCTGTCTACCTCCCCCTGCTGATCTTCTGATGACCCTGGTTCACTCCCAAACCTGGGTCGCTGGTGCCGTGAGTGGTAGCTTTACCATTGTGCTGGTGGGCCAGCTCTGATTTGCTCAAACATATTTGATCTCCTGTAAGAAACACCTAAACAAAAATGAACTGTGATAGCTCTGATAAATGTAAAGAAATGAGTATTGATGAAAGAGAAGGATTAAGATGTACCAAACATAGAAATGTGGTTAAACCTGATAATCCGTGCACTAAAAGTAGAAATGATAGATTATTACACAAAAGGTGATTTTAATACTTTTGACAGATCATCGTCTCCCTTTGATAACTGGCTAAAAAAATCACAGACCATCCTAAATTTAAACATCAGCCCTTATAAGGTTGTATTTATTTTATTCTGTATTTTTCCATGTATCTGGTCCTGTCTGCGTAAGTGTAGCCCACACACAGTGTGCCAGTGGGCTGCTACCCCTGCCTGTTGGCTCTCTAACAGGTTAAGGGTCCTGGGTCCTGTTACGGTGGTGTTCGGGGGTTCTATACCAAAGATAATAAAAATAGCGCAGTGCCTCCACCCAGAGAAAAATAGAAGTGGGTCAGGTGACTGGCTGGTACAGCTCCCTGGGATGCTGCACCTACCCACCTCCCCTACCAACCACCCCACACTCTGAATACCCAACCGTTCAATAACACAATAAACCATGAACAGTAGTGATTTGACAGACTCAGAGAATTTCTGCACACACAATTTCAAATGATAAATCACAGCTTTATTGGGGGTAGGGACTAGGGAAGGGTTATCGGCACAAAGGATGGCTGTGAATAAAAAGATGGCTAGAGAGAACAAGTGACAATAGAAATATGGATCCATAGGCCAAGCCCACCCCCAGAGGCCCACCCCCACTGGTACCATTGTCTACCCTGATATTTCTTAGGGGTACCCACAAGGAGCAGGCCTGTTCCTTACTATGGGTTGGTCGGCTGTTGGGGCCCTGATGAAATAGTATAATTATTTGGGAAAGCAATTAAATCCCTTTTACACTCCCTTGTTTGATTTCCAGGAGCTAGGTCCCGAGTACTCACGGTTTTGCAGAACTCAGCTACGCTTGGGTTGATTGCCTCCAGATGTCCAGGAACACTGCACTTTGTGCTGCAATGGGCGGATGGAATCTTGCTCGAGGATCTCACAGCTTGTCCCCTTGATTAGAGGTCTGTCCGCTTGTCACCTTCGGCCGCTTCTGGCCCATTGCAGAGCTCTGTGGGAGGACAGCACCAGCCCCAGAAGGCCCAGACCTGGGAGTGGCTCTACAGCTGAACACCCCACAATGGGTCACAGGTGCCCTAGCACCCCAGCAAGTGCCGGTGACTTCCTGAGACAGCAAGTCCCACTTGGAAGGGGTTAGCTGATTCCCCTATCTGGCTCTGGGTGAGAACTCCCGAATGGTGAGAGTCCTGCAGTCCCGGCACTGAGTTCAAAACCAGCAGAAATCACAGGCAGTTGCTGATGAAAGTTCAGTGCCAGTTGGAGTGGGTGCCAGCCCTAGATCAGTGAAGCACAGGTGCAGTCAATAAGGGGGATCCAAACACAACAGGGCCCTGCACACCAGTCCACACTTAACAGTTAGAAAATGTCCACAACCTTTTCTTCAGCTGTAGCTGGGACACAGCTCTCAGTCACTTCAACCAGTTCACGCAGGAAATGTACAGCATCTGGCTAGCACCCCGATGTTCAGAGATGCTTTGCCTCTTCAGAATCACAATCACAGTCCCACATAGGTAAAATGAACTCTCAGCAACAACTGAAGCACTCAGACAGAACAGATCAGGCCTCTCAGGTCAATTCAGCCCACCAGCACAGGGTTTCTGCAGCACTTATCCTCTCCAAAATAATCAGACAGCTCACAGTACCTGGGGAATCAAGGTATCAGTTCAGTTTCTCACTCTCTTTCTGCTGATCCTTTCCTGAACACAACAATCCCCTCTAGAGACCTGGGAAAGGCCTCTCCGGTCCATATCCATTCCCACTGGAGACCTCTGACTTGTCCAGAGCCTGGGAATAGACTGAAAGAATGAGTCCACTGAGTTTCACTCGAGAATCCACGGTTCTGATTGGCTGATAGAGCCTATCAATTATCCATAACCATTGAGATCAATATGTCTAGGTGGCTTATTGGGGCATGATTTAGGCACCCGAATTAGTCCCCTCCTTTTCCCAGGAGTCCTTTGGCATGGACTTTGGGTGCCTAAAGAGCTAATTGGCTGTTGTTTGGGGGTCACAGTGTCTCAAACAAGGCTGCTCCCATTCAGTCCTGTGCAGTCCAACACAGTTCCCCACCTATTAAGCCCTAGTGCAGCCAAACAACTACCATTATTTCATAGAAAACCCCACTGTGGTATAGCCCCTTTTGTGCCCTTCTAAGCTACCCCACATCTGACCAGTTGTGCCCACCAGCTTTACTGGTGTAACCCCCCCTAACAAATGGGGGTCACTGAAAAGCCTTCCTTAGGTGAGTCTAAATGCCCGCAGCCTGGTTGGTGTTCGTCGATAAAGCCATTTGAATGTGATTGCCAGAGAGTGCTTTTAAAGCCTCCAAGTACTGTCTTTTTAAGAGCTGCTCAATTGCAGGATAATTAATCTGGATGGGGGGGGTCTGTGTGTTTTCGTGCTCGAGTTCTGCTTCAGTTGCTGAATAATCGCTCCGTTTCTGCCGTCGCTAGTGGCACTGGGGGAGCACTGTTAAAAGGTGTAATTATTTGCTGCACATTTGCTAGAGTGGAAATGATAACGTAAGTTGCTCTAACCTGCCTTTCTTGTAGCAAGGACTGTTCTGTGTAGCGCCACCGTTTTGGTCCCGGACTGCCGAATGGGACCAATCAGTAGTTGGGACTCTCAAATGGAGCCTACTGAAGTGGGACTGTGTGGTGCCAGACTCTGGGAATTGTAGTTTTAGACTGTTGACGCCTTTTTGCACCTATAGAGGGAGCCTGTTGTGACTGACAAGAGGATCATCCAACCAAACCATTTGGATCAGAGGGAAATTTCCCAGCTGCCTGAGCACAGGGGCAGAACTGAGATGCAGCTGGAAGAGTGAGCAGCTCGTGGAGCTGCTGCCCCACAGGGTAGCGTGGGGACTTGGCGGAAGGCTGAGTCTGGCCTTCCTGCTTCCAGCTCTCCTGCATGGAGAGAAAGAGAGAGAAATGGATAGTTCTATTTCAGACCATGTCTCCGAACATTTTGTTGTGCCCCGAGTTATGGGCACGACGAGCAGAGAAGGACTGAAAGCCAGATTCGAGTTGGAAGCTGAGAGAGAAGGAGCTCTGTGTGTTCGAGCGGCCGTTTCGGCGTAGTTCACATGAGAGAACCGTGGAAGGCCTTACTTCTGGCCTACTAGCCTGCTTTCTGCCCAGAGAGGGAGAAGAGGACTTTTTCAGACTGAATCTGAATTTGTAGAGAACGAAGCAAGCTGTTGATTTATAACCAGGCTCACCCTGTAGAAGACCGAAGATTCTGCTGAATGAGATCAGCTTGTCAGGAACTTTAGCTACTGTAGTGCTCCCAGGTTTAGCAGTGATTTTGCGATCGGGACTGAGGAGTCACTTGCCTGGTACAGTAAACTTTCTTTACATGTGAATGTGCTGTGTGCTGGAAGGGGATTGCGATCGGATCCCCCCCCTTGCTGTAAACTGTGTGCTGATTGCTGGAAGCTGTTCCCAGCTGCATCAGACTGAATTCGCTTGTTTTCATCTGCTGTTGAGCCCTGCCACGAGGGTCTTGTCTTGCTACCCTGCTCCTTCTGGCAATCCAGAACATGCATCATCCCTCCTGTGTTCGGCCTGGGTACTGTGAGTAGTTATCAGGGTAGCTCTCTGCAACTTTTCTTGAATCAAAGTGTGTCATCTGATTGTCTTGTGCTTTCTTTCCACGAACTGAGCCCTCTGGCTCCGGATTACAAATTGTGTGTGTGCATGTTATTTTTCCATCACAGGGCCCCACCCAGCTGCGACGCCGGCCTTTCCTGGGCAACATCCTGGCTAACCCATCTGCCTTTCACCTGGGTACCCAATGTGTGTGTGACAGTGTGGGGGGATTCTGTACTGCATGCATAACAGTGTGATCATTATAGAGAGTAAGCTAATTAACCTGATTGCCCCTATCCTTGTTAAACCCCCCCGAATAAATCAGATCTTACTGTTTCTGCATTTAAACTGACTGTGGTTACCGTTTGTATTGGGGGTACTGTACCATTGTCATTTGTGCTGCCTAACTTTGTTTTACAGAGGGTCCTCAGGGTCGAACTGGAGAAATCCGCCCTGGTAGAGAGTGTCAGTTGTGAAGGTACTCACTGTGTATTGTGTGGGCCACTAGTGGGAACTGAGAGGGGTCACAGTGTCCCAGAGGGCTGTGCCCAAGCTAGTTTTCCCACTACCACTCCTGACCTCTGGGTGGAGGCACCCGTCACCGAACCTAGGCCCCTTAACCTGCTACTAGCTAAGCAGGCAGGGGTGGTGGCCCTTGGGATAGCGCTACCTAGGGGTTACACAGGTGCTGCTGCTGAAACACTATCCCCCTAGGCAGCAAGCAACACCTCATTAATATGCATGGAGCCCTCATTAATATTCATAAGCCCTGAATGCCCCCTTGTTCAAACTTTAATTTTAAATGTTACTGGGACTTCTGCGCAGTCCCACTGAAGTCACCGGCCCCCATTGAAGTGGAATGGGGCACTGGGACCACGGCTACACACCCTGCCCACCCGCAAATCGGGCGGTCAGCACATCAATGCGCCCTGCAGGGCATGCACGATCCACGTTATCTCTGATGAGCAGGGCAACAGCGGGGGATTGCGACCCCAGACTCCAGGCCCAAACAGGGGCAAACAAATGACAAGGACACAAAATAGGCACCCAGGGTCAGAAACAAAGGAGTCTGGAGCACAGAAGGACACCAGAGGAATGGAGGAAAATGAGACAGGGTGTAACAAGTCAGGTAAGCCCCCAAAGGGGGGTTACATAAGTTTTGCCTCCAGCTTTTTCAAAAAATTCACTTACTTGTATTCTTTCATTTATTTATTTAGTTGAAAATTGGTAACCAGGAAAGGCACACTGAGCCAAGGCTCATTTACAGGTATGATCTGGGGAAAATCCCCAAATAAGAAGTTTTCACTTAAAACAGTAAGGGGGGAATAGGTCTCAGCGAAGGGGAGAGGCTGCCTGGGGAAGGAGAGATGTGGGAGAGTGACTTCATTTTATAAACATGCTAGCTAGGTCTAATCACATTCCATTATGATGATGTTTCCTGAGATCTTTGGTCAAAACGTTGAAAAAGTAAAACAAACAAAAGAAAAGTCAGGGAGGAGGCCTGCGACCACATCTGGAACCTCCTCAGATCTCCAGCTGTACGGTCAAACTTCACACCCTGCATCCCTTTACTGCCTTGGCCCAAGGTGTCTCCACCAGGTGGGCATCTCTTCTATGTATAGGCCTTTGGCTAAGACTTGCTCCACCTCTGTTAAGCCCTTGGCTACAGCCTCAGCTTCCAAATGGGTTATGTTGGTGGAAGGGACAGGCACAACAGCTTGTGCCTCCCCCCCCTTCGTCAGTGGGCCACAACCCAGGGTATTGTCAGTGGGGTCCAGGTTGGTTGTTATCTCAGGACCCAGAATGGCATGATCATAGCATGACTCACACATTTTTACAATCCACACTTTTGTAGCATGATTGAAACAGTGATCATAATACACCAGAGTTGTCGCAATTGGCAGCAACCTGCCACAGCCTGCACCTGGGCATCCCAGAAACTTTTCCAATGCTTAGCTCTCCCATTGGAGTCCTAGAGCCCTCATTTGCTGATGAAACAACCATGGTTTTAGTTGGGGACTGGGTCCATACTGCATATTATCTTGGTGGTCCTCGTTCCCTGATATTTCCTGACTTCCACTTTCTGCAAACAATTCAATAAAGTTCAGAGCGTCTATACCAGCATGCACACCAGAGGTTTGGCACAGTTACCGGAAAAATTAATTTTACTTTGTTTCAGTGACACATTTTCTGTGCCGGCTCCCTTCTGTTTATGTTAGATAATCCTAGAACAAATAAATAAAATACAAAATAAAATCCCTGGAGGATGGATTTTTTTAGTAGCGTCCTTAAAATGGTGCATGGATTACATTTTGGCGCCATCCAGTGTGTGCTGCCTCTAATTGCAGGAAAGAGAAACTTCATTCTTTAGCGTTACAATTTTACATTTCACTAGTCTACGCACATACTGGTTTTCTGCTGTGTTCAGTTGTGAACTCCGTCATATTTATAACTTTGAAATCTAATTTATAATTTGACCTCATTTAGTACCTGTTCAAGATTAGCAGTATATATGGTGACACGTGTTGTGACACTGCTCTACACCTCTATTTGGTTTAGAAGAGATCATCATCCCCTAGTTTAATCTCTTTACTGGAGATCTGTAAATGACATCGGAATACCTTTGAATAATACAGGTAGGAACTCTGAGAAATAAATAGACTAATGCTGCACTCTCTATGCAAGTTTTAAAGAGCTGGTGAGACGTTCAGGAGAACTTTAACAAAACAGAATATTTAGGCACTGTCCAGCTTGTATTTCCCATTAGTTATGTATTCCTCCTCCCATTTTTTGATAGTGAGGTCATTTACATGAAAACAGGATCTTTGCTCCTAAAGAGTTCATCTATTTCTGCTGCTTTCTCCATACCCCGAAATCATAGAGCACTGCTTGTGACCTCACAGTTACTCCCATGACAACAGATTGTGATGTCACAACAGAGGATTATGACTTGAAGTAAGGAGTAAGCTACAGAGGCAGATGAACTCAAAATGAGCTATAAGGGACAACAATTATATATTCATACACATTCTTTAGTAATAAATTATGGGAAGGAGAAATATATAAAATATAAAACGAATGCAAGCAGAATTGTACCTAATTATTGTGTTTTTTTTAAGTTTTCTTTGAGGCGTCGGTAGCTCTTTAAGGCAGTGAGAACTACAGCAGTATCATAACAAATGTTGCCACCATATATACTGCTTATTTTGAACAGGTACTAAATGTGGTCAGATTATAAGTCAGATTTCAATGTTATAAATATAGTGGAGCTGACAACTGAATGCAGTAGAAAACTAGTATGTGCACAGACTAGTGAAATGTAAAAATGTAACACTAAAGAATGAAGTTTCCCTTTCCTGCAGTTAGAGGCAGCAGACACTGGGTGGCGCCAAAGTGTAATCCACGCACCATTTTAAGGAACTCCCCATTATATGGAAACATGAAGTGTGTATATAAAATACTGAATTTACAAAAATATTAAGTGAAGTATGGTTTAATTAAGTTTGGAATAGTGCCTTATAGTGTGATCAAATTTAATCTAGCCAAGATTTACAATACAGCTATAAGGAATATATTTTTCATTTAATGATGGACATATAATTGAAAATATCCTGATTATTTTGAATATTAGAGCCTAATCCCTGAAGAAGCCTCATTGGTGAAACGTTGGGTTGTTCAGCATCTAAGGTTATGCATTTGAAATAAAGCAAGAAACTGAAGAAGCTTTTGCATGTGATTGACTCTACTTTATATTTGACTTTCATTTCACAGCAGGGATTGGGTCAGTTGGGTACCATTTGATTGCTAGAGATTTATACATTTGTGTACAGGAATCAGGCAAGGATGAGGGCAATGGTCGCAATGCTTTCATGCATATCTATGCACAGAGAGATTATGCAGCGTTAAAGGAATAATGCATGACAGGGTGTGTATCATGCTGGGATAACATTTGGGATAAAGTGACTACTTTTAAATATCTTGGAATCACCTTTGATCAAGGCCTAACCTTTGCAACCCACATTGATAAGACAGCGAAAGTGGCAAATCAGAGCATTGGTACCCTGTACCGGAACCGACAGTTCCTCACCCAATCTGCACTAAGGATTGCTATTCAAAGCTCTGTCATCTCAATCATTGACTATGGCTTAATTATTTATGGGTCTGCCTCAACCACCTCTCTTAGGCGCATTACAACCTCCCTTAACAAGGCCTGTCGACTGCTCACTGGTGCTCATAGACGCACTCACACATGTGAGCTCTGCACTGAAACTGGGTGGTTGCAACTATCAAACTGCTTAAAGTACCTTACCTGCTTGATGGCGAATAAATCCGCCATGGGCCTTACCCCACCGTGTGTCCAAGACCCGTTATGTCCGCATCCCAGCATCCGTCTCACCAGAGGATCGGAACATCAGCCTCTCCAGGTTCCCCGATGCCGGACTACTCAGGGTCAACGATCATTTGCTTATCGTGCCCTCAGCTGGCTAAATGCCATCAATACTCTCATCACCCTCTCCAACCCACTAGGAGTCTTCAAATCTCGGCTTCACTCTCACCTCGCTGCCTCCAGCTCCTGTGACTGCCTCCATTAAATCTTTTATTTTTTCTTCTTTACTACATTTCTTGACAAAGGCATATGAGAAGCTCTATTCTCGCTATTGTCTGCTCCTCTCACCTCCTCTTACCTTTTCCACTAGTACATTTCTCTACCGTCTTTTCCCCACAACTATCTTGTTTTTGTTGTATGAAAAGTATTTTGTTACCCTTGTCTTATACTAAGTTTGTCAATTTAAGGTTATGTGTTATTTCTGGCAATTTGTCACAACGTAACTTATTTGCCTTTCTATGTAACTACACTTGTTTGTACTCAATTGATGTGGAACCTTTGTAAAAGAGCCTTGGCTCAAAGGTAATAATTCCTAGAACAATAAACTTTAAACTTTAAACATCACGCCTGGGGTGATTAGGCACGAGGCCACAGGCCAAGTGTGACTAAGCACCCCCAGAAGTGACGTTGTCCCAGCATGATACACACCCTGTCGTGCATTATTCCTATTATATAATGGCTCTCTTGTAAAAAAAAGTAAAAAAAAATTGATTAAAATACATTTTAAAGTATTTTTAAGCCTTTTTTTTCTGAGTAGGTATACAAAGAGGAAAAATAGTCTTGCTGTATTGTTGCCCTGTAGGTGTTTTGCTGTTTTTTTCCCCAAGTGGGCTGCTTCTTTATTACCCTGAACCAGGGGCGTCATGCAACCAGAAAATTTGGAGGGGCACAAAATCCAAACTCTCTAGGGGGTCTGGGGGCATGCTCCCCCAGGAAAATTTTATAATATGGAGGTCAAATGGTGCATTTTGGTGACTTTTACCAGGCCAAGAAGCTGTTCCCCAACATGCTAAATGCCATCATAATGATAGAGTATTGGTACATTTTTATCTGTCTTTGTTCAGTCTGTGGACAGTGAACTTTTGCATTTCCAAAAGAATTTTGTAAGAATTGAACTGAAATGGTGGTGTGGTGAAAACCAGGTTATGTTAAATAAGAACCAAGGTCAACTTATTCAGCTGCATGTGGCAAAATGCTGGTGTCCAATGACAAATAGTCACTCAGAATCCCACCTATGGCAACTGGCACAGCCCCCTCTTATCTCTTTGTCAGGCCAACAGCTGAAAAAAATTCACACAGCCTGAGCACGCAAACAATGAGATCTGTGTGTAAATCAGTTCAGATGGTGGCCAGCCGAGGAAGTGTGAGAAGTGGACTGTGCCAGTTGCCGTGTGGAGTGGAACTGGTTCTGTGGGTTGGAGAAGACCAGCAATTTGTAATCGCAATTTAGAGAGGCCAAACATATATTCCAGCAGGTGGGGGAAAAGGACCACATTGTAAGATTTGTGGCAGCTGGCCATGTATGCAAAAACATTTTAGTTTAGTACTTACTCTTTACTGCATCATAGTAGATTGTATCAGACTAATTGTTTACTTCTAGGCTGACGTCTTCTCTTACTACAAATCCCAGAATCTCCTGCAGCTTGCCTTTAAACTCTCTTCTCTAGCTTGCGCACCATTTTTATTGTCAGTAACTACATGTAATGAAAGCTGTTCAGAGGCATTTGATCTACTGTTTTCTCCTGCTCTCCTCCTCCTCCTCCTCCTCTTCAAAAAACACTGGTAGTGCCAGTTAGGAAAGACATTCTGTGGGACTTGCTCACTTGCCCCCCCACCCCACACCCCACACATGCACATACGCACTTTAGGAAACACTGGTGTTGCCCATACAAAAATCTTTCTGTTGCACTTTTCTTCCACCAGCTAGAAAACAGCAGTGGTGCCAGTGCCAAAATCCACTTGTTCACTCTCACAAAACACCAGCAGGCAGCAGCAGTGGACATTCTACCTAGATTGGTGCCTTCCAGTGGCAGTCCCACAAAGACTCTTTAAAAAAGATAGCCTTGTATACTGTCTGGCACAAACCTGGAATTAGGCTGGCTTAACAAGGCAGACATTTTACTTGAACACAACTGATCTAAGTTACTGTAATAAGCAGCCAGCTGCCCACACTTTTTAGATAAAATAAGGAGCTCTTCGTAAAGATTTGAAAACCGCTAAATACAAGATCTCAAACTCAGCGGCTCTCATCTCGCCAAGTTTACCAGACCTATCCATTTGGATTTGCACTTTGTATGTTCGAGAAGAAGGATCCTGTTGAAAACACAGGTGAGAAACAGTGCAAGTTCTCTGACGTTGTGGCACAAGATAGAGAGTGACGGTTACAGAGCACTATTTGATGAGGGATCTTTTAAATTTTAAAAAAATTATATTACAGGCAACACAAAAGTAATTAGGAAAAAATACTGGTTAACCACCTCACAAAAATACAGTATTCCAAAGTCCAGTGTCCAATTACACAAGCACCTTGAATCCTGTCAGGTAGCTAAAAATAGAAACCTTTCACATCAGCACACATAAACAGTTTTTACCATAGTAATGTTTCAGCCATGTCCGTCTTTACAATTGTTGTGTTCCTGGGTCTTAGGGGACGGGTACATTCATTGGACCAAAGGGAGCTATGCTGTCTGGCACAAACCTGGAATTAGGCCAACTTGACAAGGCAGTCATTTTACTTGTTGAACACTACTGATCCATTCAAGTTACCGTTATAAGCAGCCAGCTGCCCACACTTTTCAGACAAAATAAGGAGCTCTGTGTAAATATTTATCATTTGAAAACCGCTAAATATCAGCGGCTCTCACCAAGTTTACCAGACCTAGCCATGCTGCAAGGAATTCAGTTCTTCTCAACTCTGACTACGCTCCCTCCCTGAATCCTATCCCCGAAGCAAGACACCAAAAAAAAGGTAAACAAGAAAACAACTTTTCAAATACTTTGCAACAGAATTAGAGATGAATTAGGAAACTAAGCAAAGGGGTGAGATCCCGTCATCCCAAAGGAGAGTGTTATGGCTGGTTCAGCCAGTAATTCACTGATACAGGGAGATGGGGGGTGGCAATGCCAGTGGTGAAAACTGCTTCCTAGCCTTGCTTCCTTCCCCTGCTACTGCTGCTCAGTGGTGTACTGACCTTTTTATTTTCTTAAACCAGTATGAAGCAGCCAGATGGAGTTAACTTGTCTTCTTGTGTTCTGGTCTGGAGGAACACGCCGCACTCTCTTGTCATCGATCTGACTGACAAACAGAATTCTGACTGAGGTCCAAGAATGGTGCTGCTCAAATGAACATCGATGAATGAACCAGTTTGCCACGTGAGCGCTATTTCTTCACGCCTTGGCTGTGATTGACTGTCTGGCATTGGCTCAAGGAAAGCAAACCAAAAAGAAGTCCAGTCATGATTAGGGCTGATTGTTGTCACTCTCACTCTGTTTTTTACAGGCGCTCAGCTCAGCCCTGAAGCCAGTCACCAGCCCAGTGGGAGCAAGTACATTTTTTTAAAACCGTTGGTGGCTGTCACCACACACCAATCAGATTCAGAACACCAACCCCCCACCAAAAAGACTTTGAAAAAACAGCACTTTTTTTCAGTCCTCCAGAGAATAAAATAAAATACTAAATTAATTATTTTTTTATAGACTGCACAATAGTATTGGGGGGGGGGCACATGCCCCTTCGGGCCCTATGGGCATGGTGCTACTGATGGAGGGTCAAGGAAATAAAGAGGTACTTAGGAACCATAAACAATTTAGGTTGAAAGGATGAAATAAATTCAGCATGCAGTTGCTTTTAGACAATAGAATGATGACAATTATTAGAAGACAAGTTAGGCAGAAATTGGTTATAGAGAGCAAGGTTAACAAATATGGGATACAGAATTAATGGTATAACATGAAGTGTTATTGGTATGTGAAAAGGTACATGACAGGGAACCATTTTATTAAAGTAAGAAATTAAAAATCTAATAAAAAAAGAATGGGTAGGGCAAGTTATATATGCAAAAGAGAATACAAAAGCAGTAGAGAAGTAGCAATACTACTAAGTTAAAAAATTCCCTGTAAAAATTCTAGATACACAAGCAGATGATGAGGGTAGGATAAGTCTGGCAAGAATGGAAGTGCAGGGTTATATATTTTTTTTATTTTATTAATTACTAGGATTACAAATACCCTTGAACCAAGGGTTCTTTTACAAAGGTTCCACGTCAGCAATGGGTACAAGCAAAACAGTGGTAAGATACAATACAAGGTCAGGAGGTTAACATAGAAGCAAACAGAGGTAAGATACAATACAGGTCAGGAGGTTAACTTAGCAAAAGACAGTACATGTGTCTAGACTAGCACAGTAGCAAACAGTCAGTGGCAAATAACAATGCGCAATTAACAATACGGGTGTATATATGGCAAGATACAGATACAAATGAAAACCATCCTGGGGTGACATAAGTGGAGCAAGGGGTGGGGGATAAGAGGTGGAGGGGTGGGATAAGGGGGTTAGGCAGTCAAGGATTTGACATTGTAATAATTGCAAGAACAGAAAGATACGTGCTAGGTGGTCTGGGGTCAAGCAACAAGAGATAGGGTGATAGGGAAGGGGAAACAGGAGGAGAGGAGCTGGAGGGGGTGGAATGGTAGGTGGGAGATGAGAGGGGGTAGAATGCTAGTGGGGGTGGGGAGAGAGACGGGAGTAGGAGGGGATAGCGGGGCAGAGAGAGGTGGGGAGGGTAGCAGGGGAGGAGAGAAGGGGGGAGGGAGAGGTGAAACAAAGCCGCAAGCCTAGGCAGAGCAGTCACAACTGCTAAGGTCAGTGAGGTGTTGGCGGAGTTTACATTTGAATGGGCCAAGCTTGTTTTCAACTACAATTTCAGGGGAAAGGTTGTTTAGCAGCAGGAGGGTCCTGGTGTGGAAAGCACGTTAAGCCTGGTTGGTACGGCAGAATGGAACGATAAATGTTGGTTTGAGGGAACTGCGGGTAAAATGTGCAGTTACTGCGGGCAACTTTAAGGCATGAATTGCAGGGGGTGTGAGGTTAAGACACATTTTCTTAGCCAGTTGGCAGGTCTGGTAGGCAAGTCTACTATTTAGATTGAGCCAGTTGGATTGCTTGTAGAGATCACAGGTATGCGTATGCTTCCCTGTGCCAGTGAGAAGTCTACAGCATTTGTTAAGGGCCGTCCTGACCCATTTTAGGGTGGTATCAATGGCAGCCCCATAGAAGACAAGCCTGTAATCAATGCCGGGTAGGACTGAGGCAGTTATGTCTGTGCACATAGCTTCATTGGTAAGAGAGCAATGGTGGTGGTAGAGGACCCCAACTCTTGAGTTGACTGATTTTGAGATGTGTTGAACATGCGAGCTGAAAGACATTGTGTAATCAAGGGTAATACCAAGGTATTTAAACTCCTGCACTTGCTCAAGTGGCTGTTGAAGCTCATTATGTGTGGTGAAGTTTATGGATTTGCATTTGCTGTGAGATCTTTGGAACAGTGTGGACTTTGTTTTTTTGTAATTCATCAACAGCTTATGTTGGAGAAGCCAGGTTTCAACAAGGCTGAAGTTCGTCTGTAGGACCTTGGAGAGCGAGATGGGGTTAGTATGGGAGGAAAAGAGGAATGCATCATCAGCATAGAGTATTAAGTTATTATTGCAAGCTGCAGGAAGAGTATTGATGAAGAGGCTGAAAAGTAGAGGGCCAGGGATGGAACCCTGGGGTACACCAGAGCAGATAGGAAGGGCACCTGAGAGAGAGTCAACGATTTTGACTTTTGGGTTCCTTGCCAAGAGGTAGCTTTCAAACCATTTGGCTACATCATTAGATAGTCCAAGGGAAGAGAGTGAGTGAAGCAGGAGTTGGTGGTTCACGGTGTCAAATGCCTTGGTCAAATCAATGAAAACCGCACCCAGTAGTTGGCCAGTGTCAATCGCCTTATGAATATGGCTGGTGAAGTCAAGCAGGGCGGTATTAATATTAGGAGCAATTTATGCTCCATTTCAAGAGTATAGTTCATTTATTGCTAATAGATTCTTTGCAACTAGGGGGAAGACATTATCATATTACTAGGAGACATGAATTGTCTACAAAATATATCAATGGATCAATATCTATCACAAAGGGATGTGATAAGTATACAGTAAATCAAGAATTTGTAACAATTTCCTGTCCTGTAACATGTTAGTGGACTAAGTGTGAGAACTTCATGCAGGTGGAAAAGAGTTTACCCATCTTCTGGTAGACTTGGAGTGTCAGCAGGCTTAGATTACATAATGATATCTAAAAAATAATTAATAGTGGTTTTCAAATGTCTAATATTGAGCCACCAAATGTATTAGACCACAAATCAGTATCTGTTTGTTTAGTTTTGGGAGAAATATCTCACAAAGATGTGATGTGGAGGTTTAACAATAACCTATTACTAGAGCTGCAGAAGCTTTTTCATGCGGATGTGCATTCATGGCAGGAGAGGCGTATGGCATCTGAAGTTCAGCAGGAGAGGGATGTTATGCTCCTGCTATTCACACTGCTGATAAGATGGCAGTTGGGATGTAGAACAGCACACTTGGACTGTTTGGGGTGCTGGGAGATGGGTCTCACTCCACCCTGACGGTAGGAAGGCAGTTGTGAGGGAGGGCAGCACATCGGGGCTGGCAGTGTACTGGGAGTCTTAGCCGCAGGGATCATCAGGCAGACTGAAGTTGGTTTGGTGGTTTCAATTAACTGTTTGTACCCCAGGACTAGCAGGGTATGCTGTATATGAGTCGAGAGGGAGGGCAGCACATCCTGGCTGATTGAAGGATGGAGAGGTGTTCTCATGGTAGTCAGGACGGAGGCCAGCACATTGGGGCAAAAAAAAACTGTAGAGCTGTGCAGATATATCGCTACACATACATAATGTTTTATTTTTTTAAATGAAAGAGGGAGTGAAGCAATGCAGGGCAAATTAATAATAGTTCCAGCTGTGATCTGAAGTTTAACTACCAAAAGATGGTGTTCCACTGAGTTGCCTGGTAGTATCGCAGTAAAGCAACTCTATGGAAAAGATTGCACTGCAGTTATACATCACACCATGACTGAAACTGCCATTTATTTGTCATGCTTCTCTCACTGTTGGGCTTTACAATAAAGTATTATGTACACATGTGTTACCTAGGCTGTATGAGAACAAAGACAATACACTGCATGATGGTCTATTAGATGTCATTCCCTGAGGCATTCTGGGACATTCCCTTGAATACAATGGCCATAAAAGAAGCCTGCATGGTAACCCCAACAGGTCATAAACCATCCAGAGAAAAGTAGAAAAAAGCTTCAGGTAGCAGCTGGAAAAAGAACACCAGGAATAGTCACAGTTAGAACAGGACTATGAATACAATTTTTTAAAGATTTTTGGGTGTAGTTTTCCTTTAATAAATTACAATCTAGCAAAAGATGTTGTATTCCTATTTCCCTATTGTATTTACAGTTCACAAATAAGGTTTGAAAGTTAGTATCAAAGAAGAAGGGTCTATATAGGATAATGAAGCATAATCCTACACAGGTGGAGTGGAAAGGATTAGAAGGGACTTGGCAAGGTTGGAGGAATGGTCAAATGTATGGTAGCTTAGATTCAATGCAAAGAAGTGCAAAGTAATGCACCTGGGAAACAAAAACCCAGGGGAAGAGTACACAATGGGGGTGAGATACTGACAACAACAAAAAATGGAAAGGGACCTGGGAGTAGTCATATCAGACGACCTAAAGGTGGGCCAGTAATGTGAGAAGGCAGTAAAGAGGACTGGGGGGATACTGGGATGCATAGGGAGAAGCATCACCAGTAGAAAACAGGAAATTGTTATCCCTCTGTACAGACAGTTGGTGAGACCACATCTGGAGTACTGCATGCAGTTCTGGAGACCTCATCGCCACAAAGACATAGACAGGGAAGAGGCTGTCCACAGGAGGGCAACCAAAATGGTGCAGATTCTGCACCAGAAGACATACAAAGAGAGACTAAAGGAGCTTAATATGCATATCCTAGATGAAAGAAGGGAGAGGGGGGGCATGATAGAAACTTTCAAGTACCTCAAGGGAATCAACAAAGTCCAAGAGGGTAGCATCTTTCAGAAAAAGAGATGTGCAAGAACAAGGGGGCACAATTTGAAGATAGAGGAGGGACGGCTCAAGGTAATATGAGGAAGTATTTTTTCACGGGGAGGGTTGTGAATGCATGGAACAGCCTTTCTGAGGAGGTTGTGGAGTCAAAAACAGTGGGGGAATTCAAGAATGCATGGGACAGACATAAGGCAATTCTAGTGGGGGGTAGGAGGAAGTAGGCTGTTGGTTAACTAGGATCTGCAGCTTATCCAATAGGTAGGGAAATGGGTAGACTAGGTGGGCCAAGCGGTCCTTATCTGCCATCAAATTCTATGTTTCTATGTTTCAGGCTAATGTAACTAGGTACAGGAAAGTATTAAAATCTTGTAAAAAGGAAATAAGAAAAGCAAATAAATTATTAGAAGAGAAGTTGGCAAGAAAGAAGGCAAATCCCAAATTGCTGTATACTTATGTAAATTCCCTAAACCAAACATCAACTGTAGTGGGACCGCTTATACATAAGGGAGTGGAAATAACTGATAGAGCAAAAGTGGCAAAAATGGCGGATATCTTTAATAACTACTTTGCAAGTGTCTTTCAAAAATCTGAAGGGCAAGGTATTCCACATAGGGAGGAGAGTGATGACAATACCTTAGTGACTATAAAGCAATCTGGGGTGTTAGATAAACTCAGGAGGTTACATGTATCAATGCTGTCGGACCTGACAATTCAGAGCCTAGAATGCTTAGAGAAATAGCACTAAAACTGATGGCACCCTTGACATATATGTTTAACAAGTCGTTGGAGGGCGGGGAGGTGCCAGAGGACTGGAGGTCAGCAGTTGTGGTGCCTATACACAAAAAGGAACCCATACAACTATTGTCCAATAAGTTTGACTAGTGTCCTAGGCAAAATAATGGAAAGCTTCATAAAACAGAAATTAGATGATCAGGAGGGAAAGCTGAACCTATGAGATAAACATCAATATGGGTTTACAGAAGGAAATTCATCTGCCGCAAACTTGCTATACTTCTATGAAGAGATAAGTTGTAACTCAGATAATGGATTACCAACTCATGTTGTATACTTGGATTTCAATAAAGCTTATGATGTGGTACCACATAATAAACTAATCATTAAACTAAAGGAACATAAAATACAGTATAAACTAATTAACTGGACTGTCTATATTGGGACCAGTTTTATTCATGCTCTACGTCTCTGATATGGAAGGGACTTTCCTTCAGATATTGTGTTTTTGCAGATAATACTCAAGTAGGACAGAGGGTGGATACAACTGAACACCACAAAAAGCTGCAGAAGGATGTGGACCATCTAATGATGTGGGCAGAAAGGTGATGGATGACCTTCAACATTTCAAAATGCAAAATAATGTACTTTGGTAGAAATAATCCAGGTTATAACTACAGACTAGGAAACGACACTCATGAGAAAACAATGCGGGGAAAAAGATTTAGGAATTATAACAACAAATGACTTTAAAGTAATATAATAATAATAATATTTTTTTAAGACGCCTTTCAAATGCCAAGGCGCCATACAGATTAAAATCAGAAACAAACCAGAATAAAACAGTCTTAAAATCAAACAAACATCATAAATACCATTACACCAACTAACTCACCATAGGCCTGGTGCCACAGAAAAGTCTTTAGGGCTGATTTAAAGCCCTCCACAGTCGTGCTCTCCCGTAACACACCCAAAGCAATGAGGTGTGTAAGAAAACTAACCATTTGTTAAACATGATAAATAGAAATGTTGTCAGTAATTCTGTGGAACTGAGACTACCGTTATGCAACACATACAGTACGTCAAACCTCAAATAGACTATTATTCTCAGTTTTGGGGGCCACTGAATAAAAGTGATATAAACAAACTAGAAAGGACAGAAAGGAAATCCACAAGATCCAATAAAGGGCTGGAGAATAAAGATTATGAAGAACATCTTAAAATACTGAGACTAAACACCTTACAAGATAGGCATATAAGAGGAGGTTTACTTGTGTTATATAAAATCTATGACAATAAGGAACTAATGGAGGGACTGAACTTAAAGCGTAGAATAAAACCTAATGTCAGAGGGCACACACAATAAACAAATACAATTGATAAATTTTTAAATGGAGAAAAGGAAAAAATATTTCACCCAGAGAGTAGTGGGTATATGGAACAGACTGCTGGAGGATGTAGTGTGCAGCAGTAACATTAACATCTACAAGTACAATTTGGGCAAGTGTTTAGCAGTGAACTGAAGTCCTCTATAGGGGAACAGCGGCCCCTGGTGGCTCAGTTTTAAACTGACCATGCTGTCAATCATTTCCAGAACTCTTGGTAGTCACTAAAATTCTTCATAGAGGGATTAATTTACATCTGTAGGCTCTACAATGGGATTCTTTATGTATTTCTAATATATATTTCCTGTTCAAACCAATTTTGTGAAGATATTAAACATGTTTTAAAGTTTGAATGATGCTTGGTCACCTGACTCAGGTAGGCGGGTACTTAACTTCTACCTGAGCAGGTAACAGACAGATAGGGTCAGTTCCTCCTGACCAAGAGTGGGAGAAGTTCTATAGAATGCTATAGAAGGCTATTGCTTTGCTGTATATTTGTTTTTGTTTTTTGTTTCATGTGTTTATTTTCTTCCTGGTGCTGAATAGATGTTTATGAAGTAATAAACATCCCACTAAGTAACAAATGGGTTGTACCTTATTTGCTGTCTCTAAGTGAATCTGTGTCCACCTGTAGAACCCACACAGTAGCATTTGGTGTTAAAAGTGGGATCTGTACTGTCTGTTTCATCTTGCCAGGGAAGGGAAATGTTGCGGGCTGGTACTTCCTGGTACCTGAGGTAGACATGGCAGAGGGTGGCCCAGCTCAAGGCACCCTTAACAGACATATGGCAGCACAAACGGGGGCCCAGCTGCTAACTGGCTTACCGGACACATGTCCTAAACTCAAGAGGATGCCTTCTGAGAGATCGGAAGAGAAGGACTTCAACGAGCATGGGGAAGGGATGCCCCTGGACCAACCCCTGGAAACCGAGGGCCCGGAGAAGGAAGTGGATGCCTCCTACCTTGAACAAGCTCCCATGGAAGATGTGGGAGAACTGCTGAAATGGTTATGCATCAGACAAGTTCAACTTGATCAGGAGAGAGAGATTGACCACAGGAGGCAGGATGCCAAGTGGGCAGACACCATGCGGGTGCTCCAAGCCATCTGGACAGAGCACGCAAAACAACCACAGGGCCCCAGAGATATTAAGCTGGCCAGACTACAAGACACTGATGACACTGAGGCATATCTCACCACATTTGAGATGGTGGCACAAACATGTGGTTGGCTAAAAGACCAATGGGTGGTGCATCTTGCCCTCCAATTAATTGGATGAGCACAGGTGGTGTACAGTCAACTGGCTAGACATCTTTCCAATGACTATGACCATGCTAAGTAAGAAATCCTGAGGCGTTACGACATTAGTCCTGAGATGTACAGACAGCGCTTCAGGTACTTGAAAATGCAAACCATGGATGCTCCCAGAGATGCCTATGCACAGTTGAAGAACCTAAGCAACAAATGGTTACAGCCCGGTAGTAAGACAGCGCAACAAATAATGGCGACAATAACTATTGAACAATTTATAAAGGTCTTACACCAGGATGTTCAGTTGTGGATACGAGAACATAAACCGGAAGGTGCCGAAAAAACTATTGTGCTGGCGGAAGACTTTATGGCTGTGCGACCTATGAGAGGGAGGAACCAGGGAGGTCATACATCAACCCCTTCCACTAACCCGGTAAGACTTTCCTTTTCCTCTTTAAATGTTAAAACTCATCCTGACCTAAGAAGAGATAGGAAAGAGAGAGTGCCATTGTCAGAAATAACCTGCTATGGTTGCCAAAAGAAAGGCCATATAATCAGGAATTGCCCAGCAGTGAAAAGAGACTCTGGACAACTGGCCCTGGCTAATTAGGCGCCTTATGTGGCAACTGTAGAAGCTGAAACACATAATGTCTTAGGCTTACTGGACTCTGGAAGTCGCCAAACACTGGTTCGTGCAGACTTAGTGGAGGGCCTAGAAAGAACAGGGACGGGTACAATGGTTAGCTGCATATACGGGGACACTCATTTCTATTCCACCACCCCTCTGGAATTGACTGTTAATGGGAAGTCACAGGAGTTAGCGGTCGGGATTGTTCCACACTTACCCATCCCTGTTATTATTGGACAAGATCATCCTGATTTTCCAGTATTAATGGTGAAACAGAACTGTTCTCCTCTGGTTGCTGTGACAACTTGGTCACAAGTGAAACAACAAACTGAACTGGGTGGACTGTTTCCATTTGCGGAGGAACTATATGAGATCTCAGGTAAAGATCAGAAAGGAAAGACTGTAAAAAGACAGGAGAAAATAAACTGGCAGAATAAAAGGTTTATGGGCCCTGTTGACATTAAATCAGAGACAATGGTCTATGAACAAAAACAGGATGGTTCCTTAACCCCTTTTTTTTCACGGGTGGGAAAGCAGTCCGAAGAAGGATTCCCAAGATGTGTTATAGTAAACGATATCTTTTACAGAGAATGTAGGAATCATAAAAATGGAAATATTGTGACACAGCTGATTGTCCCACAGAGGTATCGTAGGGAAATAGTTCAGTTGGCCAGTGACATACCCCTGGCAGGTCACTCAGGGAGAGATACCACCTTAAGTAGAATTCTGCTCAGATTTTATTGGCCAGGCAGTCATGAACAAGTAGCAGAGTATGTCCAGAGCTGCCCAGTATGTCAGAAGGTAGCTCAGACAGGGAAGAAAGATTTGGTACCCCTTCAGAATATCCCTGTAGTCAGTCAACCATTTGACCGCATTGCAATGGATGTGGTGGGACCTCTGGAGACTAAAGGAAATAGATTTATTTTGGTCATCTGTGACTATGCCACTAGGTATCCTGAGGCAATGCCCATGAGGACTGTAACAGCTCCCAGGGAGGCATAACAGCTGGCAAAAATATTCAGTAGGATGGGTATTCCAAAGGTTATTCTTACAGACAGGGGTACAAACTTTACATCTGTAATGTTAGCTGAATTGTACAGACTATTGGGTATACATGCTGTAGGAACCTCACCATATCATTCTCAGATGGATGGGTTGGTGGAAAGGTTCAATCAAACACTAAAGAAGATACCACAAAAATTTGTGAGTGAAGAGGGAAGGAATTGGGACACCTTTCTGCCTTACCTCTTGTTCTCCTATCGAGAAGTACCCCAAGCATCTACTGGGTTTTTCCTCTTCTCCCTCCTGTATGGCCAAAACCCTCGAGGGCCCCTAGATGTCATTAGGGAACACTGGGAGGAAAACACCCATATAGGGAAACAAGGAGTACTAGAATACATCACTTGTAAAAGTCTGGCAACAGGGTCCCACGGACCTCCCTGTTACAAGTGCCGGCCTTGCTCCACCCACGCGTTCAGTAACATTATGACGAGATGCCAGTGAGAGCCCAGGGGTGTGCTCCATTATAATGAATGGGCGGTGGGTTTTCCAACAATTTTATATATTATCATGGTCAGTTAGTAATGAAATGTGGGCATGCCCACGTTTCATTACTAACCGACCATGATAATATATAAAATTGCTGGAAAAAATGCTGCTCATTCATTATAATGGAGCACGCCCCTGCGCTCTCACTGGCATCTCGTCATAACATTACTGAGCTCGGGGGTGGAGCAAGGGCAGCACTTGTAACAGGGAGGTCCGTGGGACCCTGTTGCCAGACTTTTACAAGTGATGCAGTTTTTTTCTGAAATGATTAAAATTCAGGGACCATCGGTGGGTGCTCCAAGACTGGAGGGTGGCCCATGTCATGCTGATCCACAAGGGAGGATCAAGAGAGGAGGCGGAAAATTACAGGCTCATTAGCCTGATGTCGGTGGTTGGCAAGGTGATGGAGGGTATTGCCAAGGAAAGGCTAGGGGGGGTTACTGGAGCAAACTGGGTATTTGGACGATAGGCAGCATGGCTTTGTCCTGGGAAGATCGTGCCAGACAAACCTTGTTGAGTTCTATGACTGGGTGACAAGGGCCCTGGACCAGGGTAGGCCGGTGGACATCCTCTTTCTGGACTTCAGCAAGGCATTTGATTCGGTGCCCTACAGTGGCCTGCTGGCTAAGCTAACGGAAATGGGGGGAAGGGAGACAGTTGTTAAGATGGATAGGAAATTGGCTCTCTGAGCATACTCAGAAGGTGGTGGTTGGAGGGCTAGCCTTATCCCCAAGGTGGGTTACTAGTGGGGTGCCCCAGGGGTCAGTGCTGGGGCCACTCCTGTTCAACACCTATGTCTCAGACATAAGGAAGGCGATCAGGAGTTAAATGAGTCTCTTTGCAGATGACTCAAAGCTGGGTGCAGTGGTGGATGAGGAGGAGGGGAGGGTGGCCTTGCAGGAGAACCTGGCGGCTCTGGAAAGGTGGTCGGGAAAATGAAAACTAAAATTCAATGCGGGGAAGTGCAAGGTTCTGCACCTGGGAGTCAGAAATCCAGGCCAGGGGTATACCCTGGGAGGAGACACGATTCAAGTCATGGAGGCTAAGAGGGACCTGGGGGTAGTGGTAGATGTCAAAATGAACAACTCAGAGACCTGTAGGAGGGCAGTGGCAAAGACAAATAGGATGCTGGGATGCATCGCCAGGGGGATTACCTCCAGAAAGCGGGAAGTGATCCTTCCCCTGTACAACTGCTTGGTTAGGCCACACCTCAAGTATTGTGTGCAGTTTTGGAGACCACATTTAGAGAGGGACATTACACTCCTAGAGAGGGTCCAAAGGAGGGCAACCAAAATGATCTGGGGCCTGGGGGAGAGGACCTGTGAGGAGAGGCTCAAGGAGCTCAGCATGTACACCCTGGAGGAGAGGAGGGACAGGGGGACATGATAGAGGAATTTAAGTACATGAAAGGGATCAATAAGGGAGGCCCAGTCAGGGTGCTCCAAAGGAAGGGGGGGCCAACGAGAGGTCACAGGTGTAAGCTGGTAGGGGGCAGGCTCAGAGGGGAGAGGAGGAGGTGTTATTTCACTGAAAGGGTGGTGGAGCCATGGAATGCGCTGCCCAGGGAGCTGGTAGAGGCGGAGACTGTGGATGGGTTTAAGAGGGGATGGGACAGGGGGAGGGTAAATCTGACCAGGCCCAATACAGGTGAAACATCTGGGACTGGGAACAGTATAACCAAAGGGGGAGGGGGGCACCAAAATCGGCCCTCAGTGCGGGTGCTGAAAATCGAGCAGACCTGAAAGACCGTTTGGCCTATTCTGCTGGCATTTTAGTATGTTAGTAGTCTGCTCAAGCATGCAGCTCTCAGACAAATGTACTGGAGCTGCCCCACTTCCTTTTTGCACATAGAGTCTTTCTTTCTACCCCTCTCATCCCCTCTACCCTTCTTGCCATCCATTATGACTCTCCCTTTCACTCTGTCCCAACCCCCTTTAAAACTGCCCACTGTGTTCGATGATACAACCTCCTCCGGCAATTCATTCCACTTGAACATCACTCTTTCTGTGAAAAATTGCCTTCTCATTTCCGTTTTGAATCTTTCCCCCACTAATTTTAGACTGCGCTCTCTAGTGGACCCATCCCCTCCCCCCCAAGACTGAATATGCCATCTGTACTAACCTTGTTTATACCTTTAAGGTACTTGAAGGTTTCCATCATGTGTCAAACACACAAAAACTCTATAGCACTTCAGACCAAAGACGGGTAGGGTGCAGCACAAGGCGGCCAGTCACAAGTTCACAAGCACAGTTTCTGAGTGCACTCCTAATTAAAAAAAAAAACAATAATGTTTGATGCAAGTGTAACCCCCCTGCAAATGGGGGTTCCCAAAAGACTTCCAGGAGCTTGCTTGAATGCTCCAAGCCTGAATGGTGTTTGGCATTTAAGCCATTTATCAGTGAGTGTTTTTAGAGCCTCTGGTACTGTCTCTTTAAGAGCTGTCTGCTTGCAGACATAATTAGTTTGCATGGGGGGACTGTGTGCTTCTCTGAGTACCACTCGAGCTGCTGCCAATTCACTTCATTTTTGCAGTCACTAGGAGTGCAAAGGAACCTATCTGAAAGATGTAACTGTTTGCCAGAAATTATTTAGAGTAATAATAAAATTACAGTTTGTCTAACCTGCTTTCTTTGCAGTCAGAACTGTGTCTGCTAGTTCCCATTCTAGTTTTGAACTGCTGAACTGGACCAATCAGTGTGGGGTAAGCTAGCTCTAAAATGGTGCCTTAGACGAATCAGAACTTGGACTCATAATCTGAGCCAGCCACAAGAGGATTGTATGGGCAGTGACTCTGGGAGATGTAGTTTAGACTTCAGTGCCTTTTTGGACCAACAGCAGCAGTCTATTGTGGTGACAGCCAATCCAGTCAAGAACTGGGAGGAACTCAAAGGAAGAGCCCGGTTTTTGTCGGTTGGAGTTTCAGTTGAGCTTTGGCAGTGAAGAAGGAAGGGCCCTGTGCTTTTTCAGTGTGCAGTTTTAGTCAAAAACGTGTGTAAGGCCCGAGTTCGGTCTGCAGCTTGTTAGGACTGAATCCGTCCTGTGAAAAGAATCAAAGGATCTCTGAAGAGTAGAAACCAGGCTCACCCTGTAGAAGACTGGAAGAATTGCTGAAAATTGCACTCGGTCTGTCAGGAACTGAATCTGCTGTGTGTTCTCCCGGTATGTGCAGTAATTGCGATCGGGATACAGATGCAGCCTGCCTGGTATAGTGCTTTTTTATATAAATGTGTGAAGAGGTTTGTGTACCTCAAGTGAGCCCTGCTGACATTGAAGGACCCTATCTTATTTGGAGGTCGTGAGTACTAATTCAGGGTCGCTCTGTTGAATTGCCACATTAAATCCAAATGGAATTACTGTACTGCTGACTGTTTAATTTTCCTTTTCTCTGTGTGAAAGGGCCCTACCAGCTGCCACGGTTTGGACTAGCCACTAGGGCTTGGGTACCCAGGGACAGTAACTGATAGGGATAGGCCTGTGCACAGAGCCATAGGTAGATTATTAGAGTGATAAGCTAATTAACCTGATTTCCCTGTCCTTGTTATATCCCCAAATAAATCAGAGCTGCTCGTTTCAGCAAAGTTATACTGCCTGAGGTATTTGTCTATGTTAAAGTACTGTACTGTGATTGTTGCACTGTATCTCATTTCACAGGAGGTCCCAGTGCCGGAACCAGACCTGGGGTAAGTGTATACTGTGAAGGTAATTCTGATATATTGTGTGGGCCACTAGTGGGAAGAAAGGGGGGTTGCAGTGTCCCAGAGGGCTGTGACCAAGTTAGTTTAACTATTGCAAACCCTGACCTCTGGGTGGAGGCACCCGCCATTGGATCCAGGCCCCTCAACCTGTTAGTGGCAAATCAGGCAGGGGTAGTAGCCCCTGGGATAGCGCCATCTAGGGGTTACACAAGTAAAAAGGTTTTTTATTCCTTGATGGAACTGGTATGGTCAAACAAGTATTCCATGACCAGATGCCCCTGGTCTTCCTTAGGTGGTGGGCTCTGGTTTCAAACAGTATTGCATTTAAACCTTAAATTACTATGATGTTTCTTGGTCACATGGTAATACCTTCTACTGTAATTACTAGTATAAGAACAGCATTGTGTCATCACTTGTAACACATATTGACCTATGCCATTTTAAACAGTTTCAAGTCATATAAATACAATGCTTCTTATATAAATCAAATTAAAAATAAAAGATATAGAAAAACATTATTATCAATGGAAAACAATTAAATAGGTTGAATCACATTAAATGTAATTAATCCATTGATTTTCAAGTTATGATCTTTCAGGTTTCATTATTTTACCTATTTTTTTTTTTCATACTTTCTGTTTGTACTCCTCCCCTCCCACGGCACACTAGTCCCCACCTCCTACCTGTATCCCGTGGTGGTCCGTCCTCCATGTAGCCTTGGCTTGCTCCCCAGGTGGGGATGAATTCCTGAGTCTTGTCAGGACGCCGGCCACTGGGGCAGGTAGGGGCATTGGAGATCGGGGCCTAGCGCTCCGTCTATCCGGGAGTACCATGTGTGTTTTTCCAATGTTCTGGGGGAGTGGCCTACGCCTCGACATCAAGGCATCTCCATCTCCACCGATGTCCGCCACTTCCCAACCCTCTGTATGCTCATATGCCTGCTATGCCTCCGGCTTCCGCCAGAGGCCAGTCAGGCACCAAGCATGTATCCCCCTCTCTCCCTTCCGGGAGAGGAGAGCTGTCCTTGGATGCTCAATCCTCTCCTTCCTTCCCCTGCCGACCCCCGACGGCCCGGGCTTATTCCCAAACCCGGGTCGCCGGCATGGCGCAAGGTGTGGCGTCCAGCGCCTCAATCCTCAGCGCCACCAGGCTGGCTATTTTACCTGTTCTGACCCACATACAGATAATGTGCATCCTGTACAAGTTCACACGGCCACCGTACAATCTAATTTTATTTCACTTCCATTAGTGCTTACATAGTTAATAAATGGCTGTGGAGAAATAAGCAAAGAAGAAGAAAGGGGGGGGGGTGCAGCTAAAGTAGAAATCTAGAAGTTTGGTACCAATAGATGTTAAAGCAAGATTCAGAGGACAGGTAGCTCATTTGTTTGATGAATGTTCGTTCGCACAGGAAAACAAGGGATCAACCTGCGCTCACCCATGGTTTGCAAAGTGAGTACCTAGAACACAAGACAGTTATTTAGAATCATATCTATGTAACCCCTCACCCCTGCCTTTTTACTAAAACGACAGGTGGCATGCTGTTGGCGTTGGCAGCAATACCTGATGGGGACCTGGGTTCGGGGAGGATGAGGTTACCTGGCACAAGGGGACCTAGGTTTGGCTACTCTGCACAGGGGCACCCAAGTAAATCCGAACACAGGAAGCAATAACTGTAATGTCCAGAACCAGGACTGGGATTTTTCAGTGTGGCTTTTATTCATAACTAGCTGAACACAACAAAGCATAGATGGACCCCCAAGGGGCTACGGTTACTGATAATGCAGATTAGAGACTACCAGGCGGTCCATTTAAAGAATGAACCCATTTCTACTGTTTTCTGGCTCTGGACCCACCAGGCACTCAGCCCAGACTTGCATGCGCATTGGATACACAGCCCGACTGGCCCGGCTCCCCTGCTGGCCACTTGACTGATGGTCCATTTAAAGAATTAACCCAATTTACTTGTTGTGGCTCCCATCAAACAAGGAGAATTATTTTCCAACGTTGTGGCTCCCCACACCACTTAGAGTCTGTGACTCCTAGAGAGATTTGTTTTCTTACTTCCTTCTGACTCCCATCAAATAAGGAGAATTATTTTCCCACGTTGTGGCTCCCCACACCACTTAGAGTCTGCGACTCCTAGAGAGATTTTCCAATTTGCGACCCACGTCTGGGTACCTACCTCATCACTGGCCAGGCGCATGAGGCAAGTAGCAATCACAGTAGAAACCGAGAGGTGGACCTGGTTACTAAAGATGGGGTGTTCCCACCCCCAGCTCCCACAGCCCATACCCGGCCATTTCTCTGGACAAACAGAAACTAAAACTTCAAAATGTAGATTAAACGGTGGATGACCTGTAGCACCCCCTCTACAACATTACTTGAATCCATAAAGACTTTAGATTTTTAAACTACTCCATTTGTTTGTCCTAGTACAATAGGCCTCCCAAATAGTAGTCCACATCCCAGCTTTCTTCATATTTTCCAAACTGAAGAAACATATTGTTTGCCCTCTCAACTAGAGCAAAACACTCACCCTTCTGTTGCAGGTGCCCCACAGGCGAAGTACAACTTCTTTCACTGTTATCAGACCAAAACAGAAACTGTAGAAAAAAAGAAGGCAGCTTTCTTCCTGTAGTAGAAATCAGGGGATTGCCCCTGGAATCCACAGGAGGATACTTTACTTTCTCTCCCCCCCCCCGGGAGGGAGTGGGCACTGAGACCTGGACAGCGGTCTCCACCACTTAAAACTGGACACTGACCTTCTCCCAAGGAGGTAAACAAAAGACACTCCCTTCTTCTTCAAAACAAAACAGTAGACTGACTTTGAAAACTCCCAAGGTTCTATCTCACTCCCTCTGCTGCAGATTCCAATGTGGCTTATGCAGCTGCGACAGTTCTATGGTGATGTCATCTCTCAGTCTCAGCTGTGACTGAGAACAGAGTGAGACAGTGTGAAACCCATTTAACTGGAGTTTCTCAAGCTGCCTTCCCTGCCTACCACTAGGTCTTACTGGGATTCTAGTAACCCCGGGTAACAAGGGGGTTACATCTATACATGATTTCAGACTATTTTGTTAATGGACTGATCACAGACATGTACAAACTTTAACAAACTGAACAAGAACTATAATCAAAACCAGAATCAAGGACAGAAGAATAGACCAGGGCATGTGCGGGGGGTGTCCGTTCCCTATGTATGGGGTGGCATTGGACCCGAGTGGTTGTTCCAGGGTCAGGGTTTCCATGTGATGGGGGGGTTATTTATTTATTTTATTTAGGTTTTGTTGACTGGGTAAGTGCACTAGACAAATTCTGTCTATTTTCAGGCACGACCCAGGGGAAGGGGATACAGATGAATGCCAACTAACTTTGAACCAGATTAAGCTGTTGGTGGTATTTTAGTGAATGCAGTGAGTGCCAATACAGGGATGAGGCACAGGTGTGCTGTAGGCTGAGGTCTGCTATAGCACTACTGGCACTGGGGCGGTCATGTGTGCTTCCATGGACTGGCCACAACTGTGTGTGACAAAGTACTGGGCATGGGCCAGGGGTGGGTGCAGCTAGGACTTCTCAGAGGGTGCAGGGGTGGGATGCTTGTGCAACTTTGGGGACGGGGTTGTCTGGTGGAGGTGGGGTGGCCCATGCATTGGGATGTGCCCTGGGCTATGATGTATTCAGGGGAAGGGTTCCAGGCATACGGGACAGGGTGGGGTGCTGTTGTTCTGGTGGGTTTTCTGCAGGCTGCCTGGACTGGGCGGAGGACTCTGTGTGTGCACTGGCACATACTGATGTTATGGCAGAGTCCCCCACTGTAACCTGCTCAGTCCTCCTCCCCCTGCAGACAGCACTACATGCCGTGGTGAATGGTGCATAGTGATGGCGCATCCCCTGCTCACCCCCGGCACGTTGCTGTCTGCGCAGACGGGGGATCGGGTGTGTATAGGATTTGTGCCCCTTTTCATGCATGTTCTATACAAAAAATAGGCAAGTTTCCTGTAACCTTTCTTGATAAGTCATATGTTTTAACCTAGGGATCATTTTTGTCACTCATTTGTGTACCCTTTCCAATTGCACAATGTCTCTAATCAAGTATGGTGACCAGGCAGGGGACCCAAAGTCCAAATAGGGTCTAACATAGCTTCTGTACAAAGGGATTATACACTGCTCATTCTTGCAAACGAAAGTTCGCTTGATTCTCGTATTCATTCCATTAGCTGTTCTGGCCATGGATTTACAGTGGTCGATAGAAGAAAGATTATTATTTATTTGAACTCCTAGGTCACATTCTAGTAAAGAAGGTTTGATCGGATTGTTATTCAAGGTGTAGGCGTAATTAGGGTTATTCCTCCCATAGTGCATAACCACACACTTATTGATGTTAAAAGACATTCTGTTTGTTGATGCCCATGTCATTATCTTAACAAGGTCATTGGCTAGGGATGTATGCTTTGATATGGTGATATGGACAGAGCCCTGCAGAACCCCACTCCCGACACTCCCTTCCTTGGACAAGTACCCATTTATTCTTACACATTGGACCCTGTTAAACCACCAATTCTGAATCCATTTGACCAGGCTAACACTTATACCCATATTTTGTAATTTAGTAATCAAGATGTTATGGGGGACGGTGTCAAATGCTTTCACGAAGTCTGAAAGGATTTCATCAAATGGGTTACCCTTGTCAAGACTGCTACTTACATGATTATGGAAAGTCACCAAATTGGTGGTACATGATGTCTCTCTCAAAGCCATGTTGGTTGTTATCATATAACCTCAGGTCTGATAGTTCAGAAACTAGCCTAAGCTTAATCAACCTCTCCATTACCTTGCAGCACAGTGAAACATAGAAACATAGAAACATAGACTTTGACGGCAAATAAGGACCGCTTGGCCCATCTAGTCTGCCCATTTCCCTACCTACAGGATAGGCCGCAGATCCTAGTTAACCAACAGCCTATTTCTTCCTACCCCCCACAAGAATTGCCTTATGTCTGTCCCATACATTCTTGAATTCTCCCACAGTTTTAGACCCCACAACCTCCTCAGGAAGGCTGTTCCATGCATCCACTACCCTCTCTGTGAAATAATACTTCCTCACATTGCCCGAACCGCTCTCCTTCTATCTTTAAATTGTGTCCCCTTGTTCTTGCAAGTCTCTTTTCTGAAAGATGCTACCCTCTTGGACTTTGTTGATTCCACTGAGGTACTTAAAGTTTATATCATGTCCCCCTCTCCTTCTTTCCTCAAGGGTATACATATTAAACTCCTTTAGTCTCTCCTCATACGGCTTCTCTTGCAGACCCTGCACCATTTTAGCTGCCCTCCTCTGGACTACCTCTATCCTGTCTATGTCCTTGCAGAGATGGGGTCTCAGAACTGGACACAGTACTCAGATGGGGTCTCACCAACTGTCTGTATAGAGGATAACAACTTTCTGTTTTCTGCTGCTGATGCCTCTCCTATACATCCCAGTATCCCCCCAGCCCTCCCTACTGCCTTCTCACATTGCTTGCTAACCTTAAGGTCATCTGATATGATTACCCCCAGGTCCCTTTCCATTTTTGTTGTTGTTACTACCTCCCCCCGTTGTGTAATCTTCCCCTGGGTTTTTGTTTCCCAGGTGCATTATTTTGCACTTCTTTGCATTGAATCCAAGCTGCCATATTTCTGACCATTCCTCCAACCTTGCCAAGTCCCTTTTCATCCTTTCCACACCTCCTTGTGTATCAACCCTGTTGCAGATCTTTGTGTAATCTGCAAAAGGCATATTTTCCTTCCAGTCCCTCTGCAATGTCACTGATGAAGACATTAAAAGGACTGGACCCAATACTGAACCCTGCGGTACCCCACTAGTAACCCCTCTTTCTTCAGAGTGGACTCCATTTAAAATTACCTTCTGTGTCCTGTTGTGCAGCCAATGTTTTACCCAGGCTACCACCCTGGGACCCACTCCCAGGCTGGTTAATTTGACTATTAATCTTTGTGTGGGACTGTGTCAAATGCCTTGCTAAAGTCTAGGTAGGCCATGTCCACAGCCCCTCCCTGGTCTACTACTTTGGTCACCCAGTCAAAGAAATCTATTAGATTCGTCTGACATGACCTTCCCGCCAGAACCCATGCTGCCTTGGGTCCTGTGCTCCACTGGCCTCTAGGTACTCAACTATTCTTTCCTTCAGAAGTGACTCCATCACTTTCCCTACCACAGAGGTCAGACTGACAGGTCTGTAGTTTCCTGCCTCTGTCTTGGTCCCACTTTTGTGAAGGGAATCACATCCGCCTTCCTCCAGTCCTCGGGTACCACACCATCCTCCCAAGATTTATTAAAAGAGTAGCCAGTGGTTTCACTAGTTCCTCCTTAATTTTTTAGAATTCTGGGTGAATTCCATCAGGACCCATTGCTTTGTCCACCTTCAGTTTTAGGAGTTCTTGCAGAACCCTTTCTTCTGTGAAAGGACTGGGATCGACCCCTATCAAGAGTACTTCTGTTAATTGGATTAGGCACTTCCCCCTCCTCTTTTGTGAATACTGAGCAGAAATATTCGTTCAGTATCCCTGCTTTTTCACTGTCCCCCTCTGCCCACCCACCGTTCATTCTATTCAGCCTCACTATCCCTCCCTTTGTCTTTCTACGCTCGCTGATGTACCTATAAAAGGTTTTATCCCCTTCTTAACTGAGTTGGCTATCTTTTCCTCAGTTTGGGCCTTTGCTATTCTGACTTCCCTCCCTGCTTCCTTCTGCCTTAACTGGTACAGCTCTCTGTCCTGCTCCTTCTGTGTTTCCTTATACTTCTGGAATGCTATCTTTTCTTCCTGACTTTCACAGCCACCTCTTTTGAGAACCATAGTGGCTTTTTCTTTTGTTTTGATTTGTTTATTTGCTTCACACAAAGGCTTGTTGCCTCTGTGATGGCAGTTTTGATGATTCCCCATTGTTGCTCCACACCTCCTTCTAGCCTGTTTGCTAGTGCTTTTCTGAGGCACTCTCCCATCTTGCCAAAGTCAGCCCTCCTAAAGTCTGGTACACTCAATTTTGTATGGCTTGACTCTGTAGCTGAGTTTAACGTGAACCACACTGTTTGATGGTCACTTGTCTCCAGATGGCAACCCACTTCTAGATCTGAGATCCTCTCACTGCCCCCATTTGAGAGTACGAGGTCTAAGATTGCTCCCTCACGAGTGGGTTCCGAAACTAGCTGTCTAAGGCCTGCCACCTGTAGGGCATCGAGAATGGCCCTGCTCTTGGATGTGGCTGCAGCAAATGTGCTCCAGTTAACATCTGGCATATTCAGGTCTCCCATCAACAGTATCTCCCCTTTCTTTGCCATTCTAAGAATGCCTTCTATCATATCATTGTCCATTCCCTCCCCCTGACATGGGGGTCTGTACACAACCCCTGTGCAGATTGTGGTGCCCTTTCCAGTCTCCAAGGTGACCCACAGTGCCTCCTCTCCTCCCTGTTTACTCTTATGTTCAGTTGTTTTTATCCCTTCCTTTACATAGAGAGCTACTCCTCCCCCTCTTCTCCCCTGCCTGTCTCTCCTGTAGGTTATGTACCCTGGTATGTTAACATCCCAGTCATGGTTCTCTGTGTACCATTTTTCTGTGACTGCTACGATATCCAGGCATCCCTCTTCCATCAAGGCCACCAGCTCAGGGAGCTTTTTGCCCAGACTACAGGCATTGGTACTCATTACCCTCCATTTCCTGATGGCCTTACTCCCTTTTGCCCCATCCCTATCCTTCTTGCCTTTGTCACTTTCTCCATTTACCCCTGCCCTTCTCCCCATCGACACCTCTATGTTGGTGTTTGCCGCACTTGCTACTGTGATTATTTGGGGCTAGGATTTCCTGCTCCTTTCCAGTGCCTCCCCCCTTGGCTAGTTTAAAAGCTTGCCAATGAAGCATTTAAACCTATCACCTAGGATCCTAGTTCCCCTCCCGGACAGATGCAGCCCATCATGCCAGTATAGGCTTGCATCACTCCAGGTGGACCCCCAGTCCCCAATGAAGCCAAATCCCTGAGCTCCACACCAGTTTTTCAACCACTGATTGAATCCCATGGTGCGGAACACCTTAGCCTCTCCTATGCCATAGATGGGCAGCACCTCCGAGAAGGTCACCATGCATGCTACTTGACTAAGGCCCTTCCCCAATTCTACAAACTCTTCCTGCACTTCTCTAATCCCTTTCTTAGCCAGGTCATTTGTTCCTAGGTGGACAATGACATCCAGCTCCTTCCCCTGTGCAGCTGCTCTTGCAATCCTGAGGATTCGCTCCCTGTCCCTCAAGCCATGGCGCCAGGCAGGTACCTTACCTCCTCTCCCTTCCTCCCCAGTTCTACCTTCCTAACAATGGAGTCCCCACCAGGGTTGTTTCTTCCCTGCAGGGTCCCTGCCACCCTCCTGTGGGTCTCCCTCTGTGGAGGTTCCCAACATCCTCCTTGGTCTCCCTGCAGGTACCTCCATAGAGGAACCACACTTTGCCAGAATGGCATAGAAATTGTGGAGGTACAAATGGAGGATGCGCCTCTGTTCCACCACCTCACCCTCCTGAGCCCACTGTGGTCCAACCGCTCCTCTTTCTTGGCAACCTCTGAGGCAGCGGCAGTGGCACTGGTGGTCCCTGGATGGAGAGAGGTCCCACAAATCCTGGCCAACTCAGCCTGGAGATGAGCAACCTCCTCCTTCAGCCCAGAGAGGTGCCTGCAGATGGGACAACACCGCATCCTCCAGAACGTCTCCCGGAAGACTGCTGCTCCACAGCCACTGCACTGCACCACTCCAATCATGTCTTATTTCTGGCCCCTTAACTGTTTGCAATCCTTACTCTTTCCCCTGTTTCTCTCTCTCTCTCTCTCTCTCTCTCTCTCTCTCTCTCTCTCTCCTTACTTTCTGCCTGTGTGCCCTTTAAGCTCCTGACTATCCTGTTCTGAGACAAGAATATCCTATATTTCTCAGTAGACCACTTACTTGCTCAGAGGCAGACCTCCAGCAGCTAGAGGGGGCCGGAGAGCTACTCTTGCCCTTCTAGGATGGTGGGTCTTTGGTGGTTCTGTGACCACTCACTTCCCGCTCCCAAACAGGAAGTTCCTGTTGTCAGTCAAATCCTGTGCCTATAAAAATAGAACTAGCTTTGGGTGGGGGAGGAAGGAGGGCAATATAGTCCCAGTAGAGAAGTCCAGTCACACAGCAGTCCTTTCTCCTGGTGTCTTCTGCCAAGCTATTAGCAGAATCTTTCTAAGGCAGTCTTTAAATGTAGCTTCCTTCTAGCTAAGCCACTCCCCTACTTACTAGATCTTTCTACAAGTAATTTAAACCTCACAGCTATTAAGTCCTTTCAATCACCTGAGATTTACACCTAGATAACTGTTCAGATACCCATTCAGTTCAGTTAACCCAGACAAACACACACTTTTTTTTTTGTTTTGTTTGTTAGTTTTTTTTACCCTAAATTAAAGGTCCAAGTACAAAAGTTCTTCTTCTTTAGTCCCAGCAGAGAAGTCCAGTCACACAGCAATCCTTTCTCCTGGTGTCTTCTGCCAAGCTAGGTTAAGTGAGGTTAAGCTAATCAGCCTATAGTTCTCTAGTTTACTCTTGTTTCCTTTTTTGAATATAGGAACCACAGTGGCTAAGTGCCAATCCCTTGATACCAACCCTTTGTCCACAGACCTGTCAAATATAATTGCAAGTGGGTATGCTGGATAATGGGCCATATCCTTTAAAAACCTTGGATTAATATCATCTGGTCCAGGACTAGTGGTATTCCTGATGTTACTGGGTGCGGAGCAAACTTCTTACACTGAAAAGTGGTACCCGTTTTCTATCTGATTATTAGAACATTGAGCTGCTGCCCCCTTTGGTGAAAAAAAATGAACAGAAATAGGTGTTGAAAAGGTCTGCCACTTCTTCATTATTATCTATTACAGTACCATTTGCTAATATTGGTCCAAAGCTCCTAGGTGGGGCACTGCTATTAGTATTTATGTAAGAGAAAAGTGCTTTACTATCTTTGGTGTGGGCAACTTTGAGTTTGAATTTGTATCTTGCACTTCTTATCCTGTTTTTTAGTAAATGGTGTTCCTTTATGTAGGCCTGTTTATTACTTACGGTTGGATTTTGTTTGAACCTTTTATAAGCTTTTTCTTTGGTTCGTATCTGCTTTTTTTACACCCGACATCAGCCATGCTGGGACCTTACCCTTCTTATTGTATTTATTTTTCTCCGAGACTAATTTGTTTTCTAGTTTTGATATCACCCGTTTGAAAAATTCCCAGAACTGTTCAACTGACCCGCTAGTTTGAAATCCCAATCAGTGACTGATAAGTATTCTTTTATCAAGCCATAGTTAGCCCTATTGCAATCCCTTAGTGTAGTGTTGACAATTACTTTAGCTCTATAAATCCTTAAACACCAAGTTACCAAACTATGGTCACTGATGCTTTTAAATTCAACAAAAACTTCAGTTTAGTAATGAAGAAAATATGGGATAGTGACCACTTTCTCCTTATAGTATCGCTGAAAAGTGCTTGTGTCATACAGAAGTCCTCTGATAGATGAAATCTGGATTTGGCAGAAAGCCATATGTTCATTTATAACAAGAGGAGAATTAAGTGGACTCCCATGTCTGGAGGTTTTGTTAGAAATTATATGGAATATCTGGTGAATAGTATAGAGTCGTTGATAGCCTCCATGGAGGTAAAAAGGTGAAATGGGGTCTGCTTTCATCTAATAATGGAGATCTACCATATAGCAATGCAACCACTGATCTGCTTGAAGCTCTTGTTCCTATTCCAAGAGAGATGAAAAAAGATTTACATAAACATTAAAACAAATGGTTTGGTAAGGAATGTTATGATATGAGAAAGTTGTTGTCCAGAATGGGGGAAGGGTTTTAAAAAAGGGGTGAGGTTAATTATTGCAGAGCTGTAACTAAAATTAGAAAATAATATAAAATGATAAAAAGAAAGAAAATGGAGTATAACAATGATTAATGGATACAGTTGCAGGAAGCAATAAGAGAAAAAGACAATAAGATGTTTTGTGAACTGATAGCTTTTGGTACAAAAACATGGATAAAAATCCCTTGGCTCTAATAGATAGTGCCACGTGGAAACATTTCCTTGCAGAGAAATATGCAACAAACAGTAAAGGTGATAAATCAGTGAATAATACATAAGAAAGAGTCTATAGGGACAAGATAGTATAACCTATTAATGGCTGTACTACCCTTGAAACAGACGAAAGTGGGGTTATTAAAGCTCCCGGATATGATAGGATCCCAACATAAATTTTTTAGTAGCCCCAGAATCTTGGGCAAAATTGTTAACGCCTTTATTTAATATGACTGCTACTTCCCTAACAGTACCATGAGATTCAGCTAAAGGTATTATAGTTCCCCTATTTAAAAGAGGTTGCCCCAGTGACCCCCTGAACTATAGGCACATAACACTTTTCTGCATAAGTCTCAAAATTTTTCCACACATAATTCTGTCAAGGTTTGGAAAATGGGAAGAAAGCCAAAACATTGTTTTAGAGTTACAATTTGGCTTTTGAAAGGAAGGGAACTAATGATAACATATTCATGTTAAATCATACAATGAATATGTTATAGAAACAAACAAACAAAGCTCTATCTAGCATTCCTGGACATACGTAATGCATTCGATAATGTAAACAGGGAACTGTTTTGGGGCATGTTACAGGAATTAAGCTTAGATAATAATTTGCCAAAGTTAATTCAATTAATAACTCAGTAACAATAAAGCACACATGAGTCGGGGGGGGGGGATGGCAAATTGGCTGCAGAAAAGGTGTGCAAAAAGGCATGAAACAATGTTGCATCCCCCCCTTTCTTTTTTAATGTATATCTAAATTAATTAATAAATGCCATTAGTAAGGTAGAAACATTCCAGTAATAGGCACATTAGGTTCCAGATGTTATGTTACACAGATTACATAGTAGTGATTTCCCAAACTCCACTAGGTTTAAAGAGGGCTTTGCCCCCAACCATCAGACATCTAGCGAAGTCAAATCTGAAGCTCAATGCCAAGAAGTCTAATTTAATGGTACTAGGCAAACAACCACAAAAAGATGCTGACTGGATGATGGGCAATATACCATTTAAATTTACTAAGGCATATAGATATTTAGTAGAATTGATGGATAGTCGAGCCAAATGGGGTCTGCATGTAGAGGAACTAAAAGAAAGCAACACACTCAACAAAAGTTGTAATCAGATTTGGCAGACAGGTTTCTTGTGATTCATATGTAGCAATGAAGAAAGTCTTTGTTGTAAAGATAAATAGCCAGATCTTATATGTCAGTGAGATATGGGGATTACTATGAAACAGTGCATAAATAAAGAGTCTGAAGGTAGTGCAAAACAACTTCTTTAGAAATATGCAACTGTTGCCATTTGGTACTCCAACAGACCTAATTTTGGTGGAAACTAATACACTGTCCTTGGAGTACATAGTATGGGTAATAAGATGGTGGAGAAAAGCGTTAGAGTCAGCTGTATCAAGTCTTTTAAAGGCCATATGGGACGAATCAGTTAATACAAAAAACAAGGAGAACTGGTTCCATAAACTGAATGCTATAGTTATGTGATTGGACCTTCTTAGCATATGGGACACCTTCAGTGTTAATTTCTTTTTTTTTTTACTTGCATTTTATGCTTCCTGAGCCCTGCACCATTGGGAGTCACCTATGGTGTCTGCCTCTGTGCTCTCCACCTACCTGAGAACTGTGGAGTGAACCCCCATGGAGCCATGGTTATATCCCCCAGGCGGGTACGAGGTGGGACCTGTACACCTTGAAGTCCTTGTTTTCATCAGACACCCAGCAGGACAGGCAGGTGGGAGTTGTGGGGTCTGCACCGGGTACTCTATCTTCTGTCTCCAGCTCAGGGAGCTGATTTTTCACTGGTTTAGGGGGCGTGACATATGCCTAGATGTCAAGGTGCAACTGTTGACGTCGATCACACCCCAACTGTCATACTGGCTCTGGCCTCCGCCAGAGGCACTGGCTCTGGCTGTGCCTCTGGCCTCCGCCAGAGGCCAGTCATGCACCGAGCTTTGACACCCGGCCCCCCTGGAGAAGGCAAGCAGTCCTCAGACACTTGAGCCTCCTCCTCCAGCCAGGCCTCCATCTCCACAGGCACGTTCTTGCAAGCTGTAGCGCTACCGCTGCGCCATTGGGCCGGCTGGGGGAGGGGGGGGGATTGTTTAACCAGGAAAGGCACACTAAGCCGGAGCTTGTTTCCAGGTGCAACCTGGGAGCACAAGGAAGTTAAGTGACTTGCTCAGGGTCACACAGTATGCAAGTGGAAGCTGTGGGATTCAAACCCAGGTCTGGTCTGCTGGATGTCACCAGATTTGCAGCTCAGAGCCTTAGACCACTGTGCTATACTGCCTCCCTGCTTACCTTCAGTGTTAATGTTACGGTGTGGGTTCTACAGGTGGACATAGATTCACCCAGAGACAGCAAATAAGGTGCAACCCACTTGTTACTTAGTGGAATGTTTATTACTTCATAAACATCTATTCAGCACCAAGAAGAAAATAAACACATGAAACAAACAAACAAAAAAAAACAAAACAGCAAAGCAGTAGCCTTCTATAGCACTCTATAGAACCTCTGCCACTCTTGGTCAGGAGGAACTAACCCTATCTATCTGTCACCTGCTCAGGTAGTAGTTAAGTACCCACCTACCTGAGTCAGGTGACCAAGCATCATCCAAACTTTAAAACATGTTCAATATCCCCACAAAATTGGTTTGAACAGCAAATACGTATTAGAAATACATAAAGAATCCCATTATAGAGCCTACAGATGTAAAATAATCCCTCTATGAAGAATTTTAGTGACTACCAAGAGTTCTGGAAATGATTGACAGCATGGTCAGTTTAAAACTGAGCCACCAGGGGCCGCTGTTCCCCTATAGAAGACTTCAGTTCACTGGAAGAGCTCCAGGAAACCAGACCTCCCCTTTTTACTCAAAAGAAAAAAAATGAACTTTAACTTTCTAACAGCAACCTGGGCGGATATTTAAGGCAGCATAACCATTTCTAGGTAAAACATATTTTCAAGTATTCCTTTATTTTATTATAGGTCTATCTGTGTAATATATATATATATATTATAGTGGCGCAGTAGTGCCACTATAGTTAGGGTTGAGTACCCCATTTAAGGTTAAAGTGTGAAATTTTGCATCTTAATAACTTTGCCACCATAAGACGGATTTGTCTGAAATTTGGCATTCATGGAGCAGTACCATAGAGCTCTGTATCTGCCATGTTTTGTAATGGTTGGATATACAGTTGCGGAGTTGTAAAGCGACATTCTGTAGCGCATTTACACTTTTTTGTGCATTGTTTGCTCGCACCTACAGGTTGCATGGTTTACGTGACTGGTCTGAAAACTTCAGGAAACATGCGGCCGGGTCCCTGATGTGCCTTTCGAAGATTTCATGAAAAAAATATTAAACAGTTATTCAAAAAACAAGTTTCTCATTATAGTCAATGGGAAAAGTTAACAAAAAGTTCAACAGTGTTGCAAATGCAGTTTTTAGTGTCGCAAATGGCCCCTGTAGTGTCGTGAATCAGCCATTTTTTTTCAGTTAGTAGTCACAGAAATGCTTGGCATTTAAATTTGGGACCCTCTAGGGACACAATTCTTTTTGTGTTCACCTAGTCAGACCCTGAGGATGCTAGCCATGTCTTTGTCAGGGGATTAAACACCCCAGAAATATGTTTTTGAAATTTTTGTAAAAAGTAGTGTCGCAAAGTAGTGTCACACTCATGACACTTTCGGGATTTCATTTGCGAAAGTGTCGTGATTTGCGACACTATTTTGTGACACTATGCCCAAAATAATAGGAATTCTTTGCCACCCTGCTGCAAAACAATGGTTTGGTCTTTTGGGCTGAAATTTGGAGAAAAGAAAGCCAACATCCAACAGATGTGACTTTTGGTGGTTTGGTGACAAACTATTGCACAGATGGAAAGTTACGGTGCTCCGAACTTGAGGCTTATTCCCATAGACTAACATTGCGGCATCTGCCGCACCTTTCGGGGCCTGTATCTCGGAAACGCTTCGAGATACGGACTTTTCATCAAAGAAATGCTTAGCTCCTCACTAGGGGGCTAAGTACAAAACTAGCCAGAAAAGTAATAATTTATATGAATTTTTAATTTTTTTTTCTACGTCGTACGGTTCCTGAGATATAAGCAATTTAGTATTCCAAGTGCTCATTTTCTGCTCTGAGGCCCATTATTATGCATACATTCTTTGTATTCACTGTGTTTCTCTATGCAGCTGTTGGTGAAAAAAAGGGTGTGCACTTTCGTTACTGTCACAGTTAGCGTTCCCACTTATGTTTCCGTAACTGTTTGCCTTAGCGTTCCCATCTACGCCACCATGTGCGTTACCATTTGCCTTTTTGTTTGCGCTTGCATTTGCATTACTGTTACCATTTGCATTTCCATTACTGTTTCTGTTTGCATTTTGTTTTGCATCACCACGTGCATTACCATTTGCGTTTGCGTACGCGTGTCCATTTGCGTTTGCATTTCCTTTGGCGTCATCATTGCTGTTACCATTAGCATTTGTGATTCCTATTGTGGTACTGTGACCGTGTGCATTACCATTTCCATTCCGTATGTGCTTGTATTTGCGTTTCCATTTGCGTTACCATTCCATGTCATGTCATTTGCGATTACCCTTATGCTTTCATTTGCACTTGCATTTGCATTACTAACATTTGCATTCGCATTACTGTTTTTGTTTGCATTTTGTTTTGTGTCACTATGTGCATTACCATTTGCGTTGCATACGCGCTTCTGTTTGCATTTGCGTTTCCTTTGGCGTCATCGTTGCTGTTACTGTTAGCATTTGCATTTTCTATTGCGGTACCGTTACCGTGCGTGTTACCAGTTGCATTTCCATATGTGTTGCATTTCTGTTTCCGTTTGCGTTACTGTTCCCATCTACGCCACCGTGTGCATTACCCGTTGCGTTTCCGTTTGTGCTTGCATTTGCGTTACTGTTAACGTTTGCATTCCCATTACTGTTTTTGTTTGTGTTTTGTTTTGTCTCACTGTGTGCATTACCATTTGCGTTTGTGTAAGCGCTTCCATTTGTGTTTCCTTTGGCATCATTGTTGCTGTTACCATTAGCATTTGCATTTCCTACTGCAGTACCATGACCGTTGCCATTTGCGTTTCCGTATGTGCTTGTGTTTGCGTTTCTGTTTGTGTTACCGTTCCCATCTACACCACCATGTGTGTTACCCTTTGTATTTTCGTTTGTGCTTGCATTTACGTAACTGTTAACATTTGCGTTTCCATTACTGTTTTTGTTTGCATTTCCTTTTGTGTCACCGTGTGCATTTCCATTTGCGTATGCGCTTCCATTTGCATTTGCGTTTCTGTTTGCGTTTCCTTTGGTGTCATCGTTGATATTACTGTAACTGTCTGCGTTACTGTGCCCGTGTGTGTTACAGTTTACATTTCCGTATGCGCTTGCGTTTCTGTTTTCATTAACATATGCACTTGTGTTTGTATTACCGTTTGCGTTATCATTTACGTTTGCATCACCATGTGCGTTAGAGTTTGCGCTTGCGTTTGTGTTGCCGTTACTTCACTATTTATAGTGCACATTCTCAAAAAGAAGGGAAATTCATGGCAAAAAACTCTGTTTAATGCATCAGTTAGGGTTGAGGAAATTCGATGTTAGGGTTCCCACCCCCTTGCACCCACCCACCAACAGGCATTGGGTGTGCTTTGGGGTCATCGGTCCTAACTCTCACCCCATTCTCCTATACTGCACCACCTCAGCTTGTTTGCACGTGGATGGGGTGAGAGTTAGACCAACGACCCAACACACACCCAATGCCTGTTGGTGGGGGCTGTGGGTGGGGTGCAAGAGGGTGGGAACCCTAAGATCAAACCTCTTTTGTCGCCATGGAAACCCAACTGATGCATTAAACTGAGTTTTTGCCACATAAATATATCTCAGAATAAATAATGAACCAAAAGAATCCCTACTGTGCAACAAAACTCCCTATTTATTCAATATAGGATGCTACATTAGGGGATAATGGCAGCAGAAGCTTCCTGTAATGACATGCCATCAGTTGCACTGGAACGCCGACGGCTTACATTTGCTCTAGCTGCTGCAACTGGGCAAAGCCCTAAATTAAGGCTTTTGATAAAAAGAAAAACAAACAAACAGAGAAACACCAAGGGCAGACTGTTAATACAGTCTGAAGCATCCAAAGTATAATAGCTGACTAAATCATCTCCAGTGATGAAATGTCAAGCCGTCGACTGAAATTTACAAGCCGACGGCTGGCACTTTCTCTTTTCATTGCTTAGCAACCCAAAGGACTCTCCTGTCACATAAGAGAGCTGAAAATACAAGTGATTTGTTTAAGGGGAAAAAGGACTACTCAAGAAACTATCTGGGAGATGAAGCATTCCAATCAAAATGGAGCACAAGCGCTCTGTGATGCATACGATCCGAAGGCTTTGAATTGTGCAAACAGTGCTATACAACCACAATAGCGCCGCTTATTAACACAAAATGTCTGACTCTAAAGGGTTTTAAGGGTACTGCTGTTTTCCTTCCTGAACCAACCAGGTATTCACTTCATACCATTTATATCTTAATGGAGGACAATTTGGCGATTACTTCTTTTATCTGTCTGAACTGTTGCTCCACATCAAAACAATGCAGCACAGGGTACGTAAAATAAAAGGGGAAAGGGGAATGCTGCTTGTTAAATATTCACTACCATTGCAGATAGTCTGCCAATTTATATAGCTTATTGACTATTAAGGACCTTAAGGAATACAGAGAAAAATAAAGAGGGAATAAGAGAGGGGAAAGGGGAGACATTGTAAGGAGGTGGCCTGCCTCCATACAGAAATACAGGGATAACCATAGGAGAGAAGAAAATAGTGGTTGCAACCAAGAGCAAAAGAAAAAGAAGGTCTAAAACTCAAGTGACAGGGACTGACCCTGTCACATTCCCCCCCCCATGAGGGAAGGTGAATTACAGACTCCCGCCTCCAGATGCCATGAAGGAGGCGGAACTCCCGCCCACCCGCTCTCAGGAGTTCTGTCCCAGTTTCCCACTAACAAAAATACTATATTTCTGACCAGGTTCAAAAGAACCGAACAAACCCTGGGACAATGAAAACTTCAGAATGCCGTGCATCTTAACATCCTAAAGCTAGACAAAAGAAAACAATTTCTCAGTCAAAAGGGCTGCATTCTACAGTCCAACCCGCTTTTGTTTTTATGCAGGTTGGAGGACCTCCAGCTTACCCACTCCGTGAAGCTCCATCCCAGGGTCTCATTACAATGGTACTGACAATAAAGTGCCTACTATCTAATACATAATGCTAACTTTTACCCTGGGTTCTGTTCAAAGCACTTTTTTTTTTTTTTTATAAACACTGTGTTATAATATTCAAACAGATGTCTTCCTATTCGTTTCTGACATCTCAAGTCCTGTGCCAGATCGTGACAGGAAATCAATGTTGGTGTGTTCACTTCCTTTCCTATGTGAAACAATGAAGCAATATGGCTGTAAAGCCAGGTACCACCTCATAATACGTGGGTTCTTTTCCCTCATCTGCTGAATCCAACAGAGGGGGTTGTGGTCTGTCACCACCTCAAATTCAGCTTCCCACAGATAATACTTAAAAGATTATATTGCTCATTTGAAGGTGAAACATTCTTTTTCAACAGTAGAATATCTGCATTCTTGTTCATGTAGCTTCCTACTAATATATATAATAGGATGCTCTTCATCTTGAACATACTGTGTCAACACTGCCCCAATACCTATTCCTGATGCATCTGTTTGTACAATGAAGGGTTTGCTGAAATCAGGACTTCTTAGAACAGGGTATGCACTTAAAGCAGCCTTAATTTGCCTAAAGGCTGTATCACATTTCGTACTCCACTCCACTTTATTTGCATACCGTTTCTTTGTCAGGTCAGTAAGTGGACCAGCTATCACTGAAAAGTTTGCAATAAAGTGCCTGTAGTATCCGGCCAGTCCTAAGAAAGATCGGACTTGCTTCTTGGTCTTAGGTATAGCACAATCTGATACTGCTGATACTTTATTCATCTCAGGCTTAATAACTCCATTCCTATAATGAACCCTAGATATCTAGTTTCGGTCTGACCTAGACAACACTTCTTAGGGTTGATAGTGACTTCTGCCTTCTGAATTACTGAGAAGACCTGTTTCTGGTGTTTCAAGTGTGTCTCCCAATCGGGGCTAAATACTACCACATCATCTAGGTATGCGGCACAAAAGTCTGTATAGAGACTCAGTATTTGGTCCATGAAGCGCTGAAAGGTTGCAGCTGCTCCATGGAGACCAAATGGCATTGTGACAAATTTAAAGAGCCCTATAGGTGTGCTGAATGCAGTTTTCTCTCGTGATTGTGGTGTGAGGGGAATCTGCCAGTATCCTTTGTTGAGATCCAGTGTGTAAATAAATGCTGCATTCCCCAAACGATCAATGATATTGTCTATTCTAGGCATAGGATACCAGAAGGGAGATGGCATTCACCTTCTGAAAATCTAGACAGAGGCAAATATCTCCTTCCTTCTTGTTTACTGCCACTATAGGTGATGCCCATGCACTATGTGAGGGTGTGATGATACCCATACATTCCATTTTTCTTACTTCAGTAACGACCTCCTCCCTGACATGTATGTGTAACCCCCTTGTTACCCAGGGTTACTAGAATCCCAGTAAGACCTAGTGGTAGGCAGGGAAGGCAGCTTGTGAAACTCCAGTTAAATGGGTTTCACACTGTCTCACTCTGTTCTCAGTCTCAGCTGAGACTGAGGGATGACATCACCAATAGAACTTTCGCAGCTGCATGAGCCACATTGGAATCTGCAGCAAAGGGAGTTAGTTAGAACATTGGGAGTTTTGAAGTCAGACTCTGCAGTTTGTCTTCAGTGAGTGAAGTGTGAAGTAGGGAGCTTGCTGTTAAAGCAGCTCAGTAAAGGCTCTAGGAGCCTCAGCCCTTTTAAGTAATAGGGTGTGTGTCTCCACCTAAAGAGAGACACAGAAGAGTACTGAAGTGGTGGAGACCGCTGTTTTCGGGTCTCAGTGCCCCCTCCGGGGGGGAGGATGAGAAGGATTCCCTGCAGATTCCTGGGGCAACCCCCTAGTTCTGCATGTGGAGGAAAACCTGCCTGTTCGTTCCAGTATTTATTTGGGAGAAAAGAAGATTTGTGAGTCGCCTGTGGGGCACCTGCAATATAAGGGTGAGTGTCTGCTCTGGCTAAAAGGGCCTATGTTTTCACCCTGGGACTTGTGTGACAATGTGGGGATTGAACTACTAAATATTGGGAAGCCTAGAGAAATGGGCTAAGCAAAGTAAAAGTAGTCTCAAGTTTCAGAGTTTGTTTGGGAAGCAAATAATATGTAGAGGTGATGTGACAGACGTCTACCCTTAATCTACATTTAAAAGTTCAGTACAGGAATTGTTCAGTTTCCAGAGAAATGGCTGGGTATGGGCTGTGGGAGCTGGAGGTGGGTGGCCCCCCATCTTTAGTGACCAGGTCCACCTCTCCGGATTTCTTCTGTGGTTTTCTACTTTGCCTCAGGCACTTGGCCAGTGATGGGGGAAGTACCCAGACATGGGATTGTAAGGAAAATTCTCTCTAAGAGTCTTAGACTCTAGTGTGGTTTGGGGAGCCACAACAGGATAATTGGTTCATTCCTCAAATGGACTGCGGATCAAGTGGCCGGCGGGGGAGCCGGGCCAGTGGGGAAAACCCAAGTGTGTACAAGTCAGGCTGTGTACCCAAAGCTGCGTGCAAGTCCGGGCTGTGTGCCTGGTGGATTTAGAGCCTGAGGGCTGGAAATAGTGATAAAATGTTCTGTTGTCTCTAATCTGCATTACCAGGAAATGTAGCCCCATGGGGGTCCGTCTATACTTTGTTTGTTCAGCTTGGATGTGAATAAAAGCCACACTGAAGAATCCCATTCCTGGTTCTGGACATTACAGTTATTGCTTCCTGTGTTCAGATTTACTTGGGTGCCCCTGTGCAGAGTAGCCAAACCTAGGCCCCCTGTGCTGAGTAACCTCATCCTCCCCGAACCCAGTCCCCACCTGGTACTGCTGTCAGCTTCAACAGCATGCCACCTGTCGTTTTGGCAAAAAGGCAGGGGTGAGGGGTTACATACGGGTAACCTATAAGGTTTTTGGTACAAAGGAGCAGTTTGGCTGACCCTAATGTCATGCTCAACACCGACTGCTCAGCCTGGGACACTTGTAAATGTTTCTCCATATGTGTTTAATAAGTGTTGGATCTGTTCCTGTTTCTGTGTAGTCAATGCTGGATTGATATACACTTCTTGTATTTGACCCCTTTGTTCCAACCGACTGTAAGCTATATCCAGCTCTGAGTCATGGGTCTCAGTCTGGATGTAACGACTTACTTTGGGGGACTCTTCCTGCTCATGCCACAATTTTAACAGATTGGCATGATAAATCTGTTTACTTCTTCTATTGGGCATCTGAACCTCGTATGTCACTGGACCGACATGTCTGTGTATAGTATAAGGGCCCTGCCACTTTATAAGCAGTTTGTTTTCAGTGGCAGGTAATAGGAGTAACACCTTTTCCCCTGTGGCAAACTGCTTATACCCCACACCCCTGTCATGTTCAGTTTTTTGCTGTACTTGTTTCTCAAGTAATGACTGGTGGGCCAGGTTAATATACCTGAGGAAGCGTTTCCCCAATTGACTGCCTCCCAGATAGATATTTTGAGAGCCCCTACTACCTTGACTGAGACGGAGGGAGTGTTGCAGACAGCTAAGACCCAGAGAGCTCCAGGACCAGATGGATATCCATTGGAGTTCTATAAAACTCATAAAGAAGAAATACTACCACCATTACTTCAGGCTATCCATGAGATACAGGAAGGAGGTATTCCTCCCCCCTCTTGGCAATACGCAGTGATATCTGCCATACTTAAACAAAACAAAAACCCTACCCTACCCTCATCATACAGGCCAATTTCAATGTTAAATTTTGATTATAAAATTTATATGTCTGTGCTAGCACATAGATTTGAAAACATCATGTCTTTATTGATCAATCATGATCAGGTGGGCTTTATTAAGGGACGACAGGTTCACGATGCAGTTCGACGAACACATTTACTTAAAGAGTACGCAGCAACATGTTCGATTCCCCTGGCACTCATTGGATTGAATGGCGAAAAAGCATTTGACAGGGTGGCCTGGCCATTTCTGTGGGCTACCTTGTCTAGTTTTGGCTTTCCCCTGGAGATCATACAACAATTGCAAAATATGTATAAACACCCTCAGGCTTACTTAAAATTAGATGGCTCTATCTCTGACCCTTTTTCTCTACAGAGGGGAACTCATCAGGGATGCCCCCTCTCACCCCTGTTATTTGCTCTGTATCTTAAGCCATTAGCCCAAGCCATTAGAGCTCACCTGGAGATTGAGGGCATACCTATGGGAGGCACAAACCATAAAATTTCACTATTTGTTGACGACATCCTTCTCACTTTGTCCACCCCGGATATATCAATCCCAAGGGTCTGGGAACAACTGGAGATGTACAGTAAAATCTCAGGGTATAAAATTAACCAACAAAAAACAGAGGTACTACTGTGTAACTACATCCCTTCCCCTGCTTTAAAACGTGCATTTCCCCTTAAGTGGTATAAACAATCGATGCGGTACCTTGGAATCCATCTTACTAAAAATCAGATACATGCAGATATTGCAAATTTTGAACCCCTAACCCAAAACATAACTGAGGACCTCACACGATGGTCACTGATACCTTTGAGTTTCCTAGCTCGAATAGAAACTATTAAACAAAACATATTTCCCCGGATTTTGTTCTATCTGCAGACACTCCCATTATTTCCAACACAGACTTATTTTCAAGCTTGGAATAGGCTGATCTCTCGCTTTATATGGCAGGGGAAACCTCCCAGGATTCGTTACTCTCTATTGCAGTTATCAAAAGACAGAGGTGGGTTAAATTTACCGAATCTCCTGAATTATGCCCGAGCTTCTAACTTAAAGATCTTACTCTCCTGGATGAACCCCAATTATATTATGCCCTGGAAGCAGTTTGAGATGACTTGGAATGGCATAGAAGACCTGACGGACTGTCTCTTTGGACATCCTTCTGGTTGCATACCTCTCTCTAGATTCCCACAATATACTGCAGAGGTGTTTAAGCAGTGGCTGACTGTACTCAATAAAAGATTATTGCCCATGGAGGCACTTTTTCTCAGATCCCTTGTGGTGAACAATGCCTTTCCACCCAATTCTTTAGATAGATCCTTAGCCTAGTGGTATAAATATAATATCAAACATATTTTCAATTATTAGGCCCACAGGGCCTTTATTCATTTGTCCAGCTCCAGGCTCAGTATAAAATACCCCAGGGCTTCTTTCATAAGTATTTGCAGCTAAAATCTTATTTGCGGCCAATGGAGGAAGCACTGGCAGCAATAATAAAATTACTTCTATCACAGAGACAAGATGCCACTCTAGACCACGGTATCAGTCTGGCCTAACTTGCTTTGGGAGAGAAACCAGAAGACTACTGAGTCGATTAGAGCCCGTTGGTCCTTGGAATTGGGGACTGACCTACCGGTTACTAACTGGAAGATGGACTCCCCACTTATGCTTAAGGCCTCAGGATCCCCATATTGGAAAGAGTTTGCATGGAAATTACGATATAGATTTTTCCGCACTCCTGCTATGGTAGCTAGTTTTACAGGTGATCCTGAAGGAAAGTGCTGGAGGGGATGTGGAGCAGTACATGCAGACCAGACTCATATATTTTGGAACTGCAGCATGCTGGGTCCTTATTTGGGAGAGGCAGTGCAGGAGCTGGTGGCAATATATGAAAACCCAGGTCTTTTTACCTCTGGGTATATACTGACAGCTACTACCCCATTTGGTCTAAAAGTAGAGAAGAATGTATACCTGCAAACTACATTACTAATATTGGCAGCAAAAAAGGTAATAACCAGACTATGGGGAACGAATAGGCTGCCAACTAAGGGAGAGTGGCTAAACTTGACAAGAGATATAGGATGGAGAGGATGGCGGCCAGAGTACGGATAGAGGGAGGTATTTGATACAAAATGGAGAAATGGATTATGTATCAGTTAAGCACTTATTCAGACTTTGTTCCTAGCTAATCAAATCAATACTGGAGAAATGTTAAAACAAGACGTGTCTAGTTCATGTGATTAATTAGTCCTGATGCTGGGTGAGAGTCTTTTTTTTGAAAGCCCAATGTATAATGATATAAACTGAACGAATATATTTATATAAAATGTCTTGTATAATGTATAAATGTCCTCGTGTCTAATAAAAATTTTATTATAAAAAAAAAGAAATCTTCACAATTCTCGACTCCTGTGGGGGTAAGGCACCTATATTTCAGGTGCAGGAGTATTTATTTTTACATTGGTGAATCTCTTTAACAGGTCTGACTATCAAACTCCCAGACACCCAGATCCATTATGCTGTACCAAAAAAGTTCTGAATGCTATATTATAATCATGCTTTTTAATCTTGTATATCCCACTTATATCTAGGAAAGGATTTTTCAGGAGATATTTTCTCAGTTACTAGACTGCTCGGTCTTCTAGCTCTCTCCTCACTCTTTTCCCACTGTTCAGCTGCACCTCAAGTGTTTAAATTGTATGAAGTTGTCAGTCTATGACCAACTGAAGAAATACTTGTGAGAAAGAAAATGTTTCTTTCACTCCACTGGTGCTAGCATTCGTGTCTGGGTGACTGTGTGTCACTAATCTGACACCAAGGGTTTCCGCTCCTGCTTGTGAAAGCATTCTCTCCATGTGTAAATTACACATTACAAAATGCAACTTGTGACTGGCTGTTGTAAATTTAAACATTTTCCCTTGATTTTACTTACAGTAATTCTTTTACTTTAATGTAACCCCATGGACAAAATTATTTTGAATATAATAGTCTGCTTTTACACTTTTGAACTTGATTATCTATTTTATACTCTACTGCCGTTATTTTTACACACATCTCTCTCCACCTTTAGGTCTTTGGCTTGGGGGGACCCAGTTGGCGACCTCAGACCAGATGCGGAACTTGGGTGTTATATTTGATGACTGTCTGACCCTTAAACATCAGGTGTCAGCCGCTGTCAAAACTTCCTTTTACCATCTGAGGAATATAGCCCGAGTGAAGCATCTGGTTCCTGTTGATGTCCTTCCAACATTGGTCCATGCCTTCGTTACCTCCTGCTTGGACTACTGCAACGCCCGTACCTATGGCTACCGGGGGTAGATATTCGCCGTTTGCAGCTAGTGCAGAACGCGGCGGCCAGGCTTTTGACTGGTACATCAAGGACCAGTCATATAATGCCTGTCCTCTGTGGACTGCACTGGCTGCCAATTCAATGGCGAATTACCTTCAAGGTCGGTCTTCTGACCTATAAGGCCCTACACGATCAGGGACCTAGTTACCTGCAAGATCTTCTTCGTCCCTACTGTCCTTCCTGTCGGCTCCGATCCACTGATGAGGGATTGCTAGAGATTCCCAGGGTTCGTTTAAAGATATCGGGGCAAGATCATTTAGTTTTATGGCCCCAACCCTGTGGAATTCTCTACCTCATCGGGTGAGAGAATGCCTGATTGTCCAAAACTTTAAGTCAGCCCTAAAGACTTATTTGTTTAATCTGGCATATCCAGACTTTTAAAATATATTTATGGATTGATTTTAGGAATTTGTTTTAACTTTATGTATTGATCTATTGTAAAAGCGCCTTGGTTTTGGAAAGGAGCTTTTTAAAAATAAAGTATTCATTCATTCACGTGCTCAAAGTGCTATAAGAAATGTGCCCTGATCTTTACACACACCTGGCAGCCTGCTACTTAATTATATTACTGAACGTGTTCAAAAAATACTCAGAGTATTACCACTTTGGGCTTTTGCTCTCTTTCCCCGAGTTATTGCTCTGTTCTCTTCAGTCTCCTTTTATAAACCTTTTGTGGTCATCTTCCACACAGTTCCACATGCTGCATTGCTCCTGACCCATTCTGCTCTTTATCTCTGTCTCTCTGCAAATTCTGCTCTGCAACTCTCCAGTTCCCACTTGCCAGTTCTCTAATTCTCCACTAGCAACAGGCACACCACTCCATGACTATACAAAACAAAAAAGTGCACAAAAGGGAGCTAGTTGCTAAGTGCTTTTTATTTGAGAAGTGCACAAAATCCCGGATCTTCAAGTCTCACTGACTCTTCATTGGATGGGTGGAGTTACAGCTGAGCTGTGACTCTTTATATGCCTTATAACTTTGTGACATCATCAGAAAGTGACATTTAATGCAAAAATGCAAAAATATATCAAATTAATATATTTCTTCAAAACTGACACACAATTCAAATATGCCTGAATGCTCGCAGTCTGTCTGTCTGACTTGGCTGGTGTTGCAAGTTAGAGAAAAGGCTACGCCACCTATCACCAGAACTGTACAAGCAGAGCTAGAGAAGGCCAAGAAAAACACTTGCCCCTGCCCCACTCAGCTGCCTCAGCCTGAATAGTGATGCTCCTGTGTCCCTTTTACTCTTTGTGGGATGCCCACAGAGTTATACTCTGACTCAGCAGCAACAGCATTTGGAGTTTGCACTAGTAAACAAAGACATGTTGTGCTGGCCTGTTGCTAAGTGTCACATGATCACAGACTGGCAGGAAAGGTGAAGACTGAGAGAGTAGTTTCTCTTTTTCTTTGAATGCCCACCTCGTGCCCTTCCCCATCTGAACAGCAGCGGGTGGTAGTAGGAGTAGAATGGTATGCTGGGCCCGTAAAGTTCAACTTTCCTTTTGGCTGGAATAAGTGACTAATTTAAAACAAAGACATGCTGGCTGGCCAGTGCTGATGCTTAGTCTCCCTCCTGCATGATCACCAATTAATCAGCCACAGTGTTGGAAAGGGGTTAACTATAAGAGCAGAGGCAGAGTGCTCCGGTCAAGGAAGATGGTTGCCCTGAATTTAAAAGTCTTGGCTTAGGCCACCTACCTCATGACCCAAACAAGGTAAACTAACCTGTTTTGTTGAAAAGTCTAGCCCACCCTCAGGTTTAGGTGCAGAATCTCAGGGACAGGGTGGGAAAGAATAGAAGGGGGTGGTCCTGGAGAGGGATGGGTCCATAAAATCTGCGGCTCAGCAGTCTGATTCTCCCTCACTCTTCTGTCGCTTCTCATATAGGTGATGCTGCTGTTGCTTTTCTGCAACGATACATTTTTTCTGGTATACTTTCACCTGGTTTGGACATTTGACTCTTATTTGTTGCCATCATAGAACACCTGGTTTATTGACTCCCCCCAGCTCCCAAACCTGGCTTTGCCACTGCAGAACTGGGTCCATATGGGCAAGCTACAGACTGATTTCCTGGCCTTTATGCATATCTGATATTGGAATCAACCTGCAATTGCAGTGTTTAATTGTGTATTGTGATTGTGTTTTTACTTCACAAAAAGTATTAAAAAAAAAACCTATACTGACTGATAAGCTAGTTTACATCCCCACTATTGGTGACACCAGATTCTCCCCTTGCTTGCCTGGACTCTTATATCCTCTCCGAGGGCTGCTACTCCTACAGTAACTTTTTTTCACTAAATGATAGGCTCACTGGTGCAATACAATCAGCTCTGCCCCCTATTTCAGAGTCAAATCTAAGATGGTGTGGGGAATTATCATCACCGCCTTATATATCACAGTGGTCTTGCGCTCTGAGCCCTTTCTACACTGCTTTCACCAAGACCCAACGCATGGAGAAGAAGTCCACCACCACAAATGCCCTGATGTATACCCCAAGCTGAGTTTAAAACCTCCCTTATCTATATGCAGGGCCTTAAACAGAAAGGCAACTTGTATAATCTAATGTTCCATCTCTGTGATTCAAGGAGTCTCCTAATACCATGGTCCCTGATCAGTTTCTTGATCAAGCTAAAACTCCTGCTTGGAGATGGTATAGAGATGAACCCCAGCCCCATGGCACAAATGTATGCATTACCTCTCTACCCAGCCCACCTGGGTGACTGGGTCAATTCAAAAGGGTTAAGAATAACCCATATGAACATCAATAGCCTGAGGCTAAAGATTCACGAACTGGAAGCCAGACGTAATTGCTATCTCAGAAACCTGGCTCAGACCACATGTACTAGACCATAAGATTGAGCTAAAAGGTTTCAAGATATTCAGGCAGGACAGACTGGGCAAAAAGGGAGGAAGTGTCTTGATCTACATTAGATCCTCCCTAACTGCTACCAAGGTGATAAGCCCTGCCCAGAAAAACACCAGTTGTGAAACGGTATTCACAACACTGTTGATGGGAGGTGCCAAACCCCTGACGATCGAATGCGTCTACAACTCCCCCCAAAGCAGCTGATGCCGCACTAAACTCGTTTCTCACTGTGCTGCTTGACTTTCCCACGGGTGAGAAGGTGATACTGGGTGATTTTAATATCCACTGGGGGCCTCAAACAAATGGAGAATTAAAGAACGTACTACTAGAAGCCGGTCTAATTTAGTTACTTCATGAGCACACCAGACCAAACACCAAAACAGAAAACCACTCCACGCTAGACTGGATCCTGGCATCAAAACCAGCTAGCATTAGACTGGCAGGTGCTTTTGCCGATGCCCTAAGCGACCACTCAACAGTGTTCGCATTATGGAGAAATAATTTTCAAGCCCCCCCACCCAGAATACTCTGGGCCTGGAACTTCTCTAATTTTGTTACAGGATCCTTCCTAGACACATTATCTGAGGTAAATTGGACCTACATCAAACAGCCCCTAACCTAGAAGCCACCCTAGAATTCTTCATAAATAACTTCCTATCTGCAGCAAATAGGCATACCTCACTGAAAAAAATCAGGTTAAAAGGGCAGGACGCTAGGTGGCTGTCCCAGGATCTGAAAAAACTCATGACAGAGACAGAAACAGGGCCTGGGGGAACTTTAAAATTACCTCTAAATCCAAGGTCTGGCAGGACTACAGGGAATTACAAAATAAATGTAAAAGAGAGCTCAAATCAGCAAAAAAAGTTACATCAGACATCTCCAGAAAAGAAAATCTCTCCAACCCAAGAAGTTTTGATCACAGATCAACACCCTCATCAAGGGTAGTCCCACCCAGGGTGACTGTGCTATAATAGCTAACGGTGCCCACTTAAAGAACCCTGAGGATGCTGCCAACGTAATCAACTCCTTCTTCATGGATTTAAATAAGTTCAAGACTCCCCTTATGGGGCTCCCCTACCCGACTCTAATAATACTCCCTCATCCCCTAACTTCCATTTCAAGTTGTTGTCTAAAAACGAGGTCCTAAAACTACTTATGAACATAAAACCCCATGGTTCTGCTGGGCTCAACAAGCTGGAACCAAGACTGCTCAAGACTGCAGCCCCAGCCACAGTTGCTCCTGTCTCGTGGCTGCTCAACAGATCCCTCCTTGAAGGAAAAGTTCCAACACTCTGGAAAGCTGCTCTGGTCATGCCCATCCATAAAGGGGATCACGTGACTATGTGGAAAATTATCATCCCATATCGATCCTCTCCATCCTTAATAAGGCACTAGAGAGGCCCATCTATAACCAAATAACAGAGTATATTGAGAGGAACAGCATATTTATGCCTAGACAACATGGTTTAAGAAAAAAACACGGCACGGACACTGCCATTGTCTGCCTCACCGATCACCTCTTCACAGCTCTTGACAAAGGCCAGTACACTGGATTAGTCTTCATAGACCTCACCAAGGCCTTCGACCTGGTGGACCACCAGTTGCTCCTAGCAAAACTCAGACTCATAGACCTAGACTGTTTGACAGTTCAGTGGTTTAGCAACTACCATCAGGGGAGATCCCAATTTGTTAGATGGCAAGGTGCTCAATCTGCCAAATTTTCAATGGGGTTCCCCAGGGATCCATCCTGGGGCCCTTACTATTCTCTATTTTCATAAACGACATGCCAAATCACTGTGGTGAGGTGAATATACTCCTATATGCAGATGATGCTCTATAGGACCTCCAAGGACCTAAGCTCTTTGAACACTTCTTTGACAAGTGACCTGCAATTCCTCAAGGGTTGGCTGGCCAGCAACAGACTTGTACGAAATAGTAAAAAAAACTAAGGCTATTCTATTCAGCCCAAGAAGCCTGAGACCAGACAGAGCTTCAATTCTAACTCCAAGTCTCTTGAATGGCACAAGGCTTGAGGTAGTAGATTCAATAAAGTACTTAGGCATTGCCTTAGACCAGAATTGCACTTTCAAGATGCATATCAAACTGCTGACCAAGACATTTAATCAGAAGCTTGGGCTACTATACCGCCTTAGCAATTTCCTCACACAGGATTCTCGGCTAGGGATTGCAACTGGAACCCTACTACCCAGCCTGCTGTATGGGTCACCAGTGCTACTCATAGTAAAAAGTGTGGAAATACAAAAACTTAGTACCCTTTATCACAGGGTGTGAGGATTCGCCATGGGGACTCAGCCAAGGGGTCACCACTGCCAGGTGCTCCAAGCCCTGTCTTGGCCTCCTTTGAAAGGGTGTCTTGAGTACTCATCTTTATGCTTAGTCTACAAGCTCAGGTTGAACTATGCAGCACCAAGCTGTGCTAAAACTTTATCTGCTAAACAAAACAGCAGGCCCCTTAGATTCTTGAGCTGTCAACTCCTCACTGTGTCTAAAGTCAGGTCATCCCTGGGACAGAGGTCATTCTTGGCTAGCATTCTGCCCTACTGGAATGCTCTTCCAGCAAATGTACAGACATGTAATTCCCTCGGGGTCAAAAAGGGACTTAAGGCTCATCTGTTAGAGCTTAACCAATGCACTTGCTACTGTTGAAAACTGAATCCTCTTCTGCGTCCTGTATTTTCCTAGTGCAATTTTTTGTCTGTAACCATGAATGTCACCTAATTATTAATCTATGTTGAGTATTGTAAATTATACAATGGCAAGAACATTTCCAGGGCTCTGACTGGTCAGTGTGTGCCCCTGAGACAGTGCTGTTATTACATAATAACATCTCTGTATTGATTTGTTGGATTGTTCTTTGATTCTTCTCTTCAGAAACAAAGATATATTGCTACACTAAAAATCTACTGAAACCTTTTTTAAATATTTTTGTATTTTGTTTAACTTCGAGCCATTGTATAATTGCAATAAATCACTCCAAGGTGTGTGTGTTATTGTGTAATAACGTCGCTCCTGGGGTGGTAGAAGCACTTGGCTTCGCCTTGTGCTTCAACCCACCCCAGGAGTGACGTTATTACACGATAACACACATCTTGTCGTGCCTTGTTGCTTAATTACCTAACTGTAAACTAGAATTTGTATTATAAACATTGCAGGGTCTGATGTACACCAATCTATGCTCACTGTATTACTGTCTGTTGAAAACTGTGCTAACTTATGAAATGTCAACCTATAATTTGTAGTGTAACTTTATGGATTGTCTTACCTGTAATTAACCTCGGGTCACCGCTGAAAAAAGGGACTGTCATGGTCTCAGTGGGTTTACCTGGTTACCAAAATTAAATAAATAAATAAATATTGTCAATGTTGACAAACTACGGGTTTCTACTAAATGTATGTTTACTGTTGCTTTCCTACCCTTCCCTCAGCATGTGACTCGAAAGGGGACACTGTTTCAATTTGGGCTATATCAATAGTGCAGTATTCAATCTGTATGAATATCTAAAGGTTTGGATAGTGCCCTGTCTGTCTGTGAACATTCTGTTTATCCTAGATATAGGATCTGGATAGTACATTGTCAACACCAGATCATAGGCGCCTGCAATGAATAGCAGTAGGTAGCCCTTTATCTATGGGCATGGCCCTGACTGACACCTCAGCTGGCAGGTGAGGTAGTTAGGTAGATGCCCATCGGGGTCAGGAGGTAGGCAGGTAGGTGTTTCCTAGGGGTGGGTGATTTAGGGCTGAAGGGGAGTCTAGCAAATAGAATAACTTGAGATTCCTTCTCTCACTGTTCCTCTCCCTTCAGTCAGAAGGATCTCCCTGCAGACTAGAAGGATCTCCCTCTGGACTTCAGTGGACTCCAGGTAGACAGTTGGGGTAAGAACTTGAACTTTGTCAGTGAGGTTGGCCTGGAATATGGGAAAAAGGTTAGGTATACATTTTGTTTTGGCTGCAATCATAGCCCACATGTTTTCATAGCATTTCACAATGTACTTCGGTTAAGTTTCGTTGGCTTTGGTAATGCATTGTGGGTCTAGAGGGAGTTATCTGGGAGGAACTTTGGTATGGAATGGTGAAACAGCAGCAGGAGTGACAAGCCAGGAAGGGGAAATGGAGAATAATATGTCCAGGAGCAAAGTTTTTTTTTTCCAAGGACTGGGTGGTCATCACAGTGGTGGAAGCTAAAGGTCAGGCCACGAGTGCGTGGCATCCAGCTGCCAGCAAGCTTACCCCCCCCCCCTTTTTGCTGTTTAGGCTAGTCACCCACATCGCTGGCCTCTGGGCTGAATTCTCCTTGCAAAATCTTTGAGCAGGTTGTGGCTTGGGCAGGGGGAAGTGGGTGTTCAAGATGGCAGTAGGGGTGCAGTGTTGTGCCATAGGCAGACTGTTGAGCACTGTGGGAGCATGCCAAGATGACTGCGAGGTGGACACCGCTAGCATGTTATGTAGCTTTGGACCCCTCTCCCAGTCACTTTACATTTTTTTTACTAGCTTTTAGGTTGTTAGATGACAGGCATCTTCCATTTAAAAATCACCGTCCAGTTTTAATTGGCGGCATCTGGGGTTTACTTGCCATCTGGGGTTTCTGTAGACTGGTACTGGTCATGCTGATGGGGACAGCAGAAGAACACTGACTGCCATGTTGGAGGGAAGGAGGGAGTCAAGGTGCGGTGCTGCTTTTCTTTTTAGAACTGTGATCACATCTTGCATTTCATCTGTTACTATTTCATTACATCAGATGCCACATGTTTTATTTATTGAAGGAATCGGAATTACAACCTTTGAGTCAAGGACTGCTTTGCAAAGGCTGCATGTCAGATATACATACATGACAAGAAATACAATAATAAATATACAGAGAACACAGCAGAATACATACATTGCAAGTTTAGAAACAGTATATACAATAAGAGGCATATAGTGAAGACAAGTTACAGCTCAAGGGTGGAATGGACCAACCCGTGTCAAATCATTTTAAGTCCAGTATGTACAACAACAATATACAGAAATCAAAAGGTTATGGTCCCAGGCAAGGGGAAGAAGGAGTAAGCACAGTCACAGTTGGAGTGGGAGAGGATTTCAGCACGGAGTGGGGTTTTAAACGGGCCTAGTCGCTGTTCCAGGGTGATGGCCAATGGCATTTCATTCAACCAGAGGGGGGCCCTGTAGTAAAAGGAGCATTGGCCCAGAGAGGTCCTTCAGTGGGGTACAGAGAGGGGGGGCTAGCAAGGAGCTCCATGTAGACCGTGGCTGAGTGGAGGGCTGAACAAGGTGGCGGAGACCTGTGGGGGGAGGTGTTTAGGGAGAGCTTCCTAGCAAGGAGACAGGTCTGGTACCTGAGTCTGTCTTCGAAGTTGAGCAAGTTGGTATGTTAATAGAGCTCACAGGTGTGTGTCCAATGGCTGCATCCAGTGACTAACCGGCAGGCTTTATTTAGGGAGATCATGATTCGATGCAGGGTAGTGGTGTCAACCGTGCCATACATAACAATCCTGTAATCAATAAGAAACAGCACCAATGATTTCACGGCAAGATCTCGGGCATCAGGAGGCAGACAACCCTGTGCCTATATTGGAGACCTAGTCTGGAATTGATAGCTGAGCTGAGCAGATTGATGTGATCGCGGTACGCGAGAGAGGAGTCAAGGGTGATGCCTAGGTATTTAAAGGTGGGCACAAGGTTGATGGGGGAGCCCTGGATGTTAATGAGGAGAAAATATTTAAGCTTATTTTGTCTGTGAGTGAAAAGCATGGTCTTGGTCTTTTTGTAATTCAGGACAAGACGGTACTCTGAGAACCAGGCCTCAGCTTCAGAAAAAGAGCGTTGCAGGGAGGATTGAAGGGAGTGGGGGTCCGAGTGGCTGTCAGATATAACCGCATCATCGGTGTACAGAAGCATTTGTCCTGAGCAGGCCTTTGGGAAAGTATTCAAGTACGTGCTAAACAGGAGGGGGCCCAGTATTGAGCCTTGGAGACTCCCAAAAGTACCAGTTTACTGGCCGAGAGTGTGGAGTTTAACTTGACCATCTGGGTTCTGTCACTGAGGTAGCTTTTAAACCATGCAGTAGTGTCCAGGGATAGGCCCATGCAATGCAGGTATTGGATTAGGAGTGTGTGGCTGACAGAGTCAAATGCCTTGGTTAAGTCAATATAGGCAGATCCAACTAGGTGCCCTCGATCAAGGGCTTTGCTTATAAAAGTGGTGTATTCAAGAAGGGCAGTTGCAGTACTGAGGCCCTTCCTGAAACCATGCTGTTCGGGGCAGAGAAGGTCGTATTTAGTGAGATAGTCTGAGAGTTGATCTGCCACTATTTTTTCTAGCACCTTGGAGAGGAGGGAAGAATGGAGGTGGGGTGGTAGTTGCCCAAGGAGATGTGGTCCCCACTTTTTAATACTGGGGTGATGACAGCTGCTTTCCAGCATGAGGGAAATTGTCCGTGACAGAGGGACCGGTTTAGGATGTCAGTGAGCGAGGAAATAATGGAGTCTGAGGTGAGGAGGACTAGTTTTAGGTCCAGCGAGTCGCTACTAAAGCGCATTTTCCAGAGGGCTTTGGTTAAATATGATCTTGCCTCTTGGGGGGGTGATTGTTCAGAGCTTGAAAGTGGAGTGGACGCTTTAAGGGGTGGGCTGTGGGCAAGTCCAGGGCCGGATCAAAGAAGTTAGGGGGAAGGACACCGCTAAGATCAGAAAATGCAGGTTGAGGGAATCAACAATCAACAGGGGGTCCTGGGAGAGTGAGCCATTTACTAGCAGCTGGGTTGGGGGGGGAGACAGATTTTCCATTCAGTTCTTTGATGTTGTTCCAAAATTTGCGCCCAAAGCCCCAGGCGTAGGAGAGTGTCTCCTGGTAGTGAGTAGCTTTGGCTTTCCGAATTTCCCAGGTACATTTGTTCCTGAGTTCCCTATAGAGTTGCCAGTCATGCGGTTTGTTTGTCGTGTTGCTTCATGAGGTCAAATAGGGTGTGGGAGAGCCAGGGGGTGTTCTGACTTTTGACTTTCTGTTTGGAGACTGGGGCATAGCGGTCACAAGTGGAGTTAAACGTGGAGATAAAGTAATCCAGGGCATTGTCAGTAGACTGCGCAGTGCTGGTGGGGGTCCAGTCACATTGTAATAGGTGTTGTTTGAGGTGTGAGAGATATCCCTTTTTTAGGTGACGTATAAAGGTATATTTTGGTGGCCGCTTTGGGATTTTTATTGAGGGCCATCTACAGAGGACTGGTGAGTGGTCGCTCAGCACATCTGGAAGTACTGAGACCTCAGGTATGCGGGTGGGCCGATTCATGAATAGTGAGTGTGGAGGTGCCAGTTTTATGGTTAAGCCTTGTGGGGGACTGGATGACTTGGGTGAGGTCCAGTGCCATGACAGCATCCTTGTAGGAGGCAGAGGAGGTCATTAGCCAGTTGACATTGTAATCACCCAGGGCAATGATTTCACTGGAGATGGGCAGGTGGGCTAGGTAGTTCATTACTGAGTCAAACACTGGCCTTTGGTGTTAACAAATGCTTGTGCCATTGGCCTTTTAAAGTTGGTTTTACTTAATCAAAGCCCTCTTAGATCTCGGCTTTGACAGATATAGCCTATGCCAGCAATTAGAAGCAGCATTTTTAAAAATGAAATCCACGCTTTAGTCCAGAGATGGTTCTGAGCAGAGATGGTTCAGAGCAGACCTTCCCAAAGTTTAATCATTAATTGAACACTGATTTTGAACTGAAATCTGTTACTGGAACACCATTTTCTACACCCTTCTATATTTAAAGCCTTCAGTGCCCCTCGGGGTTTCTGAAGACCAGTCTAAGTCATGCTGGTGAGGCCGAAGGAAGAACGCCAATGCCACGTGGCTGCTGGGAGAGGGGGACTCCGGGAACGGTGTTGTTGTATCTTTTATGCAGCATTCTCTCTTTGTTACCTTTAACATAATCACTCACTCACACCTAGAACATGATTTATCTTGAGAACAATTTGCAAAGTGGAAATTGTATTTTGAAGATCACATCATACAGGTATGGCAATGATCTGTACCCAACACAGAAGAGGTCACAGCCTGTTTTTTTTTTTTTTTTACCTCCTTTTTCCAAACTGGTTCAAAAATCATGTTCCAGGGTCAGGATTTGTCTTAGGGCAGTGCAGCAGTTAAAACTGCAGAGACAGTTATTACCCACTCAGTGCTACTGCCAGCCTGCTAGGACTGGCTATGAAGTTTAGTAATTGGCTGCAAAGTTGCTGACCAATTTCTTCAGACAGCATGTATATTTCCAGTAGGTTAAGTCTGTAAAATAGCTACTGAATGTATCATGCAACCTCGTTACACAGCTAATAGTGGGAATAAAACAGTGCCAACATATGGATCTAAACTGAATAAATAGCACACGCCAGGTACATGGAGAAAGGAAGATCATAATGAGGTAATGTGTGAGAGCCAGGCATTTTGAAGGTTGTAGCCAGGCACAGGTTTTTGTAAAAGACAGGTGCATTGGTGCCATCTAGTAGCCAAACATGGCACTACATGGGGAGAGTATTTTACTTATAACTGAATATATGGGTATATTTGGGGCTAAGGTTTTTTTTTTTTTTTTAGTTATTTAACCAGGTGAGACACCCTAAGCTGAAAGCTTTTTTACAGGTGCAACCTGGGAGCACAGGGAAGTTAAGTGACTTGCTCAGGGTCACACAGTATGCAAGTGGAAGCTGTGGGATTCAAACCCAGGTCTGGTCTGCTGGATGTCACCAGATTTGCAACTCAGAGCCTTAAACCACTGCGCTATACTGCCTCCCAGTTTGATAGAGCCTCCTTGGTGGCAAAGCCAAAAAAAGAAGGTTGCCATTCACTACTTTGACAGTTTGTACAGGCAGCATCATTAACGGACACCTGTAGAACAGTATACCTTGAGTTGTAGTGGAAGCAGAGGCAAAAGCGGTAGCTGGGGTTGCATTGTGCTGTTGTGTTCTTGTATTTTTCAGCTGCAGGTTCCATGATGGAAGTTGAGGGTTGTTTCAGTGGCATGGATTTAGAGAGTCTGCTGGCAGCCCTCGTGTGAGTGTGAGGCAAGGTAAAGACATGGTGGGAACCTCTGTTTCAACACCTAGATGGCCAGCAGATGGCAGGCCCACTGGAGCCCAAACTAGAACCACAGCCACAGGGACCGGTTACTCCACTGTCAGAACCATTGGGGCCTGAATGGCAACTGCAGCCAGAAGGACCAGCTACTCCACGGACAGAGCCATCCGGGACTGAACTGCAACCAGTGAGACTGGTAACTCCACCTCCTGAAGATCCTGTGTCTGCGCCACTGCCTAAGAAGACCAGCACCAGGAAACCCAGCCAGATGATTCTTGCACCAGTAAACCCTCAGCCAAGTAGGCCTGAATTAGAAAACAGGTCTCAAAAGGAATGGAGGGTTCTATTAAGGCAGACTTTTAATATCCCCCCACCAGCCATGCTAAAGTGGTCTCAAAGGACCTGCGGGGGGTCCCTGGGGCTGGTAGGATGAGAGGAATACCAACTCCCAGGTGCAGGAAGTCTGGCAACTACAAGCCCAGCCCAACCAAGGGCTTCAGTGCCAGACACTCCAACCCCAGCACTTCTGAATCCAGTATTACTAATTACACCAGTGGCACTGCTATCAAAACCATTCTGGTGCTTCCACTGCACCTGTCCCCAGGTTTCACACTGCTTGAACCTCAGATTCCAGTGGTTCCATTGCCCCAGCCCCCAGGGGGTATCATACCCCAATCTCAGCCCCCAACTACACCATGGTGGCTAGTTCCAGGGTTTCTGCAGCCCATTGATCCGTTACACCCAGGGGACTTGTCCCCACAGATCCCAGCACCTCCTCTCCAGGCAAGTCACTCTGTGTTACAGCAGAAGCAACAGATGCGGCCAGACACCACACAGCCACCTTGGTTCCAGCAGGATCCCAGGTGATGGTGGTCACAGCAATGGCTTCCCCAACTCAGCCAGGGACAACACAGTCAGCAAATGTGAGATTTCTGAGCCTTGGAGACCCAGTGGGCTCACATTTGTTGGAGAAAGTCTGACAGCAGATCCTTAATGGGGAGTACGTGGATGTGTTCATGGTACTAAACAGGCCTAAGGATCCTGAGGAGGACAAGGACAAAGATGAAGGGGTGGAAAGGAAATGTAAGGTGCAATTTGGTGCACATGGGAAAACTGGACATCTGGCTTTGCTATATATGCCGGTTTGCTAATGCAAGACAACCCTGCAAAAACAGTGGGACTATGGTCTATTTCAGCCAGATTATGGCTATGCATGCCAATAAACCGGGAGGGGGGGCACTAGAGTATGGCAAGGAGTTCAGGAGGCATAAGCAAAATGGGATAGGTAGATCATTGGACCCTCCCCTCCTGTGTGCAATAGATATGGGGGAGGAGTAAAACACACGACAGTGGCTTTCTTGTCAGGTGAACACAGTCACCAAGAAATGGGACACAGGGAAGCAGCAGAGGGGGGAGGGGGACGCTGCTGCAATTATAACCAAGGGGTTTACAAAACTGAGGCATGCAAATACAGGCATAAGTGCGTGGCGTGTGGCAGGCCACACCCTTTCAACCAGTGCTGGAGAGAGACTAGTTCCTTTCAGCCCTTTTGACAAAGGTACAACAAGGCTCCCAGTGCCCATAAGAGTGGAGCGCATTGAAGGGTGGCTGGCCACTTGTCTGGACTGGATGGCTGCTCATGTCCTGGCAGATGGCTTCAGAGGGGTTTTTTGGATCCTATACGAAGGTCCACACCAAGCTTATGAGGCGGAGATCCTGAAGTCAGCCAGGGAGCAGCCAGAGGCTGAACAGGCCAAGTCAGCAAAAGAGCAGTGGCAGGCAGGGTCAGCAGGTCCCTTACAGCCTCTGAGTCCTTGGCTCCAGGTCTCCCCCATTGGGCTGGTCCCTGAGAAGGTACCAGGGGAGTTCCAAATGATGGAATCATTTGTCATACCTGGAGGGGGAGTTGGTCAGTCACCATATCGACCCATTGAATACAGCAGTGACATACGTGCCATTTAACAGTATGGTAGAGATGGTCCGGGGCAGGGCGGGGGCTCTCTTAGGGAAGGTGGATCTTGTAGCAGATTCAAAAGGATTGATCAACAAAGTATTTTCACTTCTAATTACTCTATTATCGCTACTAGCTACTGAAGACCACTGCTATAACTATAACTACTAAAATCACTGCTACTGTATAAACTGTACTAAGCATTATTGCAAAATTTTTATGACTATGGAGTGGTACAGTTTTCTCCTCTGGGTTTATATGACTTTATTGGGTGACAGAGATGATGTGTTGCAGAGGAATGTGAACTAAAGAACCTCAGCACACATGCTTTTCATTGGCTGGCTTGAGGAGCAGATGAGGAGAAAGGAATCTGGCCCCTGGGGGTCGAAAGAACCCAGGGATATAAACAGCAACACACTTGCATTCCACAGAGGACCACCAGATCATCACAACAGCATCCAGGAGAGAACAGAACATTTATATTTCCAAGGACTTGTCACGAACTGAAGAGCTTCACACTGACTCCGGGAAGAGACGTGAAGGCCTGAAGAACTAGACAAAGCTGAAGATCTGCAACGCCTCTGGGCCGTCACCACTGACCCCAGGAAGAGATTTGAGGAAATGAAGAGCTGAAGAAACTGACACACCTTGGGGCTGTCAACCTCAGGAGAATCTCTGGAGAACTGAAGACCTGAAACAAAAAACCCCAACCCACTGGCGTGGGATCCCTATTCTGTGTACCAGTGCGGTTCCCTGCACTACCTAGCTCGCTGTTGGGAGGGTTGGCCTGAAGACTCTGAAGAAAGCAAGAGACAGAGAGTTCCTAAGCTGATTACGCTATTCCTGTTCTGACGACCAACCCAAAATTGTCAGGAAACAGCTGGATGAAACAGTCTCTGGGTCATGCAAAAGAAACTATAAACATACAGTTAGGCAGAAGTACAGACTAATCTTTACACAAACTCTCTTTACACTGGGTAGTTGCAGTCTTTGGATCAAGCAACCATCAAAAGGATAATTGGTAACAGGCAAGGCAGTTCAGTAATGTGCAAGGCAATTCAATAACATGCAGGGAAGTTCAGTAACATGCAGGACAGTTCAGTAACATGTTGGGAAATTGACCAGTTCTGAACATGCGCAGTCACTTTTAAAAGGGGTTTGCAGCATGCAAGGGCACTAACTCAATCTTGTTGCATGCAGTGACCATGCAGGGCAATGTTAGGGCAATGTAGACGGTCTCAGAGCCAAACGGCGAATGGGGCAAATTTGGTGCATGCACAGCAGTTCCACATACTCAGAGCATGCACTGGCTTTGGGCACTGTCCCTGTAATTAACAGTCTGGGAACAGAAACAGTGCTTGCTCCTCACAACAGTTCACAGCAATTTGGTACTGTCACTTTAAATGCATTGACACTTCCACTGTAAAATGTTTGTCCAATGTTCATCACAGTCACTTTGAATAACAGTTGAACTTGGCCAGGTATTGTCTAATCAAGCTATATGTCTTCCCTCTTACAAGCATATGCTTGGGTTTTCACAGTAAACAGCAGTCCTACCCTATTGGCTAAGGGCTGTTTGATTTAGCCCATGCGCTAGGGGTCCCTCACTGACTGTACTCCCTTGCTAGGGGACTCTGGGTCAGTGAAACACTTTTAGATATTCAAAGTTACTAGCCCTTGGCTAGGGTGGTGGTAGCCATGCTGCTTGGGTGGATTACTGGCTCGTCCACTCCCTTCCCCTTGTTCCTGGCTGGAGCTGGTACCACAATGCACTTAAATTATTAAATTATAAACTGTTTAACACTAGCCCTTAGCTTGGTCTACTGGTGGCTACCTGGCTACTAGCCCACCTTTGTCTCCCTTGGGTTAAAGCGGGGCCTGCCTTGCCCCATGTGGCCCACCTGGTGCTAATTTTTTTTTTTAAATGCACTATGGGCTTGCTTTGCCCATCTGGAAGTTTCTTTTTAAAAACTGGGACTTTTCTTTTATTTTAACTTGGGACTTGTATTGACCCTGCTCCTACTGGAGCCTTTTATTATTTAAATTAGGGCAGGCTGTGCCCTTTGCTCCTCCTCTGGGAGCCTAATTTATTTTAGTAGGGCTTGCCCTGCCCTCTGCCCGCCCTCCAGGTTGTCTTTCTGACTGGGGCCTTGCCCTGACTCCACAGCTCCGGCCGCTGCCTGCTGCAGTATTCAGCACATTAAAACAATAATACATTTTTGGTTATGTTCAGGTGGTTAGCACTTGCCCCTTTGGTGCTGCCGCCAACTTACTGCCCCGACCCGGGATTAAGTTCTGTGGGGAAGGGGGATGTTGGTTGCTGGTTGCAGGTGGAGGCAGAGCCGCATTTAGGGAGCCTTGCTGTGGCTGGTCCTGTCAACAGGGCTAGTCTGCTGTGCCTCCTGGCACTCCTCACTGCTACAGCCACTGCTCCTGCTCTCTTTCTGCTTCTGATGTGGATCTGCTTTTTGTTACCACCACTGAGAGACTGGATAAACTTTCTAAATTTAATGAAATAACAAAAGGGCTGAACAGATCCTGCACCATGGTTGCCAACTGACTCAAAAGAAGAAAAGAAATAAAAAGCAGACTTTGGTACAACCACAGTCCCTGGAACCACAGCATTACAGGGAACTGCTGACTGAAGGAGGGACAAGAGGGGACAGCAGGTAAGCTCTTTTCCAGCTATGTTCTGAATCCCTTCTCTTTCTCTTTCTCTCAGGCCACACACCACAGGGCCTGACTGCACTTCTTCAGAATGCATGAAAGTGCTCCCTCTCTCTTGCCTTTCAATCCCGTGGCCACATTTGCCATTCCTGGCCATCCTTATAGTCCCTCAGTGTTCAGGATGTTGAGTCCCTGACAATGTGGGGGCAACCAACAGTCCATCATGAGCTGGACTTTTTGAAAGTGGCACAGGCTCGGGCAACTCTGGATGAGTGGGAAAACTGGCTGGGGAAGGCTGATAAGAAAGAAAATGGAAAAAAAGTTTTAAGCTGCAGGCAAGCAGTTTACGCTGTTGAGCTCCTGTCTCTACATTCACTTCTTGCCACCTTACTTTGCCATGTGGCACCTTACCTTACTGGGAACACTGGGGCACTACTGATTTTTACTGGGAGCACTGTCGATATTGGGGCATCTGCATTAGGGGTATTACACATTCGGCCCTGCTAAAAGCTACATCCCCCCATATATCCTCCTAGACCTTTTGTGAGGACACAATACTTTAAAACTTTAAACATTCTTAGCTTCTCCGTTTAGCATTCCTAACATCTACACTGTAACAATAAAAATTATTCTAACCTTTTTCTGTTCTTTTGTTTTATTTACAGCTACCTTTAGCAGAAGTACTGGATTTCGTCTATCCAGCATTTGGGAGCAATACCTTTGTTTGTATAGGAGGATCTACATACAGGACTTTCAGTAGAAAATGGCAGTAACAGGGTCAACAGCTGACTGGAAGATGGCATATGTTGTGCCGATATATAACAAGCATTTGTCAATGCCGAATGTTGGCTTGCTGGCATTGGCAGTGCAGGAGTTAGAGAGATGCATCATTGGAATGGCAGTGAAGTATTGAACTGATGCCAACCAACCCCCACCCTGCAGACAGTGACAGGCATTAGGGTGTCCTTTTGGGTGCTTAGGTAGTACAGTCGGAAAACATGTTGGGCAGGATGTGAAACATGACAGCTGCACAGTTCATATGAGGTGTAAAGAAAAAATGCCAGTGTTGAAAATGTGGCATGTAAATATACCAAATTTATGGGTTACAAGGGTGCGTGGAAATATGCAACGACGCATAACACTGCCATTTCATGGGCGTTTCAGCACTGTACCTTCACATAGGCATTTTAGCACCTCTGCTCATGTACAGTGTCACTGTTATTTCTCAAAGTGTCCCAAGAAGTGATTTCGCATAGCGACCACGCTATTCTGCGCCGGAAGTGCGAAAACACATTTTGGGCAGGATAAGTGAAATGACGGCTGTACTGTTCATCAAGAGTTGTGGCAAAATGGCAATGGTGAAAATCCAGAGTTAAAATATCACAAATGCACAACAGTACGAGCGTGCGTGCAATCTGCCAAAGCACGTTCGTAACACAGTCATTTTATGGAGTATCATCACCACATTTTCAACATAGGCATTTAGGACCTCTGCTCATGAACTGTGTCACCGTCATTTTCATAATCTGGCCCAAACACTGATTTCCCACAGCGACTGCACTATTGTGCGCCGGACGTGCGGAAACACATTTTGGGCAGGATGTGGAAAATGACAGCTGTACTGTTCACAAGGAGGTGTACAAAAATGACAATGCTGAAAATCCGGCGTTAAAATATTGCGAATGCGCAAAGTTACAAGCCTGCAGAGCAACTGTGCAACGCACTCTCGTAAAACAGGCATTTGTTGGATTTTTTCCACCAAATTTGGACCATAGGCTTTTTGAGAGGCCACCTCATGAACACTGGCACTGTCATTTTGTTAATGGGTCGCGAAAGGTGATTTCACGCAGTGACTGTGAAATCACCTTTCGTGGCCAATTAATGCCATGACAGTAATAGAATTCATGAGGAGGGGCCCCAAAAACCCCATGTTGAAAATTTAGTGTCAAAATTCCAAGAAATGCTCGAGATATGCAGCAAAGTTGAAAAAACCCTATTCATTACATTATACAGCTTACTGGCATTTCCTCAGTTCGCGGTCGGCTTTGAAATGGTAGACGTGTTCCCGGTCCACGAAGATCGTCCTTGCGGACTCGGTAAGTATAAATTGAGGGAGGCAGGGTGCGCAGCAGGTGCGGTGGGGGAGAGGGGCATCAGACCACGAGGGATGGTTTCACTACAGGGTGAAAAAAACAGGGAAACCATCGCGGGACAGTTTTCATTTTCCAGGGCATTTGGCATGCTGGGGTGGGCTCCCAGTGTGCCACCTAACTGTTTTGGGGGTGTCAGTAGCCAACGGGATTGGGCACCCTGGGCTTACAACACGGGGAGAAAGTAATGCCGACGGGATTGGGCACCGGTCTGCAAACACAGAAAGTGGGGGGCGCGAGCCGAGGGGATGGGCACCCCCTTGGCATTCAAAATTGGGAGTGATGCCAACGGGGTGGGCTCTGGCCGGCACACAAAGACAGCGGGGGCCGCGAACTGAGGGGGATTGGGCAACCTCGGCATTCAACATTGGGGGGGGTTTATGCCGATGGAGAGTGGGCTCCCCTGTTGGCACACAAAGACAGCGGGAGGTTAACGACAGAGGGATTGGGCACCCCCGATGTCGGCAGATGTGAGGCGGCCGCCCGCTCGCCGACCATGCTCATAATGGCGACGAGCACGGCAAGCAAAGGACCGCTGCGTATGACGAGCTTTGCTCGGATTGCAGCGGACCTTTGCTTAGATGTGCTCGCCCCATTATGTATGCATGGTGTGGCACCGGCCATGCAGGCTGATTGGGGAATGAGGGACGCACCTACTGATGCATGCCCTGCACTCTCCCAACAGCGGTTGCGCCCCCAACTCTGCACTACCGCAAGATGTTGACTTGCGTGCAAGCGCGCCAAGCCAACATAAAAAGGGGGACAAAGCTAGTGTTAAAAATTACCATCCTATTAGCCTAACTAGTGTTGTCTGCAAAAATGTTAGAAGGTTTGGTAAAAGATAAACTGACTACTTTAATCGATTCTAAGGACTCAGATCAGCACGGATTTAGGATAGACAGGAGCTATACAACTAACCTGCTATACTTCTATGAAAACATAAGTAAGGAACTAGATAAGGGGGAACCATGTGACACAGTCTTTTTAGATTTTAGTACAGTGTTTGATTTGACCCCTCACTGGGCCATTATAGAGAAATTGAGGCTACTCCAGGCTGATGACATCATTATAAACTGGGTTTCTGAATGGTTGAATAACAGGAAACAAAGATTACTGATTAATGGCCATCTATCAGATATTGGGGAGGTGACAAGCGGAGTCCCTCAGGGAATCAGTGTCGGGTCCTATTTTGTTTCAGATTTTCATTTCAGACCTTACTAAGCACCTGAATTGCTGGGTGACAAAATACGCTGATGATACTAAGATTGGTGGCCCTTGTGGCACAGAACAGAATATAAGCTATCAACAGCAAGATCTTAGTACAGTGTCAGCCTGGGTAAAACAATGGAACATGTCCTTTAATTTGGACAAATGTAAAATAATGCACCTAGGCAGACCCAGTAAAAAAATCTAATATATTTTATGTGGTACCATCTTAACAATTGGCTCCACGGAAAAAGATCTAGGGTTCTTTGTATCCGACACATTAGGCACAGATAACCAAACACAAGCAGCAATAAAACAATGTAATAACATTATATGATCTATAACAATAGTTCTCAGACTTTGTCACAATGAGCCTCCTCAAATCCACAGAAAAGATTTTGAGCCTTCCCAGCAAACTGAAATATTCTTGGGCCTCCCCAAAGAAAAACAGTACACTGTACTTTGCATAGTACACCATGAATAAATTGAAACTCCTTTGAGTATTTGACTTTCATTCAGTTCTTTGTCTTATACTGATCTGAAATCTTTGAAAAAGAGCACCTGTGCTCAAAGGTGTTGTCTGAATAAACTATTAAATAAATAAATGTTATTTAGCTTACTGTATCCCCCCCCCACACACACACACACAGGCCAGCCTACTTGCTCCGCTATTTTGATTCTTGAGCCATTGTTATCCCTTGTTGCAGTACCTTCGTGGGTTCAGACTACTTTCTGTGTTTCCTCTTGCCTGGAATAACCTTCCTACATAGCTTGCCCCCCTTTCCCTGCAACTTCTCAGAGATTACATTGCTCCTTCCTAGTATTGCCTTTAGCACTTCAATGCTCAACCCTTGCATTTGGGCTGTTCTGTCATCAGTATACAAATTGATCAATTGCCACCACTCATTGTTTGTTCATTGTTCCTATTTGTTTGCACTGTTCATTTTGTATGCTTGACTGCTTTGCAGTTACCTTTTGAAATGTATCCACTCCATACCCTTCCGTGGGTACACCTGAATTGAGCCATGACTCATTCATCTTCCCTTATCACCGATTTGTAAATAAATACATACATTTTGCCTACTATTGTCATCTTTCAGTTTGCTTCATCCCTTCACACAAAATACATAAAACTCAAAATTTAAATACATTAGTTTTTCAGACTTGCTTGAGCCTCCCCTGGAACAGGTTGGGGCCTCCCCAGGGAGGCCGGCCTCACCATTTGAGAACCGCTGCCATTGGGGACTTTCATAGAGTCAGAACATGGATTGCATTTTGCTTCTGAACTCTCCAAAGTTCATAGTGGATGCGTTGGTAGGATCTCCTGAGAAACGTAGCAACCAGTGTGCTCTGAAGTAGTAAGACATGGTAACTGGATCCAATCATGCCCCTTCTCCAGTTTCTCCTTCTGCAGTTTCTGGCCTTTTGGGTTCCATTTCTGTTAGGTTGTTTACTGCTTTGGACTCCATTAAAGTATCCTGCTGACTATGCCAGGTGAAGTGTGCCACTGAAGATGGAGGTGTAAGGTCTCAGAATCTGAAGTTGAGGTTAAGGATTTGACTATTCCCCGGAGTGTGTTAGGCACCTACGCTCTAAGGAGCTATTCTCTAATTGCCCTCCAAGTTCCAAGGGTCAAAAATCGTTTCGGCAAAGCTGCTCTAAGCTTCCCTTTACCCACATTGTAGAATGGTTTACAAAGGAACTTGAAGCTGAGTGCCCTGTTAGCCTGAATATCTTCAAGGTGCTCTACGATCGCTACATGAAAGCACCTTGCAAATGTTTTCCTCACCGCTAGCCCACTAATTCTGCAACTCCCCCTTTCCATCCTGACACTCGCCATGTTTCTACCCCTGGCTCTCACTCTTTCCCTATTAACTCTTCCTGCTGCACCCACCCTTCCCTGTCCACTCCAGCCTGGCTAAAGTCCCACCCCATCCATAGTAGTGTCCCAATTATCTACCCCTCCTCCGTCATTATCATAATAAACAAGTACACAACAGCCATCATCACTTTCTGTGGTTTAAGCTCAATTTTCCCCCCAGTCGTTGGTAATATATCTCTCCTCTTCTTTACCCCTCTAACCTGCCACCCCATACACGGCCTCTTTCCCCTATATGTGTAGTTGCCGGCTGCCTCACTCAAAAGATCTCTGCTTATAACCCCTGTATGCCTATGGTTGATTGTACATTGGCTGACTTCTTCAATTGTAAAATAATGCTGTTTTTTTTTTTATTTACGTAACCCCCCCTGCAAATAAGGGTTCCCAAAAGACTTCCAGGAGCTTGCTTGAATGCTCCAAGCCTGAATGGTGTTTGGCGTTTAAGCCATTTATCTGTGAGTGTTTTTAGAGCCTCTGGTACTGTCTCTTTAAGAGCTGTCTGCTTGCAGACATAATTAGTTTGTATGGGGGACTGTGTGTTTCTTTGCTTGAGTACCACTCGAGCTGCTGCAATTCACTCCATTTTGCAGTCACTAGGAGTGCAAGGGAACCTATCTGAAAGATGTAACTGTTTGCCAGAAATCATTTAGAGTAATAATGAAAATACAGTTTGTCTAACCTGCTTTCTTTGCAGTCAGAACTGTGTTTGCCTAGTTCCCCATTCTAGTTTTGAACTGCTGAACTGGACCAATCAGTGTGGGTTAAGGTAGCTCTAAAATGGTGCCTTGGACAAATCAGAACTTGGACTGTAATCTGAGCCAGCCACAAGAGGATTGTATGGGCAGTGACTCTGGGAGATGTAGTTTGACTTCGCGCCTTTTTGGACCAACGGGCAGTCTATTGTGAGGATGACAGCAAATCCAGCCAAGAACTGGGAGGAACTCAAAGGAAGTGCCCGGTTTTGTCTGCTGGAGTTTCAGTTGAGCTCTGGCAGTGAAGAGGGAAGGAGCCCTGTGCTTTTTCGGTGTGCAGTTTTAGTCGGGAAATGTGTGTAAGGCCCTGAGTTCTGGTCTGCAGCTTGTGTAACTGCTTGTTAGGACTGAATCCATCCTGTGAAGAGAATCAAAGGATATCTGAAGAGTAGAAACCAGGCTCACCCTGTAGAGACTGGAGAAATTGCTGGAGTGCGGCTTGGTCTGTCAGGAACTGAATCTGCTGTGTGTCTCCGGGTATTGTGCAGTAATTGCGATCGGGATGAGAAGCAGCCTGCCTGGTATAGTACTTTCTGTTTACCATATAAATGTGTGAGGAGGCTTGTGTAGCTCAAGTGATCCTGCTGCCATTAAAGACTTTTGCCTGTTGCAGTTTGTCATATAAATGTGTGAGGAGTCTCGTGGAGCTCAAGAGTAGTCCTGCTGACGTTGAAGGACCCTATCTTGTTTGGAGGTCGTGAGTACTAATTCAGGGTCGCTCCCTGTTGAATTGCCACATTAAATCCAAATGGAATTACTGTACTGCTGACTGTTTAACTAATTTTTCTTTTCTCTGTGTGAAAGGGCCCCTACCAGCTGCCACGGTTTGGACTAGCCACTAGGGCTTGGGTACCCAGGGACAGTAACTGGTAGGGATAGGCCTATGCACAGAGCCATAAGGTAGATGAGTAAAGTGATAAGCTAATTAACCTGATTTCCCCTGTCCTTGTTATATTCCCCTAAATAAATCAGAGCTGCTTGTTTCAGCAAAGTTATACTGCCTGAGGTATTTTGTCTATGTTAAAGTATTGTACTGTGATTGTTGCACTGTATCTTATTTTACAGGAGGTCCCAGTGCCTGAACCAGCCCTGGGGGTAAGTGTATACTGTGAAGGTAATTCTGATATATTGCGTGGGCCACTAGTGGGAAGAAAGGGGGGTTGCAGTGTCCCAGAGGGCTGTGACCAAGTTAGTTTAACTATTGCAAACCCTGACCTCTGGGTGGAGGCACCCGCCATTGGATCCAGGCCCCTCAACTTGTTAGTGGCAAATCAGGCAGGGTAGTAGCCCTGGGATAGCGCCATCTAGGGGTTACATCTTGGAGGCTCACTGCTGGGATTGTGTGTCCTCTAGTGGCCATATTTACAAACCACTGTTAAGAAAAAAAAATAAATGGGTACCTGACAGAAGTGGCTGCACCGCTGGTGGAGTGGTGTACTGGGGAGGAGATTGACCACCAAATGCTATGCTTATCCTGGACATCCCCTGGTATCAATACGGACACTGTACAGGAGTACTTTCCAAGGTGGAAGGTTTACAAAACCCTGTGGTGGTGGGTCGGCATGCTAATCTGCTCACCCACACTTTCCTGGCCCTAGTAGAGTTTAAGGATCCCATAGATAGCTCCAAAGTGCCACAGACCATTACCCCAGAGGGAGCCCTCACTGCTTGGAGACTGATAACTAAGGACAGTAAAGACCCGGGGGGGAATCAGCCCCCACCACTATCTGAAACTTTTGAGGAGAAATTTGCTAAATGGTTGCTGGGGGAAAGGAAAACTGTGGAGGACTTGAAGAAACTATTCTTGCCACCTGGGGGTGTTCCTCCCCCAACACCCTCTCCCGCTCCAGTACCCGTAATGGTGGCTGAACCAATGCAGACTCCTATTTCTGCACCTTCCATTAGTCATGACTCTTACCGAAGGTTGAGGATCTTCTCTGGCACCCTCCCCACCCCCCAAGGGGAGGATGACTGGGAGACCTGGATAGACTATGTTGCCCCGCAAGTGCTAGAATGGCAATGCTCGGAAACCGAAAAGTGAAAGAGGGTTAGTGAGAGCCTCCGAGGTCCTGCCCTGGCTACCATCTGTGCTAAACGGGCCAGTAACCCTGAAGCGACTGCACAGGCCTATCTTGAGGCCTTGGAGAATGTGTATGGGAGCCCAGATTCTGATGAGGACCTATGGTGGAGAGTAAGAAATGCACAACAGTACCAAGGGGAGTTGTTGTCTGTGTATGTATCTCGGCTGGAAAATTGTTGCAAGAATGCCTCAGAAAGGGTAGTTTGCCAGCGATTGAACTGGACCGAACCAGGCTGGACAGGATCCTTAAGTCTGCCCCTTCTCAGAACTGCTGTTGCTTCAGTTACGCCTGGCAAATCAACTGGAATCCCCACCCTCCTATGATGAGTTAATGAGAGAAATTCGAGGAGTTGAGAAAAGGTGACCTCGGAGGGACCTGCACCAACAGCTGCGGCTACGACCCGAGTGACTGAGGGTGACCCATCAAGTGAAGTTCAGGGGCAGAGGTTGGCAGTCAATGAGTGCTCTGACAAGGAAAAAGATATGCCACAATGGGGCGAACTGTTGAGAGAGATCCGGAATTCAAAACAGTCCCTTTATGAAGGTCACGCCTGCAAGTATGGCCCCTGACCTATATCCGACTGCATCTGCTATGTGGGGATAAAATTCCATCCATGTGTCTCCTGCTGATAATGGCTCCAAACTCGATTCCTTGACCATGGAAGTGGAGAAACTGACGAGATGTCTCCAAATGCTTATCACGCCCGAGACAGAGATGGCACCCAGGTTTCCAGTTAGTAATACCCCAGCCCTGGCTCCCAGAGTGGCGCCTCGGCCAGCTCAAACTCCAGAAAGTATGTTTTGCTATAATTGTGGGAAAGATGGGCACATGAAAAGGGAATGCCGGTCCCCAAAAGACACTGACAAAGTTGCATATAGGCTACAAGGAGGGCTTTGGAGAACAAATCAGTGGTTAAGAGGTGCACAAAATGATCCCAGTGAGGGCACCAAAAATGCTAACTCACGTCTTTTTGTGGCAAGGTCAGTTGCCCAAGCCCCCGCTACCACCTCTCCAGACTGGTCCAGAATAGTGGGTCCCTCCATGGAGACCACTGTAAGGTGAATGGAGTGTCTACAAGAGCTGTATTAGACAGTGGCTCCAAGTGACAGTTATGTTCCAGGATTGGTATCAGAAGCATTTGTCAGACGTACCCTTACAACCATTAGAAGGACTGCATGTATGGGGGTTAAGTGAGAAGGCCTACCCCTATTCCGGGTATATCCGAATTTGGCTGTCTTTCCCACCTCCGTGGCTGGAGTGGCCGAACAAGTAGAGACCCTAGCCTTAGTGTGTCCCCCCACTGGACTGTATGATGGTGTCCCTTTGTTGATTGGAACAAATGCTCATATGTTCGGAAGGCTGGCACAGTTGTGTTATGAAAAACAGGGTCAAAGACTAGTAGAGGTTTAAGAGTTCCAGCTTTAATTAAGAAGGCCTATGAGGCACAGAGAGATGCTGAAAAAATAGAACCAGAGGAACCGGGTCGAATTGTATGGAAGAAGGATCCTGAGTCTCTGATCCTGGCGCCAAATGCCCAGTGTACCTTACAGGGAGAGGTCCGTATCAGAAAGGATGTTAAGAATAAAATATTAATGTTGGATGCACCAGGCGATGGAAATTGCCAGAGGGACTGCTGGTCAAGTCTAGTATTTTGCCCGCTAGAGCCCATGCTTATGCCAGAAGGGTAATGGTCCAAGTTCATAATGTGTCTGAAAGAGACATTCGAGTAAATAGAGGTTGCATCCTGGCTAATGTGCATTGTGCAGACACTGCAGTGCTACCCAGCAGCAAGAGTTCATGGAAGAATGACAGAGTAACGCCTGACTTGTTTGATTTCAGCGACTCCCCGCTGCCAGCTGAATGGAAAGTGAGGATCAGTGAGAAGCTTGCCCAGAGAGACCAGGTGTTTTCTTTAAAGGAATGGGATGTAGGATGCATGCAAGGAGCTGAGCACAATATCCGCTGCATGACGAAAAGACCATTTCGTGAGAGGTCTCGACGCCTGGCACCTGCTGACATAGATGATGTGAGACGGCATCTGCAAGAGATGTTAGCTGCTGGTGTAATACAAGAATCCAGAAGCCCTTATGCTTCCCCATTGTGGTAGTGAGGAAAAGAATGGGACAGTAAGGATGTGTGTGGATTATCGCACCTTAAACCGCGGACTATCCTGATCAGTACACAATGCCCCGCATTCAGGATGCTTTGACTGCCTAAACGGGAGCAAGTGGTTCTCTGTGTTGGATCTCCGCAGTGGGTACTACTAGATCCCGATGGCCCCAGAGGACCGTGAGAAGACAGCCTTTATCTGTCCGCTTGGCTTCTATGAATTCATGAGGATGCCCTAAGGATTTCAGGTGCCCCAGCCACTTTTCAACGATTGATGGAGCGTGCAGTGGGGACATGAACTTACTAGAGTGCCTGGTATACCTAGATGATGTTATTGTGTTTGGCAGCTCACTGAGGAACATGAGAGCAGATTATTTAAGGTATTGGACCGACTGGAGGACTTTGGCCTTAAACTGTCCATTGATAAGTGTCAATTCTTTCAAACATCAGTAAAGTATGGGACACATAGTATCCACCGAGGAATAGAGACTGACCCAAGTAAAGTTGAGGCCTTGACCACCTGGCCACAGCCCAAAAATCTAAAAGAACTGCAAAGATTCCTGGATTCTGTGGTTATTATCAGCTCATCAAGGACTATTGAAGAGTGAGCCGCCTTTACTTACTCCTTACTCAAGGGTATCCCAACCCACAAAAATACCAAAAGTCAGCGTCCCTCAAGACTGAAAGAGTGTATTTTCATCCGAGTGAAGTATTTGGGGCCCGCTGGACTCCTGATTGTGAGACTGCTTTTCATGAGATCATATATCAACTTACCCATGCTCCAGTGCTGGCCTATGCCGATCCAAGAAAACCTTACTCCTGCACACTGATGCTAGCTTGCAAGGGTTGGGGCTGTGTTGTACCAAGAGCACGAGAATGGCCTAAGACCAGTGGCCTTTGCCAGTAGAAGCCTGACCCCATCCCGAAAAGAACTATCCTGTACATAAGTTAGAGTTCCTAGCTTTGAAGTGGGCTATTGTTGACCAATTCCATGAGTACTTGTATGGGGCTAAAATACTAGTAAAAACTGACAATAATCCTTTGACCTATGTGCAGACCTCTGCTAAGTTGGATGCCACTGGCCATAGGTGGCTTTCTGCATTATCTACATATGACTATGCTCTCGAATACCGAGCAGGTCTGAACCACATAGATGCTGATGCTCTCTCCCAGAGGCCTGTTCCTCAGAATGATTGGGTCAGATTGGCAGAACCTGACATTCGGGCACTCTGCCGGAAGTTTGACAGGGAGGAACAAATGTCCACGGGCACAGTGGACTGCATGGTGGATTGCTTGGGACCCTCTGAGAATTGCATACCTGCTGCTTATTGCCACTTTTCTGCAATAGACATTGGTGCACTGCCTCAGCTAGACAATGACAGTATTCGGCGGGCTCAATCCCGCGATCCCATGATCAAATCAGCTTTAGAAGCCCTCTATGCAGGAAAGGATGTGTCCAAATTACGCTCCACTGATTTGAGAACTGCACTGTTATACAAAGAAGGTCCTAAGTTGAAACTGATCAATAAACTGTTGTACAGAGAAACAGTAGGCAGAGGGGGACAAGTAGACAAACAACAACTAGTGCTGCCCACTGCCTTTCAAGACTCAGTACTGAGATCCTTGCACAACCACATGGGGCACCTTGGTATAGACAAAACACTTGACTTGGTGAGATCCAGATTTTATTGGCCTAAGATGGGGGCTGATGTGGAGCAACACATTCGAACTTGTAGTCGCTGCTTACAGAGGAAAGCTTTGCCCCAGAGGGCTGCCCCCCTTGTTAACATCACCACCAGTGCACCCATGGAGCTGGTCTGTATTGATTTTCTGAGTTTGGAGTCAGATCAAAGAAATATCAGTAATGTGCTGGTGGTCACTGACCATTTCACGAGATATGCCCAAAGCTTTCCCACCAAAGACAAAAAGCATCCACTGTGGTCAAAGTACTTGTAGAAAACTTTTGTTCACTATGGGCTCCACAAAGAATCCATTCTGATCAAGGAGAGACTTTGAGAGTCGCCTCATCAAAGAGATGCTTTCTCTGTGGGAGTGTGAAAGTCCAGAACCACTCTCTCACTCCCCCAGGGGACCCACAGCCTGAACGCTTTCAACCGCACTTTGCTAGATATGCTAGGCACCCTACACCCAAAGAACAAGCCTAGATGGAGCCAACAAATTAGCACCCTGGTACATGCTTATAACTGCACCAAAAGTGATGCCATCAGCTTCCTCACCGCTTGATGTTTGGAAGAGAAGCTCGACTGCCGTAGATGTGTGTTTTGGGGTCTCTCCTGATGGGGTTCAAGCTGACAACTATTTACAGCATGTGCAAAAGTTAAAGGCCCAGCTAACTCATGCGTACCAACTGGCTCAAACCATGGCTGCCAAAAGAAATCTGGCCAACAAAGAAAGGTATGATAAAAAGGTGAAAGCACAGGAACCCAGGAGGGAGATCGGGTATTGCTAAGAAATCTGGGACTGCATGGCAAACACAAGATTGCTGACAGATGGCACCATCTCCCTCACATTGTAGTGAGCAAACTAGATGATCTGCCAGTGTACAAAGTAAGGCCTGAGAATAATTCAAAAGATGTAAAACAATGCATAGAAATCATTTATGCCCATTGGACAAATCTTGATTGAGTCTGAGCCCCCAGAAGATGCCCCTCTGGACCAGTGACTAGAGCTGCGGCTAGAAAAGATCAAGAAAGTCTGCACCTACAGAAGCAGAGTTAAAGTGTTCCCTCCACAAGTCCCAGTTGAGCATGACTGTCAGTCCATATCAGAAGAAAGTGAGAGTGACTTTGAATACTATCCTTCTTACAAACTGAGTCAATTGTTTCAGGGCAATCCCCTAGTCAATACTGGAGACGAAGCTGGGCCTCCGGGACTGTCTAAGCCCCCAGCTTCGTCCCTGGAGCCAATGCTCCCAGAAAGTGATGTGCAAAGCATCAGATCAGATGAAATGGAATCATTGTGCATGGTTGAACTGTTTGAGCTTTCAGGGGAGGAAAATGATGGATTGGGGCAGACTGGTGATACACCAGAACAAGAAGAGTATTTTGAGTGCCCTGACAGTCCACTGCCAGTGTCCGAAAGCTCTCCATGTGAGCCAAATGTTGTTGACTCAGAAATTGTAACTCCTGGAGCTGAAAGTGCCCCAAGTTCTAGCCTCTCTACCCCCATAGAGACTCCCCTGACAAGTGAAGACAATGCTGAAAATGAGGCTCAGAGTGCAGAGACTGTAACAGTTCCCCCTAGAAAGACTGGTCGAGCTGTAAAGCCCGTGGTGCACCTCAGTTATGATTCCCTTGGGAGGCCTGTGGACTTGCCTCTCAATGTTGTCCATAAAGGAGTGTATGTGTCCCCGAGTTCATTGCCCAAACTGAGTGTCAGTGCTAACTCCAAGTTACTTGTGTTGCCCTCTAAGTATGGTGCCCTTGCCCCATCCAGCCCCAAGGTAACTGATAGGAAGGGCCCCTCTTCAGGTTTCATGTACAAGAGGTAATAACTTGAGTTATGGTACAATGTGTGTAATACTGTGTAAAGAGTGACGATCTGCAATGTTTCAGAAATGTGTTCTTGGTAAAATGATATATTGACTGATGATTACATGTGTGAGCCTAATGCAAATGTATATGGTTGTAGTTGAAACTTATGGGGGTACTTGCTTGAGCGGATGTCAAGCTTTCCCAGGCCAGGAAGGGTGTAACCCCCCTGCAAATGGGGTTCCCAAAAGACTTCCAGGAGCTTGCTTGAATGCTCCAAGCCTGAATGGTGTTTGGCGTTTAAGCCATTTATCTGTGAGTTTTTAGAGCCTCTGGTACTGTCTCTTTAAGAGCTGTCTGCTTGCAGACATAATTAGTTTGTATGGGGACTGTGTGTTTCTTTGCTTGAGTACCACTCGAGCTGCTGTGAATTCACTTCATTTTGCAGTCACTAGAGTGCAAAGGAACCTATCTGAAAGATGTAACTGTTTGCCAGAAATCATTTAGAGTAATAATGAAAATACAGTTTGTCTAACCTCCTTTCTTTGCAGTCAGAACTGTGTTTGCCTAGTTCCCCATTCTAGTTTTGAACTGCTGAACTGGACCAATCAGTGTGGGTTAAGTAGCTCAAAATGGTGCCTTGGACAAATCAGAACTTGGACTCGTAATCTGAGCCAGCCACAAGAGGATTGTATGGGCAGTGACTCTGGGAGATGTAGTTTGACTCGCGCTTTTTGGACCAACAGGGCAGTCTATTGTGAGTGACAGCAAATCCAGCCAAGAACTGGGAGGAACTCAAAGGAAGTGCCGGTTTTGTCTGCTTGGAGTTTCAGTTGAGCTCTGGCAGTGAAGAGGGAAGGAGCCCTGTGCTTTTTCGGTGTGCAGTTTTAGTCGGGAAACATGTGTAAGGCCCTGAGTTCCGGTCTGCAGCTTGTGTAACTGCTTGTTAGGACTGAATCCGTCCTGTGAAGAGAATCAAAGGATATCTGAAGAGTAGAAACCAGGTTCACCCTGTAGAAGACTGGAGAAATTGCTGAATTGCGCTTGGTCTGTCAGGAACTGAATCTGCTGTGTGTTCTCCCGGGTATTGTGCAGTAATTGCGATCGGGATAGAGAAGCAGCCTGCCTGGTATAGTACTTTCTGTTTACCATATAACTGTGTGAAAAGGCTAGTGTACCTCAAGTGAATCCTGCTGCCATTAAAGGACTTTTGCCTGTTACTGTTTACATATAAATGTGTGAGGAGGCTTGTGTAGCTCAAGTGAATCCTGCTGCCATTAAAGGACTTTTGCCTGTTACTGTTTGCCATATAAATGTGTGAAGAGGCTTGTGTAGCTCAAGTGAATCCTGCTGCCATTAAAGGACTTTTGCCTGTTGCAGTTTGTCATATAAATGTGTGAGGAGTCTCGTGGAGGTCAAGAGTAGCCCTGCTGACGTTGAAGGACCCTATCTTGTTTGGAGGTCGTGAGTACTAATTCAGGGTCACTCCCTGTTGAATTGCCACATTAAATCCAAATGGAATTACTGTACTGCTGACAGTTTAACTAATTTTCTTTCTCTGTGAAGGGCCCCTACCAGCTGCCACGGTTTGGACTAGCCACTAGGGCTTGGGTACCCAGGGACAGTAACTGGTAGGGATAGGCCTGTGCACAGAGCCATAAATAGATGAGTAAAGTGATAAGCTAATTAACCTGATTTCCCCGTCCTTGTTATATTCCCCTAAATAAATCAGAGCTGCTTGTTTCAGCAAAGTTATACTGCCTGAGGTATTTGTCTATGTTAAAGTATTGTACTGTGATTGTTGCACTGTATCTTATTTTACAGGAGGTCCAGTGCCTGAACCAGTCCTGGGGGTAAGTGTATACTGTGAAAGTAATTTGATATATTGTGTGGGCCACTAGTGGGAAGAAAGGGGGGTTGCAGTGTCCCAGAGGGCTGTGACCAAGTTAGTTTAACTATTGCAAACCCTGACCTCTGGGTGGAGGCACCCACCATCAGCTCCAGGCCCCTCAACCTGTTAGTGGCAAATCAGGCAGAGGTAGTAGCCCCTGGGATAGCGCCATCTAGGGGTTACATCTATTTCAACCTTGTACCATACTGTATACACTGTATATACTTTTTCTTCCTTGTATATTATTGCTTTTTGTAGACCTGCTTCTGTACTGTACTTTGATGTATTCATGCCCAGGCCCACCTTGCAAATGAGCCTTGCTCAATGGTGCCTGCCTGGATAAATAAAGATTTTGATTGATTGATTGATTGATTGACTATTTGGCTACACTATGGGAAGTTTCACCAAAATGGAGAGGCAGGAGGCACAGCTCACAAAAAGGACCAGTTTATTGAGTAACTGAACCACAGAATTCAGAACAAGGGAAAGGGGAGATCAACAAAGTATTTTCACTTCTAATCACTCTATTATCGCTATTAGCTACTGAAAATCCCTGCTATAACTATAACTAACAGCACTGTAAACCATACTAAGCACTATTACAGGATTTCTATGACTATAAAGTTGTACAATTTTTACCCCAGCGTTGATATGGATCTGTTGGACACCAGAGATGATGCGTTGCAGAGGGATTTGAACTGAGGAACCACTGCACATATGCTTTCCATTTATTGGCTGGCTTGTAGAGCGGATAAGGAGCAGGAAATATGGCCCACTGGGGATTGAAAGATCCCAGGGATACGAACAACAACACCCTTGTATTCCACAGAGGACCACTAGGCTGTCACAATGGCCTCCAAGAAAGAACAGAACACTTGTATTTCCAAGGATTTGTTGCAAACTGAAGAGCTGTCATCACCGTCATCACTGACTCTGGGAAGAGTTGAGAAGGCCTGAAGAACTGGATGAAGCTGAAGATCTGGAATGCCTCCGTGCCCTCACCACTGACCTCAGGAAGAGATCTGAGGAACTGAAGAGCTAAAGAAACTGGAACACATCCAGGTTGTCACTACTGACTCCGAGAAGAGATCTGAAGAACTGAAGATACTGGAACACCTCTGGGATGTCAGCCTCGGGAGAATCTCTGGAGAGCTAAAGACCTGAAAGAAAAACTTCAACACACTGGACATCGGATCCCTATCAGTGAACCAGTGTAGTTCCCTGCACTTCCTAGCTTACTATTGGGGAGGGGATGGCCTGAAGAATCAAAAGAATGCAGGTGATACAGGGTTCTTTAGCTGACTACGCTATTCCTATTCTGCTGACCAGCCCCAAATTGTCAGGATACAGCTGGGTGAAACAGTCTCTGGGTCATGCAGAAGAAACTATGAGCATACAGTTAGGCAGAAGTACAGACTAATCTTTACAAAAACTGTCTTTTCACTGGGTAGTTGGTGGTCTCAGCCATCTATGGATCAAACAACCATCGAAAGGATAATTAGGAACAGGCAAAGCAGTTCAGTAACATGCAGGGTAATCCAATTACAGGCAAGGCAATTCAGTAACATGTAGGGCAATTCAATAACATGCAGGGAAATTGACTGGTTCTGAATATGTGCAGTCACTTTTAAAAGGGGATCACAACATGCAAGGGCATTATCTCAGTCTTGTTGCATGCAGTGACCATGCAGGACAATGTAGACAGTCTCAAAACCAAATGGCAAGTGAGGCAAATTTGGTGCATGTACAGCAGTTCAACATTCTCAGCACATGCAATGGCTTTGAGCACTGTCCCTATAATTAAGAGTCGTGGAACAAAAACAGTGCTTGCCCTCCACAATAGTTCACTGCAATTTGGCACTGTCACTTTAAATGCATTGACACTTCCGTGTTGTAAAATGTTTGCTCATCACAGTCACTTTGAATAACTTTAGATAACAGTCCAATATATTAACACAATAATACATTTTTGTTCATGTTCAGGCGGTCAGCACCTGCCCTTTGGTGCTGCTGCTGACTTACTGCCTCAACCCACCTTGACCTGTGAAGTTCTGGTGGGGGGGGAATGTTCGTTGCTGGTTGCAGGCAGAGGCAGAGCTGCATTTAAGGGGCCTTGCTGTGGCTGGTCCTGTTGACAGGGCTAGTTTGCTGTACCTCTCGGCGCTCCTTCACAATGCCACGGCCACTGCTCTTGCTCTCTCCGATGCAGCCCAGCTTTTCATTGCCACCTCTGAGGGACCAGATAATCTTCTGAAATTTAATAAAATAGCAAAAGGGGCTGAACAGAGCCCACACTGCAGTCACTGACTGAATGATTTGAAAGGAGGGGAAAAGAGTGCACTTTGGCGCTACTGTGCTCCCAGGAACTGCTGCACTATGAGGGAACCACTGACTGAAGGAGGGACGAGAGAAGGATGGTAGGTTAACCCTTTTCCAACTATTTTCCTGCGTCTCCTCTCTCCCTCAGGCTACACACTGCAGGGCCCAATTGTACTTCTTTTTCTTCAAAGTGCCTGAAAGCACTCTCTCTCTCTCTCTCTCTTTCTCGCCTCTCAATCCTGCAACCACACACGCTGCTGCTGCCCATTCTTACTGCACCCCTGGTGTTCGGGATGCTGAGTCCCTGACAACGTGGGGGCAAGCAACAGTCCAGCAAGACTTTGAAAAGTGGCACAGGTTTATGTCACTCTGGCTGGGTGGGAAAACTGATTGGGGATGCTGAGAAGAAAGAAAAGAAAGTTTTAAACTGCAGGCAAGCAGTTCGCTTCCTGACACCTTACACTGCCAGGGGCACCTGGGCTGGGGCACCTCACATTACTGAGGACACAGAGACATGGAAACACAGAATCTGATGGCAGATAAGGACCACTTGGCCCACCTTGTCTGCCCATTTTCCCTACCTGTTTCACATACCGCAGATCCTAAATGATCTGAAGCTTATCCTCTCTTTTGTATCACTAGAGTTCCTTTATGTGTGTCCCATGTGTTTTTGAATTCCCCTACCACCCTACCATTTTTGCCCCTACAACCTCTGCCAGGAGGCTGATCCATGGTTCCAGCACCCTTTCTGTGAAAAAATACTTTCTCACTTTACCCTTAAGTCTGCACTTTCAGTTTTCATATCATGGTCCCTTCTTAGTGAGCATCGTTTTTTAAAGATGCTACCCTCTTGTACCTTATTTACACCCTTGAGGTATTTGAAAGTCTCTGTCATATTCTTGACCTCTCTCCTCTCCTCCAGGGAATACATATTGCGATCCTCCAGTCTCCTCTCATGTGACTTTTGTTGCAGCCCCTGCACCATTTTTGCCACCCTTCTCTGAACTGCTTCTACTCTATGTCCTCCCGGAGATGTGGCCTCCAGAACTGGACACAGTACTCTAGATGAGGTCTCACCAATGTTCTATACAGTGTCATCACCACCTCCTTCCTTCTGCTGGAGATACCGCTCCCTATGCACCCTAGCATCCCACTGACTCTCCTCACAGCCTTCTCACAATGGCCCCTATGCATGAATGGGCGGAGTGGCTACGTGCCACACATCCGCGGTGTGTAGCCACTCCACACCCATTGCGCCCCCATGTGGGATGCACAAAATGGGGTGCAAAGCCCCTATGCACCCGATCCCTGGCTGAGCTGACAGAAATGCACTGGGGTGGGTGGGTGAGTGGTGTGCCAGCACTATGTGCCATGCACTAAGGCAAGTAGTGCTGCACACCGGGGTGCATAGGAGGGCACACGTTATGCCAGGGGGAACCCTGCCGTAAGTCCCCTATGCACCCTGACCCACAGCAAACAGGCCATGAAACCTTCCCGCAGCAGGCAGGCACCCCCCCCACACACACACAGCGTGGGCCTGCCTCGCCCCATACAAACACCTGAGCCTGACACCCCCCACACACACACACTTTGGCCTGACCCCAACGCAGTACCCACCACCCCAGCACAGCACCGCAGTACCCATGCAGTCCCACCCCACACACAGAGGGTGGTACACCCAGTGCAGCGCAGCATCCCTTCCACACACAAGCCTGCAGCAGTGCTGAACTGATCCCCCCCCAAGGAGGCACCTGTCCTAGCAGCAGTGGCCAACCCACCCCACCCCCCGCACAGTGGTACCCAGTTTACCCTGATCCTGTACACACCTCCATCCACAAGTGGACCCCCTCTCAGCCGCAGTACTGGCAACCTCCACCCAATGTGCTGTATGCCCGCTGGTGCCACAGACAGAGACAGCCAGCCACACAGCCCTTCACACACCTCCATGGCTGCCGGCCATCTGACATACGCAGGGGTGCGCAGTCACTGTGCACCAGCATATGTCAGACACCCGACAGAGGTGGTGGTGTGTGGAGGGAGGGATGTGCTGCTGGCTGTCTCTGTCTGTGGCACCAGCGAATGTAAGGGGCATTGGGTAGGGGTTGCTAGTACCACGGCTGAGAGGGGGTCCACTTGTGGATGGAGGTGCGTATGGGGTCCGGGTACACTGTGCACCACTGTGTGTGGTTGGGGGGTTGACCTCTGCTGGCCGGGACTGGTGCCCTCTACTGGGGGAGGGGCTCCATGTGGACGGGGAAGGCCGGTGGTGCCCTAGAGGGTGTTTTAGTGTGGCAGACACCAGCTGGGGCTGTCAGCATGGGGGCATGGATCCCCGAGCCTGTGGGTGCTGTACACGCACCTGGACCCATGTCTGCCCACATAAGGGATCCACTGAGGGACCCAGCACAGGCATCCGATTGTATGCCAGTCCGGGTCCGAGATTCCACCCCCAGCTGCCCTGTGGAGTCCTGTGCATCGGGGGGGGCCCGCAGACAGCTGGCGGCCATTGGTGAATACAGCCAGTGTGCACCTTTCTGCAGGTGCAGAGCTACGCAGGCAGGATACGTGCCTCCGGCTCATAATTCCCATTGTTTGGTAACCTTTAGATAATCAGATATGATTAGTCCCAGGTCCCTTTCCTGTTTGGTGAACGTCAGTAGCTCCCTCCCCACATCATGTACTCCTCCCCTGCATTTCTGTGCCCCAAGTGCATGATCTTGCACTTCTTTGCATTGAATCTTAGCTGCCACACCCTTGACTACTACTCAAGCTTGCTTGGGTCCCTTCTAATTTTCTCTACCCCTTCTGGAGTGTCAACGATGTTGCAGATCTTTGTGTCTTCTGCAAAGAGGCACCCCTTCCCTTCCAGTCCCTCTGCAATGTCACTAATGAAGACAGTAAAGGGGACTGGTCCAAGCACTGATCCCTACAGGGCCCTGTTGGTCACTCCCCCCTCTTTTTGGATTGAACTCCGTTTACCACCACCCTCTGTGTCCTATCGCTCAGCCAATTGTTGACCCAGTTTTCCACCCTGGGACCCATTCCCAGGCTGCTCAGCTTGTTTACTAGCCTCCTATGTGGGATGGTGTGGAAGGCCTTGCTGAAATCCAGGTAGGCCACATCCACTGTCCCTCCCTGATCCACCTCCCTAGCCACCCAGTCAAAGAAATCTATCAGATTTGTTTGACAAGATCTTCCCCCTGTGAATCCATGCTGCCTTGGATCCTGTGCTCTGCTGGATTTGAGATACATCACAAACCTTTCTTTAAGTACTGCTTCCATTAGTTTCCCCACCACCGAGGTCAGGTTGACTGGCCTGTAATTGCCAGCCTCCTCCCTTCTCCCATTATTGTGGAGAGGGACTACATTCACCCTCCTCCATCTCTTTGGTACCACACCTGTTTCCAGACACTGAGGCACTGTTGGTTTTTACTGGGAGCACTGGAGATACTGGGGAACCTGCTTTTGGCATATTACAGCCACCCTCCTTTGCAGCTATAGGATTGCTTACACACATAACCCTGTTAGAATTTTTCCTCATTGTGGTAGCCATGATCGTGGGGGAGGGGGAGCATCAGAAGGACAGGTCTATCATCTTTAGAATGGATAACATGGGGGTCATATACACCATAAATGGTCAGTTGGGGGGGCAAGTGCCCCATTGGCAGTCTCATGCTGGTCTTTGTGTTAAAATGTTTATTGCCTAACATCATTTCAGAGCAGTGCATCCCAGGTGTTGGTAACCATATTGCTGATATTCTTTCTAATTTGCAGTGGCAGAAATTTCGAGAGCTGGCTCCAGAAGTGGAGAGGCCCCTCAAGAAAGTCCCAGCCTACCTCTGGGATTTGGTAATATGGAAGCCTGAGAGTTACTCAGGAGTTCATTAGTGCCCAGCACGCAGGTGGCACACATGAGAGGGGTAGAGAGCTTTCTGAAGGTGTGTCAGGCCCAAGTGTGAAGGAATGTTTGACCCACCTCAGTAGATTACTTTTGCTCATATGTCCTCTGCAGGAAGTGAGAAGGGTCCACACTGGCAGCGGTCGGGCAGCACTTAGCAGGCATAGCATGGTTTTCAAAGGTCAGGGGACAGGCTGATACCACTAGAGCCTTCCTCTTCACAAGATGCTTAAAGGGTGGGCCCAAGCAGTTCCCAAGAGGGCAGATGGCAGGCATTCGATCAACCTTGTGCTCTTGAGATGAGTGTGGGATGAGCTCCCAGTAGTGTGCTCGTCACCATCAGAGGCACACCTGTTCAGAACAGCCTTTTTTAGTGGCTTTCTGGGGAGCATTTCAGGTATTGGAATTGGTGCAGCAAAGTAAGGCGATCGACTTGCCAGTGGTGTTTGGGGACGATGATGTTGTAGTGATGATGGTGGGGGGTTTTGTAAGACCACACAGCAGCAAGACAGACAATAATGCCTGGGGGTGTTGGTGTGGCCTGAGATCTCTCCCGGGGGTAGAATTAGACATCCAGGCATGGGTCAGTAACTATACGGTCTGGCACACAGCTGGAGGTGACTCATTCTTTCATCATAATGATGGGTCACTGGTCACAGTGTTCCAATTCAGGCACATTTTGAGCAAAGCCCTGAAGAGGTTGGGGGTTGACTTGAAGGAGTTCGGCACCCACTGTTTTCACATAAGGGCAGCTTCACATGCTAGGGCAGAAGGGTTGACTGATGAACAGATTCAGGCCCTTGGCTTCTGGGGGTCACAGGCATTTGAAAGTTATGTGAGACCACTTATGCTTTGACTGTTTGTTTTCGTTTTTGGCAGGTGACCGTTCCTGGGGCAACAGATTTGGGTGTGTGGCCACTCCTTTATTCATTCATCGGAGCAAGGCGGTTCCAGGGAGGTACAAATCTGTTTCTGGATCCGCAGCAAGCAGAAGTGCATTGGATGGAATGCTGTGGTATGAAATGGTGTGACTTGCTTCTTTGGATGGAAACCGAAGCTCATCAGAGGGGGCCTCTGGCGTACTGGTGGTGCATTTGGGTGAAATGATTCAGAAGCTGTGAAATCGCTTGACTTGCTGTATGACATGTTGGAGGACTTGGCCTTTTTGAGGTGCATTTGTCTGAATGTGCATATTATTTTGTCTGACATTATTCAAAGAGAGCAGGAGTGGCACACAGACTGAATAACATGGCCCTGCAACCATTTATGGACACTACTGGGGGTCTTGTCCTAAAGCATGTTGCGCTTGTGATTAAAATACCTTATTTTTTTGCCAGGACAGGGTGCACCTGTCTGACACAGGTTGAGATATGTTTTTAGAAGATATACAATGTGTAGTAGAGAAGGCAGCAGCATGATGTGCTTGTAGGGTTGAGCATTTACAGCCATGCTCCCCCTGTGGTGGCATGGAACTCTGAGAAGGTCTGTACAGGGGTGGTAACAGGGGATCAAGCATCTTTTGCAGCCAGATCACCCTGAGGCTCTTTTAATTTTTTTTGGTAACCGGGTAAGGTTAGGTAAGGCTAACAGAAGGTCTGGGCTGGATGGCTGGAGTTACCCCTTTCAAGGGGAGAGGTTCTCAGATGGGCAGCCTCTTTGGGCTCTTTCCCACTGCACTGCAGTGTCCTCTGATGGGGAGAATGCCTAGGCACCCAGTCAAGAGCCATCCCTCATGCTCTGGAAGCAGGTTACCCTGCGGAGATTGTAATATTCAGTTGGCTTCCCTCGGGGTAAGGGGATGGCCATTAAATATTTAATGAGTCAATTAATGATTACCTGTCATGACTACCTTGCTGCACACGTCATGCTGGCTTGGCTGTAACTGGTTAAAGAAATGCATGGCTGTGGCCGTTCTCTCCAGTGCTCATTGTCTGTCTCAGTCTGTTTAGGTGCCCTATAAGACAAGGAAGGAACTTGCAATTAATAGCAGCAGATGGCCTTTGTTTGTGGGTATGGTGCTGATTGACACCTGAGCTGGCAGATGAGGTAGTTTAGGTAAATACCTATCAGGAGTGGGGGGTAGGCAGAAAGTTAAATAAATAATAATAATAAAAATAATAAAACTTTATTTATTTAGCGCCTTTCAAGCACCAAGGCACTGTACAGATGAATCATAAAATCAAAATATGCATATAATATCAACAATTCACAGCAGCATCAATCCACGAAAGCCTTGCTCCACAAAAAAGTCTTAAAATCCCGCTTAAAGGATGCCACGGTCGTGCATTCTCTGAGCCAGCGAGGCAGAGAGTTCCAGAGGGTTGGGGCTGTGAACCCAAAAGCCCTAGCCCCAGAAGACTTCAATATAACCCTTGAACCTCTAGCAACCCCTCCGGGTTGAACGGAGCTGTCGACGAAGTGTAAGGAACCAAGCTCCTTTCAAGTAGTCAGGCTGAGTTCGTGCAGGACTTTGAAGGTCAAAAGACCTACTTTAAAGGTGATCCGCCACTGTATAGGCAGCCAGTGCAGATCACGCAGCACAGGGGTAATATGTGTCCTTCTAGTCACCCCTGTCATTAACCTTGCAGCAGCAAGTAGGTCTCCTTAAGTAGGAGTTTCCTGGGGTTGGATGACTTAGGACTGGAGGGAAGGAGCCTAGCAAATTAAATAAGATAACCTGAGAGGTTCTTTCTCTCCCTCTCTGCTCCTCTCCCTTCAGTCAGAACCCACCCAAACCTCATCCTCATAAAAGCAGGGGGAACTGGTAGGGTGGTAGGGAACTCGCTGTTCCAGTAGGGTGGTATTGCCTTAGGGGTTGAGAAGGAATTTTCCCATTTTTTCCCACAGGGCTTCGTGGTTTTCACCTTCTCCAGTGAGGATTAGTGATGTACAGTAGGAAGTGTCCAGGAGACGTTTGTCATGATCATGCAACAATTGGCGGCACAGTAGTCTTGGAAGGCCTATGCATATGGAGTAACAGGGGATCAAGCATCTTTTGTAGCCAGATCACCCTGAGGCTGACAGGAGGTCTGGGTCAAATGGCTGGAGTTCCCCTCTTCAAGGGGGGCAGTCAGATGGGTAGCCACTTCAGACACTTGTCCACAGCATTGCAGCATCCTCTGATGGGAGAGGATGCCTTGGCACCTGGTGAAGAGCCAAAGAGACATCCCTCATGCTCTGGAAGCAGGTTACCGCATGGAGTTTTTAATATTCAGTCAGCTCCCCTTGGGATAAGGAGAATGGCAATTATAGAAACTGTCAGTAAGACAAGTAATAATTACCAGCCATGACTACCTTACTGCACATGGCACACTGACTCGGCCATAACTGCTGTTATTATGTTAAATAGATGGTTGTGACCATTTTCTCCAAAGCTTATTTGTCTGTCTCAGCCGCGGAATATAGCGTCGCCAAAGACATTATGCATGGCAAAAATCGTGACTGCCAATACAGAATGATTTCTGCCATGAGGCATAAGTCTTTCTTCTGTGGGGGGCTCCGCACCATAACGGGGGGCTGCGTGTCCCAGACCCCCCACATTAAAGATTCTCAACTCCGGGGGGGTCCAACTCGGGGAGCACACAAGTCATGAAAAAATAAAAGTTTCTGGGACTGGGAATCAAACCCTTTCCCAGATGCAGCGCCTGGGTTCCTATTGCTGTGGCTCAGTCCTGTAAGCCACGGCAGCTACTCGTTGGAACCCGCTCCCAGCAGAGGTCTTATCCTCCGGCTGGGAAAGCTCTACTGGTGCAATGCATTGTACAGCAGTATATGCAGTATTTCGCCAGTAGCGGTAGCATACTGCGCTGTACCGGGTTAGGCATAATGTCATACGCTATTAAGTGTGCGACATTATGACCCGGTAGGGTCTGTCTCAGTGTGTTCAGGTAGAATGAAGGGTTATGTGCCTTACAAAACAATAGTGGATAGTTTATACTATCTAAAGTGATTGGCTAGAGTACACACAGCCCTAGGGCCTCACATTTAGAGCCGGCCGGATGCGTGCTCATAATGATGCACTGCGCAAATAAGTTGGGATAGACAGCTCTGGTGCAATATTCAAATAGATTGCTTGATCCGAACAGACCACACAATCTCTTTGAATATCAGACCTTGGATGCACGGCATACAGCAAGCAGCCGCCATGTATGGCGCAGCACATCCAGGGTGTGGGGCTGAAGACTGCCCATGGGGGAATGCGTGGTGCTTACCTGTATGTGCTGCAGCCCCCACAGGCAATATTCAGCCCAAACATGCAAATGAGCCCAATAGGCATGCATAGTGCAAAGGGGCCTTTTGCATGTCCATTATGGATTCATTTGCATGGCTGCACCTGACAGAATGCACCGGACTAGCCCCCCCCACCACCACCACCGATTGCACGTGTATTAGTAAATTTCCCCTTCTCACTCGTAGTCCAGTGCCCCCCTCCACCGAGCACCGATCGCCCGTAACTGACACATTACATTCTCACTCATAGTCCAGTGCCCCCCTCCACCAATCACCTATGACTGACAAATTACATTCCTCTAGTTGGTTTCCCAACCCCCCACCCCAGTAGGTTGGCTCCAGTACAGTTCAGTGAGTGACTGGTGGTGGCAGGGTGAGGAGGACTGTGCCAGTTGCCGGACTGGGTCAGGATGGGGGTTGCGGGGTGGTGGGTCTCTGCCTACCGGGTTGGGGGGGCCACTGGACTACCAGGGTAGTGGTCTTCTTTATCATGGCATGTGGCCAGTTAAAACTCCCCGCAGTTTAAAATGTTGAGAGAATCTGCCTCTGGTCCGGAGGCTGATTCTCTCAACATTTTAAACTGCAGACAATCCAGTGAGAGCAGTCTCTTGTTCCTAGGACTGACACTCTCTTAACACAATTATGTGGGCCACAGAAGGTAAGGACCTTGCACCCCTATCAACTGCATCTAGGGATGCCAGTAACAGCAGTAACATGGATTTTTGCCTGAAACAAAGCTAACTCCCATCGGCCCCCTCTTGCATGCTGTGTGACCCTGAGCAAGTCACTTAACTTCCTTGTGCTCCCAGGTTGCACCTGGAAACAAGCTTCAGCTTAGTGTGCCTTTCCTGGTTAAACAATTTCCCCTTTCCCTCTTACAGCACTGTTTCTAACTGCCTACCCGATCCCTGAATTCAAGATATGATTCTAGCCAGGTGACTATGAGGCTCAGACTACTCCTCTGAATACATTCAGGGGGGATGTGGCTGAACGAGTCAAGTTACTGTATGGACAGATGACTTCTGTGCAGGCTACCACATGCAGTAGCGCACAGCCTGCCTAATTCTTTGTAAGCCCCCCAAATGTTGCCTTGATTGAGTTCCGAGGGGTAAGGGGGTGCCTGGGCACTGGACTTAGGCCCCCCCCCGCCCTCCTAATCTCGAATTTACACTAACTGTTGACCATGCTGGTATATTATATTCCTGTTTGATACGTAAGTGCCCCACACTGAAGAAAGAACGCCATAGGTTTGTAAAGGAACCCATGTCAGGTGTGAAGCCAACCACAGAGGGGAAGGGGAAAGGCATACTGGTGTAACACACTATGTAAATGTTTTTGCTCTTGTTGGTGAGGGGATGGTAGGGAGAAGGTATGGAGGAGGTTCAAGGGGAACGTGAAAATGGGTTAAGTTCTGGTTATAATGTTCAGGACATACACAGGTAAACAACTGTGACCTATTCTTTTATTAGCGTACCCCAGGTTGGTTGCTGCTGCTGGCAGTGTTTTTTGGCCTCACAATCATACTTCCTAATGGCTAATAATATCTCTTTAATGAATGTCAAAGGCCTAAAAATGTGATGAAGAGGAGAAAGGTGAAGGTGACGATCAAAAAGAAGCTGGAAACACCTCCAAATGCATTTTAATGCATCGAAAACTGTTCAGCTTTCGGAGGCCTAGGCGGCCCCGAACCCTCAGCCTATTGATGAGGTCACAGGGGGCCCCACAATTACAAATTGCCCATGGCCCCACAATGTGTTAATCTGGCTCTGCTAGTCCCAGTCCACTTTTCCATTACTCGTTCACTCAGTAAAACAGTATATACAGGAAAATAAGTGAAGTCACCCAAGAGTTATAGGAAAGATCCTAAACCGAGCTGGAGCCCAAAATTGGATTGGATGAGATTGTGATAACCCTGCTATATCAGAGAGGGGCAAAGAGATCCAAGTGCTAAAATCCAGCCTCTAACCAAGGCAGTGGGTAAGCACCAACACTGGTGACAGCAGTGGTGGTAAGGAGCCCAGTACTGGATGGAGCAGGCACCCAAAAATTAACATACTAAGACATTAGTAATGTCTGACCCATTAATTTTAATATATGGAAAGAGATTCTGTATATTAAAAATTTATCAAAGTCAGTTGGAAAGAGGCGGGTGGTAGGAGCCTCAGATTGACATGACAAATGTTCTTTTTTAGTGAGTTACAAACAATTAGCATGGTATATCTGAGCCGAGCACTGCAAAGCACGTTAGAGGTTAATGTCATTATCACCCAGGGCAGGAGGGGGAAGCTAACAGGCACACAAAGCATTGACCAGATGGGCTGACTTGTCTGTTTAATCATATGACCTGGGGCCGTTCATCTTGACAAAGAGAGATAGCCTGTAAACAGCTGGTCATGAGATGGGAGGGGGGGAGGATGAATGGAGACACGCGTTTAGGGCAAGGCAGAGGGCAGCTGTGGTCTGGGTCCTAGTCTGACCCTTAGAATGCAGGACCACTTCCCATCTGACCAGGGAGCAGGTGGGGACAAGACTGAGTTACAATAACAATGCACACACATGTTGCCTGAGCTGAAGCAGAGCAATCTGTAAAGACAGTGGAGGAAAGATAAGAAACAGCACCCTCCCCACACCACATCCTGCAAACTATGCAATACTGTATTCTGTTTGACTCTGTCTCAGATCTAACCAGATAGTTATTTGAAAACAAAGATAAACTAAAGCCTATGCTTTGTAAGGACCTATATCTTAAAGGATGAAGGTTTGGGCCCTGTGATGTCATGGTGATCATTTTGTTTGCTTTTATCTGTTTCTTGATTTACTTTTTTCATCCTTTTATTTGTATTTTGCCAACTGCTAATAAAACAAAATCCAATGGAATCCTTGCATTATGAACTCAGAAAATCTTTACTGGCAAGGCAGGCAGAGTATTTCAGTTGGAAATTGCAAATCTGTTTCCAGATTTTTAGACAGAAATAAAACTTTCTGCCACTAACATATTATAGATGTATGTGAGTTTTTCATAACCTGTGATCTTTTGTTATGACTTAGTGGGTGACATTGACTTTGTAATCAGATTTTACTTAGAAAGAAGAAAAGAAAAGCCAGTCACTGTTTAAAAAAAATATATATAGAATCACACAGATGGACTGCAATAGTGCAAACATGTGAACATCAAAAGTTGTTGCTGAAAGAAGTAACTATTTCTTTGGAAAAAGAAAAAATTATCATTAGTTTGTCATTGAAATACATGGGCTCCTATTGCCAGTTTCTGACATCACGGTACCAGAATTCTATTACATTCTTTTTTACTGGCAGTGTGAAAAGAAAGGTGAAAACCCACTCGTTTCACTGCAAAAGCAAATATTATGAAAGTAAAAAGTAATTACTAACATATCAAAGCAAAGTAAGTGAAATATCAGTCTATTTATTAGAGGTAAACATATACTCTTTAAAGGAAATAGCCAATCCAGCAATTAAACTGGGGGGATATATTGTACTTTCACACTGGTTGCAAAATGTGTTAAAAGATTCATGTCCCCATTTGTTTTGTTCCATTTTGTGGTTTAAATGTTTCAAAGAGCCAGTACACTGTCATTCATTAATAATAACTTCTAAAAGTAGTCAATGGTTATTTTTTGTATCTGAAGTATTTTTTCTTTCTCCTTTTTCTGTTTAGAAGATTTTCTAACTGGCAGTAATAGGTGTGCTGTGTGTAACAGCACTGTGCACGGAGGCTGACATATCTAGTTTTATTCCCCATACCACATCAGAATTGTGACTTTACTGATTATGACATCACAACCCACTAAGAAGAGCCATTCAAGTTCTGCCTGATTGTTCACTTGTGATGTCACAATAAATGAGGTACAAAAAAGTTATTCTGGTCGCTGCTTTTGGTGCTACTAGCATTTTAATTAATTTTAATACAAACTAAATACCATATACCCATTTCTAACATGGCAGGGCTTGAGAAGATAATCCTCTGGAATGAGGCCAGGCATGTGGTTGTGGCACTGATTGGACTGTACTGCCCAGAAGCGGGTGCCTCCTCTGCAGAAGAGAAGCTGGTTGTTGCATTTGTGATGATTTTGCAAGGGGCATTTGCCATTACGGTACTCAAGTTAGGTTGTGCTGCTGACATACCTTCTCCATTCTAGTTGATCTGGGCAACTCCTTCCTTCCCCCTCCTCAAGTAACAGAATCAACTGTGACCAGATAGAAGTAGTGGCTGGTGCAAGCCAAGTCAGGCTTCCATTGCTGGTCTTAAACCCAACAGTGAGTGAGATAGTTGGTGGCTGCTGCAGCCCATAGATAGGGCCTGCGACATCCTTGCATTTTGGGAATGGGCCCACCAGAGGGGCAGAGCAGACAATAAGCAGCAAAGAAACCAGATAATGGTGAGCGATGGAGTGACCAGCTGGAGTTGAGTGGTGGAGCGACTAGATAACGGCAGCAGAGCGACCAGATGACAGTGACCTTTGGTGCCACTAGATGACAGTGCGTGCTGGAGCAACCAGATAGCAATCAATGGCTGGAAATCAAAGAACTGAGTACTAGGCTGAGTAATCCAGCCCTGGTGGCTCACTACAGAGCCCCCACTTTGTATTCCCAACACCAGCTGTCAAATTTCAGTATCTGGCAAGTACAAAATCTGCCACTACCCATGCACCACCCACTTGCACCCATACCACTCTCCTGTCTTCTTCTGAGTAAAAAATACTCCCATTTCACACAGCCTACATAGCACCCATACCCACCTCCCATCCACCTTTGCCAAGTAGACTCCTCCAGCACTGGGTGACTGGCACAACCCTCCTTTTATCTTGACCAGCCGCCATCACTTAATTAAAAAAAAACTGTGCCGGCCCAGTGGCGCTGAGGCGCTGGGCGCCTTACCTCACGCTATACCAGCTGCTCGTGTTCAGGAATGAGCACAGGCTGCCGGGGGTCAGCAGGGGAGAAGAAGGATTGATCGTCTGAGGGACTGCTCTCCTTCTCCGGGGAGGGGGGCCACCAGTGGTCAGTGTCGACTGGCCACTAGCGGTGGCTGGGGAATGGCACACTGACGCTCAGAGAGGGAGAGGAAAAGAGGCAGATGCTGGGAGGAGTGCGTGCGGATGCTTGTATGCTCTCTCCTTAGGGCATCATTGCATGCCTCCTCTCCTATGGGGAGAAAAGTGAAAAAGAGTCCTGAGCACGGCACAATAACAGCTGATCTCCGCAGGCCCCGATCCTGTGAATAGCGGTAACCTCCACACCAGATCCGTTCCGGTGGGTTGAGGGATCCCCACCACTCCACCATGGGAAGGGGAGGGGGCAAGCCGCAGAGGACAGCGGAAGGTAGGCAGTGAGTGGGGGATCAGGCTAGAAGTGCCGCTTGGGAGAGAGAAAGAAACTAACTGCAAACAAAAAAAACTGTCCTGAAATGCATTAAGTGCACATGTGTCTGGGCTTGTTTGTTTTTTTCTGTTTTTTAAACACATTTTTGCCCATTATGGGCCATTTTGGGGCCAATTTTTCTGGATGTCCAAGGCTCCCCCCCATGACCACATAAGTGGCACTTTTTTACTCTGACCCAAAAGTGTGTTTGGGGCCAAACCAATAGTGCCCCCATAGTTAGGTTTGAGTAGCCAGTTCTATGTTAGACAAACAACGAAAGGCCACCTGGGAAATAGTTGTGCTAGGCAAAACTAAAAGTAGCCAGACAAAAGAAGCCAGCACCAGCCACACACAGTCACAAAGACTACAAAAAGATTAGGGGCCCAATTCTCAAAGGGGGCTGCGTTCGGCGCAAGCTGTGGCAAACTGCAGCTTGTGCCAAAGCCCCCTGCACCAGGGACCCTGCACCTGATTCAGGTACGGGGCGGGTCCTGGAGCCTAAGTGCCCTTATGATGTGCGGCAGCACCCCCATGCATCTAATGCAAGGCGCATGGATGGGGTGTGCCGTAAGCCCCTAGTGGCAATGCCCTGCTGTTACCCCCTTTCCCGATTGGCCCCCCCCAATGCAGGCCAATGACCCTCCGGTGGTGGTCCAGCCTCCCACCCCAACAGGTAATGCCCACCCATCCCCAGATAGGACAGGGGACCAGCACAGCCCTCCACACACCTCTGCAGAGGCCCCGACTGCCCGGAATGTGCAGTAGGCTGTACAGTGTACATGCTAATATTAGCGTGTACACTGTACAGTCCGCTGTACATTCCAGGCAGTCAGAGACTCTGTGGAGGTGTGTGAAGGTTGTGTTGATCCTCGTTCTATTCATGGGTGGCACCACCTGTTGGGGTGGGGTACTTATTCCACCATGTGGGTGGCTCTCACTGTATATGTACTGGGCAGCATCAGGGTTTGGGGTGGGAAGGGGATGGTACTGCCACATGTACCATGGGCTGCATAGGGAATGGGGGGGTACCACCCATTACGAGTTCCTGGAGAGAGACGACAGTTATTCTCCTCCACAGACTGAGGCGGGGACTTTGTGTCTTTGCTTTCTGTTCCCTTTTGTGGAAGTGTTTTCGGTCGTGTGGAGGGTGAGGAGTGTTGGTTAGTCCTGAAGTGTTTTCGGAGGATTTCTGGACACAGTGAATGCTGGCAAGAGTAGACGGAGGATCCTTGGATCGGGGCTCTGTTGGAGACTGTGTGCCCTTTGTTTTTTTGAAATTCTCAGGTGGATATTGTAGCCTTTTGTTTGCTCTGGCCGGTGCTCTCCTGGGTTTGCTACTCCACAGGGGGTTGGGGTATGTTCCAGTTGGGGAACTGAATGGGGTACCTCGCCCCCTTGGACCATGGAAATGGCTGCAGTAGTGGTTCTTCTCATGGTCCTTTGGTGTGAGTGGCATTAATTGTCCTGGAGGGCACTTGGCAGGGAGTAAATGGGGCTGGAGTATGTTTGATCCTCTGTGGACAAAACTTTGCGTGGATTTTTGAACCTGTTGGACCTCCTCTTTGGATTAATTTTCCTTTTTCAGGTTTATGTGGCTGCCTTTCCCTGGACTTGGATTGTTTTTTGGACCTACGTGGAATTTTGGACTTTTTGAGAAGCTGCTGATTGCTGTCTCCATTTGGATTCTGTTTTGGACACTCGGGTGGTGAGAGGACCCTGGGTCCATAAACATTTGTTTATTTAATTATAATTAATTTTTTTGTTTGTTCGATTTTACAGTTTGTGTCTTTCTCCTGGCAGGGAGAAAGACTAATTTTATTTCTCCCCTGTTGTGAGAGAACTGGGGGGAGTTCATAACTCTTTTTTGTTTAAAATTGTATGTTTTCACATTGATTTGGCAGTGAGAGTGCCACTGTACCCTCTTTCCCATGTGGTGAGAGGGTTGGGGGGGAGGGGTTTATACAAATTTATTATTTATTTTTGTTTGTTTGAGTATTTTATTGTAATTGTATATTTAATTTTGTTTATTAGTTAGTATGGATTGTTAGTTTAGGATAGTTTGAATATTTTGGGAGGTGGGTTTGTTTTGTTTTTGTTTAACTTGTTAAGTAGCGACATGTGCTGGCCTCTTTTCCCCACGGTGGTGCGTTATTCTTCCTCCTCTCTTCACGCCCTCCGCCCCTTTTATACTCCTCCCTTACAGTTTGATGTCTATCAGCGTTGTAGAGCATTAGAGATTGCTCGCGGGAGAGTGAGGGGGGCGGGGGTGCGCGAACAGGGGAGGATGAATGAGCGGGGCCATCGTGTCGGGGTTATTAAGTCCAGAAGGTGCCCTGGGGTGAAATGGAATCCAGAGCGGGGTCCGCCTTATCTGGTATCCATACCCAAGGGCACTACTGATTTCAGTAGACAGATAGGCCCGACAACCTCCGAGGTTTGTCCAACTCGGATGGTGCTATGCAATGCCAAGTCTGTTAGGAATAAGACTGCCATTATTGCCGATCTTGTTGGCTCAGCCGACCTGGCTTGCATCACCGAGACCTGGCTGGATGAAAATTCTGGCCCTACAGTGGAGGCCATGACTCCGGCCGGGTACTCGGTGATACACCGCCCGAGATTGGACTGCAGGGGCGGGGGGGGTTGCAGTCTGTTTTAAGACTGAATTGGGCCTCACAAATGTGGTAGTGGGTGAGGCTGAGTCCTTTGAGTGTACAGTTGTAGCAGGTGTAGACGTTCGAATCGTTCTCATCCACCGTCCACCCGGAGATGGGAAACGCTTCTTACAGGAAGTGGCAGACTTCCTCGTCGACATGTCGTTTGAGTCACCCAGATTGATGGTGCTGGGTGACTTCAACGCCTGGGTTGATGACAAACTCTCACAATTTGGTAAATACTTCCTCCAATTAATGTCTTCTTTGGGCCTCACACAGGTAGTTTCCACTGCTGGACATTCCCTGGACTTAGTCTTCCTTCTAGGGATTGATGCATCCGACATGGGGGTGGAACCAGTCACTTGGTCTGACCACTACATCGTGAGGTTCAATTTTTGCACCCCCCCCGAGAAGACCATCCCCTGTGGAGATGGTCAGGTACCGCTCATTACGGAATGTTACTTCACAAGGCCTAGCGGCGGTCCTTGACCTATCATCCCCCGTGTTGGTGAGCAGTAATCCAGAGGCACTGGTGTTGGCCTATAATGAGGCCATCGCAGTTGCCCTGGATTCTATTGCTCCTGTTTGTGAGTGCCCTCTATCCCGTCACCCCAGGGCCCCTTGGTTTGATGGGACTCTGAGGGAGATGCGAGACAAGGGTGAAGGTTAGAGCGTTGTTGGCGTAAGTCCGTCCTTGATGCCGACCGCCTTAGATTGATAGAACACTATGCTAGCTATCAATCTGCAATCACCCATAAGAAGGCAGAATTCCTGTCCAGGGAGATTGCAGTTGCTCAGAATCGACCAGCTCAGCTGTTCCGAACTGTAGATAGACTGTGCAACCCAGCCTGTCTGCAAGTTCGGAAAGCTTTTTCGCAAATAGAGTGTTATGAGCTCGCTTGATACTTTGCAACTAAGGTGGCTGACATCAGGGCGGACTTGTGTCCGACAACCTCTAAGGGTGCTGTGGTAGGAGCGTGTGAGAACACAGTGCCTCGATTCTCCTGGAGTTCCTTTTGTCGACCGGAGTTTGTGGATATTATGAGGATCATCCACAGTGTGCGCCCTACAAGCTGCAGCTTGGATCCTGGACCGACTACCCTAATTTTGGGTTGTGTTGATATCATTGGTCCAGTTTTGGCGCAAATAGTCTGGTGCTCCTTGGAGTTAGGTGAGTTTCCTAGCTCCCTGAAAGAGGCGGTGGTGACACCTCTCTTGAAGAAAACTTCCTTGGACCCAGACTGTTTTTCAAACTACAGATCTATCTCTAACCTTCCCTTTATTGGGAAGGTTATTGAGAAGGTCGTAGCTGCCCAATTGGATGACCATTTAACCATCCATAGTATCTACGAATCCTTCCAGTCTGGTTTCCGTAAAAGACATAGCACAGAGACTGCGCTGGTTCGGGTGCTAAATGATCTTCTGAGGGCGAGAGTTCAAAAGAGACGTTCCATCTTGGTTCTCCTTGATCTCTCTTCAGCTTTCGACACTGTGGATCACGTGGCGTTGTTAGCACACCTGAGGCAAATCTGTGGAATGTCTGGAACCGTTCTTAAATGGTTCACTTCATTCCTTACTGGGAGATCACAAAGAGTTGTGTCGGGATTTTTCCTCCGCCCAGTCTCTTTGTTGTGTGGAGGCCTCAGGGTTCTGTGCTGTCACCCATGTTATTTGCAGTGTATATGCTGCCCCTCAGAAACATTATAAGATGGTATGGGCTGAGGTTTCACTGCTATGCAGATGATACCCAGCTATACCTGTCTTTCGCACCCGACCAGGATGGAGCTCTCTCGGTGTTTAATAACTGTCTGGGGGAAATCCAAGACTGAATGGATTCTAGTTGGTTAAAGTTGAACTCGGAGAAGACTGAGGTTTTGGTGGTGGACCCGGGTGGTCAGATTGAGAGGTCGCATACTAGCGCTCCTTCTGGAATTCTTCTTGGTGGCGTGTCACTACCGGCCTCTGAACGGGTGCGCAACCTTGGGGTGATCCTTGATGATAGGCTGACTTTTCAATCTCAGGTGTCGGCCGTCATCAGGACCTCCTTTTACCATCTTAGGAATATTGCCAGGGTTAAGCACCTTGTTCTGTCTGACTCCTTGCCAACGTTGGTCCACGTCTTTGTGTCCTCGCACCTAGACTACTGCAACGCCCTTTACCTTGGGCTTTCTGGGGTTGAAATCTGCCACCTACAGCTGGTGCAGAACACGGCAGCCCGGGTTTTGACTGGGACAAGTAGGTCCTGTCATATTACCCCGGTGCTGTGCGAACTGCACTGGCTTCCTGTATGGTGGCAGATCACCTTTAAAGTCATTTTATTGACTTTCAAAGCCCTTCACGATCAGGGTCCGTCCTATCTGAAAGACCTACTGGTTCCTTACTGCCCTGGCCGATCACTCCACTCGGCCGACATGGGGTTGTTGGAGATTCCAAGATTGAGTTTAAAATCTTCTGGCAGCAGAGCATTTTCTCATGCCGCTCCCACTCTTTGGAATTCTCTACCATGCCGGTTCCGGGATTGCACCTCCGTGGAGATATTTAAGAAAGAATTGAAAACATATTTGTGGAGAATGGCCTTCTTAGATAGTTAAGTGAATTGTAATATGTTTGGAATTTTATTGTAATTTATTATGTTTTTATGATGTATTTTTATAATCTCTTTTTAGTGTTTTGATGTTTTGTATTGAAATTTGAATTTATGATTTTAACTTGTTCAGCGCCTTGATATATTGAAAGGCGCTATATACATGAAATTATTATTATTATTATTATTATTATTATTACATTACCATGGGCATGACATGGGCCCTGGCACCACTGGAGGACTGTGGCATAGTCCCGCATACAGGGGTTGCGCCCAGCAGAGCATTTTCTAAGTCCCCTTAGACCAGCCCTGGCTGGTCTAAGGGTGCTTAGAATTCTGCCGCCAGAGCACAGTTTGTGAATCCTGTGCCCGGACTGTGGCAGCTTGCATCTGCACAGTGCCTCTTGCACTTTGTTGCAGCCCAGCTCTGGGCACAGGGATGGTGCAAGTCCCATTTGGGGCAGGCAGCCTGCGGTCGATGCAGGCCACCTTTCTGAATTGGGTGGAGGCAGCCCTGGACGCAAGGTGCACCTTGCACTGTATCTGTTCGGTGCAAGCACCTTACGTCAGACACAGGGCTTTGAGAATCGGGCCCTAAGTCTCTGAGTCAGTAGTTTATTAAATGTAAAAGGTAAAAGGAAAAAAATACAGCACCCTCCATAACATGCAGAAACTTGCTGGGATATGGATAATACCCCAACTAGTTTCACACCAGGAAGTGCTTTTTTCAAGAGGTTTTTGAAGGTGTTGCATTGTTTTGCCTTTCACAGTTAATACTCAAAGTCCTTTGTTAAATCCTGACTGTCAGCTGCATACAACTCAACCATCTTGGAGTCTAGGGGCTAGGAACTGAAATTACCTGCACCATAAAGCCAACTACCCATGCAGTAAAGAAGTGGTGAAGGCAAAAATGATTCTGAGTTGCATAAGCAGGGGGTTTACTAGCAGAAGAAAGGAGGTCATATTGCCTCTGTACACATCCATGGTGAGGCCACAGCTGGAGTACTGTGTGCAGTTGTGAAACCCCTACTATAACAAGCATTTGTCAATGCCAAATGTTGGCTTGCTGGCATTGGCACTGGTAGTGCATGAATTAGAGAGATGCATAATAGGAATGACAGTGAAGTATTGAAGTAATGCCAGCCCCACCCCCACCCAGCAAAGACTGTAAGGCATTGGAGGTGTGCCTTTGGGCCATCGGTCATAATGCTTGTGCCATTCCACCTCACCCCACCCTGCAGACACCGGCAGGTGTCATGGTGTGCTTTGGGGACTTTGGCCCTTACGCTCACCCCATTCCATAAGGAAATAAGCTGAGATGGGTGCAGTATAGGAGAATGGGGTGAACATTAGGGCCGAAGACCCCAAGGCACACCTTGATGCCTGTCAGTGGCTGCAGGGTGGGGGATAGGAGTGGAATGCCTTGAGCATTACAGCCAAAGAACCCAAGTCACACCCCCAACACCTGCTAGTCTCTACAGGGTGGGGTGTTACAATTGGAAACCGTGGTCGCACGCACAGCGCTTAACATGGTAGTCGGATAAACGCCAGCTCCTGCCCGCCTGTTGGTAATTTATCAATATTCAATACTTCACTTTACAAGTCTGCCAGGAAATCGTTACCGGTTCTTCATTAAGGCATAGCAGTTCATACGATCTGAAAATTTTGGCGTGTCACAGAGATTTGAATGAGTTTTACCTGACAACGCAAACGCTCACTGACAGCTGTCAAAATGTCACCGCCGATCAACAGGGCCACTCCAGATGGTAAGAAACAGGCTTACAGTGACCAAGGGACAACTAATGAACACCCAAGTAAAACAGACATCCAGCATATTAAAGAGATACTTAAAGTGCTTCAGCTAGACATTTCTGACACTAAACAAGCTGTTGAATCCCTCCGGTCAGACACAAACAACAACTTACACAAGGCTGTTCTTTTCGACAATAAACTTTCTGGCTTAACAGATACTGTCAATTTCTTAGAAGACAAAGTACAGCAGCAAAATGAACAGATACAATACTTGCTTAAAAAGGTTGACAACTTGGAAAACAGGGGGAGAAGAAATAATCTACGCATTGTGGGATTATCAGAGGGAACAGAAGGCAATGACTTAATTCCCTTTCTACAGCATCTTATTCCAGAGCTATTGCAAACACAATGGCCATGGCCCCTCGAAATAGAGAGGGCACATAGATCATTAGGAGCCAGACCTGCTGCTGGGAACAAACCAAGATCCATTATTGTTAACTTCCTAAGGTATTCTATTAAAGAGGAGATCTTGAGGAGAGCCAGGGAGCATAAACAGTTATGTCGGAAAGGGGAGAGAATTTTCTTTTTCCAGGACTTTTCGTCATAAATCATAGAAAAAAGAAAACGCTTCTTTGAAGGGAAGAAACAGCTACAGAAGCTGGGTTTATCCTATTATTTCAAATACCCTGCTATTTTAGTTGTTCAAATACCAGGCAACAAACCCTGTCAGTGTGAGTACTTGGAGCAACTATGGGAATTATTGGATGTTTATGATGGCTCATCAAACCTTCAAACTGCCACAACATATTCAAAAAAAAATCCAGGCAAACCATCGAATGGGCGTACAATTCGTCAAGAGCCAACTAATTCTCCTCCACGAGTGCTGCGCTCGAATGTCACCACGCAGGAAAGACTCGAGAATTACCATGTGCAGGGTAACCAGGTTTGTGACTGCACTCCCTTGGCTTACGCTGCGATAGTTAAAAAATCCAGTTTCTCATCAAGGATACCATCCATCATGAGGCACAGCAAACCCTCCACCAGATCTTCTTATGGCCACAGATACACACAGCCTAACCATGCATTGACTAAAAAACGCCAATGAAGCAGGAACAGAGACTCACCAAGATCCAAAGATGACACCTGTGCAAGACAGACACCGAAAAATCCTGCTACTTCTCCACCTATTCCACACCAAGAGATAGCTATGGACCGTGACTGCTCCATTGAAATGTGTCCATCGTGAATCCTCCTTCACCAGACCTGCATCGCGACGCTTGCAGAAAATGAGCTTGGCTTCCTGCTAGGTTTTAAAGTGGCAGTACTCTCCTTCCATGACTGCTTATAGTAAAGCCTCTACACTCAATTATCATTTAAGGTCAAGATATATCCAGTTTGTTCATTAAATTTAACTTAATGTTGGTACCTTTTTTTTTTTATATTATGCCAAGAGGTGCCACAAAGAACTAGCAATATTCGGGTTCATTATATCTTTATGTACATTTATAGGTCTAAAATGCATCTCCCTATGCAAGGCTGCCATCTAGTGGAGACTTCCTTCACCATGATGTAAGTTGCACCTTACCTTTTTATTCAGTTTCTTGGATTTAAATATTTTGTTTTTCTTTTTTTAGCATATATATAGAGCAATGGGACATGTCATGCTTATACCACACATTTAATGTGATATAAACATAGCTCAGGAAGCATAATTACCTCAGATAATAATAATTGATAGCTCTTTTTACATAAATAGTTTTTGAACATAGTGGCCAGTTAATGATTTGGCTCTACACACACTGCCTGCTTACGTAATAACACACTAATTTTTAATCTTTATCGTTACAGTTATTGTGTGGGTCAGACACCTACTAAATACCAGATAAAATAGGTATGTTGCTGTCATAACGAATTGTATGACATCTGTTGATTTCCAAACAGGTGTGGCAATTTGAATGTTCTGACTACACACACAAATAGTTAGTCCGATTTACTTAGGTTTTATTTATTGACTCTATTTAGGTTAAGGATTATAGTTAGGACTATAATATTAGACATACTTTTTTTTTTTTTTTTGGTGTTGTCTGGTTTTTTCTCCTGCTCTCTACTCTTTGGGTTACTATAGATAGCACTGCACAGTATTCTATAAAAAATTGGTGTTCCTGTTTAGTACTAAATATCCTAATACTAGTTACTTTGATGACTGTTGGCTGGACGCACATTTTGCAAGATGTCTACCTTATCCCAACCTATTAAAATTGTTTCTTGGAATATACAAGGCTGTAATAATTATAACAAAAGATCTAAAGTTTTAGCTTATTTAAAAAGCTTGAAAACTAACATTGCATTCCTTCAGGAAACACATCTATCTGAAGCATAAACTGCCAAACTTAAGAGATCTTGGGTTGGCTCAGTCTACGGTAGTTCATTTAATTCTAAAAGTAAGGGGTTTGTATTTTATTTCATAAGAATTTAAATGTTGTAATACAATCCACGACTCTTGATGCTGATGGTAGATATATTATTGCAAATGTAAAATAGAAGATAGACTTCAACCTTAGTAAATGTCTATGCCCCTAATGCCAACCTAGCTGTGTTGTTTGCTGACCTTGCTGAACAGATCTCTAAGAATACTAATAGAGATTTAATAATTGCAGGGGATATGAATTCAGTTATGGACGTGTTTATTGACAGTACCTATACAAACCCAGTCAACCATTATGCTTTCTCTAAAATTCTGAGCAGATTCTGTGAAGAATTCAGTCTAGTTGACGCTTGGAGAATTATGAATCCTAAAGGAAGGGATTATACATTAACATCAAATCGTCATGGCTCACATAGCAGATTGGATTATATTTTCCTTAACAAAGGTTTGTTACAGGGTCTCTCTACAAGCTGTATTGGTAATGCTGTCATATCTGACCATGCTTCTATATCTATTAACCTTTTAATTGGGCAACAAATGCCATTAGAGAGAAATTGGAAGTTTAATTGCAGTTTACTTAACTCACCTGATTTCTTCAATTGGCTACAAAAAGAAATCAAACTATTTTTTCAACTTAATGATAATGGGGAGGTACCCATCCCTATAGTTTGGGATTCCTTCAAGGCTTACATCAGGGGTCGCATAATATCCTATTCATCTCATAAAAAGAGATTAAGAGAAGAAAACCTTACCAAACTTGAAAGGAATCTAAAAAATAAAGAAGAGGCTTTTATCTCTTCAGGGTCTAGCAATCTTAGTTTATATAAAGAAATTATAGATATCAAATATGAGATCAATACAATTCTAAATCACAAAGCAGAATATGCATTATTTAGACTTAAACAAGCCTACTGGGAGGCAGGGAAGGTGCAAGGTAAACTACTAGCCCATAAACTTAAAAAAATATCAGAAGAAACCAAAGTGGCAACAATTAAAAATAAAAAGGGCCTACAAATGCACAAAACGGATCAAATTCTGGAAGTTTTCAGAGATTATTACTCAAATCTATATAAAAGCAAAGGTGTTACTAACCAACCTACCCTAGATCAATTTTTAGCAGACATTAAATTGCCAACAATTACTGAACAAGACAAGAATAAACTGGATAAGCCCATCTCTTTAGGGGAAATACACAAAGCAATCCAATCCCTTCCTGATGCTAAAGCACCTGGCCCAGACGGCTTCTCTAGTGAGTTTTACAAAGCCACTACACAACTGATTACACCAATTTTACCCAGGGTATTTGACAATGCATTAGAAATGGAAGCCTTACCCCCATCTATGAGAGAGGCTACTATTGTGGTCCTCCCTAAGAAGGATAGAGATCCCACAACTTGTGGCAACTATAGACCAATATCTCTTATTAATGTAGATTGTAAAATATTAGCAAAAATTATGGCCAACAGATTGAATTCTGTTATACAAAAACTTATTCATCCTGATCAAGTAGGATTTGTGAGTGGGCGCCGCAGTTCAGATCTCTTTCGTAAAATATTACATACTATTCATGAAGCAAGACTCAACACAAACTCCCCCACTCTCTTGTCCTTAGACTCTGACAAGGCATTTGATAGGATAGAGTGGAGTTATCTAATGGAAATATTGGGAAAATTTAATTTAGGAGCCCACTTTTGCAACTGGGTGCAGATTCTTTATTCAAAATTATATGCTAGGGTCAAAATTAATGGGATATCCTCAAATAGATTTCAGATTTTCGGGGGCACTCATCAAGGCTGTCCTTTATCACCTCTTTTATTCCTATTGGCCTTAGAACCCCTCCTCATAAAATTCCGCTCATGCAGCTTAATTTCTGGTATTAAGATAGGGAAGGAACAAAAAATATCTGCTTATGCAGATGATATACTGCTCTCTATATCCAATCCACACTCTACTGTCCCTCAGATTCTATTGTTAGTACAGAAATTTGCCACTTTCTCGTGTTTTAAAATAAATTTTGAGAAATCGGAAGCTCTCCCACTAACAAAGGTATTTAATAAATCTATATTTGACTCATATAACATTACGATTGCAACTCAACATTTAAAATTTCTAGGTATACTTATTTCCCCTAACATTTCCCAAATCATTTCAATCAACTTTAATTCTATTTTTGAAAGAATGACATCAGACTTTACCAGATGGAGCAAAATATACTTATCATTATGGGGGAAAATACAAGCTTTTAACATGATGTTAGCACCAGTTATATATTACTTTCTTCAACATTTACCCATCAGAATTCACAAAACATATTTTAATAAAATTCAAAATCTGATCAGGAAATATTTATGGGAAAACAAACCTCCAAGAATGTCCTTGTATAAATTACAGCAACAAAAAACAAAAGATGGCTTCGGCCTACCTAATTTTAAACTGAGATATGATGCTTTCATTGCTGCACAATGTATCAAATCACCTTGGCTAAATAAGAATCAGGATATCCCAGGATGGGTATCAGTGGAGAAAGAACTATTGAAAGGAAACCATCCCAGGATTGTCCTTTTTTCTAGCTCATCAAAGATATGCTCGTCCAACCCTATTCTGCATCGGGTATTCAGTTCATGGAAAACAGTAACTTCCTCATTAAATTGGTCTCCGAATTCATCTCTACACTGCCCAATGTGGGGAAACCCTTTGATTAAAATTGATGGAAAATGTATAATATGGAAAAGTTGGGAAAAAGCAGGTATTTTATTTTTAGAAGACATATGGGATCAAAGCACATCCTCATTAATGTCTTTTGCACAAATTTCATCAAAATTTAAGCTCCCCAGAATGGAATTCCATAAATATTTACAATTGAGGGACATAATAAACCTAACATTCTCCCCAGGCTTACAACCTAATCTTTTAGATAAAATTTGCTCTACGAATAGTGGTCATAAAAATATATATTCTTTGATGCTTGACTCACTTCCTGACCAAAACTTATCACTTTTAGCTTGTTGGCAAAAAGAACTGCAAACTTATATCTCACCTGAGGAATGGCAAAACATGTGGAAAATGAATCTAAAAGCATGTAGGGAAGCCAAAGGCAGACTTACACAATACAAAATAACTCATCAATGGTACTATATGCCAAGTAAAATGGTTAGGCTGGGTTTAGCTACTACAGATAATTGTTGGAGATGTGTAAAAGGTAAGGGTACGCTTTCCCACATTTTATGGTTCTGTCCAAATATTATTACATTTTGGAACAAAGTACTATCAATCTGTAGTAAAATTCTTGGTCACACATTTACTTGTTCAGCAAAGTTTGCAATTCTTTGCATTTGTTCTGAATTTACTAATTTGACTGAATACCAGCAATTATGGTTGATAGCTGCCTTCATTACAACAAAGAATGTTATCCTTAGATATTGGAACAGCCAGACATCACCTGCAATCAAAGAATGGTTGTTTGACTTATCTACAAGAGCTAGTTATGAAAGGGTTGCTTATGTAAATATGAACTGTATTGACAAATTTTTAGAAATTTGGGATCCTTATATGAAATGTCCACTAAACTGCATGAATATATAATATCATTATATATTTTTCTTTCATCTTCATAATTACACTTGGTTAAAATAAGGGAACACCACATATTATCTTAGCTTCCATAAAGTCGGATATGTATTGGATAATACATAAAACTCTAAGACTTCTATTCAGATCCTTTTCCTCCTCTTTTTTTTTTCCTCTTATTCTCGTTTCTTTCCTCTCTCTCTCTCTCTCTCTCTCTCTCTCTATTTTCCCATTATTTCATATTTGTTTATCACATTCATTACATTGTATTAGATATAGATAAAGTATAGTTAAATTGTATGTTTTGAGATTTTGTTTACAGTTGTTTAATTATATGTAAAACTTGTATTTTGAAATACCAATAAACTTTGAATTACAAAAAAAAACAATTGGAAACCGTAGTGCCTCGGGTGTTTGTTGGTATTTTCACTCCATATTTTCAACATGGGCTTTTTTGGGACCCCACCTCACGGACAGTGGCACTATCATTTTGTTACTCAATCCTGAAAGGTGATTTCGCACAGCGACTGCATCATTCTGCACCACAGGTGCAGAAACACATTTCTGGCAGGATGCGAAAAATGACAGCTTTACTGTTCATGAGGAGGTGTGAAAAAATGGCAATGCTGAAAATCTGGAGTGCAAATATGAAATCCTGGCGAAGTTAAGAGTGTGCATAGAAACTGCGCAATGCACGCCTGTAACGCAATTATTTTTTGAAATTTTTCCACTAAATTTTCAACATTGGCATTTTGGGACCTCCCCTCAGGAACAGTGAAACTGTGATTGTGTTAATCTGTCCCAAAAGTTGATTTCCCACAGCGACCGCGCCATTCTGTGCCACAGGTGCGAAAACATGTTTTGGGCAGGATGTGAAAAATGATAGCTATACTGTTCATAAGGAGGTGTGAAAAAATGGAAATGTTGAAAATCTGGAGTGAAAATATTAAAAATAGGCGAAGTTACGAGCGTGCGTACATAATGCGCAACGCACGCCCGTAACGTGGTCATTTTTTGGAATTTTTGTTCACCAGATTTTTAACATGAGCTTTTTGGAACCCCACCTCATGAACAGTTGGACTGTTATTTTGTTAATAGGTCCCAAAAGATCATTCTGCGAAGTGATGGCAAAATGACATTTCGAGACCAAGAAACAAAATGACAGTGACATGTTCACGAGGTGGGATCCCAAGAACCTCATGTTGAAAATTTGGGGCCAAAATTCCTAAAATGGCTGAGATATCAACTTAAGTTGAACCCCCCCATTGACTCCCATTATACAGTGCTTACCGGATTCCTAACTTTTCAGTTCGGCTTTGAAGAGTGCAGACGCATCCTGGTCCAGAGAAGATCGCTGTTCCTGACCTCAGAAGGTAAGTATGGGGTGAGGTGGGGGGTGCAGGGAGGTGGGTGCTCAGAGGAGGTTGGGATGGGGAGGGCGGGACAGGGACAGGGGGCACAATGATGGACCATTTTCTGTTTACAGGTTAAAATAAAATAACTCGGGGACCATTTTCTTTATTTTACAGGGAAAAATTAAAGGCATTTAGGCACACTGGGGTGGGCTCCCAGTGTGCCACAACAGTGTTGGGGGGGAATGCATGCTGACACAAGGATTGGGCACCCGATGCAGGCAAATAACACAGACAGGTTTGGGCTGGGGGTGGCGCATCCAGCAACGGGAGTGGGCATCCCGGTGTTGGAAACAAATCATGATTTTGGCACATTGGGGTGGGCTCCCAGTGTGCCACATTAATGGAGGGAGGGGGATACATGCCGACACAGGGATTGGGCACCCCGATGTCAGCTTTCTGGGGAGTGTGTGGGGGGGCAGACGCCGCCATATTTATTGAAATGTTTCACCAGGAAAGGCACACTAAACAAACGCCTTACTCCTGAAGCAAAGCTCAGCACCGAGTGCTTGGTGGCAAGAGCTGACTGCTTGCTCTTGGAGCAAGGCCCAGGGACAGTGTGCTCGGCTGCAGGAGCCGAAAAGGTAACGGGGGGGGGTGAAGGTGCCGAATGACAAAACTCTGTGATTGCAGAGGCACATTTCTTTCATGTGTTTGGCTCTCTCTGAAGTTGTCTGTCATCGCCAGCATGCTCACTGATTGGGCGGCTGAGGGACACACACCACTAAGTTGGCAATAAGATGATGAGTTAAGGTAGTATTGAGATACCACACACCAAGGCGTAGTTAGGCACGAGACCACAGCCTCTGGGTGTGCGGGTATCTCAGTACTACCAACATCTCAGTACTACCAACACCCAGCCATGTCTTATTGCTTACATAAAATGGGCCCACAGGCAACTTTGAAAAAAAGAACATTCTAAAAGTTTTCAAAGTCACAAGAAATATTCTAAAATGTTGCTAAATAATGTAAAATAGTCCTTCCACAGATGTTTTTCACCTGTCAGTCATCTGCCTTTCTTCACACTCAATACATTTTGTGATTGTTTACCATGGAATAGAAGAATTCAGGGCTCTGCATGATTCCAGCAGTAGAATGCCCCCCCCCCACACACACACACACAGAATGATAACATGGAATACATAAATTCAACATTCTTCAGAACTGAAATGGCATTCAAACAAAGACACACACACAGGCCTAAAGTGGAACCAGAACCTCAGTTTTATCTGTTGCCAGGTAAGGAGCAGGGAGTTCTCTGACAAAGTGGTAGGAATAGGAGGGGGATTGTTCATGGTCATCAAAGAAACACCAGCAATGGAAACTCTGAATAGTACTTGATTTTTCTAAATTTGTGAATGTGTGTAAGGGGGGGGGGCTCAATATTTATTTTATTTAATTTAATGGATTTTTATTTTTAGAGATTAGTCAAAGTGTTTTACATATGAGTAATGGCTGCAGCCATGTCTGTGATGGAAACTAGGAAATCAGTGGCTTATGAATTCTGTGAGTTGCCCTGGTTGGCAGGGGAATTGTTTTATCCAGTGGTGGCACTCTCTTATTGCAATGGCTACAACCATGTCTCAGCCAATCACGACACAGGTATTTCTCTGCTCGTTTTATACAGTGTCCCCTGCATTGGCCGCAACACTGACACACCTCTGAAATGTGCTACTACTGCAAGATCTTACTTGCGCATGTGCGTAAGCCAATATAAAAATGGCATTAATCAGCTAGAGGAGGTGCAAAGATGAACCCCCTCCCCCAAATGACGGAGCAGCAGAGGTACTTGTATGAAGAAAGGCTGAAAAACTTAAATATGTATTCCCTAGAGGATGGGGGGGACATGACAAAGACCTTTAAATACGCAAAAGGCATCAACAAGGTAGACCCCAGGGAATTATTCAGGATCAATGACAACAGAAATACAAGGGAAAACAGCAACAGATTGGCTGGGGGCAGGATCGGAGGGACGCCAGAGAGTACTACTTCACGGAGAGCGCGGTGGAGGGGTAGAACAAGCTACTGTAGGATGCAGTAAGTGCAAAATCTGCAGATAGGATCAAGAGAGGAAGGATAAAGTTGGGGGAGAATAAAGACATCTGGAGATGGGGAGTAGCACGTAGCTAAAGGTGCACGGGCTCCTTATCAGACAGACTCAATAGACCGCAAGGCCTTCTTCTGTTGACAAACTTCTAGGTTTCTATCTTTCCATGACCTGAAATTTGGCATACACATTCTTTGTGGCACAGTCTCCAAATGTACCAAATCTGAAGTTAATTGGTTCAGTAAGTTTGAAGGTAGGGCATATAAGGAAAAGGGAAAGACAAAATTGTTTAACTAGAAAAGGCACACTAAGCCAGAGCTTGTTTCTGGATGCAACCTGGGGCACCACAGAAGTTAAGTGACTTGCTCAAGGTCACACAGTGTATAAGTGGGGACTGATGGGATTCAATCCCAGGTCTTCAGGTTTGCAACTTAGGCCCTGTCCACACTGCCTTCTCGGTAATGTTACAGAGTGGCTAAACCGTTACAGGGTTCTGTTAAAACGGTTCGCATCCGCATCTGTAATGTTACCACTACCGTTTTTAGATCCGATCTCAAGACCTGCTTGGAGGTAGTCTTAAGATCGGAATGAGAACCGTTACACAGTTGGTAACGGTTTGCTTACCAGTGCGGATGCTCGTCTGCTAGGTGAAATGGTCCTCCTTGCTACCAGAATACCGCACAATGTGAAATGCCGTTCTTAAAACTGGTAGCAAATATGGATTATTTTCATCAATACGGATGCAATAGCACCAGCTTGTAACATTTTCAAAAACATTATTGTCGCAGTACGGATGCATCGTAACAGTAAGGGCAGTAACATTTTTGAGAACGTTACAGCACAACATGTTGTAGTGTGGACAGGGCCGCCTTAGTGCTCTTAACCACACTATAATACCTCCCACATAAAAACCAAAACAGTACAGAAATTAAGATATTTTTTGTGTATTAGTAGTGTAAAAACAATCTCAATTATAATAGGGCCTGCTGGGGGTTTAAGAATGAGAAAGTTGTTTTTTTTTTAATTATAATTAATGTAAGTTTTTGTGCGAGTGCATGCCTGGAAGCCCAAGAAAAATACAGCTATGTTTCACCACACCTGTGTAAATAGAAGAGCACCATGATTCTGTAACTGTACGTACAGCACTCACGTGTCAACCAAAAAATCAGAGTGTTTTTTAAAAACCATTGTGATTTGGGGTCATGATTACTGCACATACAGTAGCCTCCACTTAAACATCACAATGTTCTTTTTCCCTATAGGTGTGACAGAAAAGTATATCTATAGGGTAAAACAAGGCCACCAGGAGCCAATCCATGGTGTCCCTTCTGTTGCCCCCCCCCCATGTTCTGACACCAGGAACCCAAGCCTAGTGTTGAATATTAGATATAAAAAATATACACATAAATATTTAGTAGCCATTGGGTGCTCAACTTGGTGGATCACTAGCCCCCCCCTCAAGATGCAGCTACTGGAGCCCTGCCCCGGTAGCACCACTGTCTCTCCCACCCTCCAGACTCAACATTGGATGCCCAATATGGGTGTCAGATCTATTATAACCATTACAAAGAAAAAACTTGAGGTCACCAGGAGCCCACCCTGATGGCATGCTTCTCTTTCCCTACCATCCTTGGCATTGGAAGCCCTACGCCAGTGCCACCGAAACCACCCCCCAGATGGTGGCCACGTAAACTCTCCACTCACTTATTTATTTGTAATTTTTGACCAGGAAAGGCAGACTAAGCTGTGACAGCATGTGTCCAGGTATGACCTGGGGAGGTGGGTTTCAAGGACCTGTTTGTATTGAGGAGGAATGCTGGCCATGTCACTGGGGGAATCCCCCCTACTCTTCATTAATAAGTGCAATGGTATCTTTTTTCTTGCACCTGGACAGTGACCAGAGATGGGCAGAAGGCACCTCGGTATAACATCTTACTCGAAAGACGGCATCGCAACAATGCAACAGCCGACTGTTACTGCACTATTATGTCAGGTATGGATATTACCTCTAGTGCTTGGTTTGGGGCTAGAACCCAAGACCTTCTGATCTTTCAGCTTCAGAAGCAAGCCTGCTACCTACTGAGATAGTAACACTGACAATCATCTCCTTGTTTGGCTGCCATGTAAAACAATGGCAACTGTCACTGAGGAAATATATGCATACTGCATCTATTTCATAAGTCACAGTTTGCGATAATTATTATAATCTGGGATTTATGAAATACATACAGTGTGCATGTATTTTATCAACACCGGTTATGATTAATTCAGATGGCACCTACCCAGGGAAGTGAGGGAGGGTTTGTGCTGGGCACTGGGGGGGGTCCACTAGACACAGGAATACTTGGATACAGTACAGGTTGTGGCAGTGAGGACATTATATGCCAGGAAAACTTGTATATGAGACAGGGTGAGGGCAGGAGGGCACTAGGAGCCAGGGATACTTGGATAAGGGGTAAGTTGAGAGCGGGAGGTCCATTAGAAGCCAGGGATACTTGGGTAAGGGGCAGTGTGCAAGTTGGGGGGTGGGGCCACTAGATGCCAGGGATACTTAGACTTGGGGCAGAGTGTGTGAAGGGGTACCATTGGATGCCAGAGATACTTGGATATAGGACAGGGTGGGGAAGGGAATACCATTTAACATGAGGGATATCAGGACATGAGATGGGTGTAAGAGGGAGATGCCACTGAATGTAAAGGATATCTGGAATGGTCCTGGGTATAAGAGGAGGTGCCACTGGATGCCAGGCATACCTGGATATCAGGTAGGGGGTAGGAGGGGGCACCACTGGATGCTATGGATCTATGGACATATAGGGTATGGGAGGGATACTTATATGGGGGCAGCTTGGAGGTGCAACTTGATACCAGGAAAACTTAGAATGGGACAGGGTGTGGGAGGGGGTTATCACTGGATGCCAGGGATACTTGCCCATATGCAAATATCCCTGGCATCCAATGACAAACTCGTCCCACACTCTGTCACATTCTAGGATTTCCTGGCAGAGGTGTGGGAGGGGCTGGCACAGATGCCTACAATCGGTCAGGGTGGGATAGGTCCTAGGTAGTGTAAGGGGTCAATTAGGTAGTGTGAGCAGTCCCATCCTTTATGAATGGCCCACAGGTTCATTCTCAAAGCACCCTATAGGTTTTGAGGAAGTGTGACAGGTCCTGTACTTTATGAATGGTCTGTACTACAGACACAAGGCAGTGTCCTATGCCATCCTATGCATCCCACAGGGCCATTCACAAAACATGCTATTTGCTAGGCAATACTGTCATCAAGGCACAGGTCAGGAAGCACAGGAAGACCAGGAGCAGTTATAAAACTTGCAAGTAATGTTTTATTATTATCAACAACAGTAAAATAAAAAATAAAAATTGTTCAGTATGACTATTTACAAAGGCAGTACAAACAGAGAAAACAAAGTCCTTCTTCTGAGTGTTTCTTCTCAATTTCAAATCTCAGTCTCTCTAGCAAAAATATTGCTGCTCTTTTTATAACAAGCCTTTGCCAAGGAACACGTTAAGGAGAACATCCTGTTTTTCTCAAGGTGTTCTTGTCAGTTTCCTTGCAGGTGGTGCAACAAATAGAACATGGCATCCCAGAACTAACCTCTTGTTGACAGCTCTGCAAAGAGTTTGCAAACAGCATCTCAGGTTAACCACCTAAATTCCAAATAGCTTTTTTAAATTATTTCACAGTATAACTATACACATTTTCAAACAAAGGGATCCCAGTATCACTTACAGTTTCACACACAGATTCACATATGTTTTTATAACCGCAGATATGCAAGAGGAAGAAAAGACAGAAACAAGTGAAGGTAGAGAGACAGTGAGAAATGGAGAATCGTGAGACCATCAGAGTAATCAGTTCCTAGGTCTCACAAGAACATTTGGTTGTGCAAACAGGCAGACAAGAAACTGAAAAGGAGAGGGTAGAACAGGTCCTTGCATTTAAACTCTTGCATAACAGCTGGGGCAGGGCCTTATTCAACCCTGCCACATACCCCCCTCTTTAAGAGGGAATTGGTTTTAAAAAATCAGATTTCCAAAATGTTCTATTAATTCTCTTCTAACGTTAGCTTAAAACCCTTATATTTCAATGCACATGCAGTATAGCAAACAGAGAAGTTGAAACTCACACATTTTGTTTTTTTCAACCTTTGGAATTTTCAATTCCTGATCCATATCTAGACAAAAAAATCAGCATTGAGATTCTTGTTTCCTGATTTATGTATCACCTTGAATTTAAATGGCTGTAGTACCATGTACCACCTTGTGATTCTGGAATTTGTATCCTTAATTTGGTTAAGCCAACAGAGAGGATTATGATCTATTATAAGCACAAAGTCAGCTCCTAGCAAATAAAACTTAAGGGACTTCATGGCCCACTTTGCCGCAAGGCATTCCTTTTTAATGGTGAAATACCTTTTTTCTCTGTCATGCAACTTCCTACTGATATATAGAATGGGATGTTCCTTCCCATCTATATTCTGACTTAAGACTGCACCTAGGCCTACCTCTGATGCATCTGTCTGTAACAAAAATGGTTTCTCAAAGTCTGGGTTTCTTAAAACAGGGGCTGAACATAATGTAGTCTTAATAGCCTGAAAAGCTTCATCACATTCTGGGGTCCATTTCACATTTTTTGGGAACTGTTTCTTTGTGAGTTCAGTGAGGAGAGTAGCTAGCTGGGCAAAGTTGGGATCAAATCTCCGATAATAACCAGCCAGCCCTAAAAATGAACTGACATTTATTTTTGTTTTAGAGACAGGGGTGTTAGCTACAGCTTATAGTTTAGAAACCTCTGGCTTGACTTCTCCATTTCCCAAAATTTAATTTTTATAGTTATGTATAACTGGAGGCTAGGAGAAGCTGGGCTGGGAGGGGGGAATAGGTACATGTATGGGAAGCAGGAGAGTGGTAAACTGCAATAGCTGTAGGACAGCAGTCTTTCTGGGGGTGATGTGGAGTAAAGGGGGATGTCTTGTGTGTAACAGCCTGGAGTAGCTAAAGGCTGAAAAAAGGCTGCTCAGATGGGAGCTGGGGAGGATAGTGTGGGAAGTCAGAGGAGCAGGGCAGTGGAGGGAAAGGCAGAGGTTTGATGCCCAGGGTAGTGAAAGCATCAGGCAGGGGATGGGAGTGTTGAGGAGCACCAAGTATACAGGAGTATCTCTTCCTCAGAGGAACAGGAAACCAGAGTGGAGGAATGGCAAGTGGTAAGGGTAAGGGGTGGGAATGTGAGAGTAGCATCGGGGTGGTAAATTCTAAAGGGGTGCCTTTAATGAATAGATTTGCACCACTGTCTGGAAAGAGGTAGGGGCAGCAGGAGGTGAGGTAGGAGGCCAGGTTGAGCCAGGGTTGAGAGTAGGAGTACAGGGGAGGAGGAAGAGAACTAATCAGGATGGGCAGGGAAGAGGAGGCAGGCATAACAGAGTGGAGGATGGGGGAGAGAAAAGAAAAGGAAGGGGGAGAAAAAACTGAAAGCACATACAGATAGTCAGAAGGGGAGGGGCAGTTTGGGAGATGCAAAAACAGTTAAGGGGATACATTGTGAATGTGGAGATAAGTTCACCAGGGTGCAGAGGAGGCAGTTGGTTGGGGAAGCAGCTAGCACTGAAGGTAAGAAAGGAAGGATGGGTAGCATGGATGCAGGGGATGGAAGGGTGGCAGTCATAGGTGACTCCATAATTAGGGGTATTCACTGGGGAAGGAAAGGGGACTCAAATGCAAGCAGGAGGGTGGTTTGTATGCCTGGGATGACAGTGGGGAAGCTAAGCCCAAGAATAAGGGAAATAGTAAGGGAGGTTAGAGGAAAACCTAATTTAGTTATGCATTTGGGAACCAACGACGTTGCTGGGGAGAAGGCTGAGGTAGTGCAAAGTAGGTTCAGAGAGTTAGGGAAGATCTGCAGGGGGAAGAAAGTTTGCTGGCCTTCTTAGAGGTGATACCAGAACCACAGGCCAGCACAGCCAGGAAAAGAAGAACAGAGGATTTTAATTACTGGCTGAGGAAATGGTGCAGGGAGGAGATGTTTATCTGTATAGGGGACTATGAGGAGACCTGATCAAACAAAGCACTCTTTTCACCAGACAGGCTCCACTTCAGTAGGAAGGGTTTGAGAGTACTTATGGATGAATTAGGGGTAATATTAGCCACTACATTTAAATTAAACTACTGAGGAGGGGCACCGGGCATGTAGGCCCACAGACTCCAAGAGGAGGCGGTCAATGAACCTCCCCCCACAGTGAAGGAAGAGGTCTGGAGGGAGGAGGTGGAAGGAGCAAGATCACAGTTGGAAAATGGTGGAGGGGGTGAGGAACACCTAACAAGGGTACGTGGAGGGGTGCATACAGAGGGGATAAATGTGAATAGAACAATAGAGGGAAGAGAAGAAAGGTTAAATTCTAGGTGGAGGTTGGTGTCTCTAAATGCGTGGAGTCTTGAAAACAAGATGGATGACCTGCAGGCACTATTAACAGACAGGAGGGTGGACATAACTGCAGCAACCGAGACTTGGGCAACATCACACCATGACTGGGACCTTGTGATCCCTGGATAAAACCTATACAGGAGGAACAGGGTAGTCAGGAAGGGGGGAGGGGTGGCAGTTTATATCAGGGAGGGAATAGCTTGCATGAGGGAGGAGTCGGGGAAGAGGAGGTGGAGGCATTATGGGTTCTGTTAAGGTCCAATAGAGGGAGAAAGGTGAGGTTGGAGGTGGTTTACAGACCACCCAGTCAGGATGATGAGAGGGACAGGGAACTGAGCTCACAAATATTAGAAGCTGAGGGGAAAGGAGAGGGGTGATTGTGGGGGACTTCACCTGCCCAAAGTGGACTGGAGCATACCATCCACAACATGTGCTAGGAATCAGGTAATTATGGAAGGACTGCAGAGGGGATTCCTGGCTCTGGATGTCACTGAGCCAACAAGAACATGGGCAATTCTTGATCTGGTGCTCACAAATGGGGAGCATGTACAGAAAATAATGTCATGGAGCCACTGGGTGGAAGTGACCATTGCACAGTGGTTCCAGTTGGATTTGGGCAGGGAAAGCAATCCAACCAAAACCAAAATCTTGGATTTCAGGAGGGTGGACTTCAGGAAAATTGGTGAAGTACTAAGGAGCCATCTGGTGGGCATCAGAGCAGATATGTGGGTGGACCAAAGGTGGTCCATCATTAAAGAAGGAATACTGGTTGCCACATATGAGTGCTTTAGGCTAAGTGGGAAGAACACAAGGGCCAAAGCACCCAGCTAGTTCAGTTCTGGGGTGGCCCAGGCAGTAAGAAAAAGAGGTTGGCCTATAGAAAATTCAGGAAGACCAAGAGAGAGGTGGATAGGGAAAATTACCTAAGGTTGGCTAGTGAGGCAAGTAAGGAAGTCCGGCGAGCAAAGGCACAGAAGGAGCTGCAGATAGCTGAAGGAATTAAGAAGAAAGAGTAGGCTTTCTTTCGCTATATAAGTGAGAAAAGGGACAAGAAGGAAGGGAATGTTAGGCTTAAGAAAGGGGTGGAGTGGGTGGAGGATAATGGGGGAGAAGCACAGATACTAAATTAATACTTCTGTTCAGTCTTTACCAGGAAGAAGGATGGACCAGTGCCTTCAGGAGGGACAAGAGGAGCAGAGGGGAAGGGGGACACAGATTTAGTGATAGAGGAGGATAGAGTGAGGGAGGGGCTGCTGGCATTGAAGGTGGACAAATCTTCAGGCCCTGACAGAGTACATCCAAGGTTACTAAAGCAACTGGCTGAGGAGCTGGCAGGGCCAGTGGCAGACCTGTTTTAATAGTTCATTAGAGACAGGTGTGGTACCGCAGGACTGGAGAACAGCACATATAGTGCCCCTCCACAAAAGCGGTCCCAAGGATGACCCACAGAATTACAGACAAGTCAGTCTGACCTCCATTGTGGGCAAGCTCATGGAGACCATACTAAAGGACAGGTTGGTGGAATATCTAGAGAAGCATGGTCTCCAAGATGATAGGTAGCATGGGTTCATGGGGGGGAGAGCGTGTCAAACAAATCTGATTGACTTCTTTGGCTGTGTCACTAGGACAGTAGACAGGGGCCAAGCAGCAGACATCTTCTATCTTGATTTCAGCAAGGCCTTTGACTCTGTGCCCCACAAAAGGTTAATCAGGAAGTTGGTGGATGTCAGGGTTGAGGAAAAGATAGCCAGATGGGTGGAAAACTGGCTGAGGGACAGAACTCAGAGGGTGGTAGTGGGGGGGAGAGTTATCTGGCACCAGAGAGGCAACCAGTGGGGTCCCGCAGGGCTTGGTGCTGGGGCTGGTGTTGTTCAATGTCATCAGTGACATTGGAGATGACATTAAGGGCAACATGTGCCTATTCGTGGATGACACCAAGCCCTGTGGGAGAGTGAACATAGCTGAAGGAATACAGGACCTACAGGAAGATCTGAAAAAGCTAGAGAGGTGGTCCAGGATCTGGCAGCTTGGCTTCAATGCCAAGAAATGCAAAGTTATGCATATTGGAGCCAGGAATCCCAGGACAGAGTACTACCTGGGTGGAGTCTGAGTATCTGCATCAGAGGAGGAGAAGGACCTCAGGGTGAGCTCACTAGTGGCCTGAAGCACTTTACACAGTGCAAGAAAGCAGCAGCAAAGACAAACAAGATGCTGGGATGTATATCTAGGGGGATCAGTAGTAGGAAAGAGGAGGTTATACTGCCTTTGTACAAGTCACTGGTAAGACCGTATCTAGAGTATGGAGTTCAGTACTGATGATCACACCTCAAAAAGGACAACAACCCACTGGAGAAGGTCCAGAGGAGGGCTAAAAAGATGATAGCCGGTCAGCAGAGTAAGGCATATGAGGAGAGGCTGAGGGCACTGAACATGTACTCCCTGTAAGATAGGAGAGAGAGAGGGGATATGATTGGGACGTTCAAGTACTTGAAAGAGATAAATAAGGTTGATAAGGAGAGTCTGTTTAAGCTGAGTGGCAACCATAACACAAGAGGACACAATCTTAAGCTGGAGGGTGGGAAGTTTAGGAGGGAGGTCAGGAAGCACTTCTTCATAGAGAGGGTGGTGGAAACTTAGAATGCACTGCCGGAAGAGGTCATCTCAATGAAGACAGTGGGCAGCTTTAAGACAGGATGGGATAGGTATACGGGGAAGGTAAGGATCAGGGGTAGGGAGGATGGGAGGAGTGGGGAGGGAGGGCAGGAACATTAGCTCAAGCTGTGGACCCTGCAATAAGAACAGACTTGATAGACCAAATGTCCTTCTTCTTCTTCTGGCTTCTTCATATGTTCGTATGTAAAACATAGCCCAAATATCTAGTTTCCTGCATGCCCAATGCACATTTGGTAGGATTAATTGTCAGACCTGCCTTTTTTCATTGACTGGATAACTGCTCATAAGTGTTCTAGGTACCTTTTCCAGTCTGGACTGTACACCACAACATCATCCAGGTACACAGCACAATAACCAGCATGAGGGGATAAAATTACATCCGTGTACCACTGGAATGTAGTGGGTGCGCCATGTAAACCAAATGGCATGGTGGTGAACTGATAGAGTCCAACAGGAGTGGCAAATGCAGTTTTGTCCCTGGATTCTTTAGCTAGGGGGATTTGAGAGCAACCCTCGGTGAGATTGAGTGTACTGATGTACTTGGCATTCCCCAATCTGTCCAACAAATCATCTATCCTGGGCATTGGCTAATTGTCAAAGTCTGACACTTGACTAAGTTTCCCAAAATCAAGGGAGATTCTTACACCCACTTCTTTTTTATTTACAATCTGCATTGGTGATGACCAAGCACTTCTTGACTCTTCTATGATACTTTCATTTTTTTGTATTTCCTTAACCATGTCTGGTCTTTACCACTCTGATAATCTGTATGTCTTTTGTCTAATAGGGCAAGCATTCCCTGTCACTATTACGTGCTCGACCCCTTTAGCTTGGCCTGGCACTGTGGTAAAAGTACTATTAAATGTCTTTAGCAAGTTATACATTTCTGTGGTTTGTTCAGAGGTTAAGGAAATATTCATCTTTACAGCATCAGCAGTTACATAGAGAATAAAGGATGGGGAAGAGGGTGGTATGAGAATTTAATGCACACTCGAGCTGTGGGATGCTACATAACCCCTCGGGCTAAGCCCGAGGGCTTATCAGCATCTCGACAACGAGGGTGTATAAATTTCATAGCACCCCCTTTCCCAATTTTTATTTTTTGTAATACACTGGGCAGCAATTTTTTTCAGGCAGGATCAATGTGACTTAAAAAAAAAAACATGCTGAAAACTCATGTTGTGGTGGTTCCCCGGTAAGCGAGAGACGGAGTCACCATGTTTTTTAAACTGTTACCCCACCCACAAGCAAGACAAGAGCCAGTGAGGGAGTGGCATACTTTGACTGAAATGGCTTGTGAATGCTGTAACAACCAGCCGGTTGTTATGGTAAATGTCAACTGGTGCAGCACATAGGAAAAATTGCTGACCAGTTATTATAGTCAGATATGTCAGTGTCAGTGGCTCAGTAGGTAGCACACTTGCTTCTGAGGCTGAGAGAGCAGAGGCTGTGGGTTCAGTTCTCACATCTGGCGCTTAGGTTAATATACCAATACTGACACTGTAGTGCAGCATGAGAGGGGTGCTGCACTTCTGAGGTGCCATCTTTCAGATGAGATGCTAAACCAAGGTCCCATCTACCTGGATTGGTGGTAGTTCAGGTGGATGTTAAAGATCCCATGGCACTTACCGAAAAGAGTAGGGGAAAGTTTTATTAGAACAAGAAATCGTGTGACATACAATATAACAGAACATGTCATAATAAACAGTAAAGAAAGAACTGCACAACAATAAAACACCGCATAACAAATGTGACACCGGAAAAGAAAAGCAATACAAAAGTGCAACAAAAAAAAAAAAGGGGGGCCATCAAGTCACGGCCGAGTCTGAATCAGTAATCCAGGGAAGTGCAGTCCATAAGGCAAGTAAACTTGAAGCCGAGTGCAGTGATTGTTCATATGCATATATGGTTTGTAAGTCCTTCACAACTTTCCGCTCAAGTTCCAAAAAGGTGCAGTCTTTTTGCTGTAAAGTGAACTGGCATCTAGCCATCCAAATATTCCATTTGATCACAATTAGAATAAGATTGAGAGTGTCCGTATGCCATAAAGACCATTGAGGAGAAAAAACACCATACATAATTGTCTGAAAAGAAACAGTCTGAAATATTGGAGAGGCCCACTTTTGCTCCAAAAAACCCCACCATTGCTGAATAAACGTACATTCAAAAAATAAATGAGATATCGTTTCTAGGGCTGCATTACACAATGGTCTAGAACATGACCTATCCTGAAGTTGTTTATGTTTGTGGTTAGCTTTGACATTAATTATTTCATGGCATGACAGCCAATGAAAATCCCACATATGCGCAGAGATTCTTTTACACCGCAACAAAGAGAGAAGGGAGGGAATATGTTGAAGTGGACATTTTTCAAAAGGGGACTGTATCATACATACTGAGGAAAGAAGCATCTTGTAAGGAAAGAAGCATCTTGTAAAGGGTCTTATGTGAGTGAGCAATGAGCATCCGAGGTGACACTCGCCATTGTTTTAAATGTAAAAACATATATTTCACATACAAGGGCGTGCTGCCAGAAGGACGGAGCACACACAAGGAGTTGTGTTGCCACTGGTGGAACCAGATCCCGTAAGAATCATAAAACCACATTTCCCATCCTTTCTGAGTATTAATCAGAAATGGCCGTAAATTGGCTATGAAAAAAACACTAAAATAAAACAACAAGGGGTTAACCATACTGACACCACCTTCTGTAATAGGTAGATAAGTAATATTTCTTTTGATTGGATTCAGCCTGCTTCCCCACAGTGCCTGAAAAAACAAGCTGAGAACCGCCGTTTCCATTTGTTTTGGGATAGGGAATACATAACTTAGATAAAGAAATAGAGGCAGTAAAAAGGTCTTAATTAAATAAACCCTCTTTCTTCCCAATAGATCCCTTATTCCACGAGGCAACTTTCAATTTACCCTGTTTTAGTTTAATCTCCCAATTATAAACATCAAGTCACAGGTTCCAAAGTGGACTCAGAGGATTCGAATGGGCCCTCTACCAAACGCAGGGCCAATATAGCAATCGGGGCCCTAATGGATCCTAACCGAACACCATACTTTTTTCAAAATTCAAACAAGCTCCTTAAAAAGCCCCAAGTAAAGTACATTCTTGTAGGGAAGCCACTACCGAGGACGTATCAGCCAAAAGGAGGCAAATGTCATCAGCATATGCAATGGCTTTATACGGCGCAAGCATATCAGAACAAGAAATTGCATGTATCTGAGGGTGAGCATTCAGACATCGGAGCAGAACATCCAAAAATAGGACATATAAAAGAGGGCTCGCAGTGCAACCCTGGTGTACACTCCTTTTAACAGGGATAATAGGTCCTACCCAACCATTTACAACCGGAACTACCGTGGCCGTTCTATAAAATTTTTGTAGCCATCGGATCAAGGCGTTTGGTATATGTAAAAAACGCAATGCGTTCCACAAAAAATTATGGTGAACCAAGTCAAATGCCACCTTCTGATCCACTGAAACAATAATACCAGAGGCCTTGCCTGCAATTCCATGGGAAAACAGTTCCTGAAGGAGAATCAGGTGATCTGAGATTCGTCTAGTAGGTACTGAGCAGGATTGGGCCGGATGCAGAACCGCTTCTGCAATTCCTGTTAAACGTCTCGCAATAATTTTCATTAATAACTTAAAATCAGTATTGAGCATGCAGAGAGGGCGCCAGTTCTCCAAAAGGTGAGTGCCGCCTTTTTGTTTGTAGATATATATTAAAGCACCTTTAGTAAATTCTAAAGGTATAGTCTCGCTACTGAGTAGGGCATTAAATACAGTGGACAGTTCAGTGAGTAAATGGTCACACAGTACTTTGTACAAAGCAGCCAGGAGACCATCTGGACCAGGAGTTTTACGCAAGGGCAATGAAGAAATTACCAAAGACAGCTCTTTCTCTGTCAAAACAGCACAAGCCACATCTACACTCTGTGTCGAAGGGAGTGGAATATCCAAATCTCTGTACAGAGGTGTTGGGTCTTCTAGTACAGCAGAGGGAGGAGAAAATAGAGCAGTTGTGTAGTCAGTTACAATCTGCAGAATATCAGAACGTGTGTCACATAACGTTCCTTCAGAATTGGCAAGACACAGCACAGTCTTTTGAGAGACTTGTCGAGAGTTAGACTCGAAAGGACACACCACGTCCTTCAGTCCAGACATATGAAATTTGTGTTGGTGGTACAATTGTTGTGATTGTCTGGACTGAAAACACAACATGTCTTTCCGCGTTGATTGAATCTGAGGGGACAAATTCTGTCCCGTCACATATGCTATGGAAAGCAAGGACTGTAGATGAGCTCTTTTCTGTAAATAATCCAAATAATCCTTCCTGCTTTTCTGTCGACTATAATTTTTCAAATGAATGATTAAAGCATGTTTCGTATCCATCCACCAACTTATGAGATCATCATAAAGAATAAACGCAGATTTACAAGCCGAAATAAAGGACAGGAGAAAATTCTGAAACATCATATCTTGCAACAAAGATGTGTTAAATTTCCAAAGTCCCAGCCCTTTGTTAAAAGGGGTAACCGGACCTATACCAATCGACAACACCTTATGATCTGAAAAGGCCACTGCCTGTACCTGAGCCGAGCCAATCGGTAACGTACGGGATAAAAAAACAAAATCAATTAGAGTCGCCAATTTTCCTTTTTGAAAAGTGGGAGTATGTAACTTTGTAAAAGAAAGATAAGCATCAGTCAGATGTGCAGTACGAATCAGGTTACCCAATTCATGTGAATCACAAAAGATTTTTTTAGTGGTGGCAAACAAACTTTTGTCAAGTAGGCTGAGGCCACAATTAAAATCACCAGAAAACACTACTTGGAAAGAAGTATGCAAATAAGGGCGAATCAAAGAAAGAAAGGCTATGCGAGCCATCTTAACTTGGGGGGCGTAAATATTTATGACTTGGTACGGGCAGTTACCCAAAACAAAATCTAATACTAAGGCCCTTCCAGGAGCCAAATCATACAATTTTAGTAAATGAAAATCCGGAACATTAACTAATATATTCAGGTCAAAATGGTGTGATCAAAACACATGCTGCGCAGGCACCAGAAAGTGGGCATGGTCAAAAACCACGCTAATATAAATAAACCAAATCTGAAACAGCACATGCTGTAATGTTAGTGCAGTTTTCAACCACGCGCTTCCTTCTTTGCGGTTTTGATTGGATACCTGTTAGATCATGTTTATGAACATTTCCAGGTTTTGACTTTGTGTTTTTTAGTACCAGCATATTTTGGCATTTTTTGGGGTGAGCTTTTTTTTGCCCATTTTTTTAATTGTAGTATAAGGTCTGCCTATAAAGGGAGGCAGGTGTGTCCTTTAGTTTCCTTTTTAGAATGGTGCATGGAAGTAGCATGGAGTCTGGTCAGGTGGGCATGGAGTTTGTGGAGTTTGCTGTCAGGAGTGCAGGCTTGCATTGTGCAGTCATGAGTGGCAATCTGCTGTGGGTGTTCAGTAGTGGTAGTCAGGAATGGCATTAAGGAGTTGACAGCAGCATGACAGTGGAGTCTACAGCAACATGGAGGGTTTGGCAATTGAAGTAGAGTATGGGGGGATATGATTGTTTGGAAGTCTGGTTGAAGGGAGCTGTTTGGTTAGTGATAGGGCTGTAGGCTAGGTCAGGTTATGTAGGCTGATTGTGTTTTTTATGCTTTTTTTATAGGTGTAACACCCCCCTTTTGGTGAGTGTACATTACGTGCACTGGTAAGGCAGTATTCTGGGCTAAAACAGCCTGGTGCATAATAGGTTAGCCCCCCTACCATACGGCAGGGCCTTCTGTGGGTCGGAAGGTCACCGCAGGTGTGCAGGGGCATTTAACTATGGGTTTTAGTGGGATCGAGAGAGGTCATTCCTGTGTGTGTAGGAGAGGCAGCGAGGAGGAGAGAAGGCAATTGCCCACCTGGCCCATGGCCGGTAGCTGCCATGTAGGGACAGAGGAGAGAGCTCTAGAGGAGTGACATGAAAGAAGATGGACCCCAGTGGAGTGCCAGCAGTGGGGAGGACATCAGAGAGTGTGGCAGAGCTAGCAGAGGAGATGTGCCCCGGTGTAGTGCCAGTGGTGGGGAGGACATCAGAGAGTATGGCAAAGCTAGCAGAGCAGATGGGCCCCAGTGTAGTGCCAGTGGTGGGGAGGACATCAGAGAGTGTGGCAGAGCTAGCAGAGGAGATGTGCCCCAGTGTAGTGCCAGTGGTGGGGAGGACATCAGAGAGTATGGCAAAGCTAGCAGAGGAGATGGGCCCCAGTGTAGTGCCAGTGGTGGGGAGGACATCAGAGAGTGTGGCAGAGCTAGCAGAGGAGATGGGCCCCAGTGTAGTGCCAGTGGTGGGGAGGACATCAGAGTGTGTGGCAGAGCTAGCAGAGGAGATGTGCCCCAGTGTAGTGCCAGTGGTGGGGAGGACATCAGAGAGTGTGGCAGAGCTAGCAGAGGACATGTGCCGCAGGAAGAAGGCCTAGAAGGCTGTAGTGGACAGCACCATAGTCTGAGAGAGAAGGGAACAGTGTAGAGCCAGGCAACTCCAAGGGACATGTCACCCACTGTTTTTGGGGACACCTGAATAGTTTTGCCCAGGAGGTTGAAAGGGAACCTGCAGCACCGAACTGTGAGGCCTGTCAGTTCTGTGGGGAGGCCTGTGGGAGCACAAGGTGAAAAGCAGTGCAGAGTGCCAGTATCTTCGGGGATGCCTCAATCTCGGCCCTGTAGTTAGGCTGACAGAGAGAGAGAGAGAGAGATGTATAGACTGAACTGTGCTGCCTAAAGACTGTGAGGCCATTTTGGTCCAGAAAGAAGCTGCCTAGAAATTTGAGACCAGGGCGGTCCAGGAAAAGCTGCCCAAACTGTAAGACCATATCGGTCTGGAAATACACTGCTGAACCATCACTGATTAACTTCTGCTCCCTGGAGTGGGGTTTACAGTTTTTAAATTAAATGGGATTCCCAGTTTGGTAAACTTTGTGTTGGACTGCAGAGCTTTCATTGGAATGCCAGTGCAAGTTAACTGGTTTCCTTTTTAGCCCAGCACCAAAAGATGACAGCACTACAGTGCAAGAAAAGAACTACTCTAAAAGTAGGCCAGATCTGCAAGGTTTCTGCTGTGAGTGCCCCCCTCCCCATGAACTGCATTCCATCTCATACCCTATATGTTAGGGGTAGTGAGGTACTGTATTTATAGTGGTTGTTTCATGTATTAATAAGGTGGTTGTTACATATGTTGATAAGTGGCTGTTACATGTGTTAATAATATGGTTGTTATACATGTTAATAAGGTTGCAATATGGTGCTTCTTAGTGTGTTTGTCAGGTGTTAATGTGTAATTACAGTGTTTGTAGATTGTTAAGTGGTAGCAGTTAATTGGATAGGTATATGGGACATAACTGGGTAAGTATAAAGCACTTAACTGGGTAACTGGGTTAGTATATGGCACTTAATAGGGTTTGTATAGGGTTACTGAAAACTGGCATACTCAGAGTCCATGTCAGGATCTCTGGATCCTGTAAACTTTGTGGTTATTAGGTTAGTGGGGGGCAAAGATCTAGAAGGTTAAAAATACATAAATTTACCAAAACAAAGATCTCCTTTTGCTAACCAATAGCAAAAAAATAGTTTTGATTTAAAATCTGAGGCATAGAAACAGAATTTGCCAGCAGACAAGGACCACTGGGCCCACCTTGTCTGCCCATTTTCCCTGCCGATAGTATCACTGTAGGTCCTACTTGATCTCCAGCCATTCACCCCCCCCCTTCTCTTTCCCTGATTTCCTGGTGCCTATCTTATGTAGTCTTGAGCCCCACCACAGTTTTTGTCCCCACCACTTCTGCTGGAAGACTGTTCCAGGAATCCACCACTCTTTCTGTAAAGAAGTATTGTATTTCGCCATATCTCTCCTGCATCTACCCCCCCTTCCAGCTTCTTATTGTGCCCCTTGCTCTTAAGCACCCTTTTTTTTAAATACTTCCCTCCTGTACCTTATTTACCCCTGTGAGGTATTTCAAAATCTCTATCCTATCTCCATCTACCTCCTTTCTTCCAGGCTGTACATATTAAGGTCCTTAAGCCTCTCCTCGTAGGGCTTCTGATGCAGACCCTGCACCATTTTAGTTGCCATCCTCTGGTGCCACGTCCACTCTGTCCATGTCCTTCTGGAGATGTGATCTCCAGAACCAGTCATAGTACTCTAGATGGGGTCTTAGTAGTGATTTATACATAGGCAATACCACCTCCCTCTTTCTGCTGGTGAGATTTCTCCCTATGCACCCCAGTATCCCACTAGCCCTCCCAACAGCCTTGTTGCACTGCCTTGCCACCATTAGATCATCCGATAGGATTATTCCCCAGGTATCTTTCCTGCTTGGTGGTTATCAGTACCACTCCTCCCATTTTGTACTTTGCCTCTGGGTTTCTGTGCCCTAAGTGCACTACCTTGCACCTTTTCACGTTGAAACATAGTTGCCATACCCTTGACCACTTCTCAAGCTTCCTCAGGTCTCTACTCTTCCCTTCCATCTCCCCTGGAGTGTTCACCCCACTGCAGACCCCAATGTCATCCACAAAGAGTTAGCCCCTCCTTTGCAGCTCTCCTGCAATGTCACTTATAAAGACACCAAAAAGTACTGGTCCCAGCACTGCTTCCTCAAGCACCCTGCTGGTAACCCTCCCTTCTCCGGAGCAAACTCTGCCCACCCCCACCCTCTGCCACCCACCCCCCAACCAACTTCCCACCCAGACCACCACCCCCGTACCCACCACCAGGCTACACAACCTGCTTGCTAGCTCCTATGTGGAATGGTGTTGAAAGACCAACCAAAATCTAGGTAAGGCACGTTCACCTCTCTGCTCTGATCCAATTCCCTTGGTCACCCAGTCAAAAAACCTATCAGATCTGTTTGACATGACCTCCCCCACCCCATCAATCCATGCTGCCTTGTGTCTTGCAACCCACCAGCCTCAAGATATTCCACAATCCCCTCCTTCAGCAGTGACTCCGTCAACTTTTATACCACCAATGTCGGGTTGTTTGGCGTATAATTGCAAGCCACTTCCTTCCTACCACTAATGTGAAGCGGGACCACATCTGCCTTCCTCCAGTCCTCCGGAATCACTCTCATTTCCAATGAGCTGTTAAATGAGACTATCAGAGGTGTAGTCAATACCTCCCTGAACTCCCTCAGTACCCTTGTATGCACCCTATCTGGCCCCATTACTTTGTCTACTTTCAGATTAGCAAGTCTCTTCAGGACACTCTCCTCTGAAAACAGACCAGTGTCCACACACTCCCTCCAATGCACCTGTTACTTTTCCGTGGCCCGGCCCCTCCTCCTTCCACTGTGAATACTGAACAAAAGTATGTGCTCAGTGTAACCCCTCACCCCTGCCTTTTTACCAAAATGACAGGTGGCATGCTGTTGGCGCTGGTAGCAATACCTGGTGGGGACCTGGGTTCGGGGAGGATGAGGTTACTCGGCACAAGGGGACCTAGGTTTGGCTACTCTGCACAGGGGCACCCTAGTAAATCCGAACACAGGAAGCAATAACTGTAATGTCCAGAACCAGGAATGGGATTTTACAGTGTGGCTTTTATTCAGAACTAGATGAACACAACAAAGCATAGATGGACCCCCATGGGGCTATGTTTACTGATAATGCAGATTAGAGACTACAAGGTGGTCCACTGGAAGAATGAACCAATTCTACTGTTTTCAGGCTCTGGACCCACCAGGCACACAGCCCGGACTTGCAAGTGCTTTGGGTACACAGCCCGACTAACATACTAACATACTATTTGCCAGCAGATTAGGCCTTACAGTCTATCGAGTCTGCTCGAACCTTAGATCCTTAGTTGGGTGCCGAGGCCCTCCCAACCCTTGTGCTCCAGAAACCCCTATCATCCATCCCCACCCCCCCGGGACAGGCCATCATCTGATACATCCACTTTTTGTGTCTGTCCCACCCTCTCTTGAAGCCCTCCAATGTGGATCTCTGAACCAGCTCACCAGGCAGTGCATTCCAAGGGTCCACCACCCTCTCAGTGAAAAACCTCCTCCTCTTTTCCCCTCACCCTTCCACCTTCCAACTTCAAACCATGCCCTCTGGTGATACCTCCCTACTTTAGTCTAAAGATCCCTCCATGTTTACCTATTTATTCCCTTGAGGTACTTGAAGACCTCAATCATGTCCCCATCTCTCCTCTCCTCCAATGAAAACAGGCAGAGTTCCTCAAGTCTGTCCTCATACGTCAAATCCCTAACCCTCGTGATCATCTTAGTTGCCTCCTCTGTACCCTGTCCAGGAGCTGTATGTCCCTCTTCAAGTGTGGTCTCCAGTACTGTACACAGTACTCAAGGTGTGGTCTAACCAGTCCATTGTACAGCGGCAGAATCACTTCCTTGCTCCTAGAGGTGATCCCTCACGATGCATCCCAACATCCTGTTTGCCTTGCTAGCCGCCTCCTGCACTGCTCAGAATTATTCATACATGCATCCACCATGACTCCTAGGTCTTTTTCCCCTATTGAGGCCTCCAGCGCCTCCCCTCCCAGGGTGTACCTGTGTTTAGGGTTTCCCCGACCAAGATGCAACACCTTGCACTTGGTGATATTGAAATTTAATTTCCATGTGTGAGCCCAGCTTTCCAGGGTGTCCAGGTCCCCTTGCAGGGCCAACCTCACCTCTTCTCCCTCAACTACTGCTCCCATCTTGGAGTCATCCGCGAAGAGACTCATTTCACACCCTATACCCTCCCTGATGTCCGATATGATATGCATTAAGCAGGATTGGACCCAGGACCGAGCCCTGCGGTACCCCACTACCAACCTCTCTAGGGTTTGGGGGCTCCCCACAGACCACTACTCTCTGGGTACATCCAGCTAGCCAGTTTTCAATTCATCTGACCATCAAAGGGCCTACTCCTAACCCCATCAGTTTCTCCACCAGACCATTGTGGGGAACAGATTCAAATGCCTTGCTGAAGTCCAAGAATAATACATCCACAGGCTTTCCCCTGTCCAGTTCTGATGTTACCCATTCGTAGAACTCCATAAGATTGGTTTGACATGATCTACCTGGCACAAACCCATGTTGCCGACTATCCAGACCTCCCACCTCCTCCAAGTACACCCCCAATCATTCCTTTAGTATACTCTCCATTAATTTTCCCACCACCGAGGTCAAACTGATGGGTCTATAGTTACCTGGTACTGCCCTCGACCCCCCTTTATGGATTGGCACCACATGTGCTTCTCGACAATCCCTAGGTACCCTCTCTGTCTCAAGTGACCTGTTGAAGAGCTCCGCCAGGGGTGCAGCCAGTATGTCCACCAATTCCCATAGTACTCTCGGATGAATGCCATCCGGCCCAGGAGATTTGTCTTTCTTTAGGGCCTTGAGGGCTAACCACACCCTTTTGGCGGAGATAGCATCATCCGTCCCCTCCACCTTACTGGCCTTTTTATCCTTATCCAGATGTGACACCCCTGGGGTACCTCTCCCTCCCTCTTGCTCCATTTCTGTTGTTCCCCTGATCCCACTCACTGATGCTTCTATCCCCTTCGTGCCTTGCTTTGTAGATATCCCATCCCCCTCCCTAGTGAACACAGAGGCTCCCCTGCCGGCCACTTGAATGACGGTCCATTGGAAGAATGAACCCATTTTACTTGTTGTGGCTCCCCACACCACTTAGAGTCTGCAACCCATAAGAGATTTCCTTCTACTTCTTCTGACTCCCATCTCACAAAGAGAATTTTTTTTACCCTTGTTGTGGCTCCCACACCACCTCTTAGAGTCTGGCGACCCCTCACCGAGATTTTCTCCCATTTGCGACCCACGTCTGGGTACTTCCCTCATCACTGGCCAAGCGCATGAGGCAAGTAGCAATCACTGCAGAAATCCATAGAGGTGGACCTGGTTACTAAAGATAGGGGGTGTTCCCACCTCCAGCTCCCACAACCCATACCCGGCCATTTCTCTGGAAAAACTGAAACTTAGGAATGTAGATTAAATGGTGGATGAACTGTCGCACCCCCTCTACAATATTACTTGAATTCACACAGCACTCTAGCTTTTGACACTACTCCATTTGTTTGTCCTAGTACTATAGGCCTCCCACATAGTAGTTCAAATCCCAGATTTCTTCACATATCCCAGGCTGAAGAAACACATTTTTTGCCCTCTCATATTAGAGCAAACACTCACTCTTTTGTTGCAGGTGCCCCACAGGCGAAGTACAACTCTTCCCACTTTCCAAACACAGACTGAAACTGAAATAGGCAGCTTTCTTTCTTCTGCAGAATTTAGGGGATTGCCCCTGGAATCTACATGGGATCTTTACCCTCCCCCGCGGAGAGAGGGTGGCACTGAGACGCAAACAGCTGTCTCCACCACTTGAAACTGGCTCTCAAAACCAAACTGCAGACTGAACCTTCTTGTTTGACAACAAACAGGAGACTGACTTCCTTCTCTTACAGAAGGTAAACAGGAACTGACTTTGAAAACTCCCAACGTTCTATCTAACTCCTCTGCTGCAGATTCCAATGTGGCTTATGCAGCTGCGACAGTTCTATTGGTGATGTCATCTCTCAGTCTCAGCTGAGACTGAGAACAGGGTGAGACAGTGTGAAACCCATTTAACTGGCATTTCACAAGCTGCCTTCCCTGCCTACCACTAGGTCTTACTGGGATTCTAGTAACCCCGGGTAACAAGGGGTTACACTCGCCCTTGACCAGGAAAATGACTGTCCCCAGTCATTATGCACCCGGCCTTAGGCCATCCCACCCTATGTGCTACCTGCGGAGAGGGGTGATCAGGCCCCCTCCTACCATGTGCAAGCACAGGCAGGCAACACTAAGGGCCTAGAGGCCTGTAGCTGACATATCAGCCTCTACACTATCCACTTACTATGGACACCTAGTGGCTGTAGTAGGACTATCCAGAGCATAGCCCTGATAGATCAGTACTATAGTCCCAATGGCCATTCAGGAACACAGCCTGTCTATCCCCCCTAACCCTATAGGGAAAACCTATCTGCCTCTAACATAATATCCCAAAACAAAAAACAACCCGGGGACCTCCCCGACCTTGGGCAACCTGCAACCACACCATTAAAATACCAATTACTGCCTCCTCCCTACCCCCACAACCACACCCGTGGAAGGAAAGGGTTAATACAGCAATAACCATAACAATAACACCACAGTACTTTAAATTTCTACACAATAAAGCACTGACGAGGAACTCCGATGAGCCCCTCCTCCTCTTCTTGTCTTCTCTTCTGTCTTCCAAGGAACACCTGTAAGAAAAAGACAAAACAAAACACACTCCTAATCTGCATTCACAGTCTACCTAAAACCCTTACCATACAAAACACTGAAAAATCCCAAAAAGATTTTTTAGAAAAAGGTAGAAAAACAGTATTTACATTGGAGTACAACAATGACATTATTTACAATACACATTTGGGGGGATGGAGTGCCCTAAAAGTCCCAAATAGTGACCACAAGGCCCGAAGGCTAGTCCAATAAAGAGTCTCTCCTGGGCCGGAGCCCGGTGAAGCACAGTTCTAACAGGCAAAAGTCCCGAAGGGGAGAGTCTTTGCGGACAGTTCACACATTTTTGAAGTCTGTAGTATAGGGTGTGTACTGCAATGTCATAAAGATAGGAAAGTTTGGACTTACCAGCCATTTGTAGTACAAGACTCTGCACGAACCTGCACCGCAGACGAAGACTCTCCCTGGCAGCATTTCTTCTCATTACAGCTGGGCGGACATCTTCCGGGAACCACAGGAGGGCACATCTGGAAACAGCTGGGCTGATGTCATCAATGGAGAAGGAACCTTAGAACAGGAACAAAAAGAAAAACAGCTGGTCCAACATCATCCAATTACCAGGCGATGAACAGGAAACAGCTGGGCTGGTGTCCTCTCTGGATCTGAAGTCATCTGGTGGGCCAGTGGATGGTTGCTGGACAGGACAGTACACTGTAGACTGATGAATGTGGGGCACCTGAGTCCTGGTTATTCATATTGGCGGATCAATAAAGGCACTTCACAGTCTAGTGTGGCAGTATTGACTACCACTGCTCGGCTCTCCATTTTGTAGGCACGGGCACATTTGCTGGGAGGTCCTTGCACTGAGGCCAATAGTACTAGGGGTCAGGGGCTTGAATTATTACCCCATCTGGGTGAACATAATTCACACAGTGGGAGATTTCACATCTCTCTCTGTCCACTATTCTCACTCTGTCCATAAACATTGTCTTGCCTCTCTTCCACTGGGTATACTTTTTGTGGAACAGTCTATTCTTTACATGCTGGTTGGCCCCAGGATGCACACTTTTCATTGCTTCATCCCAGATCCAGGATTTCCTGCAGTTCTCAATCTCCTACCAGACTTTTCGAGGAAAGGTAGGAAAGGTCATACCATAGATCTCATTTGCCTTTCTACGAACCAGTCTCTCCTCTTTACTTGCTTTGGTCGATCTGAGACCGCTGTCCTGGCTTGGGGGTGGCCAGTCCTGGTTCTGCCAGCTTCGCATCCTCAAGGAAATTAGAAACGGATCCCTGACTTCTTCCTCCTGTAAAGCCAGGGCAGTGGCATCACCACCTTCTTCAACACATTCCTCCGAGGCAAGATCTTGAGGCTGTGTACCCGTTCCTTTCTCACAAGGCCACATAGGTTCCCCCTCATCTTCCTCTTCACTGAGGATCTGAGCCCAGGAGTGAGCAGTTGTTCTCACCCCTGAGACTATCCATTCATCACTGGGAGCGGAGGTCGACACCTCCCATTCAACGGCCTCCCGCATCTCATCTTCATCTAAGAGACTTGGCTAGGCCCCCACCCAGGGGTCTATTGATGCTTTATCCAAACTTTCTTTCTGGGATCTGCATCCAAAACTTCAACTTCTGATTCTGTTTCTAATTCTGCACCCTCTAGCTTTGTGCCACACTCCCCCGAGTGACCTTTCTCCACAGGCTCCGCCTGGTGCTGTGTGCTGCCAACTGCAGATTCCTGAATTTTTGCCCATGTGGAGGCCAAACGAATTGGAGGCACTTTATACAAGGCATATTTTTGTAGGCATCCAGCACAGTGAGGAATCATGAAGACGTCCCTTCCAGCACTCAAGCATATTTGGCATACACGCACTGGATAATTAGGAATTGCCACATCAGGAGGCAGTTGCCCTCCATAGCACCACTTTTCAATATGTCTCAGTCTATTTACTGCTGCTGTTACTGCAACCTGGGCATGATCCGGGTAATGAGCTGGTCCTGAGGCCATAACTGCAGAAAAATAAACAAAAGTTCACTGTAACTGAAAGTCCCACTTTAATGAACACACTCTGTAGCTTTAAAATGGCTCCTCTGCTGCTGTGTTTACTTTACTACCCCACCCTGTAATGGCGGCAGCAGCACTCCTGTGCATCAACATTTAGAATCTGGGTCAAGCCACTGCGCACCCGATTTATACCAGCTACTGATAACTTTCACTCAAACTGCACAACTTGCTCTGATCTGGCTTTACACACATTTACAGGATTTTCCTTGGACTTTTCACAAGCTGGTAACATTTATTTAATTCACAGTCCCTCTAAAGCTTCAGATTTTTGCACAGGATTGCCTGCTTTTACTAGTGTTGCATTTTGCTGCAACCCACAGTCTCTCTCTGGCTGCAGACTTTAAACTGAGGCTATTTTCACTTCCATGCACACATTCAATGGCTTAACAGACTTGCACTTGCTGGCAGGACTTCACACAGTCATTACTTGCAAAGCGACTACACTGCTGCACACACATTTTATATGGCATAACTGAAAATCACTGTTTGAGCAGTTTCATGAAGGTTTACTTACTGTGATCAGTAGCAACTTGCTGCAATGGGGTAAAATGGCCTGCAGCCAGTTCTTGAAGGCCTCTGTACACAACAGGCGGGCAGTCTTAGCGATCGTCATTTTAACCACCAAACTCGTTATTTCCACGATCGATTTGCGGGTTGAGCCTGATTTTAAACTCAAAAGTCTATTTTTAGGATCTTTACAGCGCTTTGAATACTCCAGGACGCTCCTCCACTGCCAGTACACGCACTCCACTCTCACTCCTCCTCGAATGCTGGGGCAGCCTCAGAAGAGCTGGCTGAGGGGCGGGACTAATTGCAGCCTGACCAACCACACAACGCCATGCAAATGAGCCTCTTCTTCCTCACGAGGGCTCTTCTCCTCACGGCGATCGTCGAGCAGGCAAATTTAAACTGCAGAATGCACTTTTTTTTTCAACTGACTCCACGGCGGGAGCCCATTTCAACCATATAACATTGCCATTAACTCTGCAGTCTCTCCATTTACACAGAAAGCATTTCCAACGTCCAGGGCATAATTTCTCTGTTGCTACCCCTAGTCTTCCACACTTTCCTTCACAAGAATTCATTTTAAAAGCATTTCAAACATCCAGGGCATAATTTCTCTGTTGCTACCCCTAGTCTTCCACACTTTTCTTCACAAGAATTCATTTAAAAAGCATTTCAAATGTCCAGGGCACAATTTCTCTGTTGCTACCCCTAGTCTTCCACACTTTTATTTACCACAGTTCATTTTTAAAGCAGGCAAAAACGCTGTAAACAATTTTGATGATGCAGGACAAGGGCACACTCTTTGGCTTTAATGCTCCTTGGTAAACAGTTGGCATTTTTAAACAGCAGCACAAGATTCACAGCACACAGCAACACACTAGGAAATTGCTTCAGCTTTTGGGCTACCCACTGCCAGACAGCCAAAACGCTAGCCCTTGCCCAAGCACCTTCCTTCCCGAACAACCAAAGCGGTGCTCCATTTTGTAACCCCTCACCCTGTCTTTTTACCAAACGACAGGTGGCATGCTATTGGCGCTGGCAGCAATACCTGGTGGGGACCTGGGTTCGGGGAGGATGAGGTTACTCGGCACAAGGGGATCTAGGTTTGGCTACTCTGCACAGGGGTACCCAAGTAAATCCGAACACAGGAAGCAATAACTGTAATGTCCAGAACCAGGAATGGGATTTTACAGTGTGGCTTTTATTCACAACTAGCTGAACACAACAAAGCATAGATGGACCCCCATGGGGCTACGTTTACTGATAATGCAGATTAGAGATTACAAGGTGGTCCACTGGAAGAATGAACCAATTCTACTGTTTTCAGGCTCTGGACCCACCAGGCACACAGCCCAGACTTGCACGCGCTTTGGATACACAGCCTGACGGGCCCAGCTCCCCTGCCGGCCACTTGAATGATGGTCCATTGGAAGAATGGACCCATTTTACTTGTTGTGGCTCCCCACACCACTTAGAGTCTGCGAACCCTGGAGAGATTTCCTTCTTACTTACGAACATACGAAATTTGCCAGCAGATAAAGGCCTAGAGGTCTATCAAGTCTGCTCAAATGTGCAGCTAGCACCCCTTATTCTGCAGCGTCCCCACCCTTCCACCCTTCCCCTTCATTAACCCTGCTCCTTGTCCTGTCCCATCCTCGTTTGAAGCAGTCCACTGTTCTACTGCATACCACTTCAGCAGGTAACGCATTCCACCCAGCCACCACCCTCTCTGTAAAAAAGTGTCTCCTCATCTCCCTCCTGAACCTTCCTCGCTCCAGTCTCATATCATGGCCCCTGGTGGCCCTCCTCTCCCTTACTTTGAACAGCCCCTCTGTACTCGTCTTGTTTATTCCTTTCATGTATTTAAAGGTTTCAATCATGTCACCCCTGTCTCTCCTCTCCTCTCCTCTCCTCTCCTCTCCTCTCCTCCAGTGAGTACATGTTCAACTCCTTCAACCTCCTCTCGTATGATAAGTCCCCCAGCCCCTCGATCATCTTTGTCGCTCTGCGCTGCAACCCCTCCAGTAACTTAATGTCCCTCTTCAGATACGGACGCCAGTACTGCACGCAGTACTCCAGGTGTGGTCTAACTAATGACCTATAGTGGCAGAATCACCTCCTCCTTCCTTGAGGATATACCCCTTGCAATACAACCCAGCATTTTGTTGGCCTTTGCAGCTGCCTTCCTACATTGTGCCAAGTTGTTCATTGACCCTGTAATGAGCACACCCAGATCCTTCTCCTCCTCTGTCTGGGCTAGCTGCACTTCCCCTAGCTGGTAACTCCTCCTTGGGTTCTTCATCCCAAAATGCAGCACCTTGCACTTTTTGGCATTAAAGCCCAGTTGCCAGGTGTCTGACCAGGTTTCAAGCTTTGCCAGATCATCCTGCAACCCCTGCCATCCCCCTAGGTCATCCCTAGGTTCCAAAATACTTCTTCTGACTTCCATCTCACAAACAGAATTTTCTTTACCCTTGTGGCTCCCCACACCACTTAGAGTCTGCAACCCTTAAAGAGATTTTCCCATTTGCGACCCACGTCTGAGTACTTCCCTCATCACTGGCCAAGCACATGAGGCAAGTAGCAATCACAGCAGAAATCCGAAGAGGTGGACCTGGTTACTAAAGATGGGGGGGTGTTCCCACCTCCAGCTCCCACAGCCCATACCCGGCCATTTCTCTGGAAAAACTGAAACTTCAGAATGTAGATTAAATGGTGGATGAACTGTTGCACCCCCTCTACAACATTACTTGAATTCACACAGCACTCTAGCTTTTGACACTACTCCATTTGTTTGTCCTAGTACTACAGGCCTCCCAAATAGTAGTTCAAATCCCAGATTTCTTCACATATCCCAGGCTGAAGAAGCACATTTTTTGCCCTCTCATATTAGAGCAAACACTCACCCTTTTGTTGCAGGTGCCCCACAGGCGAAGTACAACTCTTCCCACTTTCCAAACACAGACTGAAACTGAAATAGGCAGCTTTCTTTCTTCTGCAGAATTTAGGGGATTGCCCCTGGAATCTACATGGGGATCTTTACTCCCCCCCCGGAGAGAGGGTGGCACTGAGACCCGAACAGCGGTCTCCACCACTTGAAACTGGCTCCTCAAAACCAAACTGCAGACTGAACCTTCTTGCTTGACAACAAACAGGAGACTGACTTCCTTCTCTTACAGAAGGTAAACAGGAACTGACTTTGAAAACTCCCAATGTTCTATCTAACTCCCTGTACTGCAGATTCCAATGTGGCTTATGCAGCTGCGACAGTTCTATTGGTGATGTCATCTCTCAGTCTCAGCTGAGACTGAGAACAGAGTGAGACAGTGTGAAACCCATTTAACTGGAGTTTCACAAGCTGCCTTCCCTGCCTACCACTAGGTCTTACTGGGATTCTAGTAACCCCGGGTAACAAGGGGTTACATCAGAATGTCTGCCTTTTCCTGATACCCCTCTGCACAGCCACCCCTTTCCCTTTTTAACCTTACAATCTAACCTCTGGTCTTCCTCCTTTCACTTACATACCTAAAAGATGTCTTGTCCCACTTCGTCACCGCCTGGGCTATTCTCTCTTTAGTTTCTCCTTCCTACTCCTTACTGCTCTCTTTGCTTCCCTTTGTTTCCCCAATACACCTCCCTATCCTCCTCTTCCTTCTGCATCTCCTTGTACCATCTAAATGCTACCCTTTTGGCCATTACCATTCAGGTTTGATAGGATTTGGTTCGAAGACTACACTTTGCTAAGTCGTTTTTTCCTGAGCATCTCTGTTTTTGTGATATTAGAAAAAATGTGTTCCTTTGTTGTACATGCTGAGTAGCAAAAATGAACTTTCTTTTTTTTTTATATTCTATTTCTTCCAGTGTCCCCTGGATGGCAACCATCCCCAGCCACCCATCCATCCATCCGCATACCCGACATCAGGCAGCAACCCCCTTCCCCCATGGATTACCCCTTGTGGCGGGGCAGCGAGGAGCCCCCCAGCTCAACTCACCTCTACCAGGATCCAGTTCGGGGAGTGCCATTCGGGGTTGGGGCCTGTGGTGGGTGGCTGCATCATCCTGCATGTCTGGGACCATTTTCACATTTACTCCCTTACGTGAGTGGGGCATGCAATGTTACCAGTGGAGGGAGCACGCACATGTCCTCACGTGCTCCTCTTGGTGCCTGCCCCATCTCAGCCCCTCTTTACAGCATCGGCGCACTGCCTCCCAGCCTCTGCTGGGGCCAGAAGCATGCTGACCACTGAAATCCCCCCTCCTGGAGAGGGAGAGCAGTCCCTCGGATGCTTGATCCCTCTCCTCCCCTGCCGACCCCCGATGGCTCATGCCCGTTCCCGAACATGGGTTGCTGGCATAGCGCGAGGTAAGGCATCCAGCACCTCAGCCCTCAGTGCCACTGGGCAGGATAAAATTAACTTTCTATGGAAAACTGAATTGCTGTAAAATCATTTCATTACAGTTTTGTATGAAAAAAATATTTCCATGAGGTAAAGAAGTTAGCTTTCATACGAGTTAGTGATATGAAAAAAATACATAACATTTTTGCTCACTGAAAACAGAAAAAGTGGAGGGGGGGTTGCAGTTTGTGTGGTAGACATAAGAATGCCTGGTATTTTTTTATGGGTAGATATTGTCTTTTTTGCTAAAAATGTTCATTTTTAAAAACCACGAGTGACAAAATTTCAAATGCCCACAATCAGGCAAACTGTTACTGTGGGCCACGTGTGTCTGCAGTTGGATGGACTGGTACCTTGGATCTGGGACTGGGTGGCCCCAGCGTGCCAGCACCTGGAAGGACTACTACCTTGGCACAGGACCCAGTGGGCCCTGTGCATCCACAGATGGATGGTCTCTTACTTTGGTGCATGGCTTGGAAGCCTCTGCATGACCAAAGCTGGATGGACTGTTATTCTGGCACTTGGCCCCATGGGAGCCATGCACATCCAGAGTCAGATAGACTGTTATCCTGGTGCAGGCCTGGAGGGATCCCTACATGTCCAAAGCCAGAGAGACTGTAACCTTGGTGCTGGGCCTGGAGGGCACCTGTGCATCCACAAACAGATGGACTGTTATTGTGGTGCCAAAGTGCTATGCACATCCTGGCATGGCAATTTATGGTGTCTGCATGTGTACAGGGCCCACAGGGCCCTGTGTGGAGCCAGAAACACCATTTGTTTGGTGTAGGGCCCAAAGGGTCCTGCTCATCATGGTATGGCAGTCTTTACTGTTTGATATACCTTTGTCTTGGCCCAGGGCCTGGAGGGCCCTGGTCATCTTGGCATGAAGATGATTGATAACACAAGTCTTGAAATATGTCAGATATTCTGTCTATTCTATTTTGTGTGAATGAGGTATGATTCCAGTATCATAAAAAGAAAGGCAATTCATTGCAAAAAAAAACCAACACATTAATGCAGGCATAAGGACTGAAGAACGTAAAACACACAAAGTAAGGAAATGAAAATGTCAGGTTTTGGAGTCTCAGGAGTCTTGTCAAATTGTTGCTGTGGTGTTTCTTGGGGTTTTCAGTCATAATGCCCTCCACTAGCCCCTAGCTTTGTGACCCAAGGGCAAGCTACAGATTTGGGACATGCACTTTCTAGATGAAGGAACTCATGGATGAGCTTTTGCTTCACATACTGTAGGGCCCACAGGATCCTGAGTGAAGAGAATTATCAATGATCTTGCTGCCCTGCTTCATGCAGAGCCTGCAGGGCCCTGTGCAAAGAAAGTTATACATGATCTGCTTTATGTCTGCAGGGCCCTGTTCAAAGACAGTTATGAACAATTTTCATCTCATACTCTAGGCAGTGCCTGCAGAGCTCTGTACAAAGAAAGTTATATATGATCTTCTGCTTTCCGCCTGCTGGGCCCTGTTCAAAGACAGTTATGGACAATCTTGATCTCATGTGGTACCTGCAGGGCTTTGTACAAAGAAAGTTATACATGATCTCCTGCTTCACACAGCATCCATGGGGCACTCCAGAATGTTGCCAACAATGCTGCTTAACAACCAGTGACAGAGCAAAGTGGAGTCACGAGTGCTATGGCAGCAGTGTTGATAACAATTCAGAGTGAATGAAAAGATTATTCTTAGATCCCTACAGAATGTCCTATTTATAACATGGGCTGAGACTCATATTGATATAGCAGGAAACACAACATGATTGAAAGCTACAGGGAAGATGACATTATAGTCACCTAGAAGGTGAATAACAGGGCTAATTAACAGTTTTTATTCAGCTCCAAAATTCATCTCTCCAATAGTAAAAATATTTAGAAAATGGACGAGTTAAATACTGTATTCTGATTGGTTGTTGCCATTCCACTGGCATGTTTATGTGCCAGTACCTCCTATAAAGAAAAAAGTCTAACATGTGACCTGGAGTGTGGACAAATCACATGCAGAATTCATGAGCCACTTCACTTATTCTTGATTTTCATCACAAACATGGCTGCCATCTGTACTCTAAAAAAACCTTCTATTAGGCCCTGAAAAGAAACTTCCCTTTAATTAAAAAAATAAATAAATAATTGAATGTTTCATAGGATTTATGAGCCAAGTAAGGCATGTGCCCATGTACAACTCATCCATTCCTCAAAGGGAATATCCACGTACATTATTTGCCTTACAATAGGCATCTAATTTATTCTTTTTTATATATACATATATATATATATAGGTTTTTACCTCTCCAGAGCCCTGGCAGGTGGCTACAGCCCTACTGATAGAGGAACTCTCTCTTTCTGGTCCCACCACTCCCTCCCTCACCAGTCCCCAGTAATTCTCCTGTGGCTTACTCCCCCCCACAGCGGGGCCAGGAAGGAGGCTGTCTACTTCTCCCCCCCGAGACCCAATCCAGAAGCTGTGGATGGCCCTCTGGAGTGGTGGACTATCACAGAGTCTGCCGGGCTCTTTTTCCACCATATTCTCCATCCCCCCTCCCCTATGGATGTAAGAATGTCAGATTGTGCCTCCCAACCCATAATGCCCTCTAGCCACTGCCAGAGGGCAGTCAATGAGCCGGATGACAAGTCTCCCTCCCCATGATATAGGATAGTAGTTCTCCAGATGCTCAATCCTCTCTCTCCCCGCCAACCCCTGGCAGCCCGGGCTTGTTCCCTAACTTGGGTCTCCAGCATGACGCGAGGTGTAGCAGCCAGCCCCTCAACCTCCCGTGCCACTGGGCCAGCCCACATCTAATTTATTTTTGAACTCATTTATGTTTGCACTACCAGCAACATCCAAGGGGAGTCTATTCCATATATCTACCACCCTTTGGTTAAACCCTGCTTGTTTTTTTTGTTTTTTTTATTTTTAACCAGGAAAAGGACTGGGCACAGCCCTTTTTCAGCTACGCTTGACACAGAACATTACAAAACTTAAAAATTACAATATTTGACAATCGACATATAATAGTACATATTTCCCCCCACAATTCAGAGCATGTTTAACAAAAATATATAGGTCCCCTAAGGCTTATGTCCGAGTTAATGGCTCACTATCCCTGGCCTTCTCTCTAGGGAGGGGGACAAGACAGGGTTGTCCATTGTCCCTTTACTTTTTTGCCCTGTTTTTGGAACCCTTGGCGGCCATTCTTCGCAATACCCCCTCAGTAAAAGGGATCCTGATACACCAACAAGATTACAAAATAGGAATGTTTGCAGATGATATAGTGTTGACCTTGCTGTCTCCCTCACAATCCATCCTCTCAACATGGACGATCTTATCTCAGTTTGAAAAACAATCTGATTTTAAACTAAATATAAACAAAACAGAAATCTTAGCATTTAACTTCTCTCCATCTTCTCAGCTAAAAAAGACCTTCCCATTTAAGTCACGTGCTTCCAAAATAAAGTATTTAGGCCTCCACCCTGCCATCGATCCGGGAGTACTAGAAGTAAACATAGACTTTGACTTTGATGGCAGATAAGGACCGCTTGGCCCACCTAGTCTGCCCATTTCCCTACCTAGAGGAAAAGTAATTACTTACGAACCACTAACAGTACAAATTCAGGCTGACTTGGATAGGTGGACCTCAGTATATACTCCACTACATCAGAGAATTTCAATAATTCGCATCAACGTCCTTCCACAAATTCTATACCTACTTTAGATCATCCCCTTCTTCCCCTGAAAATTCTACTTCACATCCTGGAACAGAATGTTACTGAATTTTATATGGGGAAAGAATCATCCCAGAATTAAATTATCTATTCTAAAACTTTCCTTATCCCAGGAAGGGCTGAATCTTCCAGATTTCCATCTATACGCCCAATCAGCATTCTTAAGAACTCTGATCCTATGGTTGACCGGCACCTATAGTTCTCCATGGAAAACAATAGAATTCCAGATCAATGATCTACATGATATCAAGAAGATCCTCTTTTCATCAGATGATAAGTCCCTTAGTCCCTCAGTATTAACAGGAATAACAGCACAGACCTATAAGATTTGGAAGCAGATAAGAAAATCGGGGCCTAGCTTAAAAATATATGAATATTGTAAATTAATATCCCAACACGACAAGTTTACTCCCATTTATATGGATCATACCTTCTCACTGTGGCGAGATATGGGTATATCTCATATTTACCAGTTTTTCTCCTCAGAGGGAATGATCCCATTTGATAGACTTCAATCCTTATTTCCCCCAAAGAATACAGATAGGTTTTCAATATTTCCAGATCCAAAACCACATCCTCCGAAACACCACAATACCACCTGCCTTACCCACCCCAATGCCAGAATTATTAAAACTTTTCATAGAAACAAATAAGAGAAACTTGGGATCCCACATAATAGGTCTTATATACCGAGAGCTTCGGAATGGGCTCCCTACCTCCACAGCTTCCATATTAGGCTCGTGGAATAAAGATCTTCAAATTGAAATACCCACAGATGTCTGGTTCAGATCTTCTCTAATTGAGATAAAATCCGTCAATTTCACTTACTGGAGAGAATTTGTATGGAAATGCCACTCCCGATACTTTAGGGCCCCTGCGACCCTTTTTAAATACCTTCCAGAGGAGTATGGTAAATGTTGGAGGGAATGCGGATGCCTTGCTGCCACATTGGGTCATGTGTTTTGGTCATGTCCGTGCCTTATGCCCTTTTGGCTTACACTCCAAAATTAGTTAACTGCCTTGTTTATGGGACCTATAGAACTCACAGCAGAACAATTTCTTATGGGAGTTTATCCGGACCATGCTCCCCCCTGGGGATGTACCATATTACCTATATGTTATATTGCAGCCAAGAAGGCTATTACTAGGCGTTGGATGAGAGCTCAGATCCCAACTGTTCAGGATTGGAGAACAATAATGTCAGAAATTTATAAAACTGAGAGCTTCAATGCTGAGCAGTGGGGAGGGGCCACATCATACATTCTGAAGTGTAAGTGCTGGATCCATTATGTATCTACTGAAGAACTAGACTTCTGTCTATAAAGAACTAAGGGTAAGCAATAATTTTACTAAAGGCCTTGCTAAATCAGAGAATAACATAATGTTTGAGTCCCCCATCATAAGCCTAATTCTGTTTAAGCATATTATATACCAGATGAGACTAGACCATTCAGTCATCATTATACAATGTACTGTCCCTTTACAATTATACCTATTAATTCAATAATAGATATGTTGATATTGAAACCTATATAAAAGATTTAATTCACTGTATTGCCTACAGAAACAATGATACTTCCATTTTGTCTGTGTGTGGAAAACTTATTTTAATAAAAAGAAATAAAAAAAAAACATATAACAGTACATCACTTACATTCACATTTACTTAGTTCGTAACAGTTCAAATAGCAATCGTTTAAAACCAGTTAAATGTTTTGCCATGTTAACCACACCTACAAATTCATTTAAAAAAGTAGGTACAAACAGGAGAAGGCCTTTTTATACATTTCTATTCTACATTGAGGTATTAAGTATGGATACATTGCACTGTTTCTTGTTTTTTGGCATACTGACCTTAATTTTAATATATCTGACAGAGCTTTTGGTTCACAATTTGTTTCTACTTCATGGACAAATAAAACTGCATTGCATTTTATCCTAACCAAAGGGGGAAGTACTTCCAGTTTCTGATATAGACCACAATGATGTGTTCGACATGGGGCTCTAAGGGTGAACCTACAGATATTGTTGAAAATAACCTTGTATTTATCCCCAAAACCCCACTATGGGAGACAAATAATATATTTCTGTAGTCTAATATTGGAATTACCAACTGGGTGGCTATTAATAAACATGCTTCGTTTGTAAGGGAACTCAGGTTACGATACAAAAATTCCAATTGTTGATTTACTTTCCTCCCTACCCATTCTATATGGGGAACAAGAATCAGGCTAGGGTCTAACACAACCCCTAAATACTTGAAGCTAGATATCAAGGGTAAACACTCCCCATTTTTCCCTTAAACTGCAGGCAGTTCTTTTCCCTTCCCAATCATTGTACTGATCCAAACAACATCGTTTTGGTCTTCCCCTCATTCAAAATTAATCAGTTTATTCTGAGCCATCTTGCCAAAATATCGTACTTAGTTTGTAGGGACAACTGTATGTCTGTCACTGTTGGTGCAGACTCCCAGATTACTGCATCATCTGCATACATTAAACTGTTTGCACAAGAGAAAGGACTGGGCAGGTAATTTACAAAAATTTAAAATAATAATGAGCCCAGTACCAATACTTTTGGAACCCCTGCTTTAATCATTAGGGGCTCTGATACCTTTTCACCTATCCTTACTCTCTGCTCACGGTTCCTAAGGTAACTATTAAACTATTCCTTCACCTTTCCTTGAATCCCCATGTTTTCTAACTTAACCAATAATGAGTCATGATCCACTATGACAAAGGCACAGGCCAGGTCTACGAACATTGCACCAGTGGCCATCAACCCCCTCACAGGCCCCCAGCACAGCATCCTCGAACCCAGCCAGGGCTGTTGTGGTGGATCTCCCTTTTCTAAATCCATGTTGTTCGTCTATTAACAGACCATACTCCTCCATATGAGCAATAATCTGACCGAACACACATCTCTCCAACATTTTACTCAACACTGTCAATAGTGAAACTGGTCTGTAATTTAACAGACTAAGTTTGCCCCCTCCCTTATATATAGGGGTTACCCTAGAATCCTTCCATCCTTGCGGTACCTGCCCCTTGCTCTGTGATAAGTTAAATATAGCTCTTATTGGTCCCTTGATTCTATCCGCTGCAATCTTTAAAGGATACCTAAACAACATTTTGACAACAAACTATTCAAAAAATCTGACTCTATAGGTGACTAAAGGAAAGGCTGCTGTATTCATTAATGCTAAAACTACATTTATATAATTTATCTAAATGTGGTTACAGAGCATTTGAAAATTGTAAAATCATCCTTCCAATTTCAAAAAAACTGCCTTACCTGCTTCTTAAAATGGCCGCCAAATGTGTTATGTGATGACATCATCATCGGAGCCAAAGTCAGAGATATATGACTCTCTACAGTGCTAAGTAGTTCCTTTTTCCCTTTGTAAAGAATTGTTTTACCCAAATGGTTACAACCATGTGCATTATTTTGTATGAGACACACATTAGGCTATGCTTGTGTTCATTTTGTTTACTTTAACATGCTGAAATTGTGTTTTAATCCAACTGACATTCTCAGTGGCAAACCACAGTGCAGGACAAATCTTGGATAACCTGGTGGTCTAGTGGTTATAGTGGATCCAGGATGCTACAATGGGGGTGCTGGAGTGGTGTGTATGCGTAATATGCACTTTTTAACATTTTTATTAAACCTTTATATTTCCTGCTATTATTCTTTTCTAGTACGTTTTTGACAGAACCTAAATATGTAATCTATAGTTTGAATGTAAACATTTGTACAATCAATATATCAGATTTCTTCAACAAAGTGAAACACAGCAACAGCAAGCAAGTACTTTACTATGTGTGTGGTGGGGGGGAGGGGTTGCAGCCACACCCTTCACCACCCACTAGATCCACCACTTCTTTGTAGCAAAGTTCCTGTGCAGTCCAGTGTTAGAGTTCGTACCTTCTTGAAAATCAAATATATGCTTGTCTTGTCTTCCTTTTTATGGGAGGCAATTATAATAATAAGAATCAGCATTTATATAGTGCTTTCCATACACATTGTATCCCAAAGTGCTTTACAGGCAGTACTAGACTGGTAGTGAAGTGACTGAATGTGTATTGGCAGCCATTTCATACATTAATGTCCACATACAGCTTTGGAGAATTGCATGAACTGGTTTTATAGGAAGGGGGAATATTAGCCAGGACAATGGGGTCAGATAATGATCAAGGTGCTGGCAGACCCACATCTTATTTCTCACACCAATTTGCTCATATTTATCTCCTTCTGTCCCCCCTTCCCTAATTATAGCAGTACCTTGCAAGTGTGGCCTTCTCAGTCCCCCTCTGGTATTCATTCTTCACTATTCCTCCTCACACTGAAAACTGGTGAGCTTATCACCCTTCTGCATCATGAATGCAAGTAGTACAGTCCCTGTTTTATTTTGACATATCAAATATAACATATCTTTCCAGTAAGTCAGGTTGATAGCAGCAGGGAACAAGGGGGAATGATGGGCTTTCCTATCCTTAAAAGATCTAGGCTACCTTTGATTAGGCACTATTAAATGATGGGTGTGCACATCATTATGTATGTCATTAAATAGTGCCTAATCATAGATGGCTTAGATCTTATATGGGTGGGAAAGCCTATTGTTTCACTTGTGCCATGCTGCTATCAGGCTGGCTTACCAGAAGACCATGTTTATTATTAATATGTAAAGATAGCATGGGAGACTGTACTAACCACATTCATGATGCGGAAGGCTAGTGAACTCACCTGTTTTTGGTGTGGGGAGCAGGTGAGAAGAGTGAATGCCAGAGAGGGACTGAAGAGGCCATTCTAGCAGGATATAGCTATACTCAGGTTAGTTGAAGACATGAAGGAGGATGTTGAGCAGATCACTGTGAGATCTGAAATGTGGGGCTGCCAGCATCATGATCACTACCTGACTGTGGATGAGAGTAGAAAGCAATGACAAATACTCAAAGTGGAAGGGCTGCACCTAAACTGTTACTTTAATTCAGTGTGGGGAGATTACCATTTAGTTGGGGGAATGTTGAAGTTTGTTAGGACAGTATTGAGGGAGTTGTGTATAGCTCATTCAAGATTTGGAAGGGTGGTAGCTAGCCAACTCACATTGTACATTAGAGAACAGAAAAGTGCTGGAAAAGAATTGCTGGGAACTGTCCTGCAGGGTTCTGCAGATCACAGGTAAAAGAGTAGACTGACACTGGAAGTTAGGTGGATTTGCTTACGATATTAGTATGCCTCTCCTGCTAATAATATTGTTATCCATTGTAAGTGCAGCCCTTATGAGGGCATGAACAGCAGTTTTTCTAGGGGGCCATGACGCTTATTGCTTGGCCCGCAAGGAAGACCTAGTAGTTGGTAAATGAGGCGGGGGGGAAAAAAACAACAGGGGAACTATATATACTACCTTCACTGTGCAGAAGGGTGGTGATCCACTCAATGTTTACTGTAGGAGCAGAAGTCAAACATTGAGAATGTGGACTGGAGAGGGATTTGTGAAGCATTTTTTAACAGTGCCAGCTGATAATGTGTCTTGGTATAGGTGTGCACAACTCTCTGAGATACAAGATTGCAATCTGAGGTGTGATAATTCTCTTCATGAGACTGTAAGCACATATGCGGCTCCATGCAATACTACAGACAGCGTATAGATGGTGGGGTGTTCAACAGAAATCAGGCTGGGTGCAGGGGGTTCATGTGGAAAAAGAAAGCCTTATTTGTGGATTATCAAGACAGCATGAGCTTTGGAACTGAAGCAGACTGGCACTTTGTTGTGACCCTGAGCAAGTCACTAAACTTCCTTGTGCTCCCAGGCCACACCTGTAAATAATCTTTCAGCTTTCCTTAGTGCATCTCTCCTGGTTCACAAAAAACAAAATTCAGTGCATCACATAACCACTAGATCATCAATTATTTGAAGTATTGTACTGTACTGCAGTTTTCCAAAGAAAAAGTCAGCTGGATTGCCAAACATTTTCCACAAGTTAAAGTAAGTAAAATGAACAAAATCATCGCCTAACACGTTTACTGAGCAAAATAATCCATGAGGTAATACATAGTGTTGATCATTCTGGTACAACAATTCAAAACAAAGAGGGAAAGAAGAGCTAGTTAACACTATATAGGAATATATGTGGGTCTCTGTCTCTGACTCCGATGATGTCATCATGACTCATCACTTAACACACTTGGCAGACATCTTAGGGAGAAACCAAGGCTGTTTTTTGAAAGTGAATGACTGATGTTTACATTTTTCAAAAGCTATGAAACTGCATTGACGTTATTTACATAAATGCAGTTTTAGTATAAATGTAAACAGCAGCCTTTACTTTACCTCACTGTGATGCCAGATTTTGGAGTTTGCAGTTTTAAAAAATGGCTTGTTTAGGTACCCTTTAATAGTTTCGGTTGGAGATCATCAGTTCCACCTCCTTCCCCCACTAGTAATTCACTGAGAAGTTCCAATACTTCTTTTTCCCTATCCCCTGGAAGGTAAAGGGAGAGGACAGACTCTATGGACCATATTCATTGTACTATTTCATTGATGACCGATTTTGTCCAGATTACTTTCAACTTCCTGACCCAGCAGATGTCACCGTTTTACTGGGCAATAGATGCAGCTCACACAACACCGCTCTGCTGCTTTCCAGTGGGCATGGACTTTTGAAGTGCTTAGCCCCCCCTTGTACTACACTACCAGCCAATGGCTCGCCGCCGAGCCCCCACAACGGCCGTTAACTGGCAGCCACTCTGAGCAGCAACAGGGAACAGTTTCCGTGGTTCAGTTTCTAGCAACTGATGACAGACCTTTTGGGGGTTTTTAGCTTTTTGGTCCCCATCGCCTCCTCCCACTAACTGGTGACAGGGTCGCATGTATTTTGTTTTCGGATTTTCTCCCCGACCCCCCCCCGAGGCCCCAGCACACAGCCGTGCAAGCATGTGAGGCACACCTCACACCCCGTGGTGTCAGCTCAGCCCCTTCCACATCTCAGTACTTTGCTGCGCCCTCTCTGCCTACACTACCCACTGGACCTCCACCTGGTGGGAGCGGAACTACGGGGGCACCAACCCACCCACCCCCTCAGGAGAGGAGAGGTGCTCACAAGCATGCTCAGTTCTGCTTCACCTCCCCCATGCCAGCACCCGATAACCTGAGGTCATTCCCAAACCAGACCACCGGCCGCTGAGTGGGGCATCCAGCACCTCAATCCTCGACGCCACTGGGCCATGAAAGCTGTTTTTAAATGCCCTGTAGTTGCTGTTGCTGCAGTTCTTGGCAGCCAATGTCACTGTTTCACTGGGCAATAGATGCAGCTCACACAAGGCCGCTTAATGCTGCTCTTTTCTTGGTGTGATATGTTTCTCCTTTAAGGTGGAGAATGTGAGATCTCGTGTTATGGATATTAGCTTTAAACTCAAGACATAGAAACATAGAAGTTGATAGTAGATAAGGACCACAAGGCCCATCCAGTCTGCCCATGTATCAAACTGAGATTGTTCAAATCACATGATTCTTGGGCTTGTCCGGGATTTGAACCTGGGACCTCCCGCACTCTAAATGAGAATCATACCCCTAGATTAACAAGACAAGACCTAGACAATCGCACAAGTCACTATTCATGAAGGCTCTAAATACCAACCTGACATCCCCTCTTTATTTCCTGTACACTAGAGAATGCAAATTCAATTATTCCATTCTTTCTTTGTAGCTAATATTTTGAACTGTGTTAACCATCTTGGTGGCTCTACACTGGGCCCCCCTCCAGTAGTAAAATATAAATTTTGGCACTGGGTGATGTAAACTGTGCACAATACTCGAAGTGAGGCCTCACTAAAGAGGCATACAGCTGTATCCAAAGTCTCTTATCCCTGCTCTTAATGTGCCTTCCTACACATCCAAGCACTCCCCTTGCCCTCTTAGCTGTGGCCTGACAGGTTTTACTGAGCGTAAGGGCATCAGTGATTATTACCCCAGGATCTCTCTCTCTTTCACTGTATTCCTTAAAATGTGTCCACCTATAGTGTATTGTGCCCTTGTATCAGTTCTCCCATTATGCATAACTGCCCATTTATCTAAATTAAAAACTAACTTATTTTTAGTAGAGTGTTATTTCTACTCATTATCCCTTTCTTATACAAATAAATAAAAAAATAAGCACTATTCAGATTTTTTTTTATTTCTGGTGTTTCTTTTATGACCAAGAAAAATCTCCCTCATAGCATAACCAGCTTGACAGAACAATCTCTGCTGCTAACCATTCCCCAGACAAAACTGAGCTTCTGGCTCTATGTGAGGCCTGTGTGTGTCTGTGTGAGTATACGCCAGCGGCAGCAGAATTCTGAGTTCATGCATTCCATGCTAACATACCATGCTTGAGGGCATTCTATGGGGAATACTGCAGATTATACCAGGGACATTAACCAAGAGCCAATCAGAAGGCAGACTGGCACCTTGGCCCTGTTGTAAATCCTATGATAATCACTGGCAAAGGTGCCAGTCTGCCACATCCTCATGCCACCCTGAAAAGGGATCACTCCGATACCCCCACCGACACCGCAAAGTCGCCATTTTTCCTCTCGCTAAGAAATCACACTAGGGCTCGTATATTAAAAAAAAAAAAAACATAAGCTGAATCAAGTCACCTAATCGACAAGACTGAACTCGATTAACTTTTCACAATAACACTACATGAGAGCTAACTTGAAGCGCTCAGTAGTATTTTTTAAATCATTGACCAGTAAACAGTTTGGCACCGCCGCACCCACCTCGCTTGTTAGCATTTTCGGCTCCACTCTGTCCGGTTCTCAATCTTTGCTACTGCCCCACTCACTCTTTCTCTGTGTCAGTACTCTACACGTCACTTTTTTTTTTAAACAACTATTAAAAACAAATTCCCCGAACACCACCGTTGCCTGCAAAATCATACCGGAGTAGAAACAAAAGCGATCCCAGGCGCCCTGCTCTCTCCACTCACAGTGCCGAGCCGACACCGCCTCTCCTTCTCTCAACCACTCATAACTCTAAACACATTTCCAAACCTGGCAGCAAAAGCGAAATTATAAAAATTAAATAAATAAGCGGCACTCTAACTTCTCTGTCAACATCACTTACTCTACGTATTCTACCCAGCAACAAGGCACTACTTAATATACGTGGAAGAATATATATACAGAAATATATATAAAAATAGAAATAATATTTTTTTTGACAATTTTTTCTATATTTTAATAATTGACACCTGGTATAATCGCAATAAGCTACCTAGGGGTGTGGGTTATCGAGATTTACACGGCTGGCGGTTTACCACTCCAGCCGTGGTAAATCCCCTGATAACCCACACCCCCTTGTGGCTTATTGCTTAAATATTCTTATGTTCCATGGTAAACAAACAAACCTTCTACTGCATATGCAGAAAGAAAAATGACTGACAGGTAGAAACCATCTGTGGAGGGACTATTTACAGTACCTAAGCAACATTTTAGTGTGTGTGTTTATCTTTTAGAGATTTTTTTTTATTTGCCCAACTCATGTTTTAAGCAGGGTGTGTGGTGTTGGTGGATACTCACACTTCCAGGGGTGTATGGTTATCCTCCAGTACCCCACACCCTGTCACATAGAAACATAGAATTTGACGGCAGATAAGGGCCGCTTGGCCCAACTAGTCTGCCCACTTCCCTACCTAGTGGATAAGCTGCAAATCCTAGTTAATCAACAGCCTACTTCCTCCTACCCCTCACAAGAACTGCCTTATGTCTGTCTCATGCATTCTTGAATTATCCCATCGTTTTTGACTCCACCACCTCCTCAGGAAGGCTGTTCCATGTATCCACTACCCTCCCTGTGAAAAAATACTTCCTCATATTACCTCTGAGCCATTCCCACTCTATCTTCAAATTGCGCCCCCTTGTTCTTGCACATCTCTTTTTTCCTGAAAGATGCTACTCTTTTGGACTTTGTTGATTCCCTTGAGATACTTGAAAATTTTTATCATATCCCCCCTCTCCCTCCACTCCTCGAAGGTATTCATATTAAGCTCCTTTAATCTCTCTTCATATGTCTTCTGGTGCAGACCATGCACCATTTGAGTTGCCCTCCTCTGGACAGCCTCCATCCTGTCTATGTCCTTGCAGAGATGGCGTCTTCAAAACTGCACTCAATACTCCAGATGTGGTCTCACCAACTGTTGTTACAGAGGGATAACAACTTCTTGTTTTCTACCGCTGATGCCTCTCCCTATGCATCCCAGTATCCCGCCAGCCCTCCTTACTACCTTCTCACATTGCTTGCCCACCTTTAGGTCATCTGATATGACTACCCCCAGGTCCCTTTCCATTTTCGCTGTTGTTAGTATCTCACACTCCGCTGTGTACTCTTCCCCTGGGTTTTTGTTTCCCAAGTGCATTACTTTGCACTTCTTGGCATTGAATTTAAGCTGCCATACATTTGACCATTCCTCCAACCTTGCAAAGTCCCTTCTCATCCTTTCCACCCCACCTTGCATATCAACCCTGTTGCAGATCTTTGTGTCGATGCAAAGAAACATACTTTTCCTTCTAGTCCATCTGCAATGTCACTTATAAAGACATTAAAATAGGACCAGTCCCAGTACTGAACCCTGCAGTACCCCACCAGTAACCCCCTTTTCTTCAGAGTGGACTCTGTTTGCTATTACCCTCTGCGTCCTGTTGTCCAGACCATTTTTTACCCAGACTACCATCTTGGGACCCACTCCAAGGCTGGCTAACTTGTGTATTAATCTTTTGTGTGGGACTGTGTCAAATACCTTGCCAAAGTCTAGGTAGGCCATGTCCACAGCCCCTCCCTGGTCTACTACTTTGGTCACCTAGTCAAAGAAATCTATTAGATTCATCTGACACGACCATCCTGCTGTGAATCCATGCTGCCTTGGGTCCTGTGCCCCACTGGCCTCTAGGAACTCAATAATTATTTTCTTCAGAAGTGATTCCATTATTTTCCCTACCACTGAGGTCAAACTAACAGTTCTGTAGTTTCCTGCCTCTGTCTTGCTCCCACTTTTGTGAAGGGGAATCACATCCGCTGCCCTCCTCCAGTCCTTAGGTACCACAGCACCCTCCCATTATTTGTTAAAAAAGGTAGTTAGTGGCATCACTAGTTCTACCCTTAGTTCTTTTAGAATTCTTGGGTGAATCCTGTCAGGCCCCATTGCTTTGTCCACCTTCAGTTTTAAGAGTTCTTTCAGAACCCTTTCTTCTGTGAATGGATTGGTATTGACCTTCCTATTCAGAGTGCGTCTATTCTTGGATTTAGATACCTCCCCATCTGCTTCTTTTGTGAATACTGAGCAGAAGTATTCATTCAGTATCCCTGCTTTTTCACTGTCACTCTCTGCCGACCCTCCCTTCCCTTTATTAAGCCTCATTGTCCCTCCCGCTCCCTAATGTACCTATAAAATGTTTCAACCCCCTTCTTAACCGAGTTGGCTATCTTTTCATCGGTTTGGGCCTTTGCTATTCAGACTGCCTTCCCCGCTTCCTTCTGCTTTAACTGGTACAGTTCTCGGTCCTGCTCCTTCTGTGTTTCCTTATACTTCCTGAATGCTACCTTTTTTTGTTAACCTTCCCCACTACCTCTTTTGAGAACCATAGTGTTTTTTTCCTTCATTTTGTTTTGTTGATTTGCTTTACACAAAGGTTTGTTGCCTCTGTGATGGCTGTTTCAATTTTTCCCCATTGTTCCTCCACCCCTCCTTCTTGCCTGTTTGCTAGTGCTTTTCTGAGGCACTCTCCCATTTTGACAAAGTTGCTCAGTGACCTTTTGACCTCCTATAAAGAAGATGGAGGAGAAATGTGGCATTAGGTCACCAACATGCTATGATTTAAACCTGATGTAAGCCTTTTTGCATTAAGAAAGGCAAGACATAGGTATTATACAAGAGATTTAGGTCATAGTGACCTTTTGACCTCCATGTGTTGTAAATTAAGAAGGCACATAAATATGTTTATACAGATTTCTACCAGTCTCATAAATTACTTTAAAATTGTACCATCTAGGGACTTCCGGTGACGTCATCGAAAGCATGGCAGCCTAAACTAAGAGCTCCTCTCGCCTCCCAGCAAGAAACGACTCCACACAGACCCAAACAGCGTTTTTTTTGGTGAAGTATGCACAAAATACACAGTGGAGGCAAAGCAGGGAAGAGATCACAAGCTAAAAATGAGAAGTCGCAACGCAATCTGCCGCACATGAGTCCTGCGAGTTCGACGATTAAGCGGAGGGCTTCACCACGCAGTACAGCGGAGCAGACACTGAATCAGAGCTAGAAGCTCTCTCGCTCCAGATTTGAAATATTACAGAGAAATTAAACAAACAAGATCGGACACTAAGCGAGGGTTGGAGCAAATACATAACGACCTACTCAAACTGGAGAATCGCATAGCAACCATCGAGGAGAGAGTATCCACAGCAGAGGATGATTTGGTGGGCCTATCGAGTGCAATCGAGAAAATTAATCAACAACAGGAATTTTTCAGATCCAAATGTTTAGACCTCGAAGCCAGATCGCGAAGAGACAATTTAAGAATATATGGCTTACCAGAAAAAACTGAATCCGGAAACATGTGTGAGCTTATAGAAGAAATGCTGAGAAATGTATTAGATCTCCACAAGCCTTAAATTTCAGAATCGAGAGAGCACACAGGGCCCTAGTGCCTAAGCCCACCTCGAGAATGCGAGGCCTAGATCTATTATTGCAAAATTCTCCAGTTACAGGGACAAGGAGCATATTTTGAGAATGGCATGGAGACAACATACAGTGGAATATAAAGGGCAAGGTTATTTTTGATCAGGATTACCACCCTCCATACAACAACAGAGACTGGCTTACGCACCAATATTACGGAAATGAGACAGTTGGGAGTTGGTTTCAGACCCCTACCCTCCGCCTCAGGGAGTTCTGGGAGTCGGTACTGAACTGTATCAAACATTGGAGGAAGCATATCAAGCAATGAAAATAAGGGCATGAAGTGCAACTGATGAGAAACCAAAAGGACACTCAGGCCTCATACCAGGCTCAGTGGAAATTATCTACAAAGAAGGACAATAGACCGCTGGGAGAGATGTCATCGCCAGCACACTATGAATGAGATTAAAGGCTGCTTCATAATTTAACACACACGAGGAGCACAGAGAAACAACCGGAGGAGAGAGAAGAGAATGGAGGACAGCAGGAGGTGGGGTGAAGAACAGGAAATCATGAACCTCCCCACCTGAGGGGGTACTGTATAACGAACATTAGCCTTTTCTTAGATGGGACTATCAGCCAGATCCACGGATGAAGGAATATTAAGGTCTTGGGACACTTTGGACAATCTATTACGATATAAACTTTTGGGACACTTGGAAATCAGGACTAGTAGCCCACTAAGTCGTAGGCCTTTTTTATTTTATTCTACTGGGACTCTATATGGACATAATTCTTCTGTTATGTGATCCTTTTTTTTTTTTTCTTTCTTTTCTTCTTTCTCTCTTTTAAAGAAGGGGGAAAGGAGGAGGCAAGGAGGTAAAATGAAGGGAGGGTGGGGCTGGTGTTTTTTTTTCTCTCACAGTTTGTCAGGCGAGTAAGCTCAGTTCTGAAGCAAACATGGGGAGAAGGATATGGAAACAAAGGATTTGCTTGACTCAAAGTAATGCATCTGTTTTATGAAGCTGGTGGGTGAAGGGGCACCTCTTTCGAGGATTCATGATTAGACCTTCGCTCGGATGTTCTTTTTTCTGAGCTGGATGATATGGGCAGCCTCCTGAATGTGGGGCCGATGGCTAATATCATGACCAATCTTGAGGCGCAGGGGAACTTTTGATGAGGACAGGCAAAACAGCAGGCCAGGACCTGATTTTAAGGTCCAAGAGGAACGAGATAGGGTCTTGATCTCCTTCCTCTAACTCGGGTATGCTTCGAGTCAGTGGGGACACGAAATGGTCCCCCTACCTTGGAGGTCACTTTGTACACATAGTTTGGGGGGGTGGCTGAAGGGGCTGTTTCTAAGGCCCTGTACGGGGGCCAATGAAGGGGCATTGTTTAATAAGGTTGGAGATACACACACAATTTTGTCTGAGGGATGGGAGGTGCCATGTATACCTAGTTTTTTCTGTGTAAGATTAAGTGAGAGACAAATGTTTTTTTCAGTTGAGAAAGCGACGAGGGGGGTAAAATGTCATGATGCAACAGGGGGGCTTCAGTATAAGGCAAGTATATATATATACCAAAATGATTGATAAAACTATGTTAAGGGTACTTTCTCAGAATGTTAATGGTTTGAATAACCGATTAAGAGGTATAAGGTTCTGACAGACATAAATTGGCTGAGGCCCTCCTTTGTACTTCTCCAAGAAACGCATTTAAGTAGGGAGGAGCACCAGAAACTGCAGAAGCTGGGCTTTAGTTAGATAGCGGCTGCGGCATATAAGGGGAAAAAAAGGAGAGGGGTAGCCATCCTGGTACCCCAAAATATCCAGTTTCGGTCGACTTCCACCTATGCAGACCCGGAGGGACGTTTGGTGATACTGGTGGGGGAATTTGAGGGATAGATGTTACACTGGTGTCTCTCTATCTTCCACGGGGACAACGAGGAGGTCACCAGGGTCCTACTGCAGAAAATAGTGGATTTGCAGAAGAAGGCTAATCATAGGAGGGACCTAAATCAAATCTGGACACAAATAGACACCTCTAGGAAGGGCAATTTTAGGCAGAATCCACTAGTAAAGAGATAAAGGCCCATCTGAGAAAGGCCTTTTGGTGAAACACCTGGAGGAGAGAACCCAGGAGAAGAGAATACACACATTTTTCTTACCGCATGGGTCATACACACAAATAGACTATATTTTAATATCGGGAGAACACCAAAACTTAGTGACTAGCTGTAGGCACATCCCTCACACTCTCGGACCATTCTATGATTCTGATGGAAATGGAATGGAATAGGAAAAGAGGTCAGACCCTGTGGAAATTTAACAACTATATGTTGAATTTGAAGGAATTCACGGACATGGCTAAATCTAGATTGGAACAAATAGTTAGAGAGAATGAAACACCTGAAGTCTCAAAAGGTATTCTCTGGGACACAATAAAAACAGTTTTTAGAGGAGATTGTATCAAATATGCGGCGTGCTTTAAGAGACAGCAAACTCAGCAGATGGAGAAGCTGCAAACACAATTGCTAAATTGCAAAGACAGCACGCAAGCCGGTAATGAGACAGTCTACACAAACATAAAGAAATTAAACAAAAATTCAGAAGCTGATTGACATCAGAACTGAACAGAAGCTTCTAGCAGGTTAGCCAGAAATACTACAGTGAGGCCCAAGAGCCACATGCCTCTTGGCCCATAGGCTGAGACAACAGACCGCACAAAATACTGTTACCCAGATTGAGATCCTGTCTCAGGAAAATGATGAGAGGTCCGGAAAAGGTATTAAACTGTTTTAACAGGTTTTACCAGTCGTTATATACATCAGATAGAAGCCCAAGTGAGTTAGAGATCCAAGATTATTTAAGGAGGCTTAACCTGCCAAGCTTAACACAGGAAGTGAGAGAGGTATTGGAAAGGCCCATTGAGTTGGCAGAGATAGATAATGCAATCAAGAAACTTAAATCTAAAAATCACCAGGTCCAGATGGATACACCCAGAATTCTTTAAATTTTTCAGAGAAGAGATTAGCTCTCAGTTGTTGGAGACATGTGAGAGATACAGTCGGGGAACCTCTTCCAGACAGTTGAATTTTGCCATCATTTCAAGTATTCCAAAACCAGGAAGACATCACACAATGTAAATCGTTTAGGCCTATATGGGTGCTGAACATTGACTATAAAGTATATACAGCCATACTAGCTAGGCGTATGGAAAAAGTAATGCCTGAACTGGTAGCGTTGGATCAAACTGGATTCATACTAGGGAGACAGACACAAGATAATATAAAAAGAACCTTGCATATACTGCATCATGCTACTAGGTCAGGCTCCCCGTTCCTGCTGATGAGCTTAGATGCGGAGAAGGCGTTTGATCGGGTAGAATGGAGGTTCCTAAGTCTGACCCTTGCTAGATTTGGTTTCCCGGACTCAATGATTAAAGCTATTGAAAACATATATACAAAACCTAAGGCCTATGTTAAAATAAACGGGCAGGTATCCGCCCCTTCCAGCTGCATAGAGGCACGAGGCAGGGTTGTCCCCTCTCGCCCCTTCTGTTCGCCCTCTACTTGGAACCACTAGCCCAGAGAATACGCCAGGAGAGAGAGGTGAGGGGTTGGGAGACAAGGGATGAAACACATAAGCTTGCATTATATGCGGATGACCTGCTCATCTATTTGTCAGATCGGCGTTCAATGGGACCGCTGTGGAATTGCCTAACAGAATTTAGTGAATTAGCAGGGTATAACTAAATACTACTAAAACTGAAGTATTGAAGGTCCATTATACACCCTCAGTGAATTTGATGGAGTCATTCCCATTTAAATGGGACCGCACATACATTAGGTACTTAGGGGTCCTTCTTAGTTCTGAGGTAGGACATTTGTATGCATAATTTTAACCCAAACTTAGACAAGCTTAGGTCAGAGTTGGAGAGATGGGCTCCGACTCCCATCCCTAGTGCAAAGAGTGGAGGCAGTTAAAATGGTATTGCTTCCCAGATTCTTATATTTAACTCAAACACTACCCATTACTATCCCAGACTCCTTCTTTATGGCATTGCATGGGAGAATTTCTCAGCTTTTGTAGGGCCAGCAGAAGCCAAGGAGTTCGCCTCGGTACTCAGACTCGAGAAGGGGAGGCTTGCCCTTCCTAATTTGAAACTATACCACCAAGCAGCCCAACTTAGAACTGTCATGTATTGGTTGGATCAAACATATGAGGCTAGATGGAAGGATATAGAGCTGGGGAGGGGCCTGGAGGATCTCAACCTGGCTCTCACAAAAGGGGCTAGAGACCTAGGGAGGAGAGAAACCCGCATATGGAAGCCACCTAAATAGTTGGTATAACATCCTCTTAGACTCAAAGGCCAAAGGATGGAGGTACCTAATGCTGTCGATGCCCTATCTGACATCCTTCACCCCAGTCAAGTGGGACAAGGGTTTCAAAATATGGGAAGAGAAAAATTGCACTTAATATGGCACTTCTTGGAGGGGATGAGTTTTGGACTTTCAGACTTTAGTTGTCAGATATGATATATCATGGAAAGATAGATTCAGATACTTCCAGATAAGAGCATATATCAGATCGCTGCAGGCACAGTTGCCCCTGGGATTAGGTCCTCCCCCTCAGATTGCGAAAATATTAAAATCAGCTATAGAGGGCAAACCACCTAAGGAGCATATAATTTCAATTATATACACAGCTCTCATCAATTGGAAAGGAGATACTATTCAGAGTACCAAAGAGACCTGGGAGAGGGATTTGGGTATTAGGATAAAAGAAGAGCAATGGAAATGGGCACTACAAAGAACACAGTGGGGACTTGACGGTCAGTTGGAAGGAGTTTGCTTGGAAAATGTTAGTGAGATTTTTAAGACCCCTCGATTCAAGGAAATATCAAGGGAGGAAGCTTCCAGGTGTTGGAGGAAGTGCGGATATTCCCAGCAACGATGGGTCATATATTCTGGAATTGCCCAAAAGTCCAAAGTTTTCTAAAGGACCTACAGCAGACCTTACAGAGTATAATTGATCCGAATTTACAGCTCACCCCTTCCCTTTTTTTCTTTATGGATTATCCCAGGGGATGCAGGGATCCTAACACAGGTAAATTCTTAAAAATGGCATGCCTAGCAGCACAAAAAATAATCACAAAAAATTGGCTTTCTCAGAAGGAGATTAACATCCAAGGGTGGCATGACATAATGATTAAACTATATAGATTAGAGGCACTCACAGCCTTACTTAATAAGAAGCTCACCAAATTTGAGTTGATTTGGAGAAGATGGGTGCTTTATATTGTAAATGGACCCTGGAATTTTATTCCTTAAAATCTAAAATATTTAACATCTGAGGGATTTGATTGTACCCTTGGGGAAGCTGAGGTCCTTGGGCTATAGTTTAAACTATGACAGAGCACAGACAAAGGAATATGCAAATTAAAGATATGTCGTACTGAAAGGGAGAGAGAAAAGTATGTATTAGGAAGAAATATACCCTCACACAGATTGATGATGGATGTATAATTAATGCGACACGGTAACCTCTCAGAACCATTATGTACCTGGAAAATTTGTCATTCTTATACTTTTGTTTGTAAGTGTGGTCTCCATGGGATGGGGTATGGAAAAAAAGAAAATATACATAAATAAAGAAAGTTTAAAAAAAAAAAATTGTACCATCTAGACCACAGTAGAATTTGTGAATGGGTTTGCAAATTTTGGTAACTGGGTTAATAATTAGAGCAATTATATAATTTTTTGATGAAAATTAGTACTATATAAAATTTGTTTATTTATTAAATTTTGATTATTTATTTATTAAATTTTGATTACCGAGTAGGCCCACTGAGCCCCGAAGGTCCTTTTCTCAGGGACGACCCGGGATACAGTACAGATGACAGGTGTCAGGTGCAACTTGTTACAGAGAGAGTACAAATGGGTGCTCCCTTACAGTAGTACTCCCCTTTAACCAAAAGGAAAAAAGAGTTATAATCCAGCAAGATTACTATTGCTTCAGTTCTGTTACAGTGTTCCCATATTGTTACTGTCCCGACTTGTTCTGTTTGGTTGGTTAAAACTGTTAAAAGTTTGCAGGCTGATTGTTAAGACCCCAGTGCACCGTGTAGCTACACTGTACAGTTTCCGTTGGGACTGAGCTCTCTCTCGTGGGCTGCCAGCCGCCAATTCGCTCACCCCCCCTTTGGTCTGCTTGCCTTACCTCCCCCAGTCCTCCTCCTATATTAACCCCTGTTTTTCTTTCCTCTCTCCTCAGACTGAGACCCCCGAGGTGCGGAGATCGCGAGGGCTCATATCGCCTTCCCCCACAGCCCAAAAACACACAGGTAATTCAGCCCACCATAGAAAGGAATCCTCCGGTGGAAATTTGGTTGCTTTTTTGAATTGGCGTCACAGGACTCCTTGCAATCGGCCCTCAGCAGAAGATCCACAGCCCGCCTTACCTTGGGAAGGTCCTGCCCTGCTTCTTGCCGTCGGCGCAGCTGTTCTCGCCACGCCACCCCCACCACCACCCTTGGTCGGCTTTCCCCTATATAGGCTGATTACGGTCACATGGGCTGATTTTATCCTATCAACCTAGTTTTCCATTTGCAGGTTATATTAACCTGCCACTAGTGGCGGCCCCTACTTCCCTGCTACTATTAGGCTTCTCTGCCTGAGCCCAGCCTGTTTTCCTCCCATTGGCTAGGACACCCTGCTCTGTAGATACCCAGACTCTCCTCTAGCCATTTCACCTCACCTCCTCTACACCCTCTACCCAGCTCTGTAGTGTAGTCGTGCCTCCCTACCACTGTCTTTCCCTGAGTGTCCACTCCTCCACCCGGCTTTGTATTTTCCCCTGCTTTTGATTCCGCTATCTCACCTGGCTTTGTATTTTCCCCTGCTTTTGATTCCGCTATCTCACTCCACCAGCTTATCATGGCAGCTCCCCCCACCCCCCCGCAAGTGTGTCTGGTGCTGCCACCTGCCCTAGCCAGGCTGTCCCCCTACCCTCCCTCAAGTCCCCACCTGCATGGTTCTCCTCCAAGGGACTAAAAATCATCCGCCTCAACATTCGGAGTCTCCTACGTAACCTTGCGGAACTTACCACCTGGGTCACCCACTACAACCCTGATATCATGGGTATCTCAGAAACATGGCTTAAACCTCACATCCCTGACGCGGCCTACAAAGCCTCCCTAAGTAACACCGACCTTGCATACAGAAGGCTCAGAAATTCCTGTAAAAAAGCCATCCAGGCAGCAAAAAGTGAGGCATGCTGATCGGCCCTGCTCTCTTCTGCCAGCAACCAGAGGAGTTTCTGGCAGAACATCAGAAATGCTGTTGGGATTTCGGCCAAAGTGCAACTCACAGACCTGCTCATAGATGGGTTCAGCTGTAATAACCCACTCACAATCTCGCGCCTTTAATGCGCGTTCACTCAGCTACCCATCTCCCCCACCCACTGCTCATCGTCCCTCACCCCCCACCCGGCCCCAAGTCCCACCCCCTCCTTCATCATGTGTTGGCTACCGAGATCCAGGGGCATCTTGCCCGCCTCTCCCCCCATAGTGGGGCGGGGCACGACTGCCTAGAACCTAGACTACTCAGGCTTGGAGCCTCCCTTCTAGCCTGACCACTAGCTCACATCCTCAACTCCTTCTTAACCACTGGCATTATCCCTGACCTCTGGTCTCTGGAAAATTGCCAAGGTAACACCAGTTCTAAAGCAATGAAACCCTAGAGATCCGCTCAACTGTCATCCCATCGCCATCCTGTCAGCCGCCTCAAAGATCCTGAAGAAGGTCGTGGCCACTCAGTTCTCCGGGTACCTACAAGACCACAACCTCCTCTCCCCTGCCCAACATGGGTTCAGAAAAGGATACAGCATGACTACTGCCCTTGCTGTTGTCTCCTCGATGATTAGAACTGCCACTGACCAGGGCAACCTCACCGGTGCCATCTTTGTTGACCTTTCCAAAGCCTTAGACAGGGTTGACCATGCTCTTCTTAGCTCCACCCTTCTCTCACTTGGTCCCCCCCCCCGCTCACAACTGGTTCCTCAACTACCTCTCTGGTCAGAAGCAATATACCAACTTTAACCGTACCCCCTCCCACCTCACTGATGTCCTGTGTGGGGTTCCACAGGGGTCGGTCCTTGGCCCTACTCTCTTCTCCCTCTTTATCAATGAGCTGCCATCCATCACCTCCCATGGGCACACCACTCTATATGTGGACAACCTGGTTGTTCTGTCAAACGCCCGAGACATTACCACCATTAACTCACAACTTAACTCCGACTTCGAGCAGATCCAATCCTGGTTGGCTGAACACAGGCTTACCACCAACCTCAAAAAAAACCAAGCTGTGCTTTTTGGGTCCCAGTGCAAATTGAAATCTTGCCCTGCACTGCTCAGAATCCTCAGGGCTGATGGCTCCCCCTTGCAGATGGTGGCTGCTGTCAAATACCTGGGTGTTACGCTTGACCCTCAACTGGATCTCACCCTGCACATCCGAAATGTCTGTAAGGCTACGAATGGCAAACTGGGCCTCACCTATAGAGCAAAAATCTGCTTAACCCCGGCGGCTCATGTTGCCCTAGCCAAGGGGGTCCTTCTCCCATCTCTCTGCTATGGGCTAGTCGCCTTTGCCTCTATGCCCAAATCTAGCCTTTCAAAGTGGGATACAACTTACAATAATATCTGCCGCTTTGCGCTTGCGGCCCCCCCAACTCACCGCTGCGACCTCTACTCACGTTTAGAGTGGCTACCCCCGAGAAACACCGTACCTACAGTATGTTGTTGGGAACTTCATTGACAACATTGTCAGATCTGGTACTCCTGCTTCCCTTGCCCTCCCCCGTACCCCTGACACTTCCTCCTACCTCCTCCGATTGAGAGCAACACCTGACCGCCTGGTTCCTAGAACCCGTACCCAGGCGGGCGACTGGGCTTTTGCCATCTATGCCCCAAAAATCTGTAATTTGCTCCCTGCCTGTACTCGGTCCTCCTCCTCCTCCCATCTGGGCTTCAAATCCTCCCTATGGAGTTACCTGAGGGGTCCCTCCACTTGTTCATGCATCTCGCAATACTCGCACTCTGACGTGATGTGACAGGCCCTGCCTTCTTAAGGGCTACTAGTACCTGGCCCTGTAACTGTCCCATGTCTCACCTGAGCCTGCTCAATCCCTGGGTGGTCATGGTCCCCCCCGGCACTTGTATTCTGTTTATGATTTTCTGTTGGCATAAGGGTATTCTCACCTCTATGCACCGAACTACACTGTGGTATATTTTATATTGTGTCCCTTGGTTTACTTACTCCTCGGGGTACTGTATCTCTGTTATTTTGCACTGTACATTTTCCTGTACTATACTGTCTCAACATGTTAGCTTCCTACGATAGCCCTGTCAAGCTGTCATGTATCTTGTTGTAAACCTTAGCTTTTGGCTTACTGTTTGTTTCATTCAACTTTCCTTACCCTGTTTATGCTCGTCCCTCATCTCGATGTAAACCTCGCTCATGATTGTATGTAAAACTCTCTGTAACTCAGTTTTGTAACCCTCCCGGGTCTCACCTGAAAATAGGCAGTTGGATGTCTAGTGTGACTCACCCGGTTAACAAAAGCAAATAAATAAATAAATAAATACGTAAAAGCAGTTAAACAGTCAAATAGTGAGTCAGTAAGTAAATATGGCTTCTTATGTTTATTATGAAAGTAGAATATATGGTGTAGATATCCATTAAATTATTAATGTCACCGGTTATGCTGCTCTTGTAAACCCATCTTTTTATAAAATCATGTATTTCAGTAACATAAAAATGAAATATTTATATAATTTATATAATTACGTGTTCCTTGGTTTCCCCTTTTCTCCAATAACCTCCCTGTGTTATAGGTTATAGTTGGTAGTGTGTGAAACTTTACTTCTGGCTCCTCTCATTTATATCTGGCTACAAGGTCTGTTTCAATGCAGGGAGTGCTCCAATGTTCCTCTTGTGCCCGTTTTGCAAAGGCGGATGGCACATTTATAAGGTAGAAAAAGAAATGGGCAGACTGGATGGGCCTTGCGGTCCTTATCTGCCATCAACTTCTATCTTTTCAGCACCTTTATGTTTAGTAGAGCGTGAAAATATGGTGGGAACACTGTGGCAATCTAATAGTGTCCGTTTTGCCAATAATTCCCTGGTTCCTTGCTGGAACCAGCAACAGACTGCATTAGCAGTCAGTCCGCGCATGCACGATAGTGTGACTGTGACATCATTATGTTATGACGTCTTCTCATGGGAATTTAGCAAAACGGGCACAAGAGGAACATTGGAGCACTCCCTGCATTGAAACAGACCTTGTAGCCATTTTGTATGCACAGAGGAAATTTCGTGCAAGCTAGTAGGCTGTTTTGGACTTAGTAAGTAACTCTCACCTGTCATTTCAAAGTAATAGCCTTCTGCACACTTCAATTGTGATTTTATGCTCAGTAAGGAACTTCACTAAAACAAACTTATTCACTGAATTTGTGACACAGTCTATCTGAAGCAAGGTAGATTACTCCAGTAAAAAAGGAGCACAGGTATTTTTACTGTATAAACATATATGATCGCCACATGGTTCTCTAATATAAATTGATATACGTTCTTTTCAGATAAAAAAAAAAAAGAAATGCTAACAGCAAGAAAATAATATATGATTACTATAAGAGCGGTAAAAACAGCCAGCATAGCTTCTCAGGTATGGGTAGCAGCTTTTCAAAACTATGGAATTACGTTGTCAGCATCATTTACAAGAAGTTTAAAATGCTTGTCTCATAATTTTTTTCAGAAAATTAAAAAAATAGCAAGATATTGAGAAAAATATACCCCGTGAACAAGCCCATGTTATGGGTGAAACCTAGGGGAAGAAATAAAACAGAATTTGAAAGTGATTGGAAGTCATTTTGTATTTTTCAAAGGGCTCCCCACCCCCATTTTCTCACACTCTCCCATTTTCCCAAAGTCAGCCCTCCTAAAGTCCAGTACTCTTGCCTTTGTATGGCTTGACCCGATGGCTGTGTTTATCATGAACCACACTGTTTGGTGGTCGCTTGTTCCCAGATGGCTACCCACTTCTAAATCTGAGATCCTTTCTCTGTCCCCGTTTGACAGTACCAGGTCTAAGATTGTTCCCTCCTGAGTGGGTTGCACCACTAGCTGTCTGAGGCATGCCGCCTGTAGGGCATCAAAAATAACCCTGCTCCTGGATGTGGCTACAGCAAAGGTGCTCCAGTTAACATTTGGCATATTCAGGTCCCCCATCAACAATGTCTCCCCTTTATCTGCCATTCTAAGGATACCTTCTATCATTTCCTTGTCCACTGCCTCCCCTTGAGATGGGAGTCTGTATACAACCTCCGAGCAGATTGTGGTGCCATTTCCTGTCTCCAGGGTGACCCACAGTGCCTCCTGTTTATCCATTAGTTCCATTGCTTTGATCCCTTCCCTTACATAGAGAGCTACTCCTCCGTCTCTTTTACCTTCCCTGTCCCTTCTGTAGCTTGTGTACCCTGGTATGTTGACATCCCAGTCATGGTTCTCTGTGTACCATGTTTCTGTGACTGCCACGATATGAAGGTATCCTTTTTCCATCAAGGCCACTAGTTCAGGGAGCTTGTTACATAGACTACTGGCATTGGTACTCATCACCCTCCATTTTTTGATGGCCTTACCCCTTTTAGCCCCCTCCCTGTCCTTACTGCCATTGCCTTTTTATTTGCATTTAAAGGTTTTATTGCTTACATACATGTGAGCCAGTACTGTGTATTTCTAAGTATACCTCACGAAAAAAAGCTGCATACCTCCCAATTAAATCTGTATACCTCCACCATTAGAGCTGTATACTGTGGGAAAACACACAGATACAAAAACAGTAAATACAGGAAGGGTCTAGTACGATTGCTCGACTCGTGTTTCCCCGACAGCTATCAGCGCATCACCTATTTCCCGAAATGTTGTTTCCCATCCAGGTAATCTCACCGATACACATTATCCCGACACAGCACCATATGTAGCGCCGAACAAAAGCTGCAACTTGATTGAGGGAGGTGGTCCATTGTCAGTGGCTGGAAATACCATGCTCACATCACACCCCGAACTGCCAAGCTGCATGAATGTGTGAGAGGTCCTCTTCAGCTGTATATGCCAGCTTGATGACTGCCAGAGGTGGTGAACTAGAACCCTTCCCCCTTTGGCCAGCTGCCCGGGTTTCTGATGCCTCAGGTGAAAGGAATAATGAGCGACAGTATAGCAACTTCCCCAGATCCGCGATGGGAGAAATAGTTTCATCCCTACCTGAGCCACTTGACGCAGCAACAACAATCCCCAACATGTCAGAGGTGCATCCCAAACTATCAAAACTTGCTTCTACCCTGTAAGCAGATTAGCAGGTGAACATTAAACGTCAAGACTTGAAAGGCACAGAATGCGTGACTTGTTGCCTCTGCCTGGGCAAGTCCAATGTGGTGATCCCGGTAAAGAAGAATGCTAAGCTTTGACAGAGTGACATGGTGGTGCTGCGGCCAGATGCTATGTGTGAATACTGCCAGGAAAACCCCACGAACAGTGTGAAGCAGGTGGCTGCAAACTAACACAGGTTGGGGGGGGTAGAGCTTACCTAAATACTGGATATCCATCCTGTCTAGTCCCAGCATCACTAGATTGGGGAGGGGAGGTTGTCTGACATAAGATGTAATAAGGCATAATGTGCAGCATGCGGACACCTAGAGGTAACAGTCTCCGTCAATCATTGATTATTGGAGCACGTAACTAGTGAGGATCTAGAAGCCAGGGAGGCACTGAAGTCCGACACTTAATTTATTTATTTTATTTATTTATTAGCTTTTGGTAACCGGGTAAGTGCGCTAGGCAACAATCCTGCCTATTTTCAGGCATGACCCGGGAGAGTACAACATGGAGATTACAGTGATGGCAACAGTACAATTCAGAAACAAGTAGATAGGTACTTGTCCGACATCAACAGTATGTTAGTTTATTTTGTAGCATGCATGTCACACTGTCAGGCAGTTACATTCGGGGTACATTGGTAGTAATCTTGGGCAGTTACATTGCGGGCAAATTTCGGGTGGTATGTTGCAGTATTCAGTCAGTTGATGCCGGGCAATTAAGGGTCGGGCGAACGTTTGTTGGGAAAACGTACAGATCCCCACAGAGGTATATATAAACAAACCAACAGAATTACCAACAAATGAAAACCTAATTAACAAATCTAATGAACATTACCAAACAAACTGCGTAATTCCTACGTCAAATAACACAGCCTACCAAGAGTCAAATACACACTTACTACACCTCAGAAAAACACCAAACAAAATCTTTCGTATAAAAAAAAAACATCTACTGCCACCTCACACAGCAGAATGATTCCCCTGTTTCTCTCACTAAACAGCCATGTCCCTTGATGGTGCAGCTCTCTGCTCAGACACCGGGCCCGACATGTTCTTGCCAGCATATCCCTTGATGCACCAGTTGTCTCCTCAGATACCAAGCCTTCCACACTGCTGCCATGTCCAACAGAGATGCTCAGAATGACAGAATTGGATTTATTCCTCAGATTCCTTCAATTTTTTTCAGAATTTGGTGTTTTGGTATTCAGAACCCAAAACTCTGAATTCTGAAAAATTCTTGTCGGATATGGAATTGGAATCAGAATCCGATTCTGCATCCTAAAACCTCCCCCAGCCGATGCACTGTTTTCTTTCCTCTTAGTCACCACTTGGCTTGGCTTGGCTATAGAGTTGTCTGGAGGCTCAGGCGGCATAGGGGCTGTCAGGTTGGGTGATCCATCCACTCTGTGACAAAATGCTGCTGCCTTATAATCTAACGTGCCCTACTTCGTCCATGCCAAGAGTCCAGTGAGCAATGTTCACTAGCAGTCAGTTACCTAGTGATTTGACCATGAGTCACTCGACCCCATGATGGTCAGCAGAAGGGCACCCCTTGTCCCACTTCTTAGGGTAGTAGCATAATACCCCAAAAGAAGGTGCCCCTGGTATGGTGATTGCACCAGTACGGGCAATATAACCAGTATCCCCAGTGTCCCCAGTAAGGTACCCCAGTCCAGGTGCCCCAAGCAGTTTAACTTGGTGGGGGGTAAACATTGTGGCAGGGGCCCCATAAAGTAAACTTCTGCCTGCAGTTTTAAAACATTTTTTCCTTTGTCAGCCTGCTCTAGCAAAGTTGCCATTTTTGAAAGTCCAGCACATACTGGACTGTTGCTTGACCCCGCATTGCAGGGGACTTGGAATCTTGAATGCTGGGGGTAGTTCAGTAGTGTGGCCAGTAGTGGCCATTAGCAGAAGCGGTTTGGCTGATGAGAGGGAAGAGTCCAGTTGAGAGTGCTTTCAGGCACTTCAAAGGAAAGAGTGAGCCATGGTCTCTGGGAGAGAGGGGATGCAGGGAAATAGTGCCAGGAGAAGAAGGTACCTGCTGTCTTCGTCTTGTGCCTCCATCAATCAGTCAGGTCCCCAGTGTTGCAGTGGTCCCCAATGGTGCATCGGTCCCTAGTGGTATCAGTGGTTCCAGCAGTTGGCGTGTGAGGTGTGGGCACTGTATGGCCCCTTTTGCTATTTTTTATTAAGTTTTTTAAAAAAAAGAGCTTATCCGGTCCCTCAGTGGCAGCATAATCAAGCGAGGACACATCAATCAGAAAAGAGAAAGTGTCAGGTGGAGCATGCAGCGTCAGTGCGGCCCCCTGGGAATAGCGCCTCCCTCCTGCCTGTAGCCAGCTACTACCTCTCCTCCTGCCTTGAACTTCTTCCCAGGTCAGGCTAGTGAGTTTACAGCAGCACCATCGAGCAGCTGCTGACTACCTCAACTAATTCATTAAAAAAAAGTTTGCTTAAATGCACTGGACGGTGTGAATCAGACAGCCACAGCCATAAAGGGGGGGTCAGGTCAAGGCCCCAGGATAAGGGATGCCCCAAGGGTGGACTTTATATAATTGTATTAAAATAGATGCCAGCCAAGAGCAAAAGGCAAGGGGGCTTATGTTTAGGCTCCCATAGGCAGAGTGAAAGGGAAGGCATGCCCTATTTAAGTTGAATTTATTAGTAAAGGGCTCCAGGAGGAGCAGAGGCAGAGTGAAGCCCCAGTTTATAGTTAAGGTAGCTAGGTGGGTTACATGCACCAGGTCTAGCAAGCCCAAACATTGATCCTGTTTTCTTTTTAAATAAAGAAGCAACAAGTCAGCTAGTAGTCAGGTGGCCACCAGTAGCCCAAGCCAAGGGCTAGTGCTTAAAATGGCAATAATTTGCTCATTTAAATGCACTGGTGTATCAGCTCCAGTCCGGAGCATGGAGAAGGGAGTAGACTAGTCAGTTAGCCAACCTGGCAGCATAGTTGCCTCAGCCCTAGCTAAGGACTAGTAACCTGAGATTTAGAAGGTGTAACTTCCCCAGAGACCCCTAGCAAAGGAGGGACAGTTAGTGTGTGACCCCTAGCATATAGGCTAGTTAGATGGCCCTCAGCCAACAGAGTGGAATTACTTTGAAAACCCAAGCAAATGCCTGTGTGAGGGAGGACGTAACCCAGGGTCCCCACATAGTGAAATATATCCAGCATTTAGTCAGGTTTCCCCTTATTTAATACTTGTCATATTGAAACTGTTATCTAAATGACTGTGATGAACATTAAATGAATGTATTAAAAGACAGTGCTGAACTGAATGCAAACAGTTGTAAAAGGCAAAAACTGTAATTGGTCTGAGACTGTATTTAAAGGGGCAGTGCCCCAAATCAATGCATGCTCTGAGACTGTGTAATTGTCCCGCATTCACCAGATTTGCCCCACTTGTCTTGAGTTTGCCCTGTTTACTCTGAAGACTGTTTGGATTGCCCCAAAATTGCCCTGCATGCTACAAAACTGTCCTGCATGTTATCAAACTGCCCCACATGTTATCAAACTGCCCTGCATGCTATAAAACTGCCCCACATTATCAAAATGCCATGCATGTTATTGAACTGCCCTGGATATTGCTGAAGTACCCTGCTTGTTGCTTACTATCCTTTCAGTGATTGCTAATACAAAGACTGCTGATACCAGAAGGCACCCAGTGAAAGTCAGCCAGTGCAAAGACTAAATTGGACTTCTGCCTAACTGCACGCTCACAGCTTCTCCTGCATGACCCAGAGACTGTTCCACCCATCACCATTCTGAACATTTGGGGCTGGTCATCAGAATAGGAATAGCGTAGTCAGCTAAGGAATTTCCTGTCACTTTCTTTCTTCAGACTCTTCAGACCAGTCCCTCCCTAACAGTGAGCTGGGGGTGCAGGAAACACACTAGTTCGCAGATAGGGATCTGACACCCAGTTGGTTGGCGTTTTTGTTTCAGGTCTTCAGTTCTCCAGTGGTTCTCTAGTGGAAGTGTTCCAGATCTTCAGTTCTTCTAATCTTTTCTCGGGGTCAGTGATGACGTCCCGGAGATATTCCAGATCCTTAGTTCTTCAATTCTTCAGTTCCTCAAATCTCTTTTCAGGGTCAGTGGTGAGAGCCCGGAGGCATTCCAGTTCTTCAAATCTCTTACCAAGGCCAGTGGCAATGGCCTGGAGGTGTTCCAGATCTTCAGTGCCAGGACCGGTTCTAGACCTAATGGCACCCCAAGCAGAAATGTTTATGGTGCCCCTTTACCTACCCAACAGCCCCCTCCCCACCCTTCTGCTCCACTATACTACATCCAAAAAATGGTAAACCATTTATGAAGACAAGTGTAATGACAGTAACTTTGTTTTTTATATGAATATTTTTTGCATGTCAGGATGATCTCTGCTTATATATTCTACTTAAATGCGCCCCTTCAGTGCTGGCACCCCTAGCGACCAGTTGGTTTGCATATGCCTAACACCATTCCAATTCTTTAAATCTTTTTCCAGGGTCAGTGGTAACAGACCAGAAGCTATTCAGTTTGCACACGTCCTTGGAAATGTAAGTGTCCTATTCTTTTCCAGAGTCCTTTGCAATGACTCAGCCGTTCTCTGTGGAATACAAGTGTGTTTTGTTTGCTTGTATCACTGGGCTTTGTCAACGCCCAATAGCCAAGTTCTCTGCTTCATCTACTCTACAGGCCATCCAATGGAACTCATGTGCACAGGGTTTACTGGTTCGTATTCCTCTGCAACACCCATCTATGGCACCCAACTACTGCAGCTTGAACTCTGCTGTGAAACTTGTATGAATGTTACAGTCAGAAGTTTTGCAACAGAACTTAGTACAATTTCCAGTAATAGTGATCTTAGTGTTTATAGTATTAGCAGTGTTCTCAAGTAGCTTAGCAGTATTAACAGTGTGTTTATAAGTAGACGTGTTTATCATCCCCTTTCTCTTGTTCTGAAGTCTGTGGATCAGTTACTTAATAAATTGGTCCATTTTGTGAATTGTGTCTCCTGCCTCACCATTTTGGTGAAATTTCCATCGTGTAACCAAACAGTCAAAAAACTGCCTTACCCACAAGTTGGTTTATCTCTTTACACCCAAGAGACAGATTCTTACCCTCTTTATTCTCGGCTCACTACAATTGACATACTCAGCAGGTTACATGTGTTGGACAGGTTGGTTCATCTCTCATTCCTGACTGAAGACTTGTCTCACTTTTTTTTTTTAGTTGTTTTAACCAGGAGTAGCACACTAAGCTGAAAGCTTTTTTACAGATGTGACCTGGGAGCACAGGGAAGTTAAGTGACTTGCTCAGGGTCACAGAGTATGCAAGAGGAAGCTGTGGTATTCAAACACAGGTCTGGTCTTCTTGATGTCACCAGATTTGCAGCTCAGAGCCTTAAACCACTGCGCTATACTGCCTACCTGGTGTCATGGGCAGGATACTTTAGTTAGAGTTCAAAGCAGAAATAACCCAATAGAAATGGAACCCAGAAGGCCAATAACTGCATACAGAGGAGGTGGAGAAGAGTCATGGCTGAATATGATTACCATGCCTTATTACTTTGGAGCACCCTGGTTGCCATGCTTCTTGGGAGGTCCTACAGATGCATCTACTCCAAACTTGGGAGAGTTCAGAAGCAAAATGCAATCCATGTCCTGACTTTGTGAAATTCCTGAGTGACAGCAGGTAGAAATCTTGATTGGACAACTCACTGGTGTGACCCACTGTGAAGTTAGTGTTTTGCCTGAATGTGAAAAGGCACAGGCAGCACAAATTTTTAACAGGCTCTGCAGAATGTCCAGCCAGGAGCAGAAATCAGGGGTGGCCTCTATAATAATTAGGCTCCCACAGGCAGAGTGAAAGGGATGCAGGCTCTATTTAAGTAGTAAATGGCTTCAGGAGCAGCCGAGGCTAGGGCCAGATTAAGGCACAGGCAACATAGGCACTAGCCCAGGACCCCCACCTGCCAGGGGGCCCCAGCCACCCCCAAAATATATTTACTACATACCCTTTTCTTTCTGCCTGAGCTATATTTTTGTAATGAACTTGGCTGTTGAGTAATCTGAGCAAGGCAAGAGCTGAGCTATGATGTGAATCTCACCTCCCTGATTAGGTGTTAAGTACAGCTGATAGCTTCAGGGGGCTCCAGCAAGACTGACCTTTAAAGTGTAGACAGGCCAGTTTTCTTTGCTTTGTCTCCCCCCTCCAATATCCCAAGTAGGGAAAAGTGGCTATAAAGATCCCTGCTCTTCAACTGGTGTTCCTGATAGAAGAGGTGACTGGTGCAAATCTTAAATGGGGACCCCCTACAGTAGTTTGTCCAATACTTGTCTTGTGCATTTGAGGGTGCAACTATCATTCATATCGGAAGGATTGGAGAGCTACCAGAGCCAGTCTATCAGAGATCCTGTTCCAGGTGCCTCTCATTAGCACATTGATGTTCCGTAACTTGCCTGGGCCCTGGGTCACATATTATGCAGGTAGAAGTTGTGGTTCACAAATCCAAGTGTTCTGAGTCTACATGTTTTCCAGGTTCTTGGCTTGGGGCTGTAGCCACTAGGTCATATTGCCTAATGTATTAATTAATTTTTACACTCCTTGAGTAGAAGTGGATTATCATTGTTAAATGCATTTCTTGCAATTCTCCTCTCAGGGAAAATTAGTAGGGGGGTTCCTGGTTGAGTTTGAGCTGGGGCGATGAGTGTCTCCAAAATTATCATCAAAGTTACAAATAAAAGAAAAAAGGGATGGAATTTTCTAAGTCCTTTAACAATACTATATTACAATTCACAAATAGTGTGGCTAAGCCTGATCTTTAACATCACCTACAAAACCAAATTTTAATGACACAGCATAGTGAAGAGGCTACAGTGCTATAGCTAGGCTTACAATGCCATCGGGGCAGCAGTGGCCTTTAGATCACATTTGTTTAATTTGCAAGTAATTGTACATGTTATGGAACTACACACATACAATATTACCCTCCATTATGTACAACTGCCTGCAAAGTAAGCAAATAGTATCTGAAGGCCACCACTAACCCTGACCATTATAAGTCTATCTACAGCACTGCAATCCCTTCCCTATGCGGGTTTGAGGGTGGAGCTGTATCAGGAAGTAAGAGTGTACTCACAGTAAGTTAAGTAGCATAGCAAAGGTGGCAATTATGTATGCTGAGAGTAGTTTTGCACATACAGTGACTCCTCAATTATCCATCAAATGCTTGTACAAAATGTTACCTATTCCAGTGCCCCTTATTATCCTGCACCCTTGATTAGCTACCCAATTTTGCTTCTGTGAAAATGGGCAGATAATCAATGGTGCACTGTAGATTATCAGACTGAAATAAAACAGCATGTGACACTTAGGGAAAAGAGAGAGGAGAGAATGGTGCACACTGTCGCTAATGCGATTTTGAGAGAGGGAACAGAAGGATAGAAAATTTGATTTGCATTCTGTTGCCTGTAGCTCTTACTGTACCCTAACATGGGATTCAGTTTGTGTGTAAATGGATTCCCAGGGTGCCTTATAGTCTGTAATAGGGTCCATCTGCGTCAAAGGGGCATGGTCATGGCAAGAGGGGGCCCCAGGTTTTTGGAGCCTAGGGCCAGAGGTTGCCTTAATCTGACCCTGTTCACTTCCCACATCTGAACCTGCAACTAATCCCTCTCCTCCATCTCCCTCACACCCATGCTTCATTCCCCACCTCTCCTTCATCTCCCTCGCACCCATGCTTCATTCCCCACCTCTCCTTCATCTCCCTCACACCCCCTTCCTCCCCACCTCTCCTTCTCCCTCACACCCATGCTTCTCCCCACCTCTCCTTCATCTCCCTCACACCCATGCTTCATTCCCACCTCTCCTTCATCTCCCTCACACCCATGCTTCCTCCCCACTCCTTCCTCTCCCTCGCACCCATGCTTCATTCCCACCTCTCCTTCATCTCCCACCACACCATGCTTCATTCCCCACCTCTCCTTCATCTCCCTCACACCCATGCTTCACTCCCCACCTCTCCTTCATCTCCCTCACACCCATGCTTCACTCCCCACCTCTCCTTCATCTCCCTCTAGCCTGCTTCACTCCCCACCTCTCCTTCATCTCCCTCACACCCATGCTTCACTCCCCACCTCTCCTTCATCTCCCTCACACCCATGCTTCACTCCCCACCTCTCCTTCATCTCCCTCGCACCCATGCTTCATTCCCCACCTCTCCTTCATCTCCCTCACACCCATGCTTCATTCCCCACCTCTCCTTCATCTCCCTCACACCCATGCTTCACTCCCCACCTCTCCTTCATCTCCCTCACACCCATGCTTCACTCCCCACCTCTCCTTCATCTCCCTCGCACCCATGCTTCATTCCCCACCTCTCCTTCATCTCCTCACACCCATGCTTCATTCCCCACCTCTCCTTCATCTCCTCACACCCATGCTTCACTCCCCACCTCTCCTTCATCTCCTCACACCCATGCTTCATCCCACCTCTCCTTCATCTCCCTCACCCATGCTTCACTCCCACTCTCCTTCATCTCCCTCACACCCATGCTTCCTCCCCACCTCTCCTTCATCTCCCTCACACCCTGCTCCTCCCCCCTCACTCCCATGCTTCCTCCCCACCTCTCCTTCATCTCCCTCACCCATGCTTCCTCCCCACCTCTCCTTCATCTCCCTCGCACCATGCTTCATTCCCCACCTCTCCTTCATCTCCCTCACACCCATGCTTCATTCCCCACCTCTCCTTCATCTCCTCACACCCATGCTTCCCCACCTCTCCTTCATCTCCTCGCACCCATGCTTCATTCCCACCTCTCCTTCATCTCCCTCACACCCATGCTTCACTCCCCACCTCTCCTTCATCTCCCTCACACCCATGCTTCATTCCCCACCTCTCCTTCATCTCCCTCACACCCATGCTTCATTCCCCACCTCTCCTTCATCTCCCTCACACCCATGCTTCATTCCCCACCTCTCCTTCAGATTCCTCCCTTCTCCCCATTTCTTCCGCAAGACCCTTCTACTCTCTCTCTCTCCCCCCAAATTTCCTTCCTTCCCCCCTCTCCCCTTCTACCTGAACACTCTTGGTGTATCCCTCCTTCCTGTGCAGTCCTCTGCATACAGAGTTGTCAGGGCACAGACTATTCCTTACATTGATCTTTTCTTGCAACATTCTTTTCTACTCTGGAGTTCTTATAAATTTATTGCCACTGTAAATAATTATGCAACTTACCCCCCCCCACCATGAACATAGACACAAGCAGATTTATCTGCTCTATGTGCCTTCTGGGACAAATATTTTAAATAAATAAGTCCTGTTGCCACATCAGCACTTTTTCATTCACCAGTCCTTTTACAGTCCCCTAGCAAAAGGTAAATAGCTAAGTATAAATCAGTTATTTGCATGCAAGAACACATTTGACTCCATAAAACACTCCATGCTTTAAAAAGTACATATCTATTTGGTCAAATCATAGATATAAATTTGCAGCCCTTTTAAGTTATTGAAATGTTATATTATGAAGGCTGCCTTAATTTTTAACAGTCAAGATGTGAAATGCAGTCAGGGTTTACCATTATCCATAACGTTGTTCCTGGTATTTATCAGGCAGCACAAATTTGCATCAAAGGAGACAGGGGTGGGGAGATACATTTTACAACATATTTTTGGACAAACACATCAAAACATAGATAGTTGCCTCTCACCACACACACACACACACACACTCTCTCTCAGTCACAGACCAATCTGACACCAAACAGGCAGCGTAGAGTTCACCAAAATTGCACGGCTTAGTATGACTGTTATGGATGGGGGGCGCACTGCAGTCAACATATGTAATATACCCTAGAGAATATGTGGGACAAACGGATACCTGAAAATGGATTACAGTCCTAGCAGAAGTGACAGTGACAGATAATGGGTCTTACATGCTAAAGGCTTGCAGAAACGACGACAGTTGAAATAGTAAATATTCACAGCTTTACATGCATATTAAATTTACTTGTCTGCCCATTCCTCAACAAGAACCAGAGTATGATACTGTAAGATTTAGAATATTGGTGGTAGGACAGTGACAGCGATAGGGCATTAGAATGCCAAATTTCAAGAGAGCTAGCTTTGGCAGCATGAAACAGATTATGAGGGAAGAGTACTGGGGTGCACAGTTAGAGAATCATAAGACACACAAAATGTGGAAAAATTTTAAGAAGTATTGTAAGTTCCCAAACGAGTGTATTCCAGCAGGTAGTAAGACAAAAGGATGACAAAAAGGCTGAGATGGATGATTGACGAAGTAAGTGTTGCAGAAAATAAAGAAAAGGACAGCATATAAGGTGATGAAAGATGGCAACAGGTCACTTCAGGATAGGAACAGATGGGGGGAAGGCATGACACTCAGCCCTAAGCAAATAGCTAAGGAACTGAACCAGTACTTTGCCAGTTTTTTGGAAATGAAGAATTAAGCATGGATAAGAGAGAGGGAATTTGTGCAGATAGGGATACTATGCCAGCAGGGCAGGGTATAGAGCTAAAACAGTTGAAGGTCATGTGTTGCCTTCAGGAGTGTAATTCAGGGAAATAAGCAGGACCAGATGGGATACACTCAAGGGACTAAAAGGACTAGCTCATTAATTAATACTGCCACTTTCTGTAATATTTAACTCTAATCAGAGGATTGGAAAAGGGCAAAGTTGATTCTCAGCCACAAGAGCAGCAGGAGGGACAAACCAGAAAACTAGAGGCTTGACATCAGTGGTATGCAAAATCCTAGAAAAATAATAAGTGAGTTATCACACAACTTTGCAAAGGAGAAGGTGCTCAGTGAGGACAGCCAGACAGCATGGGTTTAAGAAACACAGGACCTACCAAACTAATCTGTTATCCTTTTTAAGGCTGTTTGGGGGTAGCCAGCAACCTTACTGGGGTCACAACCAGTAAGGGGCTGACAGTATGGAAAATTTGCCCTTTCCTCATGGACTATATTTATGGGCCTCCACATAACCCTGCCTGCCCAAGGATCTCTCCATAGAGACTGAATGTAAGAAGGATGTATTGGTTTATTGGAATTGTTTCAGCAGGTAAAATATTTAGAGATAGAGCAGTAACCATGTTTACAGATGTGACATGGGGGATGGGAGGATAACAAGTGTATACATATAATATGCAGCAGTCAAGTAGGAATACAGAAACAGTAAATATAATAAATGGTATGCAGAATGATACACTATGATAAGCAGTACAAAAACTAGTAAGAGTGAGGAGTATGTAAAAATGTACAACAATTTTGGTACATTCACAGATTAATGGCCAGGTACACTTGTATTGTGTATGTAATGTCTATGGGTAGGCTGCAGCAACCAGACTTTCTTGTAGCTTGTGATGGGAGGGACACAACCTGCCACTCTCAGAGCCACTAAACATCTACAGCCTGATTTTCAAAGGGCCTGGCATGGCTCAAGGACTAAGTCCCTTTGCACAAACTTCAGACCTGGAGGAAAAATCCTCACTCAGGCTTACATGCTGCTTTTAGCAATTTTTTTGTGCATTACTGACATTTTCTGTTTTTTGAACAGGTGCACAAAAATGCTGCCTGCTAATACCAGGTGTATCAGTTTTGGGGGCAGCTGTGTAAAAAAGTTTGTGTGAACTGCTGTAATATGTGGAAAAGGTTGCAAGAAGGAACCTTGCTGAAAATTGCAAACATGCTGCTTAAACAGCAGTTGTGCAAGTGTTCCCTCCCTTCTGCAATGTTCTTGGTCACATGCACACCATTTTTCCACTTTTAGAAATCTAGATACATGGGACCAGACTTTCAAAGGGAACTTAGAGTGATGAAAGATGCATCTAACAGCCAGCTTGCAGCAAAGCCCTGGTGCGCCAGTGACCCTGTGCCAGATTTTGGTACAACACCAGTCCCAGAAGTAAAGTCCCCTACAGCTGCTGTAAGTTGCATCCAACATATGATGCAAGGGACAGGTTCAATGGAAGCTGCAGTCTTAGTGGCCATCACTGCACCCAGGAAAACCAGTATCCAAAGTAGGAAACAGTAGCCTCCTGTTGGCTCTGACGTGCTCTTCCTGTAGCTCACCCCTTCAGTAAATAATGAGCAAGATGTGTGCCCAATACCAATGATATGAGTCTGTGTCCATCTGTGTTATGACAGGTAAATGTAAATTATTTGCAGTGAGCTGGAACAGACAAGTCGTAAGATGGTCAGCGCCATGCCACTGATAGAGTCTTACCAGAGCTGACTGTAATGCAGGTACAACGTCAATGGTGTTCCAAACATGCATATGCTGTTGGTGACCATGACATGCTATGGGGAACCAGAGCTCTCAGAGGATATCAGCTGAACACTATTCCCTGTCCACTGTATAATATGAACCAAAGGGAATACCAGCAGCAGCATGGTACTGAGGGATTATGCTGTACCTTGTAATGAGGGACTGTAAACCCTTTGTGGCAGAACACGTCTGACAGTCTGGGATGAAGCACTGTTGGACATCTCTAGGTGTACGCATTTAGGCAGGTGATTACCAGGTATGTGCCGTAGCTGTATGTTATGCAGGGCACATAGACATGCACAGTGAAAACAGACCAACACATATACAGGACAATGTTGGTAGTATGTGACACCCATACATTGCACAGCACATCAATTATATATCCCTGTGCACAGGATACAATAAACTCACCACTCCCTTGAACACGCAGTGCAGCTGGTCATAATGCAACACAGTGCATAACAGGACAGGTGATGGACTACCTCCCTGCTACTCCCCCAGCTGGGTTCCACCACAATGTAGTCTCCCACATTTGGGTCACAACCCGAGCCGTAGTAGGCCGGTTGTTGTTTCAGTTGTCCTGGTTCACCACACATACAAGATCAACACGGTGCAGTGTGATTCATAATGTGTGGTGCGTTCCTTGTATCCTTTGCACAGAGTAATAGATGAACTGTGCTGACAACTGCAGGGAAATAGGTCTACTGAGAGGATTGTGGCTATGTTTTTCTTTTGCCTGCTGTGGGCCTCGACATTGGTGTACATGGATGCTAGACCAACTCTGGCTGGTTTAAGCACTGGTGGGACCAGCAGGCATCTGGAATACTGCAAAAGGAGATGGTGCAACTATTCCGTGGTGCAAGCTCCCTGTCCGCCATGGTGCAGCCTGAGGTTCACCACAAGCCTGGCACAGGCACCCCAGCTTTCAGTGCAAACAGTGTTATAAAATCGGGAATGATGCATGGTCTGTCAAGGTGTGTCTCTTGTGTCATTTCTGTTTGACACAAGCACCTTGCATCATTCCCTAACCTTTGAAAATTCAACCCGTGGTGTGTTCTCTGTGCTGCAAAAAGCCCACAGACCTTTTAGAAGATGTAAAGATGTGTCTGAAGTGCAGTGCAAAAGCATACTGATCTGAACAATATCCATCACAGTCTTTCCCATAGCTCACTGATTCTCTGTGCCAATGACATTGTTCTCTTTCTAAGCTCTAACAACATTGAGAACATTAATAGTCATCTCTCTTCTGATCTCCAGGCTGTCCAGAATTGGCTGTTTCATAATAAATTACTCCTGTATCTCACGTAAACCCAAACTTTATGGATTATCATAGAGTTCATATATCTCGTCAAATGTTAAATTTCAGACAATCAGAGTGCACCATGTCATTTGACAGGTGAGCGTGCCCTAAAATGGACCAATCAGAATCATCCCCGTATGGCACAAGAAGTCCCGCCCTCTGCACAAGATGTCCCACCTTAAATGCAGGGCGTCCTGCATCAAACACAGGAAGTGACGTATGAAACACAGGAAATGATATATTCTTGAACATGGAAATGACACATTATTCCCGTTCTACATCCCTACATCCTTCCTCATCCATCCCCAGTCCCCTCGAACCTCCACGACACCATCCAAGCTCAAACCCAAGTCTGTCCTCCGTCCCCTCAAACTGCAACCACCCTGTCCTAGCTTGAACCTGAATCCATCCTCTGTCCCTCAACCCCCCTGCCACAATATCTTGGCACAAACTCTCTCATCCTCCCACCTTATCCCGCCACCACCCTTGCACCCATCACCTACCTCAAACCTGAGTCTCTTCCCTCCTCTCTCTCCATGTCCCACCACCACCTACATTGCACCCCATCACCTACCTGGAACCCGTGTCTCTCCCCTCCTTTCACCTTGCCCCACCATCACCTACCTGGCCTTCCCTCAACCTCCCCCTATCAATCTGTGGTATGACTGCAGGGTGCTTTTTTACTTGGGGAGATTTTTTGTGTGAAATGTGCTTTGAAGTTCAGATGACTATAAAAACGTTTATCTCTTCAGTGTAAGGGAGTTCTTTTAACACAATGCATTTTAAGTATTTATAAAAAATTGTGATTTCTTATTTAATGTGAAGAAGAAAATGAGTTCTAACTTTAAAAGCAGAGACTGTGTGTGTGTGTGTGTGTGTGTGTGTGTGTGTTGAAGCTGATGTTTCAAGGGTTTGTAGTCTAAGTAGACTGCTTCAAATGTTAAAGTCTGATTTAAAAACATACATACATACACTGCATTCCATTTTTCAAGAGGGTTTTATCCTCTCTGCATTTCATGTGAGAACATTTTATACTTGATATACAACAAATTTCTGTTAAAAGACTGCATTTTAAGCATTTATGAAAAAAAAGGGTTTCCTTTTTTAATGTGAAAAAGAAAATGAGTTCTAACTTTAAAAGCAGAGACTGTGTGCGTGCGTTGAAGCTGATGTTTCATGGGTTTGTAGTCTAAGTAGACTGCTTCAAACGCTAAAGTCTCTTTAAAAACTGTCATACTCTCTACATACATTTTCTTTTAAATGAATACATCAGAAATCTGGTATTTTGATGTCAGAAACTAAACATATTTTTTTATTTCCTTTGAAAAAGATAATTTACAAACATCACTGCTTATCATAAGCTTATATTTCTATTAAATATATACTAATGTACTGGTGAAAGTATTTAAGAGTGTTTTAACCTCTAGAAAGCAACAAAAAGTGCTCTGCATTACCTATGTAAAACTGAAAAACCCTGCTTCATGGAGACTTTTATACTCTGAGAAACTTAAGAAAATTTCTATTAAAAGTTCATATTAAACATGCCCTGCCCAACATTACAGCATAAAAATCACATACTAGTCATTCTATGCAACACAAGAGATGACATATCTATATTCATCAATGGAGGTCTGTCTTCTAGAAACCTTTTGCCAGTCTTGTGATGCTCACATAGATGATAGTTTATATTAATTAACCTCCTACTATACATGCTGATTTGTGGTGCTAGTCATAAGAGATGACATAACTATATTTATCAATGGAGGACTGTCTTCCAGAAACCTCATGCCCATCCATGTGATGGTCACATAGCGTGAGTTCATCTGACAGGGGTCTTATATAAACCCCTGATTGGAGATGTGCCAGAATAGCTTTCAGAGCCTCATCAAATCTACTTTATAGGATCTGAGCTGATTATCCAAGAGATTCAAGAAGATGGCCCAGAACACAGCACCTCAAACTAACATTTTGGTCATGGAACAGATGGTTACACCACCAAATGAACAGCCAGGAGATGAAAAGCCAGAAGAGAAGTTGCCTTTCAGGCCCAAACCCATGTATGTGCGCTACATAAAGTGTGAAAAAGAATGTCTAATTCAAATTTTGGCCAGTGGAAAGATTTGTGACATAAAAAGAAATCTCGCTACACAGTTTGGTGAAGCAGAAAAAGCAAAAAATGATCCTGATACGCCTATCGAAGAGGCACAACTGCAAGACCTTGAAGAAGAGCTAGCATGCGAGTCTGTTGCAGAGAAAGATGTGAAAATGAAGCCCAGAACAGAGAGTGACATGGAGGGAGAGTCAGATAAGAATGCCAAGACACAGGCAGAAGCAGCAGCCAGCCAAGAGGCAGATGGTGACACTGCCACGACCAGCAAGTCGCAGGCTAAGAAAAGAAAAGATAAGAAAAAGCAACAGGCTAAAGAAGAAGAAAAAGATGGCAAAACATCTTGCACTTCGGAGGTAAATTTATGTTTTGTTTTTAAACACTAAAAAAATGAGTGAGTGGAGACATGCGTGCAGAGTGTAACTGAACAGATGGGTTAGCAGATGAACTGGAACTTACTGAGTAAAAGTATCAATGTTGTTTTCTCTTTGCTTTATCAGAGTGATGGATATGGAATGGAGCAACAGTCTTATTCGGACAGCATGGATACTCGAGTCTCCACAAATCTACTGCTTGACTGTGTTTACTGTGTGAAAGATACAGATGTGGTTATTAATGAGATGTGTGAGGGTCAATATGTTAGAAAGTTAGAGAGCAATAGAATGCTTGAAAAAACTGAAAACACTGCAATGACTACACAGCCACAACCATCTTCATCTACTGAGATTAGACAGGTTTCTTCAGGTGAAAAACCAGGCCTAAGTATTAAGCCCCCCAAAACTGACCATGATGTGTATTGTAAGTATGTTATGTACCATACCATTCATGGTGTAATTGCTGCAGTGATAGAGAGAGAGAGTGATATGTTGTGAAATGGTTGATGCCTGTCCTGGGTGTGAGATAGATGACCCTAGTCAGATAAACCATACATGTATCTTTGATGACTTGATGGTTAGAGAGGCATACAAAAATGTTTCTGAAGCCATACATATAGGGCATCTCATTCTGTGATCTTAGCAATAGCTATGAAACAACAGGGCTTAAGCATGAGCAACAAAACTATAGAATCTGTAAGTCATGTTTTAAATGATGTGAAAAGAGCTGATGACCCCATGAGCTTACTTATACATATGTTACAACAGACAGTGAGATTAGAAAAGAGGTCAGATGTCTAGTCAGTAAATGCTCCTTTAAAAAATTTCTAACAAGAACTTCGGGGACTTTGTTAAATTTCTAAAAATAAATTAAGGGACTCTGTTTTTGTTGAGAACATTAATTGAACTGCTGATTTGCTACAGGTTATGTGTAAATGTTGCAGAACCCAAAGCTTCATATTTTATTTTACAGAGAACCATGCAGGATGCAAGCAAAGAGAGTGTCCAAAGGCTTATGTATCTGATCATAAGCCATTACTGTGATCCTTCCGTGTTCAGACTGCCTGACTTTGAAGCATCCCTTTCTGACTTATCTTCTGCCATGGAACTGATGTTGCGTGCCCCCTTAGACATGTGGGAGGATATAGATAACTATATGAAAGAATCTGAGTTGACACTTTTAGAAAACATTACAGTAATTGTGCCTAGATTTGTAGAAGATCCCAAATGTCTTTGTAACCTGTATATATTGGAAGTTGCAGCAATGTGTGTGTCTGCTTTAAAGCAGAGAAAAGAATGTGCTATTTCTCATACTGTGAAAGTGGCTTCTTCAATTGTTATGATGCTCCATGAAATGAAAGAGCACTAAGCATCATGTGTATTCATCACGTTTCTGCAGAATGTATCACTTACATTGTATTTAATAAATGTGATGTAGCAGTCATTTTTTTCTGAATAAAAAAGTGACACGCTAATCTGTATAACATGTATTATGTGCTTTCAGATGGAATGTAATGGCATGCTCCTGATATTCCAGTCACTCTTGATGGCTACAATATGCCGTGTGATAAAGGCCATTTTAAAGACCCCTGTATACTTTGGAAAGTGCCATGCAATGTACACTGTGAAAGTGCTGCACCTTCACTGGCAGAAAGAACAACGACTGAGATTAAAAGTATGCCCCCAATTTTGTGGCATATGTATACTGATGCAGTGAACAAAAAAAAACACACAGACATATGTAAGATGAATAGCATTTTTGATTCTGCAACAGTACCCCTCAAAAATCACCCTGATTATTTTGAGTGGTGCGTGGCACGTGTGTCTATGTTTTGTGCCTACCTTGTCACCAGAGGGAAGTGGATGAAATCCTTGCTTGTGTGAAACATACAACCCAAAAGTTACTGTCTCTGGGTATGGTAGAATACGGAAGAATCTGGTAGTGTAGAAACAGGATATTATGTAATCATTGCATGCATACTATGTGTTATGGGTATATGTGTGTGTGTATATATGTATATATATACTCTTTAAAACACTGTTATGGCTTTTGTACGTAATTAATATATATATCAGTTTTTGTTTTGTATGTATGAATAAAATATAATCACATATTGCAATTTATGGTTGTCATCAAATTTTTAAGAAAAAAGAGCACACATATACATATAAATATACATATACATATACATCATTTTACGGGTGACAAGAGGTTGGCTAGTTAACGGATGTACTTTGGTACTGATGAAAGAAGATGACTGATCAACTGCTTCAGAATATATATTTGAATGCAAGAAAAGTGGGCGGTTTAAGTGATGTGACTCAGTTATATAAAGCTGCAAAAGAAATTGATAAAGGTGTGGCCTGGAAAGGTGTTGCAGAATGGCTTGCCAAGCAGGACCCCTAAACGTTACAAAGACCAGCAAGAATTCAATTTAAGAGAAATCCTGTAATTGTTTCTGACATAGATAGACAATGGCAAGCTGATTTAGTGGATATGAGTCAATATGCAAAGTACAATAATGGGTTTAAATACATACTGACGTGCATCGATGTGCTGTCCAAGCATGCCTGATGCATTCCATTTATAGGAGGGATATTTTGTAGTCTGTTCAGCTTTAAAAGATAAATCAGGCAAGGCAGTGATGCATGCCTGTAAAACAATTTTTAAAAAAGGACGCATACCTGAGAAGTTGCAGACTGATCAGGGTAAAGAATTTCTAAATGCCTCCTTAAGGGCATTATTAAAACAAAATAAAATACATCATTTTGTAACAAATAATGAAGTTAAGGCTAGCATTGTAGAATGGTTCAATAGAACTTTAAAGACACACATGTGGCGTTACTTTACAGCCCAAAACACATGGAAATATATTGATGTGTTGCCTGACCTGGTGCACAGCTCTAATCATACTTATCACAGAAGCATTACACGCAGACCAGTGGATGTTAACCCTTCCAATTCCCTGGATGTATGGAAGACCAACTATGGCAAAACAGTTCTTGGCAAAACACAAAAGGGTATCCTTCAGAAAAGTGATCATGTGAGAATATCAAAGCTGAAAGGGGTGTTTGAAAAGGGATATGAACAGACATACACAGATGAGATATTTATTGTGACAGAGGTCTTAAAAACACTGAGACCCACCTATAAGCTAAAAGACTATCATGGGAAAGACTTCAAAGGTACAGTCTATGCAGAAGAGTTGCAGAAAATTGAACCGGATGAGGACCGAGTGTATAGGGTGCAGAAAATCCTGGCAGAGAAAAAGCGTGTGGCAGAAAAACTTGGTATCTGGTAAAGTGGCTAGGGTGGCCTGATAAATTCAATAGCTGGATTGAGGCAACACAGGTTCGGGACATTAGAAGCAGATACGAATTTAAAAAAACTCAAAAATGGTTTTTATGTCACCTTGCCTAGAAACGCCTCGCACAACATTTTCCCCCAACAATACTATATCCACTTACAGTAAAGTTACCACAAACGCTGGAACTGCCTGGTGAATGGGAAGTGGGATTAACAGAAATTCAGTACCCTCATACCTGGGACTATGTGCCTGCACAGAAAAACAGGTTCAGTAGGCTCTATCAGCCTCTAAGCGTAGCCCATAGTAAAACACCACCAACCAGCCCCTTTGTTGAGTCCGAAGCATTGAAAATTCCATCAGGCTATTATCCTAACATGGTGAGTGTTATTAATCAAATTAATAAAAACATATTTGAAGCAAATGAACTGCCAGTGGTTTTGGAACAAGCTGTCAGGAGAGAAATAAGCATTGACAGCAACATCAAATGCATTCTGTTTATGCACGGGCAGTTACAGTACCTTTTGGGTTTTAGTAGACTCGAGGTAGGTGTAGGAAAGACTCTAACAAAGAACCCTACAGATATTAATGGGGCAGGGTTTTAAATAATTGAGTAGCAGTTTTTTTCTTGGGACAATACTAACTGTACAGAAAGCATTTATATAGGTTTTCTAGAAGTGTTATGTTTGTTAAGCGCAGTGAGGCAAGTGCTATGCATTTTCACAATGTTTTAGAACTTCTATGAGCAAAACACTAATCAATTTTTAGAGTTAAATAAAACCCTGATGGGGGCTTTTACACATTATATATCTACACTGACATTATCACACATGAAATAGTGGGTGACAGTCTAGTGCTTTTGCAGAGATGCGTACCTGTCAGGGGCCAAAACAATGAGATAGTTACCGTGACCTACGATAAACCCCAATATCAAACACTCAGTAAACATCAGATTGATGCAGTCACTACTGAAATAAAGAATGATCAAAATGAACCTGTGCCATTTCAATTTGGAAAGGTGATCGTGAAGTTGCATTTTTGCTCCACCGAAAGTGCTTTAAAATTTAAACAAGGATGGTGATTGTTTGACAGTATGGAGACCCTACCTTGTACAGAAGCTATTACAAGGCACAGGCAGGATACGGCCTTCCGGGCTTTGAAGGACTTCCTACTATGTATGTTTCTGGTATAGGAGGGATATTTCATAGTCTGTTTAGAAAAGCAGTTCCATTTTTAAGAATGGGGTTTGAAATTGCCAAACCACATCTACAAACAGCTGTTAAAAATGTCGCAAAGGATGTTGCGGGGCATGTGACTAGAGCTGTCACTCAAAGGATGTCAGGAGGTAATAAGACCACTCAGGGTGGTTCAGGGCTGATTGTGATCAAGAGAGGTAGAAAGAGAAAGCTCAGAGTAGACCCTTTGCTTCTTATCGGACCTCCCCACTACTTTAAAAGGCGTGTCTCAAAACGCAAAATGTCACATAAAAGAAAGAGGTCAAAGTCCAAAGGACCTTCGAGGAGACGTAAAAAATAGAGATTTATTCTAAAAAAAACATGGCTTTCATGCACTGTGGTTCTGAAGAATGCATAAAATCAGAACTGGACTTGTTTGCCATTGCTCCCACACAGACAAGCATTGAAAAAAGCATTTATGTAGAGATACCCCTCTGGTTGCCCTTTCAGAAAACTCACCAATTGAATTTTATATACTGTAGCAGGGAATGGTGAAGACTATTTGGATCTAAACAACACGCTTCTTTACTTGGTTTGCAAAATCACTGAATGGGATGGTGGTCATATACCTGCAGCGGCCAAAGTGGATCTTATAAACTACCCAATGGCCACGACTTTCAGCCAGCTGGATGTGACTGTCGGTGATCAGCTCATCAGTCAGAGCAATAACTGTTACCTCTACAGGGCTATCATAGAATCTATGCTGAACTTCAGTGAAGAGACCCTTTCTACATAATTCACGGCAGGATTATTTTACAAAGATACTCCTGGGAAACACGAAATCATAGACAGAGCTGGTGACAATGTAGGGTTTAACAAAAGAAGTTCCTGCACACATTTTAGTAGAGGGGTAGAGCTGCTGGGACACTTGCACACTGACTTGTTTTTTCAAGAGAAACTGATGCTGAATGGCGTGGATATTAAAATTAAACTGGCACGTAACAGGGACAGCTTTTGCCTGATAAGTGGAGATGCTGAGCCTTATAAGCCAAAAATCATGGCCGCCTCTCTGTTTGTCAAAAGGGTTAAAGTGACCCCTGGTGTTCTTCTGGGACACTTGGAAGCCCTGCTGACCTCCAATGCTAAATACCCTATTGACAGAGTGAGGATGAAAGTGTTCAGCCTCCCAGCAGGTAGCAGGGTCTGTAACCAAGATAATTTGTTTTTGGGACAGTTACCAAAAATGATGGTCATGGGATTTTTTTGACAATGATGCTTTTAGCGGTTCCTACACTTTAACTTTAAACATTATAACATTAATTTTGTGGCTCTGTATCTGGACGGTGAACAAATCCCTGATAAACCTCTGCAGCCTGATTTTAGAAATGGAAATGCTGTGAGAGAATATTTTAATCTAGTACAGACAGCGGAAAAAAACATGAAAGATCGACCATTAGTTGTCAAACGTCAGGAATTTACTCAAGGGTACACACTGTTTGCCTTTGATCTCACTCTGGACCAAGAATGTGCTGATCATTACTCTTCAATTAAAACTGGGAACCTCAGAGCAGAAATTAGATTTGCAGAAGCCCTTCCACAAACAGTTAATCTCATTCTCTATGCTGTGTTTGATAACGTCATTGAAATAAACCAGAGAAGAAATGTTATTTTTGATTATATGTGATAAACTATAAAAATGAACACAAAGCAGCTGGAAACAATTGTAACAAATAACTCACACATCCATGACTGCTTTCTGTGTGTGTTTCCCTATGATCTGCTGCCCAAGGAGAGTCTGAGAAACCTTCCGGCAGCACTAGTCATCAATACTGACCCCCATGACCTCCCCGAACAGCACTGGTTAGCTGTATACATTTCAGAAAATGGGTCTGGGGAGTTCTTTGATAGCTACAGTTTTCATCCTGACAATTATGCACAAAGGATCAGGGTCTTTCTTTTTAAACAGAATTGCAATGACCATTCTATACCAAAACACACAGTTACAAGATACCTTCTCTACCACCTGTGGATTTCACTGCATCTTTTTCTTACATTACAGATGTAAAGGACTTTCTTATGATCAGATTCTAAATATGTACTCTAATGATTTGCTCAAAAATGATGCCATGGTAACTAGTTTTGTATGCTGCCCTTTCAGGCATCGAAACATGTCAGGGCCTGTATCAGTGGGATGGCAACATGTTCAGACTTGTTTGTCTTGTAATGAATTTAAATTTTATCTGCTGGCAAATTTCATATGTTTGTAAAATATGCAATCACTTGTAACTTACAACACATCATTTTATAAAATCATATATACCCTCATGATCTCTATGTCTTTGTCAGTTTTTCTTGGGGACATGTGTTTGAAATTTTCAGATATGTAATGTCTTCAATAATGACACGATATATAAAATATTAAAAAGTATTTATTGCAAAACAATGAGAGATAAAATCATAGATAAAATACAGAAAACTAAAAGCCTCTCGTTAAAAAGGCACATTACTTGTGACATACCACTGAGCTAGGATTATGATATGCCTCATTTTTAAAAAAACATGATTACATAATAAAGATTAATAGGCTAACATGTATCAGTATACACACCTTTTGTAAAAAAATACTACCATATTTAATATGAAGTAGGATGATAACATACAGAAATATAAGTACCTTTTTAAAAAAACATGTATTCAATATGAGGTAGGATTATAACATACATCACTGTTAATACCATTTTGTAAAAAAAAAAAAATGTCAAAATAGTCAGTACACATCGGTCACTAAGGTATATAATATGCACATTTGTACAGGAAGCCAGGCAAGTTTCTTGAATGTCTTTCATCTTTTGGGTGTCACTGACCATTTGCTAAGTGTAGAGGGTTCAAAGGCTTTTACATCGGTTGTTTTTCGACTTTCAACATATCTCCTGTTTGCTGAATGACCAAAGACGGATGTGGGTATGTTAGCCTCTGCCACCACTTTGACAAACACATCCCACCCCTTTGGCTTTTTGTGGTCAGGGATAGCATGAGTGGCTGTAGCAACCCTTACCAAATCGACCATATGAGACCCAGAAACAACACTACCTTTATACATCAACTCCCCATATTATTCCAAAAGAGAATATTCTTGTTCTTTGCCATTTGCTTTAGTAATATCTCAGCATTTTTTTAGACCTTTGAGAAACACTGTTCAAAATGTCTTTTTCCATAGAATTCGTGACAGAAAGAGTCTCAGTAGGGGGTTGCTCGGAAACTGCCTCACTCTCGGGCATGTGTAAGGTCAAACTGGTTTTAGTCTGTTCTTCTTGACGTACTAGAGTGAGGTAACATTGCAACACTGCAGAGTACAGCTTGGTTTTGTCATGATCTGATAAATCAGTCCACGATAGTATAGATCTCATTTCTGTATCCAAGCTGTAAGTTGCGACTTTTCTCATATCCTCATCGGGATAGTTTGTTTTCATACGGTCCAATTGCTGTTGAGGTACCAGATACATTTTCTGAGTAAAAGCCATTATCTGTTAGCCAGCAGTCCAGTAATCAAAGGAATAGCAATACCCAGCAACGTCCCTATGAATCTGCCTGTCTGGTTTCCAGTCTGTTTTTTTTCTTTTTAAAGGCACTTGCCTGTTGCTTACATTGTTTATGACTCTACCCCTTTTCCTCAGAAAAGCTAGCTGTTTAGCCAACAATGGTATATTTCTTTTCAGGGTGTTTAAAGCAACCTCTGCAATGGCGGATATCAAGTCATCAGAGGCTGAGCACAAAATAGCTTTCTTAAATGGGGAGGTCCTCTGACAAGTAACTTTAAAACAGAGAGGTTTCTCTGCAGTCTTTTAGACATAATGACAATACAGCATCATGTATTTCTAAAACCAGAATGTGTTTTTTTCAAGATGTATGCCACAGGCCAGTCAGGTGGAAACAACCCACTGTGCAGCCTGTATTCATCTGGCGTACCAGCTCTTAAATCAACCAATAAATAGCCGTAAGTTTTTTTTGTGGCATCTTCAAAAGCTTATAAAAAAATTTGGTCTGACTGGGGTACATCTGTCTGACCAGTATTTGTATCTGCAGCTTGTCCCATGGGTTTTTAAACAGGACCATATATTTGTTATTAAGCGTGATGGTCCAGCTTTTCTTGCCTTGACAAAATACATTCTCTACAATTAGAAATATCGTTAACTATTTATGATGGCTGTACTTGGTAAACCCATCCTCGACTTCACTATTTTGACAGGCAGAGTCCATTAAATCATCTATAACAACAAAATTCATCTTCCCCGGGGGTAAGAGATCATCAACGAATGACGCTGGTAGCCCTTCCATAAATTTAATCTGTGGAAACTTTAACAGCAGTTCATTGTACAAAGGTTGCCAACAGCTGTAAAACCAAACAATATTTTCAGGTTTATGTGATAAAGTGGTATCATAATTTTCCAACAAGTGCTTTATGAAGAAGCTTTTCCCACTGTTAGATGGGCCGGCTAACAGACAAGTAAAGGGATGCTACAACCTGATGTCCATTTTCAGTCCTCAGTATCCATAAGGAAGTGTTCTGAAATCTGATTGTAAAACTCGTTTATCATAAACTACTCTTTGGGTCCTGGACAGCGTTCTTGTTTCAAGGGACCACTGCTTTTTGTTTCTAACTATGCTGGGTTGCCTCACTGTGATTTCTTTAGATATCTGTGACCCTGAGTAATCCCAAACCAGATCTTTTAAGCTGTCAAAATTAATGTGTTCACAGTTACCTACATTAAGGGTGAAGCCTTTCACTTTAATGACAATTTGTCCTCCGGACTTCCAGTACCCATACGTCTTGGGACCTGCAGACACAAACTCAGTAATGTGCTCATCTGGAGGAAGCTCACTAGTCAATTTCCCTAAATAGTCACCTAGAGGGGACTTCCAGTCACCCAGTCTAGACACAAATATGATAGAGTCTGTGTCGTGATACAGGCACCTGTCCTGTAACATAGCTAGCAGTTTGTAGAGTTCTAGTTTGGCATATGCAGTGGTGAAACTAGCTATGAATATGTTGATACTGTTAGAATTTGGGTAGTGGTCTTTGGTATATTTCCACCATAAATGTGCTGTTTCATCATCGATGAACCAGCACAAGGCCTCTTCATAATAGGGGGCAAACACATACTGGAAAAGCTCATCAGGGTCTGATACTAAACTGGTGGTGGGCAAATTAACTCTGTCCAGATTTCCCCCAAAGAGAATTTAAGAACAGTTTAGATATTTGTCTCTTTGCGGGGTTAACAGCGATGTCAGTGGGGTTCAAATGCACATTTTCTCTTTCAGAATACTGCTGTATGTACCTGACATTATCTGCTTCATTTTTTACCTATGAAGGGAAGCCAGATGCCTCTTTCTTGTCTTTCAGATGCAGTTTGATGTAATCTTCAAACAGTTCTGTTGCTGACTCTCTAAAATGCCACACTTTATAAATTTTTAAGATCTTGCACCCTTTTTCCAGCGCCAGGTTTAGTTCCATGGTATAGTAGGTACCAGTCAGTGCCCTTTGCTCATCATTGTGTGTGCGCAGTGTCTGAACTTTGTCTTCTACGCATGCACAACATAATGTGAATACAAGTTTTTTTCCAATCCTGGATGGCAGCACTGGAAAAAAGAGACCTCTAGGGGTAAAACTTTTATTTTTGCCAAATGAAAGTACTGATTCATGTCAGCAAAGTTCTCATAAATGATGGCAGGGTGACCCACTGGGGACTGTTTAGTTTTGTTGACAAAAGGGTACAGGCTGGTAAAATCATAATAGCAGATTGTTTCATTGGGCTGTATCTTATAGTACAGAGAAATGGCATTTATTCGTCCCCCAAACAGTGACTCTCTAGGTTTGAGAGGTTGGGGTAGTTCCCTGTCCCTCAAAAAATCGGTCAGCTCCCGATCTGTGGCCAACATTTCCCTCCACTTGTGCTCCCACAGGACTCTAATGGCAAACCCCTGACTTTTTAAAAAATGAACCTTGTACATGGTCCAATTGAAAAACTGCCCAAAAGTCGTACCTGTCATATGATTTCGATCTTTTTCACAGTAACAGATGTTGCAACCATGAAAAAACCACCCATTGAATTCAAAGGCAGTGGGAACCCCATTAATTATCGAGTAACCATTGAGAAAATTTGGCCCCACTTTAAATTCCCAACCCCGTATTGCGTGCTGAATAGCAATGTTTTCTTTCTCTGCTATGTACAGTAACCACTGTATCACAGGTGTGGAGAACCCCTTTTGCTGGCCGTGGTAATTATCTGGGGGGGAGAACTGCGAACATGTGTTATTTCAAAAACATGAATCTGTATGTGGCCATGCAGACAGATGCTATGGTCGTATATTGAAAGGGATCTAAACAGGACTTCCGGTTCCAGTATGACTTTGTGAACAGCTCAACTGATTAGCTCCTGCCTCCTACATCCTAAAAAATGAGCAATTTTCTAAAAATAACTCAAGGAAAAGTAAGAAAACCAACCTGATATTTCTCCAGAGTATAACTTAGCGATGGCTAAAGCGTCACAGAACCGATTCTTCCCGATTGCAAACAGTAATGAAACGGAGGATCTACACTCCGAAGATGGAGAGGCCTGCCCTAGACATTCCCAGGGCCCCAACAGAAAACCACAAAAAGCCAAGCCTCCTAAGAGGGGGACGGAATCCACCACCGACACCATTCTGCAGGCTATTGCAGATTTTAGAGGTGAGTTACGCGACTCTTTAAAAGAATTGAGGAGTGATTTGGCCCACCTGGAGTCCTGACTATCAGAAGCCGATCGCCAGATCTCCAGTAACTCCATGTGGCTAGATGCTCTTAAAGATGCAGTAAAATCCATCCTCTCAGAACAGATCTCCATCTCAATGTGCCAGGAAGATACCAAAAATAGGAGACGGCGGCACAATATTAGGATTTTTGGCATCCCAGAGGGTGAGGAAGGCTCCAATCCACGAGCCTTCTCAGACTACCTGCTGTGCACAGCCCTGGCTCTTGATCCCGACTTCTAGCTCGACATAGAGAGAACGCATTATGCCCTACACCCCAAGCCCACGTGACCTGATGCCAGACCACAATCTTTCTTAATAAGGTTCCTTAGTTACCAAGTAAAGGAATCCCTACTTATAAAGGCTTGGCAAAAGGGGAAAATTAAATGGAGTCAGACCCGACTCCTTTTTGATAACGATTATGTGCCACTTACACAGCGACAGTGAAGGGAGTACGGCCCACTGTTTCCACACCTCAGAGCCAAACAAATTAAGTTTAAAACTCCCTACCCTGTGAAGCTTGTTGTCCATTTAACCTCTGGTACACAGATCTATTCCTCAGCCTCTGAAGCAGCTCATGATCTACAAGCAAGAGGGGTAATTTCAGAACAAGTAAGAGATTCCTTGGCCCAGCACTCAGTGAAACCTCCAGGACAGAAGAAGCACCAAGAACCACCTACCTCTGCGTTGATCCCGGAACTTTTACAACAGCCCCAGCAGTTCCAAAATTTGAATAAATGAGGCGCTCTCAAATGGAACATTTGGACTGATTAAGAGACAGTGGTGAGGTAACGGCCTAATAGACAGGGACTGTTGTAGTACAAGTGGGACTGGATGGGGGGGTTGAGGACTTGGTGAATAGCCTGTCCTGAAGCGGTCTTCGAGGTGTACTGTGGGGAGGGAGTCTGTGTTTCACCCTGGATTACCCCTTGGTGACGCTGATTCCCATCCTCATGGCCCTAAGTGATCTCCTGGATGGTGGGGACTTCTCCCTTGCTCGGGACTTACACATTACAGGCTGCGATCCAGGCGAGTGGTTCCTTGGGACCTCCCTCCCCCTCCACTCTGCCCCCATTATGTGAGCTCCATTCCCTGGTAACTTACCCTTCCCTGGAGCCGCTCCATGTTTCCTCCCCTCTATTGTATGGGGCAGTCTGGAAAGGACAGTAGAACCCTGATCTAACAATGTGCCGAGTGAGGGTTCCATTCAACAGTCCAGGATGCTGTGGAGAGATGGTGACTTAGTCGGCGGGGAATGTTCCCTTTTGTGTGGGGCTGGAGGAGGGGTTGGGGGGTGGAGGACTCGATGAATAACTGGGCCAGTCACTGTTATGGCGGTGAGTTGGGTGAAAGATGTCCGTGTTATGCCCTGGGGATCCCCTCGGTTTCACGTACTTCCACCCTTACGGCCTTCCAGTGATCTCCCGGATTGTGGAGACATTCCCTTACTCAGGGTCTGCAGGTTTGTTTGCCACGGCTCTGGCTGGTGGTTTGTTGGATTCTCCCTTCCCCCCCGATGTTCCCGCGTCCCTGCAGTCTGTGCTTCAAATTAAGTAAATTTTTTTTCCTATTATTTAGTGGCACTCCCCCCTCCTGAAGCTGCTCCTCGGATCCTGTCCTCTCTAAAACATTGAATCTTCATGAGGGAGGCTACTTGATCGCTCCATGACCACAACCTCATTTTGGACTCCCTCATTCACGAATCTTGGATGGCTTGGGGGGTGGGGGGAGAGGGTCTGGTGGGTCAGAAGTGGGGGAGTTATCTTCGGGTGATGTGGGAGCTGGGGGGAAGGGAACATATTCACTAGCCCTTGATGCTATATTCACCCCGGGCATATTTCTCTTGGATAACTGACGATTCCACTTTAGGAGGTGGTGGCTGATGCTGGGAGGGTGGTTAAGATGCTGGGAATCTCTGGACTGACCAGACCCATCGTGGTCTGATGGCGAGGTGGGAGAGAGTCACCCTACAAGGGCGGTTCCCCTCCCCGGATGCACTATCTTTGCTGCACGAGTTCCCTGGCCCTGGCCATGCCCTTCTCTCCCAGCTGTGGCTAGACCTTCCATCCTTGCTGCTTCCCTCCCTCACTCTAACCTGGAATGGTAGGTGACCCATGGGGTCCAACTGATTTGAGGGGCCATCCGGTGGGCCTGGCCCCCCCCGTAATGACTCGAACTGATTGATTTCCAGGTCCTGACCCTCCCTGGGCTCTATTACTTCACTTGGGTTTTGGGCATCTTGTCGAGCTGTACACCTCATGGGTTGGGGGTCCCACAAACCCCTGGCTCTTTATTTAGGGGGGCCCCCTCTCTGGGGTGGGTGATAGAGACCCTCCCAGTCTGGCATTTGGGACCCTCCTCTTTGGTCCTCGAGCTATATTTTGGGCCGTGGTGGTTGCTCTTGCCTTCCACTCGTCATTTTGCATTGAGCCCTCTACTTGGTGGGGGGGTAGGCTGTTTGAGACTTACCCCATTGACTATCCCATAGTCCTCCTCTGTGTGTGTGTAATGGGGTGGGGGTCTGGCCCCCCCTTTTTTGAGTGCTCCTTCCCTCCGCCCTTCCCCTGATCTGTGTCATTTGTGGACCCCTTGGCCTGGGGAATTTAATATAGTTGGATGGACGATAATCATTGACATCCAATACAGGCCCCCAGGAGTGGGGACAGTTCCAGATCCATTTATTGGGTGACCCTGCTGTGATGGATGGGGGGGTTGTCAGATTCCTTTCCTTGAGGTGCTCTGGGGAACAATTTTTCCACCCCTTTATGAGGATCTAGAGGAGGAAGCCGGGGAGTGGGGTGGGTCTCTGCCCCCCTTTTTTTCTCTCTGCTCTCTCTGCTTTTTCTGCACCTTCCCTCCCTTCCTCCCCCTCTCTGATTCTTTCACCTCCCTAAGTACCATTCCCTGATGCTTGGGATGTATGCCTCTCCAGGTCAAACCCAGGTTGCAACAGACCCTGGGAAGCTGCATTTAGAAGTCTTCCCAACTCTAGTGGCACCTCCTTGATATCCATAATTATGTTCTTAAACTGTGGGGATCCACCCAGTCTCCCCTCCTCCCCCCCTTTTTTTCTCTTCCCTCTCCTATAATGAATGGATACGTAAGGGTCCTAGAGAAGATTAGGCTTTTTCCCTTCCTCCATCAAGAACTCCTATGATATTCTCCTCTATTAAACCCCATTATATAGCCTACCATCTTTATTCAAGGCAGTGAGCTAATCTAGCTCTATCTTTCATCCTTCCTTCATAAGGTAGAAACCGAACCGCCTTAGGAGTGGTCTTGATACCGCTCCCTTAGGGGTTCTGTTCCTGTTCCTGAAAATTATCTGTTTGGGTCCAGGTTAAGAACCCCTTCTCCACCGGGGTCTAGTTAGACCTTCCAGTAAGGAGAACCCACGAGTAGCTCTAGATGAGCTCCTTCCACTTGGAAGTCATGATGTACATAGGTTCATCCCCTGTCGAAACCTTAAACAAATACTATCCCTTATCTCAGAAGAAAACTTGGGGGACAGGTTGTTGGTTTTGTATAACTTTGTACATAGTTTTACTATCCTGTTTGTGTTGGCACCTACAGAGTTGCCAATGGGGGGGGATAAGGGTGGAAAATAATTACACAGTGGACTTGTTTTTTTGTACACAAAGTTTATTGACAAGAAGGTGCATTAATCTCGTGATAATCTGGATGAAGCCTAGGGTCGGCCCTCTCGGGGGGCAGCGTGCTCCGTATCTTCCCCTCCATCTTCCCCCTGGAGAGGAAAGAGATGGATAATTAACAACAATAACCTCTCTTATAGAAATGCCTATGCTTAATCCTGTCAGGGGATTTTCCCACAATGTAAATGGGATACATGACCCAATTAAGCAGGCTAGACTTATGTAGTACCTATCTAAACAATCCTCAGATTTAATTTCCCTACAAGAAACTCATCTCTCGGAGGCAGAACACCTCAAATTGAAATGGGGGGAGATACAGAGTCGTGGCCTCATCTTACCCTAGGGGCAGAAAAAGAGGCGCGGTAATCCTTATTCCTAGAAACACGCATTTGGAAATTCAACAAACACACATTGATCCCAGTGGACGGTACGTAATTGTGCAGGCTTTGCTATTTGACAAACAGGTAACCCTAGCCAGCGTATACTTCCCCCTCGCCACCACCCTTCCAGTATACAAACGCTTCATCTCCGTCCTTCTATCCAACTTGAAAGGCCAACTGATTTTGGGTGGCGACCTTAATCTGACCCTATTCCCTCAGCTGGACTGTTCAAAACCCCTTAATCATAGAAACAATAATACAGCTGGACAATTCAAGATGTCTTGGGCCTGGTCGATGTATGGCGTGGAATTTTTCCATCCAATCCGGGATACACCCATTACGCCCCTAGATTTAATACCTGCTCAAGGCTAGACTACTTCCTGACCACTTATGAGCATCTATCTCTTGTCCAGGACATTAGTATAGGCCCAAAATTATTATCGGATCATCACCCGATAATCATTTCACTTGACCTGGGCAGGAAGGGGAAGAGATCGCTTTGGAGACTCAACCCGATGTTTTTGTCAGACCAAGACCTTGTAGACTCCCTGTCATCTAAAATTTCCAGATTCTTTGCAGAAAACTCCAACCTCTCTATATCCCAAGCAATGCTGTGGGATGCAATGAAAGCAACTATCCGGGGGGAACTGATAGCATTCTCCTCTAGTTAAAACAAGGAAAGAGACCTAGAATATCACAGATTATCTAACCAACTTAAAAATTTTCAGCTGCTCTATAGAGAAGGAGATACAGATCTTCAGCTCTTGATTAGAAACATGAAAGCAGACCTCCAGAAAATAATAGATAACAAAATCCAACAGTCCCTGTACTACTTACGTCAAACTATACATGAGGGTGGTCCCAGGAGTGTTAAAAACATAACTCGTAGTCAAAAGAACAGCAAGGCATCCTCAACAATTATCTCTCTCAGAAACCCTCTGTCAGGACAAACCCATCATACCACTGCCCACATTCAAAAGGCCTTCATGGACTATTATGCCAAACTTTATTCCCCTCCTAAAACATTAAACTACTCAGAAACAACGCAATTCTTGGCCCAAGCTAATCTCCCATCCCTCACCCCCTGGCAAATTAATTCTCTAATTGCTCTGATCTTGGTATCAGAGATAGAAGAGGCAATTAATAATACTAAGTCGGGAAAATGCCCGGGTCCGGACGGATTTATCTCAGAGTGGTATAAAAAGTTTAAAAAAGACTTAATCCCCAAATTGCATGCTCTCTTTAACGACATATCTCAGGAAGGGAACTCCCCCTCGAGGGAATACGCTACAATAGCCCCAATATTAAAACCCAACAAGGACCCCACTGACCCCAAATCTTATAGACCAATCTCTATCCTAAATGTTGATTACAAAATTTACATGGCTATACTATCCACTAGACTAGAAAATATCATCCTCAAAATAATCCACGCTGACCAAACTGGATTAGTTAAAAGCAGGAACACTATGGATAGTATACGAAGAGTTCTGTTGTTACAAGAATTCATTTGGTCCAGGCAAATCCCAGCAGTTTTCATAAGTCTAGATGCGGAGAAGGCCTTCGATCGGGTCTCATCGCCCTTTTTATGGGAGACGCTTAAAACATTTCATTTCCCACCCCAATTTATTGCATGCTTAGAAAAATTATACGTTTCCCCTAAAGCTTACCTTAGAGTGAATGGTTCCTTTCCCCCCCTCCCGTTAACCTGCGGGACTAGGCAAGTTTGCCCTTTATCTCCCCTATCTATTTGCATTGTTTATAGAACCCCTTGCTGCCTGCCTCCAAAACACCCCTTCGGTGGAAGGTATTCCGATTGCTCAAACAGAATACAAAGTGGGGTTATTTTCTGATGATATCATGCTAACTCTATTATCCCCTTCACAATCGATCCGGTCAACATGGAAAGTACTCACACAGTTTGAGAAACTAGCAGAATTCAAGCTAAACATAAATAAAACTGAGATACTAACCTTCAATTATTCTCCCCCCTCCCGGATTAAAAAGACTTTTCCCTTTAAATGACGGACAACTAAAATAAAATACCTGGGTGTCCACCTCCCCTTTGACCCCAGAGTCATCGAGTTATCTAATTTTGAGCCTCTCACAGTTCAGATACAAACAGACTTGAATAGGTGGTCCACATTCTGTACCTCCTTACATCAAAAAAATCTTGGCAATTTGCACCAACATCCTTCCACGTATTCTCTATCTACTTCAGACTATCCCTTATTTCCCCTCTAAATTTTATTTTACATCCTGGAATAAAATGATCCAAAACTTTATTTGGGGGAAAAACCGTCCCAGAATTAGATTACCCATTCTTAAATTATCCTTTAAGCAAGGCGGCCTAAATCTCCCAGACTTCCACTTATATGCACAAGCGGCATTCCTAAGAACCCTAATATTATGGCTCACGGCCTCATATAATTCCCCTTGGAAGACCATAGAATTCCAACTCAGCGACTTACATGACATAAAGAAGATACTGTTCTCCACAGACGGTAACTCCCTAAGCCCTTCTTCTTTAACGGGGTATTACAGCACAAACCTATAAGCTTTGGAAACAATTAAGAAAAGCTGGCCCTATTCAAGAAATATTTGAATTTTGTAAATTAATTTCACAAGACGAAAAGTTCATCCCCAACTATATGGAACAAGCCTTTTCTAGATGGTGTGCACTAGGCCTATCACACGTATATCAGTTTCTTTCCCCCGAAGGTATTATTCCCTTTGATAAGCTCCAATCTCAATTTTATCTAAGGCCCTCTGATCCTTTTCACTGCTTTCAAATTCGAAACCATCTCTTTCGTAACAATATAATACCCCCTAGAATACCTACCCCTATGCCGAAACTGCTTAAACTATTCATTGATGCGAGTGAGGGGAGGATGGGAACCCATCTAATTGGCCTAATATATACAGAATTACTATCTGGTCTCCCTAATGCTACAATCACAACTTTGTCCTCCTGGAATAAAGACCTGCAACTACAAATCTCTTCAGATTCATGGTTAAAAGCAACATTAGTTGAGATAAAATCAACCTCACCTCCGTACTGGAGAGAATTTGCATGGAAGTGTCGCTCTAGATATTTTAGAGCCCCCTCAGTCCTAATGAAATACCTTCTGGACACATTTGGAAGGTGCTGGAGAAACTGTGGGTGTCTCCGGGCCACCCTTTCGCACATTTTCTGGACCTACCCATACCTCATGCCTTTCTGGCCAACTTTTCAAAATGAACTAACCATTTTGTTCTCAGAACCAGTTGAACAAACTGCCGAACAATTCCTCTTGGGGGTCTATCAAAGATTACCCCCACCATTTTGCAAAACATATTTAGTAAGACAGATGACCCCAATAGATATATAACATTGTATTTATCTGTCAAATCCCCTACCAATCAGACAAAAAAAAAAAACAGACTGGCATTTAGTTGTAATAACAAAGCATACAAGTAGGTACATTTTAAACATTTTCAGAAAGAATACATACCTTGTGGTTCTGGTATTGATACAACAGCAGCTTCCATTACCTCACTATCGGATAGATCTTCTGAATCAGACCAGCTGTTCATGATCATAAAGTTTTCAAAACTATGAATTTCTGGTCTTTGGGACCCTAACTATATATAAGACTTAGCCAGATGAAGTCACGCAATGTAATTATCACAAGGTTTCTAGAAGACAGATCCCATTGATCCCGTATGGTGATGTCATCTCTTATGACAAGTAGCAGGACGTATCAGCATGTATAGTAGGGGGTTTATTAATATCAATTATCATCTATGTGAATGTCACAAGACTGGCAAAAGGTTTCTAGAAGACAGTTCTCCATTGATAAACATAGTCATGTCATCTCTTATGACTAGCACCATGCATGTATAGTAGGGAGTTAATTAATATAAACAGTTTTAATGTTGCCCCATTGTTCCTCCACCCCTCCTTCTTGCCTGTTTGCTAGTGTTTCTCTGAGGCACTCTCCCATTTTGACAAAGTCAGCCCTCCTAAAGTCCAGTAACCTCACTTTTGTATGGCTTGACTCTGCGGCTGTGTTTATCATGAACCACACTGTTTGGTGGTCACTTGTTCCCAGATGGCTATCTACTTCTAAATCTGAGATCCTCTCTCCATCCCCATTTGAGAGTACCAGGTCTAAGATTGCTCCCTCCTGAGTGGGCTCCAACACTAGCTATCTGAGGCATGCCCCCTGCAGGGCATTGAGAATGATCCTGCTCTTGGATGTGGCTACAGCAAAGGTGCTCCAGTTAACATCTGGCATATTCAGGTCCCCCATCAACAGTATCTCCCCTTTTTCAGCCATCCTAAGGATGCCTTCTGTGATATCCTTGTCCATTCCCCCCCCGAGATGGGGGTCTGAATACAACCTCCATGCAGATTGTGGTGCCATTTCCAGTTTCCAGGGTTACCCACAGTGCTTCTTCTCCTCCCTGTTTACCCTTTAGTTCCATTGCTTTGATCCCTTCCCTTATGTAGAGAGCTACTCCTCCTCTTCTACCCTCCCTGTCCCTCCTGTAGGTTGTGTATCCTGGTATGTTGACATCCCAGTCATGGTTCTCTGTGCACCATGTTTCTGTGACTGCTATGATATCCAGGTGTCCCACTTCCATCAAGGCCACCAGTTCAGGGAGCTTGTTATCTAGACTATGAGCATTGGTACTCATTGCCCTCCATTTTTTGATGGCCTTACCCCTTTTAGCCCCATCCCTGTCCTTATTGCCTTTGCCTTTTTCTCCATTTACCCCTGCCCTTCTCCCTATTGACTTATGGTATTTACCTCACTAACTACCCTGATTTTGGGGAGACTAGGATTTCCCTGCTCCTTTTCAGTGCCTCCCCCTTAGCTAGTTTAACTGCTTGCCAATGAAGCATTTAAACATATCACCAGGATCCTGGTTCCCCTCCTAGACAGATGCAAACCATCACACCAGTATAGGCCTCTATCCCTCCAGGTGGAATGCCAGTCCCCAATGAGGCCAAAACCCTGAGCTCTGCACCAATTTTTCAAACATTGATTGAATCCCATGGTGCAGGGCACCCTAGCCTCACCCATGCCATAGACAGGCAGCACTTCTGAGAAGGTTACCATGCGTGCTATTTGTCTAAGGCCCCTCTCCAACTTCACAAACTCCTCCTGCACTGCTCTGATCCCTTTCCCAGCCAGGTCATTTGTCCCTAGGTGGACAATGACATCCAGCTCCCTCCCCCATGCAGTTGCTTACATGATCCTGAGGATTCGCTCCCTGTCCCTCCAAGCCATGGCACCAGGAAGGCATCTTGCCTGCCTTTCCCCTTCCCCCAATTCTACCCTCCTAACAATTGAGTCCCCCACCAGGAAGTGTTTCCTTCCCCTGTGGGGTCCCATGCCACCCTTCTGTGGGTCTCCTTTGTGGAAGTTCCCAGCATCCTCCTTGGTCTCCACTGTGGGTGTCTCCATAGAGGAATCACACTCTGCCAGAATGGCGTATGAATTGTAGAGAGGTACAACTGGAGGGATGTGCCTCCGTTCCACCACCCTCACCCTTCTTGAGCCCACTGTGGTCCAACCGCTCCTCTTTCTTGGCAACCTCTGAGGCAGCGGTGGCGGCCCTGGTGGTCACTAGGTGGGAGAGGAGGTCCCTCAAATCCTCGCCAACTCAGCCTGGAGATGAGCAACCTCCTCCCTCAGGATCCATCCCTTGACTTCTCCCTGCATGTAGCAGGCATTTGGAAAACTGTCAACACTAGGATTTGGTTATCATATACGATAAGTCATAACCTCACCTCCAGGACTCGGCTTCCCATTGCTTGTGGTATCCTCCTCCCCAAACTTTTGTATGGGGTACCTATGTACTGAGCTCCAGGCAAGGCCATTTTAAAGAAATGGGATGTGACTTATAATAATATATGCCGCTTAACCCTGGCCATGAATTGTGATATCTATCACTGCACTCTTTATTCCAGGCTTGGTTAACATCCCACTCAGTCCCAGCGGGACCTCGCCCTGGGTGGTGTTATCTGCAGTGTCCTTCATGTTCAGCTGCCCATGTCCATTGTGCCACTTCTTCTGCCCTCTCACAGCACCTACCTATTAAGGTATACTGATCAGGCCCTGCTGTCTGTTGTCAGAATGAGAACTAATCCCTAGGGAATGCAGCATTCTCAAGTTTTGCCTTAATGCTATGGAACTCTGCTCCTTGTGAGTTGCAAATTTGCTTATCAGTCCAGGGTTTTTGCAGCAGCTACTGTAGACACTTACATTACAAAAGACAAGAACCCCAGAACAAATGCCCCAAGGCAAGGGTTACCGTGGAAGGGCATGTGTTCATATAGCCAAATTCCAAAAAGAAACACAATTGCACATACCCCAATAATGCAAAGCATCATGGGAAGCATATGCAAATCCCCACAAAGGAATTTGGACTGGCTCCACCTTAGGCAGAATTGCATGGTGCCATATCTGTAACTCAGCCTAGAGGGAGGGAGGGAGCCAGCCTTAGGAGGGTCTTACTTGTTTGGGTCATGGGAAGCCCATACTAGAGAAGAACTGCAAAAATCATAGTTCTTTTGTAGTTCTTCTCTACTATAGGCTATCCATGACCCAAACAAGTAAGATAAGTAAACAAGTAAGACCATTCAAGGCTGATTCCCTCCCTCCCTCTAAGCTGAGTTACAGACATGGCACACTGATGATTCCTAACAAGGATGAAACTTCTGTCTGTGTCTGCTATTCTCAGCCTTTGCTAGTTGCATTGTGAGGCATTCTGGCACCATGTAATTCTGCTTAAACCTGGACTATGCTATGGCATCAGTGGCACAATCACTGCTGGTAATCTCCAGCAATAATGTATCAGTCCATTGTCTCATAAGATTAATTGGTCTGTTGGCTGCTACCATATTGACAGCTCAGTTGGCCCGCCTTCATATGAGAATCCCACAATGGTTTATCAGGGCTCAGAATTCAGAGGAGTTGAAGCGCCTTATACAGGCCACTCCTCCACTTCATCATTCCCTCCTCTGGTGGTTGCATGGATCCAACCTGGAGAAAGAGATGCCTTTCCTGTGACCATTCCCCCTGATGGTCATGTTACAAATACCTCAGGGATGGGCTGGGGGGCTCATCTGTGCCCTTTTTGAACCCAGGACCAACAAGGCCCTCTAGATACGGTGCTTCACAGCAACTCTCTGGAGATGAGGGCTGTTCTGTGTGGCCTACAGGCCTTTGAAGCCCTCCTTCCAGGAAATCTGCTGTTAATTATTCATAAAGACAAAATGTTAAGTGGGTAGCATACTGCATCAAACAACAGGGCAGAGTTCAGTCCTATGTTCTGTTTATTTATTTATTGAATTTTGTTCATCCGGTAAGCCCACTGGGTCTAGAAGTCCCTTTTTTCAGGGGCGACCAGGGGAGAGGGGATACAGATGGTAAGCAACTGAAATTGAACCAGATTAAGCTGTTGGTGGTATTTTTAGTGAATAAGGGAAATTTGGCCAGGACACCGGAGAAATTCCCCTACTCTTTTTCGATAAATGCCATGGGATCTTTAGCATCCACCTGAACTACCACCAATCCAGGCAGATGGGACCTCAGTTTAACGTCTCATCTGAAAGACGGCACCTCAAAAGTGCAGCACCCCCTCATGCTGCACTACGGTGTCAGTATTGGGATATTAACCCAAGTGCCAGATGTGGGAACTGAACCCACAGCCCTCTGATCTTCCAGCCTCAGAGGCAAGTGTGCTACCTACTGTGCCACTGACACTGCTATGCAGAGAAGCTTATGAGATTTTGCCACTGGGTGGTGAAACATGACATATTTCTTTCAGCAGTGTTTCTCTTGGGGACCCTGCATGCATTGGTGGATCACCTTAGTCGATCTATTGTGTTCCGCCATGAATGGGAACTCTCAGACTACATCATGGATGACCTATTCAAAAAATGGGGTCATCCAGAAATAGACCTGTTTGTGTCCCCATACAATGCAAAACTGTTGCGTTACTGCTCGCTTGCTCCAGGGCCTGAAGTTTTTTGGTGAGACGCATTGTCCCTCTCTTGGAAAGAGAGGTTTATGTATGCCTTTCTCCTATTCCCTCTCATATAGAGGATTCTAGTGAAACTGCAGGCCAAGCATACCACCCTGATTCTGGTGGCCCCTCACTTGCCCAGGTAAATTTGGTTTCCACTTCTCCAACAATTAGCAGTAAAACCTCTGGTCCCACTCCCCTCCCAAAAAGGGGCCTTCTAACACAGGAACATGGATCTTTAATTCTTGTACCTTCACACTTGTCTCATGAGGACGCAGGTGTCTCCTGATTCAGGGTTCCCCAGTGGTAGCTGCTGCGCTGTTTGTGGCTTGAAAGCCATCTACATGGTACACTTTTTCATAAAAATGGAAACTTTTTACTGTTTGGTGTACTAGTCATGCACTGAAGCCCTTTACTTGTCCAGTTCCTAAAATTCTGGACTACCTACTATCTGTGAAGGACTCAGAACTAGAGTATTACTCCATAAAGGTCCGCATGACCACTTTATTGGCCTCTCATGCTCTGAGGGTAAGACAGTGGTCCAACTGGATGTTTCCCAGAGATTCCTAAGGGGCATCCTCCTTTTGCACACTCCGGTCTGATATCCAGTTCCAGTGTATGACTTTAATTTGGTCTTGGAGACCCTCCCTGTGCCTCCCTTTGAGCCTGCAGCTACCTGTGAGATGTGCTTCTCTTGGAACACAATGTTTCTAGTGGCTATGACTTCTGCTAGGTGCATTACAGAGATATAGGCTCTGGTTGCAGATCCTCCATTTACTATTTTTCACAAGGACAGAGTGACATTACATACCAATCCTCACTTTCTTCCAAATCTTGCAGCTAAAAGAACACTGATTCAGACAATAGACCTTCCTGTTTACTTTTCCTCTCCCACAGATAGTAGGGACTTGGAGCACTGGTGACGTACACTGGACATCAGTAGGACACTGTGTTGGTACCTGGATCATACTAAAGATTCAAGAAAATCCTCTCAACTGTTTATTGCTTTTACCTCCTGAATGGTGGGCTCACCAATTTTTAAACAAGGCCTATCCAAAAGGCTGATCAATTGCATTACATTTTATTACCAAAAGCACAGTAAGCAGCTTCCTGGTCCTGCACATGCTCATTCCAGACAAGTGGTGGCTACCTCAATGGCTTGCTTCCAGAATGTGTCCACTGCTGACGTTTGTGCTGCTGCCACTTGGAGTACTGTTCCTACATTCACTGAGCACTTTAGTCTGGACCTTATCTCTTGTAGATGTGCCAACTTTGGCCTCAATGTTCTGCAAGGCCTCCTTACTCAGGATCATTAGGTCCTGCCATCCTACCTCACTACTTGGCACTGCTCGGGAATCATTCCATGATGTGGCTTAATGGAGGGAGATATTCTCAAGGAAGATAAAAGTAGTTACCTACTGTAACAGTAGATCTTCAGGAGTATCTTCTCCATTGAGCCACAGCTCTCCCTCCTGTCTTCCTCCGTCAGGTGATGGGTGACTATCATGTTTGCTGTCACACACAGTTTTCTCCTTTGTTGCCATTAAGGTATCTGTACTCAGGTTTCCATATCCTCTCCTGTGTGCCTGCTTTTGGTCCTGGTTGCTTTGGTCCCTACTGGTCCAATGATCGTCCAAGCTTGTCTCCAGCGGTTAACTGATATGCTGGTGACACTGATGTCATACAGGCGCTGACACAGCACATTGACGTGGCCCTGCAAAATGTTTCTGGGTGGTCCTGACACTGATGGCTTACAGTTCCATGATGTGGCTCAGTAGAGGAGAGTCTCTCAAAGTTCTACTGTTATGGTAGGTAACTTTTATGTATTTATACGCTCTTTAATTTTACTGTCTGTCTTGTACAGTTTTAATATTTGTCAGGAATGACTAAAAAAGGGCTGTGCACAGTTACCTCCTGCTTAAAAACAGAACTTGAAAATGAATATTTATTCACGGGAAACCTAATAGTATGTACTGTGTGTTGTCTGATGTGAGCAAAATAGCAGGAAGCATATGAATGGAAAAGTTTGAATATGTTGGCCTGGTGGTATGTGCAAAAGCGTATACTTGACTCTTTAGGACATAACTGTTTGTACTCTCTGTCATGATCCAAAATCTCAGTAGAATTATCATTTCTTGGGATCATAAAAGATTAAAATTGCAGTTTACATTCTGAGTAAACAATGCCTTCCATTCAGCTCCCCATATACATATATGCTGCCATCAGTGACAGTAGAATACAGAGCAATTTAGTTTCTTTCACAGCCATTAAGGGTTCTGAAATGTCTAGATATACATAGTAGCTGGGCTGGCCTACTGGAACAGTGGCAAGGCAACCTCTTGCTATGCCAACATCCCAGGTTCAGGAACAGACCCGGGAGTCGGAGGACCAGCCAGGCAGAGCAGCATAGTGCGACCAAGGGGCTGCTCTAATTCTCCAGGAGTTGTCCAACCTATTGATGACCTCTGATGGAGGCCAGGGGAATCGCTGGGAATCGCTGGGAAGACCAGCGCCTGTTTGCATGGGAGGTGGGACAGATGCTGGTGTCACTGCATGCCCCATCTCCCAGGGGATCACAGCCACAGAAAAACTCCAGTCCCCGGCAATGATGCCCTGCTCCACCGTCATTCCAGCTGCCACCAGTGTCTGCTGGGGGGTCCCACTCCCGTGGCCCCTCCCTGGGGAATAAGCCAGGGCTCACTTCCATTGACTGTTGGGGGGGTGCCTGCCTGGCAGCCCTGCCCAGGGGGGTAAGCATGGGCACAGTGGGTCAGTGTGTGGGGCAGGGGCCAAGCTCCACTAGGAGTCTGGGGGGGCCGGACCCAAAAAAAGCATAATAAATACATAACATCATAGCTGGGCTGGACTATCCTCTATATATAAAGTGCAGAAATGAGTAAGTAAAAGCAGGACCACACTGTAAATGAGATGTTACTTCTCAGCTGGGCTACCCTAGGCAAGTTAATGGTAAGAATGTGGAAAAGCAGGACCCTATTGAAATAAGATGTTGCATCTCAGCTGGGTTATCCTGTGTAAATACATTGTTTAAATGGGTAAAAGCACAAGTTATTGCATTTCAGCTAGGCTAGTACATCCTGAATCAGTACAGTGTAAAAATGTGTAAAAGCAGAACCCCCACAGAAAACCAGATGTTGCTTCTCAGCTGAACTATTCTGGGGAAGTACATTTTAAAATGGTTAACTAGTGGGACCCCACTGAAAATGAGTTACTGTATCTCAACTGTGCTATCCACTGTACATACAATGTAAAAAATATTACTTTTGTATGTTTTGTATACTGTCGCAATTCCCTCTACCTGTATTTATATTTTCCACTTTCTATTGTCTGTTCTCCCTTGTCAATTATACACCACCCCACCTCACACCCCCAGATGCACCTGGAAATAAATAATGGCTCAGTTTGCCTTTCCTGATCAACACATTTTAAGTAACAATATAAAAATGGGTAAAAGTAGGACTCCACTGAAATTAAGATGTGGCCAATAAGCTGGGTTATCCTAGGTAAACAAACTATAAAAACTGTAAAATCAGGACCCCATTGAAAATGAGATGTTGCATTTCAAATGGAAAAATGCACAAGCAGGACCAAACTGAAAACAAGACATTGCATCTTAACTGGGCTACCCAGGGTATGCTGTGAAACTGGTAAAATCAGGACCCCACTGAAAATTAGATATTGCAACGTGGCTAGGCTATCCTAGGTAAATGCAGTATAACAATAGGTAAAAGGAGAACTCATCTGAAACTGAGATTTGGCATTTCAGCTGCGCTATTCTGGTTAAATGCATTCTTTAAATAGGTATCATCAGGACCTCACTGAAAATAAGAATTGCTTCTCGCCTGAGTAGAGCAACTTTGAGTAAATTCAATGTAAAAATGGGTGACCCACTAAAAATGAGATGTTGCATCTCACCTGGGCTATCCTGGGTGAATGCACTGTAAAACTGGTAAAGTCTGAACCTCACTGGACACAAGACAAAGACTCTTTTGTTAGGGGGGGACAGACTTAGGAGTGGGGGGGAGAAAGGGAGAGGCAGGTAAAGTGCGTGAGTGATGCTTCGGCTTGGAGGCATGATGAACAGATCAAGTGGCTCACTAAGGCAGCAGGAGCTGGGAGGGACCTAGATGTCATTGACCACTGGGAGACAAATGACCTGGCAAGGGACATGGTAGAGCAGTGCAGGGAAATTACAGGGCGTAGGGTTGTGGCCTCAAGCTGGTAGCATATATGGTGGCTTTTGCCAAAGTATTACCTGCATATGGCCAGGGAGAGTTTAGGACACTCCTCACCAGGGCACACAGCAACTGGTTGAAGGCATAGTGCATGGAGGAGGGCCTCAGCTACACTGGGGACTGGGGGACTGGGAGGATATGGGTCTCTATGGGAGATATGTCCTCAATCATTCCAGGAGGGGGACCACTGTCCTTAGTGTGAGGTTTAAATGCTTCTTGAATGAGCATTTGAGCTAGCCAGGTGGGAAGGCTGTAAATCCAAGGAAGGAACAACTGTCCCCCAAAATGATGAAGCAGCATGGAGGAAAAGTCAAAGAATGGCCCAGGGCGATGGTGTAAGGGCAGGGGTGGGGACAAGGCAAGTACAAGGGGGTATATATATCAGGAAATTAAAAAGAAAACAGTAAAGCAGACATGTTATAGAGAAGGTAACAAGGGAATGGGGAGTTAAGGGAGCTTCGGGAATAGCGCAGGCAGGAGGGGGGAGCAGGGAAGTAGGCAGAGAGAGAGAGAGCAAGGAATGGAGAGCCATGTGCGTCAACGCAAGGAGTCTGAGAAATAAAAGTCTAAATCTAGAGGCCATGATGGCTGAGGCTAGCCTCGATTTGGTGACTGTAATGGAGTCATGGTGCACTGACAGCCACGACTGGGACATGGTCATACCAGGTTACAGTCTGCTCAGGAGAGAAAGAGAAGGGAGGGAAGAGGAGGGGTTGTACTATATCTGAGGGAGGGAATCAATGCCATGAAGTAATGGGAAACCTGGAACAAAAGGAAGGGCTGGAGGTGCTGTGGATCATTCTGAAGATGGGCTCTGGGGCCACTGTCCATACAGGGGTGCTATACAGACCTCCAGCAGAGGGAGAAGAGCTCGATAAGGCACTTTGGGAAGCCATCATCAGGATAGCAAATAAGGGGCAGGTGCTGCTAGTTGTGGATTTCATTTTGCCTGATGTGGACGGGAGCCTTCCAACTGCAGCTTCGGCAAACAGCAGGGCCTTCCTTGACTCCATACAAGGGACTTTTCTCAGGCAGCTAGTCAAGGAACCCACTAGAGATGGACCTGCTTCTTACAAACTAGGACGGCATTGCAAACGTCACAGTGAGCAGTCCCCTAAGTATCAGTGATCACTGTACAGCGTGGTTTGACACATAGATAGGAACAGAGGCAAACCACACAAGGATGAGGGTCCTGGACTTTAGGAGAGCAGATTTCAAAGAAATGGGAGACTGTCTCAGAAACTGTCTCATGGGGGGATTGCCAGGAAGGGATACAGACACAGTGGGAAAAATAAGTGAAGGCATAATTAAAGCAACCAACCTCTGCATGAAGGCAGTGGGTAAAAGTAGAAGGAAAAAGAGACTGTTATGGTTCCCTAGGGAAGTGGCCAAGGCGGTGATACCAAGTAAAATAGAGGGAAGCAGGAAAGGCAGTGAGGGGAGTAAAGGTGCAGATAGAAGAAAGGATGGCAAAGGGGGCAGCTAAAAGGTATAAGACTTTCTTCAGGTACATACATGAAACATAGAAACATAGATTTTGACGGCAGATAAGGACCGCTTGGCCCACCCAGTCTGCCCATTTCCCTACCTAATGGATAAGTTGCAGATCCTAGTTAACCAGCAGCCTACTTCTTCCTACCCCCACCCCGTAGAATTGCCTTATGACTGTCCCATGCATGCTTGAATTCCACCACTGTTTTTGACTCCATAACCTCCTCCGGAAGGCCGTTCCATGCATCCACAACCCTCTCTGTGAGAAGGGGAAAGTAAGGGGAGGGGCAGTGAGGATAAGGAGGCAACAGGGGGAGACTGCCCAAAAGAGGATCAAGTAAAAGCAGACATCATGAACAGGTACTTCTGCTCAGTCTTCATAGTGGAGAAAAGGGGATAGACCACCAGGGAGCAACAGGAACAAAGGGGGGACAGAGATGGACATAAGTCCATTTTCAGAGGAAAGAGTTCTGGAGGGACTTGCTGCTCTGTATGTGGACAAGGCTATGGGACCAGACAGAATACACACAAGAAGGGTACTAAAGGAACTCAGGAAGGTGCTAGCTTCCCCAGAGATGGCCTTATTCAACAGCTGACTGGAAACAGGCATGGTTCCAAAGAACTGGAGGAGAGCAGACGTGGTCCATCTCCATAAGAGCAGCAGCAAGCAGGAGGCCAGAAAGCAGTCAGTCTCACATCAGTGGTGGGAAAATTAATTGAAACCCTGTTAAAGGAAGGGTTGGTAGAGTATCTTGAATCAAATGGGCTACAATATCAAAGGCAGTATGGATTCACAGGGGAGGAGGGAAGTCATGCCAGATGAATCTGATTGATTTCTTTGACTGGTTGACCAGGGAAGTAGATCAGAAGAGGGCAGTGATCACGATGGACTATCTGAGCTTTAGCAGGGTCTTCAATACTGTGCTGCACAGGAGACTGATAAAGAAATTGAGCAGCCATTGGGTGGGATCCAAAGTGATAAATTGGCTAAAAAGCTGGTTATTGGATAGGCAACAGAGGGTGGTGGTTAATGGCACTCACTCTAATGAGGGGAGAGTGACCAGCGGGGTGCTTCAGGACTCAGTGCTGGAACTAGTCCTCTTCAATGTCTTCATAGGTGACATTACAGAAAGACTGGAAGAAAATGTATGCCTTTTTGCAGATAACACCAAAATCTGTAACAGAGTGGACACAGGAGGGGGGGGGGGCTGGAAATTTGTAGAAACCTTGGGAAGCTCAAGGAGTGATCAAAAGCATGGCAGTTGGGGTTCAATGAGAAAACACACAAAATCATGCACCTAGGGCATAGGAACTCAGGAGCTGAGTATAGAATGGGGGAGGTACTGACAGTCATTAAGCAGGAAAGGGACCTTGGGGTTATCATATCTGATTACCTAAACTGGCACAGTAGTGTGACAATGCAGAAGTAAGGTCAGTGGGATGCTGGGATGCTTAGGGAGCGGCATCTCCAGCAGGAGGAGTGAGGTGGAGTTGCCACTGCATGGCTCACTGGTGAGACCCCTACCTGGAGTACTGTGTCCAGTTCCGGAGGCCATACCTCAAAAAGACATAGGGTAGACACTTTCTAGAGGAGGGCAATTAATGTGGTGCAGGGTCTGTAACAGAAGCCCTACTAGGATAAACTGAAGTATATCAACATGTACACTTTGGAAGAGAGCAGAGCGAGAGGGGACAAGATAGAGAACTACAGGTACTTTACGGGGGTGGATAGGGTTCAGAATGGGAGTCTCTTTCAAATGAGAATGAGCACCAGGACCAGAGGGCATGTGATGAAACTGGGGGAGGAGTTTAAAAGGGATGTGAAGAAGTATTTACTTCACTGAAAGAGTGGTGGACACCTAGAACAGACTGCCAGTGGAAGTGGTGGAGCTGAAAACAATAGGGGCTTCAAGCATGTGTGGGATAGACATTGGGGCCTATTTGTAAATATACAGGGAGGAGGGTAGGTCCTCGTAGACCATTTAGGGCTGTTGTTGAAAATGTTATTGTTCGGCACAAGCCATTACAACAAACAAAAACAGATGTATAAAACATCAAAGTACTACATTCTTTCTCAAAACAGTCCTTATGCAAACAATAAATATGTTCCCCTCCAACAATGCATGTAGGAGAACAATTTAATCACATGTAATTATACAATACACAAATATCATGTCAAATAGCAGTGAGAAGATATACAGAGCATGTCATATACCTAAACACAAGACAAGTACAAAAGCTATGCTTTTAGTCTGGATAAATACCCTACAAAGAGCATGTGAACTGGAGATATCGCCACCGGTAATCACAAATCCTAATGAATAGAGAGCCACTGCGGACAATAAATGGCCACGATCTTAGGTGGCAGCGTGCAACAGGATGAACATGTAAAATCGGTGCCATCTAAGGTTAGCTCATTAGCAAATGCAAACAAGCATTTGTCAATGCCGAATGTTTGCTTGCTGGCATTAGCAGTGGAAGTGCAGGAGTTAGACAGATGCATCATGGGAATGGCAGTGAAGTACTGAACTGATGCCAACTCCACCCTCACTCTGCAGAGATGGACAGGCATTGGGGTGTGCCTTTGGGTCGTTGCCCATGACGGTCAGGACATTTCACCTCACCCTACCCTTCAGACACTGACAAGTGTTGAGGTGTGCCTTGGGGCATTTGGGCTTTACATTCACCTCATTCCATGAGGAATTATGCTGAAATGGGTGCAGTATAGGAGAATGGGATGAACTCTGGGGCCAAAGGGTACAAGGCACACCTCGATGCCTGTCAATGACTGCAGGGTAGGGGTGGGGGTGAAATGGCATGAGCATTACTGTCGACAATCCCAAGTCACACCCCTGACGCCTGTCAGTCCCTACAGGGTAGGGCATTATGGTCAAAAACCCTAACACCCTGGGAGTTTCTTGGTATGTTTACTCCAAGTTTTCCACATGGGTTTTTTGTGACCCCACCGCATGAACAGTGACACTATCAGTTTGTTATGGGAAAGGTGATTTTGCAGAGCGACTGCGCTATTTGGCGCCACAGGTGCAAAAACACATTTCGAACAGGATGCGAAAAGTGACACGTGTACTATTCATGAGGAGGTGTAAAAAATGGCATTGTTGAAAATCTGGAGTGAAAATATACAAAAACTGGTATTGTCAAAAGCATGTGTAGAAACTGTGCAACGTACACCCGTAATGTAAGTAGTTTGGGAATTTTTTATACCAGATTTTCAACATAGGCATTTTGGGACCTCCACTCATGAACAGTGTCACTGTGATTTTCGTAATCTGTCCCCAACACTAATTTCCCACAGCGACCGCTCTATTCTGCACCAGAAGTGCGAAAACACATTTTGGCCAGGGTGTCAAAAATGACAGCTGTACTGTTCATAAGGAGGTGTGGAAAAATGTCAATGTTGAAAATCTGAACTGAAAATATTATAAATTTGTGAATGTACGAGGGTGCATGGAAATTGTGCAATGCACGCTCATAACAGAGTAATTTTATGGACTTTTGTCACCAAATTTTCAACATAGCCATTTTAACACCTCTGCTCATGACCAGTGTCACTGTGATTTTCTTAATGTGTCCCAAACATTGATTTCGCACACCAACCGCGCTAATGTGCACTACATGGGCATAAACACATTTTGGGCGAGATATGAAAAATGACAGCTGGACTGTTCATAAAGAGGTGTGGTAAAATAGCAATGTGGTAAATCTGGAGTGAAAATATTAAAAATTCTCAAAGTTATGAGCATGTGTAGTAACTGCGCAACGCACCCTCGTAAAACAGTAATTTTTGGGAATTTTTCTGCCAAATTTTCAACATAGGGTTTTTGGGGGTCTACCTCATGAACCGTGACACTGTCATTTCGTTACTCAGTCCCAAAAGGTGGTTCCATGCAGTGACTGCGAAATCACATTTTGGGACTGAATAACAAAATGACAGTGAGTGGGTTCATGAGGTGGGGTCCCAAGAACCCCATGTTGAAAATTTGGTGAAAGAATTCCCAAAAATGGCTGAGATATGCACCAAAGTTGAAAAAAAAAACATTTATGCCTTTATACAGCTTACGGCATTTCTTCAGTTCGCAGTTGGCTTTGAAGACTGCAGCCGTGTTCCCGGTCCACTGAAGATTGTTGTGCTGGCCTCCGGAGGTAAGTATGGTGTCGGGGGAATGGGGAGGTTGGTGCGCAGAGGGTGGGTGCGGGTTGGGGGGGGTGAGACAGTCAACGAGGGACCATTTTTTTTTTCAGGTGTTTTTTACACTGCGGTACTTTTGCCACGCTGGGGTGGGCTCCCAGCATGGCAGCTAGAAAGTATTTTTTGGGGGGAAAGTGGAGTCGACAGGGGATTGGGCACCCCCGTCAGCCATACGGACTTCTGCCATTCTGGGGTGGGCTCCCAGCGTGGCACGTGGAAGTCTGGTTTTGGGGGGGGCAGTGAAGCCGATGGGGGATTGGGCACACCCATCAGTCATAGGTGTGCTCTGGGGAGGGCGAGCACGCTGGGGTGAAGTTCTGCGTGCTACCGTGTTTGTTGGTGGGGAGTCTGGCCATACGGTGTGTGCGGGGGGGAGCGCATGAGCATGCTGGGGTGGGCTCCCAGCGTGCTACTTCGGTGTTTGTTGGGGAAGGGGAGTAGACAACAACGGAGCTGTCTATGACAGCTTTACAGATTCAGAGCAGTGTAGAGTGTAGGCATTTTGCATACTGCCAACGGCAGTATGTAAATTGCCTGCCGATGGTAGTATGCAAATTGCCTACACGTTACCACCACTGATTGCAGTGGTTTTTCGCTTTCAGCTGTATGCCGCTGCATCTGAATGGCTGTCATAAACAGCTCTGACATTCATCAGCATGGTGCAGCCACGCCTGCAAAAGCGAGCAGGGCACTAGAAGTGGGGGAGGCACACCTACGAAAACTCGTATGGTGGCAGTGTTTCTTGCACATGCGTGCAAGCAAACATAAAAAGGAAACTGCATGTAATCTGGACTAGTCCGAAGTCCCAGAGATAAATGAAGTCCCAGTTTTACTCAAACCAGACATATTACAGAGCTTGCACAAAAGGGAATGATGTCAGTTCAAATGACAGGAAATACTACTTCACTGACAGAGTGCTGGATGCCTGGAACAGACTGCCAGTAGAAGTAGCGGAGCCAAAAACAGTAGGGGGTTTCAAGCATGAGTAGGATAAACAGTGGGGAATATTTGTAAATAGGCAGGGAGGAGGGAGGGTAATCGTAAACCAGTTAGGGTCTCTGGAGATAGACTAGGCAGGGACCATCTGGCTAGGCTGGGTGGGCCGAGTGGTCCTTTTCTTTTTTGAAACTTCATCAGTTTTATTGCCCTCTTGTTAATACAGTACACCTGATCCATCTTCTACAAGAACATTATAGGTACCTTATTATTACAGGTCCAAAATCTTTTAACATTTCACAATGTATATTTCAACAACCTTAACACATCATGAATATTACCTCTCATCTTTTAAGGTTGATTTAGAGACTCTATATAGATCTGAGGGATATGTAATCACTGCTTGAAGCCTAAGGCCTCCAAAAGATGGATATAGTTCTTTGCGGTGTTACCAAAATTTGTATCCCAGTCTTAAAGATACTATATTGTTCTTCAAATTTAATTCAGTCTATAATTATCAGTCCATTCTGAGAGGAAAAAGAGAACAAAACTTAAAAAGATAATACTATAGCTATTATATTAAAACTGTAAACCAAGCGTGTACACGTATGCACCACGATTCTTCCACTTATAAAATGCACATAATGGCTGCAGACTGTGAATATTCTATTCCCCTTTTCTCAAAGGCTTAGTGAAAACCTCCCTTCCCCTATAGAAAAAAAAAAAAAGAATTAGAAAAACTTCTACTGATTTGACGGCCTAGGTACTTCTTCTCCCCGTCTCTCCCTCTCCATTCCAGGATTCCCTCCATACTCGCCATGGACTCCAAATTTCCAGAAATTTTTCTTTCTTTAAATATATAGTGCTGGTAATGTTCTCCAGGCATTCTATTTCTTCTACCTTAGACACCCATTGGGATACAACTGTGGGGTCAGGGGCTAACCACTTAGTGGTAAATACATTTCAGGGCTGTAACCCTTAGAATCTGACATAGTTCTACTCTTTTCCGTTGCTTAGCCGATAAAGTGGGGAGGCCCAGAATTAAATCCTGAAAAGTAAAAGGGATGGAAATACTCCCCACTTGTTCCAGAATTACGTGACTAGATTGCCAAAACCTCCTCAACTTCTCACACCCCCAAAATATGTGATAATGTGTGCCCCTATTCTCCCCACATAGACGCCAACATTCCAACGAGGCCAGTGGGTTAAGGTGTCTGGTAATCACCGGAGTCCTGAAAAACGAATCAGGACTTTCCAGCTAAATTCCCTCCAGGTAGTTGCTGATGTCACCTGCCAACCCCTTTGGAGTCTACGGGCCCAATCCTTCCTAGGAATGTCCTCCTCTGCTTCCACTACCCATTTCTGTCTAACCTCCTCTATTATCTGTGCCTCCGGGTGGGAACTAAGGAGTCCATAAATGATGGATACATATCTCAGTCTGTCCCTAATTTTAATGGTATCCCACCAATAGGTTTCCAATTTGTTAGCTCTCTCCCAACCCTCTGAAAGTTGTTTCCAGTATTAATAAAGTGTCAGGCTTGAAGCAAGTGGTCCTTTTCTGACAACAAGTTCTAAGTTTCTATGTTTCTAAGATATGAGCTATTGTACCTCAGCTGAGCTATCTAGAATAAGTATATTGTAAACATGGGCAAATGCAGGGCCCTACTGAAAATTAGATATTGCAGCTCACCTGGGCTATCCCGAGTGAATGCCCAGACAGTAAACTATGGTAAAATCCAGACCCCACTGAAAACAAGATATGTGATACTGCATCTCAGCTGAGCTATCCTAGGAAAATATATATTGTAAACATGGGTCATAGGATCCTACAGAAAATGAGCTGCTGTGCTGCATCTCAGCTGGGCTACCTACTATCCTTAGTAAATATAGTGTGAAAATGGGTTGAAGCAGGACCCCACTGAAAACAAGATATGTGATACTGCATCTCAGCTGAACCATCCTAGGAAAATGTATATTGTAAAAATGGGTCATAGGATCCTACAGAAAATGAGCTGCTGTGCTGCATCTTAGCTGGGCTACCTACTATCCTCAGTAAATATAGTGTGAAAATGGGTTGAAGCAGGACCCCACTGAAAACAAGATCTGTGTAGGGAGGAGGCACTGGCACATATGGCCGAAACCCCCCATCACTGGTCCAGCTTCTTAAATCCCACATACCAGGAGCCCTCCACTCAAATACAAAGCTCGCTACACAGTTTATCCTATCCAGATGGAATTCAGAGCAGGATATGACCCTTAGCTTTGAACAATGGCACAAATATAGACCCCCAGCATTCTGAGTAACAGCGGCCCTATACTGGAGAGAATACGCCTGGAAATGTCGTCTGTGGTATTTTCACACCCCAGCAGTTATAGCTAAGTTTGCAGGACCACAGGTAGCCAGCTGTTGGTGATCCTGTGGAACCTCCCAGCAGATCACACCCACATAATGGTAACATGTCCTCTTCGCCGAACGTTCTGGCAGAAAGTCATCCAAGAACGTGAAGCTATATTTGACTACGTAGGTATGATAACTACCACATTTATCTTGAAGGCCATTCCACCACCTCACTCTGCTACCACTCTTCCTACTGTAAAACTGATAAACCTTCTCCTGCTTGCAGCTAAAAAGGCCATAACTCAGCTGTGGCAGACAGAAAAGATCCCGACTCCTGAAATGTGGATCGTACTTAGCCATGAGATATACACCCTAGAGAGAATATCGGCACAGGCCAGTAACCATGTGGCCTCCTTCGACATTAAATGGAGGAAGTGGGTTTTATACCAACTTGACAACTACTCAGACTTTGTGCCATAGGGTGGGTCACACTCCTTCCCCCCCCTTACTCCATTTCCCCTTCCTGTTCATTCCACCCCTTTACTCCCCGTTCTTTTCCTACTCTGTTATTAATACATCGTGAATAGGGGTTGCAATCTCCTTGGGGGAAACTTACTTTCATCAAGGTCTCTTCCTCCTCTCCCTTCTATCTTTCCGCACTTCCTACTTCCCTCTGTTCCTTTCCTAGCCACGCACTATTTCTTACAGGTATAATCTAGCCACCTGAATTAAGTGTACATACAGTCTTGAGGCATACAAGAACGCTAGGTGAGCAGGCCTTCATGTACTGCAATTCTATAAATTACAAGGTCAGTCAAGACTAACCACCCTTAAATATCCGGCTTTGCCTTGTTCAGATCCAGATCTAGATCTTCTACCAAGTAAATGGAATGTTCCACCATGAAGGACAGGGGTGCTTAGGCCCCCAACATACGCAGACTCATCACAAGACCCCACCTGGAAAATAGGCCATAACTTGGCCATCTTGCTTTTATTTGACTCTGAAGTCCTTTGCTGTGTAACAACATTATTTTAATGAAGATGTGGTTCTGTATTTACTTGTACCTTTTCTGTACTTAAACTTTTTCTTTTATTTTTTATTTTCTCTTTACGCGCCTTCTTCCCACAGCACTGCCCTCTCTTCAGGAGTCGCCAATAGCCATTCTAGTCCCCACCTCCTACCTGGATCCCATGGTGGTCCGTCCTCCATGTTGCCTTAGCTAACCCCCCAGGCAGGGACGAGGTGGGGAAGTAAGCATCCCAAAATTCCTTGACTCATCAGGACGCCGGTCACTGGGGCAGGTAGGGGTGTTGGGGATCATGGCCTGGCACTCCGTCTACGTGGGAGTGCCATAGGGTGTTTTCCGTTGTTCCGCGGGAGTGGCTACCACCCTGACACATCATGGCGCGATCCGGCCAATGCCAGCCACTTCCCAACCCCCTTAGTGTGCCTTTTTTGTCTGCCATGCCTCCGGCATCCACCAGAGGCCAGTCAGACAGCGACGATGTGTCCCCCCTCCCTCCTGAGAGAGGAGAGCTGTAATGCTGTAATTGTACGCTCAATCCTTTCCCTCCCCTGCCAACCCCCAATGTCCCAGGCTCGTTCCTGAACCAGGGTCACCGGCGTTGACTTAAACTTTCAATCAAAAAATCATTGTTATAAAAAAAAACAAGATATGTGATATTGCATCTCAGCTGAGCTATCCTAGGAAAATATACTGTATATCATAAAAATGGGTCATAGGATCCTACAGAAAATGAGCTGCTGTACTGTTTCTCAGCTGGGCTACCTACTATCCTCAGTAAATATAGTGTGAAAATGGGTTGAAGCAGGACCCCACTGAAAACAAGAAGTTGTATCTCAGCTGGGCAATCCTGGTTATATACACAAAAAATGGGAAATCGCAGGATGTTACTGAAAATGATTTGCTGCATCGTACCACTTCTGGGCTGAGCTATTCTTAGTGAATACAGCGTATAAACAGGTAAAAGCAAGACTCCTCTGAAGATGAGATATCACACCTCAGCTGGGTTATCCTGTCTGGATAAAGTGTAAAAATGGGTAAAGGCACAATCCTACTGAAAAAAAAGATGCGACATTCAGCTTAGTTGTTCTCAGAAAATGCTGTGTAAAATTGTTAAAAGCAGAACCCAGTGATAACAAGATGTGACATATCGACTGGGTTATCCAAGGCAAATCCATAATATAAATAGGTAAATGAGCTGATCAACACTGAAAACAAAGATATCATATTTCACCTGAGCTATCCTGGGTAAATACACTGGCCCAGATATTCAGAAATGCGCCAAAGGCCGGCACAAGTCTGGTGCAGCACAAATCCAATGCGCCGTGGTACAACAGGAGCCATATTTGGAGGTTGCACTGGTCGCACTGTGCTAGCACAACCCAGCTGAATATGGCACAGTTGCACCATGGCGCAAATGTGGATGCACCATGGCACAACCAGAGGTGTGCCATGGCGCAAACACAGGTGCGCAATGGTGCAGACAGAGAAGCCCCAGGGCAACCATGGGAACAGAGCAACAGAGCAACAGAGGGGGGGCATGGCACAGATAGGTGGCCCAGGGACAGAGCCGGGGAAGCACAGTGACAGGCCACAGGAGGCCACCACCGGCTGGGCACAGCAGGGTGCATACAGGCACCCTGACCCCCACCCCAGAACACAACAGTGGCATGGACAGTAGGCAACAGGAGGTGCCAATGGTGAATGGATGGCCAACAAGGGGGCTCCCCCCACAGGCTGTGCCCCCCCACATACCCAGACCAGAGGAGAGCACACCCAGGACCATGCAGCCAAGCACACACACCTGCCACACACCCCTGACAGCCACCCCATGGGCACCCAAAGGCACAGCCACTGACCGAGGGGAGGGACATCACTACAGTGGGACACACCTCAGCACACAGCAGTGATCCACAGAAGCAAAACATGCGCCCCGACACAAATCCTCATGCACCTGCAAAGCAGACACAGACACAGGCAGGTATGTCAAAAGATACTGTATATATATTGGAAAATCGACTATGTACAACAGAAGGGTGTGAGGGAGGGTAGAAAAGCAAGGGAAGGGGATAGGGAACAGGGACTGTACAGTGGGAAGGGGGACTGGAAGGGGAGGTACAGCTGGGGAAACAGGGGAAATCAGGGCCCGACTAGCGGCGGCCACATTCTGCCACCCCTTGCAGTCTTCACTGCCTCCTGTCTGCCAGCAACATTCTGCGGACCTGCAGCACCACCACCTCTATGGTCGTTGAGGTGATTAGGATTATTTGGCGGAGTAGCCAGCAGTAGAGAGGCCACCTGCGCCACTGCTGGATGCCTAGGACAAGGGACAGGACAGGTGATCAGTGCAATATCCCAGGGAACCATGCCCATCCACAGCACACAATGGACAGAAGGATCTCACACCCCCGGAGGGCCCATACAGGCCACCTGCAAGGGGGTGGGCACATCACAACAGTGCACAGCGGTGGTCCTCGCCGTACAGTGGCCATCTGAATGTGCCATGGCAGTCACATGGCACAGTGCTCCGGCAGCACCATAGCAACATCAGTGGCAGCCGGGCACACACCCACCCCACCAACAGCTGGCACACGTGGCCAATGGATGCGCCACAGTGGCGGGCACCATGCACAGTGCAACACACACTGCAGCTGCGGCACAGGGCACAGATGGCCATGCCCACACCCACGTCCCTGCCACCCCCATGTACGGTGCAAAGGACAATGTCAGTGCCTACTTGCTCTCTGTGGGCCCACTGGTGCAGCAGCCGCTTCTCCACTGCCACCCTGGCCTGCTGTGGCCTGCCTTTCTGCCACTGCTGCAGCTGCCCTTCTCCTGTTTTCAGACCCTGGGAATGGAACATAGACAGGTACACACCAGTAACCAACCACAGCAGCTGCCCACCACCCCCACCCCTGTGCACAGGGTGAGCCCCTGTCCGACACGTCCTGCACAGTGGCATTGCAATGCAAGCAGTGGAGGGCGATGCCACCCTGTGATGCACATGATGGCAGTATACCACCCTGCAGGGTATGCCAGCCAGCCTAGCCAACACCACAATACAGCACCAGGGTACACATGCATTATGGGCCTACTCACCTGCTGTGGCACAGCCCCATGCCTAACGCACGCCTCCAGCCTCCTGAGGTGCTCTGGGTCCCTCCGTGCAAGCTCACCATAGTGGTGGCGACACTGCTCCCCCATCATGGCCACCCCTGTGCGCTGCTGCAGTGTGGCAGCAATGGCCTGCCACACTGCTACCTAGGGCTGCTGCAGTGTCCCCTGTCCAAACAGTTGGGATGCATGGGGCTGGACGCAGGCAACAAGGTTGACCAATTCAACCTGCGTCCAGTTAGCCGCCCACGGTGCTCTCCGCTGTGCCATGCTACAGGTGTGAGCCAGTGAGCAAAATGGCGGCGGGACAAGGGGACATGTGCTGTGTCCACCCATCATGCAGTCTCAGAGATGCGCAGCATGGGCATGGCCAGGCAGGGTCATGGATGCAGGGGTCACCCAGGGGCAGAGGTCACAGCAGGGTTCAAGGTTCAGCCGCTGCACAGTGTGCACGTGCACAACAGCAGGCCTGGCACAGCATGCACCATGGCCCACATCTCGCAGTCAGCGCACAGTGCGCAACTGGTGACACTACATTATCCGGCGCATGCGCACTGCAGACCTGTGCACTGCACATGCGTATGCATTGCGCCGCAACTTGCCACAGAGCAAACTCAATGTGCATGGAGCAAAATTGCGATATTCAGCTGCCACATGCAAATGAGCTCATCGGCCAATGCATGGCACACTGGGGGAATTAGCATGTGATTACCATTGTGCCAAAGCTCATTGCATGCAATGCGCTATGAAAGCACCACATATCAGCACAGGCCATGGACCAGTACTGCATACTTTTGAGGTAAGTTGTGCATGCTGCTGCAGCACACTGGGTGCAGCCAGCACAGCGGGGGGGGGGGGACAGAAGAGGGTGCTGCTGCTGCTGCCACTGTCACACTGTGCTGTCCATGTCCACAGGAAGTGACATGTCGGAATGTGAGGAGGGTGAGGAGCGTGGGCCTGCTCCCAAGCGCAGACCCAATTTCACTAAGGCAGACACAGAGGCTCTGTTCAAGGCCTACCTTGACAGGGAGCCCCTGTTATGTAGTGCCATGAGTACAGCACAGGCCAGGGCTGGGGTCTGGGTGGAGGTAGTGGCATTTGTCAACCAGCAGGGCAGCCACCAGTGCTCAGTGCAGGAGTGCAGGAAGAAGATGGCCACAGACAAGAGGCGCATCAAGGAGAGGGTGGCGGCCATCTGTGCCTCCTGGAATGCCACCGAAGGGGGGTCTGCAGCTGCACCACCGCTCACAATGCAGGAGGAGTTGATGGCAGCCAGCATGTGTCACAGCACAGTGGAGGGTGCATCTGGCAGCCGATTTCAGATGGGTGGCAGCCTATCACTGCATGGTAAATATGTCAGCCACACACAGCTGGAGGTGTGGAGGGTGCAGACATGGCCATGCTGGCGTGCATGTGTGCGACATGCCTGGCATGTGCATGTGTGCATGCCCACGCACATGCCATGCTGCAGGACACATGCAGTGGCAGTGTGGGGTGAGGCACGTGTGGGCAATGCATCACTAACACGTCTCTCTTCTCTTGCAACACCAGCATGCCTCTGTGTGGATGATGGGGCACCGCCGGCGGCAGCAGCCATGGCCACTGGACTGGCCCTGGAGGACCAGCCATCCACCTCCATGGGCATCCAGGGGCCTGAGAGGCTGCAGCTCACCACCACTGTGCAGGTGGATGTCCTGGACCTGGGGTCGGACGAGGCCCCGGATGTGTTCCTGTGCGCAGAGACACAGATCAGGGCAGGGGCCGACATAGATGATGACGTAACTCTCATCCTAGACAACATGGCCACCATCGTGGGGGAGACACCCCTGCTGGCCACTGACACAGGCAGCATGCCCAGCACCCTGCTGACAGTGGAACAGCTGCCCACCACCACTGTGGGTGCAGCGGTGTGCGCCACCCAGGATGTGCCCTGCGGTGGTGGTGGTGCCGCCACGCAGGCGCTGGGTGGCGTGCAGTGGCCAGATGGGCAGCAGCAGAGGGCTACAGGTGCCACTGGGCAACTGGATGCAGAGTCCACTGCCGGTGCGCCTGCTGTACCCAATCCCCCTGCAAGCCCCACTGTGCAGCCTCCACCAGAGAGGGGGGCTATTCACCGTGGCCAGTAACCACATGGAGGTTTTCATCCAGCCCAGGATCCCCAGGATGCCGAGCCACTGGCCAAGCACACCCGTTTGCTGTGGGATTCCATTCAGCAACAGGTGCAGCTCACCCTTGGGGTGCGCACACTGTGCATGGAGGTGCTCCAGTTAGCCAAGAAGCAGGAGAGGGGCACCACACAGATCCTGGCTGGAATGCAACACATGCAGGAGGCCACGACTGCCTCCCTAGATCACATTGCCACCATGATCTCAGATGGCTTTGTGCTGCTGGCTGTCACAGGTAGTGTCTGGGCACAAATGACCCCCCGCAGTGCGCTATCCACCCCGCATACCTGGCATCAGGTGATCACTGTGCAGTCGACACCAGGCTCAGATATCAGCATCCCAGGCACACCCAGAGCTGGGCTGTTTGGGTGCCTTGACACACCCACATGGACACGGTCCAGCGGTTCCACTCCTGGGGGGCTACTTCACCCCCCCATGGCTGATGCGCAGCCTGTGGCTGCCGATCGGCCCAGGCACGGCCGCCCCCGTGGCCATGGTGGCCATGATTCCATGCAGTGGCCCTGATGTGTGGCCCACCCCACCTGCAGTCTGCAGCTGCTGCCCATTGGCACATGTGTGGTGGTGTGTGTGCGCCTGCCACAGGTGTGGCGCCCGTGTGTCATGCCACACTGCCTGTGTGCGTGCTTGCTCGGCCACTGGGCCATGTGGCGTGGGCGTGATGACAGCAGTCCTGCACCAGTTGCACCTGTGCACTGGTGCGATGCATCTGATCCACTCCGCATACCCACGCCTGTGTGTGGGTGTGTGTGTGGGGGGGGGCTGTGCAGGGTACTGTGTGTGGTTGTGTGTGGGCGTGTGCCCCTGCCACTCTTACCCCTGCTTCCCACCTCAGTGTGTGCATGTCCACTGCCATGCATGCCCCTGCATGTGTACTGTACCTGTTTGTGTGGCCTGGTGTTCCGTACCACCTACCTGTGTGCACCAAAGTGCTCCCGTGCTATGGTGTCCCTGTGCCGTCTTGCCTGCTGGCTCAGTCAGGGATCCCTTTGCCAGGGGATGGCTGTCCACCTCCCTCCGGCCCATTGCCTCCATTGTTCCCACTACTGTCACCCTCATCAGCCTCGACAGCTATCCCACAGTCAATGGCCATGTTGTATGTATGCAGCAGGCCAGGAATAGACCACGGCTGTACTGTAGGGCACCGCCTGACCTGTCTAGGCAACTGAGCCGTGATTTCAGCATGCCAAAGACTCTCTCAATGGCGTTGCATGTGCTGGCATGTGCCTCATTGTAGCGTTCCTCCGCTGGGGACGATGGGCGCCAGTATGGGGTGAGCAGCCAGGGCCGCAGTGGATAGACACTGTCCCCTGTGAGGATATTGGCATGGTTAGCCCTCTGCTCTGCTAGGCTGCACCCCTTGCCTGTCCCTGCTGCCCATGCCAACATGCAAACCGTGCCCTCCCCATCCCATGTTATGCTCTTCCCAGCTCCCCGTGCCCATGCAGTGCACTGTCTGGCAGTGTGTCTGCCTGTCTGTCACATGCTCTCTGCCCCGTCTTCCTCTCCACTGCCACCTCTGTCCCTCTCCCTCTGTGTCTGCCTTGGTCTGTCTGTCTGTTTGTCTGTCTGTCTCTCTCTCTCTCTCCCTCTCTCTCTGTCTGTCTTTCTGTCTGTTTGTCTTTCTCTCTCTCTCTCTCTCTCTCTCTCTCTCTCTCTCACTCCCTCTCGCCTGGTGCAAGTGCTTTCTGTGTGCTTGTGCCCTGTATTTATGGGAACAAGTCTGCTCGGTGCATCTCTGATTTGCTCCGCACTTGTGCCATGGTTCCATGGTTGAATATTGCACTGTGCTGGATATTCATGGGCATGCCACCTGCACTTGTGCCTGCACACTGGCTCCCGCTGAATATCGCTCCTTGGCACAAGTACGTACTTGCGCCAGCACAACTCAGTTGTGCCATGCACAACTGCTTTGAATATCAGGCCACTATGTAAATGGATGAAAGTAATATCTCACTAAAAACTAGGTTTTGCACCCTGCACGGCATCCCAGGGTAAATACAGAATGCAAATGGGGGGAAAGCCCACAGGTAGAGAGCACGGAGGAAGAAAAAGACCTGACCGGTGATCAGCCTGACCGAAAGTTGGCTGCTTAGTTCAACAGGATATACAGGACAGGAGGCCTAACAGAATGCTGGGGTGCATAGGGTGGTGGATTACTAGCAGAAAGGGGGAGGTGATATTGCCTCGGTACAGATTACTGATGAGACTGCATCTGAAATTCTCTATTCAGTTCTGGGATCTGCACCTAAGGAAGGAGAGGGATAGATTAGAGACAGCACAATGAAGGCCCACAAAGATATGCTGTGGTCAGCAAGGCATGCCATATGATGACAGCCTGAAAAGCCTCAGCATGTATTCCCTATAGGTCAGAAGGGGGGGGCAGACATGACAGACTTTCAAATTAAGAGTGCACACTTCAAGTTTGTTCAAACTAAGAAAGTGAACATCCGCTAGAGGCACGTGCTCAGGTGGGGGGGGGGGATTGTTCAAAAAGTATATTAGGAAGTACTGCTTCCCCGATGGAAGAAATTTGCTGACAAGATTGTGGAGGTAGTTATAATACCAGGGTTCAAAAGTAAGTGGGATGCTTATTAAAAAAGTCATGAGATGGAAAGATGATGAGGGAGACTGGGAAGGGGGAGGAATTCTAGAGCTTCTCCAAGTAGGGAATCTTGGGACAGACTAGATGGACTTTTTACAGTTTTTTCTCTGTCACGTTTCTGTTTCTATGTTTTAGGACCCGACTGTAGATGAGATACTGCATCTTAGCTGGGATATCCTGAGTAAATACAGCATAACAACGGGTAAAAGCAGGAGCCCATGGAAAATGTTATATTGCAAGTCAGCTGGACCCAGGATAAATAATGCAGCATCCAATGAGTTCAGGTTCAAGTTTATTGCAGGAAAACTCCGTTGAGCAAGCTCATTCACAGGGAGGTCCTGAGACAGGTACACAGACAAGTACACAATGCATATAGATAATTATATAACAATACTTAGCATGCAATAAAAGTTCCACCAGATACAAAATGTTCATGATAAAAAGTAACACTGATGATACAGAGAGTGTGAACCTATGGTAGCATGTGGTAGCAGGGATGGAACTACTAAGAAAGCAGAATATAGTTTAGTAACAGCTACAAGTGTCTTTTATTTTATCAATAGTTATCCTTTTGAAAAAGTTAACAGGGACACTACTGGATGATGTCAGCGAAGACTGTAACCGATTCCAAATAGTTGGCAGGGAACATGAGATAGCGCGTTTGCCAAATGAGGTACGAGTCCTGGGTACATTAAAGAGAAGAAGGTCTGACTTCCAGAGGGAATAGACACTACAAGATATGTGTACTAGTGAGGTTAGGTATTGCGGAAGTTTATTCAGAAGAAGTTTTAGAGTCCAGATACCAGCATGAAATGTCCGTCAAATGGCAAGTGAGGTCCAGCCAACTGTGGCGTACAGATCACAGAGATGGGTTCGGTGCGGGGAGTTTGTGATGAAACGTAGGACACGATGGTAGAGAATGTCTAGCTTATGAAGGTTGGTAAGTGCGGAAGAGTTGTAGATTACATCACCGTAATCAAGAAGGGGGAGGAATGTGGCCAGGACAAGCCTGGTTCTGATCTCCATAGGAAAGAAGGACCTGTTGCGGAAGAAAAAGCCTAGCCTGGCTTTTAGTCTCTTAGACAGTTCATCAGATGAACATTAAAGGAGAGCTTATTGTCAAGCCAGAAGCCAAGATGTTTGAAATGTGAGATGATTTCCAATGGTTCTCCTAGGGAGGTGACAATAAAGTCTCTAGGTAAGATGAGAGGAGGAGTAGTAGTGGAGGAAGTGCATGGAGAGAAAATCATGGCTTTCATTTTCTTGGCATTTAGGAGCAACTTAGCATTAATTACATTAGTTTCTAATTGTGCAAAGTCAGCTTGGAGAAGGTCCCTAACTCCAGACAATGAGGGGCCAGATGTGTATAGGACTGTAACATCTGCAAAGAAATGCAGGTGTGACTTAGTTATCTGATGGTCAAGATTGTTTATATATAAGGAAAAAAGAATGGGGCCTAGGATGGAGCCTTGCGGAACTCTCCTAGCAATAGATAGAGAGGATGAAAACAAATCTCCTGCTTTACCTGAGTCCTTCCAGTTAAATAGTTGTTGAACCACTGAATGGTGGACGGGGTAGAGCCTATTTCAATAAGGCTATTCACTAATAAGTTGTGATCTACGGTGTCAAAGACTTTACTGAGATCTAAGAATACTGCTCCCGTTATTTTCTTCGAATCCATTGCAGAGACCCAATCATTAGTAACCTTGGCCAGAGTTGTAATGGTGCTGTGGTTGAGGCAAAAGCCAGATTGGGAAGGGTTTAAAAGAGAATGGGTTTCAATGTGGTTCTTCAGTTGTGTATAGATCAGTTTTTCAAAGACTTTCGAAAGGATAGGCAAAATTGAGATGGGCCTATAGTTTCTAGAGGTCACAGGGGTCACCCGACTTGAATAGGGGAAGGATATGAGCGGATTTCCAACATGAAGGAACTGTGGTGGTGGAAACAGAAAGGTTGAGTATATGAAGGATTGGGGCAGTAAAGTAAGTGTAACCAAGTTTTAAGAAGAATGGTTCAAGTCTATCTTCTCTGGCACTGTTTTTGGTGTCTAGGTTAATAAGTGAATCTTCAACTTCTTTAAAGTTAAGGGGGAGCAGTTGAAATGAACAGGCTGAGGTAGACAGCGATGCCTTCAAGCTGTCTTGGTTCTTAACTTGGGTAGCATACGGAAAAGAGTCGAACGCTAAACTGGCAGTGATGAAGTGGGAATTAAGTTCTTCTAGTATTTGGTGATTACTTTCCATAAGCGTACCTTTGCTGTGGATCTTAGGTGGAATGGAGGGGGCAGTCGATTGACCTTCAATGGACTTAAGAGTCCTCCAGATTTTGTGAGAGTTCCCTTTGGCCTGCTCTAGGGTGGAAACATAGAAGTTTGCTTTGGTCGTATGAATATGTTTAACGCAAGCATTCCTAGCTGGTCTAAATACCTGCCAATCTAAAAGGCTCTTGGTACGCCTATCCTGAGCCCATAGTTTATCACGGTTTGTCAGTGCAACCTTAAGTTCCAGTGTGAACCAAGGGTGTGAGTTTTTGCGCGTCCGAACCTTAATAATGGGTGCATGTCTATTAGCCAGTGAAGTAATGTTGTCATTGAGGATATTAACAGCCTCATCTACTGACTTTGCAAGGAAGAGGTCTTGCCATCTGATCTTACTTAGGTCAGTCAAGTAGTTTACAGCATTGAACTTACAGAAGGAATGTTTGGTGATGAACTTAGGCTGAAAGTGAACTTTGGCTTGTGATCTAGTGAAAACTATGATACTATGGTCGCTCATATCGTTGTGGAAGACCATTGCATGTAAGATTTTATGTGGGTGAGTGGTTAGTATAACATCTAGGCATGAACTATTTACTATTTTTTAGGTATTGATCCTGGTGGGTTCACTAATTAATTGGGCAAGGCCAAGTTCATCGCAAAGGAATTTCAGGCCAAGCGATTTAGGTGACAGCCAATCCAGATTAAAGTCCCCAAGGATTATTGTTTCTGTATTGTACTGAAAATGACATGTGGCATTTTTGTTGAGTTACCTGGGTAAACACGCATTAAAAATGGGGGAAACCACTGAAAATGAGATGTTTTATCTGAGCCTCGGTATTATGTATGAATGTATTTTTAAAAATGGGTTAAAGCTGGACCTCACTGGAAATAAGATCTTTTAAAAGCAGCAATTGTTAGCTATTGTCAAGTCTTGCTTGAGAAAGTGGCAAGAGAACTTGCCTGGTGCGTGCAACGAGCTGGTGACCATAGTTTTGATAATATGCTGTGCATAAAATTAGTAAAGAAATGAGAAAGTATGGGAGTTAAGTTATACATGAAGAGACTGTGGAAGGAGTGGTTGGTAGGAAGAGCTCAGAGGGTGCATGTGGATGAGGAAGCATCTAGTTGGGCTAGTGTGGAAAGTAGGGGGCCACAGAGGTCAGTGTTGGTGCAGAATTGATTTTATTTGTATATCAGAGGCTTAGATTGTTAGGCAGCTGTATATCAAAGTTTGTAAATAATACAAAGATTGGGAGTCCAGTGGAGATGTCTGAGAATGTAAATAAACTACAGGAAGATTTATTATTTATTTTATTTGAAATTTATGCAACCGTGATAACACCCTGAGATGCAGCCTCTTGTTTTCATGGGGGTCCCAAGGAGGACAGCAGTAGGCAGAAGTATCACTTATCACAGCAGAAAAGTAGTTACAAACACTGTAAGGTAGAAATACAATGTAAACGCAAATAACATACAAAAAATACTTAATTACTGGCTGACATACTGTAGGTGGAATAACAACAGTATGGAAAATTGGGCCTTAAATGTATTATGACAGGGTATGAGCGACATTAAACCAAAACAGATACATAGGACTCTCCTAGTACACAGGGTTGTCAGGTAATGGGAGAGACTGGTTTTGAATGCTGGCAGGCGAGGGGCATTCATAGGGTGAGGGGAGGTGGCTTATTTCAAGACTGTGGGCAGAATATGCAAATTTTAGTAATCTGAGTTGGTGAGCAGAAGACTGGCAGATGAAATTAAATGTTAGTAAATGTAAGATAATGCACTTCAGTTTTAGTGATGACAAATGGCATTACACATTCCATGAACTACACTTTCTGCAAACTGCCTCTTTGGTAAGCTCACTCTGAGTGTTCTAAATGTCTGCAACATTTCACATTTGGGTGGTCAGTTGCTAGAAATACAGAAAAATAAGAAGGGCCTGGGGTGATCATAACCAGAGATTTGAGGAGTGATAAGCAAAGTGCAATGGCCTGTTGAGCTGCTAACAAAGTTCTAGGGAATATTAGGAGGAGTTTATAAATAGATCTTGATAAGTGATACTACCACTTTATAGAGCATATGTTACACTGCATCTGGAATATTGCATACAGTTTTGGGCGACGTACCTCAGAAGGGATATGGATAAACTGGAAAGGATCCAAAGAAGGGAAACTAGAATGATTACATGATTTGAGGCGGGGAGGTATATTAGGTTAGGATAACAGGTCTGAACTTTGATAGAATAACAGATCTGAACTTATTTAGGCTAGGATAACAAATATGAACTTATTTTCACTGGAATATAGGACCCTGAGAGGGGGATGTTTATATGATTATACATGGGCATATTAAACTTGATAAGATGGGGCTCTGTGAGACTATAGAGTATGGGAGAAAAAGAGGCATGAGATGATTTGTTAGCCGGTTGAGTGAACTGGTCCAGTGGAACTTTTGCATGTACCACAGGCTTGAGAGGCAGTGCATAGGTTAGTAATTGTCTGCAATAAGGTTTAGAAACAGTACACATCACACAGAATAGTACAAGGCAAACACATTGCATAGAGCAGTACAGGGCAAACTACAAGTTTACATAGAGCAATACAACGACGACCATGGAGTACATTTGCAGATGTACCTGGACTATAAGTAATATGTAAGGTGAGCATAGAAGAGAGAATGTACAGGGCCAGAGCACAGATCACTGCGGAAGGAGTTCCAGATGGAGAAGTCGCTATCGAAAAGGCAGTCTTGGCAATGTTTGTGTTAGCTCAGGGGACTGCAAGGAGCAGGTGGTCAGCTGAGTGTAGATCAAGAAAGCTGTTTTCTAGAATGAAAAGCTCTGATGAGGGAGACTGCGAGAGAGGTTAGGATTGTGCAAGGATTTATCTACAAGGAAGCAGAGGGCATAGTCTCTGTGAGATTTGGGGGAGAGTCAGCCATGAGTCCGGTATAAGTTGCAGTGATGGGTTCTGAAAGAGACAATAAGGCAAAACCAGTAGACGTTGTTGAATACTGTAGTCGGATGGGAGGTATCCTTTACAGCATCCTGTGTAAAGAAAGGAGAGGCTTAATCTAGCACAGATAGTAGAATATAGCTGGCAATGGCAAGGCAGACTTCAGGAGACCTAAAATGTTTTAGCTTCTGTGATGCTACCAGTTTTAGTTTATGCTTTGGACAAGGTAATGTGCAATCTCAGTGTAGGTTAGAGAAGAATCAAGTATAACACCAAGGTATTTTTTTTTGTGTAAAATCTGTTTTTTTAGTTCATGACTTGAGCTAATGAAATACTTCATCCATTACACTCTGTCATGAATAAATCACTGTTGACAGGTGAGGTACCAAGGGATTGGCTTCATGCCAATATTACACGGCTACACAAAAAGGGATGTAAAGCAAACGTGGTCAATTACCCCCCTCCCCCCATCATCTTAACATCAGTATGCAGCCAAACAGTGGGATCAACTATCAGAGATGGAACATCAAATGGTAAATAACAGTAACAGACGCTAACCAGCATGGCTTTCATAAAGGAAGGTCTTGCATCACAGTAATACTGGCTTTTTATGAAAATGTTAGCTGATCAATGGACATGGAGACACCGACTGATGTAATCCTGTTTGATTTCAGCAAAGCCTTTGATGTGGCTCACCATATAGGCATTATAAATAAATGTCACTCATTTGGGATAAACAATACAGTCATAAATTGCATCAAATCATGGCTGTCAAACAGAGCTTAGACAGTGTGCACTAACGGTTTCAAGTCAGAAGAACAAAACAGCGGTAAGTGGGGTGCCCAAGAGATCAGTGCTGAGTCGTGCACTGTTCCAAGCACACACAAGTGAAACTGAGATGAGAAAGGCCAGCTGGTGTGCTCACTACATGGATGACACATAGCTGGGAAATACAGCATCAGTAGAACACAGTGTAATATTACAAAATGACATTGATAAAGTGCTGCACTGGTCCCAAACATGTGGGATGGACTTCAATGTCAAGAAATGCAGTTATTCATATGGACCAGAATAATCCTAAAATAGTTTATTACCTAGGAAATATGATGATTGAAAGCAAGGAGAGTGAAAGAGATCCAGGAATCATGACAGACAAAGATTTATATATGACAGGTAGTGCTACAGCTTGCAACGCCGGTGACCCGGGTTTGATAGCGAGCCCAAGTTGCTGGAGGACCGGCCGAGGGGAGAAGGATTGAGCACCCAGTGGTCTGCTCTCCTTCTCTAGGAGGGAAGGGCTACAGACCTTGCTGCTATACTGCCACTCTGGTGATCACGGGTGGTGGTGTAGCAGAGGGTGCAGATTGACAGGGAAGGGCGGACGCCGGCTGAGGACCAGAGCAAAGGCATGTCTCTCTGTGCCTCTGTCTCACTGGTCCTCCTTGAGTGCCAACTTCTGCAGGGGAGCCAGGACCAGAACATAGGAAAAAAAACACGTTTGGCCGGGGCGAAGGGCTCCCACACCAGCATCTGGGAGGAACTGAAGAGTTTCAACTCCAGGTGCATGCTCTCCTGACGAATCGGAGGGGGCCCCCATGCCCCACCAGAATCAGAGGGGAGAAGGGGGCCCCCCTATGCCCCACCCAGGGGATCATCCAGGTCTCTAGAATACTGAGCAGGGCACTAATGGGGTGAGCCTGTCGGTCCTTATGACACAGCTGTGTGGTACATTGGGAGACCCCGAGGGGAGGTCCTGATGTGGTGACAGAGAACATAAACAGTAAGTAAAAAAAAAAGATTTATATATGACTAAACAGCACAATAGTATTGTTAGAAAGATCAATTATATGATTCACAACACAAAGAAATCAGTCAAAACCAGAAATAATCAGATATGAGAAGGGATCTGTAGAACCTACATTCACCCCCATCTAGATTAGGGTTCACAGATATGGCCCCCATACAAGAAAGATGATATTCTGAGACTAGAAACAATCTGCAGAAGATTCACAAAAACAATATATGGAATGAAGGATAAAGCTTGTAATTAAAGACTTGATCATCCAAATCCACAGAGCCAAGAGGAAAGAAGGAAAAGAGACAATTTACTACTGATGTTCAACCTTGTACAGCATGAGTCGCTGTTAAATACAGTAGGAACATCGATGAAAAGGGCGACATATTAGGGGACATAATAAATCAAAGGTTCAAATTTCAAAACTGAAAAAAAGGAAGAACTTCCATTGTCAAAGAACAATTAATATCTGGAATGCCCAACCCCAAGAGCTTATTGATAGTAAAACAACAGAAACATTTAAAGCAGAAGTGGATAATCATATGGGGCTGTCAAAAAAATATCATCTGCCACTGATAAAGTGGGGGGCAGTCATGATGGGTCTCATGGTCTAACACTACCCCTATGGACTTTAATATTAACATTAGAGTACAGTGCATGTGGTTACAGCATTTAGTTAATTACAGTATTATGGTGTTACAATACATAGGACCATTGCATCACTTATTGGTGGTACCATGTCAGAAGGGTGACTGGGGAGTGGCGAACCATCACAATGGCACCGAACCCACAGTGCGAACACTTTTGGTAAGGTGTTTTCATGCGAGGGCCTTTGTCCCTTGCACCACCCCTCATGAGGGGCTTTGCCCCCCACACCCCCCTTAATTTAGATTTCAACTCTGGGGGGGCACAATTTGGGGATGGGAAAAGAACCATGGTCGCACAAAAGTGTCGGCGCTGTGGTTCCGTCGCCGTTGTGACAGTTCACCATTATTCGTTCGCCCTCTTCACGTGCTTCCCTTATAGGTTGACCTGGTCATATGTGTGGGATCAAAGACCCCTGGCTGAAGCTGTTTAGCATTGTTTCATGCTCTGCATTGAACTGATTACATAAATAACAGAGAACACTACCACAACAGCTGCAATAAATAAAGTGAATAAATAAAAAAATTAAAACCATAATAACATGAACCAACACCTCATTTCTCATGCAAAACTTTATAATGGATATATACTGTAATTAGGTCCTATCTTCTTTTCTCTGTTTAAAATGTTTCCTATAGAGCATTTGTGTGTTTTTTCAGGGTATACCCATTCTCAGCAGGGCTGCCTTTGTCATAGGTAGGAAATTTAGTAGAGGGCTGTAGGATGCTGTAAGCCTCTCCATCCTTCCTTTGAATGTAAGTATAAGGTGTTCTTGTGAAAGCATCTTGAACAAAAGCTCCTACTGTTGCTGCCTTGTGGGCATAACATGGGAGAACCAGGTATTCTGGATACATTGTCTAACTAGTGTTTGCAGTAGTCTAAGAGGTCTTGGGTATAAGAACAGTTCCTTCTCCCCAACCCAGTCCATGCCCAGTAACATTGAGGCTGCTGTATCTACAATAGGGCGCTGAATAATGGCTCCTGTTTGCACAGCTACAGCTATCTGGAAAGTGTACAGCTTCTCATGCTCCCTGAAATAATGCAGGAAGGTGCTATTCTCCGTACTACACCTTCTACATGGGGAGGTATGCCCTTACTGTACCAGTGCACCACATAAGGTGGCTGATATGCAGGGGAGCCTGCCACAATGCAGTAGCTTGCAGTAAGTGGTATGACATGAAATGCTGTATGAGAACTGCAACTGAATTACACTGTTCCTTGAAGTATACTGTAGCATTATGTGATATACTGCAGCACTGTATACTGGCTGGCTCCACTGTAGGTTGTGCAAAAACTGAAAAAGGTGACTTCTTCAACTTGTTAGACAGCAACAGCTCCATGTGAGACTCCAATACAATAGTGTGGCCCAGCTGCAGTCTGACAAGTCTGCCCTGAGATCTGACATCTAACTCTGCCTTTTTAATAATAGATCTGGGCTCTGTGCACCTAAATGTGCCACATCATCATGTTGTTATGCTGAAGTTGTTTGTCCAGTACCTCCCTTGTGGATGTGGGATCTAATCCATAGGTAAATAATTGTGCATTTGGGATATCTTAATTCAGCTTTACCTCCTCAAAAGGTTTGATTCTCTATCCTGTCATGAGTTCCCCCATACATTGCACGCCTTTTGTCTCCCAGCTGGAGACTCAGCAGATCTGTGTTTGAAGCCCACAACTGCCACTTGCATACTGTATGACCCTGACAAAGTCACTTAAAACAGCAGTGCAATGAAACTGGGCAAAAAAATTGACCCCATCTTTTATTTTTTTTACTATAAACCATTCCAGGCATTTCCAGTTTTATTTGGTGGCGACATTTTCTAGTTCAACCAAAATCTGAATATTTTATAAACGTTTAACTTATTTTTTTTCTCAAGAAAAAAAAGATAGCCACCACATTTGGCTTAGACATAGTGTTGTAGACCTGGCAAGGGTTAAGATCAAGAAATAAAAAAAAATGGTGTGCACCACAGGCGGTATCTAGAAAAGTAGCTGTGACAGGTATGTTAATATTTTTATCATTCATAGCTGAAACTAGTTTTTTGGAAAAAAATATTTTTCATTGTGCTGCTGCTTTACCTTCCTGTGCTCCCAAGATGCATGAGCACACAAACATAGAAAGTTTCCGGCAGAAGGCGGCCTTATGATCTATCTGGTCTGCCTGGTGTGGTGACACATGCCCTCTATGGCTTCATGTCCATCCACCCCATCCACTAACCCTTTGCCAGCCCTTCATCTCTGTCCTACCCTCTCTTGAAGCTCTCCGCTGTTTTTGTACTGACCAGCTCCTCTGGAAGCTTGTTCTACCCCTACACCACCCTTTACAGAAAACAGCATTTCCTAGTGTCCCTCTTGAATTTACCCCCCTCTAATTTGTTGCTGTTCTCCGTACTGGTCCTGTTGCTACTGAGCTTGAACAGCTCACTTGAGTCTACCTTATTAATGCCCTTCATGTATTTAAATATTTCACTCATGTTCCTTCTCTCCCTCCTGGTCTCCAGTGAGTACATGCTGAGGCTCTCTAGCCTCTGCTCGTATGTCTTCCCTTGTTGGCCCTCTATCATCTTGATCGTCCACCTCTGCACTGATTTAAGCCTGCTAATGTCCCTGTCTAGATGAGGGTTCCAATATTGCACACAGTAATCCAGGTGTGGCCTTATCACGATTCTGTACAGAGGCAAGATGACCTCTTTCCTCCTTCTTCTGAACCACCTACCTACTTTATGCATCCCAGCATGCTGTTCAACTTCCCCAGTGCTTTGCTGCATTACACAGATGTTTTAAGATTGTTTGAACTCAACTCCCCTAAATCTGTTTCCTACTTGGCCACCTTCACCTCTCCTAAATCTGTTTTCTCCTTGGTCACCTTCACCTCTCCTAAATCTGTTTCCTCCTTGGCCACCTTCACCTCCCCTAAATCTGTTTCCTCCTTGGTCACCTTCACCTCCCCTAAATCTGTTTCCTCCTTGGTCGCCTTCAACTCCCCTAAATCTGTTTCCTCCTTGGCCACCTTCACCTCTCCTAAATCTGTTTCCTCCTTGGCCACCTTCACCTCCCCAAAATCTGTTTCCTCCTTGGCCACCTTCACCTCTCCTAAATCTGTTTCCTCCTTGGCCACCTTCACCTCCCCAAAATCTGTTTCCTCCTTGGTCACCTTCACCTCTCCTAAATCTGTCTCCTCCTTACACCTTCACCTCCCCAAATCTGTTTCCTCCTCACCTTCACCTCTCCTAAATCTGTTTCCTCCTTGGCCACCTTCACCTCCCCAAAATCTGTTTCCTCCTTGGTCACCTTCACCTCTCCTAAATCTGTTTCCTCCTTGGCCACCTTCACCTCCCCAAAATCTGTTTCCTCCTTGGCCACCTTCACCTCTCCTAAATCTGTTTCCTCCTTGGCCACCTTCACCTCCCCAAAATCTGTTTCCTCCTTGGCCACCTTCACCTCTCCTAAATCTGTTTCCTCCTTGGCCACCTTCACCTCCCCTAAATCTGTTTCTTCCTTGGTCGCCTTCACCTCCCCTAAATCTGTTTCCTCCTTGGTCACCTTCACCGCCCCAAAATCTGTTTCCTCCTTGGCCGCCTTCACCTCCCCTAAATCTGTTTCCTCCTTGGCCACCTTCACCTCCCCTAAATCTGTTTCCTCCTTGGCCACCTTCACCTCCCCTAAATCTGTTTCCTTCTTGGTCACCATGACTGCCACCCCCCCCACACACACACACAAACACACATACACACACCTATATGCTACCCTTGGATTTTTACTTCTCATGTGCATGCCTTTGCACTTTTTGGCACTCAAAACCCAGCTGCCAGATCCTGGACCACCTCTCAAGCCTGTCTAAGATTCTCTTACTCATGTCTTGGAATCCTTCATCACAGTATATCCTGCCACAGAGCTTGGTGTCATCTGCAAAAAGGCAGATTGTCCCTTTGATGTAAACTCCAGTGTCACTAATGAAGTTATAAGTACCAGACCAAGCACTGATCCCTCTGGGACCCCCTGAGTGGCCCCCCTCACACCCAAGGATTCCCCTTTAATCACCATCCTCTGTGTCCTCCCTCCCAGTTAGTTACCTACCTACCTTGTTAGTGTGTCACCCACTCCAGACTCTCTTTGGGAGACCCAGTTTCTTGATTAGCCTTTAGTATGGAACAGAGTAGAAGACCTTGCTGAAGTTCAAATATAGTATATCAACTCCCTGTCCTTTATCAGCAGCTCTTGTTACCCAGTCAAAAGTAGATCAGATTTGTTTGACACGACCTTCCTTCCACAAACCAATGCTGCTTGTTGTCTTGTAACCCATTTGCAGCTGGGAACTCCACTAGCCTTTCTTTAATTATGGTTTCCATCAACTTACCTGCTACTGATGTCAAACCTACTGGCCTGTAGTTCCCTGGCTCATCCCTTGCCCCACTGTTCTGTAGGGGTACAACGTCCAGTCTTCTCCAGTCTGTAGGCACTACTCCAAACTCGAAGGAGCAGTTACAAAGGTTTGCCAAAGGTGCAGCTAATACCTGTGTCATTTCCTTCAGCACCCTATGGTGTAGCCCATCTGGTTCTGGAGGTTTATTTATTTTCAGGGCTATGAGTCCTTTGGGTACCCATGCCCTATCAATGGCAATAAGTTCTAAGCTAGTGACTAGTTTGAACACAATGACACTCACCATGGTGGCCATTTAAGTTACAGGTATTGTAAAACAACTGACAAAGAATGTGTGTGACCGCACCAGGAATAAAGCAGTGCTCGGTTACAATTATAAAAGCATCAAGGAAAAAATATCAGCACTTACTTAAAGGTAACACTTAAAACCAAGTGTTAGCTCCTAGGTCCACTTGAAAAAATATACAGGCTCAATATTTCCTTTTGAATCCTTTTAATTGTAGAAAAACACTTAAAACAGCACTTCTGCCAGCAATATCCATAAATACCATCCACGAGTGCATAAAAGTCCATGTAAAGTCCATATATAGTACATAAATGACCGCATAAAAAAATGAAGCGAGCCTGTATCACAAACCAAACCAGCAGTTGCTTCTGCTGCTGCAGCAGCTGAGGGACACTCCCACATCACATCCACGTCACATCCACGTCACCTAACGCGTTTCGCAATCAGCTTTCTCAAAGGCTAATGTATGTGGATACCAGCTACCTTTTAAAGTATACTTCTTAAAGCAACAGTAACACATTGTTACAACAACATTGTACACAAACTACTTAAATATTTTATGAATACAGACGCAATAATAAATTAAATACTATGCCTAATAATCCATGATATGGCATCAATAAGATCACACTGTACACTTCTTATTAATATATTGTAAAGTAGTTTCCATACACAATGTAAATCTAACAAACAGGTAGGTAGGTAGGTAGATCAAAGGTCAATTTTGTGTGTGTATAACTGCAAGAAAAATAAAAAGATTTTATTATTAATGCACATCAACATATTTCCAGAAACAAAACTGCAACACCAGAAATATATATTCATCTACTTTTTTTCAGAAAAGGCTTAATCTCGATCCTATCATTTAGACCAGGGGGGCACGTGGCATTCATAGAAAATATCCAATATTGCTCCCTCTTAAGAAGTAAGTTATCGTAATCACCCCCTCTTCTGGTAACAAAAGGTTTTTCTATGGCAGTAAACTGAAAAACATGTGTACTTTGATTTCCTACTTTAATAATATGTAGGGCAAGGGCATTTGTAGTGTCCTATTCAAAACTGCCCTAGCATGTTCACCAATTCTAACCTTAAATGATCTTTTAGTTTTTCCAATATAGAAATGGCCACATGTACATTCTGCCATATAAACTACCCCAGCAGTATTACAAGTCATATTTCCTCTCACTTCCACATCTTTACCAGTTGCATGATTTTTAAACCATCTAGTGTTTTTTACTAAGGGACAGTATTTACAATTGCTACATTTGATGCAACAAATGTGGCAATTGTAAATACTGTCCCTTAGTGAAAATAAAGCTACGTTAGCTGAGTGAATTTAATGTCTGTTTTATTGAGGTTTAGTTCCCACCGCATCATATACTTTTAATTACTAAAGGAAAAAAGACTCTGACAATAGGAAAATGTGATTATATTTGTTTTTAATTTTAGCAGACCCTCCTTCTCCTTAATGAATGCTGAACATAAGTAATTGTTCAGTATTTCTGCCTTACTCTTGTTACCCTCCACCCATCCACCTCCTTGTTTCAGCTTGATAATTCCTCCCTTCATGTGCCTCTTCTTCCTGCTATAGTGATGGAAGGCCTTGTCACCCTCCTTAACACCTTCAGCTATCCTTAGCTCCATGTTCCCTTTAGACCATCTTATCATACTGTTGGACTCCTTCAGTTGAACTAGGTAGGCATCTCTGTCCCCCTGCCTTCTGTCTCTCTTGAATTTCATAAAGGCTTCTCTTTTCCCCTTCATTGCACTTTCCACCTCCCTTGTGAACCATTTCAGTTTCAGTGCCTCCTTTTTCCTATCTGTCTCAAGCAGGAGCAGGTTACATCTTGAAGACTGTTCCTGACAATGGTCCATTTTGCTTCCGCTCCCAGCCCCCTCAGTTACGAACATATGAATATCAGAAAAAGGCCCACAGGTCTATCAAGTTTGCCTGATTGTGTTGCTCTTAGTTTCATATTACTACAGTTCCCTCCACTTTTTCTTTAGTGTTCACCCTCATTTCATCAAAATTTGCTCTTATCAAATATAGGATATGCAGGGCCATCCTGCTGGCACTGTGATAGTGCTACCGCTTGTAGCACCGATGACCACCCAAATTTGGAAGTAAAGTTGGGACATCATAGGGTTGGCTGGAGGGAGGAGGAGGATAGAGCATCTGATGGACTGCTCTCCTTGACTGGGGAGAGAGGGATCCAGCATTCAGTGCATGCCTGGCCCCTAGCGGCAGCTAGGGGCAGGTAGCCAAGGGCCACAGCATTGGGGTGGGAGGAGTGGTGACAGACAACATCCTGCCTGTGGGAGTATACACAAGGGCTGTCGAGGCAGCACTGCATGTCTGCCCTCTCAAGGGACCATACATGAGGGAAAAAACACCAGAATGGCAAGAATGATGGACCCGACCCACCATAGGCCATGCATCTGATGACATGGCACACTATCAATAGAGGCTCTGTTTTGCAGCCTCCAGGTGGCTTCACCATGGGGGAAGACATGGGGAAGGTGGGGGTTGGATGGTAAGTCCATGGTATTCCAGAGTGACAAGGCTGGGGGAGGTCAGTGCCTGATGAGTGGGCCAGCCCAATGGAGGAAAACTAGAACTAACTAAGGAGAAATATACAACAGGCATTCTGAAGTCTGTGTGCTCCTTACCTTGGGTATGGGGTCATAATGTCACGGATGAAACTGCACAAGTAAAGACTGCTCACAGACAACAGCATGCGGCAACACAGTGGTTGTACATAATCCCAACTGCACAAAAACGCTGCACACCCAATGTATTCTTTAGTTTTTGTGGGGGCTCAACCCCCCACACCCCTGGAATAAAAATAATCAACCCAAAGGGGGTGTGAACAGACAGATAAGTTAAAACTCCCTTTGCGGCACTTATTCATGGCCGCACAGATGGGAGTAAAATAAAATGCTCCTCGAGCAGTATTTTGAACCCTAGTCTCCCCCCTCATCCACTGCTGGGTCAAGTGCCTTGGCCACTCCACGGGAGCAGCTCGACCAGCTGTACTCACAACTCTTTTCCTCACTTCTGTGTTCTGTTCTACAGTGACAGGGGTAGCAATATTGTTGTATCGCTCTCGTACCCCTGTCACTGTACTTCCATACACACTAAGACAGTGCGGTTCTTCATGCTCGGTTTTGTCCATGCTATAGTGACCCAGTACTCTTACCTAGTTCTGATAGGTGGTCACTATTTCCTTGAGGCTCCCCTATTCCGATGACATGAACATAGTAACTGTTAGCACTAGATCTAGGGTTACATTTCCCCTTGTAGGTTCCCAGGCACCACCCCTCTGACCAAGAAGCCATCCTGGAATAAATCTAGGAGTACCTGGCTTCTGCCACTGCCCTTAGGATGCTTCAATCTACACTTGGCAGATTGAAATCCCCTTTAATTATTACCTCATTCTTGGTTGCTACTTTTCATATTTCACCTTCAAATTCCCTATCTGTCCCTTCTTTCAGATATGGTGGTCAATAACCCACTTCCAATCTCACCTTCTTGTCTTCATCTGATTCTAACCGAACCCACAGTATCTCTGTCCTCTCATTGCCTACCATATCCCGTATAGCTTTTGTGCCCTCCCTAACATATATGAACACTCCTGCCTGCCCCCACCCTATACATAGATACATAGACAGTGTCGGCAGATAAGGGCCTATGGCCCACCCAGTCTGCCCATTTAAGTTTGTAAGTTCAGTTTATGTTTTCCAGGAAGTCTGTTGCCCCTTACCCCTGACCTCCAGAATTCCTTTATGTCTATCCCATGCATTCTTAAATCCTGTGATTGTTTCAGCCCCCACCACTTCCTCTGGCAGGGTGTTCCACTTGTCCACCACCCGTTCTGTGAAGAAATTCTTCCTCACGTTTCCTCTGAATCGTCCTCCTCCAACTTCATCCCATGCCTCTAGTCCTGGAACATCTTTTGCTTAAAATAGTGCATTCCTGCACCCTGTTCCTCCCTGTAAGATACTTGTATGTCTCTATCATATCCCTCTCTCCTCCTCTCTCCAGGAGTACAAGTTCAGTGCCTTCAACCTGTCCTCATAGGACTTGTGATGCAATCCATGCACCATCTTTGTTGCCCTCCTCTGAACCTTCTCTACCCTGTCTATGTCCTTACGTAGGTAAGGTCTCAGAACTGCACAATGTACTCCAGGTGCGGCCTCACTAGTGTCTTGTATAGTGGAATTATGACCTCCCTTTTCCTGCTGGTGATGCCCCTGCCTATGCATCCCAGCATCCTATTTGCTTTACCTGCTGCCTTGTCACACTGTTTCCCTGCCTTGAGGTCAGCAGAGATGATAACTCCAAGATCCCTTTCCTGCTTGGTGCATGCTATATCCTCACCCCCCAACTGATATATTGTGCCAGGGTTTTTGTGCCCCATATGCATTATCTTGCACTTTCTTGCATTGAATTTCAACTGCCAAACCCCTGACCATTCTTCAAGTTTCTGCAGGTCTCTTCTCATTCTGTCTACACCCTCTGGTGTGTCTACTCTGTTACAGAGCTTTGTGTCATCAGCGAACAGTGAAATTCTGCCTTCTAGATCCTGCGCAATGTCACTGATGAAGATATTGAATGGTACCGGTCCCAGCACTGATCCCTGTGGTACCCCACTGGTCACTCTTCCCTCTGTGGAGTGACAGCCATTTACCACTACCCTCTGTGTCCTGCTGCCCAGCCAGTTACCTACCCACCGCACTACTGTCCTGCCCACACCCATATTCCCAGTTTGCAATAGTCTTCTATGTGGCACAGTGTCAAAGGCCTTGCTGAAGTCCAGATAGGCCATGTCCACTGCCCTCCCTGATCCACCTCCCTAGTCACCCAGTCAAAAATTCAATGAGGTTGGTCTAACATGACCTTCCCTGGTGAAACCATGCTGCCTTGGGTCCTGTAGTCCATTGACAACCAGATGTTCCACCAATCTCTCCTTCAGTAGTGCTTCCATGATCTTCACCACTACCGAGGTGAGGCTGACTGGTCTGTAGTTCCCTGCTTCCTCTTTGTTCCCACTTTTGTATAAGGGGACTACATCTGCTATCCTCCAGTCTTTGGGTACCTCCCCTGTTTCTAGTGATCGGCTAAACAGGATAGCATATCTTCCTCAAAACTGAATACCATGATATAGTGAGGTCCAAATCATGGTACAGAAATGCCCAGGTTTCTGTAACAGTCATGAAGTCCAGATAGGCCTTCTCTACCAGAGCTTGGAGATTTCCCAGTTTGTTACCCGGACTTCTGGCATTAATGCAGAATGCAGTCCATGATGTCTGATGTCTCTTAATTCCTTGTTTGGAACTTTGTGATGGCCATGCATAGGTATCTGTTGCTTGACACTGTCTTGTGCCAACACTGGAAAGACAACTCTGCGCCTTCTATTAGTGAATGGTACACCCAAATGGCTTTCTTATTTAATAATGAAATAATCTGTTATTCTATGAATGATAAGTTACATATACTGCACAAGATTTGGTCACCTTTTTGGCTAATGGTACAATAAATGTTAGTGTTCATGATATAGAGAGATTTGATGCAAGTTTTAGATATTTTGATCCAATTTGACTATTACTAAATACTAGCTACTAAACCTTGTTTTTATTAGTTACAGGTTTTTTAAATGAGTTCTTTGTTTTTTAGTTTAATCTTACATCATACTGTTTATCTGAGAAATGTTTGTGATTGTAAAAGTTTAGATAATGTATTTGAGATAGAAAATAACAATAAAAAACTATTATGGAAAAAAAGACACTGTCTTGTGCCAGCTCAGTGAGTTTTGACTTGACTGATACTGTATTTCTATGAACCACACCACTTTATTATGGCTGCAGCGGGTATAGCCCTGCAGACATCTTGCTATGACAGTAGAGAAAGGGAGCTCTGCAGATACCCAACTGACTAGATAAAATTAGAAGTTTTGTGGTATTACTCCACTTTCATTCAGCTGAGCAGTGTTTCAAAGCACTACTTTGTGTGCTAAGCTTCAATCTGGTTAGAATTGTCTTTCAAGAAAGACTCATAGCTCATAAACATGTCAGCTCAGTCAGCCTTTCCCAGCTATAAAGGGAGATAAGCAGACAACCCTGGGACCATAGCAAAGAGTAATTCAAATGTCACAGAATGGAATGTTTATGTAGTAAATCATCTGATGTTACAACTCTCACTGAAAATAAGTTAAAGGACCCCTAAGCACAGTTCATTTAAGTTACAGGGTTTTTTTACACTGGAGGTTTGAAATGGACTCTACATATGCACCTTTTCATCTTAAAATTTACCATGCTGTTGAAATGCTGTTGCTAAAGTACTGAAAAATGAGTTTGCTAGTTTGTGCTGGTTATGTGCCTTTTTCCTGAAAACTTAGATCTGCTAAGCTAGCTGTTTTATGGGGAATGTGTGTTTTACCTTTGGATTTCAATAATTTTTACTGTGCCAGTGTTCATATTCATCATGTTTAAAGTAGAGGAATATAAAGATGTTGAGGACATACAATTAAATAGAGAATAATGGCTAGGCAGGTGTGTGTTATGATGTTTTTTTACACACCCGAGGTGAGTAATGAACCATAAACCTCGAGAGCGAAGCTCGAGAGGTTGATGAGCTCATTACTCATTGAGGGTGTGTAGAAAAATATCATAAACACACCTGGGTAGACTTAATTTTTTATAATTGCTGGTGCAAGGAGTTAGTGCAGGAAGCTGGTTCTCCAGACAGTAAGTGTAATTCCTGCTGCTCAGCCTCTCTTGCCTCGGTCTCTCACACACATAGACACACACTCACACATACACACACACACACACACACACACACACACACACACCTCTCTCATACAGACTTTCTTTTTTTGGGGGGGGGTTAAACTGTCAGCACAGGACCACACACTCTCTCTCATAGAGACTTACCTTCAGTCACAGCCGCTTTCCTCTGACCTGGATGCAAAGCAGGATCAACCAGATATCTCTTGCTATTTTGAAGGGCAGGATTAACCAGATAATTAAAAAATATATAAATAATAAAGATTGGATGGGACAGGACTGAACAGTAGCGGCTCGACTAGTCAGTAAGCGAAAACTGGAGCATCATGTTTGCAATACTGTTCAGCCCACCCACGCACAGCGCATGAGACAATGAAGTGCTATGCTATAGTTGAATGACACAAAGAGGTTACTGGAGGTGAGAAAAAGTGTAGTGAACACCGTAATAATCCGATTTCAGGTTATTACGGCATTCAAGAGAACTCATAATCCAGCTGATAAATAGGGTCACCAGAAATTATTCCTTGATATTGGTATACAACCTTACCAATTTGAGCCCACAGTATCCAGTGTTAATAAGTGTGAGGGGCCACAAGCTGCATCTGATTCTGACATAGAAACTGACAGTTCTAATTCAGATGACACAAATTGGAGACTTGCCTTGGATTGGTTATTATTTTTAATTATTAATACTTAATCATTGTTTTATCTGTAATCTAGGGGTCATTGTCTGTTTTATTTAGCAATACAGAGGTATTCCAGTCCTTCATATCATCTGTGATAGCCCTGAATTATATTGTATAGCAACTCATTGACCTATGCTGCATCACAAATTGTATATCTATATTGTCTAATATGTCTTTGTACTCATCAGTTCTGAACTATATCAAGTCATACCGTTTATTGCATGTGTGTGTGAGGGGCTCTGCAGAGGTGCCCATGTCCACCCATTGTTATCATAATTTGATGGTGCTTCATATTAGTTTATTAGAGGCTGTGTAATATGGTTTCATCTTGTGTTACAGTACAAGCATGTTTGTTTATTTTTTTTTCTCATTGTATATGTTACCAGTTCTGGTGTGTGTGTGTGTGTGTGTGTGTGTGTGTGTGTGTGTGTGTGTGTGTGTATGTGTACTGCAAGGGTGGTCCTGACTGTCTATTTGTGTATTATCACCTGTGTGACCACATGTGGATGTTTATGGATAGGGATAGAAACTGGCACCGGCCCCACTAGCCAAATGCTGTTAGATATTGTTTTGGGATGGACTAATATCTTTGTAAGAATAAAAAGCGAGCATTGCAAGTCTTACTTTTACCACTTTGAAAACCAAAATCGCAATCCTGATTATGCGCATGACGCTGCCATGGACATGACACACATGCTCAGGATCATGGTCCTGTTTTTCAGTGTGGTAAAAGTAAGACTTGCAACGCTCTTCATTATTCTTACAAAGATCCCCACGCTCAGAAGAGCATGTACTTTTAGTCCCAATTATCACTTACACTTGTTCAGGAAATTTGCACACGCGCAATGCGTGTTCACATTGAGAAGAGGCATCTGGCGGCAGAAGATCAGTCAAGCACTAAGGTAATTTGCTTGGCCCAAGCTAAAGTATATATATTTAACAATTGGGTAACAGATCTTACTGTTACTCATACTGGGGAAGATGAATAGTTTATTTTGCCACCGATGTTATTATAGGCACATTAGTCACTCAAGTTCTGTATAGCTGCTGAAAGCTGACAGTGTACCTTTAATGTGTGCACTGGTCATGCACTGCATTGATAAAAGTTTCCAGACAGCTGCAAAGTACAGTAAGCTCAAACCCAACCTCCCACTGAGCATCCACCACCTCAGACTCCCCAGAACACCCCCAACACACACACACCCTTACTCACCTGAACAGATCCCAGTGTAAAGATCCACTGTCCCATAGAAGACACGTCTTGCTGCTGGAACCGGCAACTGCTATATGAGAAATAAGGTAAGTGCTGTTGAAAACCCATTGAAATATATTGACCTGCACGTACCTTATTTCTTTTGATTCTACACACTGCTCTTCTTATGAGCTTCCTCATCCATATCCAACCTATGAGTGTACTAAATGTCTAATAAATGAATAAACACATTAAATGTACATATCACAGGGATGCAGAATACAAAGATATCTTATCCTCAGACTTACTTGAGCAGAGTCAAGAGACTGAACACAAAGGCAGCCGGAGCAAGGCAGGCATCCAGATGCATGCTCATAGTAACATCAGAACGGGGCCACCAAAGATGCTGCCGTACTATGAGAGCACTGCATCAAATCTGGAGACAGTTGGAGTGAACCGTGCTATCAAAACAGCATATCAATTTTCAATTTTGAACTGAAAAGTCACATTGAAAGTATCCCTAAACCTGGAAAGGACATAACATATTGTAGCTCCTACCGCCCTATCTCAGTCCTTAACATCAATTATAAAATATATACATCGATGCTGGCGAAGAGGTTGGAGGTGGCTCTCCCAAAGCTGGTTGCTCAGGACCAAACTGGATTTGTTTTGGAAAGACAGGCCCAGGACAATATTAAAAGATCATTATACTTGTTGTACCATGCTGCCCGGTCGAAGAATCCGTGTTTATTATTAAGCCTAGATGCTGAGAAGGCCTTCGACCGGGTAGCATGGAGCTTCATGGGGATAGTGTTGAAGAAATTTGGACTTTCTGACCTTTTTATTAAAAGTATTTCCAACATATATTCGAAACCAAAAGTCTATGTGAAGATTAATGGTAATGTCTCCCCCCCAATTCGGCTATATCGGGGTACCAGACAGGGATGTCCGCTTCCCCCCTCCTATTTGCCCTATATCTAGAACCACTGGCCCAGGGGATTCGACAAGATAACCTAATCCAGGAGTGGGAATTGGGAGGGGAAAAACATAAATTAGCTCTCTACGCAGATGATCTGTTGATCTACCTTAAGAACCCGGAACAGTCATTAGATCCACTTTGGACACATCTGACAGAATTTGGCCGGCTAGCAGGGTACAAAGTAAATTTCACCAAAACGGAGATATTAAAATTACTATATAACCCCTCGGAAGAGACCTTAAAGAAATTTCCCTTCAAATGGAATCTCACAAGTATTAAATACTTAGGTATTCAGCTGAGCTCGCAACCAGATCAGCTTTTTACCCTTAACTTTACCCCGATTTTGAAGGATTTAAAAAAAGAATTAGATAGATGGGCCCCTGTTCCTATTCCGCTGACTCAGAGGGTAGAAGCATTAAAAATGATAATCCTCACCAGGTTCCTATATTTGGCACAAACTATACCCATTTTATTACCAGAGTCATACTTTAACACACTTGGCAGAGGAATATCTCGGTTTTTATGGGGATCTCAAAGACCAAGAGTGCGCCTTACGGTATTACAATTACCTAAGAGAGGAGGGGGATTATCTCTCCCAAATTTTAAAATATTTCATCAGGCTGCATAACTCAGAACAATAATGTACTGGCTAGACCAGACATATATAGCCAGATGGAAATCACTGGAATTGGGGAAGGGGGCACTGGCAAATCTTGGCTCTGTTCTTCTGAGACAAGGGAAGGGCCCTGCAACCCATACTATAAGTAATCCCTACACAGCATCAACTTTAAATGTGTGGTTTGGAATGTTAGGGGATAAGAAGGCTAAATACTAGAGATATCTCCTGTTTTCGGTTCCATATCTGGATACCTTTCCACCTGTTAAGTGGGATGTAGGATTCAAGAGATGGGAGGAGCATGGTTTATATCTTATCTGGCATTTTATGGAAGGCAATGAAATAAAGGAATTTCAAACTTTGGTAAATGGGTATGGAATATCGTGGCAGGATAGGTTTCGATATTTTCAAATTAGAAATTACATTAAGAAATTACAGTCTCAGTCGGGAACAGATAACCTCTCCTTACCACAAATAGTCTGCATCCTTAAAAGAGCAGTGGAAAGAGACCCCCCAACGGCTCATATTATCTCCATTTTGTACCAGTCGCTGCTTATCTGGAAAGGGGATTCAGTTACCTCAATTAAAAAAGCCTGGGAGAATGACTTGGGGATTCAGATTACAGAGGGGTTATGGTCCTGGGCACAGGGAAGGGTGCAATGGGGCCTATCGGCAAATAGTTGGAAAGAATTCTCGTGGAAGATCTTTATTAGATACTTTCGGACACCAGCAATACAGGGGAAATATAGGGGGAATGAATACAAGGCATGCTGGAGAAATTGTGGACATTCTCCAGCAGCTCCAGGTCATATAATGTGGAATTGCCCATTGCTTTTTTCCTTCTTTCAGGAACTACAGCAGGCCCTACAAAAGATTATAGATTCTGGATTTCAGATTACCCCCACAGGTTATTTCTTTTTGGATCTGCCAAAGGAATATAGGAGTCTTAACATAAGCAAATTTTTAAAGATTTCTTTTATGGCGGCTCAAAAGGTGATAACCAAACATTGGCTCTCCCCTTTGCCTATCTCACTACAACTATGGCATGACCTTATGATCTCTATATATAGAATGGAAGCCCTAACGGCAGCTACAAATAAGAGGGTAACACAATTTGAGATTCTGTGGAGACGTTGGGTAATATATATATCTGAGGAGAGACCGGATTTCATCCCCTGAATGAGGGGAAAGGAGGGAGATGACCACACATAACAGATTTTGACCCATTCTATAAAATAGTTTCAAGAGGGGCTGGAGTATTTATTTTATTTAGTTGTTTAACCAGGTATAGCACACTAAGCTGAAAGCTTTTTTACAGGAGCAACCTGGGAGCACAAGGAGGTTAAGTGACTTGCTCAGGGTCACACAGTATGCAAGTGGAAGCTGTGGGATTCAAACCCAGGTCTGGTCTGCTGGATGTCACCAGATTTGCAGCTCAGAGCCTTAGACCACTGCGCTATACTGCCTCCTAATATTACATCCTAGTATTGCTCCCCCTCGGTAATTCAGCAACCTTATATCCTAGTAAATAGGCCCCCTATGTTAAATACCCAGGGCATTTTGACCCTTCGCATTCCCCTAGGAAGATCCTGAAAGATATATGTAAGCATATCATGTCTCCACTAAGGGTATACTATGGAACACTGGAAAAAATATAATTAAGTGAATGTGAACTAAGATAAACAACATAAGTATGTATGCATGTATCATTTGGGTGTGTATAGCCCAATTGGAAAAATATAAAGAAAGTATAAAAAAAAAAGAAAAGTCACATTGAAAGATGACTAAAAGTATGTATAAATTCCACTTCTCATTATCAACTAAATACTCCAGAATGATGCCATATTCATTTTTGAAGGATAACTGTGGACACAGTCTCTTTAACTAACCATTGCATCATAGAGGGAACTGACAACATAAAATGTCCTAGCCGTACTGAAGCAGAAAGGTATAACTAGTACACCTCTAATACTTTTAAAAGAGATCCTAATGTGACTGTTGTAATAAAGTTTACAAAAATACTTTGCTTACGGACATGATGTTAAAACGTATTGTTAAGTCTCTCCATAGTGGACAGGTGTACTTCAATCAAGTCCTTTACTTTCACGGGTGGGAAGGGAGGGATAGTGGAGGAGCCCCCAAAATTAATTATATTAAAATATACTGTTCATATAATCAATAAGAAATAAAACATATCGGGTAAGAACGTTTTACAAATCAGTCTTTTTATTGAAATTATTTGTGTAGTAGGTAATTGTGTTTGTTTGTTCCCACTTGCTATTGCTGAGATACCTTGCACTTAGAATTCCATTGAAATCTCAACCATCCCCTATCTTGAGTGAAGTGAGATCTCCAGTCACTCCCAGGAATTTCTGATCCACACACCCCTATTCTGTTTTCTTTGTAGCATTTAAATGTTTGCTGAGTGTAGAAACTCAGGAACGTTTGACACCGTCTAGCAGACAAGTTTACTTTTGAGAAGTAACTACAGTGATCGGCATTGGCAGTATGTTTTGCCTATTACTGTCTTATGCTGTAATTTGATATATATAATGGGAGGGCAAATTAAGTTGCAGAATAACATGTGCTGTTTTTACTGGTCAACATAGCTACTTGTAAATGAACATTAAAAATCATGGTATTTTACTAGTAGCTTTCAATGTTATTTTCCTAATGGCTGTGCCATTTTACTAGTAGCAGGGTTAGTTGAATTCCATTAAATACACTGTTTTTTTTCATGAGGTGAATTGAAAATATGATTGCTATGCTGGACAGACTGTTGACGATGTCATTGTCCCATTGCGTTTGTGGCTTCACTTCACTTAGCCACTCACTGCAAGGACACAATGACAGCAACATTGTACACTGAATAACAATCATTTGACTACCTCATAGAATATTTCCTACATTCAACTGGTGTGAAAATAAATTTGTCAAGATAAACATGCAGTTTTTGGCAGCAAGAGCAAAAAACATTAGCTTGGTCACAGAGCTTGCTCATACATTTATTTCACTCAGTTTGGCCACATTGACTATGTTCAGAAATGTATCCACACATATGAGAAGCCATTTATTTTTTCATCCCATGTTTTTTGCTTATTGATTAATTGCTGTTATGCTGAGCCATTGAACAGAGGGGCACCATTTTAATGGCGCCCGATTTTCAAACGATCGGGAATGGTGCACGGTGCTTGCACCAACAAGAAATGGAGCAAGGAGCATCTTGTGCTGCACCGTGCACCATTCCTGATTTTCAGAGGTATCCTGCACCACATGGGGGCCACCTGCACCAGCTGGGCTTGCGCCACTCTTGCAGCAGACATATAACTATGCCTTGGCAGATGGGGGCTTGCACCGTAGCAGTCCTGCAGCATCCCCTACTTTTAAATTCTCAAAGCCCCCCCAAGGCTGTAGGACCCTCAAGGACTTAGACCAGCCAGAGCAGGTCTAATGACCCCATGTGCCACCATGGTCAGTAGAGGAGGGATGGCCACAGAGACCCTAGTACTGCATGGCAAGCTGCCACAGTCAGGGCAACCACGAGAAGCAAAGGGAATCCCTAGCCAACTAATGTACCCACCAGCAACTGCAGCACCTTTGGGACTGGCCATGGTCCACCACCAGCAACCGCAGCACCTTTGGGAATGACCATGGTCCACCACCAGCAACCGCAGTACCTTTGGGAATGGCCATGGTCCACCACCAGCAACCGCAGCACCTTTGGGAATGGCCATGGTCCAGCAGCTTCAGCCACAACCAGAGGTACAAAGCGGGGTTGTCACTCCTGTTGCCAGTGTGCCCATCCATGCCTCCACCAGTACACTGTCTATCATGTCAGTGGACATGGAAGAATGTGGGCACTGTCACCAGACATGGGCAGCCCTGACCTGTGTACTGCCAGCATGAGCCACTGTTGGTACTGCTGCAGCCCAACCTTGCATCAGAATAGCCATACACGGGTTGTGCGGAATGCCACAAGCCATGGCAGTGTTACCACAGCAACATCTAACTGTTGCTAAGGGCATGCAGTGGTGGACAGCTCTGGACACACTCATCCCCTTATGGCTGTCTGGGTGCCATACCATAGGACTGAGTGGTCTGTTGCCATAGTTCATTGTGCCACTGTACGGTCACCTGTAGCAGTGTTGGCTGCCAGCTATGCAAGATGGACATCATCGGTGCTGTGGCTGCAGTGGACCCATTCTATATCTGCCCAACAACCAGGAACACCGACATCACAGTGTCCGGAAGTTCTATCCTATCTGGTCCTGACAGTATGTGTATCCTCCACCGATGTGCTCTGCAACACTAGACAGCATCCCGGTGACACAGGATAAGCGGCTCTCATCCTGCTGGCATTGCTGACTTCCTGGACATCAAGGGTAGGACGCAGCAGGCTGCCATCACTACAGGTGTGTGCCAGTCTCTGCTGTTCCTTCTCCATTAGCGCTGATTCCATGCATGGGATCCCATGTAACTGGCACACTTCTTGGATACTTGTCCTTCCCATGGTGGTGCGGGACATGACTTCGGCCCATCAATCCCCTCCTGTGCACCTGTTGTTTCCCGCAAGGCTGCAGTTATGACAACCTAGGAAATTTTGGTGCCAGAACCCTTCCTATACCAAAATCAGGTGCAGGGTCCCTGGCGCACAGGGCTTCAATGCAAGCTGCTATTTCCCAGAGCTTGCGTCAAACTCCTGGCCCTTCTGAAAATTGAGCCCATGTTGTACTTTTTTCCTTTTGTAGGATTTCACCACTTCTATCACTAAGTCATCTACACACCTGTTGTATAAAACATATGACATGGGCTGGCTTAAGTCATCATTCTTATCTTCATTTAATGGTACTGGCCTACTGTCATCTCACTCTTGCATCACCAGTCATGAGATATGAACAAACCAATACCATCTCTTAAAGATAAAAATGATATCTTACATCAGCTTTTGTCATAGTCCCCATCTCTGTATGCTTTGTTAGACCCAAACATGATGCAAATACATAAAACCGAGTGCTGATATGGTCTTCCTTTTATTGTATTTCACCTAGTAGGCAACAGACATGATAATGTACAGACCTGGAGGGGTCCGTACACTGCTGAGCACAATGCTTGGTGGGAAAGTATAGAAACACAGACAAGGACAGCAGAAAAAGACCAATGGTCCATCCAGTCTGCCCGAGTTCCGTATCTAACCCTGGGACCTACTGTCCATCCAGGGTCCTGGTCCTCCCTCTCCTCCTCCCATTCTCCTTCCTGATGATGTCACCCCGAGTGACTGCTGTACCCTTCACTCTGTCCCAACTGTGCTTGAAATCATCAACAGTTTTAGCACCCAGCACTTTGGCTGGTAGAGTGTTCCACGGCTCCACCACCCTTTCTATAAAATAATACTTCTTCATGTCTCTCCCGAACCTCCCTCATGTTAGTTTCCACTCATGCCCTTGTGACCTCGAACTAGCATTCAAGCTGAATAGTTCCTTGCAGTTCACCTTGTTTATTCCTTTTAGGAACCTGAAGACCTCTATCATATCTCCCCTCTCCCTTCTGATCTCCACTGACTACAGGTTCAGTGCCTTGAGGCATTCCTCAAAAGACCTACCCTGTTGGCCATGAATCATTTTTGTTACCCTGTGCTGCACTGTCTCCAGCCTGTCCCTATCCTTCCTGAGGTGAGGGTTCCAGAATTGGGCACAGTACTCCATATGTAGCCTCACTAAAGATCTATACATAGGTAGTATTACCTTCTTCCTCTTGCTATCAATACCCCATCCTATACCCCCAGCATCCTACTTGCCTTGTCATAGGCCTTGTTACAGTCCTTCAATTGCTTGAGGGTATCACTGATAATAACTTATAGGTCATGTTCCTCAGCCATAGTGCTAAGTCTCATCCCACCCATCCAGTACTCTGTCATGGGGTTCTTATTCTCTAGGTGAATCACTTTGCACTTTTTGGCACTGAATTCCAGCTGCCAAACTTTAACCGCCCCTCTAGCTTTTGTAAGTCGCTCTGCAAATCTCTGGTTCCTTCATCACTATCCACCCTCCCACAGAGCTTAGTGTCATCTGCAAAGAGACACAAGCTGCACCAGATACCTTCTCGAATGTTTTGATGAACATATTGAAGAGGACTTGACCCAGGACAGATACCTGTGGCACCTTGATCGTGACCTCCCGCTCTTCTGGTTTGACCCCACTGACCACAACCCACTGTTGCCTACCTTTCAGCCAGTTTTCTACCCAGTTAACTACGTTCTTAGCCGCACTCAGATCCTCCATCTTCTTCATCAAGCATCTGTGGGGCACCAAGTCGAAAGCCTTGCTGAAGCTGAAATAGAGCAAATCCATGGCGTGGCCCCTACCCAATTCTCCCATCACTCAATTAAAGAAAATCATCACGTTTGTGTGACAGGCCCTCCCTGCCATGAACCCCTGCTATTTACTATCCTGGAGACCATTGCTCTCCAGGTAGTCCACGAGATCTTCCTTGATTAGCATACCTTCCAAGTTTCCCTATTTTCTGAACGTCTGCTTGACTTTGCCATTTTTTTAAGATCCCCTCTGCTTTTTAAGGCACCAGTCCATGTACTTAAATTCATCAGCATCAAAAAACAGACTATTCCTCCTACCTTTAAATGACTTTAGCAATGCATTTCTAGCTCCTTACAGTAGAGTCAGTTAGGTATATACACACCAGGGCTCTGTGAAATTCTCTCTGATTTTAGTGGTCAGAATCAGGAGATCCTCCTCATTTGAGGAGTGCTGGCTTGGAAGCACTGGATCAGTGACTCCAGTACTTTCCTGACAGTGGAGGTCATACTGGCAGGTCTGTAGTTCCCCACTTGTTCCTTGTCCCTCCCCCCTTATGAAGCAGAACGACATCCACCACCCTCCAGTCCTTCGGAACTACCCCCATCCTAAGTGAGCAGTCAAATAGTCCTCCCAGGGGTTCAGCCAGTTCTGCTGCCAGTTACCTGAGTATCCTTAGATGCAACCCATCTGGTCCAGAGCCCAAGGCGACCAAAAGTGCCCAAGAGTTTCAGAACTGAGTGGGAAATTGCCTGTTCACTCATTTGGTATTTGCGAAGCAAAGCTTCTCAATCTAACTCAACAGTTATGAAAAAAAATCTTAGCAAATTTATTTTGTTCACATTTTGCTGTTTATGTAACTCTAACTACTGTTAAATACAGTTGCTAACGTGCCCATTGTGTACTGTGCCATCCCTCAGCGTAACTTTTTTTTGTACTCATCCTATTTATTATTTCTTCAGATGTTCTGCCTCAAAACCCTCCCACCTGCTGACCTGCTGTGTTCTTTGAAACCAGATCCCACCACAGCCTGAGGCCAAGCATCCATATACCACTGAACAGTGGAGGAATAGGCCTGGTGTCGATGTTTGTATGTCCTCTGACCAAAGGGCCCCTCCCTGCCATCAGCAGGGTGCTGCAGGTGGAACTACAGTGGTTTCCTTATACAGTGTCCCCCTCCCCCAGAACATTAGGGGCCAGCCATTCTGCAGGGACAGAGATCCTCCCTGGTGCTGAGAGTGCATCCTTTGGACTGCCTCTCCCACTCCTTCTACTACTGGCTAGGATCCCAGACTTGAGACATTAATCTACAATCCCCCAAGTGGAAGGTGAGCACCTTATCTGCTAGGCCACCAGAGCGGCCCTTAATCTTAATTTTTAATTACAGTTTAAAAAAAAGGGGGGGGTTAGGCTTAACTCATTTTGATCATGTATGCAAACAGTGGAGCCATTTTGCAGGAACACATGTTTCAGATGCAGTGTGGTCCAGTGTTTAGCAACAGAGTTATCAACCAGGGGAGCTCAGGTTCAAATTTTCCTGCAGCTGCTGACTCACTGTGTGAACCTGATCAAGTCAGTTGGCTGCCCTGTATGACACCCAGCTGAAAATATGGATAAAAACTGGTCCCTGCAGACAACTGGGTGTTTCATTTAGGCTATCCTGCATAAATAAATTGTAACAAAATTGCTGTGTGCTCCCTTTTTTTATAAATCGAAGCACGTCCATCAGTTTCTAGCATGTGGTTCCTGTGTCTACACACACACACACACACACACACACACACACATATATACACACACACATATACACATAAATACACACATACTGCTGTAGTCCAGTCCAATCCCAATAATCTTTCAGAGATCTCTTGTTTAAAGGATGAAAAAATAAATCAGTGGGCAAACAGAAATCCCCGATAATAAGTTAAATTTGAGATGATCCAAAGAGACTCTTTATGGTTTATAATGTGTAGTAGAACTGCACACATGCACTGCTTTCCCTCCTCCCTCGTTAAAATTCGAACGTTGCTATTGTTTGCCAGCTTATCTGCCGTTTTTCAGTGCTGCACCAGCCACCTGATGTCCCCTGTTACAACATAGAAAGGCTTTCCAGCCTGTCAGCTGGTCTGCACCCTCCTAACTGTCTCATACTGTAACTGGAGGAGGCCATATGGTGCAACTTATGCGCCTTTAAGTACAAGGTAAACAAAAGGAAATGGTAGCCACATATACATTAACCAGGGCTGTGCATGGAGTACTTGTAGTTGTGTCTGTGGTATTTGTATTAGGTTGCACATTAATGTTTACTAAAAATATATTTCTACATTTCAGACATTTTTCTGCTGTTAATGGTGGCACAAGACCAGGGTTTGAGAGTTATCAATAAAATATACGTAGCTTTATCAATAAAATCTGGATTCATGTAATGAGTAGTAGTAAGCATATATGTGTCACTGGACCTCACTCAGCTCAGTCCAAGGCTGCTTTATGTGGTTTAATGCAAAATACAAATAGTTACGAGTGATATTTGAATTTGTAAAAAGTGCAGCATTTATGTGTATCTGTTCCGAAGAGTTTTTGCATTGCACAGCCCTAACTTTAACACAAAACTTCTCCATTGTGGAGCTGCTTGTTCTCCACTCTAAACAGAAAAGAATTCAGGGCAACATCGTTTTGTTGAAACCTACATCAGAAAAAGTACCGAGCTCAAGCATGCTAAATTCTGAAAACATGCTAGTTACATAATGAGGTCACGCCCTGCCAATACCCGTTTCCTGTACCCTAGAGGCCTGTAAAAATCTGACTTGGATGAGTGTTTTGTAGTGCATCACACTCTACAATACTTGAACATATGCAAAGGGATTTTAATAAGTCATTCCCAAGAATGCACTACATTCAGTTAAATTATCTGACTGACCAGGATACGAATGGGAATGGAATCTGCCAGTGGCCCTATTTGGCAAGTAATGATCAAAGTGGAGAAAGCAATTTTCAAGAAATAGTAATTCCCATAAAAAATTGCAGACTCAGGATATTTGCTGAATTCCATGAGAATATGCCACTTTCTCTTTGCACTTTGCTCTTTTTTCAATTTTTTTATTATTTTGTTGTTTGTACAGAATAGCCCAGCTGAGATGCAGTGTCTTAACCCAGTGTACAACTGCATTAACTACAGCACAAGAAGGCCAGGTTGTTTTCTTAAGGTCTTCCATTGACTAAAATGGCTTTGGTGGGATTTGAACATGGAACCTCCTGTTTCACAGTTATGTAGTCTAACTGATGGATCCAGCTCACTGACATCAGTGAAGCCATTCAATATAATTGCAGTAACACCTAAGGAGAGAGGGAAGGGCTGGACAATTGGATGTTTGTACAACCCCTGCTGGCCAACCTAGGAGCACCACTGGTGTCGGCTGTGAAGGCCATGAAGACTTTATCAAGATGGAGATAGTGAAAATCACGGGGGGGGGGGGATATAAACTAATGACAAACAATGAATTACAGCTCTGCTGTGCCTCTTGGGTCAGACTTTTATCATTTATAATGCAATAGATAGACTCCTAGAACCTGAAACTAAAATTAACGTATCCGATTTTCATTTAAAAATAAATAGTTGGAGTTGGCTCTGTAGACCCTAGAGTGGATGGGACATCTGCTTGAAAAACTGGTGACCTGGGTTTATGCCCTTTACCCAGAACAGCAGAAGTCAAGGCTGTCAGGAAGGGTGACCAGGTGTCTGTAAGGTGGGTGCTCGCCTCCTGGGGAAAGGTGGAGTGCTGCATTGCTCGGACAGTGGTTCTGGTGGCAGCATGACGATGCCTCAGACAGCTTTGGGAACCACATTCTGTATGCCCTTCCAAAGGATAATGATGGATAGTGATGCATATGCACTCCAACTGGTGATGTGAGGGACCAAAACAAGGAAACTACGAGCCTCCATCCAATGAATGCTTTCTGCCCCCTCCACTGCCACCACCACCACGCCACCTGTCCCTCTGACATACAACCATAATCCACTAGCCACCTTCTTCACGTACCGCAGTACTGGGAACAGATAGAGACCCCTGGTGGCCAGGAGGTTGGGAGCAGCAGTGACAGGTGAATCCAGTGGGCAGCAGGACATGAGTGGCCTGAAGGGGTGGTGTACACAGGAGAGTCCTGGAAAAGAGTAAATAATTGCTGGAATATTGTGCAAGTCTGCTAAAGTAGCTGGAACCAGTGGAAATTTTCAGATGAGGTAACTCTCATCTCTAGATTTGTATGTTGAGAGACTCATTTCTAGGAGGTGGAACACCCATATTTCATGGAAACTGGTGTTGGTGGAGCAGGAACTCTCAGACAGTGCTGTAAAAAGTGGGGGACTCCTGGAATTATCAAGAGTACAAAACTAACATGGTAACACAGTATCGGGATGATTGAAGGGATTTAAAGTTTATCTTGTTCACCCCTCCTGCTGCAATCAGTAACTATACTGAATATGGATACATATACAAGCTTAACAGCTGTGATGTTACCCTAATCATACTGTGTAACTCTCAGTGCCATTCTCCCTCAGGAATCTGTCTCATCCTGCTTTGAAAGCCTAAACAGTGCTAGTGTCCATAACCTCCACACTAACGAATAAAGAATGCAAGGTGATGAGAAGAGTGCAGAGTACAATACAGTGAAGGAATCTATGAAGAACTAAAGGATTACAAATAATTATACAATGGCAAGAAAAAATCTAACAAGCCGATTGGCTAATGAGTAGGGATGTAAGTTTGTCATGGATGAGGTTTTAATGACTCGTTTGTTCATGAAATCATTAGTAAACAGTAGTAAATGTGACACTGTCATCATTGCTACATTCTGATGACACTAGTGAAAGTCATGGAAGTCCTGAATAAAGATCAAACGTCACAGAATCAATGACGTGTATGACTGCAATGACAAACTTACATCCCTACTAATGAGCCCCAGATACAGTGATGTTATTTCACCATAACATCACTGTAAGTAAAGCAGGCAGCGAAACGACCACATGACCATAAGAAGAATCCGTGCACTTTTCACATCCACAGAAGCAAAAGTGCCACAGTTAGCCCTCAGCCCCCCCGAGAATCTCAGCACCCCAAAACGAGAAATTCAAATACAAGCAAGTCGCTCACAAGAAACACAACACTAGAACACACAAAAGTAATGACATTTTTGTGAGCATTTTTTTCCCCCCGAAGCGAGCAGCTCCCAGGAGCAGCTTCACTGAACTGTAACTGCCAGTTGTGCAATTCAGTGAAGGCGCTCACTTCAAACACCCGTACCCTGTCCTAGACTTAAGCATCACTGCAGAACCAGGACATAATGGAACAGTAAATTCACATTGTCTTCTACACAGAGGAAGGTAACACATGGTGACACACCTTTCACACTTTCTAGTGTTGTTTACCGTCATACCTGAGTTAGCACGAGCTTGCGCAATCCTCACCGCCTACTCCTTCCCACAGATATCCTACTTCAAATGTCAGTAACATTAAACAGCAAAACTGTGGGCAAAACCAGGTGAAGTAAACTATGTGGCCACCAAGAATTGTGTATGTCTCTGTCCGGGTGGGGTGGGGTGGGGGCGATGTCACACAAAAGTGACACAGAAAAGTAGCAGCACCATCTACTGGACTACCTTTTCTCCATACCTTCCACACGCACAAAAAAAAAACAATACAAATCTCATTAAAAAATACATTTTTTTAAATGTTTTATTATTATTAACAAACGAGCCATTGTATAATAGCAATAATGCACTTCAGGGTGTGTGTTATTGTGTAATAACAGCACTCCTGAGGTGTTGGAAGCACTCGGCTTCACCTCGTGCTTCAACCCACCCCAGGAGTGACATTATTACACAATAACACACACCCTGTTGTGCCTTATTGCCTAATCATTGCATACATCATAACTTGCTCAGTTGTGGTTAGGAAAGTCTTTTTTTTGTTGTTTTGTGAAAATCACTATTATTGTTTACATACCCATGTCGTTTGTCAGAAACATCAAGCACAACATACATAGAAATATAGACTCTGACGGCAGATAAGGACCACTTGGCCCACCTAGTCTGCCCATTTCCTTACCTACAGGATAAGCTGCAGATCCTAGATAACCAACAGCCTTTTTCTTCTTACCCCCCACAAGAATTGCCTTATGTCTGTCCCATGCATTCTTGAATTCTCCCACAGTTTTAGACCCACAACCTCCTCAGGAAGGCTGTTCCATGTGCCCACCACCCTCTCTGTGAAAAAATACTTCCTCACATTGCCCCTGAACCGCCCCCATCTTTAAATTGTGTCCCCTTGTTCTTGCACATCTCTTTTTCTGAAAGATGCTACCCTCTTGGACTTTGTTGATTCCACTGAGGTACTTAAACATTTCTATCATGTCTCCCCTCTCCCTCCTTTCCTCAAGGGTATACATATTAATCTCCTTTAGTCTCTCCTTGTATGGCTTCTCTTGCAGACCCTGCACCATTTTAGTTGCCCTCCTCTGGACTGCCTCTATCCTGTCTATGTCCTTGCAGAGATGGGGTCTCCAGAACTGGACGAGTACTCCAGATGGGGTCTCACCAACTATCTGTACAGAGGATAACAACGTCCTGTTTTCTGCTGGTGATGCCTCTCCCTATACATCCCAGTATACCCCAGCCCTCCTTACTGCCTTCTCACATTGCTTGCTAACCTTAAGGTCATCTGATATGATTACCCCCAGGTCCCTTTCCATTTTTGTTGTTGTTACTACCTCCCCCCATTGTGTAATCTTCCCCTGGGTTTTTGTTTCCCAGGTGCATTATTTTGCACTTCTTTGCATTGAATCCAAGCTGCCATACTTCTGACCATTCCTCCAACCTTGCCAAGTCCCTTCTCATCCTTTCCATACCTCCTTGTGTATCAACCCTGTTGCAGATCTTTGTGTCCTCTGCAAAGAGGCATACTTTTCCTTTCAATCCCTCTGCAATGTCACTTATAAAGACATTAAAAAGGACTGGACCCAGTACTGAACCCTGCGGTACCCCACTAGTAACCCCTCTTTCTTCAGAGTGGACTCCATTTACAATTACCTTATGTGTCCTGTTGTTCAGCCAATGTTTTACCCAGGCTACCACTCTGGGACCGACTCCCAGGCTGGTTAATTTGACAATTAATCTTTTGTGTGGGACTGTGTCAAATGCCTTGCTAAAGTCTAGGTAGGCCATGTCCACAGCCCCTCCCTAGTCTACTACTTTGGTCACCCAGTCAAAGAAATCAGTTAGATTCATCTGACATGACCTTCCCGCTGTGAACCCATGCTGCCGTGGGTCCTGTGCCCCACTGGCCTCTAGGTACTCAACAGTTCTTTCCTTCAGAAGTGATTCCAGCACTTTCCCTACCACAGAGGTCAAACTGACAGGTCTGTAGTTTCCTGCCTCTGTCTTGGTCCTTTTGTGAAGGGGAATCACATCCGTCTTCCTCCAGTCCTCAGGTACCACACCATCCTCCCATGATTTGTTAAAAAGGGTAGTCAGTGGTTTAACTAGTTCTCCCCTTAATTCTTTTAGAATTCTGGGGTGAATTCCATCAGGCCCCATTGCTTTGTCCACCTTCAGTTTTAGGAGTTCTTTCAGAACCCTTTCTTCTGTGAAAGGACTGGGATCGACCCCCATCAAGAGTGCTTCTGTTAATTGGATTAGGCACCTCCCCTCCTCCTCCTCTTTTGTGAATACTGAGCAGAAATATTCGTTCAGTATCCCTGCTTTTCACTGTCCCTCTCTGCCCACCACCGCCATTCTATTCAGCCTCACTATCCCTTCCTTTGTCTTTCTATGCTCCCTGATGTACCTATAAAAGGTTTTATTCCCCTTCTTAACTGAGTTGGCTATCTTTTCCTCAGTTTGGGCCTTTGCTATTCTGACTTCCCTCCCTGCTTCCTTCTGCCGTAACTGGTACAGTTCTCTGTCCTGCTCCTTCTGGGTTTCCTTATACTTCCTGAATGCTATCTTTTTTTCCCTGACTTTCACCACCACCTCTTTTGAGAACCACATATGAATGGTAAAGGTCTTTTTGTACACTAAAGCTGCAACATTTTTATTTTGTGGGTAAATTCCAGGCATTTGTGAAAATCTGCAAAACAAAATAATTGCATTTCCAAGTGTGACAGTAGTAGCATTTTTGTCCCTCAGATTGACTGATTTGTATAAAACATGCTGCAAACTGAATGTCTTTCAGACATCACTGTCATAGTGTACTTATATACACATATAAGAAAGGTGTGTGTTACCAGGAAACAGAGGTCTTGTGATGATGTAGCTGCTCGAGAGTTTCTGCCAAAGCTGTGGACAGATCTTGCATGATGGGGGGGTACCTGCCAGAACAGATATACAACACCAATGAAACGGGCCTGTTCTGGAGGTGCCTCCCCGACGTTACTTTGGCAAGCTGGTCTGAAGCCAGTGCCACTGAAGGTTTCAAAGTAAGCAAAGACTGGGTAACACTGCTGCTATGCTGTAATGCCAGTGGTTGTCACAAGCTAAAACCCCTTTTTATAGGGAAATACAACAGCCCAAGGTGTTTCCACCATTGCAATATGCAAGTCCTCCTGTGCAGTACTCTAGTAGCAGAAATGCTTGGATGACTGCGGACATTTTTCATTCCTGGTTTTCCCAAACGTTTGTGCCGGCAGTCCACGCTCATCTCAGACATCTAAAGCTACCTCCAAAAGCTTTGTTGCTCATGGATCAGTACCCCACACACCCACCCGAGTCAGAGTTGCAATCCCGAGATGGAAAAATCCGCACGCTGTTCCTACCCAAAAACACAACATTGCAGATTTAGCCTTTAGATGGGGGAATAATCACAACTTTTAAAAAGCTGTATCACAAAAGGCTTTGGGGGGACCTTGTAGCCACTGATTCTGCAACCAGCGTTACAGACATTTTGAAAACACTAAACCTCCTAGACGTTGCACATCTAACCGGAGAAGCATGGGCTAATGTGACACAGTACACCATTATGCACTGCTGGATGGCAACACTCGGCCCAGCCCTAGAGACACCTCCAGACATTGACCAGGATGATGCAGACACTGACAACTCCACTGAGATTGCAGCTATGGCAACCAGCCTAAATCTTGTGTTGGATCACTCCCAGGCAGAGAACATCATACAGAATTGGCCCACCGAAGATGACAGCATTCCCACCCATGAGCAGCTGTCCAATGCCAAAATTGTAGATGCCAGACTGAGAATTACCAAAGCAGAGAAGGACACCGAAGAGTCAGATGGGGATGACAAAGAAGATGAAGAGGAGCCAGTGCCAACAACTGCCGAGGCTATCAAGGGGCTTGAGCTCGGACTGTCCTGGTTACAATGTCAGGACACTGACCTATTTCATGTCATTCAGCTAAGACAGCTGATTTCCTTTGCGAAAGATGCTTCAAATGCCAAAGTAAAAAGGCAATCTAAAAGGACTGATTTTTTCAGACCTCCACCCTCAGCCTCAGCCTCGGCCTTGGCCTCAGCCTCGGCCTCAGCCTCAGCCTTAGCATCAGCCTCAGCCTCAGCATCAACATCAGCCTCAGCCTCAGCATCGGCCTCAGCCTCAGCCTCAGCATCAGCCTCAGCCTCAGCATCAACGTTAGCCTCAGCCTCAGCCTCAGCATCAACCTCAGCCTCAGCCTCAGCATCAACATCAGCCTCAGCCTCAGCCTCAACATCAGCCTCAGCATCAACATCAGCCTCAGCCTCAACATCAGCCTCAGCATCAACATCAGCCTCAGCCTCAGCATCAACATCAACATCAGCCTCAGCCTCAGCATCATCAGCCTCAGCCTCAGCCTCAGCATCAACATCAGACTCAGCATCAGCCTCAGCCTCAGCATCAGCCTCAGCATCAACATCAACATCAACATCAGCCTCAGCCTCAGCCTCAACATTAGCCTCAGCCTCAACATCAGCCTCAGTCTCAGCCTCAGCCTCAGCCTCAGCATCAACATCAGCCTCAGCATCAGCCTCAGCATCATCAGCCTCAGCCTCAGCATCAACATCAGCCTCAGCATCAGCCTCAGCCTCAACATCAGCCTCAGCATCAGCCTCAGCCTCAACCTCAGCATCAACATCAGCCTCAGCCTCAACATCAGCCTCAGCATCAACATCAGCCTCAGCCTCAATATCAGCCTCAGCCTCAGCCTCAACATCAGCCTCAGTCTCAGCCTCAGCCTCAGCATCAACATCATCCTCAGCCTCAGCATCAACATCAGCCTCAGCATCAACATCAGCCTCAGCATCAGCCTCAGCCTCAGCTTCACCCTCAACATCAGCCTCAGCATCAGCATCAGCCTCAGCCTCAGCCTCAGCATCAGCCTCAGCCTCAACATCAGCCTCAGCCTCAGCATCATCAGCCTCAGCCTCAGCATCAACATCAGCCTCAGCCTCAGCATCAGCCTCAGCCTCAGCCTCAACATCAGCCTCAGCATCAGCCTCAGCCTCAGCTTCACCCTCAACATCAGCCTCAGCATCAGCCTCAGCCTCAGCCTCAGCATCAGCCTCAGCCTCAGCATCAACATCAGCCTCAGCCTCAGCCTCAGCCTCAGCCTCAGCCTCAGCCTCAGCCTCACCCTCAGCACAGCCTCAACATCAGCCTCAGCCTCAGCCTCAACATCAGCCTCAGCCTCAGCATCAGCCTCAGCCTCAGCATCATCAGCCTCAACATCAGCATCAGCCTCAGCCTCAGCATCAGCCTCAGCCTCAGCATCATCAGCCTCAGCCTCAGCCTCAGCATCATCCTCAGCCTCAGCATCAGCCTCAGCTTCACCCTCAGCATCAGCCTCAGCCTCAGCCTCAGCATCAGCCTCAGCCTCAACCTCAGCATCAACATCAGCCTCAGCCTCAGCATCAGCCTCAGCCTCAGCATTAACATCAGCCTCAGCCTCAGCATCATCAGCTTCAGCCTCAGCATCAGCATCAACATCAGCCTCAGCCTCAGCATCAACATCAGCCTCAGCCTCAGCATCAGCCTCAGCCTCAGCATCAACATCAGCCTCAGCCTCAGCCTCAGCATCAGCCTCAGCCTCAGCCCCTGTCTCTGTATCTGCCGCACCAGACGAGGAACTGTAAAGCAGTTGTAAAGATGAAGTAATGAAGAAGCTGAAGTACTGTACAAACATGAAGATACAAAAGTTTTATTCACTAAATAAAGATTTTTTTTAATAGTGCCCCCTTCATCAGTGTCGCAAAATGAGCACGCAAAGTACAGTAAAGTACAGTACTGCACAGTGTCCACCCAAGCACAAACCACATTTTTCACTACCACTGCCAATATAAATGCTCAGAAACCATCAATAGAGCATAGGCAAAACTAAACTCCCCAATTACAAATCAACGCTAGCAAAACACGCAGCACATAACAGCACAGAACAGCGTCCCTCATTATAACGAACACGTTGCTATAACGAACGCCCGTCGTAGCTCCCGACTTGTTCGTTATAGTGAGGGAGCACTGTATGTTAATTTTTGTAATGTCAAAAAAGCCTTGAAAGCTGAGTTGTATATAAACAAACAGAGTTTCTGTGCTATTGGGGTCTATGCTCCAACGGGCAGGAATTAGGCGACAAAGGCACGTATCAACCCGCGGAGCTCTGCACCTGTGGACAGGTGCACACCAGCGGTATTCCGCGACTATGACCATCTGTCCATGGCTCCACCCGATGTACGCGGGTATGCACAGGTCCACACGGGGCAGCCAAGGGCGGAGCTGCGTAGCTAGGATGACATCCAATGGGATGCCCATCCTGGATCCTTCAGTGGATCCCCTACATGGTGGGGGGTGCATTGGCTGTGCTTCCCCATGGATGTGCCGCTGGCCGTGCCATGCCCCCAGTATGTCAGTGTGGTAGGGTGGGGAGCGGTGCCACAAGGTTGTGTGTGTGGGGGCGTCTGCAGTCGCCCACCACACCATCCTGAGTACAGGGTGCCACAGAGGCAGTTGGTGGGGTCTCTGTGGACCAGGGGTCGGTGCCCCCATGAGTATGTGGGGGGTTGCAGACACAGGGGCGGTGGGGGGCACGGCTGGGTGCTGGGTTCGGAGGCCCCATGTGGTCTGTGGTTGTGAAGGCAGTGGTCCCCTTGGTGTGGGACAGATGCATTGGGCACATAGGGGACTTACAGCAGGGTTTACCAGGGCATACCAGCTACGCCCCATGTGCCCCTGTGCGCAGCCCTACGCGGCTCTGTGCCTGCCGTGTATTGCTGATACACCCCCCACCCACACCCTGCACATAGCGGTCCACATGGGTGGGGGATTGGGTGCATGAGGGCTGCTCGCCCTCCTTTGTGCATCCCGCAAGGGGGGTGCAATGGGTGCGGAGTGTCTCTGCGCCTCACATACGCGGCACGGAGGCGCTCCATTCCTTCAAGCATAGGCCCCACAGTTTGCAAGTATGATAACTGTATTTTTTTATCTGCAAATCAGAGGCTCTTGGAAAATATAAACTGTGAATCTCATCAGAGCTGAATCCAGATTTTTTTTAAGGGCATAACAATTTTATCAAGCGGCAGCACTTTCCCCAGAAAATGTAAAATGGCTCTTTAAAACTCAAATTACGCTAAAACCAGGGGTGTCACTGGGAGGTGGGCACTGGGGCTGAAGCTCCAAATCTTTTATTCATTAACCCTGAATAAAAGTTTCACAATTCCTAAAACAGACCCCATCCTAGTTGTTTGTTGATTCACTGGGTGGGAGGAGTGGGGTCCCAAGCCCCTAACCTTTTCAGATCCTAGAAACACCTCCAGCTAAAACAGTTACTGAATGTTGGCAGATGTTACTCTGCACATCTGGATCCCCAGTGAATCCCATATTCAGAACTCTCCCGCCTACAAAAAAACAAATGTCGCAAATAACATTTCTGCCTGGCATGTTTTTTCTAACTATGCAGACTTTTTTCTGCTTATAGAAGGTTGCAGGAAATAAAACACAAATCCCATATGCAGCACTTTTTAAGCTAACCCAATAAATGTTTGTAATTTTGCGCTGCATTTTGAAGTGCAGAGTTTTGAGTGGCCCTATCTATGGCTCAGATACCCTGATGGGTACGTGTGGGGCTCATCCCTCTTGTGCAAAATCTGGCTTCTCAGAAAAAAAGGCACTGACTCTGGAATAGTTTGTTGTTAAACCCCATCCCCGGCTTCTGCAGAGTTACCAGCACGAAGGCGGAGGTCATACTACCGCTGTACAGGTCACTGGTAAGCAGCACTTAGAGTACAGCATGCAGTATTGATACCCTTACCCGAAGAAGGATGTTAACTTGCTGGAGCCAGTCCAGAGAAGGGCGACCAAGAAAATGCAGTGCCAGCAGGATGACACCTACAAAGAGAGACTCAAGGGGTTGAAGATATACTCCCCGGAAAATAGAAGGGAAAGTTGGTTTTCAAATACCTTAACGGTATTACTAGGGTGAATACAGGGGGCCTCGTCAGTCTTAGTGGGAACACGTCCACTGGGGGCATAGCCTACAGCTGGTGGGGTCAAAAGTCGAGACAGAGAGAGAGAGAGACAGATAATAAGGCAATCTTTCACTGAGAGAGCAGTGGTCAAGCAGAACGAGTTGTCAGAGGACGTGGTCTCCCTGAAAACGGCTTCAGGAGAGGATGGGACAGAATGAGGGGGAAAGCTGCTAGGTGGGAGGGGGAACTGTGCAGGGTCAGGGGGGATTTGGGGAGGGTGGACAGGCCCCACTGTAGACATGGAAGGGGGACCTGCACACTCGAGCAGACAAGACAGACCATAAAGCTTTTATCTGCTGGCAAGTTCGTATGTTGGTACGTAGTGTCAGAATCCTTTGGTGTGTACTTTTTGCTTAAAGACATTGAGTATTATTATTGCTTAATGACCCCCCACCCCACCCCATCCTCTCCATAAATCCTGTTGTCCCGTGGTGCTGCAGAGGCAGAGTGAGGTGCTGGCTAATGTGTTTACTCTGTCTTGCTGTATAGGTAAAGGCCTTCGTAATGGGTGTTAATTTGTTATTGTAAACCAGCAGCTGTAGGCTGGGGCTGAGGGAGCAGGTGGCAGACTGACGGAATGGCTGGTAGTTAGTGGGTGGGGTTGGGGGATCAGGATCCTACGGTTTTAGTTATATGATCAGTACATTCTGTGTGTATATTAGGCACTGCAGGAGCAAGTGGAATAATGCCAATAATATTAATCTAGCTCTGACTCAAAAGTACCCCCCTCTTTGAGTACTGTGGCACAGTATACTGTATTTATTGCTATTTATATTTACACTATTGCTAGCTGTTTTCAGTGTTTTATTGTATATTACGATTTATGGTTCTGTTTATTGACATCATTTGTGCAATGCCCTGAACCCCTGGAATCGAGTGTTATAAAAATAAAATTGCCTGGTCTTACTCTCTCGCTCCAGTGCACACAGACGCAGACCTGAACAGCACACCCCTTGTTAAAGTAACTTTTTACTCAGAGCCCCAATTATCTGGCATCGTCTTATAAGTTTGGAAAAAGGAACTCTGGAGAAATTTTCTAAATGGATTTCGGAAAATGTAGTTTTTCCTTACCTACAGACATCATTCCAGTTAGTGTAGTTTTGTCTGTTTATATTCCACATACTGTATGTGCACTTTGCACCCTTGTGAATTAAATGTAATTAAAATGTGTGTAGCTCCAAGTTGTGCATTTTAGAAAGAACTGGTGTCACTGGTAGTCTCAGGTTTCCAATTGTCTTGGTGGTGCAGATGGTGGGGTAGTGAAATGGTATACTGAGTGGCATGGGTTCAAATTCCTACTCAGTCACTTGTTTCTTTCTCACTTTTTGTCAGTTTGTATTTCATATACTGTATATGCATATCACATCCATGTGGATTATATGTAATTAAAATGAATGTAGCTGCATGTTGTGCATTTGGGAAAGAATTGGTGTCTCCAGGTTTCCAGCTGTCCTGGTGGCGCAGCAGTATTGTATTCCAAGTGGCCTGGGTCCATATCCCAGCTGTGGCACATCGCACCATCGTTGATTAGAAGTTTTCCGTACCTCTCAACCACCCACCCACAAGAAATAGAAAACAATTACACAGAAGCTTAAACCACAGTAGAGATATACGACTTAGAATGACAAGAAGTCAGATGGAAGTCCCAAAGGTTCGGAGGGAACTGTAAACAATAAATAGTTTGAAACAACATGCAGTTTCTGAAAGAAGAGTCAAAGCAAAACTGTACAATCTTTATGTTTTGTTTCTGAGTGTCAGTGTTGTTATTTAGCTCATTGCTATAATGGTTATTATGAAAATGTTTCCCTTTGCTGTCGAATGTTACAGCAAGTGAGGTACTTTAAAGCAGTACGTGCATGTTACGTTGAAAGGTTTCACCTATCCATATGGTGTATAGTCGCCTATAAGTTGACCTCATAATAAGTCAATCCCCTTTTCCTTGTCAATTTTAGCAAAAATACACACATTATTTTGCTGTCCAAATTGAATAGAAGAATTTGTTTTGGGACCAAAATCAGGCACACTATATGCCTTTGTGGCCAGAACTGGACACAGAATTAGGTAGCACAATTGCTAAAAGATGGCTTGTCTCACTTTATCCATGGCCTGCAGCTGTTTCTAGCCCTCTTCACATTGCCAGACTGCCTACTGATACCTTGTACAATGTATGTCATCCTAAAGCTGTCAGTCTCTATCACTAAATGTGCCCACCCTAGTTTGTATGTGTATTTTGTTTTACTTGCTGTGTACACTCAATGCCCATGTTGTGGATTTTCTGAAACTGTGATTGTACTTTGTTTGTCCAATTTGGAATTTGTCATTATTGTTTAGTATCCTCCCAAGTCGTACCTGAAAATAGGCATTCAGCTGTCTAGTGTGCCTACTTGGTTACCAAAAGCCAAATAAACAAATAAATTGTAAAACCCACAAATGTATTCATTTATTTAAAAATTGGTAACCAGATGAGGCTCACTGAGCTGAGGCTCATTTCCAGGTGCGACCTGGGGGAAGGGGAGAAGCACAATTACAAACAAAGTGCAGCCAGTCAGGTGATATAGTGTATAGAGGAACGTTATTCTGTATGGTTTTTCATCACTTGCAAAAGCTGGTTGTACCACAGTGCAAAGGTCATGGAATGTGATTGTACCCTTCTGTGGCACAATCACGTTCCATGACTGAAAAAAAATGACTACAAGCTCATCTGGCAGTTCACTGTCCTTTGAAAGAGTCGTGCAGTCATCTCAGGCAAACTGCAACTGAATCGGCGAGATGGCAGCCGCAGTATTTTCAAAGGAAATTAGTGAACGTCAGAGATTCATAGAAGAGCATCAAAATAAACATACTTTACAGAAAACAATAAACAACCTCAGGACTGTCACTTCATTTTTAAATGATGTTGGAGAGCACAGAGAAATCCATACAATTCCTGTCAAAGAACTTGACCTCCTGCTCACAGATTTTATTTTCGAAATTCAAAGAATTGATGGCACTGAGTACAAGCCAACAACAATCCGTGGCTTTTTGGGGAGTGTCGATAGACACCTAGTGAAGCACAACTATCAACAGTACATATTTCACAGGAATAGCACAGAATTTCAAGAGACACGCAAAATGTTACTTGCCAAGCAGAAGTATTTAAAAAAAAATGGGGAAAGACAACAGGCCAAATAAAGATGACCCTCTCACAGAAGAAGATAGTGAGTCATTATACAAAACTGGAACTCTTGGCCTTCAAAATCCAACAGCACTGCGAAACATGTTATTTTTCAACATAAGGCTGTACTTTGCCCTGAGAACCAGTGAGCACTACAGTTTAAAATGGGGTGACCTACAGCTGGGGCAGGACTTATCAGGGCTGAAATATTTATATTACAATGAATGAGAAACAAAAACTCATTCTGGAGAAAATCCGAGAGATGTCCGACCCCTCCAGCCCTGCATGTACCAGAACACTATTCACACCGAAAGAGACCCAGCAGCAACCTACTTAAAATACCAGTCAGAAAGACCAGAGAAAATGAAGCATCTCAAGTCTCTGTTCTACCTTGCCCCCAACCTCAATCATGTCCCTGACAAACCTGGCTCATTATGGTACTGCTCAGTGACTGTGGGCGAGAACAAGCTGTCGCCCTTTATGAAATCAACGAAAATTGCAGCCGGACTTCCAGCAAAGAAAATAACTAACCACTCCACATGTAAAACATCAATACGTAGATTAATTAACAGCAATGTTCTCCCCACTGAAGTGGCCCAAGTCTCTGGCCATCGTAACTTGCAATCAGTAAAATAACTATTCCTTTCTCTCCGAAGAAAAACAAAGATGCAACTCCATGATCTTTGCCTCCACCTAGAGTAGCCAAAACATCCTCACGGCAATGCATCTTCAGGATCTCCACCAGCACAACCGACCTCCTCCTCCTCCTCCTCATCCAGAAGCCTCCAACAGAACCTAAAAGGCTCCCTCGGATCACTAACCTTGTTTGGGAACCACTGCATTTTCAATCAGGACATCAATATAACAATAGTCCAAGGGCAGCAAAAAACTCCCAAAAGAAGGATTTATGTCCTGGAGTCTTCCTCGGACAGCGAGTAAGGTAAGTCACTCCCTACAGGTCTACTCCGAGAGGCCGGTTCCGCCATGATGTGTACCGTATAGAAAGAGACACATCACAGCAGTTCAGAAAGCACAGGGCAGTGATACAGTTATGGGGGAGGGGGCTATGTGAAACAGTTCATCCAATTAAACAGTATTCCGTTTTTTTTTCAGACTCGTAAACAAGACACAGTAGGACCACAGACAGCAAGAAAACATTGTGGACACTGCATTTTATGTGGACTGTTAACGTACTGTATGTATAGTAAGAAACAGAAATTTTAACTGAACCATTTAGTTTTGAATCAATACAATTCTTTCACAGCACTGTTACAGCATCCGCTACTGGGATGACTTGTGTTTAATAGTTTTTAACAGCAAAGTTATTGGAAAACAATGTATGTTCTCTCTCAGTGTCTGCATTTCTCTGAGTATTTGTGGTATACATTATATAGAATACTGGCTGGGCAAACTGTGCTCAACCAGCCTGTGTTGCCACCTCGAGGTTCGGATTACAATGGAGCTCTCGAGCTTCGCTCCTGAGGTCTGCTGTAATCTGAACCTCTCAGTGACAGCACAGGCTGGTTGTTCATAGTTGTCCAAACAGTATTCTCTATGTTATTACAATGACGATGACAAAAAGAGCAAAAGTCGAGTGCAGTATAGACAAAATGGCAAAACCTTGCATGTGGAGGACCAATGAAATAGCACACATATAATGTGCGCAATTTGGGCAAACTCAGAAAGTGCATAGTGCTAGAGGGAAGGGATGCTGAACTGGTGCTGACAAGAAGAGTCAAAACAGGTTGGTAAACTTCAACTGGGTTGCCAGAACTATGAGGTTCAGGGAGGGAGAGCTAAGGGGTGGTCAAAAGCCAGCAAAGGGTAAGGAAGGGTTCAGGAAGATGGTTTGCAGGAGCAGGATGCATGGGGGAGGACTCAAAAACTCAGAACAGTACTGAGGTGGGGGCATCATCAATGATCTGTATAGGGGCATTACCACCCCCCTTCTACTGTCAAAACCACTATAGATAGCCAGCCCAGTGGCATGGAGGGCTGAGGCATCATGCCTTACCTCCTGCCATGCCAGCGACACGTGTTCACGGTGAGAGCGGGTCACCAGAAGTCGGCCGGGGAGGGAGAGGATTGAGCGTCCAGAGGATAGCACTCCTCTCCCAGGGAGGGGTGGAATTGGAGAGCAGTGCATGCCTGGCCCCTAGCGGCAGCTGGAGGCTGGCACACCGACTCTGCAAGACGAGAGGGCAGAGATGAAGCAGACGCCCAGCGTGTCGTGTGCAGAAGTACACGTGGCTCGGCCATTGGCATCACTGCACGCTAAATCCCGCACAAGGGGTAGGGAGTAAAACCGGAGGTAGAAAACACCATGGACTGGGAAGATGATCCCAGCCCTCTACAGGCGCTGCACCTGGCCAGCTGGCACCTCACGCCAGAGATGAGTCAGTGGATGCCGGTGGGGGATGGGGCTGGGGGTCCGGCCCTACGGATAAGGAAACAAAGAAATTAACATAAAAAAAAATCAAACTATAGACCCCAGCACCTCAGATGTGTTGCCATTGCCCTTATTGCACTGGCTGGTTTGCTTGAGTGATGAGGACTCCCAGATTCTGCTGCTCTGCTGAAGTTGCTAGCTTAACCCCTCCCATGCAGTACTCCATGCAGGGGTTCTTATTTTCTAAGTGCAGCACCTTGCACTTCTTGGCACTGAATCTCAACTGCCAAACTTTTGATCATCTCTCAAGCCTTTCTAGGTCCCTGTGAAGTTCTTTCACCCCTTCCTCACTGTCCATCCTGCCATAGAGTTTTATGTCATCAGCAGAGACACATCTTTCCCTGGATACCTTCTCCATGAAACTGACGAACATATAAAACTGGGCAGGTCCCAAGACCCACCCCTGCAGCACCCCTCTCATGACCCTCCTGTCACCAGAACTGACTCCATTTACTACCACCCTCTGCTGCTTTCCCTCTAACCTGTTTACCACCCACTTGACTAATCCATTCTCTTCTTCTATGTCTTCCAGCTTTCTTAGCAGCCTCCTATGTGGCATGGAACCACAGGCTTTGGGAAAGTCAAAGTACAGCAATTCAACTTACCTGGCATCTGTCCACTGCCCTAGTGACCCTGTCAAAAACACGATCAGATTGGTCTTACACAACCTAGCCAACACAACCCCATGCTACTCGATGTCCTGCAGCCTGTTATCTTCTCAGTAGTAATGACGGAAGAGGCCAACCCAGATTGAACGGTGTGGTGGCACCGGCATATACAAAAATAGTTCAAGGCGAAACAGCCAGGCAATCTCACTCACAAAAAAATAACAGTTTAGATACTGTACAAAAAACAAAACATGTTTATTAAATACATAGCTGAAATGCTATAACAGTGCCGCCAAATTACAAGCAGAATCAGGAACTTACATCAACATTTCGTGCATTGAGTGTGCGTTTTCTCAAGGTGTAGCACCCCTTGGTGGAGTACAAATTTATTGCACTTTCTTAAAATGACAGTGTAGCCATGAAACCGAGAGGACCCATAGATATATGCAATTCCACAAGAATACATACAATTTCATGTGAGTATGATTATCTTAGAAGTGAGAATACTTTTAAACGATATAATTAAAAATGTATTCTCACTTCTAGGAAGAGTATAGTCACATGAAATTGCATTTATTCTTGTAGAACTGTATGTATTTAAGAGAGTGCCCAGCTACTTGGCTTTGAATTGTTTGTGTATATGCCAGTGGCACCATGCAGCTCATGCTGGAGTGATCTCCTCCTTCGATACTGAATATGTTATGGCAACAGCTTGAGTCACGCAAGATTTACCTGTAGCATGTCTACAAACATGGCAGCAACCAGCAGAAGCACCAGCAACACATCCTGTTCCACAAGTTATACTGGCTTTCTGTTCTACAAGGAAGGGGATGAGAACCCACTCCTCGACCAAGGACCAACTAGCCAGTTGGCGAGAGCAACACTGGTGAACAATTTGCAACCAACAAACATTAAACAGGCTTTCATTCAGTTAGAAAGAACAATCCTAAAATCCAGACACCTGTGTTGGCAACATGTCACCTTAGAGGGCTATCTGAAGGTGGGGAAAGTCCTGAGAAGCTTTTGGTTTATAAAGTAGCCAACCTTTGGCCAGGAATGGGAAACTTTTCTGAACAGAAGGAGTGACTTTATGTTAACATCTTCAGCAGGACTTATTAAACTGATCCTCGATGATGCGGTGACAGTGGAGACAGACATCAGGGAGCAATTATGCTGGCCCCATGGCACTGAAGATTGAGGCACTGTTTCAACTATATTTTTGTCTCCTCCAGACCAGGAACTCTCTTGGGCTGCTCCACACACCTATTCCACTCTACTGCCCACTGTGAATCCTGCCCCTTCAAGGGCATTACTTTCTCCCCGAACCCCAAGGGGCTTAGGGCCTGAGGAGGCCAAAGGGGCAGAGGCAGCGATCCAGTGTTGTGCATGTGGCAGTTCAGCACTGAGAGGGCCGTTGCCTATCCAGGCTGGAGGGGGTTTCGTGTTTGTTCCCCGTGAGCTCCCTCCCTCCCCGAGCGTGGCGTGCAATTATGCCATGGCGCACAGCAACCCTGCCCAGCACCTGCCATGCTTGCCCACATGTTATGTTCGCATCCTGCAGTACCCCTGATCTCCACTGGGGGTTGCTGGGATGCCGGACAACCCCACTGCCCTCTCCCCAGGAGAGGAGAGCAGCTAGCTCCCGAACCTGGGTCACCGGCGTAGCGTAAGATGTGGCATCAAGCACCTCAACCCTCAGCGCCACCAGGCCGGCATCAGGTTGAGGCACTGGATGCCACGCCTCGTGCTACGCCAGCTACCTAGGTTCGGAAATGGGCCCAGGTTGTCGGGGGTTGGCCGGGAAGAGGGTGGAGCTGGATTCAGCCACCTCATGATAGCTCTCCTCTCTGGGGGTGGGCTTTGGCACCGTTCCACTAGGGAGCAGTGCGGGGAGGATGCCATTAGGTGCTTGGCAGAGATCGTGTTCTCCTCACGGCTTCTTTTCCAGACCGGTATCTTTCGGAGTGGAGGCTGGGGCTTCAGTAGCTACTTCTGTAACCACCAAAAAACCCTTGTCCTGCTGCCATGCCATGTGATCCCTGTAAAAGGGGGGGGGGGAGTAGCCACGGATGGCCGGTACGCCAGCACCAAGCCTTGCCAGCAGACATGCAATAAAATGTATATATAAAAAAAAAAAAAAGAAAAGAAATCAGGGAGCAATTGGTTGAGAAAGAAAGAATAGCCAGTTCTTTTGAAATGTTGGCTGAATATGAAAAATAAAGAGCAGATTCGAAATGAACAGTAGAAGTAAACAATGAAAAAGTCAAGAGACAAAAGCAATGTAAGTTTGAGAGGGACAGGGTTGATTACACCTAAAGCTGCTTATTTGATTGGAGCTGCAAGCAAGGAAGCCTGGAAGATAAATCCTTAAAAAAAAATAGACGGCACTAAGAGATACTTATACAAGCAACTTGGAGATAGATTCAGAGGCATCAGGATTCATGACTTTACTTTCCTTGGCTGTTTTATTGACAAGTTGTACCATCTCATCTGCTTCTCTTTGTTCATTTTTTATTAGTTGTCTCTTTTTCTCCTGTTTCTTTCCTCTAATCCCTCATCTATTTCAATTCGTCCTGAAGTTGTTATGCCCTGTGCTCTGGATTACTGGTATTCTCATGTTCCTTCATTATTCACATTGGGTCTACTTCTCTGAGTAGTTCATTCCATATTTTAATTGCCCTCTTTATTTCAGATAGGCCTATCAGTAGTAGATTCTGGGCAACGAACGATTCCACAGCCTCCGGTGGCTCTACCTCTGACTCCTCATTCTCCATAGTCTTTACTGCCTTTACATTTGGTCCGTTAGTCTTGTGTTATCTGCTAGGACAGCTGAATGCCATGAAAAATTGTCAACAATAATCAATCAAGTTAACATTTAAAGGGGACAGGAAATTTGGACTGCTTTGCATCTGTTTAGAATGTTATCATTTACAAAGATGATATTCATACTCCAACTACTCTGCAGATAACTGTAGTTGAATTAACACTGATGCGAAAAAAGTATTTTGTATTGTTTTCTTTTTATGGACAACATATTACATGGTTCTTTTCATGGAACAGAAATTTGGAGTTTTGACTATGTCATGGTTTGTGCACAGAATACTAAACATGAGCTGCTGACCTATCCGAACACAATTTTGAGTTCTGTATGGAAACTATGACATTGCTAAAACCCCAAATTACTTGTTCCATGAAAGGAACTGTACAGAATGTTGACTGTAAATAGAAACAATACAAAATACAATTTTTCACATAAATGTAACCCTGGCACCGGATATCTGAAAGCTACATTACCCCTGCCTTGTGGGCCCATAACAAGGTTGAGGGGCCTGGGTTCCCATATTACTTTAAAATGGATTCTTTCTCAAGATAACATAAACCTTTTACATAACACCAAACAGAGCCTGAGGCTTGGCTCTCCACCACTTGAGACAATTCAAACCCAGACGGAGCTTGAGGCATGGCTCCCCACCATTTAGCATACTTGACTTGTTATCAAAACTGATCTCTGCAGCTTCTCTTTAGCTTAAGACACATTATCATAGTCCCTTGTGGCTATGCTGGCATTTGCAGCTCCAATGTGGACACTCAGACATTCACTGGCCTTCCAGGCTCTGTTAGGAAAAGCTCAGCATGGCTAGGGAACTCCCCTTTCAGTCCTGTAGGTACATAATACTGTCATATTCCACATTCATGCATTACTGGATCCTTTCTTGGTCACTTGAAACAGATGTCCACCCATCTCTTATGTGCTGGTTAGATGCAGGGTGCAGACAGTCACAACTTCTAGGCTTTTCTGGGCTTCTCTGCCCCTTACAGATCTCTCAATAAAGTTGCACTTGTAAGTAGAGATTTACTCACTCAAAAGAATTCAGAAGACTTTCCTTTTTTGGAAGTTACAGGTTTTATCAGCACTCTCACTGCTGAGGCAGAAGCATCTCTTGCAGCTCTCTCACAACTGCAGGCAGACAATGTTTTGTTTTCCACATTTTCCTAATGTGGTAAGGAAAATGCTAGCCCTGGAGGATAATTTCTGGCAACCCCCAGGCCAACGACTTCTGTTGTTGCAGCTATTTCTCTCTCTCTCTGTCTCTGGCAGAGGCAGAAGTCCCCCTGCCCTGTGGTGGGGCTCACGCTGAATCATTTGGCCCTTTCCTTTGCTGAGGGCCAGAGCCCCCCCTCCTTGTGGAGGGGCTTGTGCCAAAAAACTGAGCTCAGCCTGAAAATCCCTAGGTTTAATGGAGCTCTTCTTCGGCTCCCGGTTGGCTGAATCCACTTGTCAGTCTAAAAGCAATTGACTAAATCCACTTGTCAGTCTAAAAGCAATTGACTAAATCCACTTGCCAGTCTTGAAAATGAATATTCATTAGCCTCCTTCGCTGGATAAGCTCCCTGTTTTGGTGCCTGAATTAGGTCCCTGTTTTTCCCCCACAAGCCTTTCTCAAAGTCCCACAGGTCTCTGGCACTGTCCCAACAATCCTTGCACTGAAATCCTGGCTTTCTGATTGGCTGCTGCTCTTCAGAAATGGTTGCTAATGTACACAGTCCCCTTGCAGTCCTTTACAGTCCCAGGTGAAATGTTCTAGTGCAGCCAGGTAAAATACTTTATTTAGTTATTTTCCCCACAGTTCAATTGCCTTAACTGTGCCCTTTTGAATGCTGCCACTCTCAGACATTGACATGCAAGCTTTAGCCTATCGCTGCTGCTAAATCACAGTGTCCCTAGGCAGCAGACAGGCAACTTATAAGAGTCCCCTTCATTGATCTGGTGTAGCCAGGAAAATACAATTTTATTTACCTAGTCCCCTTTTGTTGAGTAGCCCCCTTTTCTAATAGTCCCCTCAATGGCCTCTTAAGCTCTCACACCTATTTACATTTATTTACAGACCCTTGCCTGTTGCTAGCACCAATATTTTAGTTGCCATTGCACTACGACAGGCTTACTCGTGAATATTAATGCTTTCCCTTATTAATATTCACGAGCGGAGAACAGCACGATCTGCCATCATCTTTACAAAAATTTAGCAGCTTTCTACAGCCCTGCTAAAGTCTCTGGCCCCTTGCCCAGTGCCCAACAGGGACTGGGATCAACCAGGAAACCACATTCTTGACCGCAATTACAGTCAAATACTGGTGCGTGCTTCCAGCACATGTACGAGCTCGCCGGCCAGCCGTGAAGCGTAAGTGGGAAACGGCCAGTGGCTCTGCAGCTCTGATTGCCCAAGGAAGGCAAAAACTAAGAAATGGGCTACCCGGGGACCTAGGGGCACACATCGGGACCTGGGCAACGTGGCAGTGAGGACAGGGACAAGACATCGGGGACAACTGGGAGGCAGACAGGGAAACGGGAGAATGGGCAATAAGGTAAGTCCCCATTTGTGGGGGGGGGTGTTACATAAACTTTTATTCAAATACAGTTAAATAGGGATCACTGAAGGGCATGGATATCATTTTTGAACACAAAAACATTACACACAGCTGCCAAATAGAAATTTCCTGTCCTCTTTAAATAGTCTAAATGACACACTACCTCTTTGTCTAGTTTTTTTTTTCTGCCAGATTTTTCACTCACTGTACTAGTAGTAATATGATGGGGAGGTTGTTCTGGGGAATAAAGGCAATGAGTGCAGGAACCTGCCTCCTTATCTGCTAACCACAGTGCAATTATTCCCTCGTACAAACTCCCCAACATCACAGTAACTATATGTTATATGGCTAAGGCCAATATCCCACATACAGTACACACTTTCTTTTTATCTTCTTTCTGTTTTTGCCTTCTCGCAGTCACTGACCAGCCATATTCTCCAGCCACCGCTCACTTCCCTTGACAACCATGGGACACAGCCTCCCGGGCCAGCTGGCATATGCAGCCGTACCCATGAAAGGGACCCTCTCCTTGGTCCCTGCACCAGGCCAGGAACCAATACTAGCCCTGGTTTCATGCCCACGAGCCCCGCTGGGCTCCGGAAGCGTAGCCATCAAGCTGCCACGGACAGTGCTGCCATTTCACTGTCTAGGTTCCCCAGGAGTGCAGACGTGCAATGACGTCAAGCACTAACGTGCTGATGTCCACTGCACTCCTCCCTCCATTGCACCGACTCTGGCAGTGCCCCCAGGTGTCCCCAGGAGCTGCTGCAGAGCGGTGAAGTCCCACATCCCTCCCCAGAATAGGAGAGCAGTCCTCCGGACACTCAATCCTACCCTCCCCTGCCGACCCCTGACAACCTGGGTTCGTGTCCAAACCCAGGTCGCTAGCATGCCGTGAGGTGTGGCGTCCAGCGCCTCAACCCTCAGTGCCACCGGGCCGGCCAGTACACACTTTCTAAATGCGATAATCCATGGTTTGAGATTGATAAATAGCACTAATCTATTTCTAGGCATAGATTATTGCTAGCTGTCAATCATGAACAGTGGATTATCACTACCTGGCAGAGAAATGCCCTCGCGCATTTAACCACCGCACAGAGATTTCATCTCAAGATTTCAGTTACACTTTCTCAGTTGTGCCTCAGTTACTGTTGGTTTCACTACAGACTATTTCCCTTTTTATTCATTAAGTAAGATTAGTTCTACTATGTTTTCACTCTTAGTGCCCGAGAAGGTTTTCCCATTGCCCCCTGTGGTTTTGTGTTTGACTGGACATGATGATATCATGATGCTATTATTTTTCAGGACAGAGAAAACAAACAAAATAACAGTGAACTTAAAGTGCAATGAAAGAAAAAGTGTTAGGGTTGGCTAGCCTGCTGGTGCAGTGATAGTGTTACCACTCACAGCATTGGCAACCCGGGTTTGGGAATGAGCCTGGGTCACTGGAGGGCCGGCGAGGGGGAGGAGGGTTGAGTGACCTAAGGGATGCTCTCCTCCTCCAGGGAGGTAGGGTTGCCACATCCACTGTGTTACTGCCGCCTGGGTGACCATGGGTGGCAGTGCAGTGCAGGGTGCCACGAGGGAGGGGAGGACGTCGACTGGGGTCTGCAGTGGAGGCACATCTCTGCGTGTGCATGTCTTCTTGGGCTCCATTGCATGCCGGCATCCTCAAGGAGCGGGAACTGAAATAGGGAGTAACCCCTTCCCCCTTCCATAAGGACCTCCTGAATCTGTGGTCACCCTGACTCCTGGCACGACTGCCACAGGTACACTGTGGTACAGAATCGTCCCTTGGGACAGCCCCACCGTGGTACAGAATTGTCCCTCAGGATGGCCCCACCGTGTGGGGGCGATCTTGTGGGGTTGATTTCCTGTGGTCGGAGCGTCCTAGGGTGTTGGGGCAATCCGGGGCATAGCCGTGGCTGAGGTGCCAACAGCAATGAATTAAAAAAAAAAGTGCTAGGGTCCAGGGTCGGTGAACATCCGGATTGTAAGTCTCTGTACAACATTGACAACAGTCTCGAAATGACCACATGGTTTTTGAGTGGTTTTCGAGTCTTTGGCTAAAAATATTCTGGCATGCCAACCCCATTCCGTGTACTTTCAATTTAAAACAAAAAAACAGCCAATCTGAGTTGGTGATGGTGAACAGGAAGATTGGGTTTTGTAAGCTCAGAGCTAGTTCAGTGACGGGAGGGAGAACAGAAAATTGCACAAAACATTAAGTACAATGCCAATCTATTCATTTAAACTTCAGGTTTATCCCTAGAATATAAGAAATAAAATGATGGGGAAGCGTGAATTACAAAGTGGTGATTCAATCTTGGGGATTATGGAACATCACAATTTACTCAGTCTTTGGCCTTATACATTATGCTATTCCATAAACCCCTTGACTGAATTATCACCTTATAATTAATGGGTCTCCCTTTTTCCCATAGGGAAACCATGGCATAATTTGGCATTATAAAGGAGTGTTTATAATGGCAAAGATGTGCACGGGTTCCCTCACTCTGCACATGTGCCTACCGCAGCTCGTGTGTTCCTGACCACTCGCTGCTTCCCTGTCACCTGAAACTGCACCGCCAGGCAAAGTTGGTCAGAAGTTATTTTTTAAACATGTTGAACAGTACAAATGTGGGAGCTGTGCTAAAGAAACATTTAAAAAGCATTTTTATGGCCTGAATATAGGAAAAAGGACAGCAGATTTGTACCAGCTGAACTACACGCCCATGATTAAGACCCTGATAGAGGAGCTGAGGAGATGGCAGTCTTTGCCCCATCTTGGATATTGCGCATAAACCTAATTAAGGTGAGTATATTACCCAGGATCCTCTACTTGCTCCAGATGCTTCCTATGGGCCTTAACAAAAAGGACATAACAAAAGTGGAGAAGGGGTGCACGGAGTTTCTGTGGCAAGGGAAAAGGGCGCGTGTTACTCTAGTGAGACTGAAGGCGAACAATAAGGGGGAGGGCTGAACGTCCCGATTTGAAGGAGTACTTCCTGGCATCACAGACACGTATAATAAAGGACTGCGTGTCTGGGGCAGGCATCGCCAGTTGGCTGGACCTGGAGGAGGTGGGGGCAGGTGGCAGGTTGACTACCTATCTGACTAGAGGAGGCCGGAAGGTGTACGCCTCCCTGGGGCACCCTAACCCATTGGTTTTATGGGTACCAGATAGTTGGGCACACATCAAGGGAGCGCTGGGGAGCAAAGAGCAGGAGACCTAGCTGTTACCCATTGCTGAAACCCCCTTTTTTAGGGCAAGTATAGAGGATCCAGCTTTTCTGGAGTGGGAAGGAAAAGGGATGCAGTGCATAGGGGATGCGTATAGTAAGGGGATTATGGCCTCCTTCCAGGAGATCAGGGAGAAGGTGGGGGTTCCGGGCAGTCACCTGTTTAGGCTTTTTCAGATCAGAAATTACTGCAAAGAGGTAAGAAGGCAGGGTGGTGGAGCTTTACCTCTGGAGCAGGTGGAGGGGGTCATATGTAAAGCTAGGAAGGATCTCAGAGGGATGCTTAGGAATGTTGCACGCCTCCTAGGAGAGAACCTGTGAGATATGACTAACAAGACACGTAGCCTATGGGAAAGAGACATGGGTGTTGTTATATCGGAGGGTAACTGGGGCCTCATACTGGAGTCACACATAGGTTTATTGTCTCGCAATAAATATAAGGAAAATATCTATAAATCGGTGCATAGGCTGTACTGCCCTCCAGATGTGACTCACAGATTCCACCCGGAAGTGTCACAGATGTGTGGAAGTTGCAAGGAGCACAGAGGCATGTACTTCCATTGCTTTTGGGCCGGCCCACGCCTTCGGGGGTACTGGGAGGCGATAGGGCAGCAGCCGAGTGCCATGTTAGGCTTGGTGATTTCGGTCTCGCCCCTTAGCCCATTATTTGGTGCAGCAGATGAGGAGGCTGAGCAGTGTTCTATGTATCAAAGATGGGTCAGGATACTATTGGTGCAGGCCAGACAGACTATTCTGAACACCTGGGTATCAGGGGAGAATCCCAGTGCCGCACAGTGGTGCACCCTGTCCATAAGGGCTCTCGCCCTGGAGCAAAGACTGTACCAGCTGCAGGACCAGGTGGATAGTTTCGTGACTCAGTGGGGGCCTTTTATGAGCATACTAACAGCTGCAGAATTAATGATTATGAATGCAGGATGATGCTGTGGTAACTTAAAGCATGCGGTAATTTGGGGTGATGAACTTTTCTTTAAATGAGAACAGATCACAGATGTGCAGTTAAACTTAAAGTAGTATGTATTATGTGGGGACCTATGCATATAGTTTATATGAATTTTACTCTTAATATAGTTTATTTACTGTTTTATGGAGGAAATGAGATATAGATGATGCATGTGTTATGCTGTAATGTTTGTGGCTGATTGTTCCTTAAGAAATATCAATAAAGAAGATTGCTGGAGGAAACTCATGACAATAACTGTATCTGTACTGTCTTGGAGATTAGAACATTAATTATGTATTAAGAAGGTTATTGATGTGTTTTATGAACCTCAATAAAATTATTTTTTCAAGTTAAAAAAAAGAAATATCAATAAAGAGAGTTAAACAAACAAACAAAAAAAAAACATTTTTAAATGTTGTTGATGGATAACGGGGACCGGACTTAAACCAAACTGCACGAGATCTTTTATTTTATATAATTGCTGTGGCGAAAAGGAAGCCCAGCAATTATATAAAAAATAAAAAATACGTGGGTGATGTGTTTGAACTTCAGCGACACTGGTACATAAGCTGCGAAACCCCTGAAGCCATGTCAGGGTTTATGTAGCATCTAACACCTCGGGTGTGTGTAAACCTTATTCTATTTGTAATGCACACTTCCCCATCAATTATTCTATATTTAATACACAACAGGTGTGTGTTCCCAGTGTTTTCCAAAGCTTATAATTCATAGTTTTGTTCAGAGAAATATTTTTTAGAACGTGAATTGTTTCTCTACTCAGCTGCCCTAATCAATGACGTGCTCCAACCGACCAAACCCATGGATTGGAACCTGAGTTGATTCACACAGCTGCAGTACAGTTCAGGCTGCAAATAGTTTTACATGGGCATCTTAGAAATTAACAAGGTGGGAGCAGTAGTTGAGGGGGAGGAGGGGAGTTTGGCCCTGAAGGGGACCTGGACACCCTAGAAAGTTGGGCTGTCACATGGAGGTTAAATTTCAATACAACCAAGTGCAAGGTGTTACATCTTGGTTGGGGGAAACCCCAAACACAGGTACACCCTGGGAGGGGTGGTGCTGGAGGCCTTGTCTGGGGAAAAAGACCTAGGGGTCATGGTGGATGCGTGTATGAATAACTCTGAGCAGTGCAGGAGAGCGGCTAGCAAAGCAAACAGGATGTTGGTATGCATTGTAAGGGGATCACCTCTAGGAGCAGGGAAGTGATTCTGCCACTGTACAATGGGCTGGTGAGGCCTCACCTCGATTACTGTGTACAGTACTGGAGACCACACTTATGAGGGACATACAGCTCCTGGAGAGGGTACAGAGGAGGGCTACCAGGATGATTCGAGGACTGGGGGAGTTGATGTATGAGGATAGACTTGAGGAGCTCGGACTGTTTACTTTGGAGGAGAGGAGAGACAGGGGGGACATGATCGAGGTCTTCAAGTACTTTAAGGGAATAAATAGGGTAAACAGGAAGGGGATCTTTAAACTAAAGGAGGGAGGTATCACCAGAAGGCATGATTTGAAGCTGGAAGGAGGAAGGATAAGGGGGGAAAGAGGAGGAGGTTTTTCACAGAGAGGGTGGTGGATCCTTGGAACGCACTGCCTGGTGAGCTGGTCCAGATTTCCAATGTGGAAGGCTTCAAGAGAGGGTGGGACAGATACAGAAAGGGCAGAAAGGGGTATCGGAACACTGGGGGGGGGGGGCTTGGTTCCCAACAGGGGATCTGAGGTTCGAGCAGACTCGATAGACCATAAGGCCTAATCTGCTGGCATTTAGTATGTTGACAAAAAAAACACTATGCTACACAGAGTGTTACCTAATCAAAGATCAAATAAAAAAGGCATGCAAAATGTTCACGCTGGGAAACAAATGTATTTTTTACTGCATACCATGAACCCCTCACCGAGAATAATTTTCTGGTAACGCCACACCTCCTTAGTGTAGTTACATCATTAGGGCATGGTAGCTTGTTCTTCACAGTGAGGGATTTGTTAATCTCTATAATGTGGTGGGGTGAAATAAGATGGCTGCACATTAAGATTTTTTTTGTGTAGGAATATTATTTATGTGATGAGGTTTCTAATGCCAGCCCTAGCTCTTACTCGGCAGACATGGCAAACTGTTAGACACTTAGGGAATTTTTCCTACCCATTTGTGCAATCCACTATCTATATTCGTTTTTGCCAAATAAAAAAAAAAGTATTGTAAAATGAGTAAAAAAAAAATGAATGGCGCGATTAATAAAATGCGTCAAGATACCAGGAGTCCAGCCGTTCCAGCTGGTCGGGTGTCTGGGAACCGTGAAGGGGAGGGTTGTTCCACACAATGGGAAGCACACTGAGCCCTCTTCTGTGTTTCCTGAGCTGCTCGCCGGCCTGTCGCCCATCCCCCAGTCTCTCAGCCCCTGCCTGCAGCCTGTGGGGGTGGGTCTCTCTCCGTGATGCGCTAGCCACACTAACTCCCCTTTGATTCTGCGGTTAGCAGGCTAGGCAGCACTGGGCTCAGGGCTGAGGGACAGAGAAGGGAAACGGGAGAGAGCGGAGCTGCAGACACCGAGTAGCGTCACTTACTTCACGACAGAATCGGGCGAGCGCACCCTTACTGCACAAAGCCTTGGATTCTGCGCCTCCCAGCCGATCGTCCGCAGGAGAAACAGGGAGCTGCTTGTGACTACGGCCTCGGAGATGGTCGGCATTCCTGGGACTTGTTTTCAACGTGAGTGCCTGCAGCCTTTTTTTGCTTTTGTTTTGCAAGGCGTGCCTGGAACGTTTTTTGCCTTTGTTTCGTAGTGTTGTATAGCCCAGTGGGGTTCGCGTCCCTGCTCTGCATGTTGGGCTGTTTTTTGTAGGAGAAATTGAAAGGGGATTGTTCTTTATTTTGACGTTTGCAGTGCGTATTTCGTTTCTTGCAAATACAATAAAGTTTAGTATATTTCAACATGTCCGACTTTCATAAAAAAAGTGTGGCATAGCAGTGCATGATACTGCCAACATGCTAGGAGTACAGCCCCCCCGTGTGCTTGCTGCAGGCTCCCCCTCCAGCTACCCGGTGCCCAAGGACGGGGAATGCGGCTCACAATGGCAGAGTGCGTGCTCCTGGTGAAGAATTCAGTTCTGTCTGGTGCAAGTGTAGTCCGCCGCAACTGCACTTACAGAAAGTTAGCTGGGGACAGTGAGGGCGTTTTGCCAGAAGGGCAGAAAGGTCTGGGAAACCAGAAAACTGGAACAGTCAACAAGAACTGGTTTCCACTCCAAGCGGAGGAAAGTTCAGGCTGTGCATCACAAGCAGGAATCCCATGAAGATGTGTTAATAGTATTGGTGGTGGCATTATTAATGCATCATTCCGTAAAAGAAAGCAGCAGCGGGGTTCCCCTTTACTATGTTTGTTTATGACACAGTGTAAAGTTTGTGCCAATAATTATTCTTTAGATCAAGAAATGTTTCTAAGCTTCTGCTACACAACAGCTTGACTGGTGTACTTATACGAGGCAAGTACATAAGCGTCTCTCTGCTTACTTGTGCCAGGTTTTGTAACACGTTTTTATGGACGGAACAAAGACTTGGTAGAACTTAGTAAATTGGGCCCTGTATTTGGGGGCTGCATAGCATCCTTCAGCAGTGGTGCAAGTGGTAAACAAGAAGCACGGGAACTCTGGCATTGGCAAATATGAAATGCTGAATGAACATCCTCAGTCTGAGGAATAGCTGTGTCTAGAGTCTAGACACATCTATCTGTTTAGACACTCGTAGATTCAGTCATAGATATGGAAGAATTTCTAGGAAAATAGCATTGTTGTGCAAGTCAGATGTTATGGAAACCCTGATTCCAGATTACAGGCCCATAAACCGTCGTCATGTATGCTGGTTTAAGAATTTCGGTTCCAGTGTCAGTGGGAAGAAGTGCAGGAACTCTGTTCCTGCTCAAAAAAGGTACAGAAACTGAGTTCCTGTGCATTCCTGTTCACCTTTATCACTGGCCTTCAGGTCATCGCTGCCCAATTGCATGAATCATAAGCATAGCAAAATATATTTTTCAAATAAACTTGCTTCTGTTGTGACAGCTACTGGTAATAAATTAGAAACCAGCTACAATGTCTTTCCTCCATCCAGAGTGTACAGTTACAGCACATGCTAAAGTTAAACCTGCATCATTCAGACAGTACTTGCTGGCAGCACATCCACAGAGCTCAGAGCACGAGCTTCTGAGTGTGTGTGCACATGTAATTCATTGATTCTGTGCAGAGAAAGCATGTAAAAGAACGCAATGGGCTTTTGATTCCTTTAAAAGTGCCGCACCTTGTCACACACACCTACAGGTGATTTATATTGTTTTTAGATTTTTATTTTTAACCAGAGAAGGCACGCTGAGCTGTGACAGCTCGTTTCTAGGTGCATCCTGGGGAGTGGGTTACATTGACCTGAAAGGGGGGGTAGAATGTTGGCCATGACACCAGGTTAGACCAGTGGATGACCCCTACTCTTCTTTGTTTGATAAGTGCTGTGGAACTTAAAGGAATAGTGAGAGCTAACAGTTTGGGTTTTGTAGTCCGCTACTCTAAGGGGCTATATGTCAGGGACAGGCTGCATCTCAACTGGGATCTTTAAAACTGAAACTTTTGGATTCATTGGTGATAAGTGGGGTTTAAACTTGTAAGGGGGATGGATAGAAAGACTGAAAGCCCAGTGAGGAAGCTCAGGTTCAGGACTAGAACATGTAAAGCGAGCTGCGTAAGCAGCGCGAAAAGACCATGGGGAACTATTGAGGGGAAGCTAGACGGGGTCTGTGCTGGGCTGAGAAGACTGGGTGGGGTCTGGTGGAGGACGGTCTGATCAATGCCAGGAGCATGGCCAATAAAATGCCGGAGCTCCAGGCAATGCTACATGTGCGGTCGAAGCGCTGGGATTCAGTGTTTGTGTTGGATGGACTTGTATTGCTGTAAACTGAATTTTATGGAGCAGAAAGTATCATTTGTGAATCCAGACACCGTACAATAAAAGTTCACAGTATTGTGGAAAGGAAAAAGAAGGTTGATGTTTGTTTGCAATCTTACTGGCACACGAGTGCAGAGTTCGTTTGAATGCTAGTTGAGGGTGCAGTAGACGTGGCGGCAATTACTGAGTAATGGGCCACCTAGAGGCATGATTGGGGCCTAAATTTAGAGGGCTACACAATGTTTAGGAAGCATGGGGGGGGTGGGAAGTGGTAGGGGTGGCATTGATAGTCAAAAATGACATAGTAGTTGCTGGAATCGAGGAGGCAGGGGGAGATGTGGAGGCAATTTGGGTAACCCTGCAAACGGGGGGGTAAAAGATTAAAAATAGGGGTGGTGTACAGACCCCCCGCAGTGGAGGCGAAACTGGAAGATGATCTGGCTGAAAACATCAGGGGTCACTGTGGCCTCGGAAAGGGGAGGGTGGTGGTCATAGGCGACCTGAACATGCTGGGGGCAGACTTGGGCACTATGACATCCTCGGTGGCCAGGGAGCAGAGGTTGATGGATATCTTCCAAGATGCCTTCCTAGTCCAGCATGTGGGAGAACCTACTAGGCAGGACCGGATCCTGGACATTGTTCTAACAGATAATGGGCTTGGAGGTGAACAGCCCGTTCGCAGGCAGTGACCATGCCACGGTCTGGTTTCTTATGTTCCTATGGGGAGAGGAAATTCGCACTAATGCAGTAGTAATAGATTTCAACAGTGGGGCGGACTTTGAGGGCATGTGAAGGATTCTTAGAGGGTGCTTGATGAGATAAGGCCAGACATGGATGCTGGTAGCTTGTGGAAGACCATTAGAAGGGTGCAGGAGACTAGAGGCCTGTGCAAAGGAAAGGTGCTAGCAGTGTAGAATAGTAAGCCATGTTAGTGGACCCGGGGAAGTGCAGGAGGTGGTGAGGGAGAAAGAGCTTGCGTCTGCGTGCTTAAAAGCTTGGGGGGGTTAGAGAAGGGAGAGAGAGAGTGAGTTCCTGGACAGAGGGTCACCAGGGTGGTAAGGGGGGCTAAGGGCAAAGAAGGAGCTTAACCTGGCCAGGATATCCGTGGGGGGGGAAGGTTCTACATACATAGGGAGAAAGAAAAGCAAGGGCACAGATCAGCAGGATTAGAACTGGGGAGGGATGGGCGCAGGAAGCTGGGGAACAAGCAGAGGTGCTAAATGAGTACTTTGCCTCTGTTTTTACCGGGGAGGTGGGGGATCCTTCCAACCCGATGGGAGGAAAGGGGAGCCCACTGACCCAGGAGGTCAGTTGGAGACTTGAAGGACTGGATGAGGCTAGGGCAGGGGATGGGCCATATCTAGAAGGGGAGGAGTGGATGCATGAGGAGGTGGGATGGGATTGCGAAGTCACAGCGGATAGGGTGAGAGAGGCCCTCCGCTCGCTAAAGACTGAGAAGGCGCCGGGGCTAGATGGGCTGCATCCAAGGGTACTGAAGGAACTGGCGGATGTGTTGGCAGCTCCGCTGGCTTCACTCTTCAACACCTGTCTGATGATAGGTGAGTGCCTCAGGATTGGAAGGTGGCTCATGTGGTGCCTATCCACAAAGGAGGGTCCAGAGAGGAGATGGGTAATTATAGGCCTGTTAGCCTAACGTCTGTGGTAGGCAAGGCACCTGGATGACTGGCAGTATGGTTTTGTTTCTGGGAGGTTGTGCCAGACCAACCTGGTGGGGTTTTATGACTGGGTGACGGGTGCCCTGGACCGACATAGGCTGGTGGATGTCCTCTATCTGGTTCAGTAAAGTAGTTTAATTCAGTGCCCATATTGGCCTACTAACAAAGCTGGGGGTGTGGGTGGTGGGGGGCAGTTGCTCAGGTGGGTGGAAAAATTGGCTTACGGGGAGAATACAGAGAGTGGTGGTTGGAGGGATAGTTTCCTCCCCCAGGAGGGTCATCAGTGGGGTCCCCCAAGGTTCGTTACTGGGGCCACTCCTGTTCAATTCCTATGTCTCGGACAGAGAGAGGGGTGTTTAGGAGTAGGCCGAGTCTCTTTTTGTGGATGACTCAAAACTGGGAGCACTGGCGGACGGGCAGGAGGGGGGAGAGAGGCCCTCTAGGGCAAGCTGGATACCCTGGGGGGGTGAGCAAGGAAGTGGGAATTGAAGTTCAGTGCAGGGAAATGTAGAGTGCTGCATATGGGGGTCAGAAACCCAGGCCATGCATACACCCTGGTGGGGACCACACTGCAAGTCACATCGGGAAGAGGGACCTAGGGGAAGTGGTGGACAGCAAAATGAATAACACTGAGAATTGTCGAAGAGCTGCAGCAAAAGCAAACAGGATACTGGGCTGCATGACATGGGGGATTACCTCCAGGAGGAGGGAGGTGATCCTCCCTCTGTGTAATGCCCTGGTTAGGTCACATCTTGAGTACTGTGTGCAGTTCTGGAGATCCCATCTTAAGAGGGACATGGTGCTGCTGGAGAGGGTCAAGAGGAGGGCGACCAGGATGATTCAGGGCATGGAGAGTAGGCCCTATGAGGAGAGACTGGAAGAACTCGATCTGTACGCATTGGAGGAGAGGAGGGACAGGGAGGACATGATAGAGGTTTTTAAGTATGTAAAGGGGATAAATAAGGGCGGGGCCAGGGAAGTGTTCATGCTTAAGAAAGAGGGAACTACCAGGGGGTACGAGTGGAAGCTGGGGTGTGGGAGTACAGGGGGAGTGCAGGAGACACTTCTTTACCGAGAGGGTGGTGGAACCATGGAACACACTGGCCCAGGAGTCTGGTGGGAGAGAACACAGTGGAAGGATTCAAGAAGGGTTGGGACGGGTACAGAGGGAAACTGAAGCCATGGAAGACCAGCTATGGGGCTGGGGGGGTGGAGAAGCGAGCTCCCGGTAGGGGGCTAGCTTCTAGCAGACACGATAGACCATGGGGCGTATTCTGCTGGCTTTTACTATGATACTCTGGGGCGGCGATAGCCTCTCTGTGTAAAAATATATTTTTTTTTTTTTACTCGATAATGTTTGGGAAGGGATCATAATTTTGTCCAAACTGGGAGCCAGACGATCCCTTCCCACTTCCGAGTTTGTCTGCTCAGCCCCCGTGCTCCCCCAGTTTGTGACTTTTAACCAGGGAGAGCATGGGGACGTGCCTAATACAGGTCTATGGGTCTAACTTTTAAAACGATTTTATTAAACTTTAAATGAACGTTTGATAAAAATGAAAGCCACTGCTCAACTAAAGGGGTTAAATAGGGGAGAAGCAGCCAAGGTGCTCCGAAGGGGGCAACTAGAGGGCATGGGTGGAGGCTGGAGGGGGGAGATTCAGGAGAGAAAGGAGGAGGTGCTACTTCACTGAGAGGGTGGTGGAACCATGGAATGCGCTGCCAAGGGGGGTTGGTGGAGGGGTTCAAGAAGTGGTGGGATAGGTACAGGGGAAGGGTTGTGGACGCAAAGTCCTGTGCAGTGGGAATATTTGGGATTGGGAAGGGAGAAGCCAGAGAGGATGAGGGGGCAGCAAGTTCAGCTCCCAGGGTTGGGATTGACCAAACGAGCAAACACGAAAGACCGTTAGGCCTGTTATGCTGGCATGTTAGTATGCATATCTAAGGAATTAATGCATGGTTCAAAACCAGTCATGTGGTTCGTTTCCCCCAATTACGTCTGTTCTTTTTTGTCTACTTATTTATGCCATGTTACAACAAGGATTTTACACACACACACACACACACACACACACACACACACACACACCTCTCCTCCCACCGAGGTGTGGAATGCCACATAAACCCCTAGAGCAAAGCTTGAGAGCTTTAACAACTCATTGAGTCCTGGTATCCATTTTGGGTCAGGTTCTGTAATTGATGGTTCCAACGCCATATGGCACCTACTGGACCCAATGAGTGTAGGCATCCTAAAATCTGAGTTTTGACCACCTACCCATCCTTTTTGTATATAATTGCTGGGGATCGTTTTTTTGCCACAGCAATTATATTAAATAAATGGATATCTCTACAGTTTCAGCGCGGTCCATTGCGGCTCCTGAACAAAAGCATTGTTTACTTTTTTTAAATTTCGCACCCAAAATGAAGTTTTTATGGCCAGTGATATTTCTGTTTCTAAAAAAAAAATTTACAGTTGCCTTCTAGTGCCGGCGAACTGTACCGCGCTGAGAAGCGGGGATGGCACAGAGAAGAGGAAGATCGTGGCTGGAGCATGCGCCGAGCTAGGGAAACTGGGAGCGTGTTTACTGTTACAATCAGCTGGTTATAACGGCGAAATTACGACCCTTTTTCCCTATGGGGAAAAAACGAGACCCTGTAATTATTGTGGTATTATGGATATAATCCTTTTTGCACAAAACAAGTCTCAGGCCAGTGCACAGACGGGGGTGGGACTATCCTTAAACACAGATAATTAGTTGTTGGGCCTAGAAATTGCACTGTACTGTTAACCATGGTTATTGAAATAGCAGAAATTTCCCGTGGTATCAACACTGCGACCTCCTCCTATACTGTGATAGTCCACCATTATAACAACATACCAAAACATCTCTGTGCAGGATGTTTCTAACCTCCAGCAACCATCTGTGGACCCTTGCCTTCCATATTAGCTCACACATCGTGCATTCAAAGCAGTTAGGAAACCTAAGGTGACGGTTTGTAGTGTGTGTGTGTGTGTGTGTGTGTGTGTGTGTGTGTGTATATATATGTGTGCGTGTATGTATAGATATAGATAGATAGATATATAGTTGCATTTTTTTTTCTCCTCAACCTGTCCTCCTAGCTAAGCTAGCCAGGTGTACAAATAGGCATTACCCATATCTAGGCCCTGAAATTAAGCATCAGTCTTCACACCTGACTCTACACTCTCTTGATAAGCTTCAGTTGTGTACTGCTAGTGGATAGACAGTGACTGCTGAAGGGTGGAGGCAAGTGTTCTGCTAGGAGCTGCCTTCTTGATCGACTTATGTCAGTAATTGCAAAAACTAGTTATAAAGCCTTTTAAAAACTGATATGATTAAAAATGCAGCGACAAAGATTTTAAATATGTGTGTATTACCGCTGTGGAGAGGAACAGATTTTGCCAGTACTTAATCCTCATTTGGCAATTGCTGATAAAACGAGGATTTGATTTGACATGGTGACATTTTTTTTGCAGCTACAAATCCTGCCACTGTAGTTGCTGCATAACCGTCAGGAAGAAATCTGTGTCAAATGTGCAGGAAGAGGAGTAAAGGCTTGATGCTCGCTATGGGACGCCTTCATTTATAGTTGAACCTGCGTTGCTGCGTATGGACGTGCATAGCTGTGGCCAGCTGGTAGTCATTGATATCTGGTTCCACGGCGGGTGATTTTAATTGCTTCAGGCTAGTGGCTAATTCAGTACAATACAATACACATTGAGTGCCAATTCTCCGCTCTGTAGTGTGGACAGTTTTAAGTTGCAAGCCACATCTTAACACTGTTAAATGCAGTTTATGAAGGAGGAAGGATTCCCGAACAGTTATGAACCTTCTAGTGTGGTTTGAAAGAGGCCGGAGAGTGTTGAATTTGCTCCTTTTGTTTCTGTAGTTGTCGCACATGCCAGGTTTTCTCCATTGTTCGAGTCAGTTGAGAACTTCAGCATTTGGTCCTAGCTGCTTGTCATGCTAATGTGCTGTGGGTCCGTCCATAATGGAGCGGTTATGTGGCGAACTCTAATCCCCTCCCCAGCTGGTGTGAAACTTCTTTATGCCTGTCAGTCAGTAGCTCGTACACCAGCTGGGAATGGATGCTCAGAGCTTTCCATGCAGCATCAGCGTAGGAACACTACCAAAGACAGCTTTCCATGCAGCATCAGCGTAGGAACACTACCAAAGACAGCTTTCCATGCAGCATCAGCGAAGGAACACTACCAAAGACAGCTTTCCATGCAGCATCAGTGTAGGAACACTACCAAAGAGTGGAGCTAAGACAAAGCTGTTTCCTGCAAAATGCGTATTTTTCAAACTTGGCAGTTTCTAATGGTGGTTGGTGGGGAGGGGGGAGCTAAAACGACTATATTGTTCGCCTAGACATAAGTTTTTTTTTTTGAAACTCTGTTGAAGAACTCTTTTAAATAGAAGACTTTTTAAAATGGTACCCAACTTCTGTCCTCTCTCCAGTAAGGTCACCTCATTGGCCTTCTTTAGTTCAGGAATCCCAGTTCATCCAACTTCTGGTCTGGTCTGCTCTAGTCCAGGGACCCCAGGAGGAAGCTGATTGTTGTATACAATGGTGATTTGGGGGGCAAGGAACTGTAATGACAAGAGGTGTGTGTGTGTATATATATGTATGTATGTATGTATATATATATATATATATATATATATATATATATATATATATATATATATATATATATATATATATATATATATACACACACATTGTATGTGGTGTGTCCGTCGGGGGCAGTCATTCATCATCCATCATATCAGAAGCATTGCACCTTTTTTCTCCCCAGGGGTTGCTCAACTCTGGCAGAATGCCACATCAATTCTGTAGGCATGCCCTTCGCTAGAAATGTGTGTGATCACCTATTTTGCCAGGGGTGTGTTGGCAGCAGCCAGTGGAGGAACTGTGTGGGCAGACATGGCTCTCTCCCTCTCCTGGTTTCTGAGTGCACTACCTTTTCCTCATTCCCAGAGCTCCACTGGCCTGGTTCGAGAGTTCAGGATTCCAGTGCGAACCTTGGTACCCTACATGGAAGCACAGAACACTTTCCCAGCATTGTGTATTCTCAGAATAACAGTGCTTCATTTTAAAAAGGTCATGAGCGGGGTCCCTAAGGGTTTGGTAATGGGACCTGTACTGTTTAATATATTCCTTGACAGCTTAGAAGATGGAGTCATGAACAGAATGATACAGTGGGCAGGCGATGTGAAACTTGCGAGGGTGGCCAAAACTGAGGGAGATGGCAGTAATATGCAGAGGGACTTGGAGATCCTGGGAGAATTGATTGCCAGGTGGCAAATACGATTCATAGAAACATAGACTTTGACGGCAGATAAGGACTGCTTGGCCCACCCAGTCTGCCCATTTCCCTACCTATTGGATAAGCTGAAGATTCAAGTTTACCAACAGCCCACTTCCTCTTACCCAGCCCACTATAATTGCCTTATGTCTGTTCCATGCGTTCTTGAATTCCCCCACTGTTTTAGACCCCGCAACCTCCTCAGGAAGGTGGTTCCACATGTCCACCACTCTCTCTGTGAAAAAATATTTCCTCATGTTGCCCGTGAGCTGTCCCCCCTCTGTCTTTGAATTGTGCCCCCTTGGTCTTGCACATTTCTCTTTCTGAAAGATGCTATCCTCCTGGACTTTGTTGATTCCCTTGAGGCACTTGAAAGTTTCTATCATGTTCTCTCCCCCCCCCCACCTTTCCTCAAGGATATACATATTAAGCTGTCTGTCTCTCTTCATTTGGTTTCTGATGCAGTCCCTGCACCATTTTAGTTGCCCTCCTCTGGACCGCCTCCATCCTGTCTGTGTCCTTGCAGAGGTGGGGTCTCCAAAACTGCACACAGTACTCCAGAGGGGGTCTCGCCAATTGTCTGTACAGAGGGATAACCACTTCCCGTTTTCTACTTGTGATGCCTCTCCCTATGCATCCCAGTATCCCCCCAACTTTCCTTACTGCCTTCTCACATTGCTTGCCTACCTTCAGGTCATCTGATATGATTACCCCAGGTATTTTTCCATTTTTGTTGTTGTTAGTATGTCCCCCACCATTGTGTACTCTTCACCTAGGTTTTTGTTTCCCAGGTGCATTACTTTGCACTTCTTTGCATTGAATCTGAGTTGCCATACGTCTGGCCATTTCTCCAACCTTGCCAAGTCCCTTCTCATCCTTTCCATACTCCTTTGTATATCAGCTCTTTTGCAGATCTTTGTGTCATCTGCAAAGAGGCATACTTTTCCTTCCAGACCCTCTGCAGTGTCTCCTATAAGGACATTAAAGAGGACTGGACCCAGTACTGAACCCTGAGGTACCCCACTAGTAACCCCCCTTTTTTCGGAGTGAGTTCCATTTATTTTTATCCTCTGTGTCCTATTCAATATAAACAAGTGCAAAGTCCTGGCAGAACAGGTATTGGGGCTACCCTCTGTGGTGGGCAGTTGTCAGCCGGCAAGGAAAGGCACCTGACAGTCCATAATTATAGCTGGAGAGTTGAAGCTGACACAGCAGTGTACGGGTGCAAGGGGTAGAACTAATATGATGCTGATTATATAAAAAGCATAACAGAGGAAGAGTCGTGCGACTCTCCATCTTACAAGGCATTAGTGAGGCCACATTTTGGAGTACTTGGTGCAGTTCTGGTCGCCACTGAACAAAAGACACCTGGTCATCATTGAGAGGTTACAGCACTGGGCCACACATTTATCCAGGGAATGAAAGGAATGAGCTATGAGGAGCGAATAGAAAAGCTGGGAATGTTCTCGCTCTAGAAGGGGAGTCTGAGGAAAGACACAATTTCTGTGGTCAGGATTACAAAGGGGTGGACCGACGTAGATTATGGGAAACTTTCTGACCTGGTACAAAGCAGCAGAGCAGGGGCCTTTGATGCGCCTCAAGGTAGGGGACAGAAAAAGGAGCAGTAAGAGGAGAGACTGCTTCTTGCAGTGGGCAGCGGAACTAGAACAAGCTAAGGGAGCAGACAACATTGCTAGTTCCTCTTGGAAAATAGTATACATGGTTACAGCGTGTAGGCCTACAACCTGGGAGCACCTGGGGTAGGGAAACGGCTGTAGCGACTACCTTGATGGTAGAAGATGAATTTTATTTATTTATTTTATTTATTGAAGTCTTGGATTACAGTACCTTTGAGTCAATTTTTTTTTTTTTTTTTACAAAGGTTCCACGTCAGAGTAAAGACAACACAACAAAGAACTAACTACAAGACAAGTAGAATACATGGAGTTGGGTGCAATGTAGTAGTAGTAGTAAAAAAAAAAAAAAAGGTTTATTTTTATACATGATTTACAAAACTTTAGGTCGGAAGACCTATTTTCAAAGTTGTCCTGTGTTTATAAAAAAAAAAAAAAATTCAGTTTACAATAAATTATCAAGCACTCAATGACATACAACAGTTACATACAAAATGCTCACTCTAAACTAACTCACAGTAAACAATACTTTGCATCATCCAAGACAAAACTGGGATTCTTCATTCGATAGACTCTAACTTCTTACTCAATCTGTTTAAACCCTCATTACATGCAAGTACCATCAGTAAAAAAGACACTGCTCAGACCTGTTTTAAACTGTGATAATTGTGTTACTTTTCTGAACTGAGGAGGAATTTTATTCCAAATTTTCACCACCTGTGCCTCAGATGTCATAGTTCCATATGTTGTGTTAATTTTAGGAAACGTTTAACCCCTATGCTTCACATCCCTTAAGACATAGGGACAGCGCTTACAAACAGAGGACAAGTCCATATTTCCATCTATCATCACATTTTTTATTTTATAGATAAATACTGAATATTGCTTTTTAAGTCGTACTGGTAAACTGTCCCAGTTTAGATCTTTGTACAAAGTGCGGTGATGGGTATTAAAACCTACAGTTTAAGACCAATCTTGCCAGTTAGCTGTATAATTTAACTAGTTTGTTTAAATGTTTTTGACCCGCAAAATTATACACCATATTTCCATATTCTAATACAGCCATTATCAATTGATTTGCAATTAACCTCCGGGTTTGTTGATTTAATATCCCTGATGACCTACGCAAGGCCCCTATTTTGTTGTTAACTTTCTTTGTTGTGATATTAATATGGGCTGAAAAGGATAAGGTATGGTCAATCTCTACGCCTAAATATTTGTACTAATTTGTAACTACCAGTTTTTTTTTCCATCCCTCATTGTTGTATCCCTGTCTCCGGTCTGTTTTTAAGTATCCTTTGTTTTTTTGTTAAAGTACATAACTTGAGTGTTTGTTTTTTATCGCTTCATTCATAAAAGTTAGACAGATAAAGGGTTAACAATTCAGGTTACAGCAAGAGTTACCATCTGGTTAAACTTTTACATTCAAGTTTCAGTAAGAAGTGCAGTAGGTTTTGGGACATAAAGGGGCACTGTCAGCCTTGCCCCCTTTGTCGCATATCTAACACACATGTACAGCAAAATGCCCGTGTGTGTAAAAAGTTAAGCTTTTGTACCTAAAACTGTAATTTTGCCCAAAATGCAGTTTTTTTTTTTTTTTAATTTTTTTTGTGCCGATCGGAATTCAGCTGCGTCCTGGGAACGTGGGTCAGCCCCGAGTGTGATCACAAAGTACTGGTTTTTCTCAAGGCACCTGTGTTTATATATAAAAAAAAAAAAAAAATTGTACTTGTTCCGGCTGTAATAAACAAATGCTGCTGGTAACGCAAGCTTGAAACCGAGCACTGTGAGGAGTACAATTAAAATTTTCAGAATGGAGCTGACATCCCGCGCTTGCGCAAGCACGGTATGCTCCTGCGCATCTGTGGGATCTTTTTTTATGCCTTTTGCGTGCATGCATGGGATTTTAGCTCTGTTCTGAAAATTTAAATTGTACTCCTCACAGTGCTCGGTTTCAAGTTTGTGTTACCAGCAGCATTGGTTTATTATAGCTGGGACGAGAACCACATTTTTTTACAGGTGCCTTGAGAAAAACTCCTACTTTGTGACCGCGCTCGGGGCTGATCCATGTTCCCAACCTGGTTGTTTTTCTGGGATGCGGTTGAATTCTGATCGGCCCGAAGAAAACAGTATTTTGGGCAAACTTACAGTTTCAGGTACAACAGCTTAACTCTTTTCACACACGGGGCATTTTTCAGTACATGTGTGTTAGGTGTGTGCCAGCAGGCACACTTTTCACATTGGGCTCAAAATGAAGGGGCAGACCTGACGGTGCCCCTTTTAAGGAGGTACACAGGGGAAGGGCGGAGAGGGATGCTGTTAAGAATCTGACATCGTCATAGGAGTTCTGAGGGGAGAGAGAGAGAGAAGGGGAAGAATGCTGTCCGGACTTGACATTGTCAAGTGGAGAATTGGGAGATGAGCGGGAGGACGGAGGGTAGAGAGGGAGTGTAGTGGGTGATGGGAGGTAAGTCGGGTGGGAGTAGGACAGTGGCGGTAGGGGAGAAAGGGCAGGCAGGGGTCTGTGAGCAGTCTTTGGAGTGGAAGTGCAAGGAGAGGAGGGGGCACAGGAAGGGAGAAGGGAAGGAGAGTCAGGAAGGGGAAGGGAGAGGAGGGACAAGTAGCAGGAACAGTGAAACGGAGAGGGGAGAAGAGGTGGGACAATGGCTGGGGGAAGTCAGGATGGTGAGTGTGCAGGGAGAAGGCAGTGTGTGAGGCCGAGAAGGGCATAAGTGTGGTAGTCACAGCTGCTAATAGCAGTGAGGTGTTGTCTGAGTTTCTGTTTGAATGGGCCCAGTTTAGGTTTATTGTATGATATTGATGGGGAGTTTATTTAACCAGTTATGAGCACAAAACCTAAAAGATCGTTGGGCTTGTGTGGTCTGACAGAGGTCAGGTAAGTGTGCCTGGAGGCATTCCTGGTGCTGCACCAATTGGGAGCATGCATGATGAACTGTCGAGAGGATTTGTGGGGGGCAGCCCCAGTGAGATTTTCTTTGCTGGCAGACCGGTATAATAAGTAGTCCTACCACTAAGGTTAAGCCATTTGGTGGTGTAAAGGTCACATGTATGCGTGCGTCTTGGTGCACCTGAGACGAGATGGCAGGAATTGTTGTTGGCCGTGCATGTGCTTTTAAGGGATGTCTCTGAGGCGGAGCCATAAATGACTAGGCTGTAATCTTTTATGGAAAGCACAGAGCTAGTAACAGCAAGTCGAATGGCATTAGGAGTCATGCTCTGTCTGTGCCTGTAAAGGATCCCTAGTCTTGAGTTAACCATCTTGGAAATAGTACTGATATGCTCACAAAAAGATAAGGTACTGTCAAGGGTTATTCCAAGGTACTTAAAGTACGGACCTGCTCTACAGGGACATCAAGGTTGTTCCGTATGATTAGCGGTGTACATACTAACATACTAAAATGCCAGCAGAATAGGCCTAACAGTCTTTCGTGTCTGCTCGTTTGGTCAGTCCCCAACCTGGGTGCTGACCTTGCTGTCCCCCTCGCCTTCTCTGGCTTCTCCCTTCCCAGTTCCGGATATTCTTGCTGCATTGGATTTTACTTCCAGAACCCTTCCCCTGTACCTGTCCCACCCCCTCTTGAACCCCATCCACTGTCTCTGCCTCCACCAGCCCCCTAGGCAGTGCATTCCATGGCTCCACCACCCTCTCAGTGAAGTAGCATCTCCTCCTTTCTCCCCTGAATCTTCCCCCCTCCAGCTTCCACCCATGCCCTCTAGTGGCCCCTTCCTCCTTCCTTCGAAGCACCCCGACTGTTCCTCCCCTATTTACCCTCTTCATGTACCTAAAGACCTCTATCATGTCCCCCGTCCCTTCTCTCTTCCAATGTGTACATATTTAGCTCTTGAGCCTCTCCTCCTCATGGTCCTGTCCCCAAGCCCCAAATCATTTTGGTTGCCCTCCTCTGGACCCTCTCCAGGAGGTTAATGTCCGCTTTAAGTGTGGCCTCCAAAACTGCATGCAGTACTCAAGGTGCGGCCTCACAAGCAGTTATACAGAGGGAGTATCACTTCCTCCTTCTGGAGGTGATACCTCTAGCGATGTGCATCCCAGCATCCTGTTGGCCTTGGCTGCTGCCCTCCCACAAGTTTCAGAGTTGTTCATCTTGACATCCACCACCACCCCAGGTCTCTCTCAGCCATTGAGACTTGTAGCTTTCCCCAGGTGTACACTTGGCCTGGGTTTCTAGCCCCAGGTGGAAGTACCTTGCATTTCCCCACCATTGAACCTCAGCTTCCACTTTCTAGACCATCTTTCCAGAGCCTCCAGGTCCCCGTAGGCCACCTCCCTCCTCCCCATCCACCACCGCCTCCAGTTTGAGTCATCTGCAAGAGACTCATCTCACTCCTGATTCCTGTCCTTATGTCAGATACGTAGGTGCTGAACAGAAGGGGCCCAAGGACTGATCCTGTGGGACCCTACTAATGACCCTCCTTGGGGATGAGACTATCTCCACCAACCACGAATTCTCTGGGTCCGGGTCCTGAGAGCCAATTGCTATCCATCTGGTTCCCTCACCCCATTTCTCCCAGCTTATCCAACAGGCCCACGTGAGGAACAGAGTCAAATGCCTTGCTGAAGTCTAGAAAGAGGACATCCACTGGTCTACCCAGGTCCAAGGCACTTGTCACCCAGTCATAGAACTCCACCAGGTTTGTCTGACACGATTTCCCCGGGATGAATCCATGCTGTCTATCGTCCAGGCACCCTGACTTATCCAGGTCCCCCCCTAGCCTCTCCTTGACAATGCCAGTGTAGGTTTTTGTTTATTATGAGGGCGGCCAAAAATCATAGATTTTATTTTTTTGTAATTCATAACTAACTTGTGCTTGGAGAACCAGGTCTCCACAGTTGTGAAATTGTGTTGTAGGCTATCTGCTAATAGGAGTGGATCTGAGTGGCTGGAGAATATAACGGCTGCTGCATCCGTCGATAAATCAATATCATGAAGGGAGTTGAGTAGGAGGGGGTAATTAATGGTGTTAAACGCCTTTGTGAGGTCAGTGTACACTGACCTCACTAAGTGACTGTGTGCAAGTGCCTAGTGTGTGAAATTTGGGTACTGGAGGAGGGCAGAAGTGGTGCTATGGCCTGTCCTGAACCCATGCTGTTCAGGACATTGGATGTTGTACTTGGAAAGGTAGTTGGTGAGCTGGTCCGTGACTATCCGTTCAAGTACTTTGTCGAGCAGGGGGGAATAGAAATATGGGCGATAGTTTGAAGGAGCCGCCCTGTCCCCAGATTTATGAATAGGGGTCCCTAAGGCACAGTGACATGTTTAGAATTTCGAGAGGCAGGAGCATAGCATCCAGTGTGAGGTGCAGGAGCTTTAGGTCCAGTGAGTCTCTACTAAAGCAGGCCTTGCCGAGTACCCTAAGGAGGTATTTTTTTGAATCTGTGAGTGAAATTTTTTTGAAGCAGAAAGGTGGGTTAAGTGACAGTTGGGTCTGGTTCTTGAGTCATGCAGGTTGGAATGTCTGCTGAAAAAATCAGGTGGGAGTACACAACTTAGGTCGGCGAACGCAGAGTTGAAAGTGTCTGCTGTGCATTTTGGGTCTAGAATGGTTGTGCCATCTAAATTGAGCGTGGAGGGAGGGGATTTGCTGGGCTTCCCTGACCGTTCCTTGAGATTGTCCCAGAATTTCTTGCTGTCTCCCCAGGAATTGGTTAGAGCGTCTTTGTAATGGGTAACTTTGGCTAGGTGGGTATCTCGAGTGCATGCGTTTCCTGCCGCCTTGTACTGCTGCCAGTCAGCTGGTTTCCAGTATAAATGATGTAGCCATGGTCTGTTTAAATCTAGCAACCCCTATGTGCCAATTTTTGAAATGCACCTAATGAAAAGTTTTCATAGATTTGGAAGGCCTTGCATGTCAGAACCATTCTAGAACTATGAAACTATTCCCAAACTCTTTTTCACCTAAACATCTGTTTTGCCTCTTCCCAGTGCTCACTCTCCTTTCTTCTCCATGACTTCATTTCTCACAATTGCAGTTGCACTTGGATACCCACCCGTTGCTCAGATGTACAGCCCGGGTGGGGTATGGGTATGCTCCATTCAGTGAATAGGTGATTTTGATTAAACTTTTTTTTGTATATTTTAAGGAGTATTTTGACATTGATCAGAAGCCATTTTTTAACTAACAAGGGCTTTGTTAATTAAGTGGTGGCTTTGATTTATTTATTTTTGTAAATATCTTCTTTATTTGTATTTTATAGCATATATACATACATGTCAACCAGATCAGTAAGGATAACTTCATATGGATATACATTTACTATTTCAGTGCGGGCATCTCATCTCCGGTTAATAACAAGAATAAGGTCTAAGGATTAAAAGTCCAGGTTAAGCACAGTTTCAGTGGGGGGTAGATCCCAAGTAGACCATCCTAGCCTCCTGAATAGCAGATGGGCCATTAGGTCTCCCAGACCCATAATAACTCTAGGTTCTTCTTGAAATGAGCGGCCCGTGACTCCTCTTAGTTACGTTTCTGGGCCCCCATTTCTACATGTCCCAGGTTCATGTCTGGGGGTCCTGTCACCCTTTACCTGCGCCTCAGAGCCATCTCGAGAGCATCCCCCCCAGCAGCAGACCAAGGGCCCTCAAGGGCACCAGTCTCTCATCTCCTTCCCACTCTAACAGGAGGGGGGGGAGAGAGAGAGAGAGAAAAAAAAACCCTCCTACCTGTCCCATCTCCTCCCTTCACAGCACAAAGATAGAGTCATTTAACATATAGTATATCTGCCACCGGGCCCACCTGGTGGCAAAATTCCCTTCTCCGTTATTTAGGCTGTGCGTAATTTTTTCCATAGTGTATATTTGTCTGGTGATGTCCCACCACTCTTGTATTGTGGGTATTTTAGGTGTCAGCCACTGTTTTGTAATGGATTTCTTTGCAGCCGCAAGTAGAATAAGCAATAAATAGCTAGTAATTGGTCCACGCAATTTCTGAGGTGGTACCGAGAACAGAAACACCTCCACTGTCAATTGAAAGTGGGGGTCAAATATCTCCTGAAATTGGGTTTGCAGGAGCATCAGGTAAGGCTTCAGAAGTGGGCACTCCCACATTATGTGAGTATGGTTTGACCTCGTACTACCACAGAGGTGCCAACAGGTTGCCTGAAGCTGTGGCTTAAAATGTTTGGTGATGATCGGGGTCCTAAAGTACCGAATTAGGCACTTCCATATGTACTCTCTCCATACATGTGAGCTGGTCACTCTGGCTGAGTATTTCCAAGCTCGTTGCCACTCCTCAGACGTTATTGGGTAGCCAAATTCTTGGCTCCACTGCAAGCGAATGTTATTTGTGCATGTAAGGTTCTCTTCTCTCAAGGCTTGGTAATACAGCGATATTAGATGGTCTTGCTTTAATATTTTATTGAGGACTATCTGGCTCTGCAGCAGTGGTGGCCACCGTTCTTGATCCCAGATCATGGGGGGGCAGGGAGTTCACATAGTGTCTGAGCTGCAGGTACCTATAGAAGTCCCTGTTTGGTAGGTTATATTTTCTTTGGATTTCCGCATAGGTCCACATTGTGCCCTGCGTCATTATTTGTCCCAAGTATCTCAGTCCTTTCCTTTCTCATTGCCTGAAGCCGCTAAGTTATTTGGGGGGAAAGTTACTTGGGCTTGAAATTGGGCTAATAAGCGGTAAGAAAGGAGTCAATTGGTGATTCCATTTTATGCTCTGCCAGTCTCTCATAGAGGCCCTCAGCCAGGGATTTGTAAGCTAATATAGGGTCCCATCTTCCCTTGTGCTGGTACAGAGCTTTAAAATAAGTGCCATCATCTAACAGGGCTCGTTCAATGTCCAGCCAATGCAGACTATCTGTTTTGGTTTGTCTCGACATCAAATATGTCATAGTTACCGCTTGCTGGTAGAGTTTCAGGTCTGGGAGACCCATACCCCCTTCATCCCGGGGCAGAGTGAGAATTTTAAGGCGTACTCGGGGTCTTTAGTTGGCCCAAATGAAGTTGGTAATGTGGCGATTTATTTCTTTAAATGTTGATAGAGGAAGGTGAATGGGTATATTGGAATAGGTATAAGCCCTAGGAAGGACAACCATTCCAATTAGGTTAATCCTCCGTGCCAACCCAAGGGGGAGAGTCGCCCAAGAGGCTAGATCCGCTTTAAGTTGTACTGTGAAGGGAGTATAGTTGTATTTATAGAATTCCTGGGAGGATTTAAGGATATGTATTCCCAAGTATCTTAGTTTCCCCAGGTCCCATCTTCCCGGGATGTCTCTCCGGACGTTTTGCGTTGGAGAATAATGAAAGGCGAGCATCTCTGTTTTCGTTAGGTTCAGCCTGTACCCTGACACCAGGCCAAAGGAGTGTAGTATTTGTTTAAATGTAGGAAGAGATTGTTCGGGATTCTGCAAGTACAGCAGAATGTCGTCCGCGTAAAGGGCTATCCGGTGCTCCCCACCTCCCAACTCTACCCCTTCTAGTCCCGGCGCCTCCCTAATCTTTTGGGCCAGTGGTTCAATGAAGGCCGCAAACAAAAGAGGAGAGAGGGGGCATCCCTGCCTGGTCCCTCTATGTAGGGGAAAATAGGTTGAGTGGTGTCCATTCACCTTAACGCTCGCCTACGGGGAGGTGTAGATATTTTGGAGGACTGTTATCGGGGGAGCTGAACTTATGTAGAGTTGCATAAAGAAATGGCCATGCCACCCTATCAAATGCTTTTTCAGTGTCCAGGCTGACCAGCACAGATGGGATCCCTCTGGGCTGCATCCGGTGCAAAACATGCAGGGTCCGCCTGATATTATCTGTAGTGTTGCGGGACCGGACAAATCCGTTTTGGTCCTTGTGGATTAGCAGGGGGAGCACCCTATCCATTCGATTGGCCAGTATTGCCATAAATAGTTTATAGTCTTAAGTACCGATATGGGCCTGTAGGAGGCGCATAATTGTGGGTTTTTGCCTGGCTTGGGAATCACTGATATCGTGGCGTAAGACCAAGATGGGGGCAGGAGTTCTCCCTCCATTACTGCATTAAATACATAAAGAAAGTTAGGGCGTATCTCAGCCCCTACCACTTTGTAGAACTCCGCCCCGCACCCGTCCAGCCCAGGTGACTTCTGTGCCTTGGCCTTTGCGATGACAGTTTGCAGTTCCCTCTCTGTTATCGGAGCGGCGAGGACTTGGTTCTGGTCTTCCGTCAGCCGCGGCAGGGTGATTGAATGCAGAAATTCCGCAATTTGCTGTGGGGGGGTGTAGTGCTTTCTGGGGTGTATAAGGATCTGTAGTATGTGGTGAAGGCTTCCACTATTTCCTGTGTCTTAGTGAGACCTCGACCTTCAGTGGGATGGCACACTGATAAAATTATGGCTGCTTTTTTTTTTGCTTCCTAATTTGGTATGCCAGCGATCGGGTAGCCCTTGGTCCCACCTCATAGTATTTCTGGCGTAGGAAAGTTAGGGCTATCTCGGTTTGCTGCTGAATTAACCGGTCTAGCTCAAACTTAGTTTGTCGCAACTGGGGAAGTACTGTTGTGTCCCCCTGTTTGTGTGCCATTTGTAAGAAGTGAAGGGTGTCCTCCAGCCTGCGTTTTTGCGTTCTGCGCTGTCTTTCCCGTTCGGCTGTATATTTTATTATATGCCCCCTCAGCATGGCTTTTATCGTGTCCCAGTATATAGCAGGTGTAGTGTCCCCAACTGGATTGTGAGCTTTTATTTCCTGTACTTTCTCTATCAGGAACTCACGAAACCTCTCACTGCGCAGATAATACGGATTAAGCCTCCAGAGTGTCCGCTTGGGCTGCATCTCGAAGTCCCACGTGGAGATCTGGGGGGCATGGTCCGACAGCGAAATGTCCTCTATTTGTATGTCGTGTATCGACCCCAAGTTTTCCACCTGTGTGTATACCTGGTCGATACGAGAGTAGGTCTGGTGGACCGCGGAATAATAAGTGTAATTCCTCGTATGGGGGTGGAGCTTCCTCCAGGCATCACACCACCCCACTTCATTTACATATTTCTTGAAGAATTTTTGGGCGGTCGACTGGGTGGTCTAGTGTTAGTGGAGTCTAGGTTGGGGTCAATGATAAGGTTACGGTCACCCGCCATCGTGAGGATTCCCTTTGTTTTGTGAACAATTTTATCCAATAAGGGTTTGAGATGGGACACCTGGGTTCCCGGGGGGGAATGCACATTGACCAGGGTTACCAGTGTATCATTTATTGTACCTTGTACCAATATCATATGGACTTCCTGGTCAGACCAGGTGCACTCGTGTTTAAACGGGGTACTTGAGGAGATTATTATAGCTATTCCTCTACACCTCCCCATTCCAGCAGAGGAGTAAAACACCTGTCCCCTGCTCAGTGTGGCAAGCTTTTCGTGCTCAGTCGCACTCATCTGCGTCTCCTGCAGGTATGTCAGGTCCGCTTTGGATCGTCTGATAAAGGCTAGGGTTCTGGTCCACTTAATAGGCGACGCCAGGCCATTAATGTTTAGGGAGAGTAATTTCACCTTCGCTGTACCCATTGCATTAGTTGTAATTTCCTCTCCTGCTTAACCCTCCCATCCTTCATTAGGGCCCCTGGTCTGCCGCCCCCGGAGCATGCCCTCACCAAGCAGTTTTGCTTGAATCTGGTGACTATAATATCACAACTTTTAATACACAGCAGTACATAACAACCATAAAACATAGTAAAACACTTAACATCACACTTAACCAATACATTATTCATCACTTACTAACTGGTACTTCCAAAAGTCAGGAAATCCTGATCCTGTGGTAAGAAAACCTTACCTGTTGCCCAGAGTCCCTGAGCTTTAGCACTGTGTGCTACTTGGGAACGGGTGAAGGGGGTAGGTGATGGTCATAGGCTGCACCCGTGGTCCCCAGCGATTCCCAACTTCAATTTATAGGGAGAAGTAACAATCTAAAGGTATTTTCCCACCTCAAGCATCATAACATATCATGGTCAGGACCCGATGGGGGCAAGGAACGAACAAGGAGGTTGTGTGTCTGCTCTGATGCGTGTTTACCCCACTCAAGTGTGGTGGGGCCTCCATCTGCTCCACGCCTCACATTCAGCAGAGGGGAACCATCAAGCCCCGACTCCCTTCAGCTACGTCCAGGAACACAAAGTCGAGTTCCAGGGTCTAGTGAATATTCTGACCCTGCATCTCTCGTCAGTTAGTCGGCTTTATGTCTCTGGCACCTAGTAAGGTGTTAGCCCAGTGTGGGTAACTGGTACTGTTGTCTTCTCCTCTCGTCCCCCTCTAGGGGAGGAGTCGAATTGGCAGTAGGAGAACCCATCCAGTTAATGGAGGGCAATCCGCCTCTATGCCTAATTCTTATTCCCCCGAGACCGGCGAGACGCCTCTCCACTATCGGGTTCATCTGGCTAGGTTCCCACCTGACTGCCCAGTTCCTTAGGAGGGCGGGGATATCCCATCACCCACTCCGCTGACGAGCAATAGGTGCAGACCTTTAGTTGTCGGGTATTGTGAGCTCAGTCAGATCTGTCCGTTATTCTTGCCACTCAACCGCTTTCATATCTTCATTTCATTAGGACATCGTTCAAACCCTCAATCTCTGGCATTCTTAGGAGCCTCTGCAGGTGTCCTAGGCAAGGACTCCGGTACAAACCCCCAAAAGGCCCCCGTCCAGCTCCCCGCCCCTCCCTCGCCCCGGTCCACCCTCCTCCATAGCATCATCCAGTAATCTCTCTTTCACTTCATGTTTATCTGTCCATCCTAAGTGAATAATCAAGTTTATTCAGCTATTGGGTACCCTCGTCATGTGGGTAGTTATTATGATTCACCCCACTCCTCGCCCCTCCTTGCCTCCCCACTCCATTTCTGCCCCTTGATTCCTCCCCTTCCTCCCTTCAACTCTATGCATCCTCCCTCCCCCCTTTTTAGTGAATTGCTGAAATCAAAGGTATTAGCTGGTCATCATCTCCCGCTTTACACGGCAAGCAGGGCCTCCCACTCTCCCACAGTCTATCCATAACGTCCCGCATGTCTCTGCCAAACTGCCCACCACCCCCTTCCACCCCAACCCCCCTCGTTCCCCTTTTCCCACCCAACTCTAGAGTCCCCCTCTCTTCCACTCCCCCTGGCTCAAGTCTTAAGGAGGGGGAATCTTCCTCCCTTCCCCGCAATCAGGCGGTTGTCGAACAGCGCTCGAGACGCCAAAAACCTCACCTCCATATTTTCGCTGCATCTCTCCTTGTCGTCGAGCCCCCTGACCCCCCAGGCATGAGACCTTTATCTCTTCCTATTAACACCCCCCTCCCTCCGCTCCCCCGTGTCCCTTACCCCCAGACCCTCCTTATCCATACTGCCCCTGTGTCATCTTTCCTATTCCAACCATTTCTCACCCCCCCTTCTGTCTTCAAATGGCTAGTAACCCTCAGGGCTTCTACCCTTCCACCTCCTTCTGGCCCCGGACCAAATTTATAATGCTACGTTACTTCTACTCAGCCTTCAATAAGCCAACATCCCTCAGTCTTAATGGTAGGGCATTTAAAAATACTTGCTGCCCTCATGTTTCCACTCCGATCTCCGGCCTCTGTTGCTCCTCCGAGTTTGATTGGGATGCCTTCAAAGCCCCAACTATCCTCTGGATGGCTTCCACACCCTGCCTTCGTCTCACATCTTTCTGTCCACTGTTCCATAATTTCTGGGCAATTTTAGAGGCCACCGATGGTTCACGGCGCACAACAGTTTGTGGAGAGTACATATTCCTCCTTCTGAGTTCGGCCGCCACCTCCTCTGCTGATTCAAAAGCTCGCGCTCCGTCTGGGAACAGAACCGTCATCTTGGCGGGATAAGGGGTGCGGAACCTGATTCCTGCTGCTTTCAAAATCCTCATCACTGGTGCATAGGCTCGTCTTCGCGCCATAATCTTGGGGGCATAATCGTTATCAAAAAAGAGACGTTGGGATTCATAAAGGACTTTCCCCTTCCTCCAGGCTAATCGCAAGACAGCCTCTTTCTCCTGGAATCTCAGGAACTTTATCAGGATGATACGTGGTCGTGAGCCTGGCGGCGGCCTAGGCCCCAAGGTGCGGTGTGCCCGCTCCAGCTCCAGTGTCATATTTTCGGGTAAGGGGAAGCAGCTCTTTTAGGAGTTTTTAGATAAAAGAGAGCATGTCTGCCCCTTCGGATCCCTCCGGGATCCCGGACAACCTTACATTGTTTCTTCGGCTGTGGCTTTCTGTGTCTTCGGCCCGAACCCTCAGTGCAGTGACCTCGCCGTGAAGCTGTGCTATGGCACGCTCTGCATCTGTCAGCCTGCCCTCCGTCTCGGTCATGCGGGTCTCACTATCCTCCTGGCGCTGCTCTAGTTTTCCCAGATCTGTCCGAAGGGCGGTAGCCGTTGACTTCATCTCCTTGCGGAAATCCCTTATTTCCGCCAACATCTGGGTCATTTGTTTTTGCAGTATGATATGTGATGCCTGCTCAGCCATTACGTTGTTCCAGAACGAGGAGGTCGAGGCCCTTGAATCCTCACTCTCCGACCCCTCATCCTGCGATTTTTCTTCATTCAGGTGGGTCAGGATCGAGTATTTGTTTTCCCCCTTCTTCTTAGGCATTTTATGTTTTCCCCTCCTAGCTCTGCTGTGAACGGATGGCACTGGATACGATTCTTTGTGAGGGTTAATTGGGGATCGCTCGGGGAGCCACAAGCTCTAGGCTGTCATACTCTTCGTGACGTCACCGGAAGTCCGTGGCTTTGATTAATGTCAAAATCAGAATATCCCCTTTCACTTCAGTGGAGTACAGGGCAGGCCAGCACATTGAGAAGTGAAAGGGAAGGGATCATCCGGTTGCCTCCTCCAGGCCAAAGTACGATACCTTTCCTCACAAAGGGGGCTGAAAGACTTGCACAAAAGTAAAGGAATTAAGGATTTTAGGTTGCAGCTGTTTTGCTAAATTGATAATTCCTTTATGCCATCGTAACTGGAATTTCTGATTCTGTATCTGACTACTTTTTAAGCCTCCAAACTGGCTAATATTACAGTCGTGTAAAAACATAGGTTGTCCCCCATCTGCACAATTCAACAGACTTCTGCTTCCCATGGTAACTTAGTTTTGGGTTGGGTACCCTGCTGCACCACTGAGTCCTGCCTGCGCTCTTGTCTCAGCTGCTGTGGCATTGGAGATGGGGTTCTTCTCCTGGTTTGTTTTATTCCTTTTGATTCTGTACTGTTGTCCATGCCAATCCAAAGTAAGTGCTCTGCCCGCCGACATGTGCCCACTTCCCACTGCCATGCTACTTGGGGTTGCTCATTGCCTTCCATGCTGTCTTTATCCAACCCTCCTGCTCTGCCATAGGACTTCCAGCTGCCGCCAGACAACACACTCCGTTCATCCTCCTTCCTGACTCAGGCCCCTCCCTACATGCATGTGGTGAAGTGAGGGGACTAGCTGGCATAAGCCCATGGGTTGTCACCTTGGCTAGATGCTGTAGACTGACTAAAGTGGCTGGTGGTGACCGGGGGGGGGGGCCAGTAGTAGGCCCCTCCTGCCATTTGTATGTAATACAGACTTGAGTTGGTGGAGGATGGGCTCAGAGTCTGGAGTCAAGTGGCAGGGACCGTACTTGGAAGGGAGTCTAGAAGAAGTTGGCATGTGGTGGGCAGGTGAGTGGGCATGAGCAAAATGGCAGTGGGCCCATGGCAGCGGGCAGGGCACTTACTTTGAAGTGGAGAACAGTACAGGACTGACCAAACGGAAAGGAACTGGGGAAAGAAACCTGTCCCCAGCGCCGGAGCAAAAGAGTGCATGCAAGAGCAGGAGTCAGTAGGGTAGAAGGGCAGCACCTAAAAACTAAGTTACAGTAAGGTGGGGGAGATTGATTCTATGAGGTTGGGGGAGGGGCATGTCTGTTGTAATTGTGTGGGTGGTGGAGTTGTACTATAATGTAGAATCAGATTCTGACCCATTTTTAGGAATTAGGATTTTTGACCTTTTATTCCAAAAAGCCTAATTCCTACAAAAGGTCAGAAGTTGAAGAATCCGATTCTTTGTATCCATAGTGCAGTTGATCCTTTTTAGAGTGTAAGCTGGACAGCTGCTTACATCAGACAAAACCTGAAAACTGAAACACACACACACACAGGTTCATAAGATACGAAGGACTCCTTGCGTTATACGAACATCATAGCAGGGGTGGATTTTAACATTGTTTTACTTGTCTGGGCCGTAGTGCAAACTGACCAGGACAGGTGCACCTACTCCTCTACTTGTCCGCCTTGACTAGTGTGGGTCTTCACTTGCTGTCAAGGAAAGTTATAAAAACCCCTGTTTAGCAAGTGCTAGTCCTCATGCTAATCCTGCTCGGCATTCTGAATAGCCTGATATGACTAACAGCTCTCTAAGAGCTGCAGTTACTTGCCATTGCAAGATGGGAACCACGCAAAAGACTTGGTGTGAGTCGCCATTACGCCATTGTTAGTTCTTGTAGCTAGTGTCCAGTCTGTGATCGGGGTGGAGTGCTTTTAGGTCCCTAGCTTCCGATGCGTATTCAACATTTCAGTGACAAAATGTTAAGAAGTATACAGGGTGTGTCCTGCATGTGGTAGGTTTTATCCCAGCCTCCCCATAGCTGCTCCTTCTCCATTCCAGTCTCCCAACACTATAATGTCCTCAGTCACCACTGCAGTGACAGTGGGTGAGCCTGGAATCGCCATCCACGTGCTCATAGCTGCCATTACAGGCAGGTGTAGGGGTCCGCAACTTCCCAATACACCACACTAGTCAGTACCATCCGTGCAGTCCCACCCTTAGCCCACCTAGCAGATCTGCTCATCCTAAAAACAATGATTGGTGCAAGAATGGTACAAAAATAACTCCTAATAATAAAATCGATAATTAGGAAGACATTCCTTGGGTGCACAGATTCTCTGAACCAGACGTGGAGGAGGCTAAGCAGCACACCTTGGGACTGGACTGGTTATCCAGGGCTGATGAGAGACCTGTTTAAAAATAAATGCTGTTGGTTTGGGGGAAGAACATATTCAGATCAATACTTGTGCGCCTGGTATATGCAGTATTAATGCAGATGTTGCAGACTTTTCTATTCCTCTAGCCCCCTAAGAATGCCTTGTCCCCCCCAACTAAATCCTTGCTCTGACCCTGTCTCACTTGATGCAGCTTGAGCACTTTCAGAAGTGCAGGTCTTTTTGTTGGTCATAGGCTGTGTGTGTCTTTCTCCTGTGGGTCGGGGTTAGAGTGTGGTGAGGTGTATGATGATATTTTCTGTTGTGTGTGCAGGGCCATATCTGCTTGATTGAATAGTCACTGCTGTGGGGTCATCTGGTTTAGAGAAAGGGAGGCAGGAAGTGGAAGAGAGGGGGCCATGGTACAAAACAGTGGGTATGGGGATGAGAAGCAGTTTAGGGGCAGGATAAGGATGCAGTATTAAAATATTTCTTGGTTTGCGTCTCCCCCCCCGTGCAAGTACAACTTCTTCATTATAATTGTGGACTGGTGCAGTTTTGAATCAACAGAAAGGTTAAGATAAACCCCTTCATCATAGCTAGCAAACACATCTGGGCGATCACGGTGCTAATAGCCTCTAAACTGCCTCTGCCCCACACTCAACAAGGTACTGATATCCTCTAGGGGAACCTTCCTGAGTTGCGTTTGTCGTGTGACCCACTGAGGACCCTGCTAGAAGTGTAACGTGCTTGTCCGTGTGCCTGAGCAGTATCCTGTGATTGATCTGTGACCCAGTGTCCATATTAAGTGCGTTTGCATGGCTGATCCTTGTCTTGCCCACGACTGGGTGCTGAGGTGAACAGGTGAGCTAGTTGAAGTGAGGAGAGATGCTGAGGGACCAAGCAGGTAGCAGCAAGTCGGGAGGATACACTGAGGATTGAGATATGATCATAGCCGATGCATGGGGGAGTGAAAGTAAGACTGATCAGAGGAGGGAGGCAGTGCATATAAAGGTGCATTTGACAGTTTTTCAGTATGAATGTTTAAACTGACATAGCAGCACCAGGTTGGGGAAGGGAAAGAATGCACACTGTACTCTTGTGATTGAAAATGTAATTATCTGTGCAGCACCAGGTTATGCATTCGAGAGAGAGTAAGGTGCCTCTGAACGTCCCAGTTGCCTTGGCGGTGCAGCTAGTAGCACAACCGGAACTGTATTCCAGGCGGCCTGGGTTCAAGTCCAAGCTAAGGCACTTACTGCTTTCTCTTTTCTATTTATATGAATTACATATGTATTTATTTACTTATTTACGTATTGATGGATTTGTTTTCTGTCATCTTTTCATGCTTCTGATTCGCCCCCGTGGCTCCCTTTCTGACCGCGGCCCCCCAGCCCTGTCACCTGGCTCCTCCGGGGCTTACCTTGCACTATCGTCCTCTGCCACAGGACTGTGGTTGTGCCCAGCCACCGATGCTAAGACTGCGGATGGTCGGGTGTCATCCTGCGGTCGGGGGTGTTTTTCCTCCCGGTTTTCACCCTGGGCCCACAGAAGTGCAATGGCCACGATGTGCGAGCTCCACTTCTGCAGAGAAGGCCCCGGAGTCCTGAATGTGGGGTCCCTTCCCTGCGTGATGGCGTACATGTGCTGCCATCCAGCCATCGGTGGGTGTCAGGCAAGCAGCACACTGCACTAACCCCCCTTCCTGAGGAAGGAGATTTGTCCTTGGGACGCTCGATCTTCCTTTCCCCACCAGCCCCTGAGCAACCAGAGTCCGTTCCCGAATATGGGTCGCCGGTGTGGCAGGAGGTAAGGCGCACAGCACCTCAGTCCTCCACCACCAGGCCAGCCTTACATAAATATTTATAGTAGATGGAATGAGGAAGTACAGATTACAGTCTGCCAGCTGATGCGGTAGGTGCCAGACTCATTAGTGTTTTCAAACATGGCCGGGACCCACTGTGTAGTTACTCAGGCTGGTAGCAGTAAAATGGAGAGCAAGAGGTGGATAGGGTAGGCTGAAGCCTTGTATGGACAAAATGTTTCAGGGTATGATAGGGTGTTATGGACAGACTGCATGGATTGATAGTTTTTTTTTCCTTTTTTTCCCCTGCCATCATTGTCTATATTTCTGTGTTCCTATGGCTAGTCCTGCAGTGTACCATGTATGGATTACTTGTCAAAGTTAGCTGTTTTTTAAATTACAAAGATGTACAATACAATTAGAGATACTCCCCAAGATGTGTTCTTTTGATTCCATAGTTATCTGGCTTAGGAAGAGCATGCAGAAACTTTCTAGGAACGGATAAATGCCGTCATCCCCATTGGATCTAGGGCTGATTGGGCAATCCTAGTTACAAACGTTGAGAGAAGTAGCCTAGCTAGTAGGTGCCATAATTCCTTGCCAGCAGGTGATGGCTTCTGGGTCACAGCCTGAGCCCCCAACCCCTGGCTTGAAAATAAGGATTGGATTTTTGCTTTCCTGTGGGGATAGAGAGGGGGGTCTTTGGCATCGCCGATTGGTTGTAGGCTTGAGGATTAACTTGGAGCAAGGTGTGTGTGTGCAGAGGGTGAGGGGGTGGTGGAGTGGAGTGAAGTGGAATAAATAAAAACATCTGTGACTGGTGTTTTATTACAGAGTTGAAGAACCAGCAATAAAAGTTAAACCGCCAGTTGCATATCACACAGTGAAGATCGTATGGTATGCAGTTGGGGGGAGGGGTAAAACCAGATGTGAATGAGGAAATTAGCCTCAGTGTACACCCATCAGATGTCGGTGGGGTACCCTCCAGCACAGAAATGAACCTTGAAGACAGTAACTGTTGAAATAAAATTCTGTTTACTTTGAGTAGTGTATATTGCTGTATTTACTTTTGCAATTACTGAGGATATTCCTGTCTAAGCAGTAGGAGTAACCTTGTGCCCAACAATTTAAGTTCTTTTGCTTTTTCATGGGTAGATGTTAGAACCTTGGCATTTGCGCTGTTCTGAGAACTGAGGATGAAAATAGCATATGCCGTAGACTAGTAAAAACAAATGAACATAATTTTAACAGTCTATCAAAGACCAGTACGTTATGCCCTGTGTTACTGATTTGCTACAGATACAAGGCTCCAGGGCTACTATATTGGTAAATATGGTACTCAGGCACAGCGTAATCATTTTATGCATGTCCATCGTAACCCGGGGGCCCCCTCTCATAAATGAGGAGGTGCAGCTGCTAACTCCAGGGCTTGGCACCACACACAGGTTCAGCTATGTCCCCACATAATGGCCAGTAGGCCTGTAGTCTGTTTGCAGGTTGTGTTTAAATAAGGCCAGATATTCCATGTGCAGAACCACCTTTAGTAATAATGTGCGGCCAGTACACGAGACCCCCAGCCTAACACAGTGAGCAGCAGGGTCCTCTCCCATGGACCCCTGCACCCCCACTTACTCTGTATTAGGGTCCGGGTCCTGGCTGAGCATTCTAGCAGCCATCTCCTCTGTGCAGAGGGAAACGGAAAAGGCTACAGGCGGGCTCCTTGCTTGCTTTATAGGTGCTGAGTATTCGACATGGCCATAGGCTAGTGACTCTTTTGAAAATGTGTGTGCTTCGCATGGCCACATGGTAGTGACTCATTTGAATATATGTGTGTACGTTGCTTAAAAATTACAATCTGCCCTTTCTGGCGCTACTGCAGACATGCAAACATTATTAGTGCAACCATGCTGTTGCAAAGCAGGGGCCGTCGAATAGTGCATCATTGGCTAGCACTGAGCACTAAGGGGTTGTACCCTGTTAATAATGGCTTTGCACCCTAATTTGCCAGAGGTGCAGACCCTCTGAATGTGGGTCCCCGAGTTACTTAGAATCAGTTTATTTATGTAGTTTAATGCCGATTTTTCTGGTATGACCCGGGAGATTACAAACATTGAAACAACCATATCACAAAGTAACCTAAAAGAACCCGAGGTTATAGAAAAGCAAGGAATGCAGGCGGCATACATTAAATACAGTGGCAAATACAGAAAAGGTTAATGTAGGACACTACAGACTGGAAACTATAGACGCAACAAAGGGCCCTGTGGCCAGTTGTTTACATCCCTACCTAACTAGAGGCTCTTCCCTTCCCCCCCTCCCATTTTGGTGTGGTCTGTACTAACCTATTGTTTCTGTCCAGCCCTCTTTTTGCCTCCCCACTGATCTCGCACAGACCATCTCCTCTGGCAGCCGATTCTGTCCCTCCAGCACCCTCTCTGAATGAGTACTTTCTTGCATCTCTCTTAAACTTGCCCCCCGACCATCATCTTGGTGTTGGGTTTGCTGCTTGTGTCCCCACTCAGTCTGAACAGTTCCCCACAATCCACTTTTTATGTGAAGGGGCCCATGCATGCCCAGTGGCCATCATTGTTTGAAAGCCATGGAACGCTCTTTCAAACTAGGTGCCAAGCTCATCTGTAGCTGAAAGCACTCCAGAAATATATAAATAACTGAATTTTATTCAATATTATTACTACATTGCAGTCATTTGTAGAACACTGCGATGGCCACCGCTTGTTGCGTGATGAGATCACAATGTTCTGCAAATGTCTGCAGTGTTGTATTAATACTGAACAGATTCCGTCATCTTTATCGCCGAGTGCTTCCAGCTACAGATGAGCCCAATACCTCGTTTGAAAGACCTCATGGGCAGCTTTGTCAGCCACTGTTCATGGATGTTTCCCTTTAACCTGCGGAGGTATTTATATGTTTCAGTCATACCCTGTCTTGCCTCAAATATGTACATGTTCATTTTCTCAACTCTCCTTGTATGTCCTTTCCTGGTGTCCCTGGATAACCTGGGTTACCTTCCTATGTAGTGCCTCCGCCCTGTTCCTCCTGTCCGTCTTCACATGCGGACTGCAAAATGGCACACAGTTCTTCAGGTGAGGTCAAACCAGTGTTCAGTGGCAGCAGCACCTCCCTTCCTCTGCTGGTGATCCTTCTCCCGCTGTACACCCCAGCATCCTGTGTGCCCTGCCCGCTGCCCTATTACAGTGTGCTGATGCCTTCAGTACGTCTGATATGATTTCTCACAACGTCATTTTTGTCAGTAGTGCTTTACAGATACCGAGCTCCTCCTCCTTGGTGATTTCAATATAAATTGGCTCGCCTCTAATATCGGATCCAGCAAGGATGCTATCCTAGCAGCCAACCTAACGCAGATGGTCAACTCCCCAACTAGAAAAAACTACAAGACTGGAACTTGCACTCTCATTGACTGGATACTCAGTAGTCACCCGGACCGGATAAAAAACTCTACTGTTCTCTCAGACTCTCTCAGTGACCACTCCCCTGTGATCTGTACCTGGTCAAATAAATTCCTTAAACCACCCCCCAAAATCATCTCAAGTAGAGTGCTACCACACGGAAATCTCACTAAACTCAAGACCTGTCTCCTGCAACAAGACTGGTCCCCAATTTTCAATACATTAGATGTTGATGCTGCCCTAGAATACTTTCACAACTTTCAACACTGCCTGTGACACGCTCCATTGAAAAAAGCGTAAAATCAAAGCTCTTTCTAATCCTTGGCTCACAGCCAAACTACTGGCTCAACTCAAAGCTCGTGACCATCTCTGGGCCATAGCCAGAGCCACAGGCTCCTTGAAGGACATACAAAAGTACAAACAGGCACGAAACCTTCACAAGGCACTTCACAAATCAGGCAAATGAAGAGCTCCTATTTCAAAAATGCCCTTGCAACCACCTGGGGTGACGGGAGATCCTTCTGGGACAACATCCGAAATATTACGGGGGAAGCAGTCAAAATCCTCTCCCACTATTATGAATGTTGATGGCTCCACTACCCTTGACCCAAAGGTTATGGCTGATGCCCTAAATAAAACCTTCACAGACCTCAGTGGGGTCCTCCCGTCAGATTTCTTCTTGGACTTGCCCTTGCCAAATCTCGTATCCCAAATCACCTCAACTGACCAACCGCTATTTCACTTCAAAATAGTCAAAGCACATGAAGCCTACAAATATATAAAAAAGGCCTGCTCTAAATCCAGAACAAGCAGTGATACTATTGATCTAAAAATTCTGTCCCTCACCTTGGAAGAAGTGATCCACCCTCTCACCAAAATTCTCAATCTTTCCCTCTGCCAAAGTCAATTTCCCAGCAAATGGAAGTCTGCTATAGTTACACCAGTGCTCAAAGGGGGTGACAAATCCATACCAGGGAACTATCGACCTATATCTATACTTCCACCCCTCTCCAAAGCACTTGAACGGATTGTGGCTGACCAACTCTCAGACTACCTGCAAAAATATAACCTACTCTGTATGCAGCAACACGGATTTAGGAAAGGGCACAGTACTTCGACGGCCCTACTAGATTTCTCAGTAGAAGTTCACACTGCTATGGACAAAGGATATCAAACCGGAGCTGTTTTCATTGACCTCACAAAAGCGTTTGATACTGTTCACCATGGCTTACTAATCTCACTACTGCTCAGGCTTGGGCTAGCTGAAGGACCAGGTGCCTGGGTTAAAAGTTACCTGACACAACGCTCACAGGCAGTAAAAATCTCTGACTTACTCTCTGACTCTAAACCTGTCCTCTCAGGTGTCCCTCAGGGATCAATCCTAGGCCATCTCCTTTTTAGCCTGTTCGTAAACTCTCACCCTGAATCCTGCCCAGAAAAATTAATCTTATATGCTGATGACGCCGTAATTCTCTCCTCCCACAAGGATCCCAACCCATTACGTCAGAGCCTGCAACTTGCCTTCTCTCGTGTCGAAAAGTGGTTCCTTGGTCACAAGTTGGTCCTAAATCACAAAAAAAAACAAAAAAAAACATGCTTTTAACCAGTCATCAAAGCAGAAAAAGGCACATTCCACTCACTATAAAAACTTCCTCTGGAAATACACTTGAACAAGTGAATACCTTCAAATACCTTGGCATCACCTTTGATCAAGGTCTTAACCTTTGCGACCCACATTGATAACACAGCGAAAACAGTGAACCAGTGCATTGGAATACTGTTTCAGAACCGTCAATTCCTTAACCAAGCAGCCTTGAGGATTGCTATACAAAGCTCCATAATCTCGATCATAGACTATGGCCTAATTATCTGTGGCTCAGCCACTACTACCGCACTAGGGCGCATCTCAACCGACCTAAACAAGGCCTGTCGACTTCTCATTGGTGCACAGAGACGGACCCACACCTGTGAGCTCTACTCTGAAACCGGCTGGTTACAACTCTCTAATCGCCTCGTGTATCTCACCTGCTTGATGGCAAAAAAATCAATCCTGGGACTGACTCCACCGTGTATCTAAGACCTACTCTGCCTGAATAACGGCTCACGTCCCACCAGAAGATCTGAGCACCAACCTTTTCAGGTCCCCAGATGCCGGACTGCTCAGGGTCAAAGATCTTTTGCCTACCGGGCCCCTACCTGGTACAATGCCCTTAGCTTACCTACTCTATCCTCCCCATCACTGGGAGCTTTCAAATCCATGCTCTATGCTCACCTCTCAGCCTCCAGCTCCTGTGACTGCTTTGACTAAAGGCTTATCCCTCTGACTGCTCTCACAGTTGTCCATCCCTCACCACAGCCCTTCACTTGACAAAGACACTCTGAGTACCACAAACTGGTCCTGTCTGCTACTGAGTCTTTATTTTTCCTTTTTTTTCTTCTCTTTCTCCATCTTCTCCTACTTTTTCCCTCCTTATCTTTCCTTAAATGCCTCTGAGTTTCTTTCTTGCTTGAAAAAGAATTATTATTGATTTATTGCTGCTTTTGTAAATTGCTGAACATTTTGTTATTACATGTCTTGTTTTTATGTACTATTTGACGTGGAACCTTTGTAAAAGAGCCTTGGCTCAAAGGTATTAATTCCTAGACCAATAAACTAAACTAAACTAAACTAAACACTACTACCTCTCCCAGTCTGTTTTCAGTGCTAGGATTTTTTGCCCCATGTTCATCCCCTTGTATTTTTTGGTGTGAAATTTTAATGGATGCATTCCATGGTGATGCACCCACGCTAATGCCATTCAGCTTGCTGTGGCATGAGCATGTAAGTGGGGCTGGCGCCCAAGAATGTTGTCATGGAAAGGGTCTGCTCTTCTTTGCGTAGATCCTCTGTTATTGTTGACTGATTTGTTCGTTTACGTTGACACAACTGCCAGTAGTAGTAAAGAAGCCATATTGTTTCTGTACTTACTGGTTTGCGTTCATTTGAGCACGTTGTCCTGCGCTGAAACATATGACTATGCAGTGGAGGAGACCAGTGGTGCCCAGGCATGGACACAACATGCAATTTACTCATTTCAGTATATGAACATTTAATTATCTTAATCAGATCCTGGGGGAGCAGGCTGAGGTACTAAATGAGTACTTCACCTCAGTTTTCACCAAGGAAAATGGGGATGCTGCATCATACATGGGAGGAGACAGTGATACTGGGGGGGGGACTCTTACCGATTGGCGGGTCTGGGGAGAGGGAGAGGCATCACTGGCAGGAGGGGGGGGAAGGCTAAGTAGGGAGAAGAGGTAGCAGAAGTGGATATCACAGCAGAGAGAGTGAGGGAAGCCCTCAGGTCCCTTAAGACTGAGAAAACACTGGGGCCAGATAAATTACATCCCAGAGTGCTGAAGGAACTTGCGGATGTCCTGGCAAAACCCCTGGCGGAGCTTTTCACCATCTCTCTGAGGACAGGGTGGGTGCCCCAGGACTGGAAGGTGGAGCATATAGTGCCTATCCACAAGGAGGTATCAAGGGAGGTGGCAGGGAACTACAGGCCTGTCAGCCTGACATCGGTGGTGGGCAAGGTGATGGAGGGCATTGTCAAGGAGAGGCTGGGGGGGACCTGGAAAAGTCAGGGTGCCTGGACGATAGACAGCATGGATTCGTCCCGGGGAAATCGTGTCAGGCAAACCTTGTGGAGTTCTATGACTGGGTGACGAGTGACTTGGACCTAGGTAGACCAGTGGACGCCTCTTCTAGACTTCAGCAAGGCATTTGACTCTGTTCTCACTGGGCCTGTTGGATAAGCTGGGAGAAATGGGGTGGGAAACCAGATGATCAGATGGATAGGCAGTTGGCTCCAGGACCAGACCCAGAGGGTCGTAGTTAGCGGGATAGTCTCATCCCCAAGGAGGGTCATTAGTGGGGTCCCACAGGGATCAGTCCTTGGGCCCCTCCTGTTCATCGCCTACGTCTGTGACATAAGGACAGGTATCAGGAGTGAGATGAGTCTCTTTGCGGATGACTCAAAACTGGGGTCAGTGGTGGATGTGGAGGGGGGGTGTCCCTACAGGGGGACCTGGAGGCTCTGGAAAGATGGTCTAGAAAGTGGAAGCTGAGGTTCAATGCAGGGAAATGCAAGGTACTGCACCTGGGGGCCAGAAACCCAGGCCAAGTGTACACCCTGGGAAATGCTGCAAGTCTCGATGGCTGAGATGGGCCTGGGGTGGTGGTGGATGTCAAGATGAACAACTGAGGAGACTTGTGGGAGGGCAGCAGCTAGGAGCCAACAGGATGCTGGGATACATCGCTAGGGGATCACCTCCAGAAGGAGGAAGTGATACTCCTTCTGTATAACTTCTTGGTGACACACCTCAAGTACTGCATGCAGTTTGAGGCCACACTTAAAGAGACATTAAACTCCTGGAGAGGGTCAGAGGAGGGCAACCAAAATGATTTGGGGCTTGGGGACAGGACCTATGAGGAGGCTCGAAGAGCTAAATATGTACACATTGGAAGAGAAGGGACCGGGGGACATGATAGAGTCTTCAGGTACATGAAGGGGTAAATAGGGAGGAACAGTCAAGGGTGCTTTGAAGGAAGGAGGAGGGGCCACTAGGGCATGGTTGGAAGCTGGGGGAAGATTCAGGGGAGAAAGGAGGAGGTGCTACTTCACTGAGAGGGTGGTGGAGCCATGGAATCGCTGCCTAGGAGGCTGGTGGAGGCAGAGATGGTGAGAGGGTTCAAGAGGGGGTGGGACAGGTACAGGGGAAGGGTTCTGGAAGCAAAATACAATGCAGCGAGAATATCCGGAACTGGGAAGAGAGAAGCCAGAGAAGGCGAGGGGGCAGCAAGGTCAGCAACCAGGGTGGGGGCTGACCAAACGAGCAGATGCGAAAGACCATTAGGCCTATTCTGCTGGCATTTTAGTATGTTAGTATGTTATATGTTGGTGACAGGCTGAAGATAAATGGAAAATGGCTGTTTTGACCCTTTTACATACTAACATACTAAAATGCCTGCAGAATAGGCCTAACGGTCTTTCGTGTTTGCTCGTTTGGTCAGCCTCCACCCTGGAAGCTGATCTTGCTGCCCCCCTCGTCCTCTCTGGCTTCTCCCTTCCCAGCCCCGGATATTCCCACTGCATAGGGCTTTGCATCCAGAACCCTTCCCCTGTACCTGTCCAACCCCCTCTTGAACCCCTCCACCGTCTCTGCCTCCACTAGCCTCCTGGTCAGCGCATTCCATGGCTCCACCATCCTCTCGGTGAAGTAGCACCTCCTCCTTTCTCTCTTGAATCTCTCCCCCCCCCTCCAGCTTCCACCCATGCCCTCTAGTTGCTCCCCTCCTTTCTTCGGAAAACCTTGACTGCTTCTCCCCTATTTAACCCCTCTTCATGTACTTGAAGACTTATCATGTCCCCTGTCCCTTCTCTCTTCCAATGTGTACATATTTAGCTCTTTGAGCCTCCTATAGGTCCTGTCTCCCAAGCCCCAGATCATTTTGGTTGCCTCCTCTGGACCCTCTCCAGGAGTTCACTGTCCTCTTTAAGTGTGGCCTCCAAAACTGCATGCAGTATTCAAGGTGTGGCCTCACTAAGCAGTTATACAGGGGAGTATCACTTCCTTTTCTGGAGGTGACCCCTCAGCGATGCATCCAAGCATCCTGTTGGCCTTGGCCGCTGCCCTCTACAAGTCTCCCGAGTTGTTCATCTTGACATCCACCACCACCCCAGGTCCCTCTCAGCCATTGAGACTTGTAGCACTTCCAGGGTGTACTCTTGGCTTAGGGTTCGGGCTCCCAGATGCAGTACCTTGCATTTCTGTGCATTAAACCTCAGCTTCCACTTTCTAGACCACCTTTCCAGAGCCTCCAGGTTCCCCTGTAGGGCCACCTTCCCCTCCTACCCATCCACCACCGCCCCCAATTTTGAGTCATCTGCAAAGAGACTCATCTCACTCCTGATACCCTTCCTTATGTCAGAGACATAGGCATTGAACAGGAGGGGCCCAAGGACTGATCCCTGAGGGACCCCACTAATGACCCTCCTTGGGGATGAGACTATCCTGCCAACCATGACCCTCTGGGTTCGGTCCTGGAGCCAATTGCCTATCCATCTGATCATCTGGTTCCCCACCCCCATTTCTCCCAGCTTATTCAACAGGCCCCCGTGAGGAACAGAGTCAAATGCCTTGCTGAAGTCAAGATAGAGGACGTCCACCGGTCTACCCAGGTCCAAGACTCTCATCACCCAGTCATAGAACTCCACAAGATTTGTCTGACACGATTTCCCCGGGACGAATCCATACTGTCTATCGTCCAGGCACCCCGACTTTCCCAGGTCCCCCCCCCCCAGCCTCTCCTTGACAATGCCGTCCATCACCTTGCCCACCACCGATGTCAGGCTGATGGGCCTGTAGTTCCCTGCCACCTCCTTGACTCCCCTTGTGGACAGGCACTATATGCGCCACTTTCCAGTCCTGGGGCACCCACCCTGTCCTCGGAGAGATGGTGAAAAGCTCCGCCAGGGGTTTCGCCAGGACATCCGCAAGTTCCTTCAGCGCTCTGGGATGTAATTTATCTGGCCCCAGTGCTTTCTCCATCTTAAGGGACCTGAGGGCTTCCCTCACTCTCTGTGCCGTGATTTACACCTCCGCTACCTCGTCCCCCTGCCTTGCCTTCCCCTCTCCTGCCAGTGATGGCCCATCCTCTCCCCAGACCCGACAATTGGCAAGGGTCCCCCCTCCCAGTTTCACCATCTCCTCCCATGTATGATGCAGCCCCCAGTTTCACCATCTCCTCCCATGTATGATGCAGCTCCCCACATTTTTTTGGGTGAAAACTAAGGTGAAGTACTCATTTAGTACCTCAGCCTGCTCCCCTGGGTCTTGTGCCCATCCCTCCCCTGTTTTAATCCTGCTAATCTGCCCCTTCACCCTTCGTTTTTCCCCAATGTATCTAAAGAACCCGTTATTCCCTCTCCTAATTTCCCTGGCCAGGTTCTGCTCCTTCCTTGCCTTAGCTGCCCTCACCACCCTAGTGGCCCATCTGGCCATCAGCTCGTACTCCCCTCTATCCCTTTCACTCCTTGAGCACTTGAAATGCCTAAAAGCCACCTTACTTCCCCTCACCACCTCCTGAACCTCCCTGGTCCACCAGCAGGGTTTACGGGCCCTACCACATTTTCATTTTACTCTTGCACAGGTGCTGGTAGCATCCTGTACCCCACTCCTGATGATTTCCCACCTACTGTCAGCGTCCATGTCTAGCCCAATCCTATCTAAGTGCTCCTTAAGGATCCTTCCCATTTCCTTGAAATCCACCCCCCTGAAGTTGGTTACCTTTTGAGTTTTCCCTAATGGTGTGTGTGTGTGTGTGTGTGTGTGTGTGTGTGTGTGTGTGTGTGTGTGTGCGCGTGCGTCTTGGAGGGGTTGTAGAGTAGTAAAATAGCAAATGAAAATCTGCACAATTCTCCTTCCTGGGTCACAGATAAAACTGTAAAACTCATATAAATGCAAACTGGGCAAAAGAACCTAGAACATACAATGTGGAACCTCAGTCTCACAGTTAAAACTCAAAACCAAAAAAATTGGTGGTTTCGCTGGAGCACAGCTGGAAGACACCCAGCTGGCTCTGGTATACATATGGCAGCATTTCTGTGTTTATAGATGACCACATCTGAGAGTATTGTTACGGTTGTATGGTACAAGTCCGATTAGACCTTAAATTTGCAGACCACTAAAAAGAATATATATATATATTTTTTTTATACAGAGGTGCTGTAGTGTAGATTCTGAAATCAAAATAAAATGTGCCTGTCAGACTCCCGGACTCCATGGGATTTCATGCCCTACACTTAATTTAAACAACAGACAATGCACAATGTGCAAAGGAAAGATGCTTTTAGTTTCCAGCTAATTACATCAGTCAGTTCCTAGATATTAGAACCATCTGGAATGGCTCGTTTCCGGAGACAGCAGCACACTTGTGTGGGTTGCACGTTCTGGGCCTGTGGGCATCTGGCTTATCTGGGTTTTTTCACATGGATTTATAAATATGTGTGGCTCGATCAAAGCGGCTAGATCCCCCTCCCCTAACAAAAAATCAGCCGTGTTGAGTCATGCTTGCACTGCAAGTGCTCTCTGGCTCTGGGAGCTCCAGCAACTGCCAGACATTTTTCTTCCTGCGTGAGAATTCTGTCACGTGCTGGGTGGCGACATTACGGGAAAATTGAAAGAAAACTGCCTAGGGGCCCTTTACTGGCAAAGCACAGTAGAAGTGTTGTACTAGTGATAAACAGTGCTGGTGTTGGGTGAAATGCAGTTTTTCAGCAGAGAAGGGTCTCTTGGCCTGTCCAGTCTGCCCATTTTTCCTTACCTACAGTATCATCGCAGACCCTCCCCCCATTTCTTTCCAGTAAGATTCCCTTATGCCTATCCCATGCATTCTTGACCCCCCTCCACACTATTTTCTACCACCACCACCTTGGCTGGTAGGCTGTCTAGGAATCCACCTCTCTTTCTGTGAAGGAGTACTTCTTCACATCTCTCCTGAATCTACTCCCTCCAACTTCATAGCATGCCCCCTTGTTCTTAAGCACCTTATATTTTTTCCCTAAGAAATACATATGAACATACGAATCTGCCAGCAGTAACAGGCCTCATAGTCTATCAAGTCTGCCCGAGTGAGCAGCCAGACCCCTCCCCCCCCCGCGCTCACCTCCAGGAAGTTCCCAGCACTTGTTACCTAGCCACACCCCCATACCCTGTCCCATGCCCTTTTAAAACAACCCACCGTCTTACATGAAATCAACCCCTCTGGTAGGGCGTTCCATTTTGACACCACCCTTTCTGTGAAGTAACGTCTCCTCATCTCTCTTTTAAATCTGCCCCTCTCTAGTTTTAGCCTGTGCCTTCTCATGTCCCTTCCTTTCCTCAGCTTAAATATCCCATCCACGCTAGATTTGTTGATCCCCTTCAAGTACTTGAACATTTCAGTCCTATCCCTCATCTCCTCCAGGGTGAACAAACTCAGATCCCTTAGCCTGTCCTCGTAGGTTTTGCCTTCCATCCCCGTATCATTTTTGTCTCCCTACGCTACCCCCCTCTAGCAGTCTAATATTCCTCTTCGGATACGGACGCCAGTACTATATGCAGTAGTCCAGCTGTGGCCTGACCAAGGACCTGTAGAGGGGCATGATCACTTCCCTATGCCTGTATGAGAATCCCCTTGCACTACACCTTAGTATCCTGTTAGCCTTAGTTGCAGCTTTCCTGCATTGAGCAGAGTTGTTCATGTTCTCCAGTTACCATCACCCCTAAGTCCTTCTCTTCCTCGGAAATACTTTCCTACTTTACATTATTTACCCTCATGAGGTATTTAAAGGCCTCTATCATATCCCCCCCTTTACATCCTCTCTTCCAGGATGTACACATTGAGTCCGTTTGTCTCTCCTCGTAGGGCTTTTGATGCAGACCCCGCACCATTTTAATTGCCCTCCATTGGACAGCCAGCACTCTCTGTGTCCTTCCAGAGATGTGGCCTTCAGAACTGTACACAGCATTCTAGGTGATGTCTCACCAGTGATCTATATAGAGGCATCACCATCTCCCTCCTGCTGGTGATACCTCTACCTACGCACCCCAGCATCCCACTAGCCCTCCCAACTGCTTTGTCGTACTGGCCCGGCCTCCTTTAGGTCACCAGGCATAATAACCTCTAGGTCTCCCTCCTGCTTGGTGGTCATCTGAACCCCCCCCCCATTTTTGTACTCTGTCCTTGGGGTTCTGTGCCCCAAGTGCATTATTTTGCACCCAGCTGCCATACCCTTTACCACTCCTTGAGTTTTCTGAGGTCTCTGCTAATCTTTTCCACCCCCGACTGTCTACTTTGTTGCAGATTTTGTGTCATCTACAAAGAGGCAGACCTTCCCCTCCAGCTCCTCTGCATTGTCACCTATAAAGACATTAAAGAAGACCAGTTCCAGCACCTGACCACTGAGGTACCCTCCTAGTCACTCTTCTCCTCTCCTTGGAGTAAACTCCGTTTACCACCACGCTCTGTCATCTATCTCCTAAGCAGTTTCTTACCCAGTTTACCACTTTTGGACCCACTCCTAAGCTACCCAACTTACTTAATAGCCTCCTATGTGAAACGGTGTTGAATGCCTTATTGAACTCTAGGTGGGCCACACCTACTGCTTCACCCTGATCTAGTTCCTTGGTTACCCAGTCAAAGAAATCTGTCATATTTGTTTGACGTGACCTCCCCACCATGAATCCATGCCATCTCGGGTCTTGTAACTCTGTTTTACCAGGAAAGACATACTGAGCTGGTAACATCTTGTTTCCAGATGTGTCCTGGGGGAAGCGGAAGAGAGGAGGAGAGAACAGATACAGAAGACAGGATAAAAATACATAGAATGGAAACAAAGTATATCAAGAAACAAGACGGTAATGCTTAAGAATAAAAATTGGGGGGGGGGGAACGCTGCTGAACACCTCAAGAGGAGGCAGCATGTTTGGAGAGCTCCTTGAAAATCATAATTTTATCTGTATTAAAATTGCTATTTTTGGACTTCAGTTCTGGTTTCTATACCACTACTGGGTTTAATAACCTACCAGGAGGACCCACGGGGAAAACAAAAGGCAACGCGGCTGTCTCTTGAGTTTTTCACACCGAAGTGTCGACTGGATGTTGGGCCTACAGGAAACAATGCAGCCGGGGCCTCTGTTGTGACCAATACGGGAGAGATCACACTTGCCACAGTGAACGCCACCCTTATGAAGTTGGTCTCCACAGTCCAAGATTTGGACAAGAAATTTAATGTTCTAACACAGTGGTTCTCAAATGATGAGGCCAGCCTCCCAAGGGGAGGCCCCATACTGTTCCAGGGGAGGCTCAGTGAAGTCTGAGAATGTACAGTACTTACATTTTAAGTTTTGAATGTTTTGTGTGAAGGGAACAAGCAAACAAAATATGGATAATGGCAGGTGAATTTCTTTACTTATGCATAGACTGGTGACCAGGAAAGGCCCTGAGTCAAAGCTTGTTTATACTGTAGGCGTGTATTTACATGTACATTGGTGACTAAGAAGGCACACTGAGTCAAGGCTTGTTTCTACAGTAGGTGTTTATATGCAAATTAGTGACTGGGAAATGCACGCAGAGTCGAGGCTTGTTTCTACAGTAGGTATTTATTTTATATGTAAATCGGTGTCTGGAAAAGGCACTCTGAGCCAATGCATGTTTCAGGTGTGATCTCGGTAAGGGTACAAGAAGTTGCTTAACAGGGTAAGTGGGGGAAGAGATGATGTTGCTAGGTTAGTTGTTCCAGATAGAGAGGAAGTAGCATAATAAGGGTCCAAGAGTCAGAATAGTGGCGTGACAAGGATTACCTGGGGTGTGGGGTTTTGGGTGGAGAACAATAAGTCAAATAAAAAGAGAATATACTCTGTCAACATTATTATTCTCGCTTGATTCCTGGTGTACTGTGCAAAAGTATAATACATTTTTTCTAACGGAGGCTCAAGATTTTTTCCAAATTTGAGGTAGGCTCGAAATCTGTTCCATGGCTTGGGGGAGGCTCACTATCACAAAGTGTGAGAACCAATGTTCTAACACCATGGGTGGCTGCTCTGGAGACTAAAGTGGACATTACATAGAAACATAGAATTTGACGGCAGATAAGGACCGCTTGGCCCACCCAGTCTGCCCATTTCCCTACCTACTGGATAAGCTGCAGATCCTAGTTAACCAGCAGCCTACTTCTTCCTACCCCCACCCCCTAGAATTGCCTTATGACTGTCCCATGCATGCTTGAATTCCACCACTGATTTTGACTCCACAACCTCCTCTGGAAGACCGTTCCATTAATCCACAACCCTCTCTGAGAAAAAATACTTCCTTAAATTACATCTGAGCCGCCCCCCCCATCTTCAAATTGTGCCCTCTTGTTCTTGCACACCTCTTTTTTAGAAAGATGCTACCCTCTTGGACTTTGTTGATTCCCTTGAGGTACTTGAACGTTTCTATCATGTCCCCCCCTCCCTCCTTTCCTCGAGGCTATACATATTAAGCTCCTTTCGTCTCTCTTCATATGTCTTCCGGTGCAGACCCTGCACCATTTTAGTTGCCCTCCTCTGGACAGCTTCCATCCTGTCTATGTCTTTGCGGAGATTGGGTCTCCAGAACTGCACACAGTACTCCAGATGGGGTCTCACCAGCTGTCTGTACAGAGGGATAATAACTTCCTGTTTTCTACTGGTGATGCCTCTTCCTATGCATCCCAGTATCCCCCAACCCTCCTTGCTGCCCTCTCACATTGCTTGCCACCTTTAGGTCATCTGATATGACTACCCAGGTCCCTTTCCATTTTGTTGTTGTTAGTATCTCACCCCCATTGTGTACTCTTCCCCTGGGTTTTGTCTCCCAGGTGCATTACCTGCACATCTTAGCATTGAATCTAAGCTGCCATACATTTGACCATTCCTCTAACCTTGCCAAGTCCTTCTCATCCTTTCCACCCCACCCTGTGCATCAACTCTGTTGCAGATCTTTGTGTCATCTGCAAAGAGACATACTTTTCCTTCAGTCCTTCTGCAATGTGCAGCTATAAGACATTGAAGAGGACCAGTCCTATCTCTGAACCCTGCGGTACCCCACTAGTAACCTTCCTTTCTTCTGAGTGGACCCATTTACTGTTACTCTGTGTCCTATTCTCCAGCCAATTCTTTACCCAAGCTGTCATCTTGGGACCCACTCCCAGGCTGGCTAACTTGTATATTAATCTTTTGTGTGGGACTGTGTCAAATGCCTTGCTAAAGTCTAGGTAGGCCATGTCCACAGCCCCTCCCTGATCTACTACTTTGGTCACCCAGTCAAAGAAATCTATCAGATTCGTCTGGCATGACCTTCCCGCTGTGAATCCATGCTGCCTAGGATCCTGTGCCCCTCTGGCCTCTAGATACTCAACAGTTCTTTCCTTCATTATTGACTAAAAGCTGACTAAAATGGACACTATGCTGAAGAAAAATACAGATGTCTCCATGAAGTTGGTTAAAGACAATACATGGCTGCGGCAATGGTTAGAAATTATGGAGAACCAGGTCCGCAAGCGAAATCTGCGGATCCTAGGATTGCCTGAGGCTGCTGAAGGAGATATACCTCTCAACTTTTTGTCCCCCAGATGTGGAACATTGCCTCTTAAAATGTGGAACAAATGAGCAAAATGTGGAACATAATCAAATCTTACCTAAGAAGCTCAGAACACTATTAAAATGTTTGCATTTATGTTCAGGAAGTCTGTTATTGAATAATATATTTTTTGCATCATTTACTATAGATTTTTGCTTTAAAATGTTAACGCTGAATGTGAGACAAGTCCTCACAATGTGGAACAGGGAGTTTTCGTGAAGTAAAATGAGGAACGTTCCTCGTAATGTGGTACAGTTGAGAGGTATGGAAGGAGATGACCCATTGGGCTTTATGCGCACCTTCTTGCCAGAAATATTGGGGTTGAGAGAGGAAGATCAGCCACTATCGTTTGAGAGGGCCTTCCAGATCACCCCACGCAGAGGATCGGTAAACCAGTCTGCGCCTCGTACCTTTGTTGTGATATCTAGTCTATGGAGCATGCCTCGTCCTCTCATGAGTATTACATCACAAAACATGCTAGTGCGGGGGCGGGGCTCTGAATCGGGAAGTGGAGGAGATCAGACTGTCGGCCACAGAGTTAAAATATGGTCTCTTCTTCCCAAAAAACATGGATTTAAAATTTTACATTTTCCCGTCCAGGAACTCTGGGGGAGGTAAGAGTCCCTGTTGTGCTGTCCCAAGCCTGGAAAGCTGTTCTTTAAACAAATACATTTTCTTGGCAAATACGCTTACATGCTGAACTGTGTTTCCCTGCATTACCGCTGGTAAATTCCTCAAAGGAGCGCCTGGCTAAGGGTAGTAAGAGTCCCCTCAACCACCATTACCCACTAGTTTTATTATATTTTAGATGCACACTGAAATTAAAAAATAATAGTAATGAGCATCTGTTTTCCTTTGTTGCCAGTGGTTTTAACACTCAGCTTGCTGGACCAGGGCTGTATGCCCAGTTTAGTCCCAAGTATTTTAAATGCTGTGTTAGCGCACTGGATTGCTGTCTAACCAGCTTTGCCTTGGAATGTGTTGTTCTTCATGTTCAGGATCTGGACTTTAAACCAGGACATCACACTTGATGCAACATGGTCTCCAAATTGCAGGGAGCAGGTTATCTTTTCTTTGGTTCTGTCTGAGCAGTCAGTTTTTACACTTTGACATTAAGGAAACCTGGTGCTTAGCAGTGTTGACTGGTCTTGGTTAAAGACATTAGATAAATTTGGAATAATAAAGCAAACATGACTAACGATGATTTGTCTCTGCTGATATTCAGGTACTATCTCATGTCTTTGTGAATCGTTTGGTAGTTTCACTTACGTCATGGGTTCAGTCCAAAACCAGTGTCCTGTGCTCATCTACTAACATACTAAAAAGCCAGCAGAATAGGCCAAATGGTCTGTTTTATCTGCTCGAAAGCCAGCAACCTAATGGCTGCTCGCCTTACCACCCCCCCCAGTCCCCAATAGGATCTTCTTAAGTTTGTTTCCCCTTGTACCTGTCCCACCCCTTCTTGAATCCCTCCACTGTGCCCTCCTATACTGCTCTACCCTTCCATCTCCACATCTAGTTCTAAGTGTTCCCTCCTATATCCTACAGGCCCCTTAAAGCTACCCCCCAACCCTTCCCGGTCACGGTCGCCTACCTCCATAGAGCTGTGGCATCGCCCCCAGGGTCGGGGTGGGGGGAAAACACCCAAACCTCTGCATTTCATTGGGCCGGTGCTGCGATCCAGAGCGGGATGAAGACCGGCGAGCTTCCGCGGGCCATTATCATGGAAGTGCTGGGGCCATTTTCTTCTTTTCTCCCACCCCAGGAGACATCGCATAGTAGGACAACAAGGTGTCCCTACCCACATAGTGTGTGTGTTGGATGCCGACCTCGGCAACGTCTCTTCCCTCCCACTTGTCTTTCTGTCTGCACTACCACTTGTAGTCACGCAGGTGGCAGTATTGCAGTGGAAGATGGCACACTCCCACCGCGGAAGAGGCAGGCGCCCTCTGGGTGCTCAGTCCTCCCCCCTGCCCCCGGCCAGTCCACGGCCATGTGAGCTTTTCAAATGTGTTTACCATTATAAAGCTGTCCAACAGAAGAGAGTTTGAATAAAATGCTGCTTACGCATGTACCTTTTTCTGTGGTCTGTCTGTATTTCCGACTCCATCCTTTTACTACAATCCTCACGTATGACACATTATGCCACCTTATATTTCAACTGGGTGCAAGTTTTCAGTTCTGAGCCAGTGTGTTGACAACATTTAAAAGCCATGAAACAACTTTAGAGGAGGCATTGACGGTAAATAGTCACTTTATTTACCCAGTAGGGCTATTCATGTGCTATGATAAATTGCCGAAAATCTATTTTTGGCTTTGCTTGTTGCACTGTTTAAGGGTTTATTTGCAACAAACAACGCTAAAAATAGATTTTCAGCAATTTAGAATAGCATATGGCTAGCCCTGTTGGTAAAGTGACTATTTACCTTCAGTGCCTTCTCTGAAGTTTGTTTTGTGGCTCTTATGTGTTGTTAACAAACTGGCACAGAATGTGTTTTTGTTTCTAAGATGGTTTTCCATATTTTGTCTCCTTTCTCCAGGGGTCGAAATTGGCACCGGCCCACTAGCCAAATGCTGGTAGATTTTGTGTCGGGCTAGTAAGATTTTCGTTTAAGTAGCCCTACTGGCTTGTATTGGAAAAGGTAACATTTCAATAAGTGCATCAGCTGGGGTAGTGGAAAAGTCCGTTGGGCTAGTAGATTTTCCCAGTCACGAGCCCTGCTGGCTAGTGGTTGCAAAACTTAATTTCAGCCCGTCTCTCTCTGTCTCCCTCTCCCCCGCCTCATACATACACACACACACACACATTTTGAGGGTCAGTGTTCCAGATGTGGGTGCTTAAAGGTTAAGAGTATGCCTGTAGTGTGAGGAAAAAGATGATCTGTCCATCCCTGCTCGTTCAGTGCCGAGGTCTGTGACTTGCCAGTGTTTAGGTGTATGAATGAAAGCTGCTGGGCTAGAGGATTGCTCTTGTCGCTTATCCTGAATCCTGTTCTTGCTCCTTACTTTTTCTGAGTCTACATGCAGTGTATGCCTTTAGGAAGCAGTGTTTTGTTTCCTGTCCAAGAGTATAATAACCTACTTCAAAGCTGAGAGCTGTGCTTCTGGAAAGCAGGTGCTCTGGTCGTGACTCCCAGCTGCGACATCTGTGCAGACAGGTGGAAGCTGCAGTACAGGCAGCAAAACACAGCTTGTAAATTTCAAACAGAGAAGTGAGGGGATGGAGAACTCTAGCAGTAAGGTGCTGTTTCACTTTGGGAATAATGTGGTACCTAGAGCAAAATGAGGAGGATGTAGAGAGCAACGTAACTGGAGCCAGTTATCCTGCTAGAGTAACACATTTAGCCTGATTTCTAGCATTATAAAGCATGACATCATTCTTAGCCAATTGGGTTTGTTTAAACATTCCAGGTACTTTTTTTATAAACATAAGAGGGTGTCTCATACCCATAGTTTAAAATTCTGAAGTTCTCTGTTCAGTAGGCCCGGATAATTTCCCACAAAGGGATTTAATATTCTATGGAGTAAAATATTTTGGTTTTTAAATTGAAATTCCATTTCTGTAAACAAAGGTATATAACATGATTTTATGTTTATATGTACAGTTCCTGTGTCTCTTGTGGTTATGCACTTATTGAAATTTAACTCTGTGCTGTGTATTTGTTCCCCTTTTCCCTTCCTCCGGGTTACACTGGAAACAAGCCTTGACTGAGTGTGCCTGTCCTAGTCACCAGTTTATCAATCAGTCAATCAATCAAATAAATAATGCCACCCCTTCGTTCCTGTGTTGTCACTGGAACCCACCATAGAGCGATTTACTCTACGGAGATTATTCTGTAAGCAAGATTTTGTTGGATTTCATACATTTCTTACCAGGTAAATTGACGTTCTTTCTTTTAGGCATGTGTTGTTTAGTGTGTTGCTGTTTCGCTTGGAGCGCCTCCGAAGGGAGTCCAGTATTAAAACAGTCAGTACAGAGAATATAGTGAAACAGTTGTAGATATAGGAGAACTTGATACTGTCTACACATTCTTGTAAGGTAGGGCTATGGTTTTTCTATCGTTCAACGAATTTGTATGTTAACCTTGGCATAGTTTGGGAGGAGGGGAGCTGTGGAGCCCGAGCAAGATGGCATCTTTCCCATAGAGCTCTGCAAACCAGGCTAAACAAATTCATTAAAAGTGCTGTTTGTAGATACATTCATTCTTAAAAGAAATGCAACAAAAACCTGCAGATTACAAGTTACCAGTTGTAATGGGCAACCCTCTTAAGGATAAGATCTCCAGTGAGGGAGCACGATCAAAAACTTCAGTTGCTCAGTATCCAGTGCGGTCTCACCAAGGCCCGACCATGGATCAAGGTGATATACCTGTAGAAGAGATGCTTCAGACCCTCTGAGCCAAATTAAACAAAATCATAGCATTGGTTGGAGGTCTTTCTGACAAATTCGATCCTTTGAACAATCAAGTGGCAGGCATCGAGGCAACAATGGATTCCATTAGGGGAGCATCTGCTGAAGCCACGAAACGGGCTGATGCAGCGATGGGAGCAGTATCATCCATTATAAAAGAAAATGCCCCCCTTAAATCACACCTGGAGACTCTGGAGAACCAGGCAAGGGCCTCCAACATCCGAATTCTAGGTCTCCCAGCAGGATGTGAAGGGGACCATCTGCTCCTTTTCATCTGGGACTGGATGATACAGCAGTTAGGAGAGGGGGGTCTCTGAACGGGCCCAGCGACTCCAGAAGGCCTACCATGTGACTTCCAGAGGTAGGCCGGATAGCCCAGAAGCTCCTTGTGCGGTGGTGGCCGTCACTGATGGTATTGGATCCTGTGACTACCTGTTGTCGATCGCTAGGCAAAAAAAGTGCCTCTTGCAGGATGGAGAGCAGGTCAGGATGTTTCCTGACATAGCATATGCGACCCGCCAATGCAGGAAGAAGTTCAGTGGGATTCAGGCTATGTTACGGGAGTGTGATATCCAGCACGGCCTAGTATTCCCGGCACGACTCAGAATTACACACCGGGGCAAGGTGTTTCTATTTATCAAGCCTAGTGAGGTGCTGAAGTGGGCGCAACGTCATGCGCTTCCTAGACCCAGACCAGTGGAGCCTGCTGCCGTTTCATCGGAAGAACCCTGAACATTTTTCTGTATAGGTGGGATTACTGATGAGGTTAGTCGGGGCAAGGGGTAATTTTGGGGCTCAACCGGACTAGAGACACTGAACTGTCATTTGACTTTTTTTTTTTTTTTGATGGCCCTGCAAGGAGATTACCTTGTCCATTATCCTGAATATTAGATATGCGATCCATTTATGCATGCTACCCGTATTATACTATACTTGCGGGGGACCTGCCTATACAGAGTAAGGGCATGATCTCCTCTACTGAGCCTAAATGTTACAGTTTTGTGGTTTGCTTGTATCAGCCTGATATTCTGCATTTCCTTTCCTTAATGTTTATCTACAAAAGCACCTATCATGGATAATTTACTGCGGGGTTCTGGGTGAAGGTTTTCTACTTACTTATAGCACGTACAGTGCATTTGCAGTTGATTTGTGTGTGGTGAATTCCTCCCTCCCTGGTGGAGGATGAATGAGGGTTGTGGTGATATTTTTTTACCAGCAGACTTTCGAATTAAACCCATGCAGCTCATGGCCTCATTACTGCAGCCAGGTGGACACTAACTGTTTTATTTTTATTTACCCTCCCCATCAATGATATATCTTAAAGTATTGACGAATATTGTTGTGTATACGGAGAGGAATGGCGCCCTTAGAGTATCTATTATAATTTGTAATGCAATGCTTGTGATCAGACTGTTATATATTAATAAACATAAAGTTAAAAAAAAAAAAACCTTGGTATAGTTATGTTGCTGTATGGCTCTTAAAATTTATGGCAAAAGATTCTAAGCTAACTATATCTGAATGGGGTGGAGCCAGTGGCAGTGGTTCTGTGATAATGTCGCAGCTTTGGAGTGTGGTGGCCCCTAGTAGGTGAGCGTGTGTAACCCAATAGTAAATGACTAGCCCAGTGACAATGTTGGAACTAACAGAAAAATAAATTGTGGTAAGTCTGATAGAATTTATGTTTTAAACAGTGAGCAAAAGGTCCAGCTGTTGGCACAATGGTTGGGCTACTGCTCATGGCTCCAGGTGACCTGTGTTTGGGAGTGAGCGGGGGGGTCATCGGAGGTCGGCCAGGGGAGGATGATTTTTTTTTTTTTTTTTTCGTATAGGTTGTATCCTCTGGGCGCACCATGTGTGGCTGAGTTCAGCCTTGTCCCTCCCTCCCAAGTCCGTCTGCTGTCTCTCCGAGTTTGCCAACCCCCATTCCCCCATGGAATTCCCTCGGTGGCGGGGCCGGAAAGAGGAGGACCGTCCTCCCCCCACCCAGCAATCCAGAATCCAGATTGGGGAATCGGCAAGCCGTCGACAGCTGGATGAGGGAAGGGCTTCATATAACACACGATCATCTTTTTTCTCCGCTTTTCTCCTCTTGATGATGTGGCTGTAAACACATGTGTGTGTGCTGCATAACCTCTGCCCCTACTCTGGCACTGCCTCCTGGCCTCCACCAGATGGCAGCCAAGAAGCGAGACAGCAGATTCTCCCCCTCCAACCCTGGGAGGGGAGAACAGTCTGTCGGACGCTTGATCCTCTCCCTCCTCCGCCGACCCCTGGCAACTCAAACTCGTTGCTGAACATGAGTCACCGGTGTGGTGAGAGGTAAGGCGCATAGCGCCACAGTCCTCTATGCTACTGGACCAGCTTGGGGGTTGGGGGGATGATTAAGCATCCCAGAGGATGCTGTCCTCCTGTGGGGAGGAAGGGGTGCACTCCCTGCCACCACACTGTCAGGTGGGGAGGGAGGGGTACAGCCTGGCTCCTGCATGCTGGTGCGCAGCTGTGCATAGGAACCCCATGCTGCGGCATTGCGGAACAAAACGAGAAAACCCTCGAGACGCAGTAGCATGATGCGGGCACTATTGGGCACCACAGCTCTCAATTGCTGTCTGGTCTTTACACACGGCAGGCCTGACGCGGACCAAACCACCCCCGGGTTCTCTGGAGGGAGCCAACCACACGAGTGAAATGCCAGTAGCAGACCTCCTGAGGCCAGGTAAGAGAGATGGGCGGTGGACAGGGCAGGGAGGTAGCCTGGCCAAGTGGAGCAGTCTAGGTGAAGGGGGGGGATGCCTAAAAAAGTAAGCTGAAGTGATATTTTACAGACAGGTAGTCCAGCGGAAGTCCATTCTAGGACAACAGTAGTAACATATACAGATCTTGATCAAGTTCAGTAAGTAAAATACAGGGCATTAAATTAGCAGTTTTATGCATCAAAGTGCTAATCAACAGCATAGCATTGGCACAAATTATCAAAATGAAAGAAAAAAAAACATATAGTTATGTTGTCTACTGTGCCATGGAATCGCTGAAAAATGGTTAGCAGTCTACTGCTATGCATTTCTGAAAATGGTTAGCAGTACCTCCTGTTTTGTGTAGCATTTTCCTACGTGATACCAGCTATTTAATACCCTGAAATAACATGTTGAGACCTGTTTCTGACAAAGCCAAAATCCATTCTGCTTCCTGTACTAAAGGGGACACTGTCAAACTCCAGTGCCCCTCCTCCACCCCGAGCTTCAGAACATACTGTTCATTACCCAGTGGATAATTCTGTTTCTGCCACTTGAGTGGAGTGCTGGCATGCTGCGAAATGAAAATCAAATTTCCTGGAATGTTCTTGCATTCTGCAGCTTTGACAGCGGTCTTTCCTGGTTAATTTCAAAGCCAGCTGCTGGCTTAGAGCACTCATCAATTTCAAAGCCATAGTTGGAGGTGGAAGAGATTTGAAATTGTTTAGCATGGCACTTGAGTTAGAAATAATCAAAAAAATACTGTGTACCAAGAAGCTTTGGAGGACATCCTGCTTAGATCATAGCTTTGTTTTAAAATATATATATGGTACTGTAACACACTGTCAGCCTTTCTTATGCTTGATTATGCATTTCTTTAAAAAGTCATTCTTCATAATCCTACTGTCACATTATTCATGGGAATGTCAGGTTTATGAATACTTTTTAAGTGCTTAAAATTGTTTGCCACAGCCCTCGTAGACACTACAATCACTCTCCCAGCTGGAGTTCATTTAAAAAAAAATTAAAAAATTACCTGGCTTTCTGGTTCGTCACCTCCCCTACCTGGGTGATCAGCCAGCGACTGCCTCTGAGCTCTGTTTGCAGTTAATGCTGAGTGAGATTCACCGCATGCCACTTTGTTTGGTGAAAGTAGTGCACAGATGCAAGTTGTGTTCAGCAGCTGAAGATTGAGGGGGGAGGGGGAGTTTATTTTACAGGTAACAGTCAGCACTAAGAGCCCCACACTTAAGTGTGGGGCTGGTCAAAGTTTACACTTTCTGTACAAAAACCTTTTTGTTGTTTCTGTTTTACTTACAGTATAATGCTAGAGAGGTGCTCTGGAATTTAGCAACTTGGCTTCAGTGCAAAGAAGTGCAAGGCTATGAACACTGGTGCCAAGAACCTGAGGACTGAGGACTGAGTACAACCTGCGTAGGGTTCAGGTAACTACATCTGAGGAGGAGAAGGACCTGGGGGTGACGATCACAAGTGACCTGAAGCATTCCACACAAATAGAAAAAAGGAGCAGCAAAGGCAAATAACATTTGGGCTGTATCACTAGGGGATCGGCAGTATGTGGGAGGAGGTAATACTGCCATTGTACAGGTCATAGGTGAGGCCACACCTGGAGTACAGTGTACAGTACTGGTGACAATAACTTAAAAAAAGTCTGCTGGAGATTGCCCAAAGGAGGGCAACAAGTCAGCATTAATGCACAACAAAGGAGGGCTCTACTAGGGAATGGATGCCCGGTTGTGGGGGTGGGGGTTGGGCCTTCAACCCCTAACCAGGAATTAATTCCCTATTGTAACATGGCAGTAAACATGATGATGAAATGTAGAAAGGAGATTTGTGTAAACACATCAGGTGACAGAAATGGAGTGGGGTATTAATGCAGCAGTAGAGCCCGCTTGGTATCGGGACCATGCAAAATACAGAGAACAAGTCAAAATAATTAGCCTGTGCTCCCACCCGTGTTTGTGTCTCTGTCTGTGCCTGTTGATGGCGCTCGTAATTGAACAGCGATACACTCCTCGTCGCTATACTGCGGACTCACCCACCGACTCAGGGTTTCTCGCAGACAGCACACGAGCTGTCGAAGTGCGGCAGTAAGTGAAATATATTCCAAGCACTCATCGAGCAAGAAAATGAGATAGTGTAGAATGGTAGATGTCTCGAAAAATGTCAACACATGCAGCGCCGCGCGCGCTAAACTCTGAGTGTGCAGCGATCATAGTTTTGATCAACATAGAGAGAAACATGAGCAGAAATCAGTCTGTGCATATTTCTTCATGTGACTGTTTAGGTGGACAAATGTCCCACACTGCACTGCTGTTATGCAGGATCGGGATATAACCCCGAAGCAGAAAGCATAAAAACGGTCAGCAGAAATCACACCATTGTAGCATAGTTGTCTGTTTGACACAGTAGTGCTTTCCTCATCTGTGTTCAAAAATAGCTGATACTATATAAATGAATATGTAGGCTCCACCGTGGATGCGCACGTTGTCGCATCATCTTGCTGTGTTAAAAGCAAGGAAATGCTGCATAGTTTTGCAACCAGAATTATTAATGTTGGGAACTGTTCACTACCTTCAAGTGAAACAGCACTTGCACAATATTCCCCTTGCACTTGCCATGTTACAAGTGCATTAATCCCCTCCACAGTCTGGCTCTACTAGTGGATTAATGCCTGGTTGGTGGTTGGGAAGCACTCTGCCTGCGGCCTCGTGTGCCACCCCAAACCAGGCATTAATACAGTAGTAGAGCCCTCCTCAGTTTTGGGATTAATGCTTACGTAAAGCCCGGCTTTGGAGTGCATTAATGTGTTTGTAACATGGCAAGTGCTTCAAAAATTACACAAAAGCATGTTATTCTGAAATAAATACACAGATGCACTGTTTTGCAAGTTTTTTTATTTTTTTACACTATGGAACTCTGGTTTTGTTTAACACAACATGTATTAATATTGTGACTGCTGATTATTTTGTTTTTCAATGCAGCCACATCCTTTGATATAACAAACAGCGTTAACATTCGCTAAACTATACTGAGCAAGACATTTTACTCGTTGAAAACTCCATTGCTTTTGCAGCGACTTGAATCATGGGGTCACACATTAACATACTGCGAGCAAACATTACCTGTAAACATCGCGAACAAGCAGGGTATTAATTCTCTGCAAATATCGTGATTTGCAACAACATCTGATGCACTGCTGATTTAAACATTGATTTTTCCGTTTTGGAAGTCATTCTCTGGGTAGTTGGATTTGTTACTAGTGAATAATGGCCGCTGGGCAGGTGGGCAGGAGATGACGACGTGCTGGATGTTTCTTACATAGCGATTGTGATGTGGACACTTTTAGTACTGCAGAACGAAGTGGGCATTACTAGGGAATTAATAGCCACATCATTTTCGATCATAGGTTGCCTTTCTACTTATAGTAGTTCTGGTTTCAAGTTGAAGTGTTTTTGCCATGTTACAAAGATGATTATGGGTCAGCAGGATAGGACATGTGCGGAGAAGCTGGAGGCCCTGAATGTGTACTCACTGGAGAGGAAGAGGGGACATGCAACCCGGACCCCCCCTTTTTTGTTACTCAGACAAGGCAACAACCACAGTTGGCAGAAAAGGTATCACCCCTGGCGTTAGGGCAACACCTGGCTCGGGCATTTCAGAGGTCGGGGGAACTGGCACAAACAACATTTCTATTTATATCCAGGTCCGGGGGAGAGATGCCAGGCTATGGTGTGTCTCTCCTGTATGTGGAGCCCCAAAAACTCACACCGGTACTCAGAGATGGAATGTCCACAACCAGAAATTTAGGAATTCACTGTATGACTTTATTCCTGACAGAGTGTTTACAGAAATATAGTGGTGCCCCCCCAGGGCTTGTAGCTGTATGAACAGATAGCACACTTGTAGTAGGCAAAAACATTTCACAACTCTTTCTGGCAGTACTGAGACTTTTTGCAAGAACACTTCCCACGAACATGTATCCCTTTGATTAGGGATCTCTGGACATTACCAGTGCATTTATAGTGGTTGATTCCACAGCACTAAATTTGAGCACCACTAGGTGAACTAAGTTAACACCTTCGACCCTTCCTTGTAACCAGTTAGGTCCCCTTGAAACCTGGAGTGCGGGGTCAACTCACTCTAATAAGTAAATAAAGATAGACTGTCTCTGCCATTACATTTTAGGAAAACCGGATTCTCTAGCCACACAGGGGCCATAAGAGACATCCTTATAGCACATTATTTGAGCAAGGGTTCTGAGAGCCTGCTTCTTAACCTTGATGGGCTCCTGGCAAGGCACCAGCCAACCTACAGTTGGAACAACAAATGAGTCTTGTACTTTACAGCAAGATGTGCCCCCCCCCCCCCGAGGCATTTGTAAAAACTTAAAATTCCACAGTTCTCACATAAAATCCATAGCTTTGGGGTTTGTAAACACGCAGTCTTTTGTATTTCTGGGCATTTCCGTTAGTTCTCACAGTCTTTTGGGGGTTGCCCCAAATTACTCACTGAACCTTCAGTCCCATTTCTCATTCTGAGGAAATCTTCACCCCCCACCCCCTTGGGGCTTCACAGGATCTGGTAGCCACCACGTCCCACAAAATCAGATGCTGGTTACTGTACTAGGACAAGAAAATAAAACCAAGGGTCCTTCCCTCTGACAAGTGGCCTTGGCAGAGCACCGCTTGCCTGTAGAACTCTCAACTTCACTCTCCAAACTCCAACTACAGACTGACTCACAGAAGCCCAGTAGCAGCAGAGCACAGTGGCTTATGCTGCTGCGAGAGTTCTAAATTCCATCACATCATCCCCTGCCCCAGCAGAGCTAAGCAAGTGATGATGTAATGTTTTTCAGAGAGCCTTACACCCTCTGGAACTGCCAAGGCTAACTGCCTGAACTAAAATTAATGGGATCCTAGTAACCCCAGGCACTGTCTGGTTACAGACATGATTGAGACCTTCAGGTATTTGAAAGGACTAGAATAGGTGGTCGTGGAAGGTCTCTTCAGGCTCAGTGGGAATAGAAACATGAGTGAACATAGTCTCAAGTTGAAAAGGAGAGGTTTAAGAGAGAGATCAGGAGGCATTTCGTCTAGGAGAGGGTGGTGGTGGGTTGGTTTCAGTGGAAACAGTGGACAGCTTCAGGAGAGCCTAGGATAGAGTTAAGGGGAAAATAAGAGTCACAAAGGGGGCAGACACAGGTGAGGGGTTGTGATTTGCTGGTGCTCAGGACCCTGCAGTATGAGCAGACTCGGTAGACCTAATGGTCTTACTGTGCTGGTTTTGTATAGTAGATTTTCTCATACTGAGTCTGCCAGTTTACAGGCTGACATTTTCTGTAACTACAGATCCCAGAATCCCTTCCAGCTGACATCAGAGGAGGGCTGCAGCAGTGGGAGCTTCAATGGCCAGCAGTGCATGTTAGAGTTTTTATAAGCTGTGATCTTACGTTTGTTGGTCCTGCTGTCCTCCGTGCGCTAAGTACAGTCACAGAGGGCTAGTATAGCCTGGAGGTTAAAGTAATGATTTATGAACGAGCTTTGTACAACCAGCAGACTAGGGTTTGAGTCCCACAACCTCAACTTGCATACTGTGTGACCCTGAGCAAGTCAGTTAAACAGCATGGTGCTCCAAGGGCACCCCTGTAAATGTGCCTTGTGGGCTTTACCTGGTTACCAAAGAATAATAATGAAAAATTATTTATTAAAAAAAAAAAAAAAAAAAAAAAGTAAATAAAAAGAAACTGGTTAATTTTAACTAGGCTGTTTAGAGCAGTTTTTTCTTGGCTTTGGTGACATTGTAGGACCCCTCAAGCTTTGTTCTTGGGATTCTGTGATGTAACCAGAGCCCTCAGTGCTCCAAAAGCCTTGTTAATTTATTTTCCTGTTGATTATTATTATACTGTGGGCATCCAGAATCCGTCATTTTGATTGGCTGTCAGGCACTATTAGCCGTGGGTAAATCTCATGACAACCCACACAAGAAGTGCCAGTCAGTGAGGGTGGCAGCAGCACAACAAATGAAATCGGTACACCTGCTCACTGAAAAACTAAAATCAAACACGCTGCTATTTTGTTTTCCGCTAAAGCCGAGCCGAGAAAGTAAACTACATCAGTCATGTACTTGTCCACCGCTCGTCCCACTGCTCCGTCGCAACCAGTGGGGGGAAAAAAACCCTTTAAAATGAGTTTCTGTGCCACAATTCAGCATGGTCTCCCAGCTCTTTCCCAAATAAAGGGAAAGGGGAAATTGTTTAACCTGGAAAGACAAACTAAGCTGAAGCTCGTTTCCAGGTGTGACCTGGGAGCACAAGGAAGTTAAAGAGCAGGTGCTCATTTACATAACATCACTCTTCCCTCCCCTTACCAGGTTTGGTAGTTTATCCTTCGGTACTACAATCCGTACATGAGGTGTAATTTTTTTGTTCAGTTAATTTCTTGAAAAAAACACTCATGAAATAACGATTCCCAGACCTCCAGCCAAAACACCCCTACTTCATATTTTGGAGGCACACCCCATGCTGTGACGTTTTTATGATGTCAGTACTGGATGGCGTGAAACACTCATAGACTATAATAGACCGGTTTGACTTGCTTTTAATACTTTTAAGTGCCAATTTTGAGGAAAAGAAGCCGCTACCCAAATAACAAGGTCCTTGTTAGTTGAGCGGTGGCCTTCTTTTTCTCAAACCTTAAACGTATTTAAAAAAGGCACATCAAAACTGGCCCCAGGGGTCCGTAAATCATATTTTATAAGTGTTTTTTTCAAGAAATTAACTGATCAAAAAATTGCACCTCATATATGGATTGTTGAACTGAAGAATATGCTACTGAACTGGGTAAGGTGGGGGAGAGATGTTATATAAATGAACACTTGCTCTTTAAGTGACTTACTCAAGGTCGCACAGTATACAGGTGGAGGCTGTGGGATTCACACCCAGGTCTCCAGGCTTGCAGCTCAGAACCCTAAACCACTGTGCTATAATACTCCCACTGCCGCTGTCTTAGTTTCAATTAAATTAAAACACCTGCTGTCCGAAAACCTAAAAAGAAATCCGCTGTTTTTTCCCACCAGAGCCGACCGAGAGAAAGTAAACATCAGTGATGTGCTAGTCCCACTGCACCCTCTCAACTAGCAACCACCAGAGAAAGAGGAAAAACAAACTTTAAAATCAGCTTCTGCGCCGCATTACCTAGTGCTCAGCACTGTCTCCCAGCTCTCTCCCAAATACCGCCACTCCGTCCCTCATGAACCTCCTGCTCCCTCTCTCTGGGTGACAGCATTCTACCTGGCAACATAGAACTATTTTTAATGGCGGAACAATAAAGTCAATAAAAATTATTAGAACCCTCCCCCAGGATGCATCTGGAAATGAGCTGTTGCCAGCTTAGTGTGTCTTTCCTGGTGAAACTTTTGAAATAAGTACATCACTTAACCTCTTAGTGTTGTTAGCAGGTGGGTTTGGGTGAATGGGTGTAGTGTGGGTGTGGTACCTGAAATACAAACATGGGGATGATTGTGCTCACTGGTGGTGGCGGGTGAGGGCATTTTTAAATTGTTCGCCAAGGACCGTGGAATGGATGGTGAGGGTGATATTGTTTTGGTTTGTAAGAGACAGTAGGAAGGCTGGGCTTGTTCAGTTTTAAGAGGCAGGTGTAAGGATTTCAATATGTGTGGTGGTATTTTTTTGTGGTTTCATTATAGATTTTTTCTGTAGCTAAGAACTAATCAGATTACTGAGGAGGATATTACGGATTACTCCAGAGGAGGGCAACCAGGATGATTCAGGGCATGGGAGGGAGGCCCTATGAGGAAAGGCTGGAAAAGCTTGAGCTGTATTCGCTGGGGGGCAAGATAAGGGTGTTCAAATATGTAAAAGGAACAAGCTAGGGCGGAGCCAATGAGATGTTCAGACTAAAGAGGGGGAACAACCAGGGTGCATGAGTGGAAGCTGGGGGGAGGGGACTACAGGGGGGAACGCAGGAGACATTACTTCACTGAGAGGGTGGTGGAGCAGTGGAATGCACTGCCTGGGAGTCTAGTGGAAGAGGGCACAGTGGAGGGCTTCAAGAAAGGGTAGGATAGGTACAAGGGAAAACTGAAGGCGAAGATTACCCCCTCTGGGACTGGGGGGGGGGAACGAGCACCCATTAGGGGGCTGGCTACCGAGAAGACATGACAGACCATCAGGCCTATTCTGCTGGCTTATAGTATGTTAGTGTAATGCTGCCCATTTTATGATTAGGGTTCAGGGAAAGCATTACTATAAAAGTCCACTTTATGCTGTGCTTATAATAACTCTGTGACCTTTAGGATCAGGGACTTGAGATTTTCAGGGTTTCTTGGTCAGAGTATCTTGCAGTATGACAAACTTGGCACAAGTGCCTGAATAGTTTTCGGATTCTGAGGGCCGAAAATCACTATTTTCCCCACTGTTGTCAAACAGAAGATCAAACTGGCTGGAAACATGCCAGTGGCTGTGGCGGGATATAAACCTGGGCTTCCCTGGTTTGCAGGTCTGTGCTCTAACCACAGGACCATGTAGCTTACTATTAAATTATGCATTAGATGCAGGACTCTGACTTCTTTGTGATTTGTTTGCTTGCTCTTGGGAAAACTTAGTGCAGCTAGGGAAAAAATTGGAGCAACTGATCCATTTCTGTAGTGTGAGGTCTGTTGTCTTCATATTATGCTCCACAAACATCTACAAATCTTCGTCACTGCACTCCCCTCTACATATGGAAACAGTGTTACCTTATGGTGACTGTACATAGTTGTGAACCTGTAGACACAATTTTGAATCCCACCAGGGCCAGTTATTTACAGTGTGAACTCAAACAGGTTGTTTTATCTGTGCTCAGCTGCCCCCAACACCCCCACCCCGCCGCTCTTAAACTCCCCATGACTTACCTTAACCCTCCCTTCCCATTTCATTTCCCCCTTGCCTGTACACTGGAATTGTTCATGGTGCATAAGCCATTTCTGGATGCAGTACGAAGACATAATCTAAAGTGAAATTCCATTCCTTCCCTATGTTGCAATGGGAATGGACTGTCTGATAAAACTTGGCCGTGTCACCCCCGAATAAGTAAAGAGGACTGCCAGGGACTAAAACTGACTAGGTCAACTTCTATTATAAAGTTGTCGTCCCCCCCCAAAGAACACACCCCTGCTACAGACACCAGGTTGCCTGGCATGTTGCAAGACAATCCTGAGCACTAAGTCCCTCCACCCCACCCTGGATAAGGCTGAGACTAGGCAATATTGTCTAACCCGCCTTTCCCGGGCAACAAAAAACTTTTAAATACACTAACGTTATTTGCATAGGTTTAATACTGTAGATGTAACTGCGCCAAGGGACCCCAAACTGCATTTTTAAGTATGCTCCTAGAGGTGTCGAATTACTGAGATTTAGACCTGTCCAATAATAAGGGGAAAAAGTTATTTTATCAGAAAGCCAATAGTAACCACAGCCTTCCGCGGTCTAAATTGAAACAGCTTGCAACCTCCCCTCAAACAGTGAAACATGAGTTGGCTAAGTATTTTCTGTGCATAGGTTGGGTGGGGACAGGCCTCAAGTCAGCTAATAGCTCTCAGCAGTGGTAGCTAAGCAGACTTTATGGAGCCAAATGCAGAGAGTTTGGAATAGCAGTGCAGGCTTCAGGGCTGTCTTTCTTCCAAAAAAACAAAACAAAACCCAACAACCATTTGTTTTTGAGCCAATGGACCAGATGACAGTTCGAGTACTAAATGAGATTTAAGGGGACGGGAGGCTTGCACATTGCAGATTTTCCTCACCCTAGAGCTGGTGTCTGTGACCCACTGGAGTCAATGACCAAAGTTGCAAGGGCTACACTTTGGAGAGCAGTTGATCACAGAGGTCTGAAGTTCACCAGTTCCATCTGAAGATGTTGCCAGGGACAGAATCTAGAAGTGAAGCCTCGACACAGCTTCAGGACTGCTTGGCCAAAGCCTAAGTGCTTTACTGTGTGTGAGTCTTCTGCTGCCCGTTAGTTGGAGGCCATAGACACCGGTAGCTTTAGTTGTGTTACACTTCTTGCTCATTTTTCCTTTTCCATTCCACAGCGGCGGCAAGTGCTAGCATCTGCTGCAGACCCCACACAGTGGCCGACAGAACAGATGTTGCTTGATGGTCCCACTCCTACTTGGGAACCAAGCATTTTCCCATCCTAATATAAAGTTTGTTCATATAAATTAGGTTGATGGTCACCCCCCCTCCCCCAAAGTAACCAGCCAAATGGTAGATAAGCTGAAGTGGATCATTCTCTTATTAATATTCAAAAGGTTTGAAAAAATAAATAAATAAATAAATAACAGGAATAAGACAACATTTGGCTTTGCTTGCTGTTGGAAATTCATGGGACGCTCCTGTGTACACTGCAGTGCTATTTTAATGTATTGTGCTGGTTCAAGACTGATCAAGAAATGACTATTCACTCCCAAATTCCAAATGAATAGGCTACTTTTTATTCGGATCCTTTGTTTGTCACATTATTTGGGGCTTTGAAAGCTTTCCTTTGGCTAATGCTACCTGTCTGTACAGTTTGTATTTTTCTGTGTATATGGTTTAGCCTGCATGCAACTATTTCTGTTGGACTATGTTAACCTGTTGACTGCTGCTCTTCTCACAGGGACACCCATGAAAATGAGATGTTGCATCTCTCATAGGGTTATCTCGGTTGGAAACATAAATAAATAAAAAAAATAGTCCCATTGCGCGCCCCCCCTTCCCTTGTCCTCTCCTTTGTATTTGTATTTATTTTATACTACAAGAAAAAAAAAAAACTCAAGCTGTGCTCATTTACAAGGAGGTCCTGGGTAGGACAGATAACATATAATGGGTAATAGTGCAACATCATAATATACAGAGAATTTATCTAATACAAAGATGAGAATAGCAGGGCAGGAGTATTAATATACAGGACTTTTGACAAACATGTATACAGAGTGCTACACGTACAGAAATTGCAACATACAAGTAATACATAATTGACATAGTTTTTCTCAACAGCATTCACCATTTATCATAATTTTATAAAATGTATAAAAAGAAATCTGATGTCCTGCCAGCCAGCCCCTCACCAGCTTGACCAGTCTTTTAAAAATAACCCTTCCCTAACCATGCTGCCCAGTCCCATAATAAACTGGGGTATGTCCCATTATTGTCTTCAACCCTCCCCGACTTATTATTTGAAGGGGGGGCAGATGGTCCTAAAATGCCCAGTGGGCATATTTTCTAATTCCTCTGCCCCCCCACTCAACAAACAGCCCATCGTAACCTCCCCATGGACCCCAGCATATGGTGGAGTAGTTGGCTGATACATTCCTGCCGCTACAGAGCACTACAGGAAACCAAGAATGGCAACCTGTCTTAGCAGACTGATCAAAACGTGTAACTTCAGTTATTAAGAAACAAAAAAATAAATAAAGCCAGTCATGCTCTAGCAAAATTGGCCTCAGCTTGGATAATTTATTTATTTAGAAATTAATAATTGGAATTTGGACAGTTATGGAGTAGAGGAGTAATCCTGAGTTTGTGCCCTCAGAAACATTTGATGCCCCCTTTTTGGGGGGGGGGGGGGAATCACAGCTCACCCTGCCTCAAACCCTTGGCTTAAGCAACTATACTTGAATTGGAAAACAGTGCGGAAGGAACTCCATATTAAGTAGTCCCTGACTTGTTACACCCACATAGGTGCATAGAGTTTCTACCTCTCAAAACAGACGCCACCTATAGGCATTGGAAGAGATCTGGCCTAAGCCAGGTCTTACACTTGTTATGCTAGCCGTGTGTGCATGTGCAGCCAACATTTTGTTAGGAGAGTAGCTTTTGAGGGGCGTAACATTGTCAGTCCAATGTAGAGTGGTCTACAAGGGTTCGTCAGTGTCACATCAGTCATCAGCCAGGCTGATCATGACAATGTTCTGGAATGCTAGGCGGAAACTTCCATGTATTTCAAAGGCGAGCACTGATCCAGTCATGGGTCTGCTTTTTCCTTTGATCTACGCTGCCCAGCAAGCATAGCTGATTTGTCACGATCAGCCTGCTGAGGTTGCATTACACCCTGTAACAAAGAAAAACTTCCATCGATGTCTGTGGCTGCCCTGTCCTCATTGTCTCTTCACCTGACTCTTCCACTCTGCACCCCCCCACACACATAACACCGATACTAGGGGTGTCCAGTCCCCCAATGTCACCACCTGAAATAAAGAAAACTATGTTTCATTTTATTTTAAATACACCCTACAAAAGAGAAAAAATGTCCATCAATGTCTGTTACTGCCGTAGCTGCCACCCTTCCAATCCCAACCCGTGTTAATATTCCGGCAGGTGGTTGCCCAATTCTCTGTGCCGACTGCTCCCCACCCTGCCCGTTTACTTATGTGATCTGACCCACCCATGTGCTGCCAAACATAACACTGATACTGGGGTGCCTACTCCCAGTATCACCGCCTGAAAAAACCGCCCTCGATATTTTTTTTTTTTTTTTAACCCTGTAAAAATAAAACTGTCTATCGATGTCTGTTGCTGCCATTACTGTCCCCCACCCGACCCTCCCACTCGCCCCCCCCGCAATCCTTACTCACCCACTGGGGGTCAAGCGCGCCTAATCTCTGGACCGCAGACACGTCTTCACTCTTCAACGCTGGACTTTGAACTGAGGAAATCAATTATGCAGTTTAGTGTGTATTTCAGTGGGGTTTTGAACTTAGTGGCATAACTTGGTTACTTTCGAATATTTTTGCCCTCAAATTTTGGCTTTCCTTTTTTGGGACCCCACCTCATGAACAACTACAGTGAAATTAGGCAGATCTGTCCTGAAAGGTGATTTCGCAGTCGCTGCGCAAAATCACGTTTTGGGCAGGAGTTGAACATTTTCTCTGCGCTTGTTCATGATGTGGGGTCATAAGAAGGCTATGTTGAAAATTTTAAGATTTACTTGCAGCAGTGCTCGAGCCACTGGTGCATAGATTGTGGCACGAGCACCCCAGGCCCCCCCCCCCTTCCCGAGTCCCAGTATGTATTCATTAAATAAATTACCTCGTCGCTCATAAAATTGTATTTTAGGGTCGGTGCAGCCGGCACGTTGCTGTATTGAAGTGGTGCCCCTGGGACATCGTGAAGGCAAAAGCCGCGAGATGATGACGTGGTTTTGCCTCTTCCTCTGTATTGCCCTAATATATGGAGATATTAAAATCTCCTAGTTTTTTTTTTCTATACCTGGTGTTTTTTTTTTTTTTTTTTACAAACAGTGCCTATATGCCATGTGGATGCCCGTAAATGAATTGTTTCAACATTTACTCATAACTTTTTATTTTTGCAGATTTTGGTCCCTAAAGTTCAGCATATCCCTTGTGCTACCCCACCTCTTGAACATGGCAGCTGTCATTTTCCATCTCTCCTCCAAAACTTGTTTCCAGCGAAATACCTTTTGGATGGGATTTTAAAAATTCCACTTGTCTTGATCATAACGTCAGGTGATTAAAAACACTGTTGGACATCTGGGGTCAGAATGTGAAAGCCCACTTAAAAGTAGAATATTGCCTCTCAACTGCCCTATCCTGAGTAATTACAATCTAACAATATGTCAAAGCAGGACACCACTGAAAATGAGATATTGCATATCATCTGCTCTATCCTGGGTAAATATATAGTAAAAATGTGTACAAGCAAGACCCGGTACAACGGCAATACCAGCAGCGAACATTCGGCATTGACAAATGCTTGTTACAGACTGGAACCATTAAACCTTTTATTCAGATGCAAACGGAATTTGGCTTGAGACGTTTGATTTTTTTTTTTTTCTGCTACCTGTAGGTCACACCATTTCTCCAACAGGGAACTAGAATGCAAGAGCCACAAAGAGACCCACACCCCCTAAACAGAGATTATTGAAAATGCTGGTTATAGGATCATGGGAAAAAAACCCCACATCCTATATGATACAAGGCAGGGCTCGAATTTAACAGTATTCTGGTACATTTTGGGTACCAGATTTCGTACCGGAATACCAGAATTTGAGCGCTGGTGCTCCCCTGGAGATACCCAATTTTTTTCTGCATTCGACCTGACAACGGGGACGCCAATCCTGTGTCGGTGCTTGCCCCCTCCAGTACTTTGGGGCACTGGGGATCCACCCTCCAGTGTCCCAAAATGTTCCAGTAATCCCCTCTCTGTTTTAAAAAAGAAAACGGTCCCCCGACGACTTTTTATCCTGCAAAAAAGAAAACTGTCTCTCGTCATCTTCCCCTGTCCCCCTCCCACTGAGCAACCCACCACTCCACCCTCCCCCTTGCCCTATACTTACCATCCAAGGTCGGCGGCTGTCATCTTCTGTGGACTGGGACACGTCTGCACTCTTCAAAGCCGAACCCTGAACTGAAGAATCAAGCTACATGCCATATAATGGCATTTTTTAACTTATGTTGATATCTAGTCCATTGTGCAATGTTTTTGCACCATATTTTCAACACGGGGGTTTTGGCACCCCACCTCATGAACACTGACACTGTCATTTCGTTACGCGGTCCCGAAAGGTGATTCCACAGTCGCTGCGCGGAATTACCTTCCGGGACTGACTAATGAAAGGACAGTGCCAATGTTCATGAGGTGGGGTCCCAAAACGCCAATGTTAAAAATTTGATGCAAAAATATTGAAAAAATGGCCAAGATATGCACGGTCATTGAAATGTTTCTACGCACACTCGTAACTTCGCCAATTTTTAATATTTTCACTCCAAATTCACAACACTGCCATTTTTTTCACACCCTCTCATAAACAGTACAGCTGTCATTCTTCACATCCTGCCCAAAATGTATGTTCACACCTGTGGCACAGAATGGCGCAGTCGTTGTGCAAAATCACCTTTCGGGACCAATGAAAGAAATGACAGTGGCACTCTTCATGAGGTTGGGTCCCAAAAGACCATGTTGAAAATTTGGTGAAAAAACTGGCAGTTACATGTGGGTGTTCAAAATTTTCTGCATATATGCGTAACATAAAACCCCATTGAATTTAGGCGGAATACCAGATTTCTAGGCGGGATACCAAAATTCTGAAACTGGTGTTCTGCCAAGAATACCCCCTTTTTTTCCCCTTAAATTCTACCCCTGCAAGGCTGTCTGTGATGAAGGGAGGTTGCCCCACCTCGTTTCCAAACAGTATGGGAAGCAAACTTACACCACGAGGTTGGTATACAGCTTGGGAGGGTGTGTTCCATACTTTGGCCTCCTCAAACAACTGAAAGGAATTTCATCGGAAAGTGGCCTCCTGTTCTCACTCTGTCTTGTAGGAAGTACTACACAGCTGACCAGACAGATACATGATGGAGGGGATGTGGCAAAGAAGGCAAGCCTTTCCATATTTTTTGGGCATGACAGATTCTCTGGCCTTTCTGGCAGGAACTCTGCTGTAAATTAGGAGAGATGGCAGGTATTCTTGGAGCTTTTGATTTTAAAACAATATTTTTGGGAATATGTCTGCCTGCCAGGTGTACTAATCGCCAAAAAGCATTTTTAGGCATCCTACTAGCCACAGCAAGCAAGTCCATCACGCAAAGATGGCTTTCCCAAACATGCACATGGATAGCAGAGTGGGTGGTAATTGTTAAGAACATTTATCGCTTGAAAAAAATAACTGCCATTTCAGGCTTCAGACAGATAATTTTCTGGGAGTCTGGCTGCCTTACGTGCACCTGATAGAAGATTTGGAAGGCAGATTAATTTTGTCCCAGCAAGCAGAAGGATGTTGATTAATCCAGGTTTGCAGTTCAACAGATCCCGTGCCCATAGCCCAGCTGGCATTAGTTCTAATCAAGAAACCACTGCCCCATTCTCTTTCTTTTGCTTAATCAGATTTGTGGTGTTGCCTGTTTTATTGCTAGGCCTGTGTTGGATCTCGATAGTACATGATGGATATATGGGAAGACAAGGGAAAACTAGATTGAGTTTTGGTTCTCGAAATGTATCAGACAGGGGTTTGATTTAAGGAATGTACCATTTTCAGCTTTTTACTACGAATGGAACCCTTCCTAGTAATGCTAGCTTTATGTTTTGTAATGGGCATTTGTGTTCATTTGAAATGCAATGAAGTTAAAAAAAAAAAAAAAAAAAAAATTAGTAACGGAAGTTTGGCCCTTAGTTTTGACGCCAAATCATATGTGAGGGGAAATGCCGATCGGTTGTACAGAAGCAGGGTGTTAAGCAATAGGCTGTACTGCAATTTTTGTGATATGGTGCCAAGTGGCTGAGGAACACAACATGAAAGAGTACATTTGATTGAAAATTACTTCAGCAGAATACCACTGGCAGACCTGGTTTTTCTGTTATTTTTTAATTTTTTTAATTTTGTGCCACCACCATACATCTGTAACAAAATGGGATTGCGAGGGCTAGGAAGGGCACAACCGATTTTAATTACAAACAAGGAAAGATGTTTACATAAATCTTAACTGCCAGCAGCGTCCCATTGTAGCAGTGGCAGTATTTTATTGCAGTAGTTTTCTGGGAAGTGCACCCCCTCGGAATCCACATAGCAGTAATACACCGCATGCTGCTGTGGAGTCGCACGTTGTGTAGAACCGTGTCGGTGGCTCCTTAGCTTGCTGGCTGAACTCTGGGGCTGGACAGTTAGGAGGATGTGGATTTTGGCCTTGTGTTGCGAACTTGGGCTAATACCCAATACTGACCCTGTAGTTTGACTCTGGGTTGGAGGTTGTTACACTGTTAAGGGTTCTACAGCCTTGCCCTCTGCACCCCATAGTTCGGTGTCTTAGCTCTGCGAAATAATGCTGAGGTACATTTGATCCAAATATTTCCAATAGTATTGATGGCAAAATGCTTGCAAAATTGCTTCAGCTGGGACACGGGCACTTCCCGGTGTGTAACTCCACCCCCGATCTGCCTCCGCAGTCAGCCACATTATGACGTGATCCCGGGGGAGTGCGGGGACGTGCTACATTATAGTCTATGACAGCTAACTAACAACAATTTTCTATATTACAGTAATCATGTGGCGATTAAACAATGGCACCGGGTGACTAACAAAGGCCTTGTTGTTAGCCAAGTTGGGGGTGGTGGTGAGCGACATAGGATGGCAGGGGCTGCAGAACGACCTGACTAAACTGGAGGAGTGGTCGGAAGCATGGCAGCTGGGGTTCAGTGCTAAAAAGTGCAAGGTACTGCACTTAGGAGCAAAGAACCCAGGGAGGAGTTACCAGCTGGGTGGAGTACAGCTAGGTACCACCAAGGAGGAAAAGGATCTTGGGGTGGTTGTAACTGGGAAAATGAACAACACGGAGCAGTGCAGGAAGGCGGCAGCAAAGACCAACAGGATGCTGGGGTGTATTACGAGAGAAATATCCTCCAGGAACAGGGAGGTGATCCTGCCTCTCTGCAGGCCACTGGTCAGGCCGCACTTGGAGTACTATGTGCAGTACTGGCGCCCATATCTAAAGAAGGACATCAGATTACTGGAGGGGGTACAGCAAAGAGCAGCTAAGATGATCCAGGGACTGGGGGGCAGGCCATACGAGGAGAGGCTGAGTGAGTTGAATATGTACTCCCTGGAGAGGGGGGGATATGATTGAGACCTTTAAGTACTTAAAGGGGATTAACAAGACCGGTACAGAAGGGATATTTAAATTAAGGAGGGGGAAAGTCACGAAAGGCCATGGGCTTAGATTGGAGGGGGAAAGATATAGGAGGGAAATGAGGAGACACTTTTTCATGGAGAGGGCGTGGTGGAATCGAACACACTGCCAGAGGAGGTGGTATCCTGTAAGACAGTGGGTGGATTCAAAAGGGAATGGGACAGGGTGGGGGGAGGTTATTATGAAGGGGGTGGGGCATCTGCAGGGTAAGGGTGTTGGCTGTACAGTCGAGCAGACTTGATGGACCTCGTGGCCTGTTTCTGTTGGAAAATTCATATGTTCCTCTGAACCATGCACTCGCGCTCTCTCTCTCTCTGTTTGTATGTCAGAGTCCATTAACAAATGTTTTCCCCGCATTACTCTATGCACAGATAAAGAAAAATATGAACTATAAATCAAACTGAATCTTTAGAACAGATGTTTTCCCACATTGGTTTTTAAAGCATGCCATCCAGTTGACTTGGTGCCGTGGTGGTGCTTTTTATTTAGCATGCCTCCCTCTGAAAGCCCTTGACATAGATATTCTCTGCCTTGTGTTACAGTGCCGTCTGTTTTCAATCAAGATGATGTTCACTTTGAGTGTCAAACCCATGGTTCACTGTTTCACTCTATTTCACTAAAAGCTGGGGGAGGGATGACTGGAAACAGATGTGTTGCTTATGTAGGAGCTTGACTGTTTCAGTAAAGCTGGTAACTTATTTTCTTAAAGTGTTTGTGCTCCATATGGACTCTTCTGTTGGCTATCAATTTGATAAATTCAGTTGTCTGTAGCCATCGAGGCATTACTAGTAATGTAATCAACCGCGGGGGGAGGGAGGGCATACACAACTCTCAGTATTTGTGCTTGGGCTCCAGTTTTCAGGAAAGTTTACAAAATAATCTGAATGGTTCTAATATAGAATCATGAGGCTGAAGCCACCGCCCCCACCCTTTTCCCCCCAGGGCACCCCACCTCAGCAGTGGTAATGAAATATAATTTGCGACACAGCAGTGTCAGTCTCTCATTCTCTGGCCCCTCCCTCCAAGTCCGTAAGTGGATTGGCCCTCTGTTATGGTGCATCCTTACCTAATTTTGACCAATATTTGGGGGCATGATAATGCATCCTCTTTTCCATCCCCTGCTACCCCCTCATGCAGCATTACTTGCTTGAGGAGCGTGAGGCTAGCGGTCTAGGGTAAAACCTTCATTGAAGTCTTAGTTTGGTTGTCTGCAAATGTATGCAAGATATGCTGCGCTAGTCTTTATGGAGTCCAGGGGCTCGGTTCTTAAAGAGCCTGGTATATCAGTGCAAGCGTCTGATTGCCACAGCTTGTGTCGAAGTCAGGTGCACTAGGGATCCTGCATCTGATTCAGGAGGGGTCCTGGCACGAAAGTCCCTGGCGCAGCCCAAAACTGCTCCCCTGCGCCAAAGCAACAGAGGCTTCCTTGTGGAATGATAGAGGCTTCCGGCAGCCTCTGCCTACTGATGGTCCGGCCCAGAGATTGCTACTGCGGGCTGCCGCATGCAACATCGCTGCCAACATGTAGGCCTACATATATGGGGTAGCAGGGACTGGCATCAGCATCCCTAGAGAACACACTCCCTGTGGAGTTGGTGCAGTCAGTGCCCACAGGGTATGTGGGGCATGTCTTACTGCCCAGTGACTGTACTGTCTGTAGGCATTGGGACCCACCAGATATCACAGCGGCTCGGACGTGAGGTGTTGGGCTGCCAGCTCCTCTCCAGTAGATGTCTGTGCCGCCTTGTTTAAGCCCACCACTGTGGTCCCTCCATAGTCGACTGCCAGCTCCGGCCGCAGCAGCGCACGGGCTGGTGGTCTAAGCCTTGGAGGGTCTGTCCAGCTTCCAGAGTCCTGCATGTAGGGATACTGCAGCCTGCGTCCGCCACAAGCACCCTGCTGCCGTAGTGCACTCCTACTGTTGGCGCAGGCCTTGCACATGGGTGGTCTGCTGCACGGGGTCCCACACTTGCCGCAGACGATGTCTCTGAATTGGGAAATCCACAAGTTTTGATGCAAGGTGCCCATTTTTTCAGTTTTGTGTGATGCAGGCACCTGGTGTCAAAGTCGGGGCTTCCTGAATCGAGCCCCATGTGTTCACATGCATACTTGACAACAAGAGTGGACTCCCTGAAATCTGTAACTTGACCCAACCATCACGTCCTAGCTAAAGTTTATGGTGCCAGGTCTATTAGTTACATAAAATGGTTGTAAAAATCACTTTGGCAGCAACTTGACCGGCAAGCAGTCTCGGGGACAGATAGATGGATAGCTATAAATCTTTTTCTGTCTGTCACTTTTCTATGTTTTTAAGCAGAGTTGTACCCTGGCACTTAGCAAAGCAGTCAAAAAGGTCTATTTGTTTAGGATTTAAAAACCCGACTACAGATCTCATCCTCTAGTCTTTGCTGATGTTGTCAGCTTTTCAGCTGTACAATGCACAGAACAAGTGCTGCACTAAATGCCTTAGTCTGTCACTCAGCAGTCTGTGCACTTTTTTCATCTACCAGGAGTTAAAAGGGAGCAGTCAGCACTAGGGGCCCCACGCTCAAGTGTGGGGCTGGTCCCAGTGTGCACTTTATGTGCAGAAACATTTCGTCTTACTTAGCATTTATTGTAGTATAGTAGATTGTATCAGACTCAATTTGCATAGGTCTAGGCAGACATCATCTGTTACTACAAATACCAGAATCCCCTGCAGCTGGCATCGGAGCAATAGGCAGCAGTGGGAGATTCAGTAGCTTGCAGCACAATTTAGAGTTAACGTAAGCTCTGATTTGCTGATCCCGCTACCCTCCTTGGACTAAGTACAGTCACAGTGAACTGTACATAGCCCCTGGGGGAGAAAAGCAGACCCAGAAAATATCTTATCAAAGATGAGAAAAGCTGTAACATGCATTGGAGGGTACTGAATCTCCCACTGCTGCCCAATGTTCTGACGCTGGCTGCAGGGGACTTTGGAATTTGTAGTAACAGAAGATGTCCGCCTGTCCCAGCTGAGGCACTTATTTTTCTCGGGGTGGGGAAGGAGTGACGCCTATGACCAGCTAGGGTAAGTGGTGATGGAACAGACAGGGACTAGGGGCAGACTGGATAGGCCTAAAGGTCCTTTTCTGCCGACAGAATCTATTTTTCTGTTTCTATGACATTAGCAAAATAGCACCATGTGAAAACACCCAAGTAAAAACGGCAACCACCAAAAACAGGTAATGCTAAACAGCTCGGTCAAATACAGCAAGTTTTGTTTTTGCTGGGGGCAAGCCCACTGCACCCCCACACCCCTTCTTATATGTAGCAGCTCCAGAAGGGATGCACCCTATGGAGGGGGACAGCTTTTGGTTGCTGTATTTCACTTAGCTGTTCTGACTTACCGGTTAGCTGTTTTCACTGGCCACCAAGCGAAATTAGGCTGATATACAGTCTAGTGTACTACAATAAATGGTAAGTAGACCAAAATGTTTGTGCATGTTGAGTGTGGGGCTATTTGTACTTTCTGTTTCTCGTTGAGGACCCCAGGACTCTAATGTAGACATTTGATTTGGGATGAAGTTCTAGTGCTTTTTTTTTTTTTTTTTGCTCCCCTAGCTCCTTTCCTTCAGGCCCTCCGAGCTGCACTGCCCTGGTACAGCCACCTCTTCACCCTATATCGCAGCCCCGGTAACCCTGGGACGTAACCCTTCACCGGGTGGGTCCCCCTCCTCCAAGAGGGAAGGCACTGGGAGGGAAGCCAGCTCCGTACTTGCCCCGGGTGCTGCTAGGGTGGTTTGTGCACTGCCCAGGGTCTCGCGACAGCGGGAGCTGGCGACCGTCATCCAGTCGGCCTTGGGTCTCTTTCCCATTTGCTCCCCAGGGACATGGCATGCCACTAACGTCAGGCTTACGCCGACGTTCGCACACCCCATTGAATTGTGTGACCCCGCGTATTGCCGAGCCCCTGGCCTCCGCCAGGGGTCAGCAATCGCCAGGTCGCTTCCCTGCCCTCCCCCCCGAGAGAAGGTGAGCAGTCGTCAGATGCTTCAGCCTTCTCTCCCCAGCCAGCCCTCCAGCACCCGAGTCCATTCCTGAACCCGGGTCGCTGGCGTCTCAAGCAGAAATCCAACCGCTGCACTGACGGGCCGGCCCCTAGTATTCATTAATTTCATTACTGCTAATAAAACCAATGTCACCATACAGTCAGCAGAGTACGGTAGCCCTAAACGAACAGCAGAGTAACTTTAACTGTGCAATTTCTGCACATCCAGGTCTCCCTTGTATATGGACATGCATTTGCTCTGGAGGTAAAATATAAAACAAAAATAAATTACTGGTTAGGACAGCACCATGTCACAGCTGGTGTGTAAATGGAGATCTGCTGCTCCTTTTACCTGCTGTACATATTCTGTGGTCTCAGCTCTTAGTGGACAGCTGTTAAGAATCCCATAACCTTTAACCAGAATTAGGCAGCCAGCTGACAGATGTAGCTCTGAATCGGCCTCGGAATAACAAACTAAGAGACTGAGCAACCCTCTCTCCCTGACAAGGTGGCCTGCTTTTTAAGCACATTTAATGCATCTAGGTGGGGAAGCCTACACAGTGCCAGTCTGAACTGATCCTGGTCTGTTGGTAACGGAGAAGTTTTGTTTCCAGAGAAATCAACCCATCAGACAGCTGGAATTTTACAGTTATTTGGAATTGTAAGTACACCAAATATTGTTAAGAGTACCAGTTGCTGGCTGCTTTTTCAATTTGACGACCCGGTTGAACTGATTGATGGATTTTTGCAATGTATGTAAAAGCCACCAACGTTATACTAGATTTTTGGCCAGAATACTTAGAAGTACTTCACAGAGAGAGTGGTAGATTCCTGGAACAGCCTTCCAATGGAGGTGGTGGGGGTGAAAACAGTGGTGGGGTTCCAGGGGCACAAGGGAATCATAGTGGAAAGGAAGTGGAGGGAGAAAGAGCTGTAGATTGGGTATGCTCTACGGTAATAGTGTAGGTAGGTAGAAATGGACAGACTGGGTGGGCCAAGTGGTCCTCATCTGCCGTCATATTCTGTGTTTCAATGTAATTGTGTTATTCTGTCTAAAACACCAATTAAAATAATGGCATATATAGCCTGATCTCACCTTTCACCTACAGCTGACTTAAAAGACCCACAGCCTAGTTGCTTCTGTTAGCTGTCTCTTTCATGGGGGGCAGCAGACTGAGCTGGTGCAAGTCAGCTGTGTTTGAAATGTAAATTTGGGACCTTAACTTGGTTCTGGAGTCTCTTACACAGGCTCCTTTGAGCCTGCTGCCACTTGTGATATGCATTGTCTTTCCTGGAAACCTTTTTTATTTGTGGTGGTGATCACCTCGGCTGGGCTCAGAGAGTTTACTAGCTGCAGGCATTGCCACAGATCCTGCACAGGGGCTTTTACACTACTGGATCTGCACCAGTGCAGATCTGGCAGTGTAAAAAGATTCTGGAGCATTGTAAGCCACTCCATTACACCAAAACACGTTACCTGGTTTGTTAGGAATGCGGAGAGGCGTGCACTGGTGCAGGCGTGTTTTGCAAGCATGTAGCAGTGCTGCTTCACCTGCACTGGTGCCTTCCTGTTCACTAACCCCTCCACTGGAAGTGCCCCAGAAGACCCTCGGGAATGCTGCGCAGCCATATTGTGTAAAAAGAAAAGGATCGCGGTGTGAGCGGAGCAAACTGGTTCAAGACAGCAACGCTCCAAGTAAACAATGTAAAAGCGGCTTAACCTTATGTTTCATCGGGATCGGGTTTCACTGTGTACCCATTCTCATTTCCTTCGTAAGGTAGTTTCTGCGTTCACACTGAACCAGATCATCCACCTTCCTGTGTTTTTACCTTCCCCTCACAATGCGGGAGAAGTTATCCTGCATTTTGTTGATGTCCATAAGGCCTTACGCTTCTGTCTGGACTGCAAAAATGACTGCAGAAAGTCCTTGTAGTATTTTTGTCTGACCCCAGGAGAGTGGTTACCCCTGTTTCTAAGCAGCGCTTTTTTAAAGAGCAGCTTCTTAGTATAATAATAACTGCTCCCCCACCCCAAGCATAGTTCATAGCTGACCTGGCCAGGAGTTCTTTGCAGAAATCATTCAGTGAAATGCTCCAGTGTTAAAAGTTATATGCTGTGTAATTTTTGTTTTGGACCCTGCCAAGAAAAACTCTCCTACTTCCCGATGCCAAAGCCACACCCCCCCATGCCTGCCCACGCAACCCCGTTTTGTGATGTCACAAAACAAAGGCTGTGTATGTGCGCGCTCCTTTGAGTTCTATGGGGCAATATTTCTATACATTAATTAACCATTTACAGTTGCAATTTTAATAAATCAAAGCGACCGATTAACTAACAGGGTCCCTATTAGTCGATCAGTCGCTTTGATTTATTAAAATCGCTACTGTAAATGGAATAATATATGGAAACATCACCCCCTAGAACTCAATGGAGTGCGCACACGCAGCCGACATCGCAAAACAGGGCTGCATGGGCCAGCGTGGGGGCATGGCTTTGGTATCGGGAAGTAAGTGTGTGTTTCTTTGCAGGGTCCAAAACAAAAATTATGGAGCACATAACCTTTTAACACTGGAGCATGTCACTGAATGATTTCTGCAAGAACTCCTGACCAGGTCAGTTATGAACTACGCTGGGGGGAGCAGCTACTAGGAAGCTGCTCTTTAAATGTTTGACATCTTGTATTTCTTTTTGTAAACTGATGTGTGCGGTACGTCACTCCTGGTCCTGTCCAGGGTCGTGCTGCCTGTGCCGAGGTCACCTCTCTAGCTTGTTTGCATTTAGTGGTGGCAGCTGATGCACGCTATGCTGCCACATACTTTCTGTCCATACTGTCACTAAACACTGTAGTCTAGTCTGGTTATCTGGTAGGGGAGTGTGCTTCAGCCTTGCTGACCTTCAAGGCCTGCTCTCATAAAGGTTTTCTACAGCCCTACTATCTGGCCTTCCTTACAGTCTGCAGTTTCATACTGCTTAGGAATGGTTCCAAATGTATAGCTGTATAAAGGGAGATGTCCTCAAAGAAGCTAGGCTATTTACTTAACTAGCAACAGTAGAGCTTAGAGAGAATCTCCAGCATAGAGCCACGGCTCACCTTCCCACCCAACCACTTTTGTATTTGAGGTGGTATACCCTGGCAGATGTACTCATTATTGAACGCGTGGTCTTCTCCTTTCTGCCCTTTCCAGATGGGCTTTGTTTTCCTGGAACCAGCGTCTTCCTTGCAGCCTTGTGGTTTCCTGTTCTGGTCAGTATGGTACAACTCTAAGCTTGTCTCTGGCAGAAAACAAGATGAGATATGGGGCTGCACACTTTAAACAGGCAGTGCTGTCATACATCAGTGTTGACAGTCCCATCTAGGCAAAAGTTTTTTTGTGGTCCTGACGCTGACTACTTAACAGTTCCAAAGGTGTGACTGTGTGGAGGAAAATGCAGTTGAAGATCTACTATTACTGGTAATTAACCTACCTGCCCCTCCCCCGGCTGACTTTACTGGGCCCCCCCAAAATACTGCTGTTTCCTGGCACTAAATCTGACACACCGTGGAAACTCTGCACCATGCTGTCTGAATGCAGGCCTTTACCTTTCACTGATCAAATGAGGAATGTAGTTGGCTTGAAATTATTTAATTACTTATTTGGGTTTCGTTAACTGGGTAGATTCGCTGAGACTAAACATTCCCTTATTCAGGAGTGACCGGAATTAATTACATTCAAGTCATACATTAATACAGGTAACAGTCCATGGTAACAAACTTTTAACGGCAACACAAACGCGAGTAAAAAATGTTTGTGCTGTCAGTGGGAATTGTATATTTTACTTGTGGGTTATCTGTACACCACCAGGGTATGGACTTCCATATCCGTTGTCACTGCCAGTTGCACAGTTTTGTTTTCTGGTTGATTTGCTTAAGTGCAGGTGGCTTAAGCACTGGTTATAGAAAAGATAAGGTTCCGTTCCCTAAGTGGGAAGCAGGAACCAGAAACCAGATGTGTTTCAGGTCAGATAGCAGCTGCTTTGAACAAGAAGTGGCTACTGCTGCTCTTGCACTAGTGTCAGTGTTGTGTTTGTGTGTTGCGAGCTGAATCCATAAGGCTTTAGTGATGTCATATCATCAGGTTTTGAGTGTCACATCATTTGTTAATTTTTTTAACACTACGTTATTGCTATAAAATGTTTCTAATTTTAGGAAAAAGTGTGTGAATATCTGATGGTGGGGATGTGGGGGATCAGGAATGGTGGGCGCACGCAGAGAAGGTAAACAAATCAAGATGGTTAATCACTATGTCTTGTGGTATGATTGCAGTATTGTCTGTTTACAATAAGTTTCTGTCCATGGGGAAAACAAATAACAGAATTATATGGAGTTGTGATGACCCTACTTGCTACAGAGTGTTAGTGCTACCAGACCTAAGCAGTGCGTATCGGAGCTGTGGCAGAAAAAAGGAGACCCCAACTAGAGATGGACGGACTGGCGCATTTAAATGGGAGTCCTAGGATCTCGGTGTCCGGTGGACCCCGGGTATGGCTGGAATCTCATGGCGGAGCATTGTGTCTGCTTCAGTGTTTTCTAGTATTGTCACTGTCCTGGGCTCAGTTTAGAAAAAGAACAGCAAAATCCCATCAGCAAGACTTCTGTAGATGGAGTATTTCCTCTAGCTGCACCAAGACTTTGAAATAGTGTCTCGAAATCGTCTGTACTGCCTCCTCGGTTAAAGTTTTAAATCACAGTTGAAGACCTGACTATTTAGACGGGCCTTTTCTGGAGATTGATAGCTCTGATAACTTTAAGGTAATATACTAAGCTAGATATGTATTCTTGTATTCAGATCTGTTTAAAAGACAAAGAACCTCTGTGCGCAAACACTGAGGCAAGGGTTACCCCAAAGGGCATTTGGCTGGGGAGCCAAGTTTCAAGAAAATACAAAATCACACATGCCCCCACAATGCAAAGCATCATGGGCTGCATATGCAAATCACCACAGAATGTTACGCTGGTCCAACTTTAAGCAGAATTGCATGTGGTGATTTGCATATGCAGCCCATGATGCTTTGCATTGTGGGGGCATGTGTGATTTTGTATTTTCAGATCTGTTGTTTGATACAATGTGCTTTGAGCTCTGGAAAGGTGCTGTATAAATTAAAAACCCTCACCCAGAAAAGAAAAGGAAAAAAAAAACCTCAAACCCCTTTCCTGTTTGCTAAAACCACCCCGTTCCCCTGTATCCTGCGTAGAAACAAAAGAATTTATATTTATTGCCTTCCATGACTTTTGACCTGTTTTACCAATGTTTCATATGCACATGAATGTAGCGCTGCTGTGGTAAAAAGAGAGGGAGAGACAGACAGACAGACAGAACGGGAGCAGACCTAATAGGCAGCAGCGACTGCGAAGGCCAGGAGTAGATGACCTCGACAAAAGTATTGTTTTCTTAATCAGAATTGGGCAGTGGCAAGGGTGGGATCACATTGTGTATATGGGGGTGGGTGTGTGTGTCGGGTGGGTATCTGCAGATGGGGAGGGGCCGGGTGGTAATTGGGAGATAGTGGGCAGACGTACATACAACAGCAAGGTGGGTATCAGAAGATGGGAGGGGCAGAGAGGTGCATTCTTGGGCAGGGTGAATGACAATGCTCTTGTTTTATGTGGGGCGTCATTTGAGATGGAGAGGGAAAGCATGTGGGACACACATGATGAAAGAATCTAGTCCTGTTGTAATTGTTAGGAATGCCTGCTGCTGTTATCTGTCCACCTGGCACTTCCTGAAAACTAAATGTGGTGCACACAGTTTGAGATAAGTTTGGTTTGGCCCAATTTCCTCCATGCAGTGGCTGAAACAGTGTCATAGTCAGTCACCCATATTTGTACTGTTAAATTCCATCATAACATAGTCATAAGATTTCTAGTTCTTATGCAGTTCTATATACCATCTCCCACCTATCAGGAAGCAGTGTGGTTTAGTGGTTGGGGCACTGGTTTAGGAACTGGGAGATTACAGGCTTAAAGGCTGAGAGGGTGGTGGAGCCATGGAATGCACTGCCTGGGAGGCTGATGGAGGAGAGGGCACAGTGGAAGGCTTCAAGAAGGGGTGGCACAGGTACAAGGGGAAACTGAAACCAAAGATGACCCTCTCAGGGGATGGGGGGGGGTGGTAAGGCGAGCAGCCACTAGGTTGCTGGCTTTCGAGCAGACAATGCCAGACCATTTGGCCTGTTCTGCTGGCTTTTAGTTTGTTGGTATGTTAAACCAGACCAGAGCCAAATACTGTGTGACCTTGGGCAAGTCACTTAACCTCTCAGTGCTCCTGTCCAGCCAGCTGCAGAAATGAGTAAAAGCAGGAGGAGTGTACTGAAAATGACAAATGTCGCATTTTACTGACATACTAAAATGCCAGCAGACTAGGCCTAACAGTCTTTTGTGTCTGCTTGTTTGGTCAGCCCCCACCCTGGGAGCTGACCTTGCTGCCCCCCTCTCCCTCTCTGGCTTCTCCCTTCCCAGTCCCAGATATTCTCACTGCACTGTTTTTTGCTTCCAGAACCCTTCCCCTGTACCCGTCCCACCCCCTCCTGAACCCCTCCATGGTCTCTGCCTCCACCAGCCCCCTGGGCAGTGCATTCCATGGCTCCACCACCCTCTCAGTGAAGTAACACCTCCTCCTTTCTCCCCTTAATGTCTCCCCCTCCAGCTTCCACCCATGCCCTGTAGTCCCCCCCTTCCTCTTGAGCACCCTGCCTGCTCCTCCCTATTTACCCCCTTCATGTACCTGAAGACCTCTATCATATCCCCCGGTCCCTCCTCTCTTCCAATGTGTACATATTTAGCTCTTCGAGTCTCTCCCCATAGGTCCCGTCTCCCAAGCCCAAATCATTTTGGTTGCCCTCCTCTGGATCCTCTCCAGGAGTTCAGTGTCCCTCTTTAAATGTGGCCTCCAAAACTGCACACAGTACTCGAGGTGCGGCCTCACCAAGCAGGTATACAGTGGGAGTATCACTTCCCTCCTTCTGGAGGTGACCCCCCCAGCGATGCATCCAAGCATCCTGTTGGCTTTTTTTGGGTAGCTATCTTGGGTAAATAAATTATAATATTAGAAAAAAAAAAACTTGTCATTGGCAACTTCATAGAAAGGTTATTACTACTTAAAGTTTTCTGTCATTATATGGGCTCCACTTTATTACTGCCTGCTTCTTCTTTTCACTGTGGCCACCTATTTTTGATGGTGACGTTCACAGCTGTGTAAAACACAAAGGTGGGGGAGGGATTTGGCTGCAGGAAGCAAAATGTAAAGTTCATAGAGTGCAGTTCTAGTGGGTTTGTGATGAAATAGGACAAAGTGCTTTATTTGTTAACCATTGTAGTGCTGTGACTTGGGCAGAAATGAGAAGTGGGACTACATTGGGTGTTTTAGTAAGCCCTACTTTTAGGATCTGTAAAAGTGGGCTTCAGAGTCCTTTACTGTTGCCTTAAAACACTGTCCAGGAGTGCCTTACTACCAGCCAGTAACTATGCAGAGACTTGTATGTTAGGGTATGCGGCCGTCATCTGTCATGGCTGCAGTTCTTTGTATTGTGCATGCGGTGAAGCGTATCTTTTCTTTTTGGGGGTGTTAATGTGAGGACTTCACAGCACAGTTTTCAAAAATGTATTACCATCTCTACCTGCTGAGTGGCTTTTCTCCAGCGTAGAGCAGGCAGGATCACAGGTTCACCTTGATTGGGTCTCCTAACTACAATCCATTTTCTGCTGTTGTAACCCTGAGCACATTCTAGTGGAGAGAGCACCCTTCCCTCCCCCACAAAAATGTATAAGACACGCAGTAAAGTAGTCGTACGTATATGTAGGAGCTGGTAACTGGTTGCACTATAATTGTATATTCTAGGGACATGGATATGTTGTTCATCCACACTCATTGGCAGTATCCTTGCCGCTTTAAATCTTGCCGGAAGGTCTTCAAGCTTGCTCCTCCCACCCACCCGGGTGGTATAACTCTCGGCTCCGCCCCATGACGCCAGATCTTCCTTACCGCTTGGAAGCTCAGGTTCCCTCCTTAACGCTCTGCGCGTTTGCTGACTGGATTCCTATTTCTCCGTTTCGGATTTAAAAATAATATTTTGCAAAGACTTCAGTCTTGATCCCTCTGACTCGATGGATAAATCGACTCGGTTTGGAGATGCCCATGCGGGCAGAAGATGTCTCGGGCGGATCCACACTCCACGTGTGTCTACTGCTTAGGCCTTGAGCACGACCGCGGGCTTCCGACCTGTGCTCATCTTTCTCGGCCTCGTCCTCGAGGAGCCGTGCTGCCCGATTGCAACTGGGCCGTCCGAGCGTTTCCCTCGGTGAAGTCCAGGAGCCCGGTTGGCGGTGTCCGTGGCCGGGCTGTGGATCAACTCGGCGGATGAGTGCGCCTCGAAGGGCGGCGCGGGTCGTATCTTCCTCGCGCGGCATTTATCCCGCCTCTCTGGGTTCTTCCTACCGGCTTCCTTTAAGGAGCTTTGTCTGTCCCTCTCCACTAAAGGAGAAGGGCCTGCGTCTGCTGGACCTTTTCTCGGTCAAAAGAGGACAAGGGTAAGTCCTCCGTCGACGCTCTTGGGAGCGGGAAAGGTCCCTCTCCCCGGGCCGTCGACCGTCGGCTTCGGTCGACCGCTCGGCTTCGGCCACTGGCCTCACGGTGTCCCCGTCAGGTCAGTTGACCGAGACTCCCACTGATGAAGTCGAGATTTTTCTCGACCCATTGGACGGGCTGTCGCCTTTAGCAGCCGAGATTCCCCTCTCCCCGGTTCCCCCGGGAGGAGTTGAGGATCCCGTGGGCTCGCCTGTGCCTCCGGTTCCGGAGCCCTCGGATGGACCTTCCGAGCCGAAGGGAGTGCGGTTCCGGCCGACACCTCCCTGCACCGACCCCGGAAATTCCGGGACTCTCGGTCTCGGTCTCGGACCTCTTCGCGGTCCAGCCGTTCCCACCGTCACTGGCGGTCTCGGTCTCGGCACATGATGGCGGCGTCGCCGCCTCGTCTCGTCCTCCTCCTCGGATGAGGAAGCCGGCGTAAATTCGTCGGCGAGTGCGAGGACCTTATGTTGCAACAGCTCCTCCTGGCGGGAATAAGCCGACTCGAGCGCCTTCCCGGCCATTAAGTGGCTGTCACCGGGCAGCCGACACAACCCTCGACTTGCCGGGGCCTATACCCAGGCGGTTGTTCGGCAAAACCAGCTGCTCCACCGATTGCGGTGGAACCTCCGCCCCACAGCCACCAGTGGGCTCCGACCAAGGATTCTCGGTCGGCTAAGGTTTACCCCATCGGCTGTCAGTTACCCTCACTCCCGACCGACCTCGGCAGGTGAAGGGTGGTTCAGGCCAGAGGCAGCTCTTCGAGGACTCTTCCGAGTCCGAAGATGATTCCTCCTTCTTCTCCAAGCGACTGGACTTGGAGTCTTCAGGAGGTCAGCCAATGGACGATAGCCGTCGTCCCTTCCTAGGACTGCTTGGCTCATCTGGAGTCTACCGGGATGGAGCTCGAACCCGTTCCAAGCGGGCCAGGTATCCCCTCACGGAGATTCTGGACCGAGGGGATTCTCCGACGGAGGCCTTTCCGGTGGCCGAGGCCATAGTGGGTCCAGCACTGGAACTTTGGCAGCCCCCTGCTTCCTGCCCTGCGCCTTCGGCCAGGATGGCCAGGAAGTATGCGGTCCCTACCGGTTCCTTGTCCGGTTTTTCGGAACACCCCTCTGCTGAGGGGTTGGTTACCGACAGCGTTTTCCGGCGCGCCGGCAACGCCAGGGATGTGGACAAACCTCCTGACAAGGAGTCCAAGAAATTGGACTATGTCGGGCGAAAAGTCTACGCTGCGTCCTCTCTCGGCCTTCGTCAGGCCAGTTCGGCCGTCCTCATGGCACATTTTTCTCATGCCCTGTTGGGCTCCCTGGATGAGGTCATCCCTCATCTTCCCGCCGATCTGCAGACTACGGTTAAGCAGGTGCGGGACCAGGGCAGGGCAGTGGCCAAACAGCAGCTCCAGACTGCTTTGGATGTAGGGGACTCATGTGCCAGATCGGTGGCGGCCGCAGTGGCTATGCGTCGGCGGGCTTGGCTGAGGATATCCACCTTTACTTCGGATACCCAGCACAAGTTGGCGGATGTTCCCTTTTTGGGGACTGACCTCTTCGGCCCTGGGGTGGAAGGTCACCTGCAGAGGATCGAGAAGTCCAATGCCACCTTGGACTCGGTCTCTTCCGCCAGAAGGACAAAGGCCAGAAACCACAGCCCTAAGCCCCTTTGTCCTTCTGTGCCCTGCCCAGCAACGCCAGGGCCAGCAGGCTCGGCCTTGGCATCCCAAACCCAAGCCACCGGCTTCTTAACAGGAGGCAGGAGAAAGGGCCCAGGAGGTCCTCGGCGGTCCCTCCTCCAAGCCTGCCCAGTGACGGGCTGAGGGGTGTCGCCCCATCCCGTCTACCCTACCCCCTAGGTCCCCGTGGGGCGGCCCCACTCCGTTCCGCCTGGTCCGCTGTTACCACGGACAGGTGGGTCTTGGAGGTGGTGGGAAGAGGCCTGCCTCTGGAATTCGAGCAGGCACCACCCTTCAGAGCCGTCGCCCCTCGGGGGGCTTCGGGATCCCCAGCCTCACTGGCGGCTCGTCGAGCCGACATCGCTCTCCTCCTCCAGAAGGAGGTGGTAAGAGAGGTGGTGGACCCTCTTTCAGACCCAGGGTTTGTGTCCAGGTACTTCCTGGTTCCGAAACGGACGGGGGGCTGGCGCCCCATTCTCGACCTACACGACCTAAACAAGTTCCTAAGGTCTCGAACCTTCAGGATGGTCACTCTGGCTCAGATAATACCATCCTTGGAGCAGTGATGGTGGTTCTGCTCTCTGACTTGCAGGACGCTGCTTTTTTCACGTCCCTATCCGTCCGTCTCACCAGAGATTCCTTCAGCTTCCGAGCGGAAGGATCTCTCTGTTCAAGCCATGCCCTTGGTTGTCTCCAGCTCCCAGGGTCTTCACCAAATGCATGGCAGTGGTGACAGCATTCCTGCGGCGCCGAGGGGTCGGGTGTACCCTTACCTGGGCGACTGGCTGATAGCAGCTCCCTCCAGGAAGGAGGCAGGTGGTCCAGAGATCTGGCCCTCAGGTCTGCTCTCAACTGGGCCTCCTTATCAACGAGGCCAAGTCAGAACTCGAGGCGAAGCAGGTGATTTTATTCATCGGGCGCGCTCGACTCTCTTCGAGCCAGGCGCGGCTCCGGCCCGGACAGGGCCGAGGTTCTTTCCTCCTTTGCCCGATCATTTCTGGTTGGGCAATTCGCCCTGCCGGGACTTCCTCGCCTCCTGGGTCTCATGGCGGCCTGTACCAGCGTGGTCCGTTGGGCCCGCTGGAACATACGTCCCCTTCAGTGGGGACTGGCCAGCCAGTGGTCTGACAGCTGCGATCCCTTGGACCAGCTGTATCGGTGACACAGGGATGTGGAGCAGCTCTCCAGTGGTGGACCGTTCCAGATCATTTGCAGGAGGGCATCCCGTTCGTCCGCCCGAGCCGGCGGTCTCTCTGTCGACGATGCCTCTCTGATGGGTTGGGGTGCCCATCTGGGGAACACCGGGCTCATGGCCTCTGGTCCCCTGAGTCGATGCCACATCAACCTGCTGGAGCTCCGGCGGTCCGCCTAGCTCTCACCGCCTTTGCTCCGTTCCTCCGGGGTCAGTGGTCCGAGTCAGGCGGACAATACACGACCATGTACTATCTAAACCGCCAGGCGGGACGCGCTCCATGCTTCTATGCAAGGAAGCTCTCCGCATTTGGTCACTCGTGCGAGCCTGAGGCGGATCTCCTAGCCATTCACGTGGCAGGAGCCTCCAACACCCTGGCCGATGCCCTGAGCCGGATAGGGGCTGCATCCCAGTGGTCTCTCCTGCGGAGGTAGTACAGCATCTGTTCTCCCTTTGGGGCACACCTCAGGTGGACCTGTTTGCCTCCATGGAGAGCGAAGCTGAGTCTGTTCCATGCCCGCCCCCTCAGCAGGGCTCGCTGCAGGGGATGCCTTCTTTCGAGGCAATGGACCCGGGCCTCTTCTCGCCTTTCCCCATTTCCCTTGATCCACAAGGTGCTTCTCAAGGCGAGGAGGGACAAGGCGCAGGTGATTCTGATAGCCCCAGACTGGCCTCGCCAGTTCTGGTACCCAGATCTCCTCAGTCTCAGCTCCAGGACTCATGGCAGCTTCCGCTCGCCGGACCTGCTCTCAGTCAATCAGGGGAAGGTGTTCCATCCGGACCTTCAATCCCTGCACCTGACGGCCTGGTTCCTGAGCGGCTAGAGTTCCAGGCTTTGGGTCTTTCCGACGAGGTCCTCAATGTAGTTGAGGCGTCCCGTAAGTCGACCAGAAAATGCTATGCCTTCAAATGGAAAAGGTTTTCCATTTGGTGTCAGAACAAGGGCTTGGACCCTTCCTCCTGTTCCTTGGCAAGCATCTTGGACTATTTATGGTCCCTTTCTAGTCAAGGGCTTGGTCGGCGACCCTAAGGGGTGCACCTGGCAGCCATCTCTGCTTACAGGCGCGGGCAGGAAGCAGTCGAGTGGCAGGAGGAAGGTGGTCTGGCGCTTTTCAAAGGCCTTGATCACATTTCCCCTCCAGTCGGGAACCCCACCTCCGTGGGATCTACTGCTGGTACTGGCAAAGCTCATGGGCAAGCCATTGAACCTATGCACAGGTGTGCTCTCTCACCTGTCGTGGAAGACCGCCTTCTTGGTGGCTATCACGTCCAGCCAGAAGGATGGGAGAGCTCCAGACGCTTCACCCGAGTCTCCTTACCTGGTCTTCCACAGGGACAAGGTTGTCCTGCGCCCCACCGAAATTCCTTCCGAAGGTGGTGTCGGAGTTTCACCTTAACCAGGTGTTGACTCTGCCGGTGTTCTACCCCAATCACACCTCGGAGGCCGAATATAGGCTCCATACTCTGGACCCTAGAAGGGCGCTCGCTTATTATAAGGAGCGCACGGCTGAAATTCGGGGAGAGGTTCGCCAGCTGTTTGTCACCCCGCTGAAGCCGCATCTGGCAGACCTGCAGCCAAGCGGACGATAAGCAGGTGGGTAACCTCCTGCATAGATCTCTGCTATAAGTTAGCGGGCATGGAGCCTCCCAGAGGGATAGAGCTCATTCTACCGCCATACTGCTGACGGTGGCTGCTTCCAGGGACGCCCTATCCAGGAAATCTGCAGGGCTGCTACCTGGAAGTCAGCAAACACCTTCATTACCCACTACCACATCGACCTTGAGTCACGCCCGGGATGCTGGTTTTGGGGCCTCGGTTCTCAGTCTCTCTTTCCCAAGTAAGTATATGGGGTGTGCGTCTTGCCTCCCTCCTCCCGGAGAACTGCTAGGAGTCTGCCAATGAGTGTGGATGAACAACATATCCATGTCCTAAATACAGGTTACTCACCTGTAACGGGAGTTCAGAATGGTATATTGTTCCTCCTGACTCCTGTTTCTCGGCCGGCGCGCAACCTGAGCTTCCGGGCAGATCTGGCGCCATGGGCGAGCCGAGTTATACCACCCGGGTGGGTGGGAGGAGCAAGCTTGAAGACCTTCCGGCAAGATTTAAAGCGGCAAGGATACTGCCAATGAGTGTGGATGAACAACATATACCATTCCTAGAACTCCTGTTACAGGTGAGTAACCTGTATTTATCTGTGTTGTAAATGTGAAGAAACTGTAATAAAAATTATGAAGTACAAGACACACAGTGTTGATACAGACTGTATAGGGTCACCAAACCAGTAAGAACCCTGAAAAAATATGAGAAAGGAAATACCAATTATCCTACGAAAATGTGCACAGCACTTTTTGTTATCAATAACCTACATACATGGAAGGCCCCCAAACTTCTGCTAATCTGCAGTTTCTGTGTTTCAAATGGGAAGGGATCGAGTTGTGCTCTGAGGAGGTTGGATACCTGATCCCTTCCCTTACTGATTACCAGCTCGCAAAAGCCCTGTCCCCATGTCCAGAGGGTTTGTGACGTCGTAGTTTGGAGAGCATGGGTGGGATATTTGAGAGCTGGTACTAACAAGGGGAAGGGGGCAGGTGGCCAGACTCTGTAGAGCACACATTGTGATCACTTCCCCTCTAAAATACATAGAAACATTCTAACAATACAACATCTGTTCATGTCCTCAGAAGGTAGGCTGCAAAAGGAGGCTTTGGGGGATTTTGTGCCACTGAGCAGGACTGGTTCAAGTCGAATAGACGGCAGTGTTTCTGTCGGAAACTCTTGCAGCTTGGGTGCTGTCATTAGAATTCTCGACCGATCTAGGCATGTTAAAGACAGATTGGCCAAGGAAGCGTTGGTAGGTGTGAACTCTGACATCAGCTGGCTGGGAGCCCATGGTAACCAGTCTGATGTCTGAAGCCGGGGATTCGAGCGATAGGAAATGTGACTGTTTGGCCACGACCTTTCCATCTGGGATCCATCTGTGTTTCCTTGGGAATAGGACAGGCTGTTTCAGTCAGTGAGAGAACGCAGCTGTGAGTGTTGACACATGTCCAGCTAAGGAGAGGAAGGAGGAAAGAAAAGAAAAACCGTAACAGCCTGGGAGTAGGGGGGCAGTCAATTTGTAACAATTTGAGAAGATTTCAATTATTGCTGGGAATTTCTGGCATAAAAGTAAGTATTTTCCTTTTCCTTTTCTGCTTTTTGCATACTTGTGTTTTAAATGTGGCAGAGTTCCTTTTGGTTAGATCTGCTGTAGGGAAAAGTTGATGCTGAATTCGGTTTCATTTCGGTGTAGGTGTATGTGTGAGCATGGGGGAGGCATATTTACTGATTACTCTTCGGTGTGCGAGGCAATGTAGCCTGTCTAAAAGACGCTTCTCGGCCGTAACAATGGGGATGCACTAAAAGCTGCTTGTGATGGACTACTTTACCTGTACGCCACCACTTTTAAGTTCATACCTGCTGGTCAGTACATGGAGGTGTTCACAGATGGAATAGGAAAAGTGACAGCTTGAACTTTCATGGCTTTTGAACTATGGGTAAGGCTTTGGTTTAAAAAAAACACACAAAAAAACAACAACCTTGTTATCTGGTGCTGGTTTCAATGCTGTGAAGACCATGGCTAACCCGAAGTTTTATTTATTTATTTAATAAATCTGAGTGGCATGTAGGACATTAAATGGGAGTCGGCATTAAGTTTTGCAGCCACTAGCCAGTAGGGCTAATGATGTGAAAATTCACTGAGCCAATCTGTGTACTTACTGAAATGCTACCTTGTTCAGAGGGATAAGAGCTCATTCTACCCGCCATACTGCTGCATCGGTGGCTGCTTCCAGGGACGTCCCTATCCAGGAAATCTGCAGGGCTGCTACCTGGAAGTCAGCACACACCTTCATTACCCATTACCACATCGACCTTGAGTCACACCGGGATGCTGGTTTTGGGGCCTCGGTTCTCAGTCTTTATTCCCTAAGTAGGTGTGGCCTTGCCTCCCTCCTCCCGGAGAACTGCTAGGAGTCTGCCAGACAGTGTGGATGAACAACATATCCATGTCCTAGAAATACAGGTTACTCACCTGTAACAGGAGTTCAAGGAATGGTATATGATAGCTTCATCCACAAACCCCCGACCTCCCGGCCTGCGACCTGGCTTCCAGCGAGGCCAGATCTGGCGTCATGGGGTGGAGCCGAGAGTTTTACCACCCGGGTGGGTAGGAGGAGCCAGCTTGAAGACCTTCCGGCAAGATTTAAAGCGGCAAGGATACCTGCCAGTCAGTGTGGATGAACAACATATACCATTCCTAGAACTCCTGTTACAGGTGAGTAACCTGTATTTATTTATTTTCCAAGATCAGGTTCCTTCCCTGATCTCCCTCCTGTTTGCAGTGAGAAGTACCTGGGAACAAAAATACTGTCCTTAATGTCAAAGTTTGCTAAATCTGCAGGTGCACAGTACTTGAAATGTAGTTGTGACCACAAAGAATGCCCTTAATAATAAGATATCCTTAACAGGCGGATTTCACTGTAGCTGTATGAGAAACATTATGGAAGCAATAATAATACCTGCCAGGGTGGGCGGTATTGAGCAGTGTGTAAGCAATACCGGACTGCCCAGGGCGTAATGAGCGGCGGAGGGCCTTACAGCCCCTGGAAGGTCCGGTATTGCCCATACTTCCCACCCTGGAGGATATTATTGCGCTTAGAAAATGGGCTATAGGCGACATTTTTGAAACATATATAAAAATTAAAGTATATATTTAAAAAATAAATTGACATTTAACTTTTCTAATAAAGTAATCCCTGTACTTGGAGAATCATCAGTGGAGGGTGCTGTTTTTTTTTTCGTTTTTTGTGTTTAAAGGAGCTCTACTGATAAACTTCAGTGAGCCACTGCGCATATATATTGGCTTGAGCTACCCGATTTCCCCCACCCCACCCCGTCATGCCAAAATATATTAAGTGGTTAAAATACCTCTCGCTCGTAATTTTCTGTTTTGCCTTGGTGCAGCCAGCATTTTGGTAGAGTCAGCCCCTGGAATCACGCTGGCAAAATTCGCAATATGCTGACGTGGTTTCCCCTTCCTGTCTATTGTCCTCATGTATGGAATATAAAAACCTCTGTATTTTCTATGCCGGCGCTATTTTTGAAAAGTTGCATATATGCCATATGCAACTTTTGTAAAAATAGCGCTTGGTATAAACTCTAATTATTATTTAACTTCCTCCTGTTCCCTGCCCAGAGAATTAATTCCTCGGGTCTTTTTCGGCAAGCCCGGTGTAGCGTGGACCCAGCATCATTCCATGTGAGACCAGGTGATTTTTTTGCCTTTGGTTTTTCTCCCGGTCCCATCCCCCTGAGTATGTCGACACAGAGGACCCAAGTCATACTAACATACTAAAATGGCAGCAGAATAGGCCTAACGGTCTTTAGTGTCTGCTCGTTTGGTCAGCCCCCACCCTGGGAGCTGACCTTGCTGCCCCTCTCCTTCTCTGGCTTCTCCCTTCCCAGTTCCGGATATTCTCACTGCACTGGATTTTACTTCCAGAACCCTTCCCCTGTACCTGTCCCACCCCTCTTGAACCCCTCCACTGTCTCTGCCTCCACCAGCCCCCAGGCAGCGCATTCCATGGCTCCACCACCCTCTCAGTGAAGTAGCACCTCCTCCTTTCTCCCCTGAATCTCCCCCCCCTCCAGCTTCCACCCATGCCCTCTAGTTGCCCCCTCCTCCTTCCTTCGAAGCACCCTGACTGCTCCTCCCCTATTTACCCCTTCATGTACCTGAAGACCTCTATCATGTCCCCCCGGTCCCTTCTCTCTTCCAGTGTGTACATATTTAGCTCTTCGAGCCTCTCCCCATAGGTCCTGTCCCCCAAGCCCCAAATCATTTTGGTTGCCCTCCTCTGGACCCTCTCCAGAAGTTTAATGTCCCTCTTTAAGTGTGGCCTCCAAAACTGCATGCAGTACTCAAGGTGCGGCCTCACCAAGCAGTTTACAGAGGAGTATCACTTCCCTCCTCCTGGAGGTGATCCCCCTAGCGATGCATCCCAGCATCCTGTTGGCCTTGGTTGCTGCCCTCCTACAAGTCTCCGAGTTGTTCATCTTGACATCTGCGACCACCCCCAGGTCCCTCTCGGCCATCGAGACTTGTAGCATTCCCCCCGACAAGCAGTGTGCTTACACACGTTATTGTCAAGCATCTGCAGCACCCCCCCCCCCGACTCGCTTGTTGAGAGCCGATATGCTTTATCACCTGTATTTCCATCAGTGGCAACGCTTTGTGGGCATCACTGCCCATGTAACCCACCCCCACTGGAGGAGGAGAGCATCCGTGGGGATGCTCAATCCTACCTCTTCCGGCAGATCCCCTGGTAGCCTGAGTCTGTTCCCGAACCCGGGTCGCCAGTGTAGCATGATGTTTTGCGTCCAGCGGTTCAGCCCTCCACGCCACTGGGCCAGCCGAAAATAGAGATGTTTATATCTCGATACATAAGGGTAATAGACAGGAAGGGGCAAACGACGTCGGCATATTGCAGATTTTGTCAGCGCGACTCCGGGGAGGCTATTGACTCCATTTACTAAAATGCCATCTGCACCAAGGCAAAAATAGAAAATTATGAGTGTACAGGTATTTTAACCACTAAAAATATTTTGGCATTCCAGAGGGGATCGGGGAGCTGAAGCCATGATATATGCAGCAGCGGCTCACTTAAGTTTACCAGTAGCTCTCTTTAATAGTTTCTTTCTGATGAGCATCTCCTCCTTGCTTACTGCTTCGTCTCCCCCCAACACACACACACACACACACACCAGTGGAGAACTGTTATTTTAGTTGCTTTTATCAGTGCCAAGTCAGAACAGGGGAATGTAGTGTGCTGAGCCGCATGTGGACGTAGGTAACTTTCTTTTTCTTTTTGATCGGCTTTCAAATGTGGCACACGTCTCTGGCTTCAGTTTCAAAGCGTACAGTCACTTGAGAGGGAGCGCAATCGGGAATCTACTCTACAGTTCGGGAAAGTGATATTATGTTTTAAAAAAAGTTTTCTGTTTCTGCAGCTTTTTTTTTTGTATGTTTCTTTGCAGGGAAAACAGTGCGGCCGAATAGCATATGCTGCGCAAGCCTAGCGCTGTGATGAAGCGCTGCTTGTATCTTGGTGGTTTTTTTGTTTGTTTTTTGTTTTCTTGAATGGTCTGAGGTTCTTTTTTAAACAAAAAAAGGCTGGATTTTGGGTACTGGTTCTGTTTTTTTAAAGGAAAGAATGGCAGTAGAGTTGTGGGAAGGGTGTGCGTGTGGGTGTGGTGGGGCTGAGTAAGTTTTTCCTTTCGCTTAGTGAGCAAAACAAAATGGAGGCTACTTGATTTTAAAATTCAAACTGGCACATGGATACCGGTTTGACATTGTGGCATGACAGGCTGGAACTTTTCATTTCCTGGGCATCTGTTGAAAGTTAACGTACCCCTCTGGAATGGGTACCGGCCAATCAGGCCCAGGAAATAAGCATATTTTCTAAGGCATAATAACTGTTTGTTCCCCATGTAATCTGCTGCCTCATACATCAGAAAAGGAACTAATATGACTAAAGTGTGATAGTCTTGTCTGTCGTGAAATTAATTGGGTTGTCAAACACTGGGCATCCAAAGAGACTTGTCATCACAAAAATACAGGAAAGTAGAAGACATGATCAGTTCTGCAGGTGCAGTAAGGAAAGATGGAGCAGTTTTTATGAGCCAGGGACATAGTGGGTGTAGCAACGCTCTGTGGCTTTGCAGCAAGTGAAACCTGTTGCTATGCAGTGAGCAGTGAAGGCTCAAGGACTTCATATGTGCACTGGGGGGTTGGGATTGTATAGGTAACAGATGTGACTTATGTCATTGACGCGTGCTGCCTCTGTTTCTTCCGTTCATGACACCAGGTGCAGCCATTGTTGTGGCCAGGCTGTATTCATGAAACCCTCATCTGTTACTCAGTTCACCTTCGCCCATTGTGTCATGAGAAATTAGCATTAAATATCAACCCCCGCGCCTACCCCACCCCCATCTGTAACTGCAGGTGACAAGAAAGAGACCCAGCTGTTGCACTGTGCCTGACTGTCATATGCACCAAGAAACCCAGTAAAGAACTTCAGTTTGCCAAACAATGACTTCACTGCATTGGGAGGATTTCTGTGCATTAGAAATTCATTCTTATTCTGTTCTAGTCTGTACTGTTCTGTCTGCAGTCTGTGTACTGTAGGCAGTAATATGCAACCTGAGCTCATTGACCTCTTAACTGATCCGCTCAGATTGCTTATTATGGTCTACGGTACGCTGGTGCTAGCGAACAGTATGGTAACTCTGCAGCCTGTGCCACTCAGCTACTGACATAGCAATGTGCTGCAGGGAAAAGGGGCCTGTTTATTACAACGGAGCTAGCCGGGCAAGGATGAATGAAGGAATTGGCTGGCTTCACAATCCCCTCAATCATCCAGTGGCGATTTAAGAGGTAAGTGTGGTGAGGATGTTTTAGGGTTCTTGCCCACAAAGGTAGGATTTGGGGAGGGCCGGGGGTGTATATCTGAAACACATGTTGAGAGGGAGGGGGACTGGCAGGAGACCTGATATTACTTTTTACAAAGGGTGTTCCCAGTAAAGGCAGTTTGGAGCTGTGAACCCAGAGACTCGGGTTTTGAATCTTATCACCCGCTGCCACTTACTTACGCTGTGACCCAGAACAGTTCTCTGTAATCTGTGTCTGTACTGTTGGATCTATGTTTTGTGAACCTGATGGTAACAGCATCTTCTCTCCTCCCTCTCAAGGTTAGTAAAGCACTTCAGGACGCAGTTTGTATGAAATGCACAATAAAACCAAATAATTTCCTTTCCCTTGTCAGGGTCAGGGTAAGGGGTTAGGGGGCAGGACTATTTTTGCAAATAACAGGCAGGAGGTGGGACTACCAGAAGACCAGATATGTTATGGGCACGCCTGGGGGATCTTTGACCGGAGGCTTTGGCCCCGTAAAGGTAATCCCATCTTGGTGGGGTAGTTTGCGAAGGAAGGGTATTCTTAAAGACCGTGTGTGGTGCGAGGGACTATTAGCCTGAATCCAGAACCAAAACCAGGGAGCGATTTGGCAAGACGGGAACTTCCTCTTGTTTTTTCCACAGCTACCTAGAATTGGGTTAAATAAGAACGGGAAAAGTTTTATCCATCCCCAGTTAATGCAGTAACCTGAATTTAGTTTTACGTGGAGCCTTTTTATACATGCTGCATAGCGATTTGCAATCCACGAACAGCTAAAGTAGCCATTAGATGAGCACAGATGATTGAAGACAACAAACCGTGTTTCTTTTTCACATTTTTTGATACAATTTGACATTTATGCATATATCCAGGTTTACTTTTTTCGGGTCCCTTGTCAGTGCACCCTTTTTCCAGTCCAGTACTCATTTTATTGTTGCCTATGGTGCCAAAAAGGATTTTTATTTTTAAATGACAAGTTTTCCTTTTTTTGTAATGGTTTGGTTCTAATAAATGGAGTTAAGATAGGCAAGAACCTATCTTTATACATTACACAAAAGTATTTATTTATTTGAAAATTGGTAACCAGGAAAGGCACGCTGAGCTTTGTGGCTCATTTCGAGGTGTGACACTGCACAGTCGCATTAATTCTCAATACAGACAAAGTGCAGTCCATGTACAATGAACACAGCAGCAGGGCACAGGCAACACACAAAGATGTAGCAGCAGAGAGACCTGCGCGGGGGGAGGATGGCAGTGCAGAGATGGGCAGCACCGGAGCCTGGATGCATGTCAGGCGAGAATCCAGGAGGAGGCCCAAACCATGGATAGTAGGGGCTACAAGTAGTGGAAGTGTCAGGGAGAGGGGTGACAGGAGCAAATGGGGAGGGGAGGAGTTTCCGCCAGTACCTGAGGAGGTGCAGAGGGAGGAGGGGAGCACGTTGCAGATTGTGGGAAGACAATAGGAGAAGACCGATTGCTCAGTATAGGAGCGGGGATGTGAAAGGGGGAAGGTGTTATGATCCCTGGAGTGGACGGAGCATGGAGGTGGGGGGGGATGGGAGAGGAGGAGTGACGGAAGGAACCCAGACCAGTATCTGCATATGAAGCGGTTGCAGTGGTACTGGCAGTGTGAAGTTAAGGGGAGGACAGATGGGAAGGAGGGAGAAGTGGTGAGTATGAGCTGAGGAGTTGGTTGCAAAGTGGCGAAAGGAGATCTCACTTAGAGAGGGTTCTTGCAGTGGATAATAACCTTGAGGACTGCACCCCTGGTGTCTGGACCATACAGAAACTTTAGCTAGTAGTGTCTGGCGGAGGACTGCACACCTGACGTTATGTGACCGACATCAGCGTGACACTATATGGTGGGCAGGCCCCACGCCGACCCTCCAGTTCTTTATCACCGTTGATCTGTGCACGTCGGACCTCGCGGAGATCATCACTGCAGTTCGACAGCCTTTATTCAGGTGAGTATCCTTTTTTCCTTTCTTCATTGTTCAAATCTCGGTTTTGTGCATGTCTTCTCAGTTTTCCATAGAGTCGCATAAAAATAAGTGCGATTCTTGCAGTACGCAGCTCAGCATGAGATTCCCTCCTTTGCCCAAGAGGGCACTGCCGTAACTCCCTGCAGGGAGCAGATGCATTTGGAATTGGGCTGTTTGGCATCGAATACACCTCACAGCGGTTCACATTCCAGGTGTGCAGAGTGACTTAGCGGACAGTCTCAGCCGCACCAGAGTAAGAGCTCATGATTGGGAGCTCAAGCAAGTAGTGGTCAGACACATATTCGACCTATGGAGTCCAGACCTGGATTTGTTCACCTCCCCACACAACACAAAACTACCCAGGTTTTGCCCGCTCGCTCCCAGACATGGTGCTTTCTGGCGAGATGTGCTATCTCTTTGCTGGACAGGATGGTTTTTGTACACCTTCCCTCCCTTTCCAATTCTGCAGAGAGTACTACTCAAACTTCAGATTGATGGGGCTCACATGATTCTGATAGCCTCATATTGGCCTTGCCAGATTTGGTTTATGCTTCTCCAGCAGCTTGCAGTGGAACCTCCGGTTCCCCTGCCCCTCTGCCACAGTCTCCTGATTCTGGAGAGAGGCACATCATGCGTGGCACCTTCTGCCATAGCTGCTTCATGCTTTGTAGTCTCCTCCACAATGGCTCAAGTCTTTGTGGAGGCTAGAAAGCCTTCCACGAGGATGACCTATGCTATGAAATGGAAGCGTTTCTCCATTTGGGCCACTTCGAAGGGTTGGGACCCTTTCTTGTGCCCTGTTCCTCAGGTCATGGAGTACCCACTAAATCTCTCTGACCTGGGCCTGAGTTGCTCTTCGTTGAAGGTTCACCTGTCTGCTGTCTCTGCCTGCCAACCCTTGGTGGAGGGCAAATCTGTGACTCAGCTGGAGATGTCCAAAACTTTTCTGAAAGGGATCCTCCACTTGAAACCCCTGGTGTGTAGCCCAGTGCCACCTTGAGATCTAAATTTTATTTTAGAGATACTTTGCCTCCTTTTGAACCGGCTGGTAGTGGCGAGATGCGCTATTTATCTTGGAAAGCGATCTTTTTAGTTTCAGTTACTTCCACTTGAAGAATTTGAGTTTCAGGCCCTGATGTGTAAGGAGCCTTATTTGATTTTTCACAGAGACCGGGTGGCTCTGCGTACCAGTCCTCAGTTTTTACCAAAAGTGGTTTCTGCGTTCACATTTAATCAGTCTATTCAATTGCTGGTGTATTACCCTGAGTATTCCAATCGGGGTGAGGTAATCCTGCATACTTTAGATGTTCACAGAATTCTGCGTTACTACACTAACTGCTCTGTCTGTCTGAAAATCAGATCAGCGTTTTATTTCTTTTGTACTCAGAAAAGAGGGTGCAGCAGTTTCCAAACAGTGTTTATCCAAGTGGTTGACAAACTGTATTGTATTCTGTTACCAGACGTATGGTAAACCCCTCCCGGGGGAGGTTAAGGGGCATTCTACCAGACCAGAGGTATGGCAGCTTCTACTGCTAGTTTCAGGAATGTGTGTGCAGCGGCCACTTGGAACGCTGTCCACACTTTCCCCAAGCATTACAGTCTGAACATTGCCTCTAGGCGCAGGGCTGGCTTTGGACTAGCTGTCCTCCAAGGCATTCTGCCCTAAATTATCTGCCTTTCTGCAGACCTTTCCTGCCTCCCGTGTTTCAGTTCCTTCTGATTCACACTGCTTGGAACTGCATTCTCAAGGTTATTACCTACTGCAAGATGCCTCTCGAAGTAAGATAGTACAGTTATGTAAGAACTTAATGTAACAGTAGATCTTCGAGAGAGGCCGTTGCAGTAGGCAACCTTTTTCCCGCCCTTCTTCTTCCTCTTGTGAGCTTATTTTAGCTCCAGGAGCCTCTTTTCCATTCTTCTGTCTCTCCGTTTGGAGGTGTCTGTCGGGAGAACTGAAGGGTGGGCATGGGGACCGCTCACTGTGTAGTGTCACGCTGACGTCGGTTATGTGACGTTGGGTGAGCGGTCCCCTGCCAGACGCTGCTAGCTAAGGTTTCGGTGTGGTCCTGATGCCAGGGGGCGCAGTCCTCTAGGTTATTACCTTCTGCAAAAGCCTCTCTCGAAGATCTACTGACATAAGTTCTTGCATAACTGTACTTTACAGAGGGTGTGCATTTTGGCAAGGGAAGTGGAGCGGGTCATGCCATGGACCAGGTCTGCGTAGTCGAAGACTGGGGGCACCATTTTGGTAATAAGCTATGTGGCGAAGATACTGGTGCAAAAAAGTAAGCTGCCAGAATTGGCCCTGTATGTGGGTTTTGGAACCCGGTGATATCAGAATTTTTGAATTTTATTTTACAATTTTTAGGCAGGAAAGACTCACTAAGCCAAGGCTCGTTTCCAGGTGCATCCTGGGATCACAGGGAGGTTAAGTGGCTTGCTCATGGTCACATAATATGCAAGTGGTGGCTGTGGGATTCAAATCCAGTTCTCTGGGTTTGCAGCTCAGTGCTCTTCACCACTACACTATGCTGCCTCACCTAAGGGGAAGTAGTATAGTATGGTGGAAGCCTACTGAGAGCTTTTCATTTTTTATTCTGGGCTTCCACTTAACTGTCGTTGGGATCTGGAACTGAGAAGTAATTAAAAACTGATTACTGGGCCAGCCATGGCAGCATGTAGTTCGAGGTGAAAAGCTACAGACAAAGATCAGTGTGATAGACCCTCCCTACTCTTGTCGTGCAGCTCACAGCCGCTCTTTAGTGTGCAGTGCTGTATCAGTGGACAGAGGGTACCCAGAACAAATTCCCCTACATTTAGCCATGGAGGCAGGAGGCCAGTGACGGTCTTTTTTTTTTGGTCCAGCCCCAAGTAGTCCTGGAGAGCAGATGCTTCTGATGTTGGACACTTGCTTCCAGAAGCACACTAGATGGTTGCAAATTGGATGCACTTTTGAAAACCGCTTCCACTAAAAAAAAAATAAATAAAAAAAATATATATATGTATGTGTATATATATATTTATAGGGTCACGTGAGCCATTCGGATGCATCATATTTTGCAGTGCGATACCAACTGTTTACAGCCCCATTATGTGTAAAAGTGTTAAAAAAAAAAAAAAAAAATACTTCGACATTTAACAGATGCAGAAGTACATAATTGCTACACATGAGATGGTCACAGTTTTGAGGAGCTGGGCATAGTGGGGAATTATCTCCCTAGAAATAAGACCCAGATGCTTAACTTGGAAGAGCTGAGTTTTATAAACAGAAGGACGTGGCTGTAGCTAAACTGATGAATATGCCAGTGAAAGAGAGTGCTAATGTTAACCAGGGAAACCCAGGCTGGCCTGGTGGCGCTGAGAGTTGAGGCGCTGGATGCCGCACCTCACACCATGCTGGAAACCCGTGTTCGGGAACAGACTCTGGCTGCCGGGGGTCGGCAGGGAAGGGAAAGGATCGAGCATCCGGTGGACTGCTCTCCCTTCCCAAGGTGGGATCTGGGCTACACGCTGCTCCATAGTGGCGCCCCCCCCCAGTGGAGATCGGGGGCATTGCAAGGAACTTGTGGTGCAGTGACGTGGGGTGGCGCGATGGCGGGCATCGGCATGCAGTGCCAGGACTCGATTGCATGACCGCACTCAAGGGGAAATCTAAATGGGGAAAAAAAAAAATCCCAGGAGGACCAGGGAGGCGACGAGGGCTCCAGGGACCCAGCCCACATCTCCAACGTTGGATCATCCCTCCAGCAGTCACCAAAGGCCTTCCACCGGGACTGACCCTCTAATCGCAGAAAGGCCACCAGGTAGGTGGGGCGGGCTGGAAGGTCCTGGTGGGGGGGTCCCAGAGGAGGGCGGTCTCGACGGGGAGTAGAGGCAATGGGTCGAGTGAGCATCGCTAAGAGATTCCCTGATCCCTTGTAGCAGTAGTGTACAAAAAACACCCCAGGGAGGCTCTGAGGCAGCATATTAGGGAGCCCATGACTAGGTGCAACCCTGTGGGCAAGAAGGTCATGTTGGATAGGCAGAAGACTAAATGGTTGTCCAAGGTACTCCAACAGAAGTTAAGGCAAAAAAGACAGCTTATGAAAAAAATTCTGGGGGCATTTCAGTGGGAGTAGAGTGGGGCATTGCAGAAAGAATGCGTGACCATGATTGAAAAACCCAGGGCTGATCTGGAAGATGGAATTGCACAGGAAGATAATAACCTTCCACATTTTTTTTTTGTAACAGTTACATTTTATGCCCCACCCCCCAAAAAAAGTTTCTAGCCCTACGGACTAACTCTGATATACACCCTCTGTACCCGCCTACCTGTCTGCGATGTACCCCAGGTAGCTTCGGGTTACCCCCACGGGCGGTGGATATACAGTGTGGGCTGCTTATGGTGTACTGATTGGTGTTAATCAGTTATGTCTGCTGAAAGCGGTGTCCGCAGTTGCAGATAAATGCAACAGTGGAAATACAAAATCACACCACACGGTGGTGCTATTGCAACTGCTGAGCAGCGCTTGCATCTTATTCTGGTAGTGTAATGTCATAATGTGCTTCAGTGAAATTTTTTGACAGCTGTGCTTCTGTGAACTAGTGAACTTGTGAACAGGTAACCTTTGATTCCCGGGGCTTTCTCTTGTGGAGGAAGAGGATGTGGTGGTGTGTTGGGCGGCGGTGATTGAGTTTAAAAAACATTCTTCTGTAAAAGAGACGGTTGTAAAGGACGATCCTTCTAATTTTCTTTGTGAAGAAGGTGGTTATTTTGGTTTGGACAGAAGTAGCTGACCCATATTTCTTCCAACCCTTTCCTGTGAATGTCATTTGCAGAACCGTTTTCGGTCCGGATTTTGATTTGTGTGACACCTTTCTTGATGGGCTGATTCCGGGGCACCTGGAGGAAGCCATGACACTACTGTACTGACACTCACACAGGCAGATTAAGGTGAAATTCAGGTAAGCTGTGATCACACATTTTAAAGAGGAATTAATTGACACTCAAACACGTGCCACTAAGTGCATTTCAAATTAGGTGCGAACTGCGGTCAGTAAAAATGCTGCAAAAACCGTAATTAAGTGTCCGTATAATGTGGCGTGCATGGTCTACATTAAACAGTGGATTTTGCATTAGTTCGATGGGAAAGGGTTTTGATAGGGAGAATCTGTCCTCAGAAAGCGATTGTCCACGGTAAGCATGTCTGCCCAGTGTGGCGCTGACTGTACCCCCGATCATGTACATCGTCGGGTGTAGGAGGAGGAGGCAGTAAGGGTATTTCTGGGGTCCCTTGGAGGAGCTGGCACTGTGGCGAGCTTTTTCCCATTGTCATTCCCTGGAGACATCGACATGCAAGGGGGTCAGTGCACATGTGCACACAGTGCACGCATAGCGCAGGTCCCCTTGCCAGTGTCTTTTTCCTGCCACGGTGCCCTCTATTGCGTTACCACCAGTGGTCCCCCAGGTGGCAGTATGGCAGTGGGGAACGGCAACCCTCTCTGTCCGGAGGAGGAACGTATCCTCTGGGATGCTCTGTCCTTTTCCTCCCCTAGCCAGCCCGCAGCTCAGGCTTGTTTCTGAACCGGGATGCTGGCGCTGCTAGCAGTAGGCCTACTGCAGTCAGCCATTTTATAACATACAGAAAAAAAAGGGGTGAGTCAGTGATGAGTGGAGCCCTGACTTGGAAATTGGAGTAGAGGCAAGTGGCCAACAGAGGCATGAACTCTTCCTGTTAGTGTTAAGCCATCAAGTAGGAAGGGTATGGCCAGCTGGGTGTAAAAGCTATATAAGAAAAGCAGGTTGAACAGGGGCAGTTCGGCTTATTTCAGAACTCGTAAGTATTTGGAGGATGTGATGTGAATCTCGGTAAATCCAAGGGTACAGTACAGATTGTATCTTCTTGATGGTAATAGTGAAGTTAAAAGGGGTTCTGACTTGTTCCTTTACTGATGTCTTTCTCTGATCCTTACGACGGGTAGTGCAAGAAAACAGTGAATGTCAGACTCTCATTCAAGAAAGCGAGCAGCCAGTGTTGTTTGCCTGATCAAGGAGGGGCATAGTCAGGCCTAGGAGGCTACAGACGTGGATGTGTGTGCGTGTGTATGTGTGCAGGACAACGGGAAAGAGAAAGCATTACTTCACAGAGGGAGAGAGAGAGGTTAGCAGTTGGAGTAGCCTAGTTAGCAAGGTTGTGGCAGCCTTTTAAGGATTTCGGAGCAGGACTAGACACGTACCTGAGGGAGAATGGCATTGAGGGTAGCACAGCATGAGTAGAGGTTGCATTCCAGCTGATAAGCTTGGCGCCGAGTCCATACATTAAGTCACTAACCGATTTTCCTGGCCTGCATTAGCTTGTCCAGTGGCCCAGGCACAGGTCATGTCCTCTGTACTTATGCAGCAAGACATACCAGGATTCTCAAACACAGCAGAACCATCACAACAGACACCACTCTCGCCGGCTGGGAAGCAGTCCTGAACACATTGTCAGCACAGGGAGTGAAGATGCTAAAAAAAGATAAACTCCCACTCTGTATCCCTGAGGTGCAGGCAGACTAAGGAGCAGTGCTGGCATTCATAGTCTTCCAGAACCTCAAGCACATCTGATTTGCTCAGACAGAGAAACTGGAGTAGAGTCCTGAAAAATTACCTTGGACCACAAGTAGGACACACAGAGCATACAAGGAATCTACTGGACAAAGACGCATCTCCAGTTCAGCACAGTGGTTTCTGTATATAGACCCTCAACTGATCGGCAACATGGCCAAGCAACTTAAGCTGGAAGAATACTGCTACTTGGAAGTATTACTCAAGCTGTAACCTTGCAGTGGGCACACGCCACTTTTGGGTTTTGAGGATCTCTGAATCTAATGCTAGAGTCCCAAGATTCTTCTGAAGATACTGGGAGCTTAACTCCATGGGGATTAACTGCTCGTCACTACCATGATTCCGAATGTGAAATGGAAACTCGTGCAAAATCCTCATGTCGGATTCTAAGGCATGTCTGGGGGTAGTCATATCAGATGACCTAAAGACGGGCAAGCAATGTGAGAGGGCAGCAAGGAGGGCTGGGGGGATACTGGGATGCATAGGGAGAGGCATCACCAGTAGAAAACAGGAAGTTATTATCCCTCTGTACAGACAGCTGGTGAGACCCCATCTGGAGTATTGTGTGCAGTTCTGGAGACCCAATCTCCATAAAAGACATAGACAGGATGGAAGCTGTCCAGAGGAGGCAACTAAAATGGTGCAGGGTCTGCACGGAAGACATATGAAGAGAGACTTAGGAGCTTAATATGTATAGCCTCGAGGAAAGAAGGAGAGGGGACATGATAGAAGCGTTCAAGTACCTCAAGGGAATCAACAAAGTCCAAGAGGTAGTATCTTTCAAAAAAGGGTGTGCAAGAACAAGAGGCACAATTTGAAAATAGAGGCGGCTCAGAGGTAATTTAAGGAAGTATTTTTACAGAGAGGGTTGTGGATGCATGGAACGGCCTTCCGAAGGAGGTTGTGGAGTCAAAATCAATGGTGGAATTCAAGCATGCATGGGATAGTCATAAGGCAGTTCTGGGGGATGGGGGTAGGAAGAAGTAGGCTGCTGGTTAACTAGGATCTGCAGCTTATCCAGTAGGTAGGGAAATGGGCAGACTGGGTGGGCCAAGCGGTCCTTATCTGCCGTCAAATTCTATGTTTCTATGTCGCTGACTTGGCTTTACTGGCACTGGAAGGAATAGCCATTTGGTCTCCTGGACTGGAGCTGCTGTGCCCATGTATAATGTTGCTCCAGGACTCCAGCCATATTTCAACTAGTATCCTAGCTCCTGAATACTGTAAATTGACTGACTGAATGCAGGCTGCTCAGTGCAGGTCATTCAGGCTCTGAGCCGTGCTCTGAATTCTTCAACCAGCAAGCCTTACCACAGGTTCTGTGGCGCCTGTAAATTTGGTACCACCCACTGTATGTCAGACCCCTTACTTCCTGTAACTAAAATCCTAGAATCTGTTCCATGGGGGTTAAACAAGGGATTGTAGGCCAGCTTCCTAAAAATCCAGGTAGAAGCCCTCTCTGTGGAAAGGGTATGGAGGTGTCTTTATCCCTTTGGTTGACACACACAGGTCATCTTCTTCAAGGCATATGACAGCCTCTCTCCTCAGACTGGACTTACTGTTTTCCATTGGATCTGGAATGTGGTCTTGCAGGCTCCAGCAGATTACCAGAGCATGTCGCCTCTTGTGGTGTCTTTATGGTAACGCTCCCTGAAGGTTTTCCACCATTTAGTTACCCTCCCATGTTCTCCCACCATCTTTTCCTAAAGGTTTTTTTCTTCCCAGTTGCCATTTGCTCTGCTAGGGACTAGCAGACATTTCAGAGACTAGCAGTTTCACAGTCCCCTCCTCAGGGTTGGCAGCCAAGGCTTGGGGTATTCTAAGTGCTCCCTAGCGAACTGGATCTGCAAGACCATCTTGTTGGCACAAGTCTCCAGAAGTTTTCCAGTTCCCTCACTAATTAAGGCTCATGCTGTTGGCACTGCGGCCACATGTTATGCTGGTAAGGCCTACGCTTCCCTATCTGTCTTAGTAGAGCAGACTCTAGGAGCACCTCACTTTCTTTCCCAAACACTACCATTTGGACCTCATCAGTTTCTGCTAATGCTGCTTTTGACAGGCGGCTCTGACCCTGTGGTCCAGCACTAACTGTCCCACCTGTGTACTGCTTTTTAGGGCACATGCCATTGTGGCTGACTGCCCGCAGACACACAAAGGGGAATTGTGTTCACTTAGTGGTTATTCCAGTTGTGTGTAGGCTCTGTCCATGGGCAGTCAGGCCTTCTATGCATTCAGTGCTGTAAAGTTACGCACATGTCACCTCTGTCCTCTTTAGTGTACATGGTTCCTTGGTGGGGATCTGGTTATACTTGTATGGAGCATATAACTACTGTAGGTGGGGACTGGGGGTCCTGTTGTTTATAGTTGCCAAATGTCTTTGGTCTCTACAGATTTGGACGAAGTGTGTGACTGAGGGATCCTGGGAAGGAGTGTGTTCTGTGAGATCTCTCATTGTTCCAGTGTATCGCAACTAGTAGAGGAGGACATGCCGAACTTCTATAGCTGACTTCCCGTGGATGGAGCCTACACACAACCAGAATTACTGGTAGGCAAACAAATTCCCCTTTCTGGCACAAAAGCTTTTAGAAACAAAGCTTTCTTTAACAATAACAACAACAAAAAATCCTTCAAAAGGGTCTTGTTGATGGAATCTAATTTCCCTAATGGCAGTGAAGCGTAATTGAAATGTACTAAACAAGCCAGGCATATTATTGTCAAGTGCATCACCTGTGCTCAGGTCCAGCTGTGTGTGTCTCACTCTGCTGTTTCATTAGAGGAAATTTATTCTAACCACCTGGTGCAGTAAAAAAAGGGCCCTAAAGGAAGATGTGTTTTAAAATGAAATGTATTTATACTCAAAATCATCTTATTTTCATTCTGTACTTTTTCTTTTCCATTCACATTTCATCAGCAAGAAACATCTTGCTATTTCCTGTTTTGATTAAAGTAGGTAAATGCGAGAGACCTAGGTTCGGGAGCTAGCCTGGATTGGAGGGCTGCATGTTCTGCTGAGGGTAGTGCTGTGTGTGTTGATGAGGGTACACTGCTGTCCTGCTCCGACAGTGATTGTGTGTGTCAGGGGTAAAGACACATGCATCCCTGCCTCTTCCACATGCGTCTTCACACATTTTTCTGTTTCTGTTGTACACAAGCTACATTTCAAACATTTATCGACATCAGTAATAACAATGACATTTTTCCCTTCTGATAGTGTAATTTGTTTCCTCCTTTTTTATCGATGTAATGATAAGGTCTGCAATTAAACTTATAGTGCTAGCCATCCTAAATTTCCCATTTATTGCAGCAAGCCTTAACACTCGTTACTTCTAGTAGCCTTGTGTGACGTCCGAAGCATCCACTGCGTAAAGGAGTACTATACCCTCATATCTTGTAAATGTTTGTTTCCTTGTCAACAGACAACTCTCTTTCATGTTGCTGTTAGGGATGTATATGCTTGCTTTAGTTTAGTTTATTTTAAACTCAGGCTCTTGCACCTCTCTGCACCTGCCATTGCCTTTCCCATCTCCTCCCTTCTTATCCTCTCATTCTTACTTGCCACAGTCCTGGACTCCTGGAAGCACGCAACAGTCATCCCTCTCCCAAAAGGTGGTGACGACTCCTCTCCTGGCAGTTTTCACCCCATTTCTCTCCGTCCATCCTTATCTAAACTCCAAGAACATATGGTGCTGTCTCACCTCTCCCCCTTCCTCGACTCCTCTTTCTTCACCCCCTTCCAATCTGGCTTTCACAAACACCACTCTCCCCCCCCCCCCCAGACTCACTGATTCCATTCACACTGGCATGGACCAACGCTTCCTTACTACTGCCATCTTTGTCAACCTAGCGAAAGCTTTCGACACTGTCTACCACCCTCTTCTTGAAAAACTCACTCAGTGGGTCTCTCAGACTCTCTAATCAGCTGATTAAGCTCCTACATAATAGGAAGAGCTCAATCCATGAGAATTGGAGAATCTCTGTCCCCTCCCCATTCACGTCGGCGTCCTCCAAGGCTCCATCCTTGACCCGCTGCTTTTTTCCATATTCCTCAATGACCTCCCCTTAGCCTGCTTCTCTGCATCCATCTACATGTATGCAGATAACATGATCCTGTCTGCATCTGGGTCTTCTCCATTTGAGTTAACATCCAGACTTCAGCTTGATTTTGACTCTGTCCAGATCAAATCAGTTATCCCTATATGCTAAGAAAATGGCCTTTCACATGCATCAGCACTAGACAGAGGCTTTCTAGGCTCCCCTCTCACCCCACCTTCCGCACCCTAGATGGGGGTACAATTGACAGTGTCCCCTCATTTATTACCTTGGTGTCTGGCTTGATCGACACCTTGGGTTTTCTCAGCACATAGATGCCATACACAAAAAACTCGACCCCATGCACGATGCCCTTTTCATTACTCACAAAGAAGACTGTAATTCTTGCAGATGGTGTAGCCACACTGGAGGACACAGTAGAATGCACAGTAGAAAAATCCTTGAAAAGGGCATTCCAGGCCTCTGCGGCTTCCCTAAAAGCTACAATAGCTTACCTGTTCTTGGCCTGGGCTGCTGTTTTATGGGCTGTGGTGTTGACATCTCATCTGGCTGAGGACTTTGAGAAAAACAAACACTGGATTCAGCAGCTGCAGCTTTGTGGGCCTTGCCTCAGTCGACTTGGTGTGTGTGTTGGAGGATGCTGTCTGCCATGTTTCCCAAACTGTTTTAAAACATCAGTGAGAAAAACCTCTGGTTACTAGCCTGGCAGGCCGACACTTCATTGAAAATCCACCTTATCTTTTGGTCATGCCGGATTCTGCAGCCCTTTTTGGTCCGCTTCCATGAAGCCCTTCAGCAAATAATCTCCCCAAGTATTGAATCAGACCCTCTACTTTTCCTGTTTGGGGAGTGCCTCCAGATTCATTGGGACACTCCAACCAGGAAATTTGTTAACCTAGCACTCTTAGCCGCCAAAAAAGCCATCACTTAAAAAAGGATGTCCCCTTTGCCTCCAGCTATGGACCAGTGGCATCAAATAATGATCGATGTTTATAAGATGGAGAAAATTACAGCCACATTAAATTAATCTCAGGCCAGGTTCGAGAATATCTGGAGAAAGTGGATAATATATATTACACCAATACGAATGGATTTTATCCCATGACCTCTCAGTAAATGACCTTTTCTCTCCTTATTAAGAGGGACATTAGTGACCCTCTCCATTTCTCTTTCTTTCCCTTTGATGTATTAGCTTGGCAACATGTAAAATGTAATGAAATGCAAGATGCAAGTGCACTGTATGTATTTTTTTTATGTATGATTTCTGTCAACTATTTACGTTTCTTTGTACTATTGTGTAAATGGCATGTGTTTGTACTGTTGATATGTGTCTGTTATTATAAAATAAAGAATGAGAGTTTAAAAAAAAAGAAAATCCACCTTGTAAATTCCCCATATGAAGGCTGCCTCCTCTTTGCAACAGCACGTAAAGAAGCAGTGAAAGGATCCAGAGAAACTGCCAAAGTTCACATGTTGCAGTCAAAATCCGAGATGAACCCTCGTTTGGGCGATCCTGACACCCTTTTTATGGCCAGTCATCCAACAACAGATCAGGAAACCAGAACAGGAACTTCTCTAACAGATGGCCTTAGGTGCTTCTTGTGATCAGCGCAGCAGCAAAGGCTGAGGCAGTGGCAACCATGACTCCGGAAAGTCAACCATAAAGTTTACATGAGAGTTTGGGCCCATCCCTGAATCCGAGGTGGTCTTTCCAATTTCTTTGGGGAATGGGTCCATACGACAACGGAGAGATGGGTCCTTGATATTGTAAGCAATTGCTGCCTTATCAAATTTATCACAGAGCCTCCACTTCCTCTTGTCATTCCGTCACCACTATCTACCAGCTCCTCAAGAGACTGGCAGTGCTTCACACAGTAATGGACCTCCTGCAGAAAGGGGTCATAAAACCACTACCCCTTGCCAGAGGTCAACAGAGGTGCATTATTCTTCTTCATTGTTCTGAAACATGGAGGGGGTTTCAGACCAGTGTTGGATCTCAAGTTCCTGAATCACTTTGTACGCTGCAGGTCCTGCAAGATGGAGACTCAGTTGTCCATCATCAGGGAAGTCCACTTGGAAGACTTTAAACCCACCATCGACTTACAGGATGCCTACTTGCTCATCCCTGTACGGGATACTCACAGGCAGTATCTGAGGGTCAAAGCACAAGACCACCACTTCCAGTGCAGAACCCTTCTATTCAGGCTTTGACACCAAGAGTCTTCTCCAAGGTTCTAGTAGCAGTCACTGCAGACCTGTGCAGTCAGGGGATTCAACTCTTCCCCTGTTTGGGCAACATTCTGATCTGAGCCCATCAATGCGAGTCCACTCAGCAAGTGGTCACAAAGGTTATTTGCTGCCTATCCGCCCACGACTTTGTCATAAATCATCAAGAGTTCCTTGACCCCTGCTCAGACTCTTACCCATCTAAGGTCATACTTCCAAACTTGCCCGGAGAAGGCCTTCCCAAGAGAGAGAGAATTCCAGGACTAGGCAAACCCTTCTTATATACTAACATACTAAAAAGCCAGCAGAATAGGCCAAATGGTCTGTCTTGTCTGCTGGAAAGTCAGCAACCTAATGGCTGCCCGCCCCAGCCCCCAAGAGTGTCTTCTCTAGATTCAGTTTCCTCTTGAACCTGTCCCACCCTTTCTTGAAGTCCTAAACTGTGCTGTCCTCCACCAGCCTCCCGGGAAGTGCTTTCCATGGCTCCACCACCCTCTCAATGAAAAAATGCCTCCTACGTTCTCCCCCCCCCGTTATTTTCCCCTCAACTTCCACCCAGGGCCCCTGGTCACTTCCCCCTTCAGCCTAAACAACTCCCTGATTCCACTCCTAATTATTCCCTTTACATACTTGAAAACCTCTATCATGTCTCCACGATCCTTCATCTCCTCTTGTGAGTAAAGCCCAAGTGCTTCCAGTCTCTCCTTATAAGGTCTCCCCTCCATGCCCCGAATCATCCTGGTCACTCTCCTCTGGACCTTCTCCAGCAGCGCTATGTCCTTCTTCAGATGAGGTCTCCAGAACTGTACACAATACTCAAGCTGCGGCCTGACCAAGGCATTATATAGAGGGAGGATCACGTCCCTGCTTCTGGACGTAATTCTCCTGGCTATGCAGCCCAATATCTTGTTTGCCTTCGCTGCAATTTTTCTGTAATTTTCAGAATTCATTTTAATGTCTACCACCACCCTAAATCCCTTTCTCCCAATGTTGCTTGCAGTATGACTCCCCACCCGGTGTATACATGGTCTGGGTTATTGACCCCAAATGAAGTACCTTACATTTCCTGCATTCAATTTCAGTCCCACCTCCTTGATCACCCCTCCAGGGTATCCAGATCCCCCTGGACTGTCTCCCTCGCTTCCTCACTATCCACCAGTGCTCCCAATTTTGAATCATCCCCAAAGAGACTCAACCTATTCCTAACCCCCCCCATATCCGAGATGTAGGCATTGAACAAAAGTGGCCCCAATACTGAACCTTGAGGGACTCCACTGATTTACCTTCCTGGGGGAGGATATTATCCCACCCACCATTACCCTCTGTAGACGCCCCGAAAGCCAATTTTCAACCCAGTTTGGCTCCTGTCCACCAACCCCCATCTCCCCCATTTTTGCTATCAGTCCATTATGAGGTACTGAATGAAACGCCTTGCTGAAATCTAGGTATAGGACATCTACCGGCCTATGTCTATCCAAGGCCCCGTCACCCAATCATAAAACTCTACAAGGTTGGTCTGACACGATCTCCCCGGGACAAAGCCATACTGTTTATCATCCTGGTGTCCTAACCTTTCCAACTGCCTCCCAAGCCTCTCCTTGATAAAGCCCTCCATTTCTTTGCCCACTACAGACATCAGACTGACCGGCCTATAGTTCGCCATCTCCTCCCTAGACCCCCCCTTACGTATAGGCACTACATAAGCCACCCTCCAGTACTGTGGCACCCATCCCGTCTGCAGAGAGCGATGTTAAAGAGTGCAGTCAGTGGGGTTGCCAGCACATCCGCCAGTTCCTTCATAACACTCAGATGTATTACATCCAGCCCCAACGCGTTATCAGTTTTCAGATTCCAAAGGGCCTCTCTCACCCTATCCACTGATTTCTCCCCCCAGTCCACTCCCTCATGCAACCTTCCTACACCTTCTTGGTCTGGTCTAGCCTGTGCCCTAGACTCATGCCATCCTGTGGTCTCTGACTGAGACTGACCTCTCACTTTTACTGACTCCTCATCTCTCCCATCAGGCTGTAGGGATCCCTTGTCACTCACTGCAAATATTGAGGTAAAGTACTCGTTTAGCACCTCTGCCTGTTTCCCTGCTTTCTGAGCCCATCCCCCCACAATCTTAATCCTGTTGATCTGTGTCCTCTCTTTTCTTCAGAGATTACAGCATGACACTTGACTACCAGCCCAGGCGTTCATGCAATTTATAGGGACAATGGCTTCACTGGTGAACACAGTTCTATGGGCCATGATTCACCTACGTCCAACCCAGGCAACCCTCCTTAGACAGTGATGCCCTGAGAGGGACAGCAGGAACCACAAAGTGGCAATCTCAGAACGAATGAAGAACAGACTCCTTTAGTAGACACTGAGGTTGAACATAATGAAGGGCCACAAGGTGGATCATCCACAGCAGGTGCACATCACCCACTGACACCAGCCTCAGAGGGTGGGGTGCTCACCTAAATCACCACGCAGTTCAAGGCAAGTGGAGGTTGCTGGAGTTGTGCCTCAGCTTCAGTCTGTTGGAAGTGTGAGCAGTACACCTGGCACTACAAAAATTCAGAGGCACCATTCACAACCAAGATGTCCTGATCCTCACGGGCAGGAGGGCCACAGTGGTGTACATCAGTCACCAAGGATGTGCAAGAAGTTCCTACATGCTCCAGGAAACTATACTTCACTTGGCCGAGCTCCATCTATCCACTTGCTGTCACTTACATTCCGGGGCAGCACATCATCATGGCGAACTGGCTCAGCTGCAGGAACATTCTGCCGGGGGAGTGGGAACTGAAGGACAATGCCTTGCAACTGATCTCACAGTGGTGGAGAATCCCATGAGTAGATCTCTTTGCCTCCAGACAAAACACCAAGGTTCCGTAGTTCTGTTCCCTAACAAGAGATAACCAAGCACTATCCGTAGGAGATGCCTTCCCCCTCCATTGGGATCAATTCCAACTTCTATATTCCTCCCCATTCCCATTATCTCCAGGCTCAGAGTGGCACACGACAAAGCAGAGATGATCTTGATCTGCCCATACTAGCCCTGTCGGTCATGCTTCTCGCACCTAATCCACGTGGCACAGGATCCACACTTCAGATTACAACTCATTCAGGACCTTCTGCATCAGAGGCCCATAACTCATCCAGATCTTCGCAGTCTGTCCCTTTCAGTTTGGAGGTTCAGCGGGAAGCTGTCAAGGACTTGGGGTATTACAGAGATGTAATTAAAATGATGATACGCTCCAGCTGTCAGTCTTCCTCAAAGGTGTACTACAGAATTTGGCAGAAATGTTTATTCTGGCTGCAGTCCAAACAGATGGATGACTGGACAATTGCATTACCAGTGCTCCAATTTCTCAAGGAAGGTTTTAACAAGAGTTTGCTACTGGCTACCTTGAGGGTACAAGTTCTCCACCTTGGGGGCCCTACATTTGTTAGAATCCGGAGAGACACTTGTTTCGCACCCTCACATTAAGCGCTTCTTATGGGCAGCTGCTCTGAAACGTCCTCCATTAAAGTCTATTGTACCTCCATGGCATCTCATTCAGTCCTCAAAGCTCTAACCAGTGCACCTTTTGAACCTCCAGGAGAGGTGTCCCTTCTCCATCTTACTATAAAGGTCACCTTCCTCGTTGCTGTTACCTCACCCAGAAGAAGAATGTGCGAGATTGGGGCACTCTATTCCAAAGAACTATATACCGTTTTTTTTATCAGGATTCAGTTGCTTTCCATACAGACCGAGGTTTTTGCTGAAGGTAGCCTCTACCTTCCATTGCAGTCAAAAACTAACATGCTGTCCTTCTATCTTAAGCCCAGCAATGACAAGGAAAGAGACTTGCATGTCTTGGATCCTAGATATGCCTTAAAGAAGTACCTCAGATAAACAGAGCCTCTGCACAAGACTGAGTCTTCTGGTCCTGACAGCGGGACATAAGGCAAAAAGGCTTCTAAAGACTATTGCCAGGTGGATCTGCTCAACCATCATCCTGTTCTACAGACAATCTGGTGTTCCACTGCCAGGTTCAGTGAAAGCTCACTGCACTTGAGCCATGGCTACTTCATGGGCAGAACTCGGGGATGCATCTCCAGCTCAGATTTGCAGAGCTGCCACTTGGTCCTCTCTGCACACATTTACAAAATTTTTCAAGCTAGATGTTGCGTCTGTGGCAGCCTCCTTCTTCAGTAAGGTGCTGCAAGCCGTTGTGGACACATAATATTATGAGCACATTCTTCCCACCCTGGGGTACACTATTCCTGCTACTGTTATATATCCCAATGATCCTAGAGCCCTGCGACCAGCACAAGGAGAGAGAGAAATGGAAATTGAAGAACCTGTAAATTTTTTTTTTCCCGGATTTCTAGTGGTGGGGCCGATTCCCTCCTACAAATGTGCATAGTTGGCTTAGGGGCCATCAGGTTGCATCTCAGCTGTTCACTGATGATATTTTTCTAGTTTTCACTTCTAGCTGGATTGTCTGGTTTGGTCATCTATCTTCTCTACTTTAGGAACCAACTGGCATAATCCACATGGTAGGAGCCGATGTCCTTGCTGCCGCAGCTTCAGCTTCCTGCACAAGTACTTAAATTTTGATTTCCAGGTCAGGAAGCTTGTTTCTTTGAAAAAAATATCACAACTCGGTAAGTGGAGTGCAGAGTCAATGACGTTGAGTATTCTTAGTTCCTGTTGTAATATTTTAATAACTACTACAATTGGGGTGTGTTTAAAGGTGAAAAAAAAAAAAAAGATTTTCAATCACCTCTCTAACGTTTGTACTGTAGGTACTTATGCAACTCCCTTACCCCTTCCTCATGGCATAACCTGCAACAGAAACTTAGTGTTATCTGCAACAAGGCCTGTGGAAGGCTTTAGCTGAATGTATACTGGCATGGCGAGGGCTGCATATATACTGGTGTGGGCTGCAGTCCTGGTGTATAGTGCATAAATGGCTTTTATATCTGTCTATAGACAGCATGCATTGAGCAGCAGACTCTCAGAACTTGCCTTTATTATTTCACGTTTTGCTTGCATATCACTTTACATGGCATAGGAAATGGATACATGGTTTGAGAACTGTTGCAACCATGTGACCGTTCTCATTTATGTTATACAGAATACCAGCTTTTTTTAATGTCCGTGCCGTCATCACAAGGATCCGAAAGGACTAGCCCTGTTTAGCTTGTCCCTCCCTACCTTTCCCTCTGCAAAAGAAAAATGGAATGGCAGTATTTCTTCTACTAAAAAGATTTGTCCATCCTAGTTGTGAGTTCCAGCCATACATGAGGACTTCCTCTCCTCCACAGTCCTGCCGGTGGTGATGATGTGGCTGGAGAGGAAAGGAGTTAGCCACCTAAACTACGACTTTTGACTAATTAAGGAATTTAACTGCAGAAAGAAACTAATTTCTGCATGTCATATCGCATGTGTCTTCTTCCCTGATGGTGCAAAGGTAAGGAAAGCATATGATTGGTTGGCAGCAGGCCGAGGTAACCAGATATGTTTTGGAGGAGCTACTGCAACTTTATAGCTGTGTTTACACAACCGCAGTTTTTTTCTTTCTTTGCTGCTCCTTTCCCGCTGCGCGGTGTGCTTCACCGATGTTGTCAGTTTACACTGCTGGCTCTTGCAGCGGTACAGGTCGCACTGGGGGGGGCGGGGGAACTGGACATTCCGTGGGGTGGGTTTCGACCTCGGGGAGACAGCTTTGTAGTGGATTGAGTGCAGAAGAGAGTTTATAATGCAGCTTGATCTGCTACATGAACCCATTCCCGAGCTGGAGCCAAAAAGGGATCTGGAGCTCTCTTAACATGCTCCAGTGAGTATCCACACCGTCGTGTTTGCAGCACATCAGCCGGTGCGCACGAGTTGATGCGCTGCAAACACAATGGTGTAAATGAGGCTTCGGATGAGACACACAACACTGTTCTGGCTAGAAGTGAACACAGTTGCAGTGAAACACAGTTGCGTTTTAATGGTGTAAGGCAAGGTACTTTGTAAAAGCAGTTAAAATGCTTTGCATCTCAGCTGAGCAAAAGCCTTTAGCTTGGCCCATCCCTCTTTACATTAGGGTGTTCAAGCAGGAGCACACACCTTCCCAAAGCTTGTTACATTTTGTGAGCTTGCTCTCACTTACAAAGGATGAGGTGGGGTGTCTCATTATAGCTCTGCAGTATCTCTTCTGACCTGGTTGCATCCTGTATCTTCAAGCACTCAGTCCTGTTTGTACTCTGCTTTGTATGTTTCCTTACTGTCTTCATTGTCTGTTAAGCCTCCAGTTATTTTTGTTGTTTTCAATCCATCATGATTTTCCTCTTTTTGGTTACTGATTTTTATGTACAAATTTGCAATCCTGGATTCTGATAGGGCATTAAGGTGGGAGGGAGATACAGTGTTAAAAACCTCTCCATGAGCTGGCCTGTCGGCGCAGCGGTTGGATTTCTGCCTGCGACGCCGGCGACCCGGGTTCAGGAACGAAGTTGGGTCGCTGGAGGGCTGGCTGGGAGGAGAAGGAGGGAGCATCTACCAACAGCTCGCCTTCTCCGGGGGGAGGGAGGGGATGCGGCTCGGCATCTGCTGACCCCTGGCAGAGGCCGGGGGTTCAGTACGACGTCTGGCTCATAACGTTTGGGGAGAGATGGATGTCGGCGCCAGTCTAGACATCATGGCACGTTTCTCCTCGGAGGAAAAACACTGAAAATGGTGCCTTGGCCGATCAGATGGTGGCCTCCCCCGCACCCTCACTCTCAGGCTCCCGGACCTCCATCAGCCACCTCAGCAGCACCCAGGGTCGTTGGATATATGGCCGGAAAGGCTCATCCCGTATGAAAGTAAGGGACCCTCCTGGCGATGGGATAGTCAGGGATACCTGAGCTGGCTGCGATGTGAGCGGTGGGGGGGGACGCCCGGATAGGAGCGATCCATGTGAGGGGCCTGAAGGAAGACCGTCAGGTGTGCGGGGCGACAAACATGATCATACAAAAAAAAAAAAAAAAAACACACTCCATAAGTGTGTAGCCTGCTATGGCAGACAGTAGCATGAAGTTTTTGTTTAGTTTATTCTGGTGTATGTGTTGCACTTTACTGCCGCTCTCATTTCCGACTGTAGGCTTGACTGACTTGCTGCAACCTCCTCGCCTCCTACCTGTCTGGACCTGACTCATCAAGACAGAGTAGCTCAGATGTAGTGTGCGGTTGTAAAATAATATATATGTTTTTCTTTTCTCCGGTATCCGTGCCAGTGCATCCTGGATGGGGCTGTTGATAGACCGACTTTTGTGGTGTGGTCACGGTGCTGTGGTCTGCCTGATTTGATTCCATTTTTCTGGTGTCTGATAGCCACTGTGTGGGAAGGGAATGGGCCTGGTACCAGTTTTTGTTGGAAGCAGACTGGTGGTATTGTTTATGTTTGGGGGGATACTGGGAACAGGTGATACAGAATTTACAAATAAATCAAGAGGCAATGCTTCGAATTAGTGTGCAAGGCTTGATGGCTGTCGGATCTGATCACTGACTCGTGTTGCCCTCAGTGGTTGGTCTAATTTTACTGAATTTGTTCACTACAGCAGTCTCCAGGGGCCCTGTGTACAAATGGTGTCCTGGCCATACGTGCCCACACCTGTGGGTGCATGAACGTTGTGCGCCCACTGTGCACCCCTGCCCAGGGACACCCGCATCAGACTCCATGTAACTGCGTGGCCGGCACAGGCAGGGAGTGGGCATGCCTGCAGAGCACAGCATGGAAGATGCCCATTACTTTCTGCTGGGCCAGTGTAGGGGGGCTTATTGTTACACCAGTCAGAGGGCTACTGGAGTCAACACTGCTGCATGGTGCCCCGCAGTCACAGACTCCTCTCTCCCTCCACGCCACAGAGGCTGGGGGTGGAAGATGATTGCAGGGCACAGGTTGACAAACTGGACAATTAAACAGTTGAGCCGTAGGAGACTGGGTCATCCATACGCAGGCCACCATATCCCATCCCATGCTTCCGGTTGGAATCCCACAGTCTGGCCTATGTCTGATCCCTGGCCCCTTCCCCCGGCACAGATCTATGTGGTCACACACTGGAACGTCCGGGGGTTATGCATCCCTACCCCCCACATTCTATGGGGGCCAGATACACAGTGTGTAATCGCATGGCCTGGTATGTGTCCTTACAGATACATATCGGGCCCATTCGGGCATAGGGCCTATAATCTGTAAAGTCATGATCAGCTGACTGCTTCTTTTTTTTCCTTAGTAGTTATGATGATTCATGTGTCTCTCGTGAATATCTTTGTCGCAACCATCCAGTTTGTGTAGTGGGAACTGATTAGCACACATAAGCAGACACTAAAAATGTTGCACAATAAGTTTCCTGTGTGTGTTTTTTATTTAGTTTTAATTGGAGCAAGGTGAGTCTGTGATCAAGTACACAAAACAGCTAATAAAAGGGTCTGACGGTTTAAACAAATTGATACAAATTGCCAATTTCCACGCAGATTTTGAATTATTAAAGCTGCTTTGAATATACCTCTGGAAGCCTCCCACTGATGGCTTGCCTGCTCTGGAGTTGAACTATTGAAGTTGTAACATTTTCCTCTTCATGTTTGCTGAAGGGGACGAGATCGTATATGAGAACTGGGCTCCCAATCCCTTCGTGGTCCCAGATGTAGTCCAGCTACGCCCATGTGCCTCTCCCACCCTCCAACGTTTTGTGACATTGGAGTTTGTAGAGTGCAGGGGAACACTCCATTGATAGCAGTGGGAGTGTCATTTAAAATGTGGATTTTTAGAGCGTTGTTAGTTGAGCTGTGGCTTTGCTTTGCCCTTAGTGGACCTCTAAAATATAAAAATCCATATTTTAAATAATGCTTTCTTTGCTATCAATGGAGTGCACCTTTATGCTCAACAGACTCCAATATCACGAAAGCGTGGTCGTGGCACGGGGTAGAGCTGGATCACATTGGGGACCAAGAAGGGGGAAGAGATCAGACAGCCAGCTCTCATTTGCAATCCCTTCCCCTTCAACAAATATGAAGAGAAAAATTTTAAAACTTGAATAGTTCAACTCTGATGCAGGTAAGCTGCTGGGGGGGGGGGGCCTGGAATTTACCAAAAGCATTCTCTGAAGTCCCACCATAATGGCACATACCGGGGATAGTATGAACAGCTGTAAAAACACTGAGGCCTACTGTGTAAATTTTTGGACTTTAGTGCCTCTGAAGAGAAAGTGTCTAGCATGTTGTTAAGCATTAAAAACAGTGCCACCTGGTGCAGTTGTGCAGCAGTCACTGAAAGGGAAACTTAAAAGCTGTGAACTTCCTATTAACATGATTAAACAAGGTATTCAGCACTGCATTGAGGTTCCTTGCAAACTGTGGTACAAATCGTGGTAATGGGGAAATTCAAGATGGCCGGCACTGTATGAAGTTCCAAAGTGTTTCAGGGATCACAGGGACATGGGCCCTGCATCCGTGCCACGTTCATCAATATGAAGGTTTCCTAGGATGTGCTGCTGGCTTCTCCGGATACATAAGCTGCTGCCTAGTTCCCTTCAGTGCTGTGGCCAGATGCACCAAATGGACTCACTGGAGCACTGCTGAACTTCTGGAATTTAATTTGGGAGCCCCAGTTTTTTATTTTAGGAATCACGGACCCCCAAGAAGCAAAAGCTTTTGAGAGGCCTGGTGTTTTTCATCCCTTTTCCAATTTTCTATTTTCACCATTAATATTTTATTAAATTATTTAACTTATTCCTGCTGCTCTACTGGCACAGAAACTTTGTTTTATTCTATTGCAGCTTGTAAAATAGCTGCCTTGAACAGTTTTAAAGCTTTTTATTTGCACGTTATACATTTGCAGCATAGCTGCGTTTGGAGCCGTGCCTCCTGACTAGAAACAGGAAGAGGAAGAGGAAGAGTGTGCTGTAGTTCCACTCCTGACTCGGGAGCTACAACACAGAATTTGGGGCTTATTTTTGTATTTTAACAATACTTGCTAGCAAAAAACTGTGCCTTCTTCACGTATGAGTGTAAAACGCACGATTTAAATTGCAGATTGGGCTTTGGTCACAGAGGCGAGCATGACCTCTCTAGTTGTACTTCCGGGTTATCACATGGTATAAGTGTCAGCCCTGCTGCGAGCAGGGCGAGCACGGGGCGTGCGGCGATGCACTCTTCGTGCAGTTAATGGTTATATATGAAGACCATATGGCTACTGTAATCAGGACCTATAAGTACCATCTTGGATCTCATTATACGAAATGTGCATTTTGTGACTTGCTAATAACACCATAACAATGAATGACGCAGTTATTACCAAGGAGGGACTTACTGCAATAAAGTGTGGTACTTGTTCAGTGTACTTACTGAACCTTGCCAAACAAATGGATATAGTGTTTAAATGTGTTAAATGCATACAGAATAGCAAAATGCTAATTGAAATAACATTGTTTGGTACAAGATTAACTGTCCTGGAAAACAGTCAAGCGGAAACCTTTACAAGAATAAACAGCCATGTAACAAACCCCCCCGCATATGGATTTTATAAACCAATTTAATTCAGGTCACTGAGGACATTGGTCCAACTTTGACCACCTATGAGAGTACAGACCAAAACTTATCAAATAGAAAAAGAGCCAGGGAAGAGGTAGATACCAGTAATGATGAGGGCATGTGGTTTAATGTACAAAGTACTAAAACTGCTAAACGTGGCAGGAAAGCGGACCATTTTTATATCCCTACACAAAATCGATTTGAGCCCCTTATTACTATTACTGAGGAGATTGAGAACCCCCCTCCCCGTACTCCGAGGTACCACCCAGCAGTTCGTCCAATGATATATTGACTCCGCTTATATGTACCCCCCTCATCCAGTATCCCATTATCCTACATGGACACTTCAGACTTAATGGACCTGGAAAATAGCAAAACTTCAGGACAAAGACAAATCTTTGTCTTGGGGAGATTTGATAGTTAAGCATCTGGATAGACCAATCTGTGAACAGGATAAAGCGAACAGGACTGTATCCTGCTTTAGGGGTGCACACTTTTTAGACATTACAAGTATGTCCAAAAACATACTAACAAACAGCGGGGAGAGAGCCCTTGTGATCATTCATGCTGGGATAAACAACATAATGTGGCAAGATGTCCAAGGCATGAAAGAAGAAATAGTGGGTTTTAACTAATACATTAATTGAATTAGGGTGTGAAGCAGTGTTTTCGGAAATCTTACCAATTAGCAAAACAACTAACAATATAATTGCGGAAAATGAAACTTATAAATAACTGGATTAGACAGTGGTGCATAAAACAGGACCTAGGATGTGTTACCCACTGGGAAGATTTCTGTAACAGAGATGATTTGACTTGTTGGGATGGTCTGCACCTGAACAGGAAGGGTGTTCAACTACTTGCACAACACCTTAATAGTTTCATAGACACAACTTTAAACTTACAATGATTGGGGGGGATCCCTTATATCATGATCCATATAATCTGGAAATATCAAATACAGTGAATATTGTAACAAATATAGAACAAAGAACTAGTGTAACTAATACAAATGAACACCTTGCACCTGGCATTAAAAATAAACTAAAAATCTTATTGGTAAATGCTAGGAGCCTCAGAAGTAAAATCTCACTTATACATTAACTAAAGAAAACATCGACATCTGTGGAGTTACAGAGACTTGGTTCTCTGACTCAGATTGGGGCACTGATATACCCGGATATTACAAAATAGCCAAAAAACGTTTGAATAAGAAAGGAGGTGGTATGGCGCTTTACATCACCAGAGAGTTAAAATGTTATGAATTAAATAAAAATATAGATGCTGTAGAACCCGATACAGAGTTAATAATGGGCAAACATTAAACATAATGACAGATCGCTCACTGTTGGACTGGCTGTCGTTCTCCTAGTCTAGTTCCCACATCCAACCGTGCTTTTTTTGAATGCTATTGTATGCATGGATAATTATACTGACTACATCTTGATGGGTAATTTTAATTTTCCTAATATTGGCTGGTCCTTACTACAGGGAAATGGGGTCTTGGAAAATAGATTTGTCGATTTATCATATTACAGCATGATCTAGAACAGTTAGTAACTACTCCTACAAGAAACAATAACATTCTGGACCTGATAGGTTTGCTCCCTGTGTCCTTTATATTAGTAACTATCGGCCGAGAACCACTTAGTGATAGTGACCTTAATAAAGTATTGTGGATTATTCCCTTCTTCGAGCAAATTGTAACTGAAATTATCAAAATTCAAAATTTTGCTAAAGCAGACTGTGAAAATTAAACAATATCTAACCAACTGGGAATGGGAGACTGAGCTCAAGAACTTAAGCACAACTAGTATGTGGATGACCATAAATAAAATCCATTACTGTATTAATAATTGGGTACCTGAACGTACTAAATATGAAAATAAGAAACAAAGAATCCCATTATGGTGGAATAATAACATCAAAAAAGCCATGCGAAGTAAAAAACTTGCCTTTAATAAATATAAGAAGAAACCTACAGACACAAATTGGCAAAAATTTAAAACCAGAGCTTATAAGACTAAAAAAAGTATCAGAACTGTTAAACAAGGTTTAGAACACAAATTAGTGAGCATCACAAAGGATGATGATAATAATAAGCAATTCTACAACTACATAGGATGATTAAAGGGGAAACCCACTGGGGTGGGTCCTGTAATCATTGACCAAATACCAGTTACTAATGAACAACAAATTGCTGAAAAATTAAACACACATTTTTTAACTGTCTTTAAACAAAAAGAGCCAACAAACCAACATCTAACAAGTGGTACAGCAGATTTCATACATTTCACAACATCTAAATTTAAAACTCTGATAAATAACACTAGATCGACCTCATCGGCAGGCCCTGACAACATACCACCATGCTTTATAAAGAATCTATCGGAAGAACTGTCAGGTATACTTACATTACTATTCAGCACTTCCATAAATGAGGGAACTGTAGTATCAGATTGGAAAACGGCCACAGTCACACCTGTACATAAAGGTGGCTCCAAGCAAAATGTTACAAACTACAGGTCTATGAGTCTGATGTCATACATAGGGAAACTAATGGAATGTCTGTTGCAAAATGTAATACTAAGACACAAAGTAACAACTTGGAGGATATTTCACAACATGGCTTTACCAAAGGAAGATGATGTCAGAGTAATTTGATCAGTTTCTTTGAGCCAGTGAGTAGGGCACTTGACATAGGTTTTCCAGTTGATATCATTTGTTTGGATTATGAGAAAGCGTTTGATACTGTATCTCATAAAATACTAATAGACCATTTAATAAGCATTAGACTTAATCAGAACATAATAAGTTGGATATACTCATGGTTATTAAATAGAACACAAAGGGTCAATATCAGAGGTCATTTTTCAAATTGGGTTATTGTTACAAGCGGGGTCCCACAGGGTTCAGTTTTGGGACCCATATTGTTTAATGTAATGATTGCAAGTATGCAAACAACTAATGGTGTCTGGATTCACAATTACGCTGATGACAGTAAACTGGGTTGTGTAGTCAGTGATTCACTTTCTATTCAGTCACTTCAGAATAATCTTGATTCATTATCCAGGTGGGCTGCTCAAAACAAAATGAGTTTTTACATTGCAAAGTTCAAGGTGATGCACTTTGGCAAAAACAATGTCATAGCAAGTTACACCCTTGATGGACGCCAGCTAAAAGAAGTTACAGTTGAACGTGACCTTGATATTACTATAACAAATAACTTGAAATTTAATACCCATAACAATATAGTAACAAAAAAGTGTCAGGGTATAATAAATCGTATTTCAAAGCATGTCAAGAGCCTCGAAGCAGAGGTCATTATTCCACTTTACACAAGCTTGGCTAGATCGCATATTGACTTCTTTGCCCGGTTTTGCACACCAACCTCCATTAGTGGCAAATCAGATATGGAGAAAATACAGAGGCAGATAACTACGAAAATCAAGCACCAAGAAAATGTTACATATTCTGATAGGTTAAAAAACTTGGAACTTATACTCCCTTGAGTATAGGACGCTTAGGGGAGACTTACGTCTGGCCTTTAAAGCCCTTCAAGATCCAGTACTATTAGAAACCATTTGTTTAGAAAAACAGGAATCAGTTGTCAACACTAGGTCCCACTTCTTTAAATGCCATACTAGTACTAATAAAACAACAAAGAGGAATCATTTATTCACCCAAAGATTACCTCCCATCTGGAACTCCCTTCCTTCTATTGTTGTAACCAGTAATTCTATGGAACAGTTCAAAAATAGGTTGGATTAGTTTATGGGGGAGAAAAAAAATTAAATTTCCGCCATTAACATATAAATAGCGGCGAGTTTCTTGTTGGGCTTGCCCTCAAACTCGTACACACCTTTGAACCTGTAATTGTGAACTTTAACAAAAAATGCCTACATGCAAAGAAAAAGAATATGGGGGAAGGGGCCATGGGCACAAAACAACGCTGGGTGTTTTCTGACGTGGGAGGGCCTTTACACTGCAGTTGCATGTGTTTGTACCTGCGTATCTGTCAAGCAGTCTGTGAATAGTGAATAAAGTCCATTTTTATTGAAAATGCATCTTTTGTAGGCTTAGTCGTTCGAGTTGCTTGCAGTTTAGTGAGTGCTTTGCTCCATGCTCTGCTGATTATGTACACACCACATACTGCTAGGACTGCTGTGGGACTGTGTGGGTTTGCAAATTGTTGTTGCCATGCTTAACCCTTACCCTTCTTTACCCAGGCCCTTGTTCCTACCCCCAATGAGTGTGCTCCCTTACTGTTTACATTTTACTTTTGTGTACGATTGCCTTGCTGTTTGCACTGTCATCTTTATTTTTTTTCTTTTCCTCTGCATACTGGTTGCTTCTCACACTCTTGGTACCTATACTCTCAGTAGCCCCAAAGCACACCATGACCCCCGCGCCTCTTCCCTGCTCTTACCAGCCTCCAGGAAGCAGGCGCTACTGACACCAAATGCATGCATGCACAAGGAGTGTGCCTCTGCATGGCGTCAGCCAGCAGTCTCGGACTCGAAGGCAGGCCTTGCCTGTAGCCTCGCCTTTGGTCACCCAGGTGGCGCTGTGGTGTCGTTCTCACACGATCTCTCTCTGTAGGAAGGGAGATGTATGTTCTGCAATGCTTAATCTCTGTCCCACCGGCTGGCTCTCACAGTCAGGGTCTGCTCCTGAACCCTGGCCTGCTGTGTCTCAGATGGGAGCCATAGCACCACTGGCTGGCTGCCTGCATTGTCTGTGTTACTGTTTTGGAGTGGGTTGTGTTGGGACTGGTAAAACTGGTATGTTTCCTGGGGGGAGGAGGGTAATATCCTATGTACAGCTTCTGCAGATGGTTTTCGCAGGTAGACACACCACATCATGTGATTCTTGCCCAGACTTGACATCAGAATGTTGGCCTCTCTGTCCAGAGGTGAACGACTCCAGCCTCACCTACTTGTCAGAGGATGAAGCCACATGCCATGTGGGGCCGGAGCGAGTACGACTTAAACTTACCCTATGGACAACACCACTATCATTGTACTCTGTGTTTGGAGCATCAGTTCTCTTTCAGGTCCACCCATTAGAATAATTAGCCCAAAAGAGCTGATACACATTCCTGAGGGTCTCTGACAATGATGTATAAATGAAGCCATAGAATTTTTGAAAAAGACCAGGTTAGTAGATATTGTAGCATTATGGCTGTGTTTGGAATTTTTCAGTGATGATTGCTTTGATGGACTTTGCGTGTGAATAGGTGGGGTTTTGACAAGTTAGATTTTTTTTCCCCCTTCATTTCCTGTGGTTTGTCAGCACAGAAAATGGTCTTGTTGGCTTAAAGTTGCCCTTCCAGTCTTTGGAATAAATTAGAAACCAACTCATTCATGAGGACTATACTGCCTATATGCCACTGATTATATTTCAGCTCTTGAACTGTGATCATTCTAAATGTATTTTCTGTTTTAGTTTACAGGTATGATTCTTCAGTAGCTAAAACTAGAAACTCCAAATTTGACTGACTGCATCATGGCGATGCTGTCGGTGGTGCGGTACAAGAGCCCAGTGTTATCAAGGTGGCTTTCATCAACGTTTGTTATGTTGTAAGGTGTGAAGCCAAGAATAGTTAAATATGGGCTAAAATATGTTTGTTAAACCCCTCTCATCACCACCTGTACAATTTATCTTAGAAAATTATTTTCTCCTTATTCGCTTCCACTAAAAAAGGGAATTGTCCTTTATTAAGTGGGTATTTATTTATTTATTTTTTTAGCTGTTTAACCAGGTATAGCACACTAAGCTGAAAGCTTTTTTACAGGAGCGACCTGGGAGCACAAGGAGGTTAAGTTGCTCAGGGTCACACAGTATGCAAGTGGAAGCTGTGGGATTCAAACCCAGGTCTGGTCTGCTGGATGTCACCAGATTTGCAGCTCAGAGCCTTAGACCACTGCGCTATACTGCCTCAATTATTGAATTTATTGAAATTGCTGACAAGGAAAGGCTCACTAAGCTGTGGCTTATTTCCAGGTGCAGCCTGGGGGAAAGGGGAGCCAAAGGAGGCATTGAAACGGGGGGATGTGGGGAGCTGGTTCCCGGGCATGGTAAGGCGATATGAAAAGGCCAGTTGCACAGCAGAGGAGCGGCAGTGAGGAATGGTGAAAGTGTGAGGATCCCTGGAGCAGCGAGAGCAGGAAACGTTGGAGATGAGGGAGAGGAGTGAGGAAAGATAAGAGGGAAGGGACCAAACCAGTAGTTGGATAAGAAAGAGGTGCAGTGGATCTGGCAATGTGAGGGTAGGGGGAGAATGGATAAGGAGGAGTAAAGTGAGAACTGATCGGTATGAGGGGGAGTGTTGGTAGCAAAGCACAAAAGGTGTTGCAGAGGTTGTCTAGTCTGGCCAGGGAGGTGGAGGGGCTGGGGCCATAGACCACATCTGCGTAGTCGAAGACTGGGAGCACCATTTTAGTAACAAACTCTCCGCAGATCTGCAGACAAGTGAACGATCTTCATTGCAGTACTAGATACCAAGTAGGGTGGAGCTTGGCATGGATGACGTCATTGTGGGCAGAGAAGTTAAGCTTGCTGTCCAGTCACACACTGAGGTACTTGAAGGAAAAGAAGAAAATATGGGTAGAAGAGAAGAAATCATTTACTGTAATTTCTTTTAGCTCCAGCAGTGTCACTGGTAAGTGCTAATAAATGGGTAAGATGCACCCCTGCTAGGGTTTCACTGACTACGCTTAGCAAGCAGCGCAGGGGATATGAATATTCCACAGTATCTCACTCATCAGTTCACACTTATTGCCACACAGTATAAAAATAATTGTAATCCAAACTAATGACATGGTAATACTTTCTATTGCAGACTAGGGATGCTATCTCTGTGCTCACGTGAGGGCGCAGGTGGTCTTTCACTTGATGTTCCCTTCCATTGACTATGGAGACCTCATAGACTTCTGTGCAAAGGAAACCTGTCTGCTGCCCCTGGATTGTTTGTACAACAGGTTGTGCATGTTCACCCTCTCCTGTGTCCATCAATCTGCTGTATAACCAGCTTGGCTGGCCAAGTCTCCAAGCAGGCATGCATGCCATTGGCTTTGTTTGCTGTACAGCTCTGCAGAAGGAAAAGCCCCTAATGATCTCCTAGCCAACCTCAGGCAGACAGGCAGTGCCTACACACTCCATTCAGAAGCAGCATTTACCATCTCGATTTCCAGAATAAAGCATGACTTTGATAAAAGTCCTCTGCATTTGCAGAACCAGACACCTGGAACAAACTCCCACTCCAGGTGAGGAATGCTTCTACTTTGCAGGTGTTCAAGTCCAGTCTTTCTAGCCACCTTCGGACCCTTGTTTTTTCCTTTTTTGATGTAGAATGCCCCTGTCCGTGAACATCATCATGTCGCGTAACAGCACTCCTGCGCTTCATTTGCTGTGACCCCATTTTGCTAGCTTGCTTTGATTACTGTTGGATGTACTTACAAACAAAATCAAACCATAAAAGTATGTTTCAGCCTTATGTTACAGTTTTTGCTGTACAGTGTTAAACCTGTTGATGCTGCTGTGCTCCATGGGACACCCACGAAAACAAGGTGCTGCATCTCATGGGGTTGTCCTGGTTGGAGTAATTAAAAAAAAAAAAAATACCCACTTGTTGATGATTCCCAGTGACAATGAGGACTACTACTAAAAATGAAGCCTCCTCCATAAACAGGGTTGTGCCAAGTTCTGCAGCTGTCATTGTAAATGAGCAAACCGTGTTATCCAGCTGACACAGCACTGAGTGGCTACTTGGTGGGGGTTATGTTCACATTAGCGGTGCAAAGCTGATGGAACTAGGACCCTTCCCTTAGTAATAGCTTTGGCTTTAGAAGGTACCTGCTAACCTTTTGTAGCCAAGCAGGTCCAGTCATTCAGAGTTGGACATCATGCTGTAAACCAGGCAGGCTGCATCCATGCTGTCAATCTCCCAGTGGGGTCCTGCTTTTACCCTTCTGGCAGCTGGGTGGATAAAAGCACTGAGAGGCTAAAACCGTGTTTACATGCATGGCTGCTGAGTTTATCGCGCTCTCTGTGCTGTTGACTGCCCATCCTAAAGCGCTGTTCATCCGCATTCACATGGCCCCTCTCAGCAGCTATGTAGAACACGCTGGTGAGGGGCTGTGGGAGATTCTGTCATGCTGACATTAAGGGTGACACTCTCATACCACTGACCATTTCAGTGAACATAGTTCAAGCAGGGCAAAAGACGCATGAAACCATCACTGTTTAAATGCCGTTTTTGTTACCATGAAACTGAAGTGTTTTTCAGGTGTATCCCAGTAGCTAAACCCGCTTGTGTTACCGGGATAGGGTATTCCGGTAACGCTGCATTTACTGGCTAACTGTGTGCATGTAAATAGATCTAAAACCTTTAGTGGTTATCTAAATCCTTCAGCAGGAGACAACTCTCCGCGCTCTCACTTCTGGTTGATGCATTCTTGTGCATCAGGAATCATGGGACAAGAACAGGTTACCCCGGAGTGAGCAGCATAAACTGTTCACACAGATGCTTAAGCTGCTCGGTGTCCCCAACTTAGCTGAGAATCTGGGAGTGCTGTAATGAGCGACTTACCCTGCTCGGTTGAGTGTCTGCACAAAACCTTGGCACCAGAGTAACTCAAGCGCTCTGGTTGCTCCATTGGAAAGGTGACCGTGTAAACAGGGTATATGTAGCTGGCCCGGTGGCGCGGAGGGCTGCAGCATTATTGCCTCACCTGCCCCCATGCCGGCAACCTGGGTTTGGAAACAGATCCGGGCCGTTTGGGTGGCCGGCTGGTGGAGAGGAGGCTTGAGCATTCTATGGGCTGCTTTCCTCCTCCAGGGTAGGGTGGGTTGGTGCCTCTGCTGTGATGACATCGCTTGGGTGACCACAGGCAGTGGTCTGACAGCGGCGACACGGCATGGGAGGGTGGGCATCGTGGGGCTGTGATGTATGCATCTGTGTGTGTCGCTGTCAGCCCTAGCTTGCCAAAGTGCCTGTGGAGAGGGATAAAAAATGGTGGAACATGCCGACACTATGCGGGATGGCGTCACACTTCCTTGCAGGCCCCACACTATCTATTGGGCTGCCCACTGCGACATCCCATCCCTTCTCTTCTTGGGATTAGCGGAATGTCCTAGGGGTCCCCGGGGGGCACAATCCATGGGGCACTGTACAGCAGGATGGCAAGTCCCTGAGATGATGGGTGATGGAGCTGGGGGTAAGGGGCAGGCTGAGGCTTGGGGGGGGGGGCAAAAGCTTACTAAATATTAAAACAAAAACATGGTACCAGTGACTGGATAAAGAGCGCACAGTGGGTGGCTGCGGTAGGATTTGAACTAGGGCCACTTGATTCCCAAGCCAATGCTCTTGTGGCTAAACCACACTGCCTTACTATAAAGGGAATCATTCCTCAGTCTCCTCCTCCCTCTGCGTTGTACTTACCCCTCCTAGAGTTAACACGTTGAAGAACGTTCATAATTTTATGCTTTTTATTTATTTTGACTCTGGATAGACACAACCAAGAAGTAACATATCATTTTCAGTTTTTTTTTTTGGGGGCACATTCTGTCAGAAAGTTGTATGGTTGGTTTGACTGAAGCACTGAGGAGACCAAGTGGTTTTGTTCCAGGTCGCACGGTGAGCCCATGAACTTGCTGGGATGTGAACCCTGCATCTCCCAGTTCTATCAGTTCTGTGCTCTATCCACCGGACCACACGCTTGTATAGTACAAGAATTATTTAGTGAGACCACTAATTATATATCTTCCTAGTACAAAAAAAGTAACACATTCGTTAATGTTTCATTTGTAATAAGTTTTAAATATGCCCTAGAATTTGGTGACCATGGCAGCAAGATTTCTGCTTGATTGCTGTTATTAGTGATTTTCCAGTTTCTTTGAAACAATGACAGTTGGCAACAGCAGGAGTCAAACCTCATGACACTACTGCCCCATTTGAATTTTACTACATTCCATTCTTCATTACTAAAGGCACCTGTATAAAAACAGACCTTTTAAAATGCATGGGAGTGGAATATAAATGTCTACAGATATTTTAAAAAAATTAAGCAATATCTTTTTTTTTTTTTTTTTAACTCCAGCAATTTTACTTTTTTAGCTGAAATCTTGGCTTTCAGCTTTGCTAACCTTGAGCTCTTTTGCTCAAAGTACAGCCAGTGAATTTCCATTTTTAATGGAAAAATATGGGATTTGTCAGTGTTAAACTAGCACTAGGAGTCATGATTTCATGAAAAAAATGTTTTGCACAATTTAACATGCAAGCAGCTCCATTTCACAGTAGCTTTTTTTGCACACACACACCCTCCCCACACACACTTTTCAGCCAGATCTTTGTACAGACATGCTGTTTTATCCTCAATTTGGGTCGGTCCCTGCGGCTTGCATCGCCATCCGTTGCCACCTGTAGTTCAGTTAAGGCCACCTTTCTGGTGCCCCATACCAAGACCTCCCTAGCCTAAAGGTCCTTCCACTACTGCGCCCCCACATGGTTCAACTCCCTCCCGCTCTCTGTCACTAAGTCTACCAAAATTAGTCCCTTTAAAGTCGTTCTCCGTAACCACCTCTTTGGCGCCCAAAGCTGTAATTGCCCTTAATCAACCTAATGTTGGGGTCTCTCCCAGTTTCTTGCCCATAGCCTTGACAATGTCTGTTGGACTGCTGTTGGACTTTATTTTTCTCTCTCTTCCTCACCCTGCCCCACTTGGGTATTCCCGGTCCGACCAGGGTTGTGACTTCTACTGTTGTTGTACTTTATACGATTGCTATTTGCTGCATGTAATTTTATCCCGTAAACCACTGTTACAGTGTGTTCTTTTTATCTGTACTGCACCTGTATGTTACCACTGTTGTATCTCACACTGTAACCATGTCTACCCTCCCTGCAACGAGGTGCCTTTGTAAATGAGTCCCTGACTCAAAGGCTGTAAATCCGACTTTCAAAATAAATAAATAAAGTAAATTAACAGAATCTTAAAATCAGTTATTCATTTCAACAGAATAGGCCATTTTGAAAATGGAAAATCGTTGGCTTTGTTAAAGGAAAACTGCACTGAAACCTGTAAGTCAGTTTTTCCAATATAAGCTGTTTTTAAGTGGTGATTCAAGTTCTGGTATTGCTGCACCTGTACAGGCCTTTTGGTAACCTTATTTGGTGTTTCTGCTGTATTTATGTAGTTAGTTTCTTATTGTGCAGGTAAGCACACGAGACAGGTGCGTACATGCCTATCTTCAGGGGTGACCTGGGAGGTAACATAGTAGTGGCTGGCAGGACAATGACACCGTTTACAGTAGTGCAGAAATAATGGGAGCAGTTTCATAGCAGGAGCCCAAAGTCAGAAGTTCACAAAATTGCAAGAAATAGCACAAAGTCCTGTAACATTGGATAAGAAAAAAGAGTGACAGATACCAAGCACATTGTAGTAACGTGTAATCTGGCTAAGTACCATTTTGGATCTGTAAAATGTAGTTTATATCTCAAACAACCACAGAGTTCTGTAGTAGAACATGGATGCATGGTGCTGGCAGTAGAAGAGCAGAACAGGGACATGAGGTGCATCATTCTTGTCAGTGACCTGTAAAGCAGCAACACTCACTAGCATAACTAAAAAGCTTGTATGGGTTGAGCAGTAACAGAATTTGTAACATGGCAATAAATGGTTTTGTCAAATAGTGTAGTGTGATTGGTTCAAATGCAACACATGATGAAAGTTGAAGCGGGCATTCATTTTCTAGTAATGCCTGTTACTGCTGCACCTCAATTTACCACTGTCACCTTCCTGTACGCTACTTTTTAAAAAAAGCACATGTTTGCCACCCACCCAGCGGTATTCAATAAAACTGAGCATAAATTCTTTTACTTGCGGCGACATGAATACCTACGATGTTAACTTGACCAACAGTGAAAGTCCCCTCCATAGAGAAAATCCTCCTGCATTACTGGCAGCCTGTTTAACATGAGCCATTTTACGATCAGTGGCCCTGTACATTTCAATTACTGTTGTTCACCAGAAAAACCTGCCCCGTAGAGAAGTATAAACTACAGATGTACCAAATATTGCAAAAAAGTCAATATATTAACTGTATTCGTTATGATGTTTCCTTTAAAAGTATACCTTTGTCCGATGTAAAAATCTTAAGCAGAGTTTATCTTTAAACCCCCCCCCCCAAAACTCGCTGTTATAAAGTTAATAATCCGAATGCTAAATTGATTTCCTTAAGCTCACGCTGTTTGCTTCTTCTAGGAGTCTTAACTAATGAATATGCAAATCTTTTGTAAATCAATCCCATAATGCAATTCAAACCTCCAGACACAGTGTTGGTGCCATTTAGCGAGTTATGCGGAGAGGCTGTTAGTTTTTTGAAAACTTTAAAACTTGTGTCAGTCTTATTACAGAAGTACTGTTTAAATGCAACTATTTTTTATGCTGTTTCCCTGGCCGCCGCCATCACCGAGGATTCCCGTCTAGCTCCTGCTGCCCTCCTGGTTCTGCTCCCTGGACGCCTTCACAAGAAGCTGTAAGTGCTGAACCGAGCGGTGCTCGTTGTTGCGGCGCCTCCAGCTGTTTCCCTGGCTGCCGCCATCGCCGAGAATTCCCACCTGGCTCTTGCCGCCCTCCTGGTTCTGCTCCCCGGACACCTTCACAAGGTACAGCTGCTTGAGTCGGCCTGCAAACTGCTGCTTTTCGACTGGTGCTCCTTTTTCGAACAAAGCTCCTGATTGGTCAGACGGTTCTCTCCTGGCTCCTGATTGGCGCACCTGCAAACCATGCTTCCAAACTGATCTCCAGGCTCAGGGGCTGAACTCTTGCAGTGGCATTTTTTAACTATACAGTGATTGTTAGCGCTTTTGTGCATTGTGTAACTGTGCTGAAAGTTAAAACTCTACTGCCTTTATCTAAATAGTCAGTCCTTATGGTTTATTTTTAGAGCTTTAGTCGCTATTGTTTTGATGCACACCACAGCCCTTGCTGCCCCCTGTAATCCTATATTTGCTGGCCAATCCACATTACCTGCCTACCCGGTCTAGTTCCCCTCCTCCTGATCTGCCCTAATTTTACTTGTTCTCACTCCACCCCCCCCCCCCACTCCTTGTTATTTTAAATCACCCCTTAGTAATACAGACCAGCTGCTGTACTCTCTCTCCTCTTTCTCCACTAAACATCCTTCTCCAAATGTCGGGGCCGAAAATGATTAAACAGGTGATACTAATGCTACTCTTATCTGCATCACTTCTCTTGCACCTATCTATCTTTAGGGTCCCCCTGACCGAAACCGCTCTCCCACACTGTCAACCCCACGACTTTACTTTCTCTAATTTACTGGTAACTCCATTAGTATGCCACGATCCCACACCATTAATTCTAAGCAAGACCTGGTTACGCCTGATTGCCTTTGCCCTCAACTCCAGGGCCCTGCAAATTGGTACCCTTTCACCCTTCATGCATCGTAAGTTAAGGTACCTCCTCATACTGGCCATCCTACTCTCTGGGGATATACAACCTAACCCTGGACCCCAAACCTCGTCAGCTGCTCCTATGTCAGATGCATCAGGCCTATGTGATACACACCACAATATCAGGAGCCTTGAGTGGAATGTTGTAGAACTCGAATCCTGGACTGCACGATATAAGTCTGATATATACTGTGCCTTACTGAAACTTGGCTGAAGCCATCCACCCCTAACTCACGGTGAGCTATACCATCCTATAATCTGCTGGGGAATGACAGATCAGCCCCTAAAAGGGGGGGGGGGGGCAGCCATCTATTATAAATCACACCTCCAGCTATCTAAAATCAGCTCGGCCCCCATGAACCACTGTGAGGCACTTCACGCCCTCCTCTCCCTTGGTACAAAGAAATTGCTTATTGTCTGTGCCGACAATCCCCGTACAGATGGCGTAAAAGGACTGGATGAGCTTCTTGACCAAACTGCTTTTCTCTCTGGAAACTATGAAGTCCTTATACTAGGTGACATCAATTTAAACTGGTTGGGCAGCTCACACATGACAGCACCGACTAGACTACAAAGTTTTAACTTACATCAGCTTATCCCACTGCCCACCAGAACTGCTTCTCATTCAGATACTAGCACCTTGCTGGACTGGATCATGACAAACCGCCCGAGAATATTGTTGATGTAGGAATTCTACCTGACGCCATTACCGATCACTCCCCCACTTTCTGTGTCTAGGGCAAAGGTAGGCCTGAACCTGTTAAGCCCTGCTTTATTACTTTCCGCAGTTTTGCAAACTTTGACTCACAGACCTTCTTGTCTGACATAGCTTGTATTGACTGGTCCCCTGTCTACGGCACAGTAGATTTCCAGACAGCCCTAAATAATTTCCTGGCAAAATTCTTAGAACTGCAAGAAATCCACTGCAAACTGGTTACTAGGCGGGTTAGAAATAGGCAGATGCACTGGCTAAAATCTTGACTACTTATCTAAATTAAGACAGAGGGACAACATGTGGCTTCAGTATAAGAAAACAGGTCATCCTGCAGACCTTAATACATACAGAGCATTAAGAAATGCCTGTAAGAAAGAAATCAAACAAGCAAAAAGCTCTTACTGCAATAACCTACTAATAGACTCCCAGGGGGACCCCAAAAAATTCTGGTCCTATATTAAGTTCTTCCTGGGCTTGAACCAGTCAACCACTCAGAATGATATGACTCTTAATGCACACATTGTTACAACCCCCTCACTATTGCAAACTTCTTTAACTCTCAATTTGCTGACCTCACACAATATACTTCCACCTTCCCTACCTCGTCAAACCCCATCCCACCCACAAACCCACGCACGCATGCTTTCCATTTTAAGTCCATCCCAGCCAGCGTGGTACTCAGTCTCCTAAGAAACATTTCGGAGCGCACAGCTGTTACATAGAAACATAGAATTTGATGGCAGATAAGGACCACTTGGCCCACCCAGTCTGCCCATTTCGCCCATTTCCCTACCTGATGGATAAGTTGCAGATCCTAGTTAACCAGCAGCCTACTTCTTCCTACCCCAACCCCCTAGAATGGCCTTATGACTGTCCCATGCATGCTTGAATTCCACCACTGTTTTTGACTCCACAGCCTCCTCGAAGGCCGTTCCATGCATCCACAACCCTCTCTGAAAAAATACTTCCTTAAATTACCTCTGAGCCGCCCCCCCATCTTCAAATTGTGCCCTCTTGTTCTTGCACACCTCTTTTTTTGAAAGATGCTACCCTCTTGGACTTTGTTGATTCCCTTGAGGTACTTCAACGTTTCTATCATGTCCCCCCTCTCCCTCCTTTCCTCGAGGCTATACATATTAAGCTCCCTTCGTCTCTCTTCATATGTCTTCCGTGCAGACCCTGCACCATTTAGTTGCCCTCCTCTGGACAGCTTCCATCCTGTCTATGTCTTTGCAGAGATTGGGTCTCCAGAACTGCACACAGTACTCAGATGGGGTCTCACCAGCTGTCTGTACAGAGGGATAATAACACTGTTTTCTACTGGTGATGCCTCTCCCTATGCATCCCAGTATCCCCAACCCTCCTTGCTGCCCTCTCACATTGCTTGCCCACTTTTAGGTCATCTGATATGACTATCCCCAGGTCCCTTTCCATTTTGTTGTTGTTAGTATCTCCCCCAATTGTGTACTCTTCCCTGGGTTTTGTTTCCCAGGTGCATTACCTTGCACTTCTTAGCATTGAATCTAAGCTGCCATACATTTGACCATTCCTCTAACCTTGCCAAGTCCCTTCTTATCCCTTCCACCCCACCCTGTGCATCAACTCTGTTGCAGATCTTTGTGTCATCTGCAAAGAGACATACTGGATCTGGATGTTGGATCTGATAACCTAGAACCTAAGCTCCTGAAACTGGCCGCTCCCCACATAGCTGCTCCACTTGCTAAAATCTTTACCCTCTCTCTATGTCAAAGTACTGTCCCGGATATCTGGAAGACGGCCAGAGTTACCCCATGTTCAAAAAAGGCAACCCATTTGACCCATTGAATTACCGTCCTATTGCCATCCTATCTGTTCTCGGTAACCACCAACTTCTTACTGAAACATGACCTCTTAACTGACACCCAACATGGTTTCCGCAAGGGTCATAGTACCACCACTGCCCTACTCAAACTCACATCTGACACCCTAGTTGCTGTGGACTGTGGCAGACTCACCGGGGCCATCTTTATTGATGTGACCAAGGCATTTGACCTTGTTGACCACTTCCTCCTTGTCACTACCCTAAACTTTCTTGGCTTCACGCAAAATGCTGTAAACTGGTTTGAGAACTGTCTGTCTGATAGGACTCAGTACGTGAAATTCAACTCCACCCTCTCAGATGAGGCTACCATCAACGTCGGTGTTCCTCAAGGGTCTATTAAGGGTCCTCTGCTTTTCACCATTTTCATTAATAGTATCACTACGAATCTCCTCAATACCTCCTCCCTACTATATGCGGACGACATTGTCTTGTACTGCAGTTCAAATAACATTGCGGAATAAACACAAAACTCTGTAGTGATTACCAACTTTTACAACGATGGCTTGAAAATCACAAACTAGTGTTAAACTCAATTAAGACACAAGCCATGTTATGGGGTTGCTACATATGTCTCCGCCAGCAACTCGAGTCTTCGTAAATGGGACGTTACCTACAATGATATCTGTCGCTTTGCATCCAGCACCCCCCCCCCCAGGCTCAAACATCATTGTCTTCTCTGTTCTGATCTAGGATGGCTTCCACCACTTGAACTAAGGTCTTATGCACTTGGGTCCATTACTGGTAACATTATCAGGTCCCGTATCCTTCATTCACTGGCCTGTCTGCTTCCCTTCCAGATAACCCACTATGCGCCGAGCTCTGCAGCAAACATCGCTGTCATCATCCCGAGACATTGCACAAATAAAGGTGGTCGGGCCTTTGCCTATCATGCACCTCACTACTGGAACTCACTGCCCATAACCTTGCCCCATTCCGTATCCCACTACTCCTTTAAGAAAAAAAACTGCCATCATCTCCTCTCCTCCGACATATGCTCCTGTTTCAAACCTCCCTAGGCCTTCTCTCCAACCCTACCCCCAGCCTGTCATCATCTAGGAGCCTAGGGCCCCCCCGTCTGTGAAACTCCTCCTCTCCACTTTCACTTCCTCTTTTCTTTCACCTCATTACCCCACTTCCTTCTCTCCCCTCCAGGTTGTCCTATTCATCTTTCTCCACCTTTCTCCCAAGCGCCTCCCTTATCGGTCTTCGAATGGGGGCTGTCGCTCTCACAGCTTCTTTTTCCCTTAATCACTGGCATAATTACTGGTTGCATAATTTTGACCTTATTGTGTAGTTTTTCTGTAAATATTAATCACTGTACTTTGATCTTACTACCTCAATTTTTCTATACTGACCTGACTGTATTTTGTCCTAATCTAACTTAAAGAACTCATTTTGGTCAAACTACCTCAGTCTCTTTATCACTTTGCTGCTGTTATGTAATCTGTACTATGCATCATAATTTCCTGCACTTTGTACGATGCAGTATGATGTTCTTTGGAAGTTTGTCTCTCTGTACTCTCTCGGGTTGTGCCTGAAAATGGTCTTTCTGGCTAGTGCACCTACCCGGTAAACAAAAACTAAATAAAAATAAATAAATGGTTACATATATATAATGTTACATACAGGTTTAAACTTTTAAAGGGTGTCTGTCTTTTCTGTCTTTGGCTTAATAATTGCATATATTTTTGTAAGCGCTTGCCATGTTACAAGCATGTTAAGCCACTCCAAAAGAGGGTTCTACTAGGGAATCAATGCCTGTTTGGGTGGTTGGAGGCACTCTGCCTGCAGCCTCTTGCCCCGGCCCCCCCAAAATCAGACATTAATTCCCTAGTACGACCCTCCTTTGTCGTGGCTTAGTGTTTACTTAAACCAGTGTTTAAAAAAAAAAAAAATAAAAAAGCTCCTACTGGGAAAAATGACTTACAGATTCCACACGGTTCTCATTTAAAACAGCCCTGCGTGCTATGGTGAACATTTTCAATGTACAGTTTTATTGTGTTTAAGATTGCCCATTCTCTTGTCTTGGAAGATGCCCTTTCCCTCCATTTTGACTCTGTTTTAGTGGGTTTTTTTAGATTGTAAATAATTAAAAAACACTATTTTAATATGACTATCCCTAGGTTTTCATCCGTATTCTCAGCTGGTTTTGAAAACCATTGTCCCATAGGGTGAGGGAGCATAAGTAAAAATTGTTTAAAAAAAAAAAGCGTTTAAAAAAAAAGCTCAAAATAATGATAAAACTTAAGGGTGGCCAGATTTAAAGTGCTACTGTACTGCCTGAAATTAAGACAACTTTAAAAAAGTCATCTATTTATTAATTTAGTTTTTTGATTACTGGGTAAGTGCACTAGACAATAATATGGCTGTTTTCAGTCACGACCCGGAGAGCACAGTTAAAAGCACAATGGCGTACTGATACAGTAAAGAAATAATGGTATCAGAAATACTATAGTTTTACATTACAAACATGAGCAGAAGCTATACAGTACAATACATGATCGAGGCACCATGGAGACTGTACACTGCAACAAAATACTACAGGAGCATAAGGTGCATCAGTAATAAGGGGCATTAAGATCATTGAACAAAGTCGGCGAACACTTTCTTAGCATGAATAACGTAAGTTGCACGTAGGTATGTTACTACGGGGGCAAGCAGCAGGTTATAGGAGTCGGTGACCATTAGATGGCGGTAAAGCTTGCTTTTGAGACAGGCATGGTAGGGGGAGCACTGGGGGGCAGTCTGGAGAGCGTTCCAGTAATAGGGTACAAAGTGCGAGAAGGCCTGAAACCCCATGTTAGTAGTATGCCTGAGAGCAATTAGAAGGGACAGATCATCTGATTGCAGGGGGTAAGACGTGTCAGGGGTTTCAGCAGAGCAGCTTGCTTACTAATCTCTTATGTGAAACTGTGTCGAAGGTCTCGCCGAAAGCCAAGTAGGCCTCATCCACCGCACCTCCCTGATCCAATTCCTTGGTCACCCAGTCAAATTAATCTATCAGATTTGTTTGACAAGATACCCCCCCTTTTAAATCCTTACTGTCTCGGGTCCTATAAGTCACTGGATTCAAGATATTGAACAGTCTTTTCCTTCAATAGTAATTTCCTCACCACCAAAATCAGACGGACTAGCCTATAGTTGCCAGCCTCCTCCCTACTACAGTAGAAGCCATGTAATCCGGACACACTGGTGGTGGGCTTTTCGTCGCAATTACGCACTCGTTCCAAATAACAAAACTATTTTATCTCAGAAGCAGTTTTTTGGTCCAGACAACTCACTGCTGTAATAACTTTATAACTATCAGCTGGCCCAGTGACGCTGAGGGTTGAGGCGCTGGACGCCACACCGGCAACTGAGGTTCTGGAATGAGCCTGGGCCATCGGGGGTTGGCAGGGGAAGGAGAAGATCAGATGTCCAGAGGACTGCTCTCTTCTCCTGGGGTGGGCTCTGGGGGACTCATCGCTCAGCGGTGACATCTGGCGGAGTCTGGGGGCTTCGCCTAAGCAGCGAGGACAAGAAGCAGGGATCTGGCAATGGCAGGTCATCTGTGGGAGTTCCCACGCCGTTGCCATTGCACGCCAAGTCAGAGGGCAGAACAGTTAGGAAAAAAACCCTGCCTCGGGGGTAGGCGAAGGTGTGATCAGTGGCCAGTTCCCATACCCAGCGCTGAGCCTCTCCACCATGTACTTCCGTTCTGTCTCCTGCTCCCCGGTCGCCATCTAGATTATAGATAGAGTGCCAGAAGGAAATGGTGGTCCCACTGGGGCTCAGAGCTGGGGTTGGGTGGCTGTGCGAGGCAGGAGCAGGAATGCCCACTGAGAGTTTAGAGGTGGAAGCTTCAGGTGGGCAGCAGAACCGAGCACCATGTATCCACACCGGAGAGAGGCCTCTAAAGGTAGGAGAAATAAAGTTAGAAAAAAAATAAATAAATAACTTTATAACTAACAGTCGTCTTTGCCCTGTTAACTGGCAGTTTGAAACAAGCTTGGGGAGAAGAAACAGCTCCCCGATAAGTCGGGACACAACTTCCCTGATAAGTCAGGACACAACAAACACACAAACAGTTCTGTTAAGTAATGGGTGAGAATGTGCATTGGGAGAAGATGCAGCCTGGCTTAGGAGGGTAGCACCAAAAATAAAAAGTTAAATCTCACAAGCTCTGCTGGTAAAGACATTGCTGTCATACCTGAAACAGGCCCGGTAAGCAGTGGGTGTAATATGCCTTGGGAGAAGATGCTGCATGGCTTGGGAGGGTATCACTGAAATGGGTAGCTCAAGAAAAAAAAATTGTAGTTACAGTAAACAAATCAAACTTGAAGCCAGCCCAGTGACTTGGAACACTGAGGCATTGCGCCTTTCCTCCTGCCACACTGGCGACCCGTGTTCAGTGGTGAACGTGGGTTGCAGGGGGTTGACTGCTGAATGCCTGCTGAATGACTGCCCCCAGGTGGAGGCCCGAGGGCAGAACGGTCAGGAAGATGCCAGTGACGGATGGGTGCTGTGGGCCTCTGCAGTGTGCGCACGCCTCCACATGCGGCGTGTTGGCCCGGGCAGCTGGCAACATACATGAAGAAACTGGGCTGTGCTCCCAGCCCTCAGCTTAACCCCCGCATCAGGATTGTGTGCAGTGGGGGGAGGGATCTGTGGGGGTCTCGCTGGGGGGCGGAAGGCGGAAGAGAGCAACAGTCACGGGTGGGTGTGAGCCCTCCCAAGGGGGAGTGCAAAGCCACCCACCAGCCACCCCATGGGGGAGGAAGATAAAAAAATTGAAGTTTGGAAGCTTGACCTGATTTGATCACTCAGGAAGTAGCAGATGAATATGTGTGTCGGGCAGTTAACACCTGCACATCAGCCCTTTCAGCTCATCCGCCCATTCACTGTGATTCAATGGGTTATAGTGGGGAATTGAATCTAATGTTGGCACACAATCGCCCCAATAATCCAGCGCCACCATCCCCATTAAACAGACATAGCATACATTGACATGAATGGCCAGTTAATCCGTTTCTGGCAGGATGTCCCGATTATCAGAGTCCCGATTAAGTGGCTTGTACTGTGCCACTTGTGTGAAGTGGGACTACATCTGCCCTCCTCCAGTCCCCTGGAACATCTCCTGTCTCCAGTGAGAGGTTGAACAGAATGATCAGAGGTGCAGCCAGAACCTCCCCAAGTTCCCTCAGCATCCTTGGATGGACCCTGTCTGGCCCCGTTGCCTTCCACATTCAGATTTGCGAGTCCTTCAGGACTCTCTCCTCTGTAAATGGATTAGTGTCCATCTCCTGTCCTTTGATGCTCCTGCCACTTTCCTTTGGCCCCTCTTCTTTCCCCTTCTTCTGTGAACACTGAATAAATGTATTTGTTCAAGTTGTCTGCTATTTCTTGGTCCTCCTCCTCCACACAGTCCTCCCTTCCCTTCTTAGTTTTACAATCCCTCCCCTGGTCTTTCTCTTTTCGCTTACATACCTAAAAAATGTCTTGTCTCCTTTCTTTACTTCCTGGGCTGTTTTCTCCTCTGTTTGTGCCTTTGCACTCCAAGCCGATTTCCCTGCCTCCCTCTGTTTCTCTAGATACAGCTGCCTATCCTCCTCTTTCTGTGTCTTCTTATACCTCCTGAATGCTAACTTTTTTGCCCTCAGCCAGTCACCTCCTTAGAGAACCATGGCAGTTGCTTTTTCCTCTTACCTTTGCTTATTAGTCTGACTCAGAGGTTTGTTGCCTTCTCTGTGCCCCTTTTAGCTTCGCCCGAAGTTCCTCCACTCTAAACAAGTCCCACCACAGACCCTATTCGTTGAGTGATGGCTTTCAGTTTTATCAAAAGGTTGCCTAAAGTTCTGTAAAAAACGTTCTGAAAACGAGACCTGTAGACTTATATGGGGTGCGTCCCCCTGGTTAGATGTCACAATACGTGGGAGCAAGGGGGCGGAGCAGGCAGACCAGGAAGTGGAAGGGGACTGGCTGGCTGTTCAGCCAGAGTTGCGCTTCCTTCCCTCCCATACAGGAGTGTAGTAAAATTTATAATTTTAACACAGAGCAACTATTGCCTCCCAAGGGAAGTGGGCTATGAAGCCCAAAACATTATTAAAATATGTCACTTTTACTTTAAAGGAGGACTTCTTTTAAGAATTGAAAAAAAAAAACAAAAAGGAAAAATGGCATGTTTTCAGACCGGATGAAAAGGATATAATATGGTATAGGCTCAGACTTTTCTTTTTTCTTTTTGATATACATTTGAGGCTTTAACTGCCATTTTCTCCTAACCCATCTCTTGCATGTGTGTGCATGTGGAGGCTCTCGAATGCCGTGCGATGAGATGTCCTCCCTTCGTGTCGCCCCCTCCGCCGACACTGGACCTTCACCTGGTGGTGGCGGGACTACGGGAGGCAACCACCTCCCACAGGAGAGGAGAGCTGCTGTAGGACTGCTCGATCTTGCTCCCCGCCCCCCATGCTGACAACCCGAGGTCATTCCCAAACCCGGGTCACCGGTGTAGCACGAGGTAAGGCATCCAGCACCTCAGCCCTCTGCACCACTGGGCCGGCTATAGGTTCAGACTTTTTACTGTAACATTCACCTCCGGGAGATGGGAGACAAAACACAAATTCTGTATTTAAATAAAATGTTTAGGGTCCATATGAATTTTCCTTCATGCTGAATAAAGTTTTGTGTGTAACTGTGTGTTTTGTTGTTTTCATTTGCTAATTATGATAGTCAGCTTGTCAGTCTTGGATTCAGCCACACACAGTGATGTGAAGAACTCAGACTCCAGTCTGTTCTTTCCCAGGCTTATTAGAAATGGCTGAAATCCTCTCGGTGGAAATGACAGAGACCATATAATAGTGGTGCAGGGTTGGAAAGTGATGAAAGTGGAGAGCTTTTTGTATTTCAAGCCACAGATCGTGTTGTGCTGCCCTATATATTTGAGCCGCTTTCACGGAAGAGAAAGCATTCGGTGCCTGATGAGGGTGACTCTGATGACTTGTCCGAAAATGAATCAGCCGGTGAACAACAGTTATCGCAAAACACAGCGACCTTTGATCTAGCTTGGTAATAATGAAAAGAAATTAACATGGCACGAATTTAAAATGATTTTATGAATAAAATATGCACATTTGTCTGACAGTCTGGAGGTCCTCGTCCATATTGAAATCCATTTTATTACATAAACAGGAAGTCCCCATCCTTACCCTTCCACTGCCGTTGACAGTATTTATTGTAATTGCCTCTAACATACCGAGAGTAACGCAGGCAATGACAAAACACACTTGTCAAATCCAGTATAGGAATGAAAGCATTTCCATTTATGCTGAAATCGAGTGTTATTCCCAGCGTGTCTCACTGGCAGCCCGCTTGTTTGGCAATTGGTTTGACAGGTGTCCCTCTGTTTGTGTTTTCACAAAGATTTTAATCCGTTGTACAAAAAATTTGTGAATGTCATTACTTCTTATATCTGATACTAAAATTAATCAGTTCGTTGTACAGTGCTCGGTTCATATTTTTTCATGAGCCTGTCGGCTGGCATGACAGTAATAATAAGAGGTGCTGTCACTGAATTTAAAATGTACCTGTCTTTTGCCTTGTTGAATATGTAAATTTTGTTAATAGTTATGTACATTTAATGGTGATCAGATGATTTGTCAGAGACGCTGTACAAAACGATCCCATTTCTTATGGGGGGAGTAAAAAAATAGATTTGCACGCTGACAGAGATGTGGCAGTCAAATTCCAAATATATTATTAGTCATTTTGAAATGATTGTCCTACATTTCAGTGAAATATCCTCATTATGCAGTTTTTTTTGTAATTGTTCAGAAATGCAGACTTGCAAGCATTCTTATATCCCCTTGCTGTTGGATACTAATTGCAGTGCATGGTATAAATACTCCGCATCTGAATAGTCATTTGATTGCTATCAGACTTGGTGTCTTATCCTAGTGCATAATGGAAAACATTATGCTTCTGTTTTTTAAACAGTTACACATATAGATATATATAGACATGTATCTTGTCTAGCAGGGGTCGAAATAAAGTTTTGCAGCCACCAGCCCGTAGGGCTAGTGACTGGGAAAATTCACTAGCCCCATAGTCTTTTCCACTGGCCCAGCTGGTGTACTTACTGAAGTGTTACCTTCTTGAGTACAAGCCCCAGGGCTAGTTAAAGGAAAATCTTACTAGCCAGATAGAATTTGGCTAGTGGACCAGTGCCAGTTTTAACCCCTGTTTAGTCACAAACCAAAGTCTGGAAGGTATTTTCAGTCGAAATATTTTGTACTTCGTAGTTTCAGAGCTAAGGTATGCATCCAGCGATTCCACAGTGACATCTTGGCCAGTAATGTTTTTGTGATTTACTCCTGTTTTATCCATGTATAGTGACTTGAGTACATATGCAGACCTGGAGTGTGGAGAAAGGACTGTATGTAGTGTGGACAGGTGGATTATAGCTTGGTGGCTAGTGATGGTCTTATGTGGTGTGGGGATTAAGTTTAGCAGAAGGTTTCCGAGTTATGAAATTACATACATCATGAGTGTGTGTGTGTGTGTGTGTGTGTTAGCATTAGTATGTGTGGTCTATGTGCATGAAAGACTATATGAGCATAAGCATGTGTGTATTACCAGTGTTTATTTCTGCATGCTCAGAATGGATATTTGTATCTGTGGTTGAGCAACTATACGTGAGGGGTGGTTGTGGTATTTGTGTATGTATGTAATAAGCATGTAGCTGCGTATTGGTATGCGGTAGCTTGTGAGTGTGTGTATATTCACAGCATTAATATGTAGAATTTGTTGGCCCCTAAGGACTGCTTTTCCCACTCAGTGTGCCCATTTTTTCCCTGCCTATACTGTGACTACAGAGCCTACCTGATCTTTAGCTACCCGCCCCACTGCTCAACTAAGGGGAAGGGTCTGAGGCTACCAACTTCCATCATTAATGGTGGACGGGGCTCATAGGGTGTTTGCTCATATTCTCGCCTTCCCCCTTCTACCTGTTGGACACCAGGTCGTGTCCCTGCAGGCTTCACGTACTTGTAACATACCCTCGGGGAGGTAGCAAGCTCTGTAGCCCATTGGAAGAGTTGCCAGTGCAGTGGAACTTGGTACCCTTCTGCAGCCTGGAAGCCCCCCCCCCCCGTCAGCATAGAATCATGTAGCGCTACCCACAGGCCATCAGGCAGCATGTTTATATGCAGTTTTTGACCAGAAATTAATGTTATTAGTTTGTCTTTGGATGTCTTCACTGTACGTACTACATAGCATTACAAGTTTCTTCCTTGGTTTAAGCTTGGGAGCTGATAACCTCTGCTTTGGTGGTGGAAGATGTAAGTGCAGGGAACAAGGACACAGCTTATCTGGCTGCATGTCGAGGAGAGGCTATAGGTAGGGGGTGGTGCGGGGGTATCAGGGTGCCAATGAAACCTCAGAAGGATCCTTAAAAGAAAGGCTGAATTGATTAGGAGCTAGGAGGAACATCTGGGTCTGCAATTAATCCTATTAACTCTGGAGCTCCGAGGGCCCTGGGAACTCTACTACTTAAAACTTTATCCCTGGAGGGACGTTGGAGGCCAAGAGGGGGGAGTGTCATCTAGCCCTTTAATTAGATTATTTGGAAGTGTTTTACTTGTTCAGATAAGGTGCGGAAGGTGGGGAGAGGAGTTTTAATTGTATAATAACTCATAATAGCATCGGCTTGGCACTTCTCAGTTCTGACTGTTGGGTGCAGTTTTCCCTTTTGACATCTTCAGAACCCAAGATGGCACTGCCGAGTACACAGTTCAGCATTTCTGTATCGTGCCATGTTGTCATTGGGGAAGATAGTTTACCTATTTGCTCCTCCACTGGGCTAGTGGTACAGCCCACAAAAGCTGTGACCTCAGCATAGACTCCTACAGACATGGATCGTTCCAGACAGCAGTTGCCTCAGTTTCAGCTGTACCTCTAAGGGGTAGCAGCATAGACAGCGCTCTCTGGAAGATTTGTATTCTATTTTTTTTTTTGTTCATTGTTTTGGTTGAGGAATTTTGTGACTCTGAGACAGATTGAGGCTTCCTGGTGTCGGGGAGCACCCCTAAATTTAGAAATCCATGCCTGCGGTTTTCAAATGGACTAACCAGCTAGCCAAAACTTTCATCAGTGCCTGACTGGGGTCCACTGCCTTTGTAGGGTGTTTCTTTCCTGTAATTGGGTCTACTTGTTTCAGCCTGGCGCATTCAGGTTAGTGATTTTTTTACTTTAAAAATAAGTATATGCAAAAAGGAAGCAAGAGGGGTCCACCTCTGCTCGTTGTCACGCAGCTGACCTTGAAATTAGTGTTTTTGATCACCTTTGAGCTTTTTATGATTTAGCAGGTGTTTTTCTTCCTCACCACATTTCGAGAGATGGAGATAATCTTTTATTAATTGCAAAATGACACCAGTGGACAACATTATAAAACATTAAAGGTGTGATTTGTTATTGAAACAAGTATCTTTCTTTTGGAAAAAAAATACACCTAAGATCCACCATTTCTCACCAAAATACTTTTGGTCCTCAGTAGTTGGTATTTTCTGGCATCACTATATTATACCAGGATTCTGTTAAATTCTTTTTGCTAGCAGATGGAAAGGTAAAGGGGAAGTTGCATGAGTTTCATTGTACGTACAAAGCGTTATTATATAAGCAGAGCCTAGCTTATAAACCCAATAGGACACAGTTAATAAACTAGCTAGTTGTCTGTTTGATAGAGAGAAATACCGGCTCTTCAGGCGCGCCTTCTGTGTCACTTCCTGTCTCATTTCAGTAATGTGGCTTCTGTGATGTTTTGAACTATGGCTCATGTAGATATTTGGAAACAGTCGATAGATATGAATTGTGTAAAGTAATACTATCAGGTAGGGATGTCACCGTGTGTACCATGGCATCAGAAGTAATGCTTCCTGGTACGAAGGACAATAAATGATACTGTGATAACTGTAGTTCACAGTATATTGCATTTTTCAGGCCTTTCAACTCTTTTTCTTTTTTTTTTTTTTCTTTTTATGTTTTAGGGACAGCTGTCTTCCACACAAACTCTTCCCAGCACAAGTATGAGGAGATTTCTTTTCAGTGCAAAAGTTACGTAAGCATTAATCACTGCCAGCTGAGGGCTCTACCGGTGGATTAATGCCCGCTGGGGGGGTTCGTGCAGGAGGGCGCAGCCTGAGGGCGCCCTCCAGCGGGCATTAATCACCGGTAGAGCCCGAGGCTGAAGGTGATTAATGCGCTGTAACATAGGCTCCGCGCGCGCCGCAGAGCCTATGTTACCGGCATCACCTCCGGCGGGCAGCCCCGTTTCAGAGGTCGGCCCTCTGCCGTCGCACACAGGCGGATGCTCTGCGACGGGGGGCGGCGTGTACTGCAGGCTCCGAGGACCGCCGCTGTGCATCGGGGAGGTGCTGTGATCTGCTGACTTGTTAGGGGCGACAGGCGTACCGGGACAGCCTCTCCGGTTATCTGCGGTTGGGGGCGCGCTCCCGATGGCATCTCCGGCGTGTCTCCTGCTTGCTCAGTGCTGCACCTTCTGCCTCCTGGCCACTCTGGGTACTGCCCCAGCGGGCTGCTACCCTCGGGTGCCTCCATGGCCACAGCTGGTACTGACCGAGCGGGCGTTATGTGTGGCTTACTACCCGCTCGGTTTCAGTCAGCTGTGGCCATTCGGCCAATCGTCGCGCTCCTTTCCGCCACCCGACTGAGAGCCGTGTTACAATACTACTTCAGTACCTTGTATTGCATGTGACGGTTATCATACCGACCAAAATTTCATACTGTGACGTCCCTACCAACAGATGTCATGGTTCAATCAGACTGTTACTGCCCTTTGTAGACATGCATCGCGATTGCAAATATCTCTGTAGTCAGTTGCCTTCATAGAACCACACTATTTGGTCTAAAGGTGTGAGGCACTATGCCCCCTTAGGGACGGCATTGCTAGTGATGCTGCCAATGTGTGATGTCATGCACTTGCCAGCAGTAAAGTTGTGCTGGCCCCAACCTACTCTGTTCCTTTGTGCCCCCCTGGGATTGTAGTGCACAGCTCTTCTCATCTCATCAACGACCAGAACTTTTTTTTTTTAAATTTAAGTTTATTGATAACCAACGGGTACAGTTAATACAAATTTATCAGGCATTTTTATATTTTTACATCATTACTTCATTACTAGGTCAAATAGCCCCTCCAGGCAGCAGTACCTCCAACAACTTGATTCAATTAGTCCCCTTACTTCCCCGGCCCATGGGAGTGACCATTATGATTGGGTTCCTGAGCTAGCCGGAGAAATTTGACACCAGAGTAACCATCTAGTCCATCTCCGGATATATATTGTTGTTTTGTGGTTTATTTTGTACATTAATTCTTCCATTTCTGCAATTCCCTGGACTATTTGTATCCAGGTACCTAGGGTGGGAGTATCCTTTTTTAGCCACAATTTAGTAATTGCTTTGTGGGCTGCCGCCAGGAGGAGGGACCATAGGTATGTTGAATCTGCTCCAGTCAAGTTCTGTGGTGGCTCGCCCAGAACAAGGCAGGTCCAATCTAGGGGGGGGCTCCAAACCAAAGATTTTAGTAAGCGCCTGAGAGACAACACCCCAGAACCGACCCAGTCGTGGGCACAGCCACATAATATGTAAATAGTTTGCCTCTCCTTCCCCACACATTCTCCAACAGGAGGAGTCTCTTTCAGGATCCCTCCAGCTGAGTGAGAGGGGAGCCAGGAAGTACCGTATCTTCACTTTCCAACTAAATTCCTGCCAGAAGGGGGAGCTGGTAGTCCTGGGAGCCAGCCTGAACACCGCATCCCAGTCTATTCCCCTAATGTCAGCTGCCCCCTCCTCCCTCCACCTGTGTTTAACCTTTTCTAAATAGTAGTCCTTTAGCCCTGCAAGGGTTTTGTATAGTATAGAGATAAGGCCTGTGGTTTTCTGTGCGGAGAGGATTGTAGAGAGACTCTCCACCAGGGTGGTCGTCCCGCTCAACTGGGGTCCAATCACGGCATCTATATATGTAGTCTCTAACCTGTAAATAGCGATAAAAGTCAGAGGCATGAGCCCATAGTTGTCTCTAAGGGTCTTAAAGTCCAACACTTCCCCCTCTGACAAATATTGTTTAACATAGATCAGGCCCAGTTTCTCCCAGGATCTGAAGGTGTGGTCTAGGCGAGATGGGATAAAAGTAGCATCCCACGCTGGCCTATAAAACGGCCAGAGGGAGAATTTTATTTTATATTTCTGCCACGCTCTGTGTGTGGCCCTTATGGTGTCCCTCACAGTAGTCAGAAGTGGAGGTGGGGAGGCAGTGGGGTTCCCCATATGTACAATGCGGACTTCCAGTGGAGGTCCCCTCTCCTCCTCCTCTGATTTCTCCATGTCCTTCCAATTAGCTTCGTAGGCAGGGACAGACCACTGAAGCGCCCTTTTAATCTGTGTAGCAAGATAATAATCCTCAAAGTCTGGAAGGGCCCTACCTCCCCTCGCCCTTCCGAGCCGGAGGATTTGGACGTTTACTCTAGGTTTCCTATTGTTCCAAATAAACTTAGAAATCATTCTTTGCCACACATCAAATTGTGATTTAGTTATATATGTTGGGAGACATTGGAAGAAGTATAAATATCTAGGAAGAATGTTCATGGTTACAGTCTGTATTCTTAGGTATAACGGGAGGTTCAGAAGTGACCACCTATCTAAGTCTTTCTGCACCTGACCTGAGAGTGGAACATAGTTAGCCTTAAAAAGGTGCGAATTGTGTTTAGTTAGACAGACACCCAGGTATGACATTTTAAGTGCCGACCAGTTCACTGGCAAAGATTCCACAACTCCATGCGAGGGGGTATAATAAAAAGATAGGACCTCAGTTTTAGTCTTATTCAATGTATAACCCGAGTGTCTACCAAACTCCGTTAGGATGGACCAGATGTTGGGGATCGAGGTCTCAGGGTTGGACAAGCAGAGCAGAACGTCATCCGCATAGAGTGATATCTTTCTCTGCTGTCCCCCAACTTCAATACCATGAACTACTGGGGAGGCACAAACTGCCTCTGCCAATGGCTCTATATAAAGGGCGAATAAAAGCGGGGACAGGGGACAGCCCTGACGAGTGCCCCTCCCTAAAGTGAATCGCCTGGAAAGTCCTCCATTGACCCTGATATATGCTTGGGGGTCAGCGTATAAAGACTTAATGCAATCAATGAACACCTGTGGGAATCCCATGTGTTCTAAGGCCAGGAACGGGAATGGCCAGGAGACTTTATCAAAAGCTTTTTCCACATCTAAACTCATAAGGCATGCAGGGAGACGGGCCCGGTGTATGGCATCTACTATATTAATGGCAGAGCGAACACCATCAGGGGCTTGCCTACCCAATATAAATCCTGATTGATCCGGGTTAATTAAGTCTGGCAGGATGATAGTCAGTCGAGATGCTATTATCGCTGTAAAGATTTTATAGTCTGAATTTAAGAGGGAAATTGGGCGGTAGGATTCGCACTTAGCGGGGTCTTTATTCTCTTTCGGGATAAGCGTAATCGTTGCATATTGCCAGGAGGGAGGGATCGGATTTGCCTCCTGCCAGACCTCACAAAAAACATTCTGGAGTAATGGGGCTACATCTGGGGCGAACACTTTGTAAAATTCAGCTCCGAAGTCATCTGGGCCTGGACATTTCCCCGTCTTCAGTGCTTTTATTGTTTTTATGATTTCTGTTAGGGTAATAGGCTTAATTAAGGCTTGCGCTTTATCTGGCTGAAGAGCGGGAAGGGACATGGCTCCAATATAGCTCCTGGTTTCATGACCTGGTGCCGACACCTGAGGTGTATACAGTTTATGGTAGTACGAAACAAAGGCCTCTACTATTTGCTCAGGCTTCTGAGTGATAGAACTAGTGATCGGGGAAACTTTAGGTATTGTGGCCTTGGCTCTAAATTGTCTTAATCTGGTTGCCAACATTTTGGTGCCTCTGGGCCCTCCTTCATAATATTTCTGTTTAAGAAAGAATAGGTTCCTCTCGACCTCCTCCCTCTAACTTTTGTATTTCTGCTTTCAGGGATTTTAGCTCAAGGTCCCTCTGCCTGTCCCAAGTCACCTTTTGTTGGGACTCCATCTCTGATAATCTTTTGTGCAAATCTTGCTGTTTTAACAGGCGATCTTTTTTCGTCCTTGAGGCTATACTTATTAATTGACCCCTGATTGTTGTCTTTAATGTGTCCCATATGACCTGAGGCGTAACTCCCGGGGTGGAGTTTTCGGCAGTGGTGTTTATTATGTGCTGTTTAATTTTATCAACTACTTCCCTATCCTGGAGAAGGGAGGTGTTCAACCTCAGTGTGTAGCTCTTTAGGAAGGACAATAGCAACCTCCAAGAATATCGGGCTGTGGTCCGACAAAGTTGACACTCCAACCCACATAGAGGTAGGGCAGGGACACCATTTCTAAATGTAAAAAGGTGTCCAGCCGTGAGTATACCTTGAACCTAGGGAGTAGCATGTATAGTCCTTAGCTCTGGGATATTTCTCCTCCACATCCACCAGTCCCATCTGAGAAAAGGCTTGCTTGACTGCCCGAGCCTTACGGTATTCAGGGTTCTGAATGCCCGATGTGGTGTCCAAATTTCTGTCCCAAATCAAATTCCAGTCCCCCCCCCCATAATCAGGAGGCCTCTAGATCTCTCTGTTACCAAGCGGGCAAGGGAGGTGTAAAATACAATAGGGGAGCCCGGGGGGGCATAAACATTAACTAGCGTAACCGGGGTATCCCGCACTTTCCCCACCAACATAATATATCTGGCGGCACTGTCTGTCACAGTGTCTTCCAACTCAAATGGGAAGGACTCCGCAAGCAGAATGGCAACCCCCCTTCTACGCCCCGACTCCAACGAGGCAAAATGAACCTGTGGGTAAGCCTTGGTTCTAAGTTTTAGGACCTCAGCAGGGGGCAGATGAGTCTCCTGTAGGAAGTTTACCTCACAATTCTGCCTAGCAATGTATTTCTGTATTTGTTTTCTCTTCACTGGACTGGAGCAGCCATTAATGTTATATGAGAGGACTTTTACATTATGATGTGCCATTGATGTAATTCAAACACACTCTGCCTATTAACCTGCAGAATGTTGAAATATCTAGACATGCCTGAAATATTAAAAGTTTCCAGAAGAGACAATAAGTACCCGTATAACTGAAGCAAAACTATTAACAAGAACTTTTTCAACAAGAAGGTCTGAACAACTGTCAGAAACATGTGTCCAAGGCCACTCTGATGTAAGGGCCTGGACAAGAGAAGGATTGGGGTGGGCGAGGTCTTAAGAAACCGTCCCAGCCCTCCTGAACTAGCTATCCAGCGACTTCCTAGAGGTGGGTGGTGGAAAATCTCATCAAAGGGCAAGCGCATAAATGCTACTTAGGAGGGTGTACCACCTTAATATGGTGTATACCCTTCTTCCCAGGAAAATCCCTATAAGGGTGCCACATAGTCAGTGGGCGCATCAAGCAGCCATAATCCGCTCCCTCCGAGGTCTTTAGGATTTGTTTAAACCTGGAAAATCACCCAAAAAAAAAAAAACTCACTGGGAACACTAAACCCAGAATCAAGCATTTTAAGATGAGTATGGCCCCAACTATATATAATTGTACTGCTTAAGTTAACTTCAGAGGCTCATATTCAGCCAGTCTAGTTTTGTCCAAGTGATTAAGAGTCTGCCTCCTCCGTGAGATTCAGGGCTTAAAGTGGTCCTTTAGCCAGAAAGCGCGTTCTGAGAGCCCTCTTAATCTGTTTTTCAGCAGCACAAAGCTTTTGGGTTAAGTGTTCCTTAACATAAACACTTTTACTTCACCAGTTTTTAAAACTCTTCGGGTTCCCCGTCAGCTCAATTAACAGAGCAGCTGGCTTATCCATTCAGTGACCCCCCTCCTCACTTCGCCAGTAACAATCGCGATGCAGTCTCTAAATGTCATCAAGTCACACTGATGGGATGGTGAGGAAACATCCACCCTGAAGAAACCAATATAATGTGGCCATTTTAGATGTGTGCGCTTTACTTGGCAGCCAAAAAAGTCGTAGTATTATACTCACGACTCATCCATCTATAAACAGTGGGTAGAGAGACCAGGCAGACTTCCCTTCTCAATGCCAGGTGGGGAACCGGTGCCTTTTCAGAAAAAAACTCTGCGAAAAGACATGGGGAGAATGTTGATTCCTTCCGCTTCTCATCTCGTGCCTCGGCCCGCTTCAAGCGCTCATCTGATTCAACCCGTCCTCAATTGGCAGGCAGTCTTCCTGTTCGTCCAGCAAGTGAGGAGCCTTTTTATTAATACTTGCAGGATCTCCCAGCTGGGCTATCAAGGCCGAGACATCCGCTCTCAGATTCTGCTTATGGATTCCCTGGGAGTTTCCTCGGCGGGATGGCCCCTTCTGTGCAACGGTCCAAGCTGAGGCAAGTAGATCTCTCTCTAATCTTTCCTTCATGAGAGAGGGGACCGTTAGTCCAGTCGATTCCAGGTAGGGAGTAGCAGACAAGAGGTCCTGGAAGGTTTTTACTCCTTTATCCGTGTGAATTCTCAACCTCGCTGGGTACAGGATTTGTACTTTCGTGTTGCGGGCTTTAAGCTGTTTCATAACCGGCCATAGCATTCTCCTGGCTTCTTGGACCCTCGTGGTATGATCGTTGTCCATAAAAACTCGGTGGCCCTCATAGATCAGCACTCCTTGCCTCCAGGCCAACTTTAAAATCTCCTCCTTAGCTCGATAGCTAGTAGATCTGGCAATTATGGAGCGAGGCCTCGCGTCAGGATTTTTGGGGCGGGAGACTAGAGACCTGTGTACCCGATCCATTGCTATGTCCACATCTGAGGGCAATGGGAGGATCTGCTTAGGCATCTTTTGTAGCAAAGTGGCCACACTTTGGAACTTGTCTTTGAAGCCCTCCGGAATCCCAAAAAATCTTATGTTTTGTCTTCTGTTGTGGCTCTCCAGATCGTCCAATTTACTAGTAAGTTCTCGATCTCTGGCAAGTAGATAGAGCAAGAGCCTGTCCTGGCGATCTGATTGTATGACCAGTTGGTTGGCACAAAGCTCTAGCTTATCTGTTTTGTGGTCCACTTTGGCTAGATCCGATTTGAGTTCACAGAGGGTCTGATCGATCTTTGCGACTGTTCGGGCTGTTTGGAGTATGGTTTCTCTGAGGCTCAGTGGGATCTCTTCGGCCCGAGTCTCGGTGCGTTGCAGGCCCTCACTTGCGTCTCTCTCCTGCATATCAGTTCTCTCCTCTCCCTGCATCATTTCCTTCAATCTTTGCATCGGCGTCGACTGTAGCCTCCCTGTTTTGTTTCTTTTATTTTTTGCTGGTGAAGACATCACATTTAAAGGGTGATTTAAATAGATGGTGACCTGGGGGGAGACGGAGCTGAAAATCTATGCTGCCATTCGCCCTCTGACGTCACCGGAAGTCCAACGACCAGAACTTTGTTCTTCAGTTAGTGCTCTTGTCTAGTTTGTCAAGCAGTTTTTTTCTGAGGTTGTTTATTTTTAATTACTATTCATTGTCATTTTGGTGCATTTTACATTTTGGTGGTGCCATTTGTTTTTTCACAGCTCTGGTCCTGTGGCAGCTTTATCCTTCATTTGATATTGGTTATTTCAGGTAGGCTTTTAAAACGTCTTGTGGCAAGAATATTTCAGCTCTGAATCCCTACTTCTCTTGCTTGGAGGGTCTGGGTGCAAGCACAGCCCACAGAGAAATGAGGTGTGTGGTGAAGAAAGTAAAAGGAAGGCAGGCAGGCAACTAGCTGCACGTGCACAATGACAAGGAACACGTGCACAACCTAGTACTACTATGGCACTGTTCCCATTTCTGCTGCTTGCCCAAACTGCCACCTGCACAGAAGAGCCCACTATGGGAATGTCCGGTTGAATGGCCATCTCATTTATTTATTTTTATTTCGTTTTTGTTGACCAAACATGTGACACCATGATATTGGGTTGTCCATAGCTCAGACTTACAGGCGACGGCATCTCCTGGTTCCTAGTGTCCACTAATGCTTTTTCACCTGGTGCCTGTCCCAGGGACAGGCAGAGAAATGAAACCAACTGTCCCTGGGGAAAACTGGGTGTCTGGGACAGGCAGATGGGTGGTTATTTCGACCTCTGGTTCCAACCATGCCCACCTCTCTGGTGCCTCCTATTCAGCCTGCATTAGAAAATGCCGCTCTAGTTGCCCAGAATGGGCAGGCTTCCGTGCTTGCAGTACCCAGTGTAAGAACTGAAATTGCCGATCTACCACATGCAATCTGTAGCCGTTGCTGCTGTTGTCATGGAGAAAAATAAAACCACTGCTCCTAAGAAGTATTTGTGCAACCAAGGTTAACCCTCCCCACACACACACCTTTTCAGTGTGACTAGGAGGCGCAGCTCATGCTAAAGCACCCGATCACATTCTTCTTAGAGGTGACCTGGAAGGCGAAATGGCAGGGCTGTGTGTGTGTGTGTGTGTGCGTGTATGTATATAAAATATATATTTTGGACATCGCCAAGGCCTTGATCCTCTGGCACATAAGCTGCTGGTCAGAGTACAACCTTGTGTTATTTGAAGCCAGTGCAGTGGATCATAGTTAGGAGGAAGGGAGGGCAAGAGGCGACCAGAGAATATATCAGCAGTTTTATTTATGTATTTAAAAGTTTAACCAGAAAATACATACTGAGCTTATAATAACTCTTTTCCAGATGTGTCTTGAGGGAGAAGGAGATAGCTAAGCAATATAATTACTAAAAATGCAAGAAGGCAAATACAGCAATATAGAATTACAAGCAAAATCATAAATATTATTAGAGGCAATTTAGTAATGAAATGCAAACAGTAAAAGATAATAATCTGTACGAATGGAAAAAGTGAAATAGTATATACAGGGCAGAACCAAAGAGGAGGAATAGAACTGAACAACCAGTAGCAAGTAGTGAGGGTGAAAAAGAGGAAAGGGTCAAAGACAATTGCAGCAAGGAGAACAGAAGTCATGAAGAAGCAACTGTAAGGAGGAAGGAGAAGAGGCCGAATGAATAAAAAGAGGAAGCAAGGACAAAAGTGCAGGAAAGTGGTAAGAAAAAGCAGATTGACCAACAGATTTTCTAGACGGAAGAGAACGAGAGAATGGGAAGTAGTGTTATGGAGAGGGTAGGAGGAAGAAGGAGGGAATAGGAGGGATATGAGATATGAGGGACAGTTGGTTCCATACAGTTGGTACCTACCTCTAACAGGTTCCAGCCAGTGCTGGGGGAGTCTGCCCTGGCGCCTGCCATGGAAGGACTGGGATCAGCACTGTTGTTAAGGGGGCTCCAGCCTCCATGCAGGAGCCAAGGAAGGGTGGGAACCTCAAAGCGGGTAACATAATGGCCATGATAATAAGTGACTCCGCTGTCAGGGGCACAGGTGGGATGGTGTGGTCCTCAGCAAGTATTGCAAGGGAGGGTCACTGTTTCCCAGAGCAGCAGCGGCCCGCTCACAGAGATGGTGGTGGAGCTCACCGGAAAGGATGAGGGGAGGTTAGATACGATGGTGTATGTAGGCACTTATGATCTGTCGAGGAGTGGTGTATAGGAAATGAAGGAAAGCTTCTACACTCTAGTCAGGATGTTCAGGGAAAGGACAACAGCGCTGGCCTTCTTCGAGGTTTTACACAGCCGTGTTGCAGTTGCATTGAGCCGCTGAAAATAGAAGCAGTTCATTGGGTGGCGAAGGACTGAAAGGGGGGGGGGTCCCAGGGCACTGGGGCCACACCTGGTGGGGATGGAGGTTTGTTTAGGAGGGATGATCTCCATTCTAACTGGAAGTGCACCAGGGTGCTGGGGAATAGGTTTGAACAACACGTAGAAAAAAACTTTAATCTAGGCTGGGGGGGGCAGTACGGTTGAAGATAGGCACCTCCATTCAACTGAGAAGGGCCGGGGGCAAGAACAACAAATCATCAAAGGGGTAGGGAGGGACATAATAGCTGACCGTCTGCATTAAATGGTAAAAAGGTTACAGCAGCAGTGCATGATGGCGATGAAAATTTCGACTCATAGTTTTTGCATTTTATTTTCAAAAATGGTTAGTGAGAGTTCCCTGCCTCTGACTGGCTGAACCCCTTGCCAAGGGGTACATTTATGTGTCAGTAGAAACTGGGAGAAAAGTCCCTATGCCAGCATGCCCTTTCACCCCCCCAAAAAAAAATCTCTGTGACAACCCCATTTTCACAGTGTTTCTGTCACCATGTTTTTCCCCCTCACTTAGTGAGATTTACCTTGCTACCCCCCCCTTGCAAGTGGACATCAAAATTACTTTTAAGTCCCATTGTTTACCTGTTTTTACACGTTTAGTATCATTACTAGTGCCGGCGTGCTCTATCTTCCTCGCTCTGTAGCTCCCAACCACGCTTCCTCAGCCGCTCCATACTCTGACCGCCCGCACTGTCTGTGCTGCTGCAGCCTGGCAGCACCGCTCCATCTGTGAGACAGTTGCTCACAAAAGTACTGCTGCTCTCATCCCTGACTGTCATACCCAACCGTAAAATCGAAACTGAACTTTTATTGGGGCACAGAGGACAGGGCAGAAAATGCCTTTAAAAAATCAAAACCAGACCAGCACTTGAGAAGGGAGGACAGGAAGCAGTAAAAAAATAATGAAAATGTACTGTTTCATTAAAGCAAGCACTGTTACACAGCAGCACTCTCTACTGCCAGTGACCGCAGTTGAGGGGCTACTTTATTGGTTTTCTTTATTTCCATTACCCTTTTACAATTTTTTTAATTTAGATTTTTATGGTATTTTGTAGGTTTTCTCCCGTGCCCGTGTTCCCGGCACATGGCCGTTCATGCATGTGGAGGCATGCACACTGTGGTGCCAGCTCAGCCCCTTCCACCCACCCATAACGGTGCCGCACCCTCCCTGACCTCCACCCAGTAAGAGCGGAACTAATGGGGGGTGCTACAACCCACCACCCCCAGGAGAGAAGAGCAGCCTACCAGCTTGCTCAACTTCCACGCCGCCAGCACCCCTACGAGCCGAGGTCATTCCTGAACTTGGGTTGCCGGTGTAGCGTGAGGTAAAGCGTTCAGCGCTACCAGGCCGGTCATGCAATTTTTTTTAAAGTACTGATGAAGCCACTTAACGGGGTTAGCCTCATGGCACTCATTTTGCCCCTATTAAATGGCCATCCCATCTAACAGAAGGCTGAAAATGGCGCCAAAATTTAAACTCTGCTAAGTAATAGCAATGACCACAGAAAGCACTTGTGTGCCGAAACTCTTTATTTATATACTCGCTCCAAAAAAGAAAACATAAATACATATTCACTGTAGAACATTTTCATATTTAAAAAAAATCGGGTATTCTGCTCTACTGAGAGTCAGAGCAGATCTTACAGATTAGTCACTTCAGTTGATTGCTGTATACTCCAGTCTGTCCGTTAGGGACCCTATTAGTCGATCGATCACTTTGATTGAATAAAATCCTGACACTAAAGGGTATAAAACTATTAGAAAGGCTGGCCCGCCAGCGCAGCAGTAGGGTTACCGCTCATGGCGCCAGCGACCCGGGTTCGGGAACGGACTCGGGCAGCTGGAGGGCCGGCTGGGGGGAGGAGGATTGAGCACCCAGAGGCTGCTCTCCTCCTCCGGGTGGGATGGGATGCGGGTCCCACTGCGATATCGCCACCTGGGTGACCACGGGTGGTGGTGCAGCGAGGACTGCATATAGCAGGGAGGGAGGGAGGACGTCTGCTGGGAGCCGGAGCGTTAGCACGTTGTGACGTGCATCACTCCTAGGCTCTTCTTGTGTGCAGACATCCTATGGGGATGGGCGAAAAAAGGAAAATACCCTCTGGTGCTCCCTGTAGATGGAGCTTCAGGCCCCGATCCCAGGGCCCCTGCTGGCACGGGTGACGGATCCCCGACGAAATCACAGTCGTTTGGGGCGGTGGAAGGGGCAGCCCCCGCTTTGTACCCACCTGGGGGTCAAACCAAGGCAGCGTGGGGGGATGACTGCACCCGATGCCGACAGACGAGCAGGGACGCACAAGGCCGTAGGAGTGTCCTGAAGGTGAGGAAGTACCGGAGTGAGAAGGGGGCATAAAAAGAGAATATATAATAATAAAAAAAAAAAAAAAAAAAGGCTTCACACACAATGGGCACGCTTATCGCAGCCTTCATTTTGTGACATCACAAAACAGGGCTGTGTGGGCCGACATGGGGCGTGTTTTTAGGACTGGAAGTTAGTTTGTTTTAGCCCTGACCTGCCGATTTTTAATTTTACGAGTGATGTATCTTTTTAAATATAAGGAAGTTTCATACCACACTTGGTGAAAACGCTACCGGGGTGGGGGGAGGGAGGGAGTTATCTAGCAGGCTGGGGGAGAGCGGCACCACACAGGGTAGCAACCTGCTCTTTAACGTCACTTTATTGTGACTAAAATGAACTAGCATGCAGCAGACACAGGACCACGAGCAGGATCTGCAGGTAACGGACTGTATATTGTTCGGGAGAGACAGGAAAAAAGAGATGGTAGCATTATATGTGAAGAAGGATAGTCATGCTGAAGAGATTCAGGAGGATGGCAGGGCAAATGGAACAGAGATGGTCTGGTTACAGGCTATAGCGGGGGATAATCAAGATTGGTGGTCTGTAGGTCTGATTCACAGATGGAGGAGGCAGACATTACGCTGGGAAAAGAAACCTAAAGAGGATAGCAGAGCTTGGGGGTCTGATGCTTGGAGACCGTAGTCTGCTGGATGTGGACTAGAGCTCCCAAATTGCAGCAAGCGAAGAATGCAAGTCCTGGTGGACAGAATGTAAGAGGAGTTCCTAACCCAGAAAGTTGCACTACCCACTAGGAAATGGTCACATTACACCTCAACCTCACAGACGGGGAGTGTGTAGGGAAGGTATACTTGAAAGAGCTGCTGGGATTGCGTGATCATAGAACAGTGTGGACTGAAGAAAAACTTAAGTCTAACGGGGTACAATCTAGGACCTGGGTCCTGGTCTTCAGAAGGGTTGAATTTGGGATGATTAGAGAGGTGTTGGGGGAGAAATTCGGGCAGGTGGCTGGAGTGGACTGTGAATTGGGGATAATCAATAAAAATGTACTAGAAGCAACTGGTCCTTGTGCAAAAACAGTAGGAAAGAGTATTAGGGAAAGAAAGCAAAATGGTTCTCGAAGAGTGCAGTTGAGGCAGTGAGAAAAAAGGAAGGTGTTCACTAAATAGAAGGGTTGCCAAATGGATGAGGACAGGGGCATATCAGGAACTGATGAGAAAAGCCAACAGGGTAGTGAGGCAGGCAAAGGCTGAAGCATACAGTATCTAAGGCTGGGTGGGGATCGGGGAGGAGGTTGACAAGGCATTCTTCCGCAGTATTTGGGAGAAATGCAAAACAAAGAAGTATGAACAGGCTAAAGAAGGGGACGAGGATTAGGTAGAAAATGAAAAGGGCAACTACTGAAAATTGTTTTGTTTCAAGTCTTCATTTTCCAGGTGAACGCCATTGAGCAGGCTCATTTACAAGGTGGACCTGTGAACCTGTTTAAAATAGTGACCTGTAAGAGACAGCTGGCGGGTATCCGTGAGGAGCCCATTACAGAGCAGAGAGTGCTGAAGGGGGCGCTGTGTTCCCCCTGGGATTTTGAAAATGTTAACCCTGTGGCTAAAGTGAACCAAAAACATTTAGCGATATATGCTGCCAAATTATTTTTTCTAAACTGTGTACTGTACTGTGACTAAAAGCGTCATGGACAGATTTTTGCCTCCGTGGTGCGGGAAACTTTATAAATCATAGGCACACACTAAAAACATTCTCAGTGGCGATTGGCAAGCAGGAGTATAAGGACTTCAGGATTTGAATGTGACAAACTCAGTAAGTTTGGATTGGTTGCATCCTGTGGTGTTGAGGGAGATGGAGAGGTCCCAGCTGGTCTACTGACTGACCTCTTCAGCTGCTCACTAGTGATGGGAGAGGTGCCAGAAGACTGGAGGACTGTGGAGTACATAAAAGTGGGAGTAGAGAGGAGTCTGGCAACAATGGACCAGTCAGTCTGACTGACATTTATAGAGGGAAAGATCTCGGAATTCATTTTAAAGGAGAGGCTTGTGGGATTCCTGGAGGTGAATGAATGGGCAGCAGGATCCCTGGCAACACATTTGTACCAATGGGAGATTGTGCCAGACCCCCCCCCCCATATCAACTTCTTCGAATGGGTGATAAATACATTGGACACAGGGCAGGCTGTAGATATATTACACCTAGATTTTAGTAGTGCCTTCGACCCCAGTGCTCATGGAAAGTTGGTGAAGAAGCTGGATGTTTTGGGTATTAGGGATAAAATAATGAGGTGGTTAAAAACCTGGATGAGTGGGAGGACTCCGAGGGTTTTATTGAATGGAGAGTCATCGGGGAAATCTCTAGCAGGATAACCCAGGTATCAGTTTCGGGACCAGTTTGCTTCAGTATATATGTTTGTGACATAGCGGTGGGAGTCAAATGGAAGATATGCTTCTTCGCAGATGGCAGCAAGATCTGTGGTAGAGTGGACTTGGACAGAAGGCAGGGCCGTGAACAGGGATCAGAAGAAATTGGAGACATGGTTTGAAGTATGGCAGCTGAAATTTAATGCAAAGAAGTGTTATGTTAGACACATAGGGTCCAAAAGCCCGAAAATAGAGTACATGATTGAAGGGGAGGTGATGGTAGACGGCACAGTGGAGGAAACTCTATAGTGATAATGATCGTGGATACTTTGGTGGCAGCAGCACAGTATGATAAAGCAGTGGGAAGAGCAGCTAGGATGCTGGGATGTGTACAGTTTGTAGGGGGATCACTAGGACGAGGGAGGTGATAAAGGCCCTGTTCATATCACTGGTCCAGCCTCACTCGGAGTGCTGCGCAGTTTTAGAACCAGCATCTTGGGAAGGACAAAGACAGACCAAAAGTTGAGGCACAGGAGGGCTACCAAGATAATCCAGGAGCTGCAGGAAAGGTCGTGCAAGGGATGTCTGGAGGATCTGGACATGTATACCCTGGATGATGGGGGAGGGGGGGGGGACAAGGGGACATGATTGAGACTTTTACTATAAAACTTGAAATTTTCACTGTAAAATCATTTTTGCAATTTTCGCTGAAGTACTAATTAGCATTAAAATAAAATAAAATTGCGCTGATTTTGTGCATTTAGCATTTTTCCAGTACAGTGAATGTGGTGACAGTGACTAAACATTAAATGAAATGTACACACGTACGGTTGCATTTGTATTTGCTCTAAAATTACTTTGCATGAAAATAACTAGTTCTGCAGTCTGTTCCTTAGTGATATCACCTGAGTGGATACTAGGGACTGGTACACTTTAAGTGGCGATATTGCCAGCCACCTGATGGCCCAGCGAGTAGCACTGTGTGCTCCCGTGCCGGTGACCCATGTTCTGGAGTGGACTTTGGAGCTGTGTCAGGCTGATTAGGGCTGGGAAGGCACTGCCACATAGCAGTGCTACCAGCTGGGCGGGGCAGGGGTGTTAGAGTGTTAGAATCTGCCGCTCTGTTGACCCCTGTGGGTGGGCCTGGGAGCGTGCTTCTCCACAGCGGCATGTCAGTAACATGCAAGGCCAACTGTGGACTGTCTCCGATGTTGGTGAGGTGGGCAGGGCGAAAACAGAAAATGGAGCTGGCCGATAATGAGTGGCCCATTCCCCAGTCCTCGCTGCCACCCAGACTTGGCAAATCTATATGTGTATACCGGCTGGAGAGAACAGACCTCCCCTTCTTGTCCCTGCCACGAGGGAGCAGTCAGTGGTGGGTACACACCAGTAGGTCCTGCAGGAGGTATGTGCCGATGGGGGCTGATGGCAAACCGGTTCTAAGGGCAGAATAAGTTTGTGGGAAAAATATAGTAATACAGTACTTCTACGCGAGGTAGTGTCATGAAATTGGCGAAAGGGTTAAAAAAAGATGTCACAGTAGTACTCTTTTACTGAGGGGATAGTAGCAGCAGGATGGAACAAACTTTCAGCCGAAGTCCTAGGTGCTGAGATGGTGGGGTGGGTGGTTCAAGAGGGAATGGGACAGGCATATAGGCATAGTGAGGTTGGACTGCTAGGGAGGTCAGGGGGACTGGCAGAGTCTCACTCTAGTAGATAGGAAGGCAAGGGTAGACTTGTTGGGCCACTGGGCAGTTTTGTCTGTTGACATTTTCTGTTTCTTTGTTATCCAGTGATATGGTTTCAAGGATGCCCTGTACCCCTAATTAAAGAGATAGGAAGGGAAAAACAAAGCCTTTCTGGATGCTAGATGAAGGAAAAAATGTATGATTTGATACTTTTTATTAGACCACATAAATGTTACAAAAGAAAACAGGAGCTTAAGCTTTCGGATTACACACAATCTTTCAGAAGCTAATGAGCTGTTTTGGAAGAATACATCCTATTAAAGACCAGATCATGCATAAAAACAAGACAAAAAGGTTGTAAAGGATCCCATTTGGCAGCTGCGTGATGAGGGGCTAGCTGCACACTCGAGCAGACTCGATAGACTGTTGGGCCTATTCTGCTACCATTTTAATATGGTAGTATGTTAGGGTGACGAGGGAACTGGACAAGGGCCATGCAGTGAATGTCCTATGTTTGGACTTCAGCAAGGCCTTTGACTCTGTACTTTAAGGGCGACTGGGGACGAAGTTGGAACACGTAGGGGTGGGGGCTAAGATGGTGGGCTGGATCAGAAATTGGCTTGGGGATAGACTGCAATGGGTGGTGGTAGGGGGAGAACTCTCCTCTCCCAAGCCAGTGACCAGTGGTGCGCCGCAGGGCACCGTTCTGAGGCCAGTATTGTTTGGACTGTTCATATCAGATATAACGCATGGGGTAGAGAGCTGGATCAGTCTGTTTGCGGATGGTAATGAGATGGGAGATGTAGTGGATGACATGGAGGGGTGGCAGAGGCTACAGGGTGACCTCACCAGGCTTGAGGAGTGGTCAGCGAGGTGGCAACTGAGATTTAATGCAAAGAAGTGCAGAATTATGCACTTCGGGCGAGGAATCAGAGGAGGGAATATTGGCTGGGTGGGATGCAGTTAAGGGTCTGAGGAGGAGAAGGACCTGGGGGTATTGGTAATGGGGAGTATGAATAACTCTGCTCAATGCAAGAGGGCGGTGGCTAGTGCCAATAGGATGCTGGGGTGCATTGTGCGGGGATTCTTATCCAGGCACAGAGAGGTGATCCTGTCCCTTTACAGATCCTTGTTCAGGCTGTAGTTGGAGTACTGCGTGCAGTGTCGGCATCCATACCTGTGGAACGACATCAGGCTTCTCGAGGGGGGTACAGTGCAGGGTGACAAAAAATGATACGGGATGGAGGGCAGAACCTATGAGAAAAGGCTGAGTCATCTGGATTTTTTCACCCTGGAGGCGAGATGGGATGGGGGGGACATGATTGAGACTTTTAAGTACTTGAGGGAGATCAACAAACCTAGTGCAGAGGCTCTGTTTAAGCAGAGGAAAGGAAGGGACACAGGCTGAGATTGGAGGGAGGCAGGTTCAGGAGGGAGATGAGAAGGCATTATTTCACGGAGAGGATTGTGTCGAATTGGAATGCTTTGCCAGAAGGGGTGGTGGCATGCAAGATGGTGGGGACTTTCAGAAGGACATGGGACAGAGCACGGGAGGGGGGCTGGGTAAAGAACACTGAGCAGTTCCTGGGGACGAGTAGGGGGCTCAGGGGAGGCAACTGCAAAATAGGGGGCTAGCTGCACATATGTGCAGACTTGATAGACTGTAAGGCCTGTTTCTGCTGGCAAGTTTTGTTTGTTTTGAATGTTCGTAGACGGGCTGCTGAGAAGCAAGTAATAAAGCCATATAAAATATTGATCTGTTGATTTTTTTTTTTGCCTTGATTTTTCAGCTTTAACAAAATATTTTCACTTACTAACATACTAGACGCCAGCAGAGTAGGCCTATTGGTTTATCAAGGCTGCTCGTGCTTCAGCACCCTAATTGGGTACCGTAGCCCTCTCTCTGTCTCCTTCCACTGTTATTCCATCCTCCAGTCCTGCCCCACCCCCCCGGCAAACCAGCCTCTGCTTCACCCCTTGCCTATACCTGTCCCACCCTCTCTTGAATCCGTCCACCATAGCTGCCTGTACCAGCTCCCCGGGCAGTGCATTCCTCGGTTCCACCACTCTCTCAGTGAAGTACCTCCTCCTTTCCCCCTAATCCTACCACCCTCAATCTTCCAACTGTGTCCTCTGGTGATTCCACCCTCCTTTAGTTGAAAAATCCTATCTCGGCTTACCTTATTTACTCCCCTGAGGTACTTGAAGACCTCAGTCATGTTGCCCTGGTTCCTCCTCTCCTCCAGCGAGAATAGGTTGAGCTCCCCTAGGCATTCCTCATATGTCATATCCCCCAGGCCCCGGATCATTCTGGTTGCTCTCCTGTGAACTCTCTCCAGAAGTTTGATGTCCCTCCTTAGGTGTGGCCTCCAGAACTGCAAACAGTACTCAAGATGTGGTCTAATCAGGCTGTTGTACAGTGGCAAAATCACCTCCCTGTTCCTTGAGGTGATCCCCTTAGCGATGCATCCCAGCATCCTGTTTGCTCTGACCACAACCCTCCTGCACTGCTCTAAATTATTCATGTTAACATCCACCAAGACTCCTAGGTCTCTTTCTCCTGCCGTGGCCTTCAACTCATCCCCCCCATGGTGTACACATAGTTGGGGTTTTTCGACCCTAGGTGTAGCACCTTGCACTTGGAGGAGTTAAATTTCAATTTCCAGGTGCAGGACCACCTATCCAGAGTATCCAGGTCCTCTTGCAGGGCCAATCTTCCCTCCTCCCCCTCCAACACTGCCCCCAGCTTAGAGTCGCTGCAAAGAGACTCATTTCACATTCGATACCTTCCCTGATATTAGAGATGCAGACGTAAAACAGGAGTGGCCCCAGGACTGATCCCTGTGGGACCCCACTTATGACCTCCCTAGGAGATGAGACCTCCCCCCGACCACTACACGCTGAGTGCGACCTGAAAGCCAATTTGCAATCCACCTAACCGTCAGTGGGCCTACCCCCATCCCCCCCAAAGCTTCTCCCTTAGGCCAGCGTGAGGGACCAAATCAAATGCCTTGCTGAAGTCCAGGAACAGTACATCCACTGGTCTCCCCTGTCGAGCTCTGTTACAACCCATTCATAGAACTCTACAAGGTCTGTTTGACATGATCTACTTGGCACAAACCCATGCTGCTGGTCATCCAGGTAACCCATCTCCTCCAAGAAACCTCCCAGCCTTTCCTAACATATGCTGTTCATTACCTTCCCCACCACCAACGTCAAACTGACGGGTCTACAGTTTCCTGGCTCTTCTCTCGATCCCCTTTATGGATGGGCACAACATGCGCCTGCTTCCAATCCCTTGGCACCCTCCCTGTCTGGAGCGACAAGTTAAAGAGATCCGCCAATGGCGCAGCCAAAACATCTGCCAACTCCCTCAGTACTCTGGGATGAATAGCACCAGGCCCAAGAGATTCATCCTTTTTTTAGGGACTGGAGGGCTTCCCACACCCGACAGATAGGAATATCAGCATCTGTTCCCCCCAGTTCAGCAGAACCAGCCTGATCTCACCCCTGGCCTACCTCCTCCAGTAGCTTGTTCTTCAGCAGGTACCCCAATAGTCAGGTCTGCTGTGCCTTCTGTGTCCTTCAGCCCCCCTTTTTTGGAAGTTCCCCAGCCTACTCCCTAGTGAACACTGAGGCAAAGTACTCATTCAGTACCTCTGCCTGCTCTCCAGCCCCTTCCACCCCCCCCCCCAGCTGTCCTCAACCTACTGAGCTGGCCCTTGACCTTACTCCGCTCACCAGTATACCTAAAGAACCCCTTTTCCCCACTCTGTATCCCTTGCGCCAGCTTCTGCTCTTTCCAGGCCTTTTGCTCCCCTCACCACTCTGGTGACCTTCCTGGTTGCAAGGCGATAGTTCTCTCTATCCCTCTCTCCTCTCATTTTTTTGTTCCTACTGTAGGCAGCCTTCTTTTCCTTTATCACCTCCTGGACCTCCTTGGTCTGGTCCACCAGCATGGTTTACGAGACCTACCGCTCTTGTGCTTCACTCTTGCACAAGTCCTAGTGGCCTCCTGTAGCCCCTGCTTTATAGGTCTCCCATCTACCTTCCATGTCCAAACCTGGTTTTATCTCCTACAAATGCCCCTTGAGAATTTCTCCCATGTTCTGAAACTTTGTCCCCCTAAAATCAACTGTTATTGTCCTTGAATCCCCCAGTTTAAGTCGAAACCAGACTGTGTTGTGGTCGCTCCCAGCCAGATCTTGTAAAAGATCCCTATCTGCTAAAACCACATCCAGGATATGACTCTCTCTTGTTGGGTTCATCATCTGCTGATTGAGGAACGTGTCCAGGAAGCCATCCGGAAGCTTCTGCTCCCTGGTTACAGTGGACATCATAGTACCCCAATCAGTAGTGGCATATTAAGGTCCCCCATCAACACCACTCCTTCCCCTTCCAGTCCACATTGCCTCTTCATGTTGGCCAACAGGCAGTCCTCCCGGTCCTCTGCTAGTCCTGGGGGCCTATATACCACCCCAATGTGATCTTCCCTCCCACAGGGGTTTGCTAGGTGACCCATAGGGCCTCCACATTGTCCTCTGCTTCCTCCACTCTCATAATCTCAATGTTATCCCTAATGAACATTGCTACTCCTCTCCCTCTGCCCACCTTTCTGTCCTTCCTTAGCACAGGGTACCCACTCAGATTAAGGTCCCAGTCATGGCCGGGGTGGCCCAAGTTTCAGTGACCGCTGCTACATCCACACCACCCTCAAACAGCATGGCCTGGAACTCAGGCATTTTGTTCCTCAGGCTCCTGGCATTTATTAAAGCCACCCTCCAACCCTTGTCCCTACCCCTCTTTACCATAGCTTCCCCAGATCTTTCATACGTCCATCCACACTTCTGCCCTAGGGTACCGTCTGTCCCCCTTCTACGGGGTTGCAGGCCAGTCCTACCGGTGGTATGGATGGCCGGATCAGCCCGGCAGTGCCCCCCTCCCCACTACACAAGTTTAAACCCCATCTAGCCTGAATGAAAGCCATCATCCCCCGTTGGAGAACTTCCTTCCCTACCGAATTTAGGTGAAGCCTATCCCGGCATACAGTCCCTTGTCTTCCCCAACCCCACCCCATCCCCCCGTCTCCCAACACCCCAGTCCCCTGTGCTGCACCCCACTGCCCCAGCCAGTCATTAATCTCCCTGATCTTCTGTTTGCACTTGAAGCATGTTTCATAAGGATATAACCAGTCATGTTGCTAGAAGCTGGTGTAATGTTTTTGATACCGTTGTTCCCCCTGGACAGAAGGTATAAGCTGTTTTGGTCATCAGAACTGACACTGAAGTCCACCTGGCTGCGGCAGGAGGGTTCCTTTTTGCCTCCCCACAACTCTGCCCTTATCTGACTAGCTGTGACAGGCTCATCGGTTGCCTTAGACACCTCCTGAAGGAGAGCAGGTCCTCCTACTACGGGTTCTTGCCCTTGTGTTTTTGAGGGGATGGGGCTGTGTGGGGGAAAAACAAATCCTGTCTGGCTGTGAAATTTAGTCTGCACTGCTTGCTCGACTATTGCATGACATGGTAGTGCATACCTAGCGTGAGGCCGGCAGTCACCTCCTCCCAGACCTCCCCAGTCAAGTGAGATTGCTCTCCATCTTGTGGAATGGGATCCCGCCATTGAGGGACAAGCTGTGAGCTACGCAGGTGGAGCACATTGGAGGGATGTTGATCAGTCAGGAGGTTTACTACAGTGGAGGAAAAAGATCTGGGAGGTGCACGGGGTCCTAGAGGAAAGCTGGGAAGGTAGCAGGTATAAGGAAAAACTGCTAGCTGCTTCAGGAGTAAAAGTTAAAAAAACGTTGGAGGATCAGTATTTTGTGGTATTCTGAGCACAGTCTAGACAGGGCAAGTTTTGGGAAGAATCTGTAATGCCACAGCCTAGCCCCCCTTTGTATAATTTTCAAAGGTCTCATAGACAGTTTCTCATGATATACATTTTCTGGAAAATACCATATTTGGAGGGTTGCTGTTGCTGAAGGCTGAGATGAAATTAAGTGCAGTACTGGTCTGTGCGCTGCACTGATTGAGGCTGTCTTGCAGAAAACTTATGGGTCCTGGGACTGACTGACACACTCAAAAAAACACACACACACACTCTCTCTCTCTCTCTTTTTCTGAGTTTAAAATACATGAGGACTGAGAGTCAAGTACAAAAGTTAAGCTAATAATGGGTTGCTTCCTCACTGAACCTGTTCCTTGAGTTGACCTCTGGGACCGTGAGAAAATGTAATCATGTCAACCCAGACCAAATTGTTCCTCTTTTCCAGCTTCAAGGAGAAGGAAAAATGAACAGATTGGGAGTGGAACCATATGGTATGTAGAACACCGTGTTATTTGAAATCCTGCAGGAGTGGGTACTGAGGTAAACAAGTCAAGAATCGGATTATTGTTTGATCAGTTTTAAAACGTGGAGTCAAGTTACTCCAGTCCGAGCCTGTTTATGGGAGACATTTATCTTGTAAAAAGTGCACATCATGAAAAAGGAGGCCCAGTTTCCCCCCATTTTCATTTTTAAGGGATTTTTAGAACTAAACTTTTTAAGAGCTTAAAATGGAGTCTGAAGCCCGAAAGCCTGGTGACGATGCAGTGTGGTCATCACGAGAATTTAATGATCGTCGCTTTTTTACTTGCCAGCCCCTGTCTCCTGTTAAAACAAATCCCTCTCTTTTCTCTTTGTAAATGCAGTCCGCCACTATCGGCTGCTTTGACATGAATCTCCCAGGCTTTTTAGAGATGCAGAATTACGGGGTCCATAATTATTTTATTGAATTAAAGTAACAAAAATTGCACACGCACATACTCGCGCCCCCAGATGGAAGAATAGAGAGCTCACTGAAATGCTAGTGTCTTGCTTTATTCTGACGATAGTGCAGCAGGGATGGTACAGGAACACAGTAAGTTATTGACTATTTGAAGACCTCTTTTGACTGTATTTGAGAAGCCCTGCTCTCAGACAACCTATCCCCCCCCCCCCATCAGCTGCTCACTTCCCTTGTGTACCTTTTACTCTCTCTGTTTCATCACAAACTGGATGTATAGGACGTGTGGCTCGGTTCCTGAGGATGTGCTTCTGTGAGTCAAAGCATTAGCAACAGTCATATCATAAGCAGTAAGACACATCAAGATGTATAACTCTATCATTGTACGCCTCTGGTGTGTTGTTAGGTTTGAGGCATAGCAGAGTGCCATTAAATACACCTAAGAAGTGTGATTATATCACCATGTTGGCACACCCTGGAGTGTGGTGTATTGTGCATATAAAATGGCTTTTAAATGTCTGTTTTAAAATGAGTAAAAATAAGAAATTTATTTTAAAAAAGATAAAAATAAGGACCTCATATTGAAATATGTTTCCACTTAAACTTTGAATATATGTAATATTCCATATTCTGGCAATGGGGATGTGGTAGGGTTGGGGGCGGTAGCTCAAGAAAATAATCTGCATTTCAAACCAGCACAGATTTTCTTTTTTTTAATTTTATTTGTAATGCGGAGGTGGTAAACCATTTGCACAATTGCGATAGATGACATGTATTCTAGAACAAGTACAACATTTTACCTTTACAGTCCTTGATATTGGCATATACAGAGAGATATTACTAGATACATATTAGGCTAACCCCTTGTGGCAGTCGTCTAACAGTAAACAGTATTTGTTACGCCACTATGTGAATTTCGAGTAATCACTCCTAGAGAAAGTACACCTGGGACAAATGAATGCATTCCCGTAAGTGACTGTGGGCTTCAGAACCAATAAGGCATCCTGCACCTCACAATCTTTCCTCTCGTGCTTTCTCTTTGTAAGGATAAGGTCTAATGTGGCCCGTCATCACTAATTTTGGCTCTCGTGGTGACGTGCATGCTGTCATCACCTGGTGAGAGCATGGGCATCTATGTGGCAGCTGCCACAGGCGCTCACAGTACTAAGGCAAAAATAGTCAGACAGCAGTTTCTAATGCTCATTTTTACAAGAGACACCATTCCCGGGGTTCTTGTAGCTTCCCTTTACCAGGACATACAGGCATTTCATAGGGTTTACTTTTCCCCACTGAGTTTTATTACATCACCTACTAACCGCAGGCACAGGTGTCTCTGTGCACACTGACTTATGACCACACTGTGACCAGTGACATGGACAAGCTGGGCTCGAAAGAACGGGGATTTCTGTGTCACACCAGGATGTTTTCTTGACCCGTTTTCAGTTGGGGCCACCGGAAGACCCTGGGCACTTGTAGCATGGTATGTAACATTTTGTTGGGGATGACTGTAAAGTGCAGCACATTGTGCGCTTAAACCTATGGGAGCTGCCACGTGGACGTTCATATTGTCACCAGGTGTTGAGAAATGACATCATCACAAGAGCCAAAATTAGTGTAGTGTGTGACAGCACATAGGAAATATGGCGCTGTGCTTCAGGGGTGCCAACTAGTTAAAAAATCTATTTAGGGGCACTAACGACACCAACTTTTCCACATGTGGCGACAGATCAGCTGGTAAGGTCACATACTTATAAGGTGAGCCTATATTGTACAGATTCCCTTTAAGGATTGGTCCAGAGAGAGGTGTTCCCCCTCACCAGGTTCAGCACGAATCGTAAAATAAAGATCCCAGTCCAGTGGCTCATCTTCACGGGCTCAGCGCTTCATTGGTTTGCACTTCAGGTCCAGCGTTCTGCTCCGTGATAGTAGCATACTCGTGTGGCTTTCTGCGTGCTTTACGGATATCGGACACTGTTGATTTCCTGATTTGAAATTGCTCAACCACATCCACTGCTCGCTCATCCCATTCTGATTTTCTGGGCAATATCAAGTATGCTCCACTTACATTTTTGTGAGCGTGACAAGTGGGGATCGGCTGTGAGTTATAAAGTGCACAGAAGTCCACAGAAGATGTGAGCTGAAAGTAGCACAGCAGGAATTTGATCACTTTAGTAACATTAGCAATCGAAACATCTGCCAAAAATCAGCCTAAGGGAACATTGTCTAACCTGGAGTAGCACAGTAAGGCGAAGCTTGTTTCCAGATGTGACCTAGGAGCACAAGGAAGTAGTGTGTTTTTTTTTTTTTTTAAAAACCAGGAGAGACACGCTAAGCTGAAAACTTGTTACAGTGCGACCTGGGAGCACAAGGAAGTTAAGTGACTTGCTCAGGGTCACACAGTATACAAGTGGGGGCTGTGGGATTCAAACCCAGGTCTACAGGTTTGCAGCTCAGAGCCTTAAACCACTGCACTATACTGCCTCCTCATTGACTTGCTCGGGATCACACAGTATGCACATAGGCGGCTGTGGGATTCAAACCCAGGTCTCCAGATCTGCAGTGCAGAGCCTTAACCCACTGAGCTATACTGCTTCCAGAAATGAGCTCTCAGATTGCTGGGAGATGGCTAGCAGTCAGTTGCTAATGTGTTTAGTCAAGTACTAATTGACTTACATTTGTAAATAAAGGGACTGATTTTGATTCGGATAATCCAGAAGTTCAGTTAAGAGGGGAGGACAGATAACTGAGGTCATAATCTAAAGAAAAAAAAACAGCTAAGTTTCTGGTCATTTCGAGTAGCCTGGCAGGGACTGGGAAAACTAAGGGGAGGGGAAAGGATCAGTTACTGGAGCAAGAGGGGCCAGAGCCAGATAGTTTTTATAACACTTAGCCAACATGTCTTTCATACACATTATATCACAAAGTGTTTTACAAAGCACAGGAGTTCCATGCTGGTAATGTAGTGAATATAGAATAGAGTTTCTGGTGCCCAAACGGGAATAAAATAAAATCTGTTCTTCTCTTCCAACTACTGATGGGTCTGGTGAACAGCCCAGCCAGTTAGGAAATTAAAAAAAAATATATATATATATCTGTCCCCTCCCTCAACTACCTAATGTGTCCAGTGCTAAACCTTATCCACTGGGGAATTAAACAAATGTGTCCCCCTCCTCCAACAACCAGACAAATCCAGTGCCCAGCCTGACCCATTAAGAGAATTAAAAAAAAAAAAAGTTCCCCTCCGTCAGCTACCCGATTGGTCCAATACCCAACCCAGCCTATCAGGGAATTTAAAACAAATATGTCCCTCTCTTCCAAACTACTTGATGGGCACGGTATGCAACCCTGCCTGTCAGGCAGTAATAAAATAGGCCCCCCTCAGCAACCTGACTGATCTAGTGCCCAACTACCTGATAGGGCCGACCCTTCAGGGAGTAAAACAAATCTTTCACCCACCCTCAACAACCTGACAGAGCCAGTGCCAAACCTGGTCCATCGGAATACAAAAGAATCTGGCCCCATCCCCCACAACTGCTTGACTGGTTCAATACCCAATCCATCCCATCATGTTTTCTCTCCCAGACTCCTGGCAGACAGTGACCAGATTGGGGCCTGGAGGTAAGGGACCCATGGCGCGGGAGTGACCATGCCACGGTCTGGTTCTGCCTGGACCTAGGAGGGGTAGAAGGCTGCATGAAGACGGAAGTAACCGACTTCAGGGGGGCGGATTTTAAGGAAATGGGAAGGATCCTTAAGGAGCATTTGGATGGGATTGGGTCAGACATGGACGCTTGATAGTAGGTGGAAATCATCAGGAGAGGGGTGCAGGATGCTACCAGCACCTGTGCAAGAGTAAGACAAAATTCGATGGGGCCCAAAGACCCTGTTGGTGGACCAGGGAGGTCCAGGAGGTGGTCTGGGAGAAAGAAAGCAGCCTATAAAAATTCAAGTGCTCAAGGAACGAAAGGGATCGAGGGGAGCACGAGCTGATGGCTAGAAGGGCCACTAGAGTGGGTGAGGGTGGCTAAGGCAAGGAAGGAGCAGAACCTGGCCAGGGAAATTAGGAGAGGGAAAAGGGGTTCTTTAGATACATTGGGGAAAGACGAAGGGTGAAGGGGCAGATTAGCAGGATTAAATCAGGGGAGAGATGGGCACAAGACTCGGGGGAGCAGGCTGGGGTACGAAATGAGTACTTCACCTCAGTTTTCACCAGGGAAAATGGGGATGCTGCATCATACATGGGAGGAGACAGAGATAATTAAGAGGGGGGGACCCTTACCGATCGGCAGGTCTGGGGAGGGGGGGGCATCACTGGCAGGTGGGGGGAGGGCTAAGCAGGGAGAAGAGGTACCAGAAGTGGAAATCACAGCAGAGAGAGTGAGGAAAGCCCTCAGCTCCCTTAAGACGGAGAAAGCACCGGGGCCGGATAAATTACATCCTAGAGTGCTGAAGGAACTTGCAGATGTCCTGGCGAAACCCCTGGCAGAGCTTTTCACCATATCTCTGAGGACAGGGTGGGTGCCCCAAGACTGGAAGGTGGCGCATGTAGTGCCTATCCACAAGGGGGGATCAAGGGAGCTGGCAGGGAACTACAGGCCTGTCAGCCTGACATCGGTGGTGGGCAAGGTGATGGAGGGCATTGTCAAGGAGAGGCTGGGGGACCTGGATAAGTCAGAGTGCCTGGACGATAGACAGCATGGATTCATCCCGGGGAAATCGTGTCAGACAAACCTGGTGGAGTTCTATGACTGGGTGACAAGTGCCTTGGACCTGGGTAGACCAGTGGATGTCCTCTTTCTACACTTCAGCAAGGCATTTGACTCTGTTCCTCACATGGGCCTGTTGGATAAGCTAGGAGAAATGGGGGTGGGAAACCAGATGATCAGGTGGATAGGCAGTTGGCTCCAGGACCAGACCCAGAGGGTCGTAGTTGGTGGGATTGTCTCATCCCCAAGGAGGGTCATTAGTGGGGTCCCACAGGGATCAGTCCTTGGACCCCTTCTGTTCAGTGCCTACATATCTGACATAAGGACAGGAATCAGGAGTGAGATGAGTCTCTTTGCAGATGATTCGAAATTGGGGGCGGTGGTGGATGGGGAGGAGGGGAGGGTGGCCCTGCAGGGGGACCTGGAGGCTCTGGAAAGATGGTCTAGAAAGTGGAAGCTGAGGTTCAATGCAGGGAAATGCAAGGTACTCCACCTGGGGGCCAGAAACCCAGGCCAAGTGTACACCCTGGGGAATACTACAAGTCTCAATGGCTGAGAGGGACCTGGGGGTGGTGGTGGATGTCAAGATGAACAACTCTGAGACTTGTAGGAGGGCAGCAGCCAAGGCCAACAGGATGCTGGGATGCATCGCTAGGGGATCACCTCCAGAAGGAGGAAGTGATACTCCCTCTGTATAACTGCTTGGTGAGGCCGCACCTGGAGTACTGCATGCAGTTTTGGAGGCCACACTTAAAGAGGGACATTAACCTCCTGGAGGGTCCAGAGGAGGGCAACCAAAATGATTTGGGGCTTGGGGGACAGGACCTATGAGGAGAGGCAAGAGCTAAATATGTACACATTGGAAGAGAGAAGGGACCGAGGGACATGATAGAGGTCTTCAGGTACATGAAGAGGGTAAATAGGGAGGAACAGTCAGGGTGCTTAAGGAAGGGGCCACTAGAGGCATGGTGGAAGCTGGAGGGGAAGATTCAGGGAGAAAGGAGGAGGTGCTACTTCACTGAGAGGGTGGTGGAGCCATGGAATGCACTACCTAGGGGGCTGGTGGAGGCAAGAGACAGTGGAGGGGTTCAGGAGGGGGTGGGACAGGTACAGGGGAAGGGTTCAGGAAGCAAAATCCAATGCAGCAAGAATATCCGGAACTGGGAAGGGAGAAGCCAGAGAAGGCGAGGGGGACAGCAAGGTCAGCACCCAGGGTGGGGGCTGACCAAACGAGCAGACACGAAAGACCATTAGGCCTATTCTGCTGGCATTTTAGTATGTTAGACTATCTGATGGGTTCCAGTATGCAACCCAGCCTGGCAGGGAATAACAAAAATATAACCCCCTCTTCCCAACAGCCTGATGTATCCAGTGCCCAACCTGACTCATCAGGGAAAATGAAACAATCTGTCCTGCTTCCCCCAACAACCCCCAATAAGTCCGATGCCCTGCCTAGTCTGTCAGCAGATTTAAAAAACAAAACAAAACTGTCCCCTTCATCCAACTACCTGTTTGATCCTGTGTCCAACCTGGCCCCGTATTCAGCCAAAAAGAGAGAAGGAGGAGCAGCAGCTAAGCAGTGAGTGGAAGGTGGAATAGGTGGGTAGTACAACACTGCTTTTCCCATGCCCATCCATTCTGTTCACAGTGAGGGGCTCAAACGTGGCATGGAAGGCTCGGGGCTGTTGCCACACTGCTGCTTCTGCCACTGCCATGCATGCTGTAGTCCATCCTGCAGCGTCACAGAATGATCCAGTGCCCAACCTGGCACATCAGGAGTGTAAAAAAATAAAAATAAATAAATAATAATTAAAAAAAAAAAAATCTCCCCCCAAACTATCTCATGGGTCCGGTGTCAACTTAGACCAGTTACAGAATAAAACATAAGCAAGGTGATATGAGGTGAGGTCAGGAGTAATAAGTGAGTTTGGTGCTGGGGGAATGAAACAAATTGCCTGGTGTGGGTGGACTTGAAACACCATGTACAGTGTATGTAGAGCATTACTGAAAAGCAGTGCCGCTGTGTTGAAGCCCTCCATGTAGGCGCTGTGTGGCAAAAAAAAACCAAAAAAACTTGTAAGACTGGCGTTGAATATGGTTGTCATATAACTACAGTTATAGTGAGACTGGTGAGACAGTAAGGCCTGCTACAAAATAAAAATGCAAAATCAGCCTTTTTTTTTGGCAATCATTTTGACCTCCTCCTTGGCCACCAGTTTTGCTCACATGTCCTTGCATCCTATTGGGGATCAGGCGCCATCGCCTCTACCTTCTGCGCCCAGCACCCTATATCCCTCGTCTTAGCCCCGTAGGCAGGGTGGCAGGGCTCTAACCTCCACCCAACAGGGATCCAGTTTTGGTGCAGACCAAGCCCGGCGCAATCTATTGTGACTGCCATCAAGCCGCCGAAAGGTGGCAACTTTTTTCCACTGTTTTCTTGTCCCCTGGAGTCAGGGGCATGCAGTGACGCCGACGGAGGGAAGTGCATGCATCCGCATGTGGTCCCTCCAGGCGTCTGCCCAAACTCCTCCCAAGCTGTTACCCGGCACCCTATCCCCCAGCCTCCTCCAAGGGGGCGACCGGGCACAGACTAGAGAAGACCCTGGGCCAGATGATATAAGTGGTAATTTTCTATATCTTCTTGCCGATCATATTTCCCGCCCATTATGTTCACTGTTTGAATATTGTTTGAAAACATCATTTTGTACCCGAGTGGAAAACTGCCCATGTAATCCCTATTTTTAAAAAAAGGCTCTCGATCTAATTGAGAAAATTATTGTCCCATTAGTTTGACATCATCTGTCTGCAAAGTGCTTGAAAGTATCATCAAAGACCTTATTGGTGAGACAATTAATACAATAGATACTGAACAACATGGATTTAGAAAGGGTAGAGGATGTATAAGTAATTTAATGTGTTTCTATGAAAAGGTTAGCAGGAACATTGATAACGGGTGCCCCTGGGATATAATCTATCTCGACTTTAGTAAAGCATTTGATGTTCTGGCCCAGCAGGCAATAATTGCAAAATTATTGGATACTAACATCAACAGACATATCATTAAATGGATTGAGAACTGGTTGACACATAGATCCCAACAGGTTTTAATAAATGGTTACCTATCTAACTCAAGGTCAGTGACCAGTGGAGTCCCTCAGGGGTCGGTCTTGTGCCCATGCCTCTTTCAAATATTTATAGCAGGCCTTACTAAAAACTGCTTCTCTGCCTCAATTAAATATGCAGATGATATTAAACTTGGTGGCCCTTGTGACAGTGAATATAATATTTCAAAAATTCAACATGATCTGTGTAGTATGTCTGACTGGGTCGAATTTTGGGGAATGAGATTGAATGCCACAAAATGCAAGGTAATGCATATTGGCTTCAATAACCCGTCCGCTGTCTACTTATTAAATGGGACTCCATTAGAAAACACAACAAATGAGAAAGACCTAGGTATTTATATATATCTACTCATCTGAGATGTAACAAGCAGATTAATGAGGCCCTTAATAAATATAATCGAATTGTATGGTCTATTGAAGGAAATATTAAATCAAGAAGTCAAGAAATTATGTTACCACTTTTCCGAGCTTATGTCCGGCCACACTTGGAATATTTATCCCAACTCAGGAGTCCATATAAAAAGGGGGAAATAGCTTTATTGGAAAAAATTCAAAGGAAATTCACTAAAAAATATTCAGGGATTGTTCAATGTTTCAAATGAGAAACGTCTAGAAAATTTAAATCTTATGTCCTTATCTCTCAGATGTCTTCAGAGTGATCTTTTATACAAGTTTGATATTATAAACGAGCCATATCTATTTTCAGAAATGGGTTTTGTGTTTAAGAATAATATACACGATACCAGAGGTCACCCGTTATAGATTAGCAGGACTAAATTCAGTTATGCAAATAGGAAATGTTTTTCACCCAAAGGATTACAAATCCCTGTAGTAACTTTCCTTTTGAAAATAATTAGTAGTGCTAACAAAATGACATTTAAAAGTCATCTTAACAAATTTATTACAAATATGAACAATTTGGGATATTATAATTCTTGTGCTATTATGGGCCTTACAGCCCTCTTGCACATAACCACCTTAGTATGAAGACCCCCTCCATGGAGAAGGAGAGGAGTGCATCAGACGCTCAATCCTTCTCAACCCCTGGCGGCCCATGCTCGCTTCCCAACACGGGTCGCCGGCGCAGCATGCGGTGTAAGGCATCCAGTGCCTCAGCTCCACTGGGGCGGTGTAAACCAGCCTTGTTGGCACCAGCCAAATCTTGTTTTATGTATTTATTTGTATTTATTGGGTAGTTAATGTGAGGGACAGTAGAGGGCAATTTATTTATTTACATGGACCTGTTTTGCTGATGTAGGAATGTTGCCACAACACCGGGAAAGCTTCTTTACTCTTCACGCTTATACAGTGAAAGACCAGGCCGCTATCCAAAGGTAAAAGGTGTTTCTGATACCTTCCTTGCTGCTTTCTTGGTTTGCTTACACAAGTGCATTATACCCTTTGTCAAAACGGGTAGGAGCCCGAATGTTCACACTGTGCCCGATCCTCGCTTCCTTTTCTCACTGCCGGGCACGAAAACTGGTAGTCTCACCCCCTTGCAAAAAGTACGATGGGGCGAGATCAACGGCATTCTGGCCTGGCGGCGAGAAAAGAAAGCTGAGGATCAGTGGATGGTGTGGGAGATCAGGATAGCGGAAAGGGAGTTCTGGCCGATGAATCCTCCTTTATGGGAACACTAATCGGGTATAAACGCGTGTCCTGAACTGCTTGAGTGCAAAGGACATGGGTACCTGCTCCTCCGAGAGCCTTGCAAACTAAGCTTTTTCTGTACTGTGCACTGAGTGAGATATTGTATATCATGGGGTCATCCTGCCATCTGTTCAATGTACATTTCAAATATTACACCCAACTGATCCATATTCCATAATCTTTCTTGATCTGGCCACTGAAATTGCTGCGAGAAACAGAAGAAGTGGGCCAGGGTTGCCATGCACTACACCAGTGCCCCAGGTTGAGAAACGAGCCAGGGAGGTCAGAGGGCCAGCCGGGAGAGGAGGCTCGAATGTTCCAGAGGACCCTACCCCCTGGAGGAGGGAGAGAGGGTTATTGACTCCGTTGTGCTGGGGGAGGAGGATCGAGAGTACCGTAGGACCCCCCCCCCCGGGGGAGGTGGAGAGAGAGGGTTTATTGACTCCGTTGTGCCAGGGGAGGAGGATCAAGTGTTCCATAGGACCTTGCCCCCTGGGAGAGGGAGAGAGGGTTTATTGACTCTGTTGCACTGGGGGAGGAGGATCAAGTGTTCCATAGGACCCTGCCCCCTGGAGGAGGGAGTGAGGGTTTATTGACTCCGTTGTGCCAACACAACTTATGGGTGGCAGTGCATCTGGAGCTAGTGGAGGAGGAGATGCCAACTGGCTCCGACGTGTGTTGCCACGCATCTGTCTGTGTGTGCATCACTAAGCCCTTGTCGGCTTCCTTGGAGGAAGGGAGACCCCCCCCCCCAACCGCAGGTTGTTTAGGATGAAGTGGGCACTCTCTGACCCTGATGATCGGAGTGTCCACCACCGTTCGGAGCTCTGTCTCTCCGTGGGGAGCTTTGCGCCAGTTCTCCATGGATCCCACTCTGGAGGGGGTGCATTTAGGGTATGAGGAAGTGGGTAGGAAATTGCCTGTGCGGAGGGGGGGGGCTGCTGTAGTGGCCAAGTGGGCGGAAGTGGAATATATATATGTGTGTGTGTGTGTGTGTGTGTGTGTGTGTGTGTGTGTGTGTGTATATTATATATATATATATATATATATATAAAAATATGAAGAAGTGGCAACCTTTTTGTTACGTTTTGACTGAGTAGAGTTCAGGCTTCCAGGAATATAGTAGATCTGTGTTCAAGAAGCAAGTTTCCTTGTGACAAGTCTCTAATAAAAATATCGAGCTTCATGTATTTGAAAATTTACTGTCCTTACACAATTGCAGTAATGGTGAGTAACTGTAGACGGATCAAGTCACGTGCATCTTAACAGCAATGTCCTGGGATGCCCATCAGCTACAGAGTGAGCCTTTTTAGGAGGTCATGAATGGAGCCTGAAGAAAGCTTATGTTTCTTACATTGTTAGTAAACCAAAAAAAAAGATTTGTATTACTGTGAGGTGTATATTTTTGTTGGGGAGTTCTGTTTGGCTGGAGAGCCACTTGATGCCAAAGTCTTAAACAGGACATTTTATTAGCATGAGCCTCACGTCTTATAAAGATGAAATCAGTTTTCTTAATGTTATTCCAAGCATCCTTGTGGAGAAACAGGAATACTGTATAGATTCAACAGCAGTGGACGTGTATTGGCATCTTGATTAAAAACCAGAAATGTGACATCGGTTAAAAATCTGGAATCTTGATTAAGAAATTGCCTTTTAATTTTAAATAAGAAGTTATATCGTATTTTTTCCCCAGAACCTTTAGATGTCAGTCTTCCTATGTGGTTGAGTACGCTACAACTTGAGTAGTTACTGCCAGCCATTCTGTGTACATCCCCCTCCCCCATACTGTCAGGCTCTGGCCTTGCTTGCTCAGCGCAGACAGATTTTCTAGCACTGCCGTCTGTCTCTGTGGATCTGCCACAGTGCTTCTCCTTGCTGCACTGTGGATTGTTCTGTGCAAAAGCCAGGAGGGATTGCTTTTTCAGACCATCTGCTCTATACCAGGCTGGTTGAAGGCTGGTGGCCAGCATGTACACACACATGCATGCACAAAGACAGAGAGCCATTTTATTTCTCCCAGCACTGCCAGGCACAAGCTGCCTTTCACCATAGTCGAGCAGCAGGCCGGCATAACTGTTGCTAGGCTAACTAATGTCGGCAGGAAAAGCTTGAGACATGAGTGCCATGCGCTCCTTTTATTTATCTGTTCCTTATGTTTTTGCTGTCTTTTGAATTTATATTCAGATTTTACTAGGGAAAAAGCATAATTAGTAGAAAAAGAAAGTATACATAAAGATTGTTTCCATAATAAATTAGGATCATTTTAAAATATAAAACATGTATCCTTGGATCCCATTCCTTTGGGCAGGGAGGAAATTGAAAAAGAAGTCTAAAAAGGAATCTTGAAAGTAGGGGCAGTGATTTTGTTTTCCGTTTTCAAAAATGGGATGCTTAATTTTGCAAGATCTTAATAAAAAAAAGTTCTGCTTTTCCCAAATCAGCAGGTTTTGTTTTAAATTTAGCACAGAAGGATTTTTCCACCAGCTAATTGCCACTCTGTGCAAATAATTGGCACAAGGTGGAATTTTTGCACTAAAAAATTGGTACAGAATACCAAACTGAGCATAAACATGTCAAAGTGCCTAATTCTGTTTTTCTTAGAGATCCACCAATATGCGGGGTTTTGTCCCTGACACATATGAAACGGTGACTTACTGCCTCAGGATACTGTGTATATAAATATTCCCTCGAGAAGTGCAGCCTTTAAAAAGTAATTGCACTCGTAAAATTATAAACACCGGGGCCCATGGACTTCCCGGTTTTGTCTCTGCTGCCCAGCTCCATTCCCACGCTCACTGGCGTGATGACAAGATGGCAGTGAGAGCACGAGGGCGCGCCCCATTATATTCAATGGGCGGCAGCTTTTAAATCAATTTTTAATAAAATAATGGCCACTTGCTAATGAAACGTGGGCACCAGTTGACTACCAAGTGAATGATATTTAGAATAAAGCATGAGGTAGTGTGTATAATGAGAATTTTATACACACACACAAGGTGTTGGATGCTACATAAACCACGAGAGTGAAGCTCGAGGGGTTTATACAAGCATCCAACACTAAGTGTGTGTATGAAATTTGAGTTTTACACACTTTTATTCACCACAGCAATTATATAAAATATAGATGCTGTTCAGCCGCAGTCTGGTCGGGATGAAGTGCTGCGTGTGATCCACGGCCGCTTAACAGTTTCCATGTTTTTTTTTTTTTTAAAGGTTTAATCAAGGACTATGTGTTTGTTCATAATGGAAAAACTTTATTGATGAGAGGTGAGTTTGTGTTGTTTAAATTTACTTACCACCGAGTGCTAGAGGCGGCGAAGTGTCTGGTGATAGGAGAGAGAACAGCGGCAGCTGGTGCATGTGTAGAGCAAGGGAAACCCGGCACATGTTTGCCGTTATAAGCACTCCTTTATAACGACAAATTACAAACCGGGTTTCGCTTAGGTGAATAAAACACTCACCAGGTATTATGCATCCCTTACTTACACACTGGGCATGTCATGTTGTAAAACTAATAAACAGGGAACTCAAAGTAGGTCTGCAGGGAAAGACTCGACCTTTACCAGATACTTCATGGTGACAATGCAGTCTGTGCCGAGACCATGTCTAATCACTTTTTGTTGTAAAATGGGAATGAAAGAATGAGATGAAGCAGTGGTGACAAGTAAATGATATGAACAGATGGGTGCTGTGGAGTAGCGCTAATTTACACACCAGTCATAGCTGTTGGACTATGAATGAACAAAATACTTTTCTGTAGTTGCAAATGTCTTCTAGACTTTTTTAATAGTTAATAGATTCAAGTTTCTGTTTTTAACCTGGCCCTTTTAATCACTTCACAAGTAGCTGTTCTGTGTGACTACTACTTGTTTTGACAATCCGTGGTAAGTTGTCTAGCAGTATACTATACTATATGTGCAGGGCCTGTCATAGTCTGCTTTACTTTAGCTTTAGCAGTAGGGCTTCAAAATGTCTATGGCAAGTTGCTGTCCTGTCATCGACTAAGACAGCGTGTAATGATATTGATTATATGAAGTATGGTTTCCTGGCCGCAGGCTTCCACAAAAAGAAGGGAATGCAGAACCTTTGCTGTGGCCCAATGATAAAAGAAAATAGCTTGCTTGCTTCCCCCTCCTCCACCCCTCTTAAATTTGTAAAGATTCTGGTCTGGTTTCGGATGAGCAGTTATGAGTTGTAATATTTCTTTTTCTTTTTTTTTACATTTTAAACTCTTTATTAAGTTTCTACAAAGAACAACAATGAAACAATAAACACAATACAAATGTGCATAAAAAGTACAGGAACAACAAAATCGCATAAACTTGACAACACACAGCCAACCCCCAAATTTATGCAAAATCTGATTTCTCATTTCACCCCCTCCCTCAAACCCATTACCCTGACTATACCCTTACTGGCTGAGAAAAGTAATTAATGCAGTGTTGCTCGGATAGTGCTTTTGTGGATCCTACCACCATCTGTCAGATAGTGCTGGTATCCTGACTTGGATCCTACCGGATATCCTGCCAAAGATCGATGCAGGATCTAGGGTCAGATACTGATGGATCCTGGTTAGGATCCACGAATCCTAGGGCAGATAGTTAGGATCCAGGGCTAGATAGTGATGGATCCTGGTTAGGATCCAACATCCGGATCCATAGGCAGATAGTGGAAGTATCCGGCAGATCCAGTATCCTGCCGCAAAGGGCAGGTGGTATATTCATTTATTTATTTTGAAATCTTGGATAGCACCAGTGAGTGGGTGCTCATTAATTGGGTCCACGTCAGTTAACAAGTACAGAGTGATACATAAACATTCAAATACAGAGTGGCTCGGTAGCAAATATACAAACACATGTTACAGTACAACAATAGATAAAGTTCATGGTTACACTATACTGAGGCATTTTGCAATGTATGTCTACGTCAAGGACAGACACAAATCAGTAGAGTAGACAGAGGGAGGAGAAGGGGGGAGAAGATGGAGAGGTAATGGTAAGAGGAAGGGGTGGATGGGGGGTAGGAGGTGGAGGGGTAGGGGTAGGGAAGAGAGGTGGGGGGCATGGCAGCACCATGGGAGAGGACGGTGGGTCAGTGAAGTGCAAGGTCGGGGCTACCCAGTGAAACAGTGACATGGTTAAGAAGTGCTAGAGGGTAAGTGCAGAATGCAGCTGTGGGATTACTGACTTGGGGCAGGATTTAGTGGGGGCAGGCAGAGGTACCCATGGTGAGAAGGTGTTGGCACAGTTTGTGTTTAAAAGAGCCAGTTGTTGGCTGCATCACAGATGTCCTGAGGTAGCGCATTTGTCCAGAGGGGGGCCCAGTATGAGAAACCCTGCTGAGCCAAGGTAGTGCGGCACCTTGGCACATGGAATACCTGAGACGCAGCGCTTCTGGTTTGCTTTGTGCTCTGGGAAGGGGTCAGTAGGTTCCGTACTCCTGGTGGTAGAAGGTTTAAAGAGCAGCTTCCTAGTAGCTGCTTGCCCCAGCCCATTCGATAATTTACCCCCACAGACAGCTCCCAGTGAAGTGTGGCATAACAAGTCATGCTGTATTAAAAGTTATTTTACTCGTAAAATTAAAATCAAGCCCACCGGCAAAAAAAGAACTGAGCAGACCACGCCCCCACGTTGGCCCACGCAGCTCTGTTTTGTGATGTCACAAAACAAAGGCTGCGGGAGCGCACCCCATTCACTTATAATGGGGCCAATATTGTCACATAGTTTGATTATTTACTGTCGGGATTTTCATAAATCCAAGCGATCGATCGATTAATAGGGTCCCTATTAGTCGATCGATCGGCACTGTTAATCTGACAAGTAAATAATCTAAAACTATGTGCATATTATCGCCCCATTATAGTGAATGAGATCGCGCTCACACCTTTGTTTTGAGACATCCAAACTGGGCTGTGGGGCGTGGTTTGCTTCGTTCTTCTTTGCCGGTGGGCTTGTTGAATGCAAAGTAAAATGAAATGCAGCTGCGGCTTATGTCGCATTTCATTGGGAGCTGTCTGTGGGGGTAAGTTATTGAATGGGCTGGGAGAGGGCAGCACAACCATCAGTAGGAAGCTACTGTTTAAGGAGGCTTTTTTGCCAAGGAGACAGGTTTGGTACCCGATTCTTTCACTGAGCTGTAGCCAGCTATCCACGGTATAGAGATCACAGGAGTGTGTGAGTCTAGCAGCACCTGTGAGGAGACAGCAGGCTTTATTCATTGCGGTTGAGATGCGGTGGAGGGCTATGTCTGTTGCAGATCCATAGATCACCAGCCCATAATCGATGAGTGAGACAATTGAGCTATTGATGGCAGTGCTCAGGGCTTCATATGTGAGACAGTGCCTGTGCCGATACAAGATCCCGATTCTGGTATTGATGGCCCTTGCAGTAATGTCTATGTGCTCGGCATATGATAGGGTGGAATCGATAGTGATGACTAGGTATTTGAAGTGCCAGACAAGTTCGAGTGTGGCACCCCCAACATTCATAATTGCAAGTGGAAAGGCTGTGTGTTTGCTTTGTGGGGTGGAGAACATCATGGTCTTGGTCTTTTTATAATTTGGGACCAGTCTATGGTCCTTAAACCACTGGTCCGCAGATGCAAAGCCACTTTGTAGATCAGTCTCCAGATGTTCAAGGTGTTGACTGCTGGTGAATAAAACCGCATCATCTGCGTAAAGGAGCATTTGACACGAGCTAGAGGTTGGGAGTGTATTTAAGCTGAACAGCAGTGGTCCTAATTTGGGTCCTTGTGGTACACCAGATCTGACAGATCTGCTGTCAGAGATCACATCCCTGATCCTAACCTGCTGATAGCGGTTGCTCAGGTAGCTAGTGAAACAGCCCAAAGTTTCAGAGGAGAGTCCATTGTCAGCCAGTTGTTTGAGGAGGAGACCATGGTGCACTCTATCAAATGCCTTTGATAGGTCAGTGAATGTGGCTTCTACCAGGAGGCCTTGGTCTAATGCTTGGTGGATGTATCCCGTAAATTCTAGCAAGGCCATGATGGTACTGTGGCCACCCCTGAATCCGTGCTGTTTAGGACCCAGTAGTTGATGGTGGTTGAGGTACTCCACAAGTTGATCTGCCACGATCCGCTGTAGGGCCTTGGAGAGCGGGGGGGAGTATCAAGATTGGTCTATAGTTATTGCGCAGAGTCCGAGCACCACCTTTGTGCACCGGGGTAACTGTCGCAGTTTTCCAGCGTTGAGGGAATTGTAAGTGACAGAGCGAGAGGTTTATAATTTGCGTCGGTGGGCTAAGAACTTCCTCAAGTGCCAGGCTAACAAATTTTGGGTTTAGGGAGTTCCCACTGCATCTTGACTTCCCTATTACCCTTTCCAGGATTTTCTGGTATCTGCTTCAGAGACTACTTTGAAGTGAAATAGTGGTTGGTCATGGTGAAGCAGTTGTTTCCCTTGTGGGTCATTTGTGGTGAGAAGATTGAAGAAGTTAGCAGGGAACACGCTGGTTAGGTCCATGAAGGCATGATTCAGGGAGTTGGAAATGAGAAGAGGGTCTAAGGACGGCACCCCATCGATTGTGAGCATAACTGGAGCATTTTTGGGGTCTTTCTCAGTGATGTCATTGAGGTTGTCCCAAAAGGATTTGCTGATATTCCACAAACTGGTGAGGGCTTCTTCGTAGTAGGTGCTTTTTGCACAACGGATGGCTTTCATGCAGTCATTTCTTGCTTGTTTGTACCATTGGATGTTTGCTGCTGAGCCGTGTGCTCGTGCCACTTGCCAGAGACGATCTCTTGAGGAGAGTTGCTCTAGCAGATCCGGAGTAATCCAAAGGTTGTAGTGTCCTTTGACCAATCTTGTTTTTTATCGGGGCATGCTTGTCACAGACAAAATTGAATTTGGTTATGAAGAGGTCAAGGGCTACATCCACGTCCTTGGCTTCATACAGGTCAGACCAGTCTTGGTACTTGAGATCTGTTTTGAGTTGTTGTAGATGGCCTTTTAGGAGGACATGGCTTGATATATTTCTAGCAGGAGGTGTGCTGTAGCTGTTATTCCAGGTGCATGTGACAGGGGGAGTGGTCGCTCTGAGAGTCTGGGAGTACAGTAATATTGTCGATATGTGCAGGACGGTTAGCGAGTATCCAGTCCAGCAGGGTACTGGTGCCAGTTTTGTAACTGACTCTTGTTGGAGATTCTATCATTTGGGAGAAGTGGATGGCTGACAAGGTGTCCTTGATACTGGCAGATGATGGGGAGAGCCAGTTGATGCTGAAGTCACCTTGAAGTATAATTTCTGTGTTGAGGCTGAGGGTACTGATATAGTCCATAAGGTTGCTGGTACCAGCTGTGGTCTGTTTAGGTGGGATGTATACTGAGAGCAGGTGTGCACCTAGGATCAGTTTGACGGCCAGTGCTTCTAGGTTGTCACACATGCTGGGGAAGGGGGGGAGCAGCTATGCCCCTGCAGATAGTCTTTGATGTATATGACACAGCCACCTCCTCTTTTTGAGAGGCAGTTCTGCCTAAACAGGGTATAGCCAGGTAGTGCGATGGCGGTATCTGGTGTCTTAGGGGAAAGCCAGGATCCCACTACAGACAGCAGCACATCTATGTATCTATGGATCCGGATTTGTCCGGATCCACGTGAGCAACACTAAATTAATGTAAATGCAGATGTTATTGAGACTTATAAGATTGTCTAAAAGTAAAAGAGAACATAGATTAGTTTTGACTGCAAGGACAGCAATACCTAATAATAATTCTTGTTTCTGTACAGATACTGGTGAGAAGAGGGGGCCTGCTATGCCTGGATCCCCAGTGGAAGTGAAGATACAGTCTAGGTCAACGCCTCCAGTCATGCCACTTCTGCCACAAGAGAACCCTAATGGACTCAGACCCATGTCCTTTACGTCCACAGCAGGTAGGGATTCCAGGTATTTTGAGCACACTTGATAGCATCAGCATAAAAATGTTTGATTTGTAACTATTGCATCAACATAAAAATATTTGTGATTTGTAACTAGGAAAGGCCCACTGAACGGACAGTTTGTTTCTCAGTGTGTCCTTTGGCGGGGGTGTTACATGGATGTGATTTATTGTCAGGGAGAATATTGAGCAAGAGTAGTGGCACAGTTATATCTGGATTGCATTTTTTCGTGGTTTGTTTAGATTGCCAGAGTCTAGAAACCCTGAAAATATGAAGTTGATCCTTCCAGAGGTTTTTGAATGGCAGATGTTCGGTAGAAAATATTTATTTTTGTGCTTGTTGGCAGTTTTGTGTTTTTTTTGTTTTGTTTTGTTTTTGCCTGAGACTACAATGAAAACCACAAAAGCACTAATTTTGAAATTTGCGTGGAGTTGGAGGGTGAACCACAGTAGTGGCTTTGGGGGTTTAAAAGTTTGACATTATCTACTTGCTCGATCACATGTAACAATTAAAGTTGGAGCATGCATAGTTGGTTTATAATGGTAATGTCCTGCAGGTGCAGAAGGGACCCATGTCAGAGATTGTTAGTTAAGGAAAAAAACATTTTTTGTTGTTCTGTTTCCAACAGTAATCCCCCCCCTCCCCCGAGCGGCAGTGACTTATCCGTTAGTGAAGCTCGCTTGTGCACTTCCCGGCACTCTGAGCTTTGGGTCTGAAGGTCGAGGAGTCAAATTTCATACTGTAGGTTTGGGCCTTATACCCAGTACTGCAGAGCCACACTTTATGCACTGCCATTAAATGGGCCAGCCTTTCGATAAGGTGTTCAACTGAGGTCCCTGTTCGCACCTGAGACCTCGATGTCAGCAGCAGAGGCCAGCAGGAACAGCGAAAGGGGGGGGGGGGTCAAGCGCCGTTTGTCCTTGGAGCAGCCCCTGGTGGTCATCTTGGGGAAGCATGCATGACTTTAGTAACCTCATGTTCAACACCCTCCCACCCCAGGACATCATGGCAGGTGCTCTTTGGGAGGTGGGTGGGGCCCCAGAAAAAAAAAAAAAAAAAGGGAAAGTGACCGGCAGACTGAGTTCTATTCCCTTGAACCCCCTCGCCACCATACCCTGCTGTACGGCATGCATGCTCTTAAGCCCATGTTCCATAGCCTAAGGCGCTTCACCTGCCTCTCCGTTGTTGCACAGGGATTGGGGTCCCTCCAGGGAGCGGTAAACCAAAGTCCAGGGACCAGGGGCATCAGCTGGAAGTCTGGTGGTATGCAACACTGCCAGCAGTGAGTCAGGCAGAGGAACAGCATTTTCGGAAGACCAGAAAAGAACACCAAGACCTGCAGACAGGAGGTTAAAAAACAAAAAGCGGCCCGGTGTGCCTTTCAGTGGTAGTATTTCGGATGGAAAATAATGGTCCCACTGGCACTAAACAAAGAAGTACTGGCTGTGTCCCCAAGTGCACTGACCAACATTCCTTCCGACAGTACCATTGCTTCTGCTTTTGTCCTTGGCTGTGGGTGGGATGATAATCAGAGTGCATGAATGCTGCTTCACTCGCCGGCATGTCCCATTCTGTGTGTAATGCTGCCTGAACTTCTTGCATGGCGAGCATTGGGCTTCATATAATGAAAGTTCCTACATAAATGGAAATTCGATGCTAATTCTGAATAATCAGTACTTTTGGCATGCTCCATGTACTCAGCTGGAGGGGTTAATCCCCGTATTGTGCCAGTGGCAAACGCTTGGCAGTGAGTAGCTGAGCATTTTCTCATTATGTTCTGCAGCGTTGTAAGAGCTTGCCTACAGAATGAAACGGTACGTCTTGCTCATATTTTAACTCTCCACTCAGATCTTTTTAACTTTTGGTTTGTTGATGGACTGTTTCTTGAGTGACGGTGAAGCGTGTTGTGATTTTCACTGTAATAAGTACTGTGTGAATTAACTCAAGTTCAAGTATTTGGCACGATTTTATCCCCAATACACAACCTTATGGGACTGAAACTAGCGTATCTGTATAGCTTGACTTTGAAATGAGGGTGACCGAAACAGCCTGTTGTTCAAGTTTTAGAAAATCAGCAATTTTCACTATGAAATATAAGATTGTAAGGTGTCGTATATACTGGAGAGAGTCCTGTTGGAGATGCAGATGGTGACACGGGTACCTAAGGTAACTAATATATACACACACACACATTTTAGGGACATCTGCTGTTCTAGCTAATAATGTGGGTCTTTGTGCAATATCACTGGGATAATTCAGTGCTGTGTTTCTGATGTAGAAAGGCAGTTGTCTCAGATGAACACCTACTTGCTACTAATGTGTGCTAATTTCCCAGTGTTCTGAGTTATTCACTCTGTGTCCCCCAGCCTGTCTGTTTTCTCCACATTTTAGGGGAAACATAAATCTGTAAACAGTGCTCGACTCAGTCTGTAGTTCGTCATATTTCATAATCTTACTGTTTTTTTTTCTTCCCTGCAGTAATATCCAATGGACTGAACCATTCTCCTCCCACCCTTAATGGGGCACCTTCCCCTCCTAAAAGCCATAGCAATGGTCCTGCCGCCTCCTCCTCTGCCTCACTGGCCACGCAGCAGCTGCCAGCCACCTGTGGAGCCCGCCAGCTCAGCAAGCTGAAGCGTTTCCTCACCACCCTGCAGCAGTTTGGCAATGACATTTCTTTAGAAATTGGGGAGAAGGTCCGAACACTTGTGCTCGCACTGGTGGTAAGTGCTATGTGACACACTCGCACTAGACAGAGAACGGCATTTATGATACTAGGCAGTATTAGCACATTACAGCGGTAAAATAGAGCCCAGTGCACTACAGAGTTATGCCCTGCAGAGAGACACCAACCTTCAAGTTCAGTTATGTTTTTTCACAAACCCTGGACAAAACCCACCACTAAACAGAATTTAGAAAGGTTAAGTGAGCCAGAATGGAATTGGAACCCAAGACCCTGCAGTCCCAGTGTAGGAGTTCTACAAGTGAGATGGTACGGGCAGGGGTAAAAAATGGGTAGACTGGGTGGGCCAAGTGGTCCTTACCTGCTGTCATATTCTAGGTTTCTATGAGGCATAAGGAGACTGCGAAGCCTGCTTCTGTGAGCTGTTCTGTAATGTTTCCCTCTACTTAAATCTGATCAGCTGGGAAGGCATCAGCACATGTCTGTTTTCAGCCTGCATGCATATACATAGCTGCATTGCCTAGGAAGAAGGTGTGTTAGTTCAGTGTCCATCTGCTGGGAGAGGAAGAAGCACAAGGAAAACATTTCCAGGTTGTGTCTAGGAGTTCAGTTTGAGCCATTAGCTGTTTTCTGACTGCGGTCTCCAGTATCTCGGGGGTCTGCAGAATCATGGCTGTGTAAGAGCAGAAGTGACGTTAACTGCATCAAAGTTACCGTTATGTTACCCTTGAAAATACATAGTCTCAATCACTGGCCATGGTATTGCCGTGGCAGCGATGATATCAGACACTGTTGAAACTTGTAGTGGTTTGGCATGGGTTCGATAAGTTGGGTGTAATAGAGTATCCTTCCCACATGATATACAGTGGTGCCGTTTACCTGTCATGTTCTGAACAGGATGCATCGTGTTTACTTTCATAGCAAACTTGGTCAGAAGACTGTCTGCACTTATGCGCTAATCCTTACTGCACGATGGCAGGTAATATTTGGTAATGGACACACTATGGTGGTACCTAACTGCAGCTTGTTGAATCACTTCTGACCTTAAAAGTGATGGTGAGACAGCAGAAATAAAGAAAAGCAACCAAATGCTTGTAAAACGAGCATTAGATAATAGAAATCGGGAACGTGTCCACCCTGATAGAGTGCTGCTAAAGAGATGATCTTGTTAATTTAAAAGACCCTGGTGAGGGCACACCTGGAGCATCTTCTCTAGGTGTGGCCACCATTCCCTAGGGAAGGACGTTGTCACACTTGACAAAGTAAAGTGAACAGATTTGTCCCGCCTGGTAAAAATTAGAAAACATTTGAAATTAGGAAGTTTAGAACACATAGGGAATTTTGTCGGATCTGTTTTGCACAAAGGGGTAATCCACATAATGCATTATGTTGCCAGTGAAGCCACTTAAACAGAAGATAAATGCGTTTGTTAGTCATTTTGTGGCTTCTAAAAGGAGAGCATGGGTAGGTGGTAATAGAAATGAGCCCAGATAAGAGACAGACTTGTTGGGATAATCAGTATTTTGCTGTTCTCACAATATATGATGATTTGTATACAGAGGTAAAGTGAGATGGGATATAAAGAGTTAAAGGTGACCTTTCCCCATCAGGATTGGTTTCAGTGTCTATTCTTGGAGGTCTGAGCCTATATCTTAGTCTCCAAGAAGTCATTACGGGACTCGCACAACAGAGGTGCATTGTGAGAGTTAGTTGACCATTAGAATTCATTGCAGGTCTCATTTTAATTTTTCTCTTTTCACTAGAACTCAACCGTGACAATTGAAGAATTCCACTCCAAGCTGCAGGAAGCCACAAACTTTCCATTGCGGCCATTCGTAATTCCATTTTTAAAGGTAAAACAGATTTCATGGGAGGGCTGGGAATTTTGTTTGCTGCTTAACAACAGATAGGAATGCAGTTCCTGGCCCTGTCAGTCTCTCTTTTCACAAGCACTAAAGCACACACTCACTTGGTCTCTGTAAGGGAGTGTCCAGGCTGGGTTATGGCCGGGGGAAGACTGAATGAGGGTGTGTGGACATTTATAGAACTACCGAACAGAAAACGTTTATTTATGGCCGAAAAAGCTCAGACAACAGGCAACTACACTGTATGAGTTGCCTGCCAGGAGCACAAAATCATGTCAGCAGCTCTTTAAACTGCGGCAGTAACTGAACCATGCATGCTTAGATCTGAAATTTCATTATGTCATTTACTCCCAAACTGATGTGCAGAATGAAAAGCAGCACAATTCATAGCTGGGTAAAGAATAATGTATGGGCAGCAGTGTGTAACAAGCCGTACTTTACACACCAAGGTGTGTGACACCACATAAATTATGAGACTGAAAGGTGTATTAAATATATATATACAAATGTATGTTTTCAGTGTTGCTCATTTATTTTTTACAGCAACATGTTCTGCGGTGGTAGTGGAGCCAGTCGAAAACAAATGCACATTTGATTGCAACCATTGTGTTTTTGCACAGGGTGCATGTGAGAGTGAAGCAATTCTCTGTTACACACACTTATGTGTAATGGGGAGACTATTATGTACTGGTTTTGGGTTGTAATCAACCCTAACCAGTAATTTTACCAGTATTGCAACCTGGCTAGAGTCTGGTGTGCTGGTATTTTGTGTGTATTTGTTTTTTTTCCCCTTGCAGTTCTAATAAGACTGAATTTGGTCAGTGTAGTGCCTTCTCATGGCATAACAGTGGTACAGAACTGTGACATTGCTACATGGGCTGAGTCTCCATTCTTGCAGACATAACACTGGGTGAGAGAGCCATGGTTAGAGAGCAGAGCCTGCTCCCATTATGACATGACACTGATGTAATTGCACAGGTGAGTCTTATACTGTGATGACACCCCACTGGCAGAGAGCTGTGGTTACCCAGCTGAGCCTCATCCCAGGACAGTACCGCACTGAAAGAACACTGTGGTTACACAGCTGAGCCTCCTTCAGTACTGACATCACAGCGGAAGACACCTGTGGCACAGTCACACAGCTGAATTTCCTCCCATCGTGGTATCACAGTGTGATAAGTTTAATACTTGTTTATTCTTTTGTACTGACATGTTGAATTTGGTGGACTTCTGTTTCTTTCAGGAGGCTCATTTGTGCATTGAGTACCTCGGCTTCTGTGATGTATTTTTGTGTGTGCACTGAGGGATGTCTCCTGTTGAATAAGAATGTTCTCTTCTGCTGTTTGGTCAAGAGGACCACAGAGGGAAACTGAGTAGTTTTGCCAGCCACAAACAGCAGAACATAATGTCAGTCTTCATTAAGAAGACTTCTGAGTGCATATATAGACATATTAGAAATCACTCTAATTGGCTAGTGTGACTTTATAATGTGTTTTACAGTTTGGTTTTGGTTTTATTTTCAAAACTGAGTGCACTCTTCTTCCTTGCCTGCAAAGTGAAACGATCCAATTCATTGTACCCTCACGTCACGAGATGCCAACTGTATGCAGGATAAGAGCCTCTGTGTTGCTGAAGACTGATTGGCTGAAATCACACAAATGACTTACAATAGCTGTTTCTTCCTTTCACCAGGCTAACCTGCCCCTGCTGCAGCGGGAGTTGCTACACTGTGCTCGCGCTGCCAAACAGACGCCATCCCAGTACTTGGCCCAACACGAGCACTCCCTGCTGAGCACCAGCATCACGTCCGCAGCAGACTCCTCCGAACTACTCATCGAAGTGACCGACAGCAGGAAAAGACAGAGCCCTGAGAGGTAGAGACCCCACAATATAGGGAGAGTAACAGTGACGTTTGAAGTAACCGGAAATACCTGTTTTGGGGCACCAACCTCTCTACTTCAGTTTGTAGAATCTTGCGGTTTGGGATAACTGTCAGACCTAAGAAGTCAGCAGATCCCAATCTTATACTGTAATGTGATGCCCTGCCTTGATATATTGCAAGTAATGGAATCAATTATTTCACTGCGGTAACGCTTGTTCTTGCAGAAGGTGCAGCTGGTATGGTGAGCAGATTATGAGACACACAGCAATAGGGAAAACTGGGAATGAGCAGTAAAATACCAAAGAAAAAGGTAATATTAAATGCATGCTGAAAATGGTTAGAATCGACATTTCGACCATAGGCAGTCTTCAGGAATTAGCTAAAAGATAAAAATGAAAAGTTAGTGGACAGGTAAGGGGAAAGGGGTATATATGTGAGGAAAGAAAATGGGGCTAGGATCTAGGAGAAAAAGTGATAACCGTTAAGGTAACAATAGAATCTGGAAAACAAAAAGGTGATGAGGTATGAAAAGGTGTAGTGGGAGGGAAAGAGCTTAGGAGTGCTCGAGTGGGGAGTAATTAACAAGGCCTAGTAAGAAGGCTGAAAGATGACAAAGGTAGGGGAAGGAAACTAGAGACATCTGGAGAAAATGAAAATAGATATGTACACATAGTTGGAATGCCCATGTGAGCACGTGTGCGCGCGGACACACACACACACACACTCTGTGACTGATGAAAGTGTGTGCAGGCATACCTATGCATGCAGATGTACCATGCACACGTGCAAGCAAAGATAAGACTGGGTGGGGGTAAAAAGGACAGACTATAGTGTTAAATCATAAGGTGGCTGTAAGATGTTCGTGGAAAACAAGTCTAACATTTAAACCAGTGGGCTGCTGGGAACCTAGGCGGATGATAAGTTTGGTTTCTGTATTTTTTTTTCTTTGATCAGCATATGGAAGCCCTACTGAAGGGCACAGAAGTATCACTGACATTATGGTCCCTGGAAGTAAAATGGGATACAATGGGTTTATCAGTGTCTCTGTTTCTTACTGCTAAATTCAGAGTTAAATAACAAGTAGGTGAATAGCCAAGAACTTGGAAATAACCAAAAACATTTTGCCAAACATAAAACATTTACAGCTTTCCTGTTCCCACACGTTTCACAGGAGCGATGATCCATGGTGGTGATGTGTTATATTTAAGCAATAATCCACAATAGGGTGTGGGTTGTTGAGGGATTTACCCATGTTTGGTGTGGTGTGTCACGAGGCTGCAGGCTGAGTGATGAAACCACACCAAACGTGAGTAAATTCCACATCAACCCACATCCTGGAGTGGATTATTATGATTGTACAATTCACAATATAGACTGACAAAACTACAAGGCAGAAAGAAAATTATGGAACTTTTTTTTGTGCTGCAAATGTGAAAATAGTGTGCTGGAAAAAGTAAATCCATTTCTGTAACAGTCTTTGCAGACAAAAAAAATACGCATTTTATGTAACAGTGTACTGTTTGTAGAAACAATACATTTTTTAAACACTTTTTTGTAGTTTATTTTGTACTGAAGTAGTTAGATGGGCAGGGAGAGAGCCACGGGTGAGCAGAACCAGAGGTGTAGGCGTTTTGTTCCTTTGTGACTGGGTCTTAGAGGGCTGTCACCTGGGTTGTCGTTGCTGCTTTTGCTTCTAGATCCGAATAATGTGCCTGCAGTAGAGAGTGTGAAGTGTGGCAGCAACATGGCTAAAAAGATTTGAAAGACTGGCAATCATGGTTGTGTGTGTGGTTGGGGGTGGGTAACAGTTTTAGGGTTTGTTATTGCTACTGGTGGGAGACTAGGAGACACTACTTTACCGAGAGGGTGGTGTACCCATGGAACGCACTGCCTGCAGAGTTGGTGGCAGTGGATACAATGGAGGGATTCATGAGGGACTGGGACAGATACAGGAGGAAGGTAAAACTGAGAAATGCCAGACCTGGAGGTACACCTTTGTTGGGAGATGGGGTCTGGGGGATTTTCGGAAGAGGTAGGGAGGGCAGCAACGGTGTCCTGACCGGTTGCTGATTTTCAAGCAGATTCAATAGACTTTTAGGCCTGCTGTGCTGGCAGCTTAGTATGTTATTGGTAGCCGGCCAGTATGAGTTTGTCCACATTTGAGCAACCAGTTTTTTAGGAACAAACTTTTGGCAGAGTGTCTCTGGACAGGTGTGGGTGAAGGTGGGCAAGGTAGACATGCTTGTTGCAGATGTGTTTTTTATCTGTGACCGTTTGTGGGGGATAAAAGGACGGCAGGTTTGTTTTTAAATTTTTAATTGGGGGGGTGTCATGATATAATTTATTGTGCTGCTGCCACCTTGACTGGCACTTTTTTCGTGGGGTGTCGTAGGATTTACCTGTGCTGAAAAGTGCTAGTCAGCCAATCAGAATGCAAGATTCTCAGACCCCATTGTATAACAGTAAAGTTACAGTAAAATGAGTAGAGTTCAAGGAAGACTTGCACTTGAATTAAAAGTATTTGGACGATTCATTGGAGGGTTTCAAGCCAGCAGTAAGGCTGTTTGCCCACAGTGGCTTGCCGTTTCTCAGTGGCAGTAGCCTTGCCTGTTGCTGATTCTACAGTATGCACCGCCTCATTTGGAAGTTCATTCCAGAAAACGGCTACGGTTTGTGTTAACTCTCGCCCTGTTTTCTTTCTTTTGTATAGTGCTCCCTTCAGTTGTAATTCATGTGTTCTGGTTTCATGTGGTGTTGCTGTGGCTTTTAGCACTAGAAAGCTGCAAAACTCAGTATCCTGAAAGGCTCCAAATATTAGGCACAAGTCCCTCCCTCAAGCTCCTGTACTCCAGGGAGACATGTTTGAGGTCTCCAGTCTCCAAAATTGCATCAAAACTTTTTCATACGCAATACCATTTCTGTTGCACTTCTCTGCACACTCTCCAACTGTTAACTCCTTCCCTTTTGTGTGGAGGCCAAAATTGGCTACAGTACTGGAGGTGAGGCCTTGCAGGTGTTCGTACGGTGGCATTAATGCCCTGCTGTCTCTGCCTGCTATATTCTTGTTAACACAGCCGAATATTCTGAAACGCGTGTGGTTTCCTTGCAGTGTCCATCAACTTTGAGATCCTCAGTTACCACAATTCCCAAACCTTTCTCCAGATTAGTTTTTTTAATTCTTGTCCTAGTAATTTTGCACTCTTGTTTTTATTCCCCAAGTGCATTACTGCACATTTATCAACATTAAAACCCAATTTGTGAACGTTAGCTCAAGTTTCTAATTTGCTGAATTCTTGTTTAAATTGATTTATCGCTCCTTCTGTATCCACTACTGATCCCACTGTGGTGGTGTCTGCAGATTTGGCCAACCATGTGTCATCTTACAGAAAATTTGAGGTCCAGTCAGTTTGACTAGTTCATTGCTCCTGGATATCATTTCGGCTGGTAAACTAATCCTGGAGCAGGGCTTGTGGGGGCAGTCAAACTGCAGTGCTTGCAATGGTGTCATTGGCCTGAAATCAGCCACTGGGTTTTACTGATTGGAACCATTGCAAGGGTTGGGGAATAGGTTATGAAGTATCATTAGCAATGCACTTACTTTGAGCAGCAGATTGCTAGCTCTGATAATGGTAGTATGTTGTGTTGTGTTTCACAGAAGAGAAGAGAACGGCTTTGACAGAGATCCAGTCCATTCTGAACCCCCCGTAAAGAGGGTGTGCACCATAAGCCCAGCTCCGAGACACAGTCCTGCTCTTTCACTGCCTTTGGGGAGCCTCGGTGGGCAGTTCCACCCAACCCCTCCCCCACTGCAGCACTACAGCCTGGAAGACATCACAGCTCCACAACTGTACAGAGACCCACATCGACTCTTGGAGCACCGGGATCGGCCCCGTCAGCTGGGTAATTCCAATGGCTGCTTCCATTTAGTAGAAATGTTCAGAATAGATCACTATTTTTTTGATTGGTCCAGTAGCTTGATGACTTTGAGATTCTGTGTGTGATGGGAACATTTAAGTTTGAGAATTATCTCTGGTTAATAACTCACTGGGTTGGTGATGAGTGTGCGTCGTATCAATAATGTGTTAGCTGTCCGGGGTGACATCACATTGCTGTGCACACCCCCAGAAAAAGCAATTGAATTACTGTATAAGTGGCGATCTGCAGGCGCTCATACCTCTATGAGTGTTTGCATTAGCACTCTCTATTATGCTGTTACCTCAGGGGTGTCTTAATAAAACTTCCTGAGTCAGCATAACGTCTTATTATTTTTATTTTATATATTTTTTCAATATTTTCCTTGTGCAAAAATAAGCTTTCTTGTGCAAAATTTATGCCTAGGAGTGCAGCAGTTGACCGGAACAAATTCCTTTTTCTGTGCAACTAATTTTTCTTAATATTTTTCAAAAACCAGAAACCCCAAAGGCAGTCTTGTTAAGTCAGTCTCATTACATACAGACCAAGCTGGGCAAAATACTGCCCCTTTCCATGGCTCTCTGCTTCTTCGAGTCTATATTCATTTTTCATGACACAATTGCCTAATCTATAATTTCGAGGTTCTTAGTTAATAGTTGCAAAAACACCTTCCATGATGGGCCAAACCCTTTTCTGTGGGCGAGTCAACATGCTGGCTTATAGCCAACTCAGGGGTATGCATATTTATTTAATGTCAAAGAACTGCATTCGTGTTCTTCTTTAGCCATTTTCTCCTTCCCCCTCAGCAGCTCAGTCATCGTCCTGATCAGGTGGTCCATTCACATACAACATGCTGACGTTTCGGAGATTGTGATCTCCATCCTCGGAGCTCATGTTGCACTCCTAAGCATAAAGTTTGCAGGAAAATATTGAAAAAAGAATATAAAATAAAAATAAGACTTATGCTGACTCAGGAAGTTTTATTAAGAAACCTTTGAGGTAATAGCATAATAGAGAGTGGTAATGGGAAAGCTCATAGAGGTATGAGCACTTGCAAGTTGATGTTTGCCCCTGCCAGTATAGCACCTAGCACTCTTTCAGCACAGAAAAAGAGGGTGAGCGGTGTCAAGTTTTTTCTTCTTCTTTTTTTGAATGAATTATAAGTGGGACTGGGTGTATTCTTGGTGCTCACTGCCTGTGTTTCTCATGACCAATATTGAGTGCCATAACTGCAGCTTGAGTCAACCGTGGGGAACCACGGTCTGATATTTATAAAAGCTCATTCTCTGCCTGAAACTCACCTAGAGTGAAACTCACTGATGCCCACAAGAATCCACTCGTCCAACCAGTGCCCACCTTGAAAGAATACTGATTGCACATGGTGGGACCCAACAGATGTAGATGGGGGTAGTGCATTGCTCAGACAGAGCACACCTGGCAATAGAGCAGAACACTGTGCCTTTTTAAAATAAATTTCTCTGTGTTCTTGTCTCCCCCCCCCCCCCAACTCCGTTTTTCGGATTAGATGTTAAAGCAAGGTTCCATCTGTCTAGTCTAGTGTTACAGGGCTGATGGCACTTCCTGAAAAGAGTAGGGGAATTTCCCCAGTGTTCGCCCATTCAGTAAACCACCAACAGCCTGTTGTTGTTGTTCCGTATCAGTCAGTAGTTGCTGCATCTCTTTTCCCCCCCCCATCAAAAAAAAAAAGGAAGATAACAGTAAAATCTTTCCTACCCTCCTTTTCTGGTCAAAACAAACTAGCAGATTCTCCACTGCGGCACACTCCCTCCAGTCAAGAACGTAGGTGAGCTGCTAACTCCAGTGCCACTCAGTGATTGGGTGGGGTTGGGTGGCTGGGGCAGAGATGCAGGACAGCCTGTGTCCTCCCTCCGCTCAGGAATGTAGGTGAGCTGCTGACTCTGGTGCCACTCAGTGATCAGTTGCTGGGGGTGCAGATACAGGACAGCCTGCACCCTCATTGCAGTCAAGGCCAGGACAAAAACCCTCTTTACCCAGCGCCCAACACATTTCCTGTGCTATCGAGTTAAAGGGGGAGGCAGTACTAGAGCCCCCTTGACAAAACAAAAGTACAGCGGAAAATCATCGGGGGAGCATTTTCCAGTGCTTGCCTTTACGTTTTCTTCTGGGTGTCAGTTGTATGAGAACAAAATAACTTTTTAACTGCAAGAATACTCCTGTACGAGTGCACAGTTACTGGTGGTGTTTTTCTGTCCTCTGGAACCACTGATGCAATGAATTACAGCAACACTAGTTGCAGTTTTTGTGTCTGTTGCCTGGGACAGCACTAGGCCTACAGCTCATGCCATGTGCCACTTCCTCACACTGGAATTGCGTGTTTCCTCCTGCACCTTGGTGCTGGTGGGGAAGGAAGGGATGTACTTGGGCCTGCATACCATCTCCCACTGCTATAGCGCCACCTACTGACCAATACAACTATTACTTCATGTGTATCCTTGCACCTTGTTATAAAAATATTTTTTTGTAAATAAATGTTTACTGAAACTTAAGTAAACAAGGTACATTGGCTAATATTGCCACACAGATACAATATCAGAATCAAGAAGTCAGTTAACATCACAGGGGTAACTGCATTTGGTCCATTCATAAAGTTCGAAACCCACGGGAGCGTGACACAACATTGAGCTCCCTGTGTGTCCCGCTGCAGACTGGTTTCCCTGTAATGTTGGAAGGGGAGAAAAGGCATGTTGGTATAGGTGGCATGAGGGGGGAGGGATAAGCTGTCTCCTTCATAGTTCCCATGTCAGGGACGACCTTCCCCCCGATTGTGCAAGTTCCCTTTAGCACTGTGGTTTCCCTAAGGGACAAAATTAGGATTGTGCTGCATCACATACAGTATCCAGGTATTCCATCTGGAGGTAAAAGTTTCTGTTTTATCATTTAGGCTAAAAGTAATCCTTTCTATCTGATGCATGGAACTGGCAGTTAGTTTCTCCCCATTGTGGCATCCCCGGTACCTGGTCATTTGGGGCATGTCTACCTCTGGGGCATCTTGAGTATAAATGCAATAAATATATTTCTGGGGTCAGCGTAAACCTGGGTGAAAGGATTTCTTTGACTGCCTGCTCTAGGTCCCTTAAGAATTCTGCTAGCCTTTGGCAGGACCACACAATATAGGTATATGTGTTCCCCTCCCCGCAGTTTATCCAGCACCCTGCTTCATGTCCCGGATCATACTTGGCTGTAATTACTGGAGTGCGGAAATAATGTACCTGATGTTTCCAGGCACATTCATGCCATATATGAGAAGATTCAGTGTGCCCCATCTCAGAACAACTGGATTCCCATTTTCTCTGTTCCTGTTCCCTGCCCATTTCCTCTGCCTACTTGGTTGCACTTTGTAGAGTAGTACATGGTTGGGAGCCCATAAAAACATTCTGATGCTGCACTCGAGGCAGGACATTATCTCGGCATAACACATGCCCGGTCATGCATTACTGCTTGATAAGCATCTTATCTGAAAGATGGCATTTCCTTGGTACTGCACTGCATGTCCGCACTGGTATGGACCTAGGTCCAAGCGTGAGACTTGTGTCCTTGTGTTTCTGACCTAAAGCTGGGAGTGCTGCAGCTAAGAATCGCTGACTTTGTAAAGGAGTCCCAAAGGGTAAGGAGGGCATTTCAGAGCAGGGAAACATTTCTCACCGGACAAATATGGCACACTGAGGAGTCCAAATGAGGCCGAAACACGTGTCAACTGTGAGAGAATTCAGGAATGCATGGGACAGACATCAGGCAATTTTTGTTGGGGGGGGGGGGAGGCTAGGAAAAAGTAGGCTGTTGGTTAACTAGGATCTGCAGCGTATCCTGTAGGTAGGGAAATGGGCAGACTACGCAGTCCTTATCTGCCGTCAAAGTCTGTTTCTATGACCCTGCAAGCTTGTACATTTAACAGCTATGTTGCACCATATATCTGTCAGTGACTTGAAGCTTCTCTGTTGCTCTGTACAGTTTCAAATGGGGGCTATCAGGAGGAGCTGGTGGACCATCGCCTGACTGAGAGAGAGTGGGCTGAAGAATGGAAGCACCTTGATCATGTAAGAATGGAACACTAAGAACTGAGTGTCTTTAAAAATCTGTTGCATTTTCCCAGGATTGCGCCATTGAGCTGCAGCACCTCATTTACCGTAGGATCTTGGTTGCATTCCAGTTTTACAGCCAGGCAGAGGGAAGCATGGGAAAGTCACGTATCTTGCTGATATCTGGGAATATGAACCCGGATATTGTGTTTCACAGTTTTCTGCTCCAACCTGTCTCACTTAAAGAGCAGCTGACGTCTTCAGGAGAACTTTACCAAAACATAATATTTAGATGCAATCCAGCTTGTATTTCACATTGGTTCTGTAGCCCTCCTCCCTGTTATTTATTATTGAGGTCATCTGCATGAAAACAGGAGATTTGCTCCTGAAGAGTTAATCTATTCCTGTTGCTTCCTCCCTACCTGAGGTCATAATGTACTGCTTGTGACATCACAGTTACTCCCATGGCAACAAACTCTGATGTCACAACAGAGGATTATGACTTGAAGTAGGGAATCTGCTGTAGAGGTAGAGGAACTCTGAGGGATTAAGATCACGTATTCATGCAAATGTTCTTAGTGATAAATACTGGACAGGAGGAATCTTTAGAATATATAATAAATGGAAGCTGAATTGTACCTAATTATTTTGTTTTTCAAAGTGTTTTTTTAAGGCATCAGCAGCTCTTTTAAGGGGACCATCCAGACAAAGTATCTAGGAAACATGGACTAGTCTGCCCCCCCCAGTGGTATACAGAAATTTTAATATTACGCATTTGAGGGAAAGGATAGTTGTAGTTATTGTTAGTCCTTCTAAATCTGGATTCATTAAAGATTGGGATTCCTTTTATTGGACCTGCATAGATAGTGTAAATAGGTGTTACAGTACACAAGCTTTCAGGGCTTATACGTCTCTTCATCAAGTGTTTTAGCAGTCTGTACAAAGGAGGAATTTATATGTAAAGTAACAGTGCAGCTTCAAGCAGAAGACCCTCTTCCTCTGCCCAGACTACTGAAACACGCGATGCAGGGAGCTGTTGGACCCTGCTGGACTGTACGCTGATGTGTACACTATATGTGATGGCCCATTGAAAGATATCATAGTTCACAACTAATTCAGTATTGCCTATTATGTGCTTCCCAGTCCTTTCCCTCCCATAACAGACAAAATGGAAAGCTTTGGGAAAATGCGTCTAGACATGGACTCAATTCTATACACTACCCAGGGATTGGGCTTACTTGTAGGCAGTGTGTGATCGTGCACTCAGTGTGATTTAGTCATTTTCAGTCCAGGAAACTCAACATGACTGCTGTTGTCCAGCAGAACTGTTAGCCAACTCTTAAACAGTAATTGGAGTTCGGTGACAGATGCTGTCTAAGTATAGTGTTGTTCATTCAGCAAGAGAGCTGAGTGGGTCTTGTGGCAGTCTGCATTTTTCCTGTTGGTCTGTTCCTTGATGAAAATCCCTAAAGGTGAACAGCAGGCTTCCGATAGCACAGTTGGTTGATTCCTTTTCAGTTCAAGAGTTTGTACCTGGTTGTTTTAAGATTTATGTGGGTATTATTGCACTGCTTTGAGCGGGTGAGAAAGACATCCTGTTGCTGGCATGATGTAGGATGCTGACCTAGAAAGCAGTAACATCATGTGAGCTATGCTGGCGAGGGTCAGAGTTTGGCGAGAAGGTTTGGTCCCAGCCCATTACTAAATGGCTAGAAATGACTCCCATCTCGGGACATTCCTTACTTGGGGGGGGTTGGGGTCTGGGGATGAAAATTAAGTAGAAACCACTGGTGCTCGAGGGAATGCGGTACTTTATGACTGCCACGCTTCCCTTAGTCGGGAAGAGTTCCACTTTGCTATACTCCCGGGCAGCCCCCCTCAGGAGGGATAAGTCCAGAACAGTATGCAAGGATGGGCAGTGGGTATTAGGTCAGTGCTAACTGCTCCATTAGGTGTGGTTTCCAGGGCTGCTACACAGACTGAAAGAAGAACCTGGACCACAGGGTAAAGAAAGAGGGGGGAAAAAAAAGGTGGAGCTGTTGTAATAACGTCTTGGAGCTGTTCTTGATAGTAACAGACAAGCCTAGAATTCAAGTCTTGGATTCTTAATGGGGAGCAGACCTGTCACGTGCTTGGCACTGCATCAGTGACTCACACACTCTTTCTGCAGGTGCTGAACTGCATCATGGACATGGTGGAGAAGACAAGACGCTCTGTGGCAGTGCTGCGTCGCTGCCAGGAGGCCGACCGGGAGGAATTAAACTACTGGAAGAGGCGCTACAGTGACACCCTAGAAAAGAGAAAAGGGAGCGATTCCCTTTCATCTCGACAGCACAGCCCAGGGAGCTCTGACTCCGTGCACAGTGGTGAGTAAAGTCTGCCTCCTCTGGCTAACTTACTCTGTCAACCTCTCAGACTTGCACTGTTTAGTGTAGAAAATACATTTTATGATTGCACATCTGCAGTAGACTTTGTTCCTGTACCTGGTTATTTATCTGCTTCCTTTGCCTTAGTAAAATTGAACGATTATTCCAATTATAGATCGAGGGAGCGCTTCCGACCAGTCGGAACACTCCTTTCCTCTGTGTGTCAGACGCTCTTATTCTGTGAAGAGCATCTCACGCACAGATGCCCTGGAAATGGGCACGTTCCAGGACAGTTTAAAAAAAAATATATATATTATTCATCGAGCTCGATCAATAATACTGTATCATAATACCATAGTGGAGACCACCATTTTGTAAGCGTGGTCTCACATTGTTAAGGTATCAGAACGGCTCACCTTCAGTTAGCGGGTCTCGTACCCTAAGAATGCATGTGAGAGCACTCTTACAGGTATATGAGTGGTCTCTGTGGCAGTATTAATATACATTCTTGAACGCCCCCTTGTGAACTTTAAGAATGTCCCTACACATAGTTCATGATGTAGTAGTCGCCTTCCACTGCACCATGGGTGCCAGGTTTGTGTAGGGGGGTTCCCAGGTTTAGCAAGCTGCAGTGGTAGCAGAGCAAGAGTTGTAAAGTTACAGATAGGTGTTTGCTTTGTGACACGACAGTTGACAGCCAGTTCTTTATTTTGTACAGGAGGTAAGCAATCAGAAACCGCCTTTTTCACTAGGGACGTTTTAAGGCCTGAAAGTGGGTTGCAGTATCCTTTTAATAATAGTCAACAAAGATTAGTGTTCTAGATTTTTTTATGGGTTTCCAAAAATGAAATCCCAAGTCTGTGGTCATGTTTGTTTGGATCCAAGACTAAAACATTCTTCACAGCAGGTAGCCACTATAACAAAATGTATAAAACCATGCTGTTTATAGCCATTGATACTTTAATATATTGCTTTTGGACATTGTCCCATTCTCTGACTTTTACACATTACTCATTAAAAAGTACCTCTTGCACTGTTTGTTTCAAAAAACATCCGACTCACCCTACCCAATCTTAGAATTGCTGTGCCTGTGACTTTACAGTCGTATCATAGTGAGCTCTGTGGCAGGAGGGGACAGCAGCAGACTGGATGCCTTGGCGACTCCCGAAGGAGTGGGCATGCAGGCGTTGGGGAGATAAGACCTTCAAATTAAAAAAAAAAAAAAAAAAAAAAAAAAAAAGTGTACTTTTAAAATCTAAAATTCCTGATGAAAGCTTTTATTACAGACTTAATGGACAAGTTGGACCATGGCAGTGCCAAATTGGGAAGGACAAGTGAGAGTTGTGTTTGTAAAATAATGAGCTAAAGAGGAAGACTGACGTTTTAAAGTCGGGTTGTCGGGGAGCTGGTGCGCGGGGCAGGGGAAGGATCAGGCAGCCTAACGGTATCTCTCCTCTCCCAGGAAGGCTGTCGCTGGCGCGCCCAATAGTTCTGCTGCCACCGATGGAGGTCCGATGGCAGCATAGGTGACAGTATTGTGGGCGTCCCTGAACGCGGCGTGCACATGCCTCCATATATACTCACACCTTCAGCGAGGCTTGCTATAGCCCGTGGCGTACTCCTTCCGTCACTCACCTATGGAGTTGCAGTGTGTGCCTCTGCGAGTAAAACTGTTCTCAGCAAGTGAGATGTCACCTACAACAATATTTGTAGGTATGCGTCCTCCTCTCATCGGTTGAAACACCGTTGCCTACTATACTCAGAACTCTGGTAGCTGTCTCCGAATGCATCAAGAGACTTTACATATGGCCCGGTCATAGATAATGTCATCCGTAACCACACACCTAAGCCCCTGGCGGATCTATTCCTCATCCAGCCATCCAAATGCCGTTTTTGCTCGACTGCTAATGCCCCTGTGCTGATTCCTCGACACCACTCCACCAAAGGTGTTAGTGATTTCTCCTGTTATGCCCCCATCACTGGAATTCCCTCCCGCTAGCTATAAGGTTTGCACCATCCCACGCCTCTTTCAAGAAATTGCGTCGTGATCATCCTGCTGACTCGTGTTCATGCTCCTGCTTCAAAGCTCCCTAGCCTATTATCTGTCTTGATCTATGCACCCTCTCTCCTCAGGTATGCACTTAAACTCCTCTAATCGTCTACTTGCACTTCGAGTATACCAAGTTCCTATCCCCCTGCTTTTGCCTTTCTTTCTATACTGTCCCATCTTTCTCCCCTTTTTTCTGCATCCCCTCCCTAGTCATATCATACTAACATACTAAAATATCAGCACAATAGTCCTAACGGTCTTTCGTGTTTGCTCGTTTGGTCAGCCCTTACCCTGGGAGCTAACCTTGCTGCCCCCCCTGCCCTCTCTGGCTTCTCCCTTCACAGTCCCAGATATTCTCTCTGCACAGGACTTTACTTCTAGAACCCTTCCCCTGTATCTATCCCACCCCCTCTTGAACCCCTCCACCGTCTCTGCCTCCAGCAGCCCCCTGGGCAGCGCATTCCATGGCTCCACCACCCTCTCAGTGAAGTATAGGACCTCCTCCTTTCTCCCATGAATCTCCCCTCCTTCAGCTTCCACCCATGCCCTCTAGTTGCTCCCCCCTCCTTCCTTCGGAGCACCCTGACTGCTCCTCCCCTATTTACCCCTTTCATGTATCTGAATACCCCTATCATGTCCCCCCAGTCCCTTCTCTCTTCCAATGTGTACATATTTAGCTCCTTGAGCCTCTCCCCATAGGTAGTTCCCCCCAAGCCCCAGATCATTTTGGTTGCCCTCCTCTGGACCCTCTCCATGAGTTCGATGTCCCTCTTTAAGTGTGGCCTCCAAAGCTACATGCAGTACTCAAGGTGCGGCCTCACCAAGCAGTTATACAGAGGGAGTATCACTTCCCTCCTTCTGGAGGTGATCTCCCTAGCGATGCATCCCAGCATCCTGTTGGCCTTGGCCGCTGCCCTCCTACAAGCCTCAGTATTGTTCATCTTTCATCCACCACCACCCCCAGGTCTCTCTCAGCCACTGAGACTTGTAGCATCCTCCCCAAAAAAAAATATCCTGGCTCTACGCTATCTTTTATTTATGATTTATAATTTCGGTGTATTTTGTTTTTGCTTATTGTATCATTTTCTCTACTTGGGTTACTGCGTAATGGTTTATTGATTGTATCTGCTCTCTTATTCAGTTCTTGTTGTTGCTGATGTAAATTGTATCATGTTTCTTTGCTGACTGTTCTGTATTACTACCGTATATGCTTTTTACTTTTTGTACTTTTACTGTTTTGTATGTGTTTCTACCTCTGTTGATCAAATGTTTAATCAATTGTTTTGTATCTGTAAACTCCCGGTTCGTGCCTGAAAATAGTCATTGCTATGGCTAGCGCACTTTACCTGGTCAACAGAAACAAAATAAATAAATAATCTGGCTTAGTCCTGAAACAAGAAGGAATTATAGTTCATAATGGATAATAATACATTATTAGCAACAGCAAGTCTATTTTGTTCAGTGAGTAAGTTCTGTAACCTAAACAGTGCCCCTAGTCTTTGATTAATATGTCTGCAAATCAGTTTTATACGAGCAGAATAAGACAAACAAGGGTCTAATAGAATCCCTAGGTACTTGAAATGGAAAACCTGTTCCAGTCCAGTCCCATCAACATCCTGGAGTACAAGAGGCTTGCTCCTAGCCAGTCTGTATTTAGATCCAAAGAGCGTAATCAGTCCGTCTTTATTATACCAGACAAAGCACCATTGAGCGAGCCCATTTGCAAGGTGGACCTGGACAAATACACATAAAAAGTAAAAAGTAAAACAAAACAATACAGTATATAAGGTAGATGTACAATTGAGGAATACAAATGTAGAAGACGACACGAAACATAGTACAATATTGGGCAAGGGCTATACAAGGCAAAATATGCAAAAGGGCTAAAAAAATATATATAGTCAGTACAATATTATACAGTATATACATGAACGGTTCAGGAGAAGGGATAGGAAGGGTGTTAGGGAGAGGAAGGGAGTGATAAAGCAGGAAATCACAAGGCCTGGAGACAGGTGTCCGGCACTTATTTCACCGGCCGCCGGGGGAGGCAGTTACAGGATTCAATGAAGGAATGTGAGAATAGCTTTTTGAAGGAGAAGAATGTTGTCAGGGCAGCCTAATTCAAGTTTTTTTTTGCCATTTGTTCCACAGGTGAGGAAGTACATAACTTACAGACGCTTGACCAAAACGTGAATAAACTTTATGAATGGGTAGGGAGATGAAGGAGATGAGATTGTTTTTATTTTTTGCTTTCAAAACAAGTGATGTCCCTTAAGCCACAGATCCAATGCTTGAAAATCTGCATTTAGTTAGAATTTATTGCCCAGTCTGGTGACACTGAGGGTTGAGGCACTGAACGCCACACCGGCGACCCGGGTTTGGCAGGGGGAGGGAGGCCATCGCATTTTCTTTTTCCCAAATCTGTTTTTCCACCCACCAGCGCTGTAAGGCTTTTGATACTGTGTGCAACTAACTCAATTCCCTGGGTGTCGGTCACTCGCTTCTGCTGCCTACAAAGTTGAGAATTTCTTATGCAGGTCAGATTTTCATCTTTAACGATTGCAAGGAGGCAGGAAAAAGACTGATCAAAATTAAGGACAATTTTCTGAGTGGGAGGGAGGCACCCGAAGAGACTGCAGAGAGTTGAACTGCGTATGACTTTGCTCTCACACGGCTCTGACTGTTTATTACCCTGACTCCTTATTTGACTTTCTTGTTGGAGTTCTCCAAAGTGACCAGTGACTTGTGATTTTATATGTTCCCATGCTTATAGTGCACGCTCCTTTTCTGCTCTTTACAGTTCTTCTTTGACTGTTTTCTAGTTAATGTGAGGTCTCAACGGTTTGCCTCTAGTAACAGCTATGTTATCGTTCTAGTGTTGTTATTCATGGACTTTATAGAAGTCATTTGGTGTCTTATTGGGTCATGTACCCCTGGTCTTTTCGGAACATTCTCATTTTGGATATTGAGTCCATGGCCATGGCTGTACTTGCTTGTGTTATTACTCTTTCAAACTGTTTACTCAGTTGATCTTCCCCTCCCATGATGCAACAAAGGGATATAAGTACCGTAGCCTGTTTTATTACGTATGTGTTCCTATATCAATTTCTGTGTCTTGGAACCTTGCATCTACTTATGTCAGCTCTTGATATAATGAATGAAAAAAAAAAAATCTTCAGGTGAATTTCCTACAGCAGGCCATCACACGTGGGACTCTGCCGTCAAGCACTAGGACCACACAAAACCTTTCTAGCTAGCAGTCTGCCAGAAGGGGGCCCCCTACCTCCAATGTCATCCTCTGACGTCAGCTACCCTATATAGATGGGTGCCCCCCCCAATGTCTTCCCAAGATCTTTCCTGCCATCAACCAAGTTATTTTGGATCTTCAGAGAAACCGCCATTGCTTCAGTCACCATTTTCATGCCTTTTTTATTTTTCTCTCTTCAGTGTTTGTCTCCCATCTTTTGATGTTTTTCACATTTTTTGTCTTCATCTCCTTCCTCATTGACGTCGGAACATTGGAAAAAGTGTGCCTGCAGCCAGCAGATTTCTAAGGACGACCATTTAGTTTGCCTCTTTTGCCTAGGCCCAGGCCACAACCTCTCGTCTTGTGGGTTCGGCCAAAGGTTCGTTACCACCTGGCGCCACCGTTGGCCTACCCTCGAGGGGCATTTGCTTGAACTGAATGTCACCTCTGTGAAGCAGGAGCCGCAGGTGTTATCTTCCCCGGCCTCCCAAGCCCAACCTCTGGCCGCTTAGGCCCAGTCCTCAGGCTGTGCTCCGGCCAAGCCCCGGGACAAACCTAGCGAGAAGCACTAGCACTGGGAGAAAGAGAAACCTCGTCTTCCCACTCTTGGTTGCTGCATGCTCGCATGGCCGTGTCGGGGGTCCACCTCCTCTGTGGGGTCAGCCTCGCACTTCACCAGTGCCCCATACCCTTGCTCAGGGCAAATGGTGGTTCCTCCTCCACGTCCTCCTGCCACCATTTCTGTTACCGGCAGAGGAGCTTTGCACCAGAGTTTGCCCCAGCCCACTAGGTCCCTGCTGCTTAGGCCCATTTCCTCTTCGGGTACACTGCAGAGCGGCTCTGTTGATGGTCCCCCCGTCGATGTGGGTCCCATAGAGGCTGGGGCACCTTGGTAACCCTTCCCGTCACCTGTTTCTCCGGCGTCAGACACCTCACATGAGTCTGCCCCCAGGCAGGCTTCTCACTGACTCGAGCCCTCACTCCACCCCACGAGGGCTCACCCTTCGCCAGCTCCTATGTCGCCTGCTCTGCTGCGGGGTTCTCACCGGCCTACGGCCAAGGGTCCATATTACTCTCACCCGGCTCTCATGGGGTCTTATCCTGGCTATTACCTACCTATGCCAGGTGCTCTTCTGGGCTACCCTTATCCACCACAGCTGGCCCTACACCGGTTATGGTGAATATATGGGGATGGTGTCCTCCCTTTGGAGTGTCTAGCACTCCCAGGTAACCCTGCATGACCCACCACAGGGGCCTGCGTCCCCCCTCCCCTGATTCCCTGGCCAGCGTTCTGCCCTACACACCCAGCCGATTAAGGGGGACGAGCATCACCCATACCTAGCTCTCCATGACTCTAGGGACGAGGGTGCTCTTGATGAAGGGAATGATGCCTCGAGGTCCCACACTCCCTCCTCCGGCTCATCCGAATGGGTTTCCGCACCAAAGGATGTTCCCCAGTCACTCCCCCTGGACGACTCCACTTTTCAGCAGTCATGCGCCACATCCAGGAGGCGATGGGCTTCGTCTCTGAGGAACAAGACCCTGAACATAGGTGATTGGCGATCTACTTGCATGAGCCTGATGCCCCGCCTTTGGTGTGTCTCTCCCCCCCCCAATAGATGCTGTTGAGGATGTGGTGATGGCGGCCTGGCTTTGGCCTCGCCTCCTCCCTTCCATGTCTCGCAAGGCTGACAGACTCTATCATGCCCTAGAGGGCAGGCCTTTTTGGGGGGAACGAGCTCAGGTGGACTTGGTGGTCATCAATGCCGCCCATGACTGATACAGGTAGCCCAAACATGTCAGCTCCCTGCCCCCTGACTGGGAGTCCCGTGATTTGAATTTATTTGGCAAACTGATGTTCTCTTCATCTACGCTCACCACCCGAGCCCTGAGCTATCTTGGTCACATGCTTCAGTACCAAAATTCCTTGAGGGACAAGGTCCAGGAGGTTGTCTAATCCCTCCCCAAGGGGGCTTCCAAGAAGCAAGTACAGGACAACCTAAAAACGGTCTCTGACATTGATGACGACCTCCTCAGAACCACTTATGACATGGTGGATACGTCAGCTAGGGCTGCTGCCAACAGTGTTTGCCTTCGCTGGTATTTGTGGCTGAGTTTTGGGGTTCATTTGGGATGTCCAACGGTCCATTCTAAATGCCCCTTATAAGGGGCTCCCTACTGTTCAGTGGGGATGTGGAGGACATCCTCACTAAGCTTCTGGCCTCAGGAAGGGCCATTAGATCAGTCCACTTCCTTTATCATACTCAGCCCAGGCCTTAACCAGAAGCCTTCCTTTTGCCATCAGCCTCCATGCCAATCCTGGCAGCAGGCTAGGACCCAGGGAAATGAAAGGCTATAGCACTGGCCTTACCTACCCCAGCCACCTCTGCCAGCAAGCTCCCCAGAGGGGAATCCACACCTCCCCCTCCGTCTGCCCCCTGTGGCTTCATGCCGGACCCTCTTCCTTCTGTGGGGCAGGAGGTGGTGGTTAGGGGTAATTTTTCCCTCTACCTGCACAAGTGGAGGGAGATCACCTCAGACAGTTGGGTCCTTCGCTGTTCGAACATGGTCATTCTCTGGAGTTCCTGGAATAACCTCCAGACAACCCCCTGACTCAGTCTCATTACCCACCCCATCATATCCCGCTGATCAAGGAGGAAGTCCATGCCCTTCTACGAAAGCGGGCTATAGAGCAGGTACCCACTTCCCAACAGGGACGGGGTACTACTACCACTTTTTTCTGGTCCCCAGTTGCACGGGAGACCTCAAGCCAATCTTGGATCTCAGCAACCTAAATCAAGCCGTTCAGTACAAAAAATTCAGAATTGTCACGCTGTAGGCTTTCTTCCCCTGTTACATCAAGGGGACTGGATCTGTTCCCTGAATGTGCAGGATGCGTATCTTCACATCAAGATATGCGCCTCTCACAGGTGCTTCCTGTGCTTGTACTTTCAGTGAGTTCATTTCCAGTTCTGAGCTCTCCCTTTTGGCTTGTCCTCAGTTTTTACCAAGTGCCTGGCAGTGGTAGCAGCGTCCCTGCAGTGCTAGGGATGCTATGTTTTTCCCTACGTGGGTGACTGGCTCCTAGTGGCCCCCCGCCGCCCCCTCCAGGGAGCATCTTCTACTAACCCTAAAGCGCACTTGCCACCTTTTTCAGGATCTCAGTGTGACAATCAATCTGGCCAAGATGTTCCTCTCTTCTGCCCAGCACCTTCAGTATATCGGTACTGTTCTCTGCACGGCTCAGGGCATTGCCTTCCTCCATCAGGACAGGGCAGATTGCTTAATAGAGCTTGCCAAACTGTTGTATTCCTCTCATCATGTCCCAGCTTATCTTTTCCTGTGCCTCCTGGATCATATGATGGCCGCCATAGTCACTGTTCCTCTAGCCAGGCTACACATGAGGATCCCTCAGTGGACACTTAGGGTACAGTGGGACCAGTGGGTGGATGGCCTTGACCACATGGTCTTGGTGTCAGACTCAGTAAAGAGTCCTTCTCTGGTGGCTGGAGCTCAGCAACTTTCTCCGGGGGTTGCCCTTCCTGGTGCCTCCTCCTCAGTAAATCCTGACTATGAATGCGTCCAGCGCAGGATGGGGGTGCTCATCTGGGGGCTCACCAAACCCAGGGTGTGTGGTCTGCAGCAGAGGAGCATTCTCACATAAATGTCCTGGAGATACAGGCCATTCTGTACGCGCTTGAGGTCTTCCAGACCCAGCTCTCACCAGGGCCACTGCTGATCCAGACAGACAACGCCAGCGTGGTACACTACATCAACGGGAAGGGGGACCTCACTCGTACCCTCTGTGTTGAGAGGCGATGCGAGTCTGATATTGGACACTGGATCATGGCCTTCATTTTTCAGCCATACATGTCCCAGGTGTGCAAAACATCTTAGTGGACAGCTTAAGCTGATCTCAGTCTTGGGCACACGAGTGGGAGCTCCTGCCCTCCATAGTGGTAGATCTGTTCGGCCACTGGGGTCGCCCAGAGTTGGATCTTTTACGTCCCCAGTCAATGCAAAACTGCTGCTTTTCTGCTTGCTTGCTCAAGGGCCTGGAGTTTTCTGGTGAGATGTGTTGTCCCCCTTCTGGAGAGGGAGGTTTCTGTATGCCTTTCCTCCCTTCCCTCTCCTTCAGCGAGTTCTCTTCAAGTTTCAAGTGGAGGGGGTGATCATGATCCTCATCGCCCCATTTTGGCCTCGCCAGATCTGGTTCCCTCTGTTTCAGCAACTGGCAGTGGAACCTCCAGTGCCGCTGCCACTGTGCACAGGCTTGCTGTCCCAGGAACAGGGCACTCTGGTTCATCCAGACCTCAGGTCACTCTGTCTTCATATGTGGTTCATGAAGACATAGTCATGTCTCCCTTTGGGGTTTCCCCCAAGGTGGCGGAGTTCTTGATGGTGTCTCGCTAGCCCTCCATCAGAGCCAATTACTACATGTAGTAGAAGTGCTTCGCCATTTGGGTGGCTTCATACCATCTTGATCCCTTTACTTGCCCAGTCAGTCAGATCATGGAGTACCTGTTGTCCTTTCAGACTCCAGTCTGTCTGTCAGCCATCTCTGTATATCATGTGCCTGTTGATGGGCAGTCAGTGACCCAGTTGGATGTGGCCCGCACCTTCTTGAGAGGTGTTCTGCACTTGAAACCCCCAATCTGTTACCCTTTCCTGGCTTGAGACTTAAATTTTGTATTGGAAAAACTCAGCCTGCCTCCTTTTGAACCAGCCACGAGTTGTGAGCTGCGCTGTCATGGAAAGCATTATTTTTAGTTGCCATTACTTCAGTTCGAAGGATTTTCGAGCTTCAAGCTCTCATGTGTAAGGAGCTTTATTTAGTTTTTTTTACAAAGACAGGGTGTCTTTACATACTAATCCTCAGTTTCTTCCTAAGGTGGTATCTGAGTTTACATTGAACCAATCCATCTACCTCCCGGTATATGTTCCGGAGCATGCAATCCAGGGGAAGCATTGCTCCACACTCTGAATGTGAATAAAATTGTGCACTATTATATGCACAGAACTAAAGAGGTTAGAAAGTCCTGTTAGTTCTTTGTTTCGTGTGCCCCGGACAATAGGGCAGTCCAATTTCTAAGCAGTATTTGTCCAAGTGGTTGGCCAACTCAATTTGCTTTTGTTACCAAAAGTATGACATGGACTTCCCTGGAGTGGTTCATGTCCATTCCACCAGGGGTATGGCTGCATCAGTAAGTAGTGTGCTTCCGTAACATTTCAGCTGCGGAGTTCTGCACAGCAGACACTTGAAATTCAGTCCACACCTTCACCAAACACTACACTTTGGACATTGCCTCTAGGTGCAGGGCTGAATTTGGCCTGGCTTTGTTACAAGGCTTACTTGGGTGCTTTCACCTCCGCCCTGTCTGTCATTAGTGTCAGGTTTGGAACCGCTTGGTACTCATTCTGTGTGTGATAGCCTGCTGTGAGAGATTCCCCTGAAATAAGATAGTACAGTTACATAAGAACTTACCATAACAGTAGATCTTCAAGGTGATCTTTTGCAGCAGGCCTTGCTTTCCCCCTTGGTCTTTTGTCCTGCTCTGTTTCCCCTCCTTAAGGGGACCTTCAGCTTTCCTTTTTCTGGGCTCCTTGAACCTCTGGTTCCTCCTCTGTTCCCTTAGCCAGGTATCCTTCGGTCTCCGGAAGAACTGGGGAGGACGTAGGGGCTGCTCATCTATATAGGGTAGCTGACATCAGAGGATTACGTCGGAGGTGGGCGGCCCCCTTCTGGTAGACTGCTAGCTATATACTTTCCTAGTGCCTGACGGCAGTCTCTCATATTTGATGGCCTGCTGCAGAAGATCCCCTCGAAGATCTGCTGTTACGGTAAGTTCTTACATTACTGTACTTTTTTCTTACAGGGGCCACCCAATGTGAGCAGTGCATTTTACTGCTCACTGAGAAGCACCATCATGCTCCCATGCTGATGACCTAAGTTTAGGAGGGGACTCGGAAGCCAAGTTGGATGGCTGGGGGTTGGGGGGCTTTGGCACTGCTGCTGTGCTGCAGCACACCCAGCTGGGGAGGATGGTATCATGGTTCCGCAGTGGCTCTTGTGTTGGGAAAGGAAGTTTGTCTCCATAAGGTGATACAGCATGCTCACAAGGTCCACAGGGGCACTGCCCAGCGAAGGGCGGGAATTTGGTGGGACTAGGGGAGAAAACCCTTTCTGCCCCAAATAGTGTAGGTGACTGTCGCCCGCACCCTCAGGCCCTGCTCTGTGTGGATCCCTGCTGGCTATGATTGGGGGGTGTGTGCGTGGGTGACAAGGCTTGGGGTTGCTAACAGTAAACCCAAATGTATGGCATGGATAGCAGTTAGGGGGCCAGTTGGCTATAAGTGGGGAACACTCTTGATCTCATAATGTCCTTTCAGTACCATGGTGACCGGAAACTGGACATAGTTCTTCAGACGTGGTCTAACTGAGGAAGATCTACCACCTTGAAAAGAGGAGCCACCCCACACTCAAGGGTTAGACTCAGAACTGGGAATAATAATGAAAAATGGTGGTAGAACACGAAGTAGCATGTTTGTCACCCCAGACAGTGGTAAACCAATGGAACTAGAACTCAAAGGAAGATGAGGAAAGTGTGGAGTATTAAATCTTATAAACTCAAGTTGGAGAACATTACTGGGTACAGCATCTAATTTGTGGGCGGGGGAGCAGAGGTTTCCAAAATGTTACATAATATTGAATGTTGCAGCCAAGTTGCCTTTGTGGTAGGAAATTAGCATTTTTATTATATTTGACCATTTTTGGTCTGTAAAGGCACACTGAGCTGAGGCTTATCTCCATTTGTGTCTTGGGAGCACATGGAGGTTCAGTGACTTGCCCAGGAGCACACAGTACTGTATGCAAGTGGAGGTTGTGGGAATCAAACCCAGGTCTACTGGATGAGCCAAGCCTGTTAACAGCTGTTTGCTCTAACCTCCAAGCTATACTGCTTTGGAAAGAGTGATCAGTACTGGCACTGCAGTAATGCACTGTATTACACTGTGAAGGTGAAACGTGCTAGAGGACACACAGACATCCCTACAACTTAGCCTGTGATTCAAATCATCACAGGGTTGGCTGTGAGGGACACTGGGACACACAGCTGTTTGGCATGGCAGACAAGGATTGCAGGATCAATCAGAAAAAAAATATGATTCCAGACTAAAAATTTTTTCATTTTAATGGAGTTTGCTTCTTCAGGACCTCAGGTCCCACAGCAATACCGGAGGGGAGCGAAGAGTTCCCCTTTAGTTTTATAGAGCACCGAGCACATCACAAAAAAGTGGTGGTAGACAAGGCTCCAGATAAGATTTTTTGGGGCGAGTACTGTACTCCTCATTTTGAAAGTGAGGTGAGTAAAGCCAAATTCGGATGTGTACAAATGTCTGGACAGAGTGGAGTGAGGAGTATGTTTTTTTTTTTGTCAGTTTTTTCTAGGTAAGAATAGATCAAGTGCCAACAATGCTCCAGATAACGTTGGCAGGCAGGAGTAACATACTCCAGTTTTAAAATACTGTGAGTAGAACAAAATTGGGATGCATACAACTGCTGTAAATCTGTGAAAAACTGCTCCTTTTGAAACACCAGTTATGTTATGAAGCACTGTTCTTTGGTATGGAGTATTTACAAATGTTGGATGAGTATTGGTACTCATTAAAAACATTTCTTAAGATTATTTCCTAAAATGAGGTGAGTAAAACAGGTCGGTACTCCCCTTATCAGGAGCCCTGTCTGTAGAGCTCTGGCAGAGCTCTTTCCACTCTGGTAGAAAGTTCTCTTGGGTCGTCCTCATTGCATAATCAGTAGGACCTCCTCATAAAGTAGTGCTGTTACTTTCAGTGAATACTGCCTCGAGGATATCCTCACTAGGAGTCGTGTCCGCTGTGGATTTAGAGACGGAGCACCCCCTTGAGGATATCCTCACTAGAAGATGTGTCCACTGTGGATTTAGAGACTGAGCACCGCCTCGAGGATATCCTCACTGGGAGGCGTGTCCGCTGTGGATTTAGAGACTAAGCCCCGCCTCGAGGATATCCTCACTAGGAGGCGTGTCCACTGTGGATTTAGAGACTGAGCCCCGCCTCGAGGATATCCTCACTAGGAGGCATGTCTGCTGTGGATTTAAAGACTGAGCCCCGCCTCGAGGATATCCTCACTAGGAGGCGTGTCCGCTGTGGATTTAGAGACTGAGCACCGCCTCGAGGATATCCTCACTAGGAGGCGTGTCCGCTGTGGATTTAGAGCCTGAGCACCGCCTCGAGGATATCCTCACTAGGAGGCATGTCTGCTGTGGATTTAGAGCCTGAGCACCACCTCGGGGATATCCTCACTAGGAGGCATGTCCGCTGTGGATTTAGAGCCTGAGCACCACCTCGAGGATATCCTCACTAGGAGGTGTGTCCACTGTGGATTTAGAGCCTGAGCACCGCCTCGAGGATATCCTCACTAGGAGGCGTGTCCGCTGTGGATTTAGAGCCTGAGCACCGCCTCGAGGATATCCTCACTAGAAGATGTGTCCACTGTGGATTTAGAGACGGAGCACCCCCTTGAGGATATCCTCACTAGAAGATGTGTCCACTGTGGATTTAGAGACTGAGCACCGCATCGAGGATATCCTCACTAGGAGGCATGTCCGCTGTGGATTTAGAGACTGAGCACCGCCTCAAGGATATCCTCACTAGGAGGCATGTCCGCTGTGGATTTAAAGACTGAGCCCCGCCTCGAGGATATCCTCACTAGGAGGCATGTCCGCTGTGGATTTAGAGACTGAGCCCCGCCTCGAGGATATCCTCACTAGGAGGCGTGTCCGCTGTGGATTTAGAGACTGAGCCCCGCCTCGAGGATATCCTCACTAGGAGGCGTGTCCGCTGTGGATTTAGAGACTGAGCCCCGCCTCGAGGATATCCTCACTAGGAGGCGTGTCCGCTGTGGATTTAGAGCCTGAGCCCCGCCTCGAGGATATCCTCACTAGGAGGCGTGTCCGCTGTGGATTTAGAGCCTGAGCACCGCCTCGAGGATATCCTCACTAGGAGGCGTGTCCACTGTGGATTTAGAGTACTTCAAGGGTTGCTGCCAAAGAGTGGGGCTCCATATAGGAGGTGACCTCTAAGAACACAAACACACACAGAGACACACAGACACACGCACTCACACTCACACAGACACACACACATGCACACAGAGACACACACACACACACACACACACACACACACACACACACACACACACACAGACACACGTTTTCCTCACTAATGTGTAGGGAGGGGGGGCAGATGGCCTGGTCTGAAGCAGCCTACTGGCATTGTTTGATAAGGACCTGTCTGCCTACAGTTGGCTTTGGATGTTAACTGATGGACTTAGCTGTGCAGGTCAGAGGTTACTGACAAAATAGCCTTAGGGATATGATCTGCCCAGTTGCTTTGCGTGGAAGGCTGCATTTTGACATACAGGAGATGAAGCCATGAAGCTCTTGTATATTGAGCCTTCATGTGCATCATAGTTCAAATGTATTGCGCTGGCTGGTCTCAAAAATGAAAGGAATGATGTGTACAGTCATTCCATTACTTTAAAGGGAGATGAGGTTGAAAGAGGGTTGCTAGTTTCCAGCAAAACAATTCCCAGTTTACATCAACCATACTCTACTGCTCAACACTGCCCCCAAATGGGAATTCCAGGACCTTCCTTTTTTTTTTTTTTTTTTTTGCATTACTGATCACATTTTCAATAAAAAAAAATATTTCTCCCTTAGATTTCATCTATTTCATCTATTTTTGCTGCTTAGTTCTACCTTAAAGCCATAGTTCCTCTGTCTATAATAACCTGAAGCCATGGCAGTAATCCTGATGCCACAAGCAGAGAAGTTTGATTTCAGGGCAGGCAAGTAGCAGGAACAGATTTAAGTCTAAGGGGCAAAGAGCCTGGTTTTATGTAAATGTCTTTATTAATAAAGAATGGAATGTCTTGCAGTTCAGATTTTTGGGAATGTTCTGAGATTGAGTCCAGCTGACGCCAGTAGTAATTACTTGCATGAAAACTGGCAAATGACTTTAAAGCCTGGTTGTTGACTGCAGAAGGTTGAGGATAATATTGTTTGGCCAGGCACGAGCGGGTGAGTGGAGCCGCAGGTTTGTTTGTGAAGATAATTGAATGCATATTGCTACACATTCATTGTATTGGCACGTCCTCTCCTCCAGTGTGTTAGCATTTCCACAATTTACCAGAAAAAATATTCTTAAATCAAAACCATCCCCTGTACCAATCCCTCAGTGTTGCCATAATAACATTCATGATTTCCCCTGAATATCAGCTTTCTTAAAGATCCCGTCATCCAGAGGGAATTTTTAAACACTTTTTTTATATATATATTTACTGTGTTAAGCTTCCCATTCTCGGTGTAACTGTGCTGATTTACATGAAAACAAAATCCACTCTGGCTGTCTACTCCGGACATCACAGACCTCAACATCACAGTGTGTTGTGGAATTGATGCCAGCTGTAGACAAGCTGCCAAAGCAGATATTCTAAGAGGTTGTGATCATGTTCTCATGAAACAGATTGGGGATGGAGTTTCAGGAGGAGCAGAGGGAGGATGGAAGTATAAGGAATCTGGGTGGGGTTCGACAAAGAGAATCAGGGATAAGGGGTGGGGGTTGGTGATGGTGTTAGTAAATGCCAGGAGCTTGGGAAACAAGTTGCCAGAGTTCCAGGCCATGCTGTTCGGGGGTGGATGTGGCGGCGTCACGAAACGGGCCAACAAAAAACCATGACTGGGACCTAAACATATGGGGGTACACTATGCTCAGGAAGGATAGAAAGGAGGGCAGAGGGGGTGGAGTGGCTATGTTCATTAGAGATGACATAGAAATTGCTAGGGTAGAAGAGGCAGAGGGAAACGTGGAGGCCTTATGGGTCACTTTACGATCCTCAGCAGGAAATAAGGTCAAGCTGGGTGTAGCATATAGGCCCCCCGGGATGAGTGAGGTTCTAGAGGATGGTTTGCTGGACAACATCATTGCCCAGCGTGGACCAAAAGGGGAAGGAGTGGTGTTGATGGGGACCTTAATATGCCAGGTACAAACTGGGAACCATGTCCTCTAAGGTGGCCAAGGAGCAGAGGCTGCTGGATGGCTTCCAGGATGTTTTCTTAACACAGCATGTGATGGAGCCCACAAGGGAGGGGCATGTCCTGGATGTGGTTCTGGCAGATGGGGATCTGGTAAGGGACATGGTTGTACAAGACCCCTGACTGGGAGCGACCAATACTGTCTGGTTTCAATTAAGGCATGGGGGGGTGAGATCTAGGACACTGGCAGTGGACTTCAGGGGGCAGACTTCATGGGCGTGGAAATATTCTCAAGGATCACTTGATGGGGATTACCTCAATGACAAGTGTGGAAAGGAGATGGGAGGTCATAAAACGGGGACTTCATGAGGCAGTCAGGATCTGCACTAAGTTGAACGTAAGGAGCAAGGTCACATAAACCATGCTGGTGGTCCAGTGAGGTACAGGTAGCGGTCAGAGAAAAGAAGGCGGCCTACAAAAAATATAAAACAACAAGAGGATAGGGATAAGAAATGTACCAGCTTGTATCTAAAAGTCACCCGTATGGTGAGGGGAGCAAAGTCCAGTAAAGAGCAGCGGCTGGGCACAGGGACATGGAGGGAAAAGGGTTCTTCCGGTACATTGGGAGTGGAGAAAACTAAGGGCCATCTCAGCAGATTGAGATCAGAAGGAGGGTGGGTGGAAGAGGCGAGGGACCAGGCAGAGGTATTTAACAAGTACTTTGCCTCTGTGTTCACTGGGGGGGGAGCAAGAGGGAGAGAGAGGTACCCCAGGGGTGTCACATCTGGGTAAAGATAAAAAGGCCAGTAAGGTGGAGGGGACGGATGATGCTATCTCTGCCAATAAGGTGTGGTTAGCCCTCAAGGCCCTAAAGAAAGACAAATCTCCTGGGCCGGATGGCATTCATCCGAGAGTACTATGGGAATTGGCGGACATACTGGCTGCACCCCTGGCGGAGCTTTTCAGCAGGTCACTTGAGACAGGAGGGTACCTAGGGATTGGCGAGAGGCACATGTGGTACCAATCCATAAAGGGGGGTCGAGGGAAGTACCAGGTAACTATAGACCCATCAGTTTGACCTCGTGGTGGGAAAATTAATGGAGAGTATACTAAAGGAACGATTGGGGTGTACTTGGAGGAGGTGGAGGTCTGATAGTCGGCAACATGGGTTTGTGCCAGGTAGATCATGTCAAACCAACCTTGTGGAGTTCTATGAATGGGTAACATCAGAACTGGACAGGGTAAGCCTGTGGATGTATTATTCTTGGACTTCAGCAAGGCGTTTGACTCTGTCCCCACAATGGTCTGGTGGAGAAACTGATGGGGTTAGGAGTAGGCCCTTGATGGTCAGATGGATTGAAAACTGGCTAGCTGGGCGCACTCAGAGAGTAGTGGTCTGTGGGGAGCTCTCGAACCCTAGAGAGGTTGGTAGTGGGGTACCGAGGGGCTCGGTCCTGGGTCCGATCCTGTTTAATGCATACATATCGGACATCAGGAGGGTATAGGGTGTGAAATGAGTCTCTCGTGGATGACTCCAAGATGGGAGCAGTAGTTGAGGGAGAAGAGGGAGGTTGGCCTGCAAGGACCTGGACACCCTGGAAAGCTGGGCTCACACATGGAAATTGAATTTCAATATCACCAAGTGCAAGGTGTTGCATCTTGGTCGGAAACCCTAAACACAGGTACACCCTGGGAGGGAGGCGCTGGAGGCCTCAATAGGGGAAAAAGACCTAGGGGTCATGGTGGATGCATGTATGAATAACTCTGAGCAGTGCAGGAGGCGGCTAGCAAGGCAAACAGGATGTTGGGATGCATCGTGGGGATCACCTCTAGGAGCAAGGAAGTGATTCTGCCGCTGTACAATGGACTGGTTAGACCACACCTTGAGTACTGTGTACAGTACTGGAGACCACACTTAAAGAGGGACATACAGCTCCTAGAGAGGGTACAGAGGAGGGCAGCAAAGATGATATGAGGGCTAGGGGATTTGACGTATGAGGACAGACTTATGGAGCTCTGCCTGTTTTCACTGGAGGAGAGGAGAGACAGGGGGGACATGATTGAGGTCTTCAAGTACCTCAAGGGAATACATAAGGTAAACATGGAGGGGATCTTTAGACTAAAGCAGGGAGGCATCACCAGAGGGCATGGTTTAAAGGTGGAAGGGTAAGGGGGGAAAAGAGGAGGAGGTTTTTCACTGAGCGGGTGGTGGACCCTTGGAATGCACTGCCTGGTGAGCTAGTTCAGAGATCCACAGTGGAGGGCTTCAAGAGAGGATGGAACAGACACAGAAAGTGGATGTATCAGATGATGTCCTGTCCCAGGGGGGTGGGGATGGATGATACGGGTTTCTGGAGCACAAGGGATGGGAGGGTCTCGGCACCCAACTAAGGATCTAAAGTTCGAGCAGACTCGATAGACCGTAAGGCCTAATCTGCTGGCAAATAGTATGTTAGTATAATCTGTGTTAGCATTATGAAAAAGGGAACACTAAATAAGTAAATAAATGAAATATAAGTAGAAATGTCTTTAAAAATGTTTTTCCAAAGTTACCATTGTGGATGTCAGTTTTTTTTTTTTAAACTTGCTGCCCCTCCTGCACAACTTTAAACTCACATCATTTTTTCTGTCACTGGATTACATTTAAAGGATATACCCAAGTGTGGTGCTGATCCTAATGTGTACTTAGTGTGCAAAAACACTTTTTTATTTACTGTTTACTGTAGTACAGTATACTGTATCAGACTAATTTTGATTACTTGTAAGCTGACATCTCTTGTAACTGCAAATCCCAGAATCCTCTGCAGCTGACATCAGAGCAGGACTGCAGCTGGGAAATAGCCTGCAGTGCATGTTACAGCTTTTAAAAGTGCTGATCAGTTGTTCTCCGGTTCTACTTTTCTCCAGGGGCTCAGTACAGTCCTCTGTGACTATACATAGCCCTGGGTGGACAGTGGGACTAGCAATCAAAAGATCAGAGTTTGTATAAATTCTTTTGAATCTACCACTGCTGCAATCCTGCTCTGACATCAGATGCAGGGGATTCTGGGATATGTAGTTACAGAATGTCAGTCTAGACGTAAACTTAGTCTGATAAACTCTACTGTACTACAGTAAACACCAAGTAAAAGAAAATGTGTGTTTGCACACAGTCATCATTTGGATTAGTTCCACACTTAGATGTGGGGCTCTTGGTGCTGTTTCCCTTTTAAACCCCATTGCACACACATTCTCAATTCAGCTGTTGTGTGACACAAGCCTTCTCTTGTTTCCCTGCCAGGAAGTGCCCTAGTGGGGAACAACTGGGACACATTCCCTCTGTGCTAGTATACAGAATTAAACTGATAAAATAAAGATATTTTAAATTACTGTTATCACTTGTTTCAAAGCAAAGTTTTGTAAACAAAAGCCGCTTCCGGGAATGTGGTGCCAGTGGACACAGTATTGCAGTCAGTTACTGGGAAATCTCATCACCCACCACACACCATAAAGGAGCCGATTGATTTCTCAGGTAGTTCAAGGCTTCGGTACTGAAACAGCAGAATCACAAATCTCTGATAATCCTACCCGTGCTAGTGCACAAACCCAACCTTTCACTTTATGCAGAGCTTTCTCAAGCCCCTGCTGTTTCAGTAAAGAAGCCTTGGACTCTGGAATCAGTTATATTACCTGCTCCTTTATTGTGTACGGTGAGTGCTGGGATTTCCCGGTAAAGCAGTCAAAGTTGTCAGCTTTTAACAGTGATTAAAAATAACTACTTTAAAAACCCTAGGCGATGCATCTATCACGTGCATTACTGACACTGACATCCCTTGAGCTTTTCCCTCTTGCATGCCAGCAGCTGCCTGCCTCTAGCAATTCTAGTTGTAAAATACTGAGTACAAACTTGTCTCTGGTTTCCGTTTCTACAGAACCTCAGCGGGAGTTCAGTAGCAAGTCAGGGACAGGCGGCACAGTTGCAGACGAAATCTGGAGAAAAGCGGGTAAGGATTCTCAGGCTGACAAGTAAATAATGTATTAAGTTATTTAGGCCGGGCAAAAAATTGTATTGGTTGATCTTCATCAAGGACATCTTCTCCATTGGGCCACATCTTTGGAACTGTAGGCCACAAGTTCTGCGAGCCGGGGACCACCCATTATGACATGCAGCATCCGTGCCTATATAACATGGGTGACTGAGTTGCTCCTCATTTCTTTCTGCCATCATCAAGTGCTCATCGGACCTGCAGAGAAACAATGCCATAATTTTTTTTGACTCTATATTTTCCAACTTTATGTAACCCCGCTCCCCACCTTTTACTGGCAAGGCAACAGCAAACTCACAAAGGCATTCCTCGCTTTAGGGCAACAACTGGTTAGGACATCTCAGAGGTCGGAGGGAGGGGGTACAAAATAAACATTTCTTTTTTACCAAAGCCCAGGGGAGAGTTACCACATGTCTGAAGGGCCCCAGAAAGTCACAGGTCACACAAAGATGGAATGTCCACAACAGGAATGGGATTGTACTGTATGGCTCTGTTCTGACACAGATGTCAGTCAGAAATTGGTGGTGCCCTCAAGGGCTTTGCAGGTTCAGAACACAAAGTACCCAGACATTCCACAGGTGAAGAACTTGTTACCAAAGTACACACTTCGAACATCCATCCCCCTCTTCTGGGGCAAATGGAAAAATGGGGCAGCAGTGATACCCAGAACTATTACAGCACAAATCGCAATGGGCAGACCCAAAGCACACATTTAGTGAGCACAAGAACTGGACCCATAGAGTCCCACATTAGAGCACAGACCATGGACCCATTCAGCCCTGAAGGTTACTAGCAGGCATACATTCCCGACCCGGTGGGAGCACTTTTGTTTCCTCCCCTTATTAACTTTCATAAACTGGGGAAACCAAGTTACCACCCAAACACTTGTAAGCAGATTTTGTCCTTCGACAATGTGGCTTGAGTGATTAGCTCAATTTGGCCAAAGCCAGACTTGCTCTGAAATTACAAAAATGATTAATAAACAAATTAGCCAGCCTGAGAGTGAGTTCCAGGGTGGTAGCCTGAGTAAAAAAAAATTGGCTGGACAACAGGACACGAAGGGTAATAGTAAACTGGCGGTGTACCGCAGGGTTCAGTACTGGGTCTGGTCCTTTTTAATGTCTTTATAAAAGATATTGCAGAGGTACTGGATGGAAAAGTATGCCTCTTTGCAGATGACACAGATGTGCAACAGGGTTGCTACACAAGGGGGGTTGGAAAGGATGAGAAAGGGCTTGGCAAGGTTGGAGGAATGGTCAAAAGTATGGATGCTTAGATTCAGTGCAAAAAAGTGCAAAGTAATGTACCTGGGAAACAAAAACCCAGGGAAGAGTACACAGTGGGGGGGGGGGGTACTAACAAAAATGGAAAGGGACCTGGGGGTAGTCATATCAAATGACCTAAAGGTGGGCAAGCAATGTGAGAAGGCAGTAGGGAGGGCTGGGGGGATACTGGGATATATAGGAAAAGACATCACCATTAGAAAACAGGAAGTTGTTATCCCTCTGTACAGACAGTTGTGAGACCACATCTGGAGTACTGCGTGCAGTTCTGGAGACCCCATCTCCACAAGGACATAGAAAGGATGGAGGCAGTCCAGAGGAGGGAGACCAAAATGGTGCAGGGTCTGCACCAGAAGCCATACGGAGAGAGACTAAAGGAGCTTAATATGTATACCCTTGGGGGTGGGGGACATGATAGAAACTTTCAAGTACCTCAAGGGAATCAACAAAGTCCAGGAGGGTAGCATCTTTCAGAAAAAGAAATGTGCAAGAACAAGGTGGCACAATTTGAAGATAGAGGGGGGATGGCTCAAGGGCAATGTGAGGAAGTATTTTTTTTTACGGAGAGGGTGGTGGATGCATGGAACAACCTTCCTGAGGAGGTTGTGGGGTCAAAAACGGTGGGGGAATTCAAGAATGCATGGGACAGACATAAGGCAATTATAGTGGGGGGTAGGAAGAAGTAGGCTGTTGGTTAACTAGGATCTGCAGCTTATCCAGTGGGTAGGGAAATGGGAAGACTGGGTGGGCCAAGCAGTCCTTCTCTGCCGTCAAAGTCTATGTTTCTATGTTATGTTTCTAAAGTTCACCTTTTTCCTCAGACACTACTGGTGTCTTTAGTTATTCCAGTCCAGCTTTGTGCTAGGCACAGGATACCCATTTGAACATTTCTTGTTAAGTTCCCATAGAACTAACATTTTCTCTCAAAACTACAGGGGTCTTTTTCCATGGAACTCAACCCACAGTAAAATACTTAACCAGGTCACTGAAGTAAACACACAGGAACCCCAGGTTGAAGGGCTTTCTGATTCACTGTACTTGAACTGACAGAATCCAAGACACCATAGCGTTTCCATGGCTAGAGGCTTTGATTTTAAAATACACACACTATTCTGGGCAGCATTTTCAGAAAAAGTGTTACAGGTGTGGCCAACAACTGCTTACTGTTACCAGCCCAAATTAACACATCTGTAAGGAAATTCACCCCCTCTGGGCACTGCAAAAGATGGTTGCCGCCACATCCCAGCGCACAGACTGCTTGCTCGCACACTAAGGCGAGAAAAGAAAAGAGTCGCTCCCCTCTAATAATTGGGCTGCTCGCTGGCAGAGCACCCACTGCTTTACACCAGCTCCATACTCTAACTCTCCTCCAACTACTGAGTCAGAAACTGCAGCACAGAGAGCAAAGGGGCTTATGCTGCTGCATGAGTTCTAAATTCCACACAGCATCTTCTGGCCCGGCAAAGACTGACCAGAGGTTTCTTAAAGGGACCCTACTGAGATAGCACCCTTCTGCTGCCCAAATCCTGCCTAAACTTACACTAAAGGGCTTCTAGTAACCATAGGAGAACCCAGGTATCACATTTACTTAATTGTTGGCGTTTCCTTTCATGCCGCCATCGAGAGAACTTAATTTTTGTTAGGTTTTGTTCTTGCGGTTACAAGATCTGCAAGGACCACACACACACACACACAGTTTGTGTTTGCTGTCTGTGCTGGTCCCACCATGTAATGTCCTGCAAGATCTGCCAGGGATTCGGCCAGACCACACGGAGGTATATAAGGAAGGCTGTTAAAACCTTCATCCACATCTAGGTCATGGAAACTGCTGCCAAGTCCAAGGGCTTCAGCCCGGCTTCTCCCTCTCGTTCAGCCATCATTGGGAAGGAAATCCCCAGTGTTTGGCAATGTGGTTATCACGGACAAAGACAAATAACAGTGGAAGTTCTCCTTTTCCAGCAATCACCACAAACATAAATTCAAGTCTTATGCTTAGCTGGTGAGGTCATGGTCTCCATTGAAGGATGGTTAAGTCCTCATCTTCGTCTGATGTGGCAGCATCGACTGCAGCCCCCCACCCCAGCTGTTGATGCAACATCAAGGCCAGGGTTAGGGTCTGGCGCTGCCATACCTACTACAGATGGTATGCAGCCTACGTTGTCAGATTCTCCCCCTTTGATATTGGTTGTCCTAGGCCCTTTACAGGGTGCCATTGTCTACCAGATAGTGCAGTGTGTTGTTCTGTGACTTGTTTTGCGGCTGTTACTATTGCTCCCACAGACAGTAGCAGCTGTACTGTTGACTGGGCCGCCCCTCTTCGCACCATCTTTGTTGATGAGATGAGCAAGCGTGCCTGTTTTCAGCCACCGCCTGTCGCCAGCTTCGACTTTTATTCCCATAATCATTACAGAGAATGATGAGGAAGAGTATAACCTGATCTTCTTCATATGGTGGAGGATTTGGAGGATGAAGAAAGGGAACATGTTCTCTATGAAGGGGGTTTACTTTCCAGTTCTTCTGTCTCCTCATGCAGGGAGGACTCTGGTGGGTACACCCCCACCCAGATCTCCTGAAGATTCCTCTTTTCAGGCTTTGCTCAAGAGCCAGGAGATTTGAAGTTAAGGAGGAAGACTCCAGAAAGAGACATTTGATGGGAGTTTTTGGAGGTTCCTACTGTGCCTTTCATCATCATACCTCCCGCATATCCTGCTTTAAAGGCTACCTTTGCTGCTTGATGTAGGCCTAACACCTTGCCTGCAGTGCCTAGCAAGGCAGATAAGCAATACCCTGCTGTGTCAGTTACTCCTTGGTATGTTTCACAGCCTGAAACCGATTCTGTGGTTATCTTGGCTGCTTATAATCATTCTGGGGCCCTTAGACGTATGAACTTCCTTCCTCATGAAAAAGAATCCGAGTTTGGATGTAAAGCTGTGCTGAATACCCATTTATAGAGGCTGCATGCTGTATGGGGTGATGTCTAAAATGCTCTACGTGAGCTTCAAACCTCCAGGATGACCTAAGGGTCACTGAAGTCTCTGTCCCCCCAGCCCACCTGGGGGTTTGGTGTGGACTCGTTTCATAAGTCTGCTGCTGATGATGGAGGTCACCTCCCCTAGTGTCAATGCAAAGGCACCAAAAGGTATCAGTCAAGGTGGTGCCCCTGCTGAGTCTGGTACCTTCTGACTGTTCACCCCCTCCCCCACTGCTGCATGCGAGTGCAGTTTGGAGGAGGGGCTCTCCATTCTTATTTAGAAATGTAGGGAGATAGATAAGTGGGTCCTGGAAATAGAGGAGAAGGGGCATGCTTTGGAGTGGCTAGCCATCCCTCCAGTACCTCCTCCGCCTCCTTATCATTCTCTGGGCTACTCATTACTTCTGCTGATGGAGGTTCAGTCACTTATACAAAAGGGGGCAGCAGAACCCATTCCTTCTCAAAAACAGAAGTGAAAATTACAGGTGCTCCCTGATTCTCACGTGGACAGGAGGTTGGAGTCCTGTATTGGACTTGAGAGACCTAAACCTGTGCAGCAAATACAGAACGTTTCGAATGTTATCTCTTAATACTTTCCTTCCCCTGCTGCAAACTTTAGTATTAAAACACATTGATAATATAGTCTCATTTCATCACAGTCAAAAATATCTGGTGGGGCATATCGACACAAACTTGCAGCCACTGCTGGGCACTAAGCATTCAGTTTCTCCCCATGTGCACACTTGAAGACAATGTTTTAGCGGTGCTTCCAGTGTGTAAGCCAACTCTCTGAAGGGGAGCAGTCTGTTTTGGCCATTGTTTGGGCACGCTGCGGAGCTTTTTGGAGCATCAAGGGTCTGCTGATCATGGGCTCGCTCCCTTTGTATTTGTACGTGTTTACCATCAGAGGAGGACTTTCCCAACTTCAGTGTCCTTGCTCTCCCTCCTCTTGTGGTTTGAGTGGAGCTCTGTCAGAACACTCTCACGGCCCTTTATCAAATCAGAAAGGGTGGACTTTGGAATCCCGAAATGAAGGGACAGCTCACGGAGACTTTGTATGGGCATCTTATCAACTTCTTTCAGAATCTCGACCTTTCTGGTTAGAGTCAGGGCAATCCTTTTGCTGGGACCTGCTACGGCTGCCATCTCAAACTGTCAGGCCGCAGACCATGAGAACGGACACCTTATTATACCTGAGTGATCACTTTAGGCTGAATTGCCTTGTATCTCTTGCTAATTGGTTTGTCACACCTGTTCGACAGCTGACAGTGAGGTGGCTTTTCTCAGTAAGACCAATTGCTAACCATTCGCTATAGCACTGTATATTTACACTGCAGAGATAGCGTTCGGTTTTGGTTTCCTAACTCTTTCTGCTATAACTGGCTGTCTGGCATATCAGTTATGTGTGCTGAAGTTGACTGTATTCTGGAAATGAGGGCTGTTCTGCTTGGTCTCCAGGCGCTTCAAGAGCACGTCATTGTGGGCGGCCCTTGGCTAGCAAACATTCCGAATGGTACTGATGCTGATGGTTTACAGTTCCAAAGGTGTGACCCCATGGAGGAGATTCTCTCAAAGATCTACTGTTATGGTGAGTAACTGTTAACTTCTGCAAACATTGTCCCTAGTTTTCTTCTGGCAGTGAACCATTTTCCTTTTTTTCGTTGTTCAGCTGGATTTAAAGGGGAATGTTCACGAACAGTGTCCCTGCCATTTTAAGTACATGAATCGAGGGAGCCGGATAGCACTTCTGCTTGCTGAATTGGCAGCCCGAGATTGGGAACGAGTTTGGGTTGGCCGGGGAAGGATGATTGAGCGTCCCAGGGACAACTGTTCTCCTTCAGGATTGGGGGGCTTGGGGGGATTTTGCACATCACACCGTGCTTGACATCTGACTGAAGCAGAGTGTAGCGCTGCAGGAGTCACCATGTCAAGGAGGGATGCCAGTGTGTACCTTGCATGACCACGTGCATGCGGTCATCACTGCACACTGGCATTCCTGGGGAGAAAAATTGTGGGGGGGGGAGATAAAATGACAGGCAGGATGATGCCAGGCACCCTTGCAGGCCCTGCACTGCTCACCGTGTCACCCACTTGACAACAGTCATCCAGGGCAGCTGGTGGGTGAGTACGAGAAGGTTTGTGCCTGGGCTGGGGGGTAAGGCAGACTTTGAGAAACAGAGGAAGGAAGAAAACCAGATTCCATTAAAAGCTCTTTTAAACAAGGTTTCGGTGTGTACCTATTGGTGGCAGTGGTCCAGATGTAGCCTTTACCAAGTCTGCCTTCTCAAATTGCAGTTATTTCATGGAATCTTGAGACATCAAGTAATTTTTTAATTGGAGAAAACTGTATGCATAACGACACAGATTCCCCAACCAGAATATCACTTGCTGTCCCATTCTTTGGAGTAACTGCTGCCTTGAATCAGTTTAGGGCAGACTAAGTAATTAAGTGATGGCTCCAGATGGCTGCCTTGAATCAGTATAGGGCAGATTTAGTAACTGATGGCCGCAGACTGCTGCCCTGGATCCACATAGGGCAGACTTGGTGATGGACAGTTCTAGACTGCTGCCACCTAAAAGTATGGTCAGTACTTCTCATGCTAATAGGGACAGTGTTCATGAGCGTTCCCTGTTATGATTAACGTACAAACAATCAATTAATTAATGATGTGCCTGAAGTCCATCTCCCTTTACTCCAGAGAAGTCAGTCCAGCTGACCATGCATTTTAAGTATGTAGTTCTTCCTGTACCACAATGGCATCATAGCAGGAGGCTTGGGTGTGTAACCAAATAATTCTTGCATCTGTCCCTTGGTGTCATCCAGTCCAGTTTTATGTAGTGCATCTCAAAACAATGTAACCGAGCAGACAGTAAATGAATCTGTGCGATATATAGCTTCATTTAAAATCTATGTGAAGTGAATATAAAAATATATATTTCTTAACCTGGCTTCAAACTTTCAAGACTGGAAGAAGTGAAGCATGAATGGCCAGCTAGTCTTACCATTTTAATGGATGATGAGAAAAGTTTGACATTGTAAAGCATTCAGTTTGATTTTGAAAGCTACAGGGCACCAATTGTCCAGTGCAGAAGGAAGTGAGCATACTACATTATAATTAGAGAACAGGTATGATAATTAAAAATTTTATTTTTAGGAACAGACTGTGCTTGATTACATGTCTTTAGGCACATCTTGTTCCTCCATGACATTACTGTGTTCCATAAAATGGTGGCATTTGTACTAGCAGTACTGAATAGACTTGGTTGTCTGTATCTCAGAACTGCTTCCAGTTACAGGTGAGGCCAATACCTTTTTTGAAGGGGCCTTTTATAAGCTCTTGGTTTATGATGGCTACAGTGCAGGAATGTTCCCCTTAAAATCACTTTTTCAGTTTAAACTAAATTCTTTAGATTTCTAAACAATGTTTTTTCATCAACACAAGAAAAAGAATCATAGCTGCATTTATATAGCACTTTTAATACAAATTGTATGTCGACATACAAGTATGTTGACGTTGCCTGAGAATTTGTCGACACTGTGTATCAAGTAAGGTTGTCAACAGTATGATTATGCTCAGATCGTTTTTCAAGTAAAAAAATAAATATTCTGACCTTCCCACTATGCTAACCCCCCCCCCCCCACCGGTCAAATTAATATCTGGCCTCCTGCCTGTTCTCCCTTCCTCTCGACTCTATATTTTGCACAGCAAATAGCTCCCCAACCTTAGCAAACCAACAAAATAAATGTAAAACTTTACCTTCTCAGGTTTTCTAGATTTGTAGTGTTACAGAAGGAAATACTAGCCACTAAATCATATTGCATGTTGACTCAAGAAACCAGTTGGAAACAATAGTGTCTCATGAGAAAACTTGCTGAGGTCCATCATCGTCTGCACCAGACATTAATGGAAAGGATATCTAAGTCTGCTTTCTTGCTGTCCTCCTTAGAGACCTCTCATGCTCGAGGTTTGGCTTGACAGTAAGCAGGTGGGCAGTTGTTTGGTGCTGGAAAAATAAATCTGTTGATTGCTCAGTAATAACCTGCCATTTTTTGAGGCACATTACAGAAACTGCCTTGTACATTAATGACCATCTCTTTATATGCATTCTATGCTAAATATTGGCCTATCAAAATTTCAAGATAACACTGTCTTCTGAATAGGGTGTCAAGATAATACATTTCTTCTCTTGCACAGTTTATTTTTACTTATGTTTGGGTATAACACTTGGTACGGCCCCCCCCAAAAAAAAAAAAACACACGTTCTTCCTCTTTATTAACATATGTAATAAAACCCTGATTGTGATTGGCTGAAACTCCAGTACAGCCATGTAATTATGTTCCCATAAGTACACGCCTGCACTTCTTACAAGATGTCTGCCTCTACAGCACAAATCCTCACGCTTCTTGAGCCACTCCAGCACCTTGCTCTCTCTGAGTGATGGAAATATTGAGGACTGGAGGGAGCTGTGCTAACTGACTCGTAATTTAAAAATAAATAAATGAAAACTCATAGTCACACCTACCGTGTCTTGCATGCCACCGGGAAATCGCTGCACGACCACATCACTCTCTGCAAATGAGGGAGAGCTCAAGGGAGTTGCGTGGTCTGGGACACAAACTCATTTTTACCTTTGCACCAATTCCCACATAAAATATCTATTAAGTGACGTGTAAGAAAAATTAAATTGCTGTAATTTTTTTACATGTATTTTAAGTGCAATAAAACACTCTGGGATTCGTGATTATGGTCTGTAATCTGTCTTTCCTCTCAAGGCGCTCGGCTCAAGTGCCTCATGCTTAAAAACACCTTCGAGAGGCATGTGATTACTGACCTGTAGTCACATACCCTGTTGTGCATTATTACATCATGTTGCACACTTCTGTATCTGTGTTATACATGTTTTAAAAAAAATCTGTGTTAAACATTCTATTTTCAGGTAACCTAGTGCATTATATAAAACAATAGAAAACAAAGTGCAGTGTACTCATTTAATACCAGCTTGGGGGCTGAAGAGCTCGTGATGATGATAATTTTATTTTTATCCAGGTACATACATTTAGAGACGGAGTCCCTCTTTTCAAAATATCACCTGTACAAAGTACATAACACACAGTGATGTGAACAATTAAAATACATACAACAGATGACTACAAGTTACTCCTATACAACATTTTAAAAATAATTTTTCATGTTTAGCAATTACAGGGGGTTAGCAGAGTTATCCTTAGCTCGTATTGAAATGCCTTTATGGAGTTTTTGTTTTTAGCTCTGTTAGTCGGTTCCACATCTTTGCCAGAGATTGTTGCACCATGGGTTCCCCTAATCTGTTCTAGACTCGTGGGGACGCCAGGTTTATATCATTTGATCTCAGATTAGGTCTGCTGTTGCCAGATGACACTAAGGTCACTAAATAACCCAGTGGGTGTTTAGTCTTGGACAGTATTAATTTAAGGCCTCAAGACAACCATAAAGTCACTGGCTTGCACCACGTGGTTTATGGGCTCTTCAGTACCTTGATGGTGGTATTTCCTTGTTCACAGTACTTTTCTATCAATTATTCAGTATGGTTTTCTAAATTACGCGGTCTGCTACACTTCTTTTTGCAAAAAATAAAATAAAATTGAACACAATATATAATTAGGCTGTGACTTCAAGCAGCTTCATGTGTGCAGTTCTGGAGGCCACACCTTCGCAAGGACATTGGCAGGTTGGAGGCGGCCCAGAGGAGAGCGATTAAGATGGTGTGGGGATTGCAAGATAAAACATATGAGGAGAGACTCTGGGACCTCAGTTCATACTCACTGGAGGATAGGTGGGATCGGGGGGGATATGATACAAACGTTAAAGTACCTAAAAGGTATAAACAAGGTGCAGGCAAGAGACCTCTTCCATTACAAAAGTTGTACATGTACAAGGGGAAATTACATGAAACTGGAAGGAGGCAGGTTAAGGGGAAATGTGAGGAAGTGTTTCTTCACAGAAAGGATGGTGGACCCATGGAACAGACTGCCACAGGAGGTTGTGGGAGCAAGCACAGTAGTGGGTTTTAAACATGCCTGGGACAGGCACAGGGGAACCTTTGAGGTGTGGAGAAGGGGGGTAAGCCAGTGACCACTGAGAGTCAAAGGGCGCAAACTAGTGTAGGGTTAGGGCAAACTGGATGGGCCTGGCGGTCCTTATCTGCGGACAGTTTCTGTGTTTATAAACTCAGTTCCAGTACCTGTCATCTTGCATAGGTATATATGTTTCCCTTGTGTGTATTACTTAATTTTCAGCAAATGCAATGATTTTTGTAGCGGGAGAGAGAGAGAGAGAGAGAGAGGGAGAGAGAGTGTGTGTGTGTGTGTGTGTGTGTGTGTGTGTGTAATTATATGGTATGTATATGTGAAAACATATGTCAGCAGATGAGGACCCTTGTCCCACTGACTCTTCCCAGTTTGTCCCTGCCTGTACTGTCACTGCAGTTCCTACCTGATTTCCAGCTGCTCCTCTCTCTGCTTTCCTGCTAAGATTCCTTTGTGCCTGCCCAGTGCATGCTTGAATCCCTTGACTGTTTTTGCTCCCACCACCTCTGTTAGAAGACTGTTTTGAGTGTCCACTCTTTCAGTGAAGATGGACTTCCTCACATATCTTCTAAATTCCCACCTCCAGCTTCATTACACGCTCTCTTGTCCTGGTCTCCCCACTGTTCTGAAACATACTCCTCTCCTGTACCTTGTTCACCCCCATGAGCTACTTAAAGGTTTCTATCCGCAGAGAGGACAGGAAGGTGCATCAGGAGAAGTAGAGGGAGGGAGGCAGGGAAAGCGGTGAGGAGTGCAAAGGCACACACTGAGGAAAGACTAGCCCAAGGGGTAATGAAAGGTGACAACACATTTTTTTAGGTACATAAATGACAATAGAAAGACTAGGGAAGAGATTGGGAGGTTAAGAAAGGCAGGTGGGACTATGCAGAGGAGGATCAGGAAACAGCAGATATCTTGAACAAATACTTTTGTTCAGATTTCGCAGAGGAAGGGGATAGGCCACATAAACGCAACAGGGGCACTGGAGAGGGGGAGGTAAATACAAGTCCCTTTACAGAAGAGGAGAGTCCTGAAGGGACTTCGCAAATCTGAAAGTGGACAAAGCTATAGGGCTGAACAGGGTACACCCAAGGGATACTGAGGTTGCTCATGGAGGACTGGTTGCACCTCTGTCAGTCCTTTTTACAACTCACTGGAAACCAGAGCGATTCCAGAGGACTGGAGGAGGGCAGAGGTAGTAATACTACACAGAAGTGGTAGCAGGGAGGTGACAGGCAACCCTAGGCCAGTCAGCCGGACATTGGTGATGGGGAAGCTAACGTAGTGACTTCTGAAGGAAAGGATCGTGGATTATCTTGAATCCAGAGGGTTACAAGACCCGAGGCAGCACGGATTCACGGGGGTGGGGGGTCATGTCAGACAACTCTGAGAGATTTCTTCGACTGGATGACCAGGGAAATAGATCAGGGTTTGGCAGTGGATGTAGCCTACTTAAATTTCAGTGAGGTTTTCAACGCCATTCCACATAGGTGGCTCTTAAGGAAACTGGGCATCTTAGGAGTGGGCCAAAGGTGGTAAGCTGGGTAACAAATTGGTTAAGTCCTAGGCGACAGAGGTGGACTCTTGGGAAGGGAGGGTTACCAGCGGGGTGGCACAGGGCTCAGTACTGGAACCAGTCCTCTTTAAATGTGTTTATAAATGAAAAAACTGCAGAGGAACTGGAAGGGAAGGTCTGCCTCTGTGAATAACACCAAAATCAGTGCAATAGGGTGGACACTCCAGAGGGGGTGGAAAGAATGTGCAAAGACCAGAGAGACCTCGAGGAGTGGTCAGGGACATGGCAGCTGGGTTTTAGTGTGAAAAAGTGAAAAATTGTGCACTTAGGCACAGAAACCCAGAGGTGGAGTACAGTATGGGGGAAGAGGTATTGACAGTCACCGAACAGGAAGTGTACCTGGGAGTAATCATATCTGATGATCTCAAAGTGGCGTAGCGGTGCGACATGGCAGTGGTGGGGCTAGTGGGATATTGGGGTGCATAGGGAGGGGGGTATCACCAGCAGGAGGAGGGAGGTGGTGGTTGCCACTGTATAGATCGCTGGTAAGACCCCACCTAGAGTACTGTGTCCAGTTCCGCTTCTGGAGATCACATTGCGGGGAAGGACATAAAAGGACATACTTCCTCACATCTCTCTTGAGTGTACCCCCTTCCAGCTGTTGTTTCCCTCCCTGTGCACCCCAGAATCCTGCTGGCCCTTCCTGCTACTTTGTCACACTGACTGAGATCATCGGGTGCGATAACCCCAACGTCAGTTTCTTGCCTTGTGTGTACACATTGTCAAGATTTGTTGTGCAAATTGCAGATGCACTCAAATGTTTATAAATATAAGAAAACCATAAACGTTAAGTAGGAAAGCATTTCATACTGGAATTAAGCCCCACTGTAACATTCTCTCCCAGCATCACGTTTGTTCTCAGTGTTTGTTATGATTACCTTGGTACTTTGCTAAGGATTTTGATCTCGGGCACATAAATGTATGGCATCACAATGCTTTCTTTGACAACGTGATGTGGCAAACACAGCAATTTTAATGTCGTGTAGATAATCTGATGTGTCGGAAGTGCACTGACATAACTAGTATTAATGTATAGGTTCCTTTTGCTTTAGGTCACTTGTTTACTGCAGAAGTTTGTTGCCTTTACTATGCTTCCTTTTAGAAGAAGAAGAATCAGCATTTATATAGCGCTTTTCATACATCCAAAGTGCTTTACAAGCAATGCTAGACTGGTAGTGAAGTGACTGAATGTGTGGTGGCGGCCATATCGCACATCATCACCCACACACAGTCTGGATAATTGGATGAACTGGTTTATGGGAAGGGGAATGTTGGCCAGGACACCGGGAATGTTCCCTACTCTTTACGAAGAATGCCCTGGGTTCTTTTACTTCCACCTGGACACCCACCAGGACAACACCAGGATGGACAGAAGGGACCTCGGTTTAACATCTCATCCGAAGGTTGCACACCCCAGCAGTACAGCACCCCCCAATACTGCACTCGGATGCCAGCGATTTTTAGGTGCAAGTCCAATCCCGGTATGGGACGAGAACCCATGACCTTCTGGTCCAGAGGCAGATGTGCTACCAACTGAGCCACGCTGACACCTTTAGCTTCACCCGCTGTTCCTCCTCTACCCCACCCAGGACATAGACAGAGTGGAGGCGGTCCAGAGGAGGGCTACCAAAATGGTGTAGGGTCTACAACAAAAGCCCTATGAGGAAAGGCTAAAGGAAGCTAAAGTTCATGTTGGGAAATGCAGGGTTCTGCACTTGGGGACCAAAAACCCAGCTCATATATACACCTGGGGGGGCACTGCAGGTTTCTGGGGGGGGGGAGAAGGACCCCGGGGTGGTGGTGGATGCCAAGATGAATAATCTAGAGCAGTGTAGAAGGGCTGCGGCCCAAGCCAATTAAATGCTGGGGTGCATAGCCAGGGGGATAACCTCAAGGAGTCGAGAGGTGCTCCTTCTGCTGTACAGTTGCCTGATTAGACCACACCTTGAATACTGCGTGCCATTTTGGCATCCCTACTTAAAGAGGAACATTGCTCTTATGGAGAGGGTCCAGAGGAGGGTGACCAGGATGATACTGAGATTAGGGGAAAGGACCTATGAGGAGAGACTGGAGGAGCTCAACCTGTACTCGCTGGAGGAGAGAAGGAACAGGGGGGTGGGCAGAGGGGGACAGTGAAAAAGCAGGAATACTGAACGAATATTTCTGCTCAGTATTCACAAAAGAGGAGGGGGAAGTGCCTAATCCAATTAACAGAAGCACTCTTGATAGGGGGGTCGATCCTAGTCCTTACACAGAAGAAAGGGTTCTGCAAGAACTCCTAAAACTGAAGGTGGACAAAGCAATGAGTCCTGATGGAATTCACCTGAGAATTCTAAAAGAATTAAGGAAGGAACTAGTGAAACCACTGGCTACTCTTTTTAATAAATCATGGGAGGATGGTGTGGTACCCGAGGACTGGAGGAAGGCAGATGTGATTCCCTTCACAGTGGGACCAAGACAGAGGCAGGAAACTACAGACCTGTCAGTCTGACCTCTGTGGTAGGGAAAGTGATGAGGCACTTCTGAAGGAAAGAATAGTTGAGTACCTAGAGGTCAGTGGAGCACAGGATCCAAGGCAGCATGGGTTCACAGTGGGAAGGTCATGTCAGACAAATCTAATAATTTCTTTGACTGGGTGACCAAATAGTAGACCAGGGAGGGCTGTGGACATGGCCTACCTAGACTTTAGCAAGGCATTTGACACAGTCCCACACAAAAGATTATTAGTCAAATTAACCAGCCTGGGAGTGGGTCCCAGGGTAGCCTGGGTAAAACATTGGCTGGACAACAGGACACAGAAGGTAATTGTAAATGGAGTCCACTTGAAGAAAGGGCGTTACTAGTGGGTACCGCGAGGGTTCAGTATTGGGTCCAGTCCTTTTAATGTCTTCATGTGACATTGCAGAGGGACTGGAAGGAAAAGTATGCCTTTTTGCAGATGAGACAAAGATTTGCAACAGGGTTGATACACAAGGAGGCGTGGAAAGGATGAAAAGGACTTGGCAAGGTTGGAGGAATGGTCAGACGTATGGCACTAGGATTCAATGCAAAAGTGCAATAATGCACCTGGGAAACAAGAACCCAGGGAAGAATACACAGTGGGTGGGGAGGTAGTAACAACAACAAAACAGGAAAGGGACGTGGGGTAATCATATCAGATGACCTTAAGGTTAGCAAGCAATGTGAGAAGGCAGTAGGGAGGGCCGGGGTATACTGGGATGTATAGGGAGAGGCATCAGCAGCAGAAAACAGGAAGTTGTTATCCTCTGTACAGACAGTTGGTGAGACCCCATCTGAATACTGTGTCCAGTTCTGAGACCCCATCTCCGCAAGGACGAGACAGGATAGAGGCAGTCCAGAGGAGGGCAACTAAAATGGTGCAGGGTCTGCAAGAGAAGTATGGAGGAGAGACTAAAGGAGCTTAATATGTATACCCTTGGGGAAAGAAGGGAGGGGGACATGATAGAAACTTTCAAGTACCTCAAGGGAATCAACAAAGTCCAAGAGGGTAGCATCTTTCAGAAAAAGAGACTTGCAAAGAACAAGGGACACAATTTAAAGATAGAAGGAGGCGGTTCAGGGGCAATGTGAGAGTATTATTTCACAGAGAGGGTAGTGGATGCATGGAACAGCCTTCCTGAGGAAGTTGTGGGGTCTAAAACTGTGGGAGAATTCAAGAATGCATGGGAGACAGAGATAAGAGGCAATTCTTGTGGGGGGCAGGAAGATATAGGCTGTTGGTTAACTAGGATCTGCGGCCTATCCTGTAGGTAGGGAAATGGGCAGACTAGATGGGCCTAGCGGTCCTTATCTGCTGTCAAAGTCTATGTTTCTATGATAGAGGTCTTCAGATATCGCAAAGGAATGAATTGGGTAAGCCCTGAGGGGGTGCTTCAGCTGAGGGAGGTGGGGCCACCAGGGGACGCACAATTAATCTGGAAGGGGGGAGACTGAGGAGGGAAGCAAGGAGATGCTACTTCACTGAGAGGGTGGTGGAGCCCTGGAATGCGCTACCTGGGGAGTTGGTGGCTGCTGCAACTGTGGAGGGGTTCAAGAAAGGCTGGGATAGGTATAGGGGGAAGGTGCATCTCAGAGCCTCACTGGAAGGTGGGCTACCTCGGTGGGGGGCTAATAACGGTGTCCTAGGAAAGCACTGATCATCGAGCAGACTCGATGGACCATAGGGCTTAATCTGCTGGCTTCTTAGTATGTTAGTATGTAACTAAATATATATACTCGAGAGGGGAGATATGATAGAAACCTTTAAATACATTACTGGGGTTAATGGAATACAGGAGGATAGTATTTTTTGGAGAAAAATGTGCTGTATAACAAGGGGGCATAATATGAAGCTGGAGGGGGGTAAATTTAGGAAGGATGTGAGGACGTTCTTTTTCACAGGATGGTGGATAGCTGGAATAGCCTTCCGGAGGAGCTAGTGGGGGCGAAAACAGTAACTTTGTTCAGAAATGCCTGGGATATGCACAGGGGAATTGTGGCGGTAGGGTAAAGAGGAAAAGAGACTGCAATGTGGATTAAGTAGGGTATTGGAAAAAAAAACACAGTTGGATAGATTGAGTGGGCCCAGCGGCCCTTATGTGTTGTCATGTTCTGTGTAATCTGTGTAATATTGGACCTGGTGCTCACTAGCAGAGACCGTGTAACAGACAGAGATGGGTGAAGTCTGCAAAATTCGCTCTGCAAATCCACAAATTTTGGGCAGTTTGCGGAGCATAGACCAGTCTGAGAAGTTTCGCTGTCAAGTGTGGAATTTTACCCGCCTGCCCATGATTTACACACTTCGTGGTGAAAACTTTGCGGTTCAGATGAAGTCGAAGTTGTTGAGGTCTGGGTAAACTTTGTCAAGCTCCACAAATGCAAATGTTTGCCACTTCACAGCAACTTCGCCGGCAAATTAAAACTTTGCACATCTCTAGTAACAGATGACACAGTGAGCAGTCCCCTGGGGGCCAGTGATTGCTGTACAGTGTGGGTCATTATTAAAATGGGCACAAAAGCAAACCACACAAGGACGAGGGTCCTGGACTTTAGGAGGTCGGACTTTAAAGTAATGGAAAACTGCCTTAGAAACAGCCTAGCAGTGGCAGATTGCCAGGGAGAGGTAGAAGAACAGTGGAAACAAAAGAAGGCGTAGTGAAGGCAATCCTCTCTGTAAAAGAAATAAATAAAAGCAGGAGGAAAAAAGGCCACTGTGGTACTCTAGGGAGGTGGCCATGAAAATGAAGGAAAAAAGTGATATTCAGGAGTACAAAGAAACAGAGGGAAGAGAATAGGGAGAAGTACCAGGTAACACAGAGGGAAGAGACTAGGGGGAAGTATCAGGTTACACACAGGGAAGCAGGTAGGTCAATGAGATGAACAAAAGCACAAGCAGTGGAACGGACGGCCAGATGCGTGGCAGAAGGGGACAAGACTTTCTTCAGGTACATAAGCGAGAAGAGGAAGGCAGAGGGGAGGGATAGTGAGGATAAGGAAGTCGATAGATTATGACTTCACAGAGGAGGATCAGAAAAAAGCTGACATCCTGAACCGCTACTTCTGCTCAGGGTTCACAGTGGGGAGGGACACAAGTGCATTTTCAGAGGAGAGAGTCCTGCAGGGACTTAGAAACCTGAACATGGACAAGGCTGTGGGACCAGACGGGATACAGCCATGGGTGCTAAGGGAACTCAGGGAAGAGTTTGCAGCCTTACTCAACATATCACTGAAAACAGGAGTGGTCCCTAGGGACTGGAGGAGAGCTGACGTAGTTCCTCTCCGTAAAAGTAGCAGCAGGGAGGAGGCTAACAACTGTAGATGAGTCAGTCTCGCATCTGTAATGGGAATGTTAATGGAAACCCTGTTAAAAGAAAGGCTAGTAGAATATCTTGAATCCAGGGGGTTGTAGGACCAAATACAGCATGGATTCACAAGGGGGAGGTCATATCAGACAAATCTTATTGATTTCTTTGACTGGGTGACCAGGGAAGTAGATCAGGTGAAGGACAGTGAGCATAGCCTACTTGGAGTTCAGCAAAGCCTTCAACACTGTACCATGCAGGAGTGTGATAATTGGATAGTGTAGAGGTGGGAGCTAAAGTTCTAAACTGGATAAAAATGGGTTAATGGATAGGCGGCGGAGGCTGGAAGTAAATGGCACTCTGAGGGGAGAGTGCCTAGTGAGGTGCCACAGGGTTCAGAATGGAGACCAATTCTGTTCAGCATCTTTATATGGGGCATAGCAGAAGAACTTGAAGGGAAGGTGTGCCATTTTGCAGATAATACCAGGATCTGTAGCAGAGTGGATACTTAGGAGGTGAGTGGAGAAAATAAGGACCTTAGAAAACTTAAGTGGTCTAGGGTGTTGCAGCTGAAGTTCAGTACCAGAAAGTGTAAAATCATGCACCTCAGGCATAGAAACCCAGGAGCGGAGTATAAAGTGGGGGAGAGATACCATTGATCACTAAGCAGGAAGGGGACCTTGGGGTTATAATATTTGGTGACCTCCCAAGTCGCAGGGCAGTGTGCAGGGCCAGTAGGATGCTGGGGTGCATAGGGAGAAGTATCATAAGCTGAAGGACGGAGGTGATATTACCACTGTTTAGATCAGTGGTTTGACTGCACCTGGAAGATAGTCTGCAGTTTTGGAGTCCACATCCAGAAACATAGAAACATAGAAGTTGACAGCAGATAGGGACCGCAAGGCCCATCCAGTCTGTCCATTTCTTTTTCTACCTTATAAATGTGCCATTGGCCTTTGCTCTGTCAGTGGCCTATCTATTCATAGTCATTTGTATTGCTCCCTTATGCCTATCCCATGCCTGTTTGAAGCCCTGCACTGTGTTCATTGCCACCACTTCCTGAGGTAGCAGGCGTTCATGCCATCCACCACTTTCTGTGAAAAAATTTCCTCCATTCCCCTTAATCGGCCCCTCTAATCTCATGCTGTGTCCTCTTGTCCTGCTATTTTTCTTAAATTGAAACGTTGGACTCTTTCATCTTGTTAATGCCCTTAAGGTGTTTGAATATTTTGATCATATCACCTCTCGCCCTCCTTTGCTCTAGGGTATACATATTGAGCTCCATTAATCTGTCCTCGTATGTTTTCTGATACACTCCCTGCACTATTTTGGTTGCCCGTCTCTGGGCTGCCTCAGTTTGGTTAACGTCCTTGTGAAGGTGTGGCTTCCAGTACTGCGTGCAGTGCTCCAGATGGGGCCTAACCAGTGTCTTGTAAAGAGGGATTATTACCTCCCTCTTACAACTTGTGATACCCCTATTAATACACCCCAACATCTCAGAAAAGACATAGTGTAGAGTCAGTCCGTTTGAGGGAAACTAAAATGTTAAAGGATTGTATGTGATACTGTACGAGAAGAAACAGAGGGATCTCAACCTGTACGCCCTGGAGGAGAGGGGGGACATAATGGAGGCCTGCAAACTTGTTCCTCATGAAGAAGTGCAACAGAACAAGAGGGCATGCAAAGAAGCTAGGAAGGGAAAAATTTAGGAGGGGCTTGAGGAAATGCTACTTCACCGAAAGAATGTGGATGCTAGGAATAACCTGCCACCAGAGCTAGGGGCAAAAACAGTTGAAGGTTTCAAACATGCAAGGGATAGGCATAAGGGAATACTGGCAAATAAAAGAGGGGAGGGTCCGACAGGCACCAGTTAGGCTCTGCTGAGACAGAACAGGCAGGGAAAAACTGGGTAGACTGGTGGGCCATATGGTCCTTTTTTGCCGACAGATTCAGTTTGTTGTTTTGTAGAAAAGTCCCACTTTGGGGTCTCCCAGGCAGTTTTGGATGCTCTGCTGACTGCTTATAAGCCTTCTGCATGGTACGTGTTGTAGTGTTTGGTGTTCTTCTGGCTCTCTAGACTCTGGTTTTTGTGCCCGGTGCAATGCGTTCTGTCTACCTCCTATCCCTGTTGGGCTTGGGCCTCCAGTACTGTTACATGAAGGTCCACCTTTCAGCTATGTTGGCCTTTCATACCCTCCTTGTGGGCGAGATTGTGACCCAGTTGGAGATGTTCCAGAGGTTCCTCAAAAGACCCCTGCATATGCGTCTCCTGGTCTGCAGGACGATTTTGGAGTGGGATCTTAATTTGGTTCTGGAGTTTCTTAAACTGACTCCTTTCGAACCTGCTGCCACTTGTGCAGTGCATTTCCCTTAATGAAAAATGCCTTTTCTGGTGGCAGTCACCTTAGCTCAGAGTTACCTAGCTGCAGGCTTTATTGTGAATCTCTGTACCTCTTTTCCCCCAGGATCGTGTTTCATTACCTGTCAGTCCTAGGTGTCTTCCTAAAGTGATATCTGAATTCAACTTAAACCAGAGTATTCAGCTTCGTGTTTTTTTTTTTTTTTTTTTTTGTTTCCTTCCCTTTGGAATGCAGAAGTTCAAACAACATGAAGTCTTGCTATATTATGACAATTGCAGTTTGACCCAACCTTCGAACTGCTCCGGAGGTGAAAGAGTTAAGTTCCATGCAAGGCATGGAATCTTGATCGCGAGCGCGTTGAAAACTCTGTCTGTTTTGCTTCAAACCTAAACTGTCAGATTCTTTACTCCGCCTCACTGAACGGTCGCTCCGGAGAGTTCTCCTACTGCTCGGTTCATTTGTCGGTTTTAAAGTGTATAATTTTCGGTTTCAAACCGCATTTGTTTTAAAATAAAACCTCAACCGGTCGGTTCAAGCTCTGTCTGTGGTATCGTAAGTAATTCAAAGTTTTACATTTATTCTGTGTGGAAATTGTAAACGATATTATCGGTTCAGTCCTGAACCGATCAGGTTGGTTTAAAATTACTTTAAATTGTTTTAGAAGTGCGGTTCTGGTTCTTATCGGTTCTAAAAACGGATTTCATTACGGTTTTTTCCACGACCCGTGACACGGTTTGGAACCGATAAGGGTGTCTTGCTTGGCTAAGGGCCGTTAACGGGCAAGTTTTCTGGTTAGGCTGGCATTATGTCTGAGAAACCCAAAAGAAAAACTGGGCCCGCTGGGTTTCAACACTGTGATGTCTGTGGGGAAGCTTTTGCTAAGGCTGACCCACACACCACATGTGTCTATTGTGTGGGGTTTGACCACCTCAATTCAGACTGCTAGATTTGTGTGAATTTCCCTGCAGCTACCCGGGATAAGAGAGTTGGTAGGCTCAGGGAAAAGGAGGCTAAGAAGTCCATTGACCCGGATAGCCAGCCCGGTTCGGTGCCAGCCGAACCAGAGGGAGTGCCCTCTAACCAGGGTGAGTCTTCCTCTGGCAAAAGGAGAGCTGACTCAGATGAGTTGGTTCCAGTTAAAAGGACTAGACTAGGAAGTCAGCAGGTCTGGAGCCAAAAATCCCTTCTCCAACTGCTGCAGAGATAGCCAAAGCGATCAAAATTGTCCTGTCACTTTCCCTGGTTCCGACCGAACTGGCGCCATCAGGCAAGCTGTCGGTTTGGTCGGTTCCACCAGTTCAGGAGTATGATATAGAAGAATTTTATGAACCGGAGAGGGGGGAGGATTATGAAGAGAGTGAATGTGATTTTGACAGTCTGGATGTGCCCATTGAACCGGACATTTCTCCAGACAGACCTATGGAAGTTTCTCCCCCCAGGCTTTCTGACTCCCCTTCTAATTTTATTTTCTATAAGAAAGTGGCTGAAACCCTCCAGCTTCCTATGGAAGAAGCTGTGGATGACCAAGAAGAGCCTGACTATGTGGAAATGATGGATATCCCAGAGTCTAGGAGACTGTCTATTCCTATGCACAAATCCTTCAGGAAACAGACAGTAAAAATTTTAAAAGCCCTCCATTCTGTACTTCCTGTGGACAAGAAAATGGACAGGAGGTACACTTTGTCAGGCTCTGACACGGAGTTCCACTCACAACAATGCAGCCATGTTGGGGTTGTGCAGGCCGCAGCCTGTGATAAGGCAAATATTCCTTTGGCTTCACACCCCCCGGACAAGGACTCCAGGAGGATTGACGCCATGGCAAAGAAGCAGTACATCTTTGGGATTCAGACAGGCAAATTATATGGCTTATGTTGCAAGATATCAGAAATCCAGATGGGATACTATTATGACTCTAGCAAAGCAGGTCCCTGAACAACTTGCCAGGGAGCTGGAGCAGGTGGCTGCTGATGGTATTGAGGCATCCAAGGTGCAATTCCATGCTGCAGTGGACTCTAATGATGTATCTTCCAGAGTCATGGCTACATCTGTGGCCTTTCATAGAATGGCTTGGCTCAGGTGTACTAGCCTGTCACAGGATACCCAGGCTAAGGCCATGGATTTTCCTGTTGTGGATAACTCTCTGTTTGGAGAGCAGACAGAGAATTATATGAAGAAAATGGATGAGTACAGGACCACCTATAGGAGTGCAGGGCCAAGGAAAGGCAGGCCACTCCTCAAGGCAGCTTTCAGGGGCAGGGCCAGGCCTTTTCATAGGCCTTTTTACCAAGTCCAGGCCTCCTCTTCAGCCTATGCCCAGAGGGGCTTCTTCAGAGGAAGAGGCAGGCGGGGTATGAGCAGGCCTGCTACCACCCCCCAGCCTAAAGCTCCTGCCAAGCAGGCACCCTGATGGCATGGCCAGGGCCGATTCTCCACTACCTGTAGGGGGCAGGCTGGCTTACTTCATCCAGGACTGGAAGTCTTTAACATCAGACAAGTGGGTCCTGGAAGTGGTAAGCCAGGGACTGGTTCTCAGCTTCAAAAAATTTCCAAAGATGAGAGCCAGATCCTTTCCACCTGCAAATCCTTCAGAGGCTTTCGCCTTAGAAGCAAAAGTTTCAACCCTCTTGGCTCTCAGAGCTGTGGAGAGGGTTCCTCCCCTACACCAGGGCAAAGGATTGTATTCCAGGTACTTCCTTACCCTAAAAAGACAGGAGAATGGCGGCCCATCCTGGATCTCAGATACCTAAACAAGCACCTTTTAAAACCAAAATTCAAAATGGTGAATCTGGGAATTATTTTACCCTCTCTAAGGCCAGGGGACTGGCTAGCGTCCCTGGACCTCAAGGATGCCTACTTCCATTTCCTCATCAGAAGCTCCCACCGAAAGTACCTCAGATTCGAACTACCCTCAGGCCATTACCAGTTCAGAGCAGTGCCCTTCGGTCTCACCTCTGCCCCAAGGGTATTCACAAAATGCCTGGCAGTAGCAGTTTCTCACTTAAGAAGGCAAAAGATTGCCATCTTTCCTTACCTGGACGACTGGCTCATAGTAGGCCAGTCCCCAGAACAAGTCAGATTACACCTTCAAGTCACCCAGCAGCTGCTCACATCTCTAGGTTTCCTTCTCAATCTTCCAAAGTCAGTTCTACAGCCTGTTCAGCTTCTCACCTTCATAGGCGCAGAACTGAACACACAACAGGCCAGAGCCTTCCTTCCTTTAGAAAGGGCAAGGACCCTGGTTTCTCTGGCCTCCTCCTTCACGCTGCAGGTCTCTTGTCCAGCAAGGCATTTTCTGCAGCTCCTAGGGCACATGGCTGCTTCCACAGCAGCAGTAGTGCAGGGAGCAAGATTTCAGATGAGGGACATTCAGTTCCATTTGAGAGCCTTCTGGTCTCGAAGAAGAGATCCCCTATCCAAGTTGATCACAGTAACTCGAACCCTGATCCAGGCCCTACAGTGGTGGCGGGATCAGAGCAGTCTGAGGCAAGGGGTACCCTTCATCCCGCAGTCTCACTCCTTGACCCTTACTACAGATGCATCCCTCTTGGGGTGGGGAGCTCACATGGGCAGCCTCACCACTCGGGGATTGTGGTCCCCTCAGGAATCTCTGCTCCACATCAATCTGTTGGAACTCAGAGCAGTTTTTCTTGCACTTCAAGCTTTTTCCACATCTGTTCAGAACAAAGTGGTACAAGTCAGAACAGACAACACCACTACAATGTGGTACATCAATGCAAGGGGGCACTCTGTCTACGGCCTTGTGCACCAAAGCAATGAAGTTGTGGTCTCTGGCTTATTCCCTGAACACCTCCCTTATGGCAGTTCCCTCCCAGGCAAAGACAATGTCCTGGCAGATGCTCTCAGCAGGATTTCACAGGGCCATCACGAATGGTCTCTGGATCCCTTATCCTGGAGATGGTGTTTGCCAGGTGGGGCACCCTCAGATAGATCTTTTGCAGCCCCAGACAATCACCAATTTCCTCTTTTTTGCTGCAGGCCCCCAGTGTTGGGCTCAGTCCCTCTGGACGCCTTCCTTCTCAATTGGGAAGGGAAGTTTCTCTATGCATTTACCCCCTTCCCTCTCCTGTTCAAGGTGCTAGTCAAGATCAGATCTCAACCTTGCAAGATGATCCTGATTGCCCCAGATTGGGCCAGACAGCTCTGGTATCTACTGCTCCTGTCCCTAGCAGTCCACCTTCCGCTGTGCCTTCCCAGGAATCACAATCTGTTAGCCTGTGCACAGGGGAGGGTTTGGTATCCGAATCTCAAATCTCTCAACCTCAAGGCCTGGCTCTTGAAGAGTTAAGAGTTTGCTACTTACATCTTTCTCAGGGTGTACTTAATGTGTTGAAGGCTTCAAGGAAGCCTTCTACCAGGGCTACTTATAACTCCAAATGGAAGAGGTTTTCCATATGGTGCTCTTGGTAAGAGTATTTCCCAGAGTCTGCCTGCTTGCCCACAGTTCTGGATTATATGGTGCATTTAAATGCTTTGGGGCTGAGACTAGCTACCCTAAAAGTGCACCTGGCAGCAGTCTCTGCTTTCTTATCAGCAGGTAAATCCTCTTCTCTCTCAGCTCATCTGGTTTTCTCCAAGTTTTCAAGGGTTGCTTCACATCAACCCTCCATTCAGGATCCTGCCCTGCATGGGATCTTAATGTTTGCATTGCCCAGCTTATGCAACCTCCTTTTGAACCCGTGTCTTCAGCAGAGCTTAAGTACTTGACTTGGAAGACTGTGTTTTTGGTAGCTATCACTTCTGCTAGGCGCATAAGTGAACTACAAGCATTGTCAGTGGAGCCTGATTTTATCTCCTTTCATAGGGATAAAGTGGTCCTCAGGACTAATAGAAAGTTCCTGCCTAAGGTTGTCTCGGACTTTCACCTGAATCACTCTGTCTCTTCCTGTGTATTTCACTGACCATTCTTCCTCTGGTGAGAGGAGATTGCACAGTTTAGATGTCAAAAGAGCTCTTAGCTACTACATAGAGCGTACCAAGGGTCACAGGTTTGATTCCCTTCAGCTGTTTCTCACTTATGGTGAGGTAGGTAAAGGGAAACCTGCCACTAAAAGATCTATTGCCAGGTGGATCGTTTCTTGTATCCAATTTTGTTATCCAAAACTGGGTAAGGTTCCCCCTTCAGGCCTGAGAGCTCACTCTACCAGAGGTACAGCTGCTTCCTTGGCTGCTGCCAGGGACATCCCTATCTTAGAGAGATGTCAAGCAGCTACTTGGAAAACAGTTCATACTTTCACAAAGCATTACTCCTTGGACATCCAGGCTAGGAGTGATGCTCGGTTTGGCACAGCTGTGCTTCAGAGCCTATTCCCTAAGTAGGTTCTGCCCTCCTCCATGGAGGTACTGCTATGTAGTCTGCAATTGTCATAATATAGCAAGACTTCATGTTGTTTGAAGAAAAAATTACTCACCTTAGTAATGTTGTTTCTTCTAATGGAGTCTTGCTATATTATGACCTCCCCCCCACCTGCCTCTCCCAGAACCTCTTGTTGCTTTTGGGATGTGGGTGTGTAGTGATTTGTTGGCATCTAGTGCTTGCCATTGTTGTTGTTTGTTGTTGAATTTTCATTTTCTTGGTCCCCTGACTTGAGTCTTGTTTTTGGGACCAAAAAATGTGTTAGTGCTTAGTAGCCATTTGGCTAGAGTAGGCTTACAGTTTCCACACAGAATCTTGGTGAGTTTTTGCTCGTAAAGATCTGACAGTTTAGGTTTGAAGCAAAACAGACAGAGTTTTCAACCGAGCTCACGCTCAAGATTCCATGCCTTGCATGAAACTTAACTCTTTCACCTCCGGAGCAGTTCGAAGGTTGGGTCAAACTGCGATTGTCATAATATAACAAGACTCCATTAGAAGAAACAACATTACTAAGGTGAGTAATTTTTTCTTATCGTGTATTTGCGCGATATCCGTAAAGCTTTACACTTCTGCTTGGACAGCACAAAGGACTGCAGAAGGTCCTTTCAGCTTTTTTTTAGTTTGCCCCCAGAATGGTGGACTAGAAGCCCCTGTCTGTTAAGCATTGCTTTGACTGGCATCTTCTATTTTCTTTTGTTACTGGAAGGATAGTTAGGAGCTTCCCAGCCCTGTCTGCAGGCTTGCCATCTGTGGCTTTGCTGCTTTTGTGGTTTTTCATTCAATCTTGGCACCTGACATATGCCATGCTACTTGTGAACTTTGACTAAACACTAGTTGAATCTGGTGTCCCTTACGAAGGCTGACTTTGGCCTTGCTGTCATCTAAGACCATCTTAAGGGTCTTCTATGTCCCTGCGGTCTGTCCTTCCTCCCGCTCTGCAGTCAAGTACTCTATTGGAATTGTTCCAAATGTGTGGCTTTATGAAGGAAGATGTTCTGGACGAAGACAGGTTAGTTGGTTACCAGCGACCACAGATCTTCAAGATAATCTTTCCCATAAAGCCACAACCCCCCCCCCACACGCACATACACACACACCACCGCCTAGAGTTGTCCTGTTACTGCATGCTTCTTGTTCTCCTTTTCTGCACTCCTAAGTGAACTTTTTCTTTCCAAACTGCCGCCTGTCCTGTGAGCCTGGTTGGAATTCCAGTCTCCATTTCCTGTCAGTATGTTACAGCTGTGAACTGGTCTCTGTTGGGAAACTGAGGCAGTATGGTGTCACCCATATTATGTAGGTGGCACCAATGTACGTCGGCATGGGTAACCCCAGCTGAGCAACAGTTTCTCAGTGGTGCTGAAGCTGACGGCCAATAGTTCCAAAGGTGTTTTTCTGTGGAGGAGATTCTGTTAAAGATCTGTTTCTTCCCCTTCCCCCATTTATTCTTTAATAACTAGGTAAGTGGCCTTGGTTTGCTAGCGATGGCCATCTAAAATCCACGCACTCCACATAGTGATATCAGAAAACATGCTAGCGCAGGGCTGGATCGCAGTATCAGAAGGTACCAGGAAGTGGAAGGGATCAGCGAAGTTCGGCTCCACTGAGCCAAAATACGATCCCTTCCCTTACAAAATAGGGACATTAAAAAAGGAAATACTGAGAGCAGATGGATTGTGACCAGGTAAGGCTTCTTTATGGTTGGAGGGGGGGGATTTGAAAATGATGAAGTTACTTGCTGTTTAATGCGTAGTGGAGATTATGCAAGTAAAGGTCAGTGAAACACTTGTTGTTCTTCTCTGACCTTCTCTTATTGTTTATCTTTACTCTAGAAGAGGCCGTTAATGAGGTGAAACGCCAGGCCATGTCTGAGGTTCAGAGGGCTGTAGCTGAGGCAGAACAGAAAGCATTTGAAATGATTACCTCTGAACGAGCCAGAATGGAGCAAACCATCGCAGACGCAAAACGTCAGGCAGCTGAGGATGCATTCCTGGTGATTAATGAGCAAGACGAGTCAACGGAGGTAAGCAGCCTCTTTATCTGACACAGGGGGTGGTAGTATGTGGCGGTGATGCAAGGGAAGGTAGTAGCAGTGGCGCTCACTCCACAGATATCTGGTCGAACATTAATCTCTGGGGTGGGTGCTCGATCCTGTCACCTGACTGCTCCCTAGTGCCCCAGGAGATCGGGAGTCTGTGTTGACTGCAGAAGGGTGTCGCTAAGGTATTCAGATATCAGAAATGCATCCTTGAACACTACCACCCAGCAACACTCGAAGGGGAGGAAAAACAACCCCCCAGGCAGATGAAATGTTCTCATGGCAGTGTCCTGTGGCCCACATCATAGAGAAACAATGTTAAAAAGCTGAAAATGGTTCAATCAGCTGTTGCAGTAATCCATATAGTGGCATTGCCTCAGTCATGTTTACACAAAAAGTTGTTGACTTCAGTGATGACCTCCATCCTGATTGACCTTGGTATCAGTTAAAGAGCAGCTCTCTAGTAGATGGCCGCACAAACATATAAGTTAGGCTACCTGGCGCAGAGTTGCGGGATACTAATCTTTCTTCCCAATTCCTCCATTTAAAAAATATCTTTCACTGCATTTTGTTTCTCGCAGCACCATCAGACGCACTCAATCGCAGACACGCCTCACGTTGTGATATGTAGCTCTAGTTTTGGATGTTACAAACGGTTGGTCTGCTCAGGTTCTTATTGACTTTAATAGCCAAGTTTTCATACATTTTATTACTGTTTAATGTTACAATCTTAAAAAATAAGTGACTACTTGACTAACAGAGACCCTGTTAGTCAAGTGGTTGCTTTGATTTTTTAAAAAAATTTATAAATAAATGTATAGAAAACTCGCCCCTATTAAAGTCAATGGAGCGTACACTCGCAGTCTTCATGTTATGACAACACAAACCGGGGCTGCATATGATGATGTGGGGGATGTCTGCTGATTCGGGAAGTGCGTCTGTTTTTTTGTCAGTGCTACGGGAATAAAATTATTAGTGAAATCTCTTTTTTTTTTTTAAATGGAGGAATTAGGAAGAAAGATTAGTATCCCGCAACTCTGCCCCAGGTAGCCTAACTTATATGTTTGTGGAGAAGCTCTTAGCTTCCCATGAAGCTACTGTTTAAGTGCCCTGAGTGCAGCATACATTTATTTAAATCAGCAGTGCATGAAAAATGTTTTTTCCGAAAAGCTAGTTTCAAGAACAAAAAATAAAAATATTAGCTTACCTGTCAGATCTACTTTTCTAGCTACCTCTCATGCTGTGAACAATGAGTTTTTATATTTTCTCAATCCTAACTTACCAGGTCTATAATGCTGTTTCTTTGCCAAGTGTGGCAGACATCTTTTTTTTTTCTTGAGAAAAAAAACTAAAAACATTCAAAAAATACTCAAACTTTATTAGACTACGAGAATTTGCCCCAGATTAATTGACCTCCGTCCGACTTAGAACAGTTCTTTTGCTGGTTAGTGATCCTTAAGAACAAAACCGGACTAATCTTGGACCTATAGAGGCTGATTACAAAGTCGCATCTCTCCTGTTGGACCAGATCATGGCACAGTGGGAAACAGAAAGTAGAGTAACTATATTGGACAGGCATTGGCAGAAGAGGCTACCTAACGGAGTGGTCGGTTACCTCTTCCCCAACCTAGCGAGAGTTTAATTGGAAGGTACTAGCTAGATTTTTCTGACCCCCACAATTACAAAGCATTTCCAGACCACATGTACTGATGCAGGCTGGAGACAGTGTGGAGAGATGGAGTCCCACTATCACATAGTTTGGGAATGCCCTGTAGTCAAACCACTTTGGGCTGAGATCAGCAGAGAGTGCGGGTGTGGCATAGATACTTACATATTCAAGGATATGGTCCTGGGATTACCTACAGTCCTGAAAGGTCCCAGGGCTACATGGATCTGCCCCAGATGTTGCAAGTGACAGCCATTAAGTGCATCACACTTAATTGGCTAACCTCTGAGCCAACTACGCTCGCCCAGTGGAGGGCTAAAGTGGGAGAAATTGAAAGTATAGAACACATTACCACTTCGCTCTGACTCCCAAAATAACTAGAAACCTGGCAGCCTTGGCAACTTAGCCAAGTTGAAATCCTGACCAGCCCACGATAAATCAGCCTGTGCTCCTTGCACCTAAACCTATCCTACCGACCTTTCGTGGTTCTTGGTATAGCAACATAGTCACAGCTGATCAGTGGATGTATGAGTGCCCAAAGGCAGAGTTGATTTACAGCTCCTTGACTTCCGAATATCTGACATAAAAGATGCTCGTGAGTGAACCAATTACATACTCACCCTTACAGATTCGGATAGCCGGATGCTTTATGCTTCTAAGGCGCCCATAATATCAGGGTTTCCTCTTTGACAGTTGTTTACTATTTAGATCTTAGATTTTAGTCTGCTGTACTTATAGACTGCCTACTGTCTAATGCCTGCTTTTTAATGTAGGTTTTAGATAACCAGTTTTTTAACTTTGTTTTACTTCACGAATGGTGTTTAACAATGGTTTAGCAAATATTCTTTAAACTGCTTCTTGACCAAGGGTTTGATCGTTTTCATCTGTGACTTTCTGTACCTCGATCTTCAATAAACTTCAGGTTTAAAAAAATACCCACATTCTGGTGGAACTAGAAAATGTGACCACCAGATTAAATTGGAAGATGCCTGGAATCTTTTATAGTGAAAAAAGGTATGGTCACATTTTTTGCCAAATTTTTGCACTGCTGCTTTAAATTTAAGTTAGAAGTGAGAAAAAATAAATAAATGCCCTAGCTGGAATTTGAACCCAAGCCTGTTTGGGATACAGTTCCGCTGTACCACCAGCTGTGCTACCAGGATAACTGGAAACCTGGGAATCCCAAAGGCACTCACCCTCTTCAGCGCACACACTGGAGTCGCACAAATTTGAATTATAGTTTTATTTACAAGGAGTGCGGTATGCATATTTTTGAAGTACAGTATAGAAATGAAAAAGAGATGATTACCCTGGCTGGGACCTGAACCCAAGCCTGTTCAGATAACTGTCCTGTTGCACTGTTAGCAGAAGTAAGTGCCCTAGTGTGGCTCCAGGCTTGTGTTCAAACCCCAGTTAGGGCCCTTAGTTCTTTCTCTGTACTTTGTCTATGCAAACCACACTCCTTGTAAATAAAAACAAACTGGTTAACAAATAAACAGATTATTTAATTATTTGTGTGGCTCCAGGGTATACCTTAAGAAAAGATGAGGCTTTTAGGAATACCCAGGTTACCAGTTGTCCTGGTGGCATAACTGGTGGTGTAGCAGAACAATATTCCAAGCAAGCCTGGGTTCAGATCCCAGCTAGGCCACTTATTTCTCACTTCTAAAATTATAATGAACGTCTGCCATAGCCACGTATCATAAATTTTAAAAGGGGTTCGAGAAACAGAGATATGTGATTGGTCGGAAGTAAACACATGACCATGAGTTTTTCAAACACAACAGAAGAGGTCAGAAATACTAAACTTTTAAAACCTGTTTACTCAGTTTTAAACTAAAAACAAGAGAACAAGTTTATAATTACAGTAAGGCATTGGGATGTGCATAAGTATGTGATAACTGCACTTTCCTGGTGCATAACAAGGTAAAGTCGTTCTCCCACAATAATGTACCCCTTGTCATGCCTTACTGCTTCAGTAAATGCTAGACAGGTTAGTAGTACTAAGGAACCTGCTTATGCAGGACACTGCATATTATGTCTGTCCCTGCCTATGCGGGGCACTGCATATTAAGGATGTGCTGTCTGCCCCTCTATACTGGGGCTGTGACACCTTCATCCCTTGTTGGGGACTCAAACTAGGGACCCCACGTCTCCAAGGCAGCTACTGTAACAATTCAGCTAAGGGGACGTTCCCCTGAGCTGGGAGGTTAGAGAGAGAGAGAGAGAGAGCTCCTTTGATTTTCATATACTTACTTTTCCATGGATTACCACTAGAGGGCTCTAGCTTTCAGTTATTCTGCACTGCTTTGGACTGTTGCTGATAACTCTCACAGGTAGGGGACACTGCTTTGCACTGACTGCCTTTTCTCACATAAAACGAAGAACATCACCCCATCAAGGACATTTCCTGTAGTCCTCATTGCATTTGCTTAAGTAAAAAGACAAATTCATGTTTTGGTTCATAAAGGGATCCTTACTAGACCAGGTTCACTGTATTGCTTAGCAGTTATACCATCTTCATGGTTTTATAACAGTGTGAAGGGACTCTAGATGAAAATCCCTGATGTTAGTGTCTCTTTCCTGCAGGTGCAGTCTTCAGTGGTTGTATCTCATCTATAAATCAGCCAGTAACCGGACCCCTAGTTACCTTTCCAAAAGAGTAATAATTCTTGTCCACATATACATTTTCAGAGATGTGCCACAGCGTGGCTTTTCACAACCCAGATCTCTCGCACGTTTTGGCAAAAAAATGTTTCTCTTATGGGGCCCTTTTTCTTGGAACAGTTTGTCTCCTCAGCTAAAGAATTTGCTTTCTCTTGCCACCTTTAAGCGTGACTTAAAAAAATTGTTGCTCCAGGAACAGTCTGTAATTGTTTTATTAATTGATTTGTGTGCACTTGTTAGTGGATGTTTACTGTTTGTTCTGCTTTGTCTTAAATTGCGATGTAGGACATTCTAACGAGGTTTGTGTCCCACGAAACATATCCTCTATTACTGCAACTTTTTAATAAAAATGTACAGGGATATTTCTGAGAAGTGGGAACGTTTTGGACTAGAGTTCATCAGCTAAATCAGTGGCAGAGATCAATCAAGTTTATGTGAGCAAAAATGCCAATTTTCACAAACGTCCAGTTTTCAAAACAGTTACAGGAAAATAATAGCTACATGTACAAACAAGGACATTATTAAACACATGAAGACATCTGTTATACCTGAAATAGACAGAGGTCATACAACTAGTACAGATATACTGTAAATAGATATTCAACATAGGAGTATATACAGTTGAAACACAGTGCACGTACACAGTACATGAGTATACAGTTGTATCACAGTACATGTAAATCGGTCATCCCAGAACATGAAAAGCAAAAGATTACGAAGGAAAACAAAGTGGTGAAAGTAAGGAATGCCCTGAGGTTATATGCAGGGATTGAAAATGTACAAGATGTACCTTGAAGAAGAGAGGGAATAGGTGCGGGTGAGGAGCACGAGGCGGGGGGTTACAAAGGAGAGAAGAGTGGGGGAAATGACATCGTGACACCAGAGGAGAGGTACCGGTTTCAGGTAAATTTTATGAGAAGGTAGCTTTTGAGGGAGCTCTGAAAGGCATGGGTCTCTCAGTGGTGCATGCCAGAAGTGAGGGAATGAGCGGGTTATAGAGCTTAGTGCCATAATAGGCGATAAGAGTTTTGAGCAAGAGAAGTGTGAAAAAAAGGGATGTTGAAAACATTGCTAGCAGCCCCTCTGGTCATGCGGGAAAGAGAGGATTTGGGGAAAAGCGTGGAAATGCTGTGTGGTAATTTGTCCAAATGGATTTTGTAAAGGAAGGGCAGACTGTTAAAGGGTGAAGTGCTATTCGAGGGGGAAGCCAGTCTGAGGGCTTGTACAGGGAACAATGGTGGGTTCTCCACAGAAGACCAGTGACGAATCAAATAGTGTCATAGCAAGATATCAATTTGCAAAAGAGTTGAGGGGGGCGTATATGATGGACCCATAGGCTAAAACAGTTAAGAGGAGGGAGCAAGCCAGATTAAGTCGGGAGTCAGGTATTAGGAACCACCAAATCCTGTATAGTAACCCTAGCCTCTGATGGATTTTGTTAATAACATAAGAGATGTGGGTGCTGAAGGCAGGCATGAGTCCAGAATCATACCCAGGTATTTAAATTCAGATACAAGTTCAATACCATCCCCAAGGGTGAGATAAATGAGCACTTGTTTTAAAAGTTTTCATGGGAAACAAGGAATGTTCAAAGCAGCCAGACAGATGTCTTCTCTAGCTGATACAGCATACAGTTCGTTAGGAGGTTGTACACATGCTCACTAGTAACAAATTGTGGCTTGGGTCCAGCAGTCACTAACTGAGTAGTTGTGTGCCTGCAGGTAGTAGTGTGATCTGTTCCATGGGTGTGCACCGTTAGAGAGAAGTCACACCATTGTGCACAACCAAGTTAGTGATGTTACTGGGTTTAATACTGTTAGAAGACTACCCCGGTTACTGGGTTTGAACAGTTTAAAATTGTGGTTATTGTGGATGCAGACAATGGTAAGCAGTTTTAAAATGGATCAAGTTCCCTAACCCTAACTTGCTGTTCAGTATGATGACTGTCTAGAGCCCTAGTTGAAATGACATGAATAGCTATAATAAACTTGGTTTCCTACATTTCAGAGCTGTTGGAACTGCGGACGCAAAGCCAGTGAGACATGCAGTGGATGCAATATTGCCCGTTATTGTGGTTCCTTCTGCCAGCACAAGGACTGGGAGAAGCACCATCGAATCTGTGGTCAGGGACTACAGCCCCAGACCAAAACCATTCCAGGCAGATCTGGATTGAAGCTCATTGATGTTCTACCAAGCCCAGCCCTGGAGAAGATAACATCTACAACCTCTCGGTCCTCCACACCAGCATCTGCGACAGTAGTAGATACGAATGGACACTAAACACTGCGTCAGAGTAAAAAGAATATCCAGGGTTCACCTCAGTGTACAAAGTTTCGTTGTCCAGTTTCTGTTACACAGATTATACCAAATACACCACCTAGTTATGTGGAAATTTGTCTGAGATAAGCTTGGTAGCTAGTTTTTGTCTGAATGTTGTACTGTGTATGATTTTTATTTTCGTCCATATCTATCTGTGGGGTACAGTCATTAGCTTTCTTTGTATTTTGCTTCAACATCTGTGACATCTCCCATTCGCTGCAGAGATGAGTGTCAAATTCTTCCCTTGGTTCATTGGAGGAACTGGTGCCATGGCTGACGGAATAGGGCCATCTAGTAAAAAATATTGCTAGATTGCACCCCCTTGGGTTTAGTAGCAGTTAATTAGAGCCATGCCAGTTTCACCATGAAACCATATGGAAATGCACGTTTTTATTTTCAGGCATGCTGTTCACTCAGTTTTTAGTTTCTTAAAATTCTGGGTTGGTAGAGCTTAGGCTTCAGAAGATATCTACCAAACTGAAACCGATATTGGGTTCAGGAAGAGGGTTTGTGGGCTTGAGTTCTGTTTGTAGTGTACTGTTCACGTGGATAGCTGTGCCTGTTTTAGAGCAACAAAAAAAAAAGGTCCCACATGTTCCTTCTAAAAGCCAGGCTATCATGCGTGAATAAGAAAGCAAAATTCAAACAGATAGAAAAGGTTGCCTCCTGGCTCTACCACACTTTTCTTTAAGCTCAGAAGTTATGCAGAAACAGGATCTAATAAGTTACCAGTGCAGCTTTACCCATGGTCGACACAGGATGTCAGCTGTTGTTCCAATTCTCTAGGTCACTGTCTTTAAACAGAGGGCCCAACATCCCAGGGAAGGTTCAAATAAATCTGATACTGCACCAGTTACTGAAAAATTCAGCATTTTGCCAACAGATGAGGTCATGTTCATAACTGTTGCTGTTACATGGAGAAGTCCTTCGGCTGTCCAGGAGAAAGGTGCTCACCAACCTTGGAACTGGATAAAGAAGTTTGTATCGTTCTGCAGACGTCGGCTGTAATGGAAATGCCATGTAAATAAATGCAGTGATTTCACTTTATTCTTGGTATAGTGTGCGGCGTATGAAAAATATCTTTCATACCAGGCGGCCTGAGATTTTTTCCTAAGCTTGGAAGATGCTCCCTATGACACAGCTGGAAAACTACATCCTTCAGATTTCGCCACCGTGCTTTGGAATACATAGAATAGTTGAAATATTATTTTCACATTAAAGGTACATAATACTATGTTCCCCAAATATCTGGTTATCAATAACTGACCTCACAGTTACAGTTCCAAACATCATGATTGTTGATCTGAAAAGTATTGTGATGCCATAAATGCACGGTGAGTTTCGAAAACTGACAGTACAGCTTTTGATTCAAATTTCTTGGCTGAATTGTAAATCCTGAGAAAGGCAACTGAAAACTATCTTATCAGCTGAAAAAATGATGGTTATATTAATGTAAATATTGAAGTAGAAACCCGCCCTTTATCTGAGGACACTGCTTACATTTATAAATTGTGCTGGTCCAGTCCTGCCTCATGAGTGGTCAAAACCTGGTCACAAAAAGTTAGGTTTATATGATTTGTACCTTTCCTCAGAGGTACGTTATTTATGCCTGCAGTGTCAGAAGTTCTTCCGAAAAACAAACATACTGTATTATAAAATCCCACAAAAGCTATCTCCCCAACAAAAAGAACAGATAAAAAAAAACTACCAACTACAACAAACAGTTCCAGAAGTAACCGCGATGCTCGCTTGATCACCAAAAAAAGAAGGAAATAGTCTTACAAACAAACTAGTATTCGCCCCCTGATAAAGATCCAGACAGGATCGGAGCACTGGGGAATTGGTGCTCAGTTGCTCCCAAACTTCCTGCTGGTCAGCTTTTTTTTTTTTGCTTACTAATTTGTACTTTGCATTTTGTAACAAAAATAAAAATCGGTATTTCTTCAATACATTTTTGTTAGCAAATCCCTATTGAGTGTTTAATGGAGTGCTTACCCATTTTGGTACCTGTTTGAAATTTTTGAGCTGGCTGCTCTTGGGAGAGGAACCCACCACTGCACAGGGGAGCACAGTTCCCTTTTTGGTTTAGTAACATAATTTGTACCCTGCCTAAGAGGTAGAAACTGCAAACACCCCCACAAAAATCAAACATTGGAGGCGCACCTCATCATCACAAACCCAGGAATACCACTGAAAAAGGACACTAACCCAATACTGATATCCCTCAATGGTGTTTGGCTACAGCAGCAGTACTCCATATACTGCAAAATACTGCAAAAAAAAAGTGCCTTTCTCCAGCATACTGTCCAATGCAGTGAGTCTTTGAAAAACCATCAATGGTATTGCCAGTTCTAAACAGTACTAATATATAAAACCTATACACTGGTTCCTTAAAAACGCCCGGTTCATTAAAAAAAAAAAACATAAGTAGAGTAACTCACTCCATAGTTTGTGGAGTATGCAAAGTTAATCCACCATAGGAAGTTATTTTAACCCAGCATAATCCACATGTTATGTGGTATTTTTTTTTTACTTGGACCACAACAAATAACTTGATTGTTGGGAAGTACTGATTTTAACAATAAAACGAAAATTATCAGTGTTGGGTGCTGGCACATAATTCCAAATTTACCACACGAGCAGGACTGCCAGAAATACATCCCACAGTCGCCACCCAATAAAGGCAACATGGAAAGGCAGAAGAAAACAAAGGTGTTGCAAGTCTGCAGTTGAGAAATACGTTTTGAGCTTCTTGTCAGATACTACCAAATGGGTACATTGCAGTTAAAACTGCTGCGTTTATATTGAAACGTATTTGCCACCATGAATGAGCACGCCTAGTTTACAGAAATCATGCTGGTGTCCTGTCTAAAATATCCCTAAGAAAGTGCTGGTGTGACTTTAACTGGTTTGGGCAAAAGTCAAAATGCCTATTGTTTTCCTGTGTATGCATACTAATATTGTATTACCCTTGAGTGAATCTGGTGCACTTTTGGGGTCATGTCTTACTCGGCCCTGTGCTACAGTAAACTGAATGCCAAAGATTGTGGTCACAGGAAGCACCCTGCAACAAACACGTACACTAAGGTACACTCTGTGGATGGAATTGTTTTTTAAACTTTGCTTGCCGCTCCATGATTTTACTGAAAAAAATAAAATTAGAGATCAGTTTTTATCTTCCAGTGTAGCATGGCAAGATTTTTTGGTTATGAGAGAGAAATGATTTATGTAATGCAGCTAGACTATTTTAAATACATATTTTCAAAAGAAAAATCATACCCTTATTGGGTTTGTTTTTGACTCAAACATACAAAATTGTTTTAAAAATATTTTTTAAAAAGTCTGTCAATACTAAATGAATAATTGCTGCATGGATAAGTAGGTTTATTTCCACCATCCAGTAATAGTGCGTTTCCAGTACGTTGATGAATTGAAAATGTAGTGATACATTGAAGCCCTGTCAGCCTGATTGCAAACCTTTATGTAAAAGAAATTATACTTTTAGCTCCAACTATTCTATAATCAGACCTTTCTAAAGGTATCATTTCTTTAGAAAGGTTTAAATGTTAATCCGTTGGGGCTAGAAACTTTTTTTTAATGAAGGCTTTGAGTCCAGTCAACAAGATTACACCATATTGATATTCCTTTAGTGTGTTGCTATACGGGGCATGCAGTTTTACTACAGTAATGCATTTCTGCTATATTGAGAGAAAGGAGGAATTCCAATATATTGGTATAGTGGAAATATAACTACACTACATTGACTGTAATTATACACGGACACTATCAATGGAAAAGAAAAAAAAAAAAAAAAAAAAAAAAAAAAAAATTCAGATTACTTTTCCATATTATGTACACACAGTGACATAAATAGTAGGACTTTAATTACATATAAAGAACAAAAGTGTATTTATATGATGCGCATCAGGAGATATTAACAGTATTCCATCAAGGAGAATGACAGCATTTTTTTTTGTTTTGGCCTCAAAAATGTGAAGCATGAAAGGAAGCTACAGAGCGACTCATGCAGTCCATTGAGCTGAAATGCAAAGTCTACTACTTCTTTTCAAAAAAACAACAAACTGATTTCCAGTAACTGGTACATGGGTGATCAGGCTTGCTGTAGCCCCTCATGAAACCGGTCAGGGCCTCTGCAGCCCTTACCATGAAGTTGCATCTGCTTAGGAAATGTAATCTGAAAGGGCTCTTTCCCAAAATGCTGTTTACAAGGAATGACTTGTAGGGGTGGTATTAACATATATATTTTTTTTGTTATATGCAATATTTTTGTGTCTTTCAGGGTACTGTACTTGTGGGTTAAATTGTGTAATATTACTTTGGAATAGATTTAGACAGGATGAGAATACCAACATTGTTGGTCATTTGAGTTGGAGCTAAAGTTAACACTCTGATTTCATCTTTGAGATTGAGCCGATTGTTTGCAACCCAAAACAGAAAAAATTTGAACAAATTGAGTTAGTCATACCAAGTTTGAACTTGTTTCCTGGTTTGATGTGCAGTATTTGTAATTTGAACCTTTAGAGGCTTTTGCATATCTGCAGTCTTTTTAGTATTCTTCAACTACTCAGAATGGAGATGTTTAAAAAAGTCTTCTCTATAAAGAATGTAGACGTCTCTGTGTACATTTGCTTCTCCTGTTTCTGCAGCCTAAATCACGGGATCTGAAACCATTTCTCACCATAATCATTTGAAATTCTGTTAAATATAAGAAAATATACTTTGTAAATAACTTGTGTAAATAAAAGGAATACCTAATGGAGTTCAACAGAAAGGAGCTTTGTTGTAATTTGTGTGTGCGTATTTTTTTATTGCAGTTTTATTGTTTTTTTTACGAAGCCCATACACAGTTAAGGATCATAGCACAGCAAAATGTATACATCCATGTCAAGTACATAATTTAATGCTCACATTTACCCTGACATCAAGTAGTGCTTTACCAAAGTTACATAATGGAGTGAATGGAACTGCCAACCCCACAATCATGTAGTTAATATTGTGTATAGAATGCCCAATCTAAGTTCTCTGCTTGTGAGACATTCTGGCAAGCGTGCGTTCCGTCCTGATAACATGCTGTGTACTGTTGTACCATTTTAGATACATGATCATGTGGGTGTCCCTCCTGTATCTTGAGTGGAAGTTTCGTAACTGTAGTAGAGATTACAGCATGTGTGATTTTCATGGCACCTTTAGGAATGGGCGATCTTACTTTGAGAAACAGCTCTTGCAGCAGGTTACGCCATTAGGACTGAAGCTGGCAAGCGCCAGGACCCCACAGAAATTTTCTAGCCAGCAATATCCAGCGGGGACTGCCCCCGACGTCAGGCATCATAAAAAGGGGGCGGTCCCCCAGAATCTCCAGTTCTTTTCCCGCTGTCGACTCGCCAGCATCGGCCTCACGGATGCCTCATTAGCGAATGACAACTAGAACTTTTCCAGCAAACTTTCTTGCTTACTAAATGTCGGCATCTCCTACTCCTTCCACAGAAGGACACCCCTCCAAGTGTGCCTGCGGCAAACAGATCCCTTTTAAGGATCTCCATTCAGCCTGTCTGTGGTGCCTAGGCACGGAGCACGACACCAGGACCTGCTCCTTTTGTCAGCAGTTTAACAGCCACACCAGGATCCACCATCAGAAGGCACTCCAGGGGTTCCTGTTAGAGGAAAGTTTAAAAACGATGGAAAAAGCCCCTGCCTCCAAAGGTGAGTCAGCCTCCAAGTCTCATAAACACAGGGAGAAGGCCAGGTCCAGATCCCTGAACCGGGTCTCAGACTAGCGCACCAGCTCAGGCTCCACACGCTCAGACCACGCTCCCTCCAGGGCTCGCTCTCAGCCTCCTCCCATTAAAGTTAGATCTTCAGGTGGTCTTTCGGCTTCCCTCCACCAGCTCAAGACTTCCCAGAACTTCGGACCCTTCTCCAGTGCCCTCCTGGGCCTCAGCGAAGTGATCCAACCATCATAGGTCCAAGTCCTCTTTGAAGTCTACTTCTGCTTCCTTGGACAGACACCGGGAACCCGATGCCAAATCGGCTTCCCAGGGGTCTTGATCCCCCTCCCAGGAAGATCAAGGACCTGATGTCCCTCAAGCGGATGACGGAACATAAGCAGGCTGCCGATCCTTCTCCAACAAAACGCCCGTCAGACCAGACATCTGTCAAGCGACCTTTAGAGCCGACGACTGCCCTCCCTTCACCGGTCGATACCGGTCACCGGGGTTCATCAGAGGAGGATTTGACGTTGCCTGACTACCAGGCAGGTGACACTGAGGACACTGGGCTTCCTTGGGAGCCTTCACCCGAACCGGCGATGCCCTTGGCCCCGACGCCTGATACTGGCAACAGGCCAACCCCGACGCCAGGCCCGTCGTCCGGCATGAATATTCAAGGAAGTCAAGGATCTCTTCACTTTTTGGTGGGACACTATTAAAAAGGATGTGGTCCCAGTAAAGCCTCCTCCTCCCCCCCACAGGGTCCAGAAGGTAGACCCCCAACCCCCAAGGAGCCTACACCACCTCCTAGGAGTAGATCCAAAGACAGGAGAAGGCCCCCTTCACAGTCTCCCTCAGGGTCCCACAGCCCCAAGCGACCCAGAGGAAGAAGGTCCATTCTGCAGGGGGATGATTCTGGACCGGACTCTTCAGATACCTCCCGGTCTTCTTCTCCCATAAGTATTCCATCACCACACCCATGAGAACTCCCCAGGTCACCTCCAGATGATCCCTCTTTTGCTGAAATCATGCGGCACATCCAGGAGAATATGGGATGGGAAACAGAAGATGTAGACCCTGAACGACAGCGCCTAGCTAGATGTCTTCGGCAGAAAGATACTAAGCCCGTGGTGGTGGTGCCACCCTTGGTGGATACCTTTTTGGACGTCACCAAGACCATGTGGAAACGTCCACATTCCACCCCCACTGTGCCGAAGAAGGCTGACCACCTGTACAGGGCCCCTGTGGAGGACCCATATTTGGCGCACCAATCACTGGCAGATTTACTGGTCATCACGACCGGTCTCAACGACCGCAGCATTTGAGCACCCAGCCACCGGACCAGGAATCCAAGCAATTGAATTCACTGGGGCGGCGCATGTATGCGGCTGTTACATGCTCCATCAAGTCACTGAACTATCTGACACACATGGTTCAGTTTCAGAGCGCCCTATGGGAACAGGGCCAGGAGCTGGTTAAAGTCCTTCCAGATGGCAAGCAGGAGGAGGAACTCTTAAACCTTCTTCACACAGGGTCAGACGTGGGGACCCAAGTTTTGAGAGCCACCTATGACTCTGGGGACTCTGCGGCCAGGGGAGCAGCCTCGGGCATCTGTCTCCGGAGACACTCATGGCTTCGTGTCTCTGGATTTACTCCGGACGTCCAGAAAAAATATTCTGGATGTCCCCTACAATGGAGGTGTTCTGTTTGGTGAAGAATCCGAAAAGGTTATCACCAAGTTACAGGACTCCAGGAAGGCAGTGTGGGCCTAAGACTGGTTCTTTTTGTAGGATCCAGAATTGCTTTCACGGCCGGCAACAGCCAACGCTCCGGCTAGCAACAAAAGGGCAACTTCAGCTGCAAGGCCCAGCCTAAGTCTTCCCCAGGCCAAGGTCAGAGATGTACTAAACCGACCCAGCCTGCGGGAGGCAACGCTGCCACAGCATGACTCCTTCCTGGCCCCCGGCCCCTCCTCTGGATCAATGGAAAGAAAAGGTTGGGGGTCGCATCTCCCGCCACCTTTCAGGGTGGCAGACGATAACCACCAACTGGTGGGTTCTACAATTGGTAGAGAGAGGACACTCTATAGAATTCCTTGACCACCCACCTTCACAGCCTCCCCTGCTTTCCCGTTACTCAGGACAGCATGCCCTGCTCATTCAACAGGAGGTGCTAGTGCTTCTGGACAAAGAAGCCATAGAGCACGTTCTGCTGAACCAGAGAGGCGGAGGATATTATTGCCACTTCTTTCTGGTTCCCAAAAAGACGGGACCTCCATCCGATTCTGGACCTCAGCGACCTCAACGCTTCGGTGCTTTACAAACACTTCCGCATGGTAACTCTTCCAGGGCTAATTCCCATGCTCAAGGAGTGCGCCTTCTTAGCATCACTGGACATGCAGGATGCCTACCTGCATATCTAGATAGCTCCTGCGCACAGAAAATTCTTGCGCTTCGAGTTTCTGGGTTGCCATTATCCATTCACAAGGTGCGTGGCAGTCATAGTGGCAGCTGTCAGGAGACAAGGCCACTACGTGTTCCCCTACCTGGACGACTGGCTCCTAATGGCCCTCCTCTCGGGAGGCCCTGATGTCCGTGATCCATTGTACTGGTTCCCTCTTCAGGTCACTGGGCATCACTATCAGTCGGGAGAAGACGCACCTGGTTCAGTCTCAGAGACTGCGGTTCATAGGCGCAGACCTGGACACCGTCCAAGGGAAAGTTTGTGTTTTTTTTTTTTTTTGCCCCAGGACAGAGCAGAGCACATCAGATCCCTCATAGGGGTTATCTTCGCAAAGTAGACCGTTCCGGCAAGATTGGTTCTTTGCCTGCTCGGACACATGGCTGCGGCCATTGCAACAGTCCCTTTAGCCTGTCTCCACATGCGGGTGACCCAGTGGATGTTACGGGTGCAGTGGGATCAGAAGCAAGATCATCTGCAGCATCCAATCAGGATCACGAACACCGTCATCCGGGATTGGCAATGATGGTTTGTCCCAGAGCACCTGTCGTTGGGGGTCCCCTCCGTTACGCCGTCTCTGATTGTGGCTCTCCACAGACGCTTCGGGGTCTGGTTGAGGAGCACACCGCAATGGTCTCTGCTCATGGATGACCCAGGAAGCTCACCTTCACATAAACATTTTGAAGATGAGAGCAGTCCTTTGTGCCTTGCAGGCCTTCCAATCGGAGATTCCATCGGGTACTCTTCTGCTACAGACAGACAATACCGCGGTGATATACTACCTCAACAAACAGGGAGGCCATGAGGGTGTGGGATTGGGTACTTCAACATGGCGCAAACCTTATTGCTGTACATTAGTTTATTGTTCTAGGAATTATTACCTTTGAGCCAGTGGCTCTTTTACAAAGGTACCACGTCATCAATGTACAAACAAACAAGACATGTTATATAGAATGGTCAGCAAATTATAAAGGTTTCAATAAGCCAATATAATACAGTACATTACAGGAAAAAAACAAAACATTGGAGGTATGGTCACGGTGGGAAGGGTAGGAGGAGATATGGAGAGGGGAGCAGACTTAGAGTAGAGGTACTCAGATACCTTTGTCAAGAAAGGAGCAGAGGAGGAAGATGAAAAACAGTAAAAACGGCCATGAGGGAAGAATCATTAGTCAAGACAGTTACAGGAGCTAGAGGCTGAGGTGTGAGAGTAAAGCATAGATTTGAAAGCTCCTAGTGACGTGGAGGATGTAATGAGCGAGCTCAGGGCATTGTACCAGCTGGGGGCATGATAGGCAAAAGATCTTTGGCCCTGTGTGGTCCGGCATCCGGGGACCTGGAGAGGCTGGTGTTCCGATCTTCTGGTGGGACGGATGCTGGTATCCGGGAAAAGTAGGTCTTGGATACACAGCAGAGTGCGGCCCAAGATGGATTTTTTTGCCATCAAGCATGTGAGATACTTTATGCGATTTGAGAGTTGCAGCCATCCTGTTTCAGTGTAGAGCTCACATGTATGAGTACGTCTTTGTGCTCGAGTGAGCAGCTGACAGGCCTTGTTTAGGGTGGTTGTGATGCGCCTTAGTGCGGTGGTAGTGGCAGAGCCATAGACAATTAAGCCATAGTCTATGATTGAGATGACAGAGCTTTGGATAGCAATCCTCAGCGCAGCTTGGGTAAGGAATTGCCAGTTTGGAACAGGATACCAATGCGCTTGGTTCAGCTGCTTACTATGCTATCAATGTGGGTCGCAGGTTAGTCCCTGATCAAAGGTGATTCCAAGGTATTTAAATGTTGACACTTGTTCAAGGGTATTTCCTGGGTATGTTTTGATAGTAAGTGGAATTTGTCTTTTTCTGTTTTGTGGACTGGAGAAAAGCATGGATTTTGTTTTTTTGTGATTTAGGACCAGCTTGTGATCTAGGAACCACTTTTCAACATTGGAGAAAGCAAGTCCATGTCCTAGGAGTGGACAATGTTATCGCAGACAGTCTGAGCCATTCTCAGGCCAGAGTCCACGAATGGGAACTACTCCAAGAGGTCATAGAGGATCTGTTTCACAGATGGGGGACACCAGAATTGGACCTTTTCGTGTCCCCATCCAATGCAGGGCCTGGTGTTTTCTGGCGAGACGTGTTGTTCCTCTCCCAGGCGGGCAGATTCCTCTACGCATTTCCTCCCTTCCCGTTGATCCAGAGGGTTCTTCTGAAACTCCGCAGAGAACAGGCAATGCTGATCTTAATCGCACCCTTTTGGCCCAGGCAGATTTGGTTCCCTCTGCTGTACCAACCTTCTCAGGAATTGCTGGTGCCTCTGCCACTCACCTGTCACTTACTGTCCCAGAAAGCAAGGTCCTTGGTCCATCCAGACCTATGCTGTCTGAACCTGCATGCCTGGCTTCTAGAGACTTGGCAGTCATGTGCTACGGGGTCTCACAAGAGGTAGCAGATGTTCTAGCGACGGCTAGAATACTGGCCACTCTTGCCACATACGCCATGAAATGGCGCAGATTTTGTCTCTGGGCTCAAGCTCTGGGACTTTCCCCACTTGATTGTTCTGAGGGTTCGGTATTAGACTACCTCCTGTCCCTATTTCAGGCAGGCTTGGCCTACTCCTTGATAAACGTACACCTCTGTGCCATCTCGGCCTGTCATGCACCTATAGGCCTACGGTCCATATCTCAGTTGGAAGCCGCACGTGCCTTTTTGAGAGGCATTCTCCACCTTAGGCCTCTGATTAAGGATCCAATTCCGCCTTGGGACCTACCCTTCGTCCTGGAGCAGCTTACGCTGCCTCATTTTGAACCAGCCATGGATTGTGAGCTACGTCTTCTTGCATGGAAGACGTTATTTTCAGTTGTTACTTCTGTCAGAAGGATTTCTGAGTTCTACATACCCGTGCCAAGAACATTATTTGGTTTTTCACCAGGACAGGGTGTCTCTAAGGACAAATCCAAAATTTCTGCCTAAGGTGGTATCAGCCTTTACTCTTAACCAGGATATTGACCTACCAGTGTACTTTCCAAAGTACTCCATAGAGGAGAGGCCCTTCTGCACACTCTCTGTGCATAGGTGTCTAACATACTACCTGACCAGAACCAGGCAACACCGTAAATCTGATCAGCTTTTTGTCTCCTTCACCCATAGGATGCTGGGTGCTCCAGTCTCTAAGCAGTATAGCTGCAGTATAGCCTAGAGGAACAAGGTGTGAACAGGCTTGATATATCCAGCAGACCAGACCTGAGTATGATTCTCACAACCTCCACTTGCATACTATGTGTGACTCTGAGCAAGTCACTTTAACTGCCCAGGTCGCCCCTGAAAACAGGCACTTGTGCCTAGTGGGCCTTACCCGATTACCAAAGACTAAAATGGGGGAAAAAAAAAAAAAATCTCTTTCTAGATGGCTCATTCGTTGTATCATGTTCTGTTACCAGAAACGTAACAAGTCCGTTCCGGGCTCTGTTAAGGGACATTCCACAAGGGGGTGGCTACCTCCTTTCCTGCTCTGAAGATCGTGTCCACTTCAGCTGTCTGCGTAGCAGCTACTTGGAGCACCGTGCACACCTTTATCAGGCATTATAGCCTGGACATTGCTTCACGGCGAAGAGCTGGTTTTGGTCCGGCAGTCCTTCAGGGACTGCTGTCCTAGGCTCAACTCATGATCTCTCCATAGCCTCCTCCCATCTGAGAGGGATTTCCGGAATTGCTTGGGAATCAGTCCTAATGGTGTAACCTGCTGCAAGAGCTGTTTCTCGAAGTAAGATAGTATAATTACGTAGAACTCACTGTAACAGTAGATCTTCGAGAACAGCTCTGGCAGGTAGTTTCCTCCCAATCATCTCCCCTCTGGAGGTAGAGTTGTTCCATTTATCATCACCTAGGATTCGGTGTTTTCAACACCTCCCTGCTGCATACCTTCTTTGAAGGCAGATCCTCGGTCTCCATTTCAGATGTCATCTAGCGACCGGGAGTCTCCGGCGGGAGAACTGGGGATTCTGGGGGACCGCCCACTTTTGTATGATGCCTGATGTTGGGGGCGGGGCCGACATTGGGGGCGGTCCCTGCTGGATACTGCTAGCTAGAAAATTTCCGTGGGGTCCTGGTGCCTGCCGGCTTCAGTCCTAGTGGTGTAACCTGCTGCAAGAGCTGTTCTCGAAGATCTGCTGTTACGGTAAAGTTTTTACGTAACTGTACTTTCTGCCTCCAGTATGCAGATCTCCAGTGTAAAATATCCCTGTGTGTATCCAGAGCCATAGCAGCTGTATTCTGTAACAGTCCCAAAAGATGTGTACAGTATAAGCCAAATAATTGGGATGCACTTAAAGGAGATGGGACATTATTTTACATAGTTAACTGCCCTTTCATCTTTTCCATGCCAGTTGCATGTTCTGATGGGCTTTGACCAGTTTTTAATAAACAATTTGATCCAGCTTTGGGGTGCCCTCAGATCTACATAGTTCCTCTCTCGTCATCAACTGCTGCTCTTCCTTTTTGTATTTCTAAGACATTCTGTGACATCAACACCATTCAGTGCTGATGTCATAGAATGTTCAGGCATTATGAAAAGAGAGCAGCTCAGCAGAGAGGGATTCAGGGTAGTTACAAAGGAAACAAAATTAGGTTATTAATTTAACAAAAAAACTGTCAAAAACATATCAGAATGTTGGGTAGACACTACAAGGACAGGTGGAGGGCGTCTAGAGGTGTAAAAACTGTTTCCTGTCACCATTAACCCTTGCTGTGCCGTGGACTGATATATCCGTCCAGAAGTCCTATACGTTCTAATTCTCTCGGCAGCCTAAGGGTCAAAGGGATGGCTGCTTTATTTGTTCCCCTGTGCAGTGATTTTCTTCTTTTCATAAAACTTTTTACCTCCTGTCTGGCAGTGCAGGCCACCTTAGCCTCATCCCTGCAGCCCCTTACTAGCTCTGCATGTCCCCCAGACCCTGTCACAGTCTCCCACAGATTCCCTTCCCCCCATGGTAGGGTCGGGAGAGGTAGGGCATTAGGTCATCCCCGGGAATCACACATTCAGACAGGGTACGGGTGAGGGTGCCAGCCAGAGTTAGGGATGCAGATCTTCATTAAGCCTGCAGCCACAACCCATTTTGTTTTCTCCCTCCTACCTCGCCAGTGTCAGACGCAGCCCCAGCAGGCCTTAACACATCACTGGCATCCCCTTCAGAGGAGCAAGTTCCCTGGGCCACCTCAGGGGTCGCCAGTGTGGCAGAAGCCAAGACCAACCCTCCCAGGGCTGGGAACACTGCCATGTGCATGGGAACAGGACATGTTACCTGTTGGGCCATCAGCTGTCGTCCTGGTTGAAAAATTTTTTTTATGTGTTATCCTATGGTGCGGTTATCCCTTTTGCTGAGATAGGTTTAATTTGAATGCCTGTGTCCCATTAATGCCTACTTAACGGGACCATTTAAGATCAAAGATCAGTTATCTCTCTCTGCCACAGTGCATAGAATGGCTGCTTCAAAGAAACCAATCTCCCACTCTCACAGAAAGTTAAGGTGGGGGGTTCTGCAGGAGCCCAGTGCCTTATTGTCATCAGTTGCCAAACAGTTTGCCATTTAAAAATTTCGGGGGGAGGGGGGTAGAATAAGTCTCAGTAGACTGGCAGATAAAACTGCAATCCCATTCATAAAAGAAACATGAAAAAAATATTCAAGTTGAGGATGCCTTACTTTTATGGTTTAACTGTGTGGCTAACAAAGGCGCATGGCTGTCTGGACAAAAGTGAATAAAATGAATGCACCATTTTACGAGTCTTTCAGTGCCACTGATGGCTAATTGTTAAGATGGAAGTCCTGCTACAACATTGTTTGTAAAAGGGAACAAGGCAAGCATCTAGATGTTAATAATTCTCCTTCTGCCATGGTCTGGCTACAGATTGTAATCCCCACCTTTATATCCGAGTATGCCCCAGTAAACAAATTTAATGCACGACACTACCTTTTTTCTTCTTTTTTTTTATTTATTTACTGGACATAACCCAGACAGATGGGTATACACATCGGGATACCGACTTGCTCAGAGGGGAAACAAGCTAAGGATAGTCTCTCTCCAGTGCAGCTCAAATATGCTGGGCACTGAGCAAGTCCTTTATTGGTGACCAGGCAGAACCAGTGGCCACGGTGCCTGCTGAGGCACAAGTCACAGCTGCCAGATACGGGATGGCAGGCTTCGTATTCTCTAGCTGGTTAGCTAACTGGGATCATGAGCTGAAGAAACGCTGTTGTAAAGTACTGTTGTTCGTTGACAACTGCAGCGCCCACCCCGCAGAATTAGCCAACAAATATCCTAACATCAGAATGGTGTTTTTACCACCCTGACACCACTAGTCTAATTCAGTCAATGGATGTGTGTGTGTGTGTGGGGTAAAATGTCAAAGCGCACTGCAGAGCACTTTTTATATCCCAGATCATTGGAATCATTGACAGCAGCAGCAGTACTAGTCTAGCATCTGAGACTTCACAAACAGTACATCTAGCAGCAGTCTCTGTATGCTGTACAAAGCACACGCTGCTGTAAAGGAAACCACGGTAGCAAATTGCTTTCAAAAAGCAAACTTTGTGACTGATACTACTGAAGAACAGCTGCCTGTGTTAACTTAGGAGAAGTTGTTACATGATGTGCTGGCCGACGAGATTCATGAACATGACGCCAGAGGAGTTCAGGGCCTTCTTCAACAGTGATGTAGCAGAGGCGATGGAAGGATAGTTTTCCTTTGACTATAGTTGCCGAGTAGAAGCAACTGTTCCACACTGAGTCTAATCTTCAAACAGATGGCAACAGACATCAAACAAAAGCACATAAGACTTCTTCACTCCAAAATGAACAAGCAAAAGATTATTTTTTTTGTCTAAAATCTTTTTATTTGCAAAACAATGAAAGATGCAGGACGTACTACATGAAGCACATCCTAGCTGGGATTGACCCTTGGATATTCAACCTATTTGCAGAGTGAATTCCTAATATAACTTCTACTGTTTTGAAATGGGTATCTGTTAAGCATTCCATTATCAGAATAAAATATTACCATCCATGTAGGGCAAAACATAACAATGAACTGTGACCCCAGCAGAGAGGTCAGTAGTATACACTGTGAAACTATCTGTGTAAACAGTTGGCTTGTTTCTAAGATCTTACTTCGAGGGGGAGCTCTTGCAACAGGCTATTACTATTAGGACTATTGCTGCAGGCCTTGGGACCCACCGGAAAAAACTTAGCTAGCAGTACCCAGTGGGGACCGTCCCCTGACATTGGCTCCACCCCGATGTCAGTCATGCTACAAAGGGGGCGGACCCCGGCTCCACCTCAGTTCTTTCCGGCCGTAACCCGCTCATATTGGGAAGTTCTTGGTGACTTTTTTCACAGCAGTTACAGCAAAACCTTCCATTTTTTTCTCAAATTCTGGTGCTTTTCCTCCGCATTCATTCTTTTTCTCTATCATTCTCCTCCTTTCATCTTCACTACTGTCTTGTGTCGTCACCGTCATCGGTCTCCTCCGGTCCCAAGAAGATGAAGTGCGCCTGTGGCTGCCAAATTCCATCCAAGGACGGCCATGACCATAGGCGCCGGAACTGGGAGGGGGGCGGTAGCCCCCCCCCAGTATTTGTGCAGCAGGAGAGTGCCCCTTCCATATATTTAATTTGTATATATTGTTGGTACTGAAGAAATTTAATCACACTGCGTGACAGTGCTGCCGCCCCGCCTTGCGCCACTACTTGAATGTCAACTAAACAAAAGAAACACTTGTCTGGCTGCCTGTGTTAAATGCCTCTCAGCAGAGTTAGAGACTTGTAAAGTAGAATCATTATTGTAATGAGTCCACTTTACATCTCCGGAACTTTAACACTTGTTAATTTAAGAAGCCCAGCAGCTCCTAACACCTCTCGGGTCTCCTCTCTGTTTGGGAGTCAGGACTTGGCACCTAGCCCCAGAGGTAATCATCCTAAGGCTTACAGATCTGTCCTGTCTTCCCTTTGCTGGCACCTCTAACACAGACACAACTTCAGAGGAGTCAGCGGCAGTGCTCTGCCTTAATAGGAACAATATAGCAGAAAAGAACAGGTTACTCACCTGTAACAGTAGTTCTAGGAGTGGTATATGTTGTTCATCCATACTCTGTGGCATGTCCCTTTACCCTTTAAATTCACCGGAAAGTCTTCAAGCTGGCTCCTCCTACCCACCCGGGTGATAAATACCTTGGCTCCACTCCATGATGCCAGATCTTAGCCCGCTAGAAGCAAGGTGGTGCTCCTAAAGCCGGGTGGATGCGTGTGGATAAACAACATATACCACTCCTAGAACTACTGTTACAGGTGAGTAACCTGTTCTTCTAGGAGCATGGATATGTTGTTCATCCACACTCTCTGGCAGACTCCAAGCAGTTCTCTGGGAGGAGGGAGGCAAGGTGCACACCCTCTGTTTTGGAAACAGAGATTGGAGAACTGAGGCCCCAAAACCAGCATCCCGGCGTGACTCAAGGTCGATGTGGTAGTGAGTAATGAAGGTGTTTGCTGACTTCCAGGTAGCAGCCTGACAGGTCTCATGGATAGGGATGTCCCTGGAAGCAGCCACCGATGCAGCAGTATGGGGGGTAGAATGAGCCCTTATCCCTTTGGGGACTCCTTGCCTGCCAACTCGTAGCACAGACCTATGCATGATGTAATTCATCTCGCAATGGTCTGTTTAGCTGCAGGCCTGCCAGAAGCGGTTTCAGCGTAGGTGACAAACAGCTGGCGAACCTCTCCCCGAATTTCCGCCATCCTCTCCTTATAATAGGAAAGAGCACCTCTCAAGTCCAGAGTATGGAGACTGTACTCCGCGTCCGAGGTGTAGTTAGGGTAGTATACTGGCAGTCAACACCTGGTTAAGGTGAAACTCTGACACTACCTTCGGAAGGAATTTCGGGTGGGGGTGCAGGACAACTTTATCCCTGTGAAAGACCAGATAAGGGGAGTCCACAGACAGCGCCTGGAGTTCCCCTGTCCTTCTGGCTGACATGATAGCCACCAGGAAGGTAGTCTTTCATGACAAGTGTGAGAGCTCACACTTGTGCATGGGTTCAAAAGGTTTGCCCATGAGCTTTGTCAAAACCAGCAAGAGATCCCACGGAGGTGGAGGTTCACGCACCAGAGAGGATTTGTGATCCAGGCCTTTGAAAAAGCACCCAACCACTGTCTCCTGTGCCAGTGTCAGCTGACTGGCCCATGCCCGGTAAGCAGAAATGGCTGCCAGGTGCATCCTAAGGGTCAATGACCGTAGACCCCCTTTTGAGAGAGACCAAAGGTAGTCTAAAATGTTAGCCACAGAGCAGGATAAGAGGTCCAGACTCTTACCCTGACACCAAATGGAAAACCTTTTCCATTTGAAAGCATAACATTTCCTTGTCAATTCCTTACAAGATGCCTCCACCACAGTGTAGACATCCCCAGAAAGACCCAGAGCCTGGAACTCTAGCCGCTCAGGTACCAGACTGTGAGGTGCAGGGATTGGAGTTCTAGATGGAATACCTTCCCTTGGTTCAATGATATCAGGTCTGGGTGTGTACAAAGCTGCTCCGGAGCTCTGCAGCTGAGGTTGAGGAGATCTGGATACCAGAACTGGCAGGGCCAATCTGGGGCTACCAGAATTACCTTCGCCTTGTCCCTCCTCACCTTGAGAAGCACCTTGTGGATCAAGGGAAATGGAGGGAAGGCGTAGAGGAGGCCTGGGGTCCACGGCCTTGAGAAGGCATCCACCTGCAGTGAGCCCTGCTAAGGGGGTTAGGCACGGTACAGTCTCAGCTTGGTGTTCTCCCTGGAGGCAAACAGGTCCACCAACGGTTTGCCCCAACGGGAGAACAGATTGTAAGGGACTACTCATGGGATGCCTGGCCTATGCGGCTGAGAGGATTCACCAGTTGGTTCGAGACTTCTGCCACATGGATAGCAAGGAGATCCGCCTCCAACTGGCTGACGAGGGTCCAGATTCAGAGTGCCTTCTTGCATAGCAGATGGGAGTGCATGCCGCCCTGTTTGTTGAGGTAGTACATGTTTGTGGTATTGTCCGTCTGGACTTGAACCACTTGACCCCGGAGCTGAGGAGCGAAAGCTGACAGGGCCAGTCTGACTGCTGTGAGCTCCAAGAGGTTGATATGGCATCGGAACTCCTTGGGGGTCCAGAACCCTTGGGCCCTGTTGTCCCCCATGTGGGCCATGAGAGAGGCATCGGTCATCAGGACGACCGTCGGCTTGGGACGGAAAAAATGGGATCCCTTCCTGCAATTGGTCTGGGATGGTCCACCATTGGAGCGCATCCCACATCTTCTGGGTTACAGTGATCAGCTGGTCAAAGTGACCATATCGCTGAGTCCACTGGGCGGCCAGCTCCCATTGAAGGGGGCGCATGTGCCACCTGGCCCAATGGACCACCAAGGTGCACACCGCCATGTAGCCCAAAAGGCGCAGAAAGTCCCAGACAGGGCACAAGTGCCCAACCAGAAATGATTGGGAAAAGGAGGAGAGAACTTCCACCCTGTCTGCTGGGAGTCGAGCTCTGCCTGAGAGGGCACGAGTTCCAATTCGGCCTCATTGATAAGGAGGCCTAGTTGGGAGCAGGTTCGAAGGGTCAGATCCCTGGACCGCTCCACCTCCTGAAGGGAGGAACCCACCAGGAGCCAGTCGTCGAGATAGGGGTATATCCGATCTCCTCGACACCAAAGATGGGCTGCCACCACTGCAATGCACTTGGTGAAGATCCAAGGGGCCGATGACAGGCCAAATGACGTGGCTCGAAACTCATACAGGGTCTCTTCGACCCTGAAGCAGTGGAACTGCTGGTGGGACGGATGGATTGGGACATGAAAGAACGCGTCCTGTAGATCCAGTGAACAGAACCATATGTTGCACTCCAGAGATGGTATGATCTGGTTCAGAGTTTCCATCCGGAAGGTGCAAGACCTGAGATATTGATTCAGGTCGTGAAGATCTAGGATGGGGTGCCAACCCCCCCCATCCGCTTGGGCACCAGGAAGTACCTGGACATGAAGCCTGGGTCTGTAGGAGGATCCGGCACTGGAGCTATCGCCTCCTTGCGGAGAGGCTGAGCAATGTCATCCTGAAGGGCCGACTGAGTACGAGCTGAGATCCTTTCCTCCCGAGGGTTACAGGCTCGGCTGGGAGGGTACTGCTCAAATTCTAGAGGCAGTCCCTGGCTGACCACTTCCAGAACCCATCTGTCTGAAGTGATACCGGACCAGGCGGAAAGAAAGTGGCAGAGCCGGCCCCCCACGGGAGGACCCAGAACTGGCGTGACAGGTGTAGGGGTGGCAACCCTGACCTGTCACTGAGCAGGTTTAGAGGAGAAAGAGGCTCCTGGACTGGCACCTCGGCCTCCTTTACGGGGCTGTTGAGGACTTTGCTTGGTGCCAAGCTTGAGCCTGCTGCTGCTGTTGCTGCTGACCTCCTTGATAGGAGGGCCGTCTAACCGCAGAGGGAGAGTGCCGAAAGGGCTTCTTCTTGCACTTCTGCTAGTTCTTGCCCGAAGAACCCTTTGCAGAGGTAGCATCCAAGGTGGCATTGGACTGCTCTATATGCTGGAGGTGACCTGCCACTCCTGGACCGAAGGGGTCAGTGCAGAGGAAGGGCATGTCAGCTAACTTGTGCTGAGTATCCGCCGGGAAGGAGGATAACCTCAGCCAGACCCTGCGGCGAGTGGCTACCACGGCTGCTAAAGAGCGGGCACAGAAATCTCCAATATCCAGGGCCATCTGGAGTTACTGTTTGGCAACAGCACAGCCCTGGTCATGGACCTGCTTAACCGTGGTCTGCATGTCCGCTGGGAGATGAGGGAGGACTTCATCTGGTGACCCCAGAAGGGCATGAGAGAAGTGTGCCATGATCACACCCGAGCTGGCCTGACAAAGGCCCAAGGATGAGGCCGCATAAACCTTCCAGGCAGAATGGTCCATATACTTGGGCTTCTTGTCCGGAGGGCGGTCAGTGTCCGCTGAACTACCCGTGTGTCTAAACGCAGAAGCAGTCACAAGGCTATTGGCCAAGGGATGCTCTTTGAAACCCGCTAGGGACCCCATGGATACCGTATACTTGCGGGCCATGAGGGCAGACTGAGCTGGGCAAGAGGCAGGGCATTGCTATAGCTCAAGGGCCGGGCCAACAATGGCTTCGGCCACTGGAAAGGCCTCTGTCTGGGTATCTCCCCTCTTGAGGATATCCGTGAGGGGGGTACTCCACCTTGTTTTGGATGGGCTCTAAGGGCATTCCGGTCGATTCTGAAATGAGGCGGAGGATGCCCTGAAAGGAGGAAGGACCCTCCTCCAAGGCTGCCACTGTTGACTCGTCATCCTCCGGATGCGAGTGCAGACCAGTGGCATCCGAGTCCGGAGAATCTGGATATAAGGGTCTCCCACCTATGTCTCCCTCGATACGCCGAGGGTGATCGGGGACCACAGTAATACAGACGACAGGGAAGGCTGGTGTCCATTCTATCCTCTTTCGAGGGAGCCCCTCCTTGAGGCTACTTAGGCGGTGGTTTCACCAAAATTGGTGTGGAGATCGAAGCAGGCCGAGCTGGAATGCATACTGGCCCTACGGATGGAGAAACTGGAATCTTCGGTTCCGGAGGGGTCGGCATCAGCCTAAGAGGCTGAGGCCAAGTAATGGCCGGTGTTGCCGGCTTCTGACTGGTCAGAATCAGCTGTTGCCACATGAGATCCTCATAACGGCGACGGAGTTTCCGTCGAAGTCTCTCCTCATGCAAGGAGGAGGAGGATCGGTGGCGCCGCCTCTTTCTAGAGTGCTTGTGTCCTTTCTTCGGTTTCTCGACCGAAGGGGTCCTGGTCCTTGATTGAGACCAACAGGGTCAGCTAGTTCGATCAGGAGAAACTGGAGTTGGTGAGAATAGAGGTTCTGGCACCTTTCCCTCAATCGGGATACCCGAGGGCAGGGTCTCCTCGTCGGGGAAGAAAAGGGTAGGTATCCTTTCCAAGGAGTCATCGACGGGAGTCTGCAACAACGGCTCAATCAGGTCAAGAGAAATCTTGTCCGGTTCAGCCGTGTCCTCGGCCTCAGTGCCTTGGTCTGATGGAAGGTCAGAGAAGCCGGCGGCCAAGGAAGTGATCTTGACCGAGGTCGAGACCGCAAGATCCTGAGAATTGGACCGCTCTCAGTCCCAGGAATGTCTTTTTTGGCAGAAGATGATTTAGGGTCCTTGTCCCTTTTCTTAGGGCGGGAGGAGGCGAGAGCCCAAGGGCGCCTCACCCCTGGTGGGGAGAGACTGGCACAGCTCCCGAAAGGACCCAGTGAAGGTGGAACCCAGGTTAAGCGGCACGAAAAAACTTCGACTGGCCAAAGCTTGAGCACTTCCTCTTCGAAAGCCGCCATCTGGTCGAGCTGCTCAGCAGATCCTGCAGCCACAGAAACCACCCACCTGGCCTCCTTCAATTTCACCGGTGGGTTGCGAATCTCCGGTCTCCCTAGTTTTAGACGTGCCTTGCGGTCATCCAGGACGTTGGGATTGAAGGCCAGACAAATTGTGCAAGAAGTGGTGTCATGCACGACACCCAAGCAATAGACACACGAGAGGTGGGGATCGACATTTTCTGTCCACAGGGACACTGGCGAAATCCGGGGGATGACTTGTCCTCCATGTCCGATGTGCTCTGATCAGAATCGTAAACTCTTGATGAGTTTTAAAGAAAGCGATTGCGGTGAAAACCGTTGTTGAGAATCCAGGGCCTATGAACGGCAGAAGTAGCACAAGGGAACCTGAATCTTCCAGCGGAAAGGAAGATCTGGCATTATGGGGCAGAGCCGAGGTATTTATCACCCAGGTGGGTGGGAGGAGCCAGCTTGAAGACTTTCCAGTGAATTTAAAGGAGAAAGGGACATGCCAAAGAGTGTGGATTAACAACATATCCACGCCCTAGAAGGGTTTTTTTAATCTTTTGAATGTCCAAACGTGGTCTGTGTGGAAGTTCCAAGCCCGAGAAGTTGAATGAGAATAGAGAAGCAGGCTAGCAAGCACCCCCCAAGCCAAGCTATAAAGGTAGTCACACCGCAGGGCCAAATCCCATTTCTCCCGATTACTCCTTTCTGTACCTGCCTTTGCCTAGTTGGTTTGAGTGTTGTGGTTGAACTTGTGTTGTGGACTTAATATTCAACTTACTTTGCTGTATTTTGCTGCCTGCGGTGCACAAGTAATCACTAAGTAAATCACTTTAATTTATTCGCTTCAGTCTCAGACTCCAGAACTTAAACTTTGAGGACAGACCACCAGAGCAGGACAGATCCAGTCCAGATTGTTGCAGTGAGAGACCATCGGACTCAGTCTTGCCATGGTGCGTCGAACACTGCTGAAGCCTGCCTGAGTTTTGTTTTAAACATTTTTTTTTTTACCTACAGAGCTAGAGAGAGAGAAAGTTGTTTATCCTTTTTCTCCCCGCCTAATCAATAATGACAACAGTGACCTGGGTTGTCGTCTGATGGTGCTGAGGTGTTGGACGCCTTACCTCGCACCACGCCAGTGACCTATGTTCGGAACGGACATGGGGTGCCGGGTGTTGGCAGGGAGAAGGATCGAGCGTCCCTAGGACTGCTCTCCTTCTCTGGGGAGGGGGGGCTGCAGGTCTCGGCGATTGCCTGCCACCTAGCGGAGGCTGGGAGATGGCACGTCAGCACTGAATGTAGGGTGAGAGTGCAGCAGGCACTTGGCAGGATGCACATGGGAGCATGCGCTCTGCTGCCGCTGGTGCCATTGCACGCCGCACCTTGAGGTGGGACAGAGTAAACACAGAAAATATGGAGTCCTCTGCGAATGACGATGGTCCCCATCCGTGACGGCCCGGGAAGGCACCTCCCTGAACGCTCATCCGGTCCAGTGGGTTAGGTCATTCCCCACCCCCTGCCATGGAGGGTAAGTCATGAGGTTATGGGAAGGGGATCTCATACCCGGCGCCTACATGGAGGGACATCAGATGCTGGCAGAGGACTCCAGGGGAGAAAATAAAGTAGCTGTGAGAAAACTGACCACGGCTGTTTCAGTGAGTGTAGGACAGATGGTCACGCTACAGACTGTCTGGGTGCTCTGTGAGCTGCTGCTGCCACCTGAGTGAGTCTGAGACCGGGCGATGACCCACCTACCCCTGGCTCCAACGGTACTGTCATAGAAACATAGAAACATAGAAGTTGACGGCAGATAAGGACCGCAAGGCCCATCCAGTCTGCCCATTTCTTTTTCTACCTTATAAATGTGCCATCGGCCTTTGCTCTGTCAGTGACCTATCTATTCATAGTCATTTGTATTGCTCCCTTATGCCTATCCCATGCCTGTTTGAAGCCCTGCACTGTATTCATAGCCACCACTTCTTGTGGTAAGCCATTCCATGCATCTACCACCCTTTCTGTGAAAAAGAATTTCTCATTCCCCTTAATCGGCCTCCCTCTAATCTCATGCTGTGTCCTCTTGTCCTGCTATTTTCTTATATTTAAACATGTTAGACTCTTTCACCTTGTTTATGCCCTTAAGGTGTTTAAATGTCTCGATCATATCACCCTCTCCTCCTTTGCTCAAGGGTATACATATTAAGCTCCATTAATCTGTCCTCATATGTCTTCTGATGCAGTCCCTGCACCATTTTGGTTGCCCTTCTCTGGACTGCCTCAATTTGGTTAATGTCCTTGTGAAGGTGTGGCCTCCAATACTGCACGCAGTACTCCAGATGGGGCCTAACAATGTCTTGTACAGAGGGATTATTACCTCCTCTTACGACTTGTGATACCCCTACTAATACACCCTAACACCCCTAGCCTTACCTACTGCTTTAGAGGTCTGCTTGATGATTTTAGGTCATCAGTGATGATGATGCCCAAGTCTTTCTTCCTTTGTGACTGCTAGCAACTCCTCCCAGCCTATAAGTGGCTTCAGGGTTTCTCTTCCCTATGTGCATGATTTTGCACTTCTTTGCATTAAACTCCAGTTGCCACTCTTCTGACCATTCTGCTAGTTTATCCAGATCTCTTCTCATTCTGCCCACCCCATCTGGATCATCTACTCTGTTGCAGATCTTGGTGTCATCTGCAAACAGACAAGCCTTACCCTCTAGTCCATCAGCGAGGTCACTAATGAAGATGTTGAATAGGACTGGCCCCAGGACTGATCCCTGAGGTACCCCACTTGTGACTTGCATCTCTTCTGACTGTATACCATTTACCACCACTCTCTGTTTTCTGCCAGTCAACCAGTTTGCCACCCAGTTGACCAACTTCTGACCCACCCCCAGCCTACCCAGCTTATTTATCAATCTTCTATGTGGAACAGTGTCAAAAGCTTTGCTGAAGTCAAGGTAGGCGACATCAACTGCTCCCCCTTGGTCCACCACTCTGGTTACCCAGTCAAAGAAATCTATGAGATTAGTTTGACAGGACCTTCTTTTGTAAACCCATGCTGTCTTGGATCCTGTGCCCCTATGGATTCCAGGTGTTGCACTATCCTTTCCTTAAGGAGTGCCTCCATAATCTTGCCCACTACTGAGGTAAGACTGACCGGTCTGTAGTTCCCCGCCTCCTCCCTGCTACCACTCTTGTGGAGTGGGGATCACATGAGCCCTTCTCCAGTCTTCTGGGACCTCTCCTGTGCTCAGAGACTCACTAAACAATTCTGCTAATGGCTCTGCTAGTTCCTCCTTTAGCTCCTTAAGTACCCTGGGATGTATGCCATCAGGTCCCATTGCCTTATCCACCCTGAGCTTAGCAAGCTCTTGTAGGACCCTTTCTTTTGTGAAGGGAGTAGTGCTCACCTCCCTCCCCCCTGTGTCCATGCTGTCCCGGCGCTCAGTCCACATTACTCCATGTGGGTGTGTGGTGTGCCTGCCCGCTAGACTGCTAGTGCAACCAGGGTCCCGGTGCTGGTAAGGGAAGCGAGCGACAAACAAGTCCCGGTGGTCCCTAAGTACTTACAGTACAGCAGTACTTGTACTTGTCTTCATTCTGTTCTCTGGTCGGTCTGCTGTAACTGTGAGCCGCCTGCCGCCCACTTGCTTTGCCCCGTTTCCCACCCCACCCATCGCTTGCTTGCTTGCCCCTTGCATAGCCCACACAAGTGAGTCCCTACTCGTTTGCCTGGTTTTACCCAGTCCAGTCGGATTCCAAAAGGAAAAAGTCAGGTGGCATGATCGTGGTGGTAAACTCAGGACGCAAGAACCGGCGATTCAAGAAGAAGCTCCAAATAGGCTGTACTGCTGTGCTGCTTGGACCGGACCGGTACTGCTGTACTTCTGCTGTACAGGTAGAGTAATATTTGAAGATATTAACTTTACCGGCTGCATATTCTGCAAAACAAGGCCCAAGGGTTACTAAATTATGTAAGCTAAAATATGATATGCACTGCTGCTGTTGTTTTTTATGTTTTATTTATTTAAAAATGCACTTTATAAACAGGAATGGGGATATATTATAACCATGACAGTTTGGTTTGTTTTATTTTAACATTTGCCATTATTGGATGGAGAACAAGTTCACAACAGGTAGGGGTGTGAAGGAAAGCAGTAAGCACACCTTCATAGACTTCAGCTATATTATTAACAGCAATGCGTGTAAACATACCTACTACTACTGCAACACAGGGATTAATGTATGTCTAACATGGAAACAGAGGTAGAGGCAGTAACATTGGCTCTAAAATAAATTACTGTTAAGTGTGTGTGCCCCCTACTTAAGTTGGACCTGTTAGGTGTATTTGTGATTGGTGTTTAGTTACCTGCAGTAAGTTACAGCAAATACTGTGGTGCCACCAGGCTTGCAGGTGAGGTAACTAAATCGCAAAATAAACCCACAGGTCCAATTTGAGTAGGCACACCCACTTACAGTAATTTAGACTAGAGTCAGTGTTGCTGCCTCTTTTACCACGTCAGACATAAATGAATCCCTTGCCTTTGCTGTAGTAAGCATGTTTACACAGTACACACGTTGCTGTTGATAATATATAGAATAATATATGGGTAGGTGGTTATAACGATTTACACACACACCAGGGTGGATGCCACATAAACCCCGAGGGCAAAGCCCAAGGGGTTTATTTAGTCATCCCACACCGAGGGTGTGTGTAAAATTCGAGTTTATACCACCTACCTATATCTTATTTTATATAATTGCTGACCACAATTTCTTTCACCCATAGGATGTTTATTTGAGAAACTGTTATTTGGCAAGAGAGTAGCCGACTGCAGCAGTGCTGTGATTCATTAACTGTGCATTTTATTGTACATCTCAGTAACAGTAAAATAGATTTACTGCATAAGAACTTAATGATTTCATTACATTTCTTTTTTTTTTTACTGTTTCACTTACAGTACTTGAAATAGTGAGGTCTGTCTCATAACTTCGCTCGGTAACCGCGTGTTGTGCCTTAACTAAAATAGGTATCTTGAACTTTAAACAGTACTGAACAAAGAACATTTGTTAATGTTCTCTAAAGTTCTTTAACTATTTTGTATGTTTGCTCATTTTTCTGTTGCGCTGTAAGGGCTCTGGTTGCTATGGTTATGCCGTTGTGGGGGAGATCTCAGGGAGTTGCTTGAAGATCTCGCAATGCATATGAGGAGAAAGAATTTTTTTGTAATGTTTTCGGGTGTTCTTTTCTTGACAAGACACTTTTCTTTGGCCAGAGTTAAAGCAGTGAGAGGACGGAGCGAGGTGACAGACCGCAAGTTTGTAAAGAAAAATCTGTGTTTCCTTTACAGGTGTTGTTGGTGCACGCTGATCAGAGAGAAAGCTGGCTGTGTTTGCCATTATAATCAGCTTAGCAGGTTATAACGGCAAATTATAACCAGCTTTCTGTATGTAAAAATTATGGCCAGTAATTATATAGAGATAATATGGGTGGTGGTTTAAGACGAGATTTTACATTTCTGAGTTGTGGGATGCTACATAAAAGCATCCATAACGAGGGTGTGTGTAAAATTGAGTTTTACACACACCACCTCATATTTTATTTTTTATAATTGCAGGAGTGCGCTTTTTTGCCTCAGCAATTATAAAAAATTAAAATAAGCTAGCAGATTAGTGTTCAGGAAGCTGCGGACCAGTCTTGATTTTGCGCAGTCCACAGTCTTCCTAATTATACGGCTACACTTGCAGAAAAAAGGAAGAGGATATTTTATTAAAAAAATGTGTAAAAACTTAGATTTTAGTTTTAATATAAACTTACCGCTGAGCGGCAGTTGCAGCATCCTTCCGGGCTTTGAGAGGCACGGGCAGTCTGTGACATGGACTTGGCTGTGGTGTCAGGCTGACGGGAAAAGACTTATTTGCTTCCGTTTTTAAGTGGTTTACTTGAGGAAAATAGTTTTTTATTTTTTTTTTAATAAAAAGTTCATTTCCCGAATACAAAGGACCAGGAAGTGTGCTGCGCCATGGGATTCCGTCACGGAACGTGAACGTCCGAGAACAGCGACTGAGGGATGGCTGTTCTAAGGGAAACCTGTCGCGTGTTTGCTGGTTATAACGGCAAATTACAACCGGGTTTCCATATGGGAAAAAGCCTACCGGTATTATAAGGAATACGCTGACAGGAGACAGTTGGATAACATCCACCTCAGGTGGTTGGGCCTGAGGCCAACGGCCGAGGCATCCAACCTAAGGCGGGATGTTATCCCAGCATAACACCCACCCTGAGGGCATTATTCCTATTATACAATTGCTTGTTGTTGTATAATAAAAATAATTTTAAAGAATGTTTTTGTTAGTGGGGAAAAATATTTTTATTTCTTAAGAGGAGATGGGGAAAAAGGGCTCATCATCCAAAGGCTCACCAAGATGATCAGCAGCCATAGTGATAACTATAGACCTGTGAACAGCAGTGGGTTATGCCAGGATAACATCCCTGCTGTGATGGCCAACTGACCAATCAGAGCCCAGGATTCTTTCTTGCCATTGTATAATACTGCATTGTTTGCTATGTCTTTCTCTAACCTGGTCTTTGCCCAACTTATTGTAGCTTATTAAAAAAAAGCTTCTATCATCTGAGATGTCTGGGCAAAAAGGTTCGAGTCCCACTCCCTGCACTGCAGACAACTGAACCTGAAACCTGTCTCAATATCTACACTTATTATTGAGACAGATTCCAGGTTTAGATGTCTGCAGGGAGTGGGGCTGTCACTGAAACCTTTTTGCCCAAAGACATCTGAGATAATAGAAACTTTGTTTAACAAGCTACAATAAGTTGTAAGTACCACTGTAGTAGGGTTTTGGTTTTCAGGTTAAATTTCCTTCTAACAAATGCCTCATCTGAACATTTTTAGCAGTCATAGTGTGTGAACAAAGAGTTTAAAAAAATAATACACAATTGTGTTCCGTCCAGCAGTTCTCCTAACACTTAACAGTATTGGGAAGGATGGGGGAGTAAGATACCAACAGAGGTGAAAATAGGTTGAAGAACAGCTAGGGAAAAATAAGTAAGTTATTGATCAAAGGAGACTAGAGACAAGGAATGTTTTTATTCATTTATTATGTTGATTGCGCGCATGCACAAGAAACATGTGGCAGGTTTCTCCACAAGCAGGTTGTGGAGATGCGGCACTGTTGTGGCCAGTGCCCCCACAGCCTGTAAAACCTTGTCCCGTATCCCCCAATGCTGTGGCATGCTGCTGCTGACACTAGTTCAGCCAGCGTGCCACCAACTTGTGAAAAATCAATCGCTGCAATCAGGGGCCCCTCGTCATTGCAGCATCAGCCACTAGCTGCAATGAGGGAGCGACCTGTCATTGCAGTGCAGGATCTTTTGTTTGTGAACATGGCGGCTTGCCACCATGTTCACAAAGAATATTAACCTCCGCTGCCAAGGGGGTGCCCAATCCCCCTCGGCAGTGTGTACATCCCCCCCAACCGTGTTTAGTTGCCGACGGGGGCCACAATCTCCGTTGGCTGCAGTGCCCGCACTATTTATGTTGCCGATGGGGGAGCCTACCCCATCAGCATTATGTCCCCTCCCGCTTTGTTTTGTGCCGATGGGGGTGCCCAATACCCCGTCAGTTACAGTCCCCCCAAAAGGAAGACTGTTGGCATGCTGGGAGCCCACTCCAGGGTGCCGCATGCCCCTGCAAAATGGAAAACAGTCCCGCGATGTCTTTTTTTTTTTTTTTTGTAAACTGTAAAAAGGAAACGGTCCCACGGTGGTCTCCTGCCCCCTCCCGCAACCTGCACCCACCCACTGCGCACCCTGCCTCCCCATCCCTCACCCCATACTTACCTTCTGGAGTCCAGCGGACGATCTTCGTGGACGGGGAACACATCTGCACTCTTCAAAGCCGACCGCTAACTGAGGAAATGCCGTAAGCTGTATAATGGAATAAATAGGTTTTTTTAAACTTTGATGCATATCTCGGGCATTTTTTGGAATTTTGGCACCAAATTTTCAACATGGGGTTTTTGGGACCCCTCCTCATGAATTCTGTCACTATCATGGCGTTAATCAGCCCCAAAAGGTGATTTCGCAATCACTGCGCGGAATCACCTTTCGGGACCAGTTAATGAAACGACAGTGCCAGTGTTCGTGAGGTGGGCTCTCAAAAAGCCTATGTTGCAGATTTGTGGAAAAATCAAAAAAATGACTGTTTTACAAACATGCGTTGCACAGTTGCTACGCATGCTCGTAACTTTGCGAATTCGAAATATTTTCACCCCAGATTTTCAACATTGGCATTTTTCCAGACCTCCTTGTGAACAGTACAGATGTTATTTTTCACACCCTGGCAGAAATGTGTTTTTGCACTTGGGGCACAGAATAGCGTGGTCAGTGTGGGAAATCAGTGTTCTGCAGAGATTAAGAAACTGACAGTGGCACTGTTTATGAGCAGAGGTCCTAAAATGTCTATGTTGAAAATTTGGTGATGATACTCCATAAAATGACTGTTATGAGTGTGCATTGCACAATGTGCATGCACGCTCATAAGTTCACAAATTTATAATATTTTCACTCCAGATTTTCAACAATGCCATTCTTCTGCACCTCCTTATGAACAGTACAGCTGTCATTTTTCACATCCTGGCTGAAATATGTTTTCGCAGTTCCGGCACAGAATAACGTGATTGCTGTTGGAAATCTGTGTTTGGGACACATTATGAAAATGACAGTGACACTGTTTATTAGCAGAGGTCCTAAAATGCCTATGTTGAAAATTTGGTGACGAAAGTCCATAAAATGAGTCTGTTACGAATGTGCATTGCGCAGTTTTGAGACACGCTCGTACCTTTGCAATATTTTCACTCCAAATGTTCACCATTGCCATTTTTACGCACCTCCTTATGAACAGTGCAACTGCCATTTTTCACATCCTGGCCGAAATGTGTTTTCGCTCTTCTGGCGCACAACAGCGCGGTCGCTGTGGGAAATCAGTGTTCAGGACATATTAAAAAAATCACACTGACACTGTCCATGAGCAGAGGTCCTAAAATGCCTATGTTAAAAATTTTGTGATGAAACTCCAAAAAAATGACTGTGTTACAAGTGTGTGTTGTGCAGGTGCCACACATCCTTGTAAGTTTGCAAATTAGTAATATTTTCATGCCAAATTTTCAACACTGGCATTTGTTCACACCTCCTTATGAACAGTGCAGCTGTCATTTTTCACATCCTGGCCAAAATGTGTTTCTGCGCTTCCGGTGCAGAATACCGCAGTCGCTGTTGGAAATCAGTGTTTGGGACAGATCAGGATTGAGGGACTGGGGGGGGGGAGTGACTGAGCTCAACTGAGCTTTATCGGGACTGCTGTGGATGTCTTTGTGGGCAGGAAAAGGTGACAATGCAGGCAGGAGCCCAGTACAAAAGGGCAGCCTGCAGCGCCGGGAGACACAGAACGAGCGAGTGAGGGAGGGGGAGTGAGTGAGCTCAACGGGGCTCTGTTGGGACTGGTGCAGATTTGTTTGTGGGCAGGAAAAGGCAGCAGTGCATGCAGGGCCTGAGTACAAAAGGGCAGCCTGTAGCAGTGGGACAAACAGAACGAGCAAGCGAGAGAGGGGGACTGAGCGAGCTCAACAGAGCTCTATCATTACTGCTGTGGATTTCTTTGTGGGCAGATAAGGGTGGCTATGCTGGCAGGAGCCCAGCACAGAAGGGCAGCCTGCGGCACCAGGAGAAACAGAATGAGCGAGTGAGACAGGGGGAGTGAGCGAGCGACCCTGAACGGAGCTCTGTCGGGACAGCTGTGGATTTCTTTGGGCAGGAAAAGGTGGCGATGCAGGCAGGAGCCCAGTACAAAAGAGCAGCGTGCAGCACCGGGACAAATGGAATGAGCAACTGAGAGAGGGGGAGTGAGCGAGCTGACGGATGTGTATCATGACTGCTGTGGATTTCTTTGTGGCCAGGAAAAGGCGGCAATGCAGGCAGGAGCCCAGTACAAAAGGCCAGCCTGCAGCGCTGGCAGAAATGGAACGAGTGAGTGAGAGAGGGGGAGTGAGCGAGCTCAACCTAGCTCTCTTAGGACTGCTGCAGATGTCTTTGTGGGCAGAAAAAGCTGGCAATGCAGGCAGGAATCCAGTACAAAAGGACAGCCTGCAGCAGTGGGAGACCCAGAATGAGCGAGTGAGGGAGGGGGAGTGAGTGAGCTCAACGGAGCTCAGTTGGGACTGCTGCGGATTTCTCTCTGGGCAGAAAAAGGCAGCAATGCACGTAGAGGCTAGTACAAAAGGGTAACCTGCAGCAGCAGGAGAAACAGAATGAACAAGCGAGAGAGGGAGAGTGAGTGAGCGAGCTCAATGGAGCTCTATTGTGACTGCTGCAGATTTCTTTGTGGGCAGAAAAGGCCGGCAAACGCAGTCAGGAGCCCAGTACCAAAGGGCAACTTACACCACAGGCAGAAATGGAACAAGCAAGTGAGACACTGGGAGTGAGTGAGGCCAATGGAGCTCTGTCAAAACTGCTGCAGATTTCTTTGTGGACAGAACAAAATGCCAATGGAGGCAGAAGCCCAGTACAAAAGGCCAGCCTGCAGCGCCACGAGAAACAGAATGAGCGAGTGAGACAGGGAGAGTAAGTGACCTCAACGGAGCTCTGTTGGGGCAGCCACAAATTTCTTTGTGGGCAGGAAAAGGTGCCAACGCAGCCAGGAGGCCAGTACAAAAGGACAGCCTGCAGCCCCCACAGAAACGGAACGAGCGAGTGACAGAGGGCGAGTTAGCAACCTCAACGGAGCTGTGTCAGGACTGCTGCACATCTCTTTGTGGGCAGACAAAGTCGCCAACGCAGGCAGGAACCTAGTACAAAAAGGGCAGCCTGCAGCAGTTGGAGACACAGAATGAGTGAGTGAGGGAGGGGGAGTGAGTGAGCTCAACGGAGCTCTGTTCGGACTGCTGCAGATTTCATTGTGGGCAGAAAAAAGCAGTAATGGACGCAGGTGCCCAGTACAAAATGGCAGCCTGCGGATTGCCACAGAGGCCGGCTCTTTATCAAAATATTGCAATAAATGACAACGAGGACCCTTACATGATGATAGGAGGCCTGCACTTTGTCCAACAAGATGGACAGCTAGAACAAAGAGCACCAAGTTGGTTCTCACAAACTATGAAACACTTTATGAAACCTTACAAGAGCTGGAAGCAGACAAATCATCTGATGTACAAAATAAAGCCAAGGGCCTGTTGTTAGTGATGAAAAGGTTTTTTACCTATTTTGGACTTCTTGTGTCATACAATATATTCAGCGTATCTGAACGAGCGGCTTCAATCTTGCAAACAAAAACAATGACAGCAGCAAATACAATGATGACTATAAACTCCCTGAAGCAAAATTTACAAATCAATCAATCTTTATTTATTTAAGGCGCCTTTCTTAAACCAAGGCACCTTTACAAATGACATAAAACAATAAATATTTAAAACAAGATTTAAAACAAAAACAAAGCCAGCGCAATGACTTTGACCAGGTCTGTGAAGGCATCAAAGAGAAAGCACAGCTATTGAAAATTGTGAAAGAACCAAAACTCCCCAGACAGCGCTGTGTCCCAGCAAGGCTGCAACATGGAAGTGCTCCACATCACCATCCTGAATCTGCTAAGGACTGGTATCGACAAATGTATTATGAAGCCATTGATGCTTGTCTCATTGAACTAGACCGATGTTTTGATCAAGAAACCTGTGCTTTGCTGTCATCCATGGAGAATTTGTTGCTTCAAGCAGCCAATGCAAAGTCATTTTCAGTTCCTCCTTAGGTCACACAGTTGTATGAAGATAAAGACTTGGACACTGACAACCTGAATGCACAGCTGAAGTTGCTCCCAGGACTTATACAGCAGGTTTTGCCAGAGGTGAAGGTAATAACTTCAGTCAACACCATTACTGATGCCTTAGTGGGAAAAGACTGTCAGCAGCGGACACTGTATTCAGAAGCAGTGACGCTCATTCAAATTTACCTTTGTCCCAATGAGTACAGCAACTGGGGAGAGATCCTTTTCGACACAGCGGACGATAAAGTCTTACTTACGAAGCACCATGACAGAGAAGAGGTACAATCAATGTTGTTGAACATTCACAAAGAGAGAACAGACAAGTTAGATCGTAAACAAATTGTTTGGGAATTTGTGCAACGAAATGAGACGATGTAACTTTTTGGGAAAAATTTGATACTGAAAACCTTTACTCGAGGGAAGAGTATGTATGGTGGTTCTGTAAATTTGTTGATTGGTTGATTTGGTGGCCACCAGGGCCTAAGACTGACTTGTGCAGCATACCAGACTGAAGTGGTGACCACAGCATCTATAGGATGATTTGGTGGCCACCAGGGCCTGGGAATGGCTTGTACAGGTATACCAGCCTGAAGTGGTGACCAGAAGTATAGATGTGGTAAATTGGTTGTTTGGATGAGTCTGTGGTATGCAGTTGCAACAGTACAGGAATGAGCAGATGGCTAGCCACTATTGAATTCTTAGGGAACAGTGGCTCATTTCCAAGTGTATCCTACTCCTCCATCCAGACTTTTCTGTAAAAATCTGGATGTGTCCAGACGAGCATTGCCATTGGCAGAGTTTCTTCATGAAGTACAGGCACTGCTTTTCTAATTAGCCTATGTGCTGCAGCCTGGAGTACCAAAGGCTCCAGGTCAAAGAAAGGACGTTTTTTATCTTTACTGTTCAACACTGTAATTATACTAATTTTTATTTTTCTACAGACTTCTAGGAAAACATAAACTGAACTTACAAGCTCAAATGGGCAGACTGGGTGGGCCATAGGCCCTTATCTGCCGACACTGTCTATGTATCTATGTATCTAATAAAACAAACTGTGAGCAGGAGTACAGGAGAAGATTGAAGGCCATGCCATGTGCAGCACTTGGTTGGACCTGACCTACGATGAGCATTGGTCAGGAATCAAAAGTGCTCTGAAGGACTGAAGGGCTCTTCTATCTATGTGCTCTGTCTAGTCCTCGTACCAGCAAGTGATGTCTTTAGCAGGCCAATCTCTCTTGACTCCAGCAATTATAGTTGTGCATTGATTTGTGCCCATATTGTTGTAAATTAATATTGTTTACTGTCATTGTATACTATGATTCATTAAAATAAACTATACATTGTACACTGTGATTCATTAATGAATAAGTTCTGTGTAAAGTTAATGGCTCTGTGTCATTATTTCCCCAGTCTCAGGAGTTTACCTTGTTGCTGGTGATTGGGCTTAAGTGCTAACTTCTATCCTGAAGTTGGTGGAACCAAAAACTCCTAACTTATTTGTGTGAAGACTGCATGCTTGAGACTGGTGATACACATATTACTACCATGCCATCTTTCCTTTTCACCTGTGCAGCCACTGTATCAGGCTAAGCAATGGATGGTTCAGACTTCATGTGGAGCAGTTGGAGGGAATGGGTTGACAGCTGATCTCTTAATATAGCTGTACACTCGAGCAGACTTAGATAGACCAGGTGGTCTGTTTCTGCTGGCACATTCCTTTGTTCGTAATATACTGTAATAAATATTTCTATATGGTATAACTGCATTCTTAACATTTCGATCATCATAAGTGTACATTTATTGTATTTTTTGTATGTTAAAAACTAGTGTAGAAAAAGTGTGGAAGAAGTGTCCTTTTTACCCTTTTAAGTGCCCTTCCGGGCCTCCGCCCCCTCAGTTTTTGCTATCTTCTGGCACCGCCTGGCCATGACCAGTGTGTCTTCTGCTTGGGACCAGACCATGACCTCAAGTCCTGCAACATCTGTCAAGGCTTTACTAGGAGAATGAGAATTAGACGCCTGAAGGCCTTGAAAGCCCACCTGCTTGAGAAAGGGATGGATGTCCTGCAGTCTTTCCTTGGGGACAAGGGCAAAAGTCGGGAAAAGGCATAAAAGTCCTGCGACAAGGACCGTAGTCAGTCCCATCACTGCTCCTGTACTCCCCACAGGAAGGCCTCTTCCTCCAGCTCAGGTGGGTCTGACTGCTCCAAGCATTCCAGGCACAGAAAGAAATCGAGGCCTGAAGCTCCCACCAAAATACCGATGTCGGTTCCGTTGGGAGCTACATCCTCTGCATCCAAGCTGAAGGCCATGCCACTGCATGTGTCCTCTGCTCCAGTGGAGACCAAGGAGGATGCTGGGAACCTCCACAAAAGAGAACCACATGAGGGTGGCATGGGATCCCACAGGGGAAGGAAACAACTCCTGGTGGGGTGACTCCATTGTTAGGAAGGTAGAACTGGGGGAGGAAGGGGAGAGGGGGAGGTAAGGTGCTTGCCTGGCGCCATGGCTTGGAGGGACTGGGAGGGAATCCTCAGGATCGCAGGAGCAGCTGCACAGTGGAGGGAGCTGGATGTCATTGTCCACCTAGGGACAAATGACCTGGCTAAGAAAGGGATCAGAGCAGTGCAAGAAGCGTTTGTGGAGATGGGAAGGGGCCTTAGACAAATAGCACGCACAGTAACCTTCTCTGAGATGCTGCCTGTCTACGGCACGGGTGAGGCTGGGGTGCTCACACCATGGGATTCAATCAGTGGTTGAAAAACTGGTGCAGAGCTTGGGGATTTGGCTTCATTGGGGACTCTGGGTCCATCTGGAGGGATAGAGGCCTATACTGGTGTGATGGTCTGCATCTGTCCAGGATGGGAACCAGGATCCTAGGTGATAGGTTTAAATGCTTCATTGGCAAGCATTTAAACTAGCCAAGGGGGGGAGGCACTGGAGAGGAGCAGGGAAATCCTAGCCCCCCCAAAAAATCAGGATACTAAGTGAGGTAGACACCAACATAGAGATGTCGATAGGGAGAAGCACAGGGGTAAATGGAGAAAGTGACAAACGCAATAAGGACAGGGATGGGGCAAAAAGGGATAAGGCCATCAAGAAGTGGAGGGTAATGAGTACCAACGCCTGTAGTCTGGGCAACAAGCTCCCTGAACTGGTGGCCTTGATGGAAGAGGGATGCCTGGATATTGTAGCAGTCACAGAAACATGGTACACAGAGAACCATGACTGGGATGATAACATACCAGGGTACACAACCTACAGGAGAGACAGGGAGGGGAGAATAGGGTGGAGTAGCTCTCTATGTAAGGAAAGGGATAAAAGCAACTGAACAAAAGAGTAAACAGGGAGGAGAGGAGGCACTGTGGGTCACCTTAGACACTGGAAATGGCACCACAGTCCGCACAGGGGTTGTATACAGACCTCCATGTCAGGGGAAGGGAATGGACAAGGATATGATAGAAGGCATACTTAGGATGGCAGAGAAATGGGAGCTACTGTTGATGGGGGGCCTTAATATGCCAGATGTTAACTGGAGCACCTTTGCTGCAGCTGCATCCAAAAGCAGGGCCATTCTCGATGCCCTTCAGGTGGCATGCTTGGACAGCCAGTTTTGGAACCTACTGTGAGGGAGCAATCTTAGACCTCATACTCTCAAATGGGGACAGTGAGAGGATCTCGAATCTAGAAGTGGGTAGCCATTTGGGAACAAATGACCACCAAACAGTGTGGTTCACGATAAACTCAGCTACAGAATCAAGCCATACAAAAGTGAAGGTTCTGGACTTCAGGAGGGCTGACTTTGGCAAGATGGGAGAGTGCCTTAGAAATGCACTAGCAAACAGGCTAGAAGGAGGGGTGGAGCAACAATGGAGAAATATCAAAACTGCCATCACAGAGGCAACAAGCCTTTGTGTGAAGCAAATAAACAAATCAAAATGAAAGAAAAAGCCACTATGGTTCTCAAAAGAGGTGGCGGTGAAGGTTACGGAGAAAAAGATAGCATTTAGGAAGTATAAAGAAACACAGAAGGAGCAGGACAGAGAACTGTACCAGTAAAGGCAGAAGGAAGCAGGAAGGGTAGTCAGAATAGCAAAAGCCCAAACTGAGGAAAAGATAGCCAACTTGGTTAAGAAGGGGGATAAAACCTTTTATAGGTACATCAAGGAGCATAGAAAGACAAAGGGAGGGATAGTGAGGTTGAATAGAATGGATGGTGGGTGGGCAGAGAGGGACAGTGAAAAAGCAGGGATACTGAATGAATACTTCTGTTCAGTATTCACAAAAGAGGAGGTGGGGGAGGTGCCTAATCCAATTAACAGAAGCACTCTGGGGGCTCAATCCCAGTCCTTTCACAGGAGAAAGAGTTCTGAAAGAACTCCTAAACTGAAGGTGGACAAAGCAATGGGGCCAGATGGAATTCACCCCAGAATTCTAAAAGAATTAAGGGAAGAACTAGTGACACCACTGACTACCCTTTTTAACAAATCATGGGAGGATGGTGTGGTACCTGAGGACTGGAGGAAGGCAGATGTGATCCCCCTTCACCAAAGTGGGACCAAGACAGAGGCAGGAAATTACAGACCTGTCAGTTTGACTTCTGTGGTAGGGAAAGTGATGGAATCACTTCTGAAGGAAAGAATTGTTGAGTACCTAGAGGCAAGTGGGGCACAGGACCCAAGGCAACACGGGTTCACAGCTGGAAGGTCATGTCAGATGAATCTAAATGATTTCTTTGACTGGGTGACCAAAGTAGTAGACCAGGGAGGGGCTGTGGACATGACCTACATAGACTTTAGCAAGGCATTTGACACAGTCCCACACAAAAGATTAATAGTCAAATTAACCAGCCTGGGAATGGGTCCCAGGGTGGTAGCCTGGGTAAAACATTGGCAGGACAACAGGACATAGAAGGTAATTGTAAATGGAGTCCACTCTGAAGAAAGAGGGGTTACTAGTGGGGTACCGCAGGGTTCAGTACTGAGTCCAGTCCTTTTTAATGTCTTTATAAGTGACATTGCAGAGGGACTGGAAGGAAAAGTATGCCTCTTTGTAGATGACACAAAGATCTGCAACAGGGTTGATGCACAAGGAGGTGTGGAAAGGATGAGAAGGGACTTGGCAAGGTTGGAGGAATGTTCAGAAGTATGGGAGCTTGGATTCAATGCAAAGAAGAGCAAAATAATGCACCTGGGAAACAAAAACCCAGGGAAAGATTATACAATGGGGGGAGGTAGTAACAACAACAGAAATGGAAAGGGATCTTGGGGTAATCATATTAGATGACCTTAAGGTTGACAAGCAATGTGAGAAGGCGGTAGGGAGGGCTGGGGGGATACTGGGATGTATAGGGAGAGGCATCACCAGCAGAAAACAGGAAGTTGTTATCCCCCTGTATAGACAGTTGGTGAGACCCCATCTGGAGTACTGCGTCCAGTTCTGGAGACCCCATCTCCGCAAGGACATAGGCGGTTCAGAGGAGTGCAACTAAAATAGTGCAGGGTCTGCAAGAGAAACCATATGAAGAGAGACTAAAGGAGCTTAATATGTATACCCTTGAGGAAAGGAGGGAGAGGGGGGACATGATAGAAATGTTTAAGTACCTCAGTGGAATCAACAAAATCCAAGAGGGTAGCATCTTTCAGAAAAAGAGATGTGCAAGAACAAGGGGACACAATTTGAAGATAGAGGGGGGACGGCTCAGGGGCAATATGAGGAGGTATTTTTTCACAGAGAAGGTGGTAGATGCGTGGAACAGCCTTCCTGAGGAGGTTGTGGGTTCTAAAACGGTGGAAGAATTCAAGAATGCATGGGACAGACATAAGGCAATTTTTGTGGGGGGTAGGAAGAAATAGGCTATTGGTTAAATATGATCTGCAGCTTATCCTCTAGGTAGGAAAATGGGCAGACTAGGTGGGCCAAGTGGTCCTTATCTGCTGTCAAAGTCTATGTTTCTATGTGAAGGCCTCTTCCTTGTCACAAGCCTCGGCCTTGCCGAAGAAGGCCCTGACTGCGGCTTCACCGGATGCTGGGAAGCCATCTGGAAAGGACCGGGACCCCAAGGCTAAGGCCTCCTCCGGGTCCTGCCCTCCTAAGTTGGCCACATCGGATCCGGCCCTCGCTAAGACACCGGCACCAGTCAAAGTGCCTGTGGCTGACGGGGCTTCCATTGCAATGGTTCTGGTCAAGATGCCTATGTTTGCCCCTAGGGCCTCTACTCCAGAAGGCTCATCCTCGGGTTCCTCCCCGTGAGCCCTTCCGGACTCCCAATTTCTCTGATCCCCACACAGGGGGCAGCGATGCCTCATTTTAGCAAGGAGGAGTTAGGAGAACTCTTCTTGTTTTGGTGGAGCCAGGTCCACAAAGACACACCTCCACCTCAACCGGAACTGGCACTGGTTCCAGACAACCAGGAGCCTGGGGGTTTTGTCTGCCAGCTTGCTGGCTAAAACCCCTGAGGACCAGCGTGCGTTCTCTGCTCCTCGATCCCCCTCTGGCCATGCATTCCCAGTCGCAGTCTGGAGATCATGGACGGCACCACTCAAGGTCGGTCAGCTGTCATCGGTCAAAGCCCAGGAGCAGATCCCACAGTCACCGCAGGTCTTCATCTAGGTGGGCTCGCTTCCATAGCTGACGCCGGTCCCTGCTGCATTGTTGGTCTGGCAGCCATCAGTCTCAGGACCGGCGTTGGTCCAGGAGTCACCGACGCTCTTCAGGGGGTTTTCCCCGGAGACTTACTTTGGACACCTCGAAGATCAGGAGCAGATCTTCCTCCTCTTTCCCTTCATTTTCAGGAGTTGGGGGATCTCTTGATGATAGGGATCTACCCAGTTCACTTCCAGATGATCCCACTTTCATGGGCGTCATGAGGCACATCCAGGCCACTAACAAGTGGGAGACAGAGGACCTGGATCCAGATCACCGGAGACTGGCTCATTACCTGAGGCAGAAGGAGCCCAAACCCCTTGTGGTGCCTCTGCTGGTTGACAGATTCCAAGATCTTACCAGGATAACTTGGAAGTGTCCAGCTTCAGTCCCGGCCATTCCCAAAAAGTTGGACAGGCTATACAGGGCCCTGGGGGGTGAGCCTTTCCTGGCAGAAAACCCTCAGGTGAATTCCACTGTGATCATGGCAGCTCATGACAAGTCAAAGCAGCCAAGGCATCTAAGCTCCCAACAAGGAGTCCCATTTCTTGGACCAGGTAGGCAAAAAAGTTTATTTTGCATCCACCTGCTCCATCCATTCCCTTAATTTCCTTACGCATATGGTCCAGTACCAAAAATGCACTCTTGGAGAAGGGACAGGAGCGTGTCAGTGCCTTGCCAGATTCTGCACAAAAGACAGAACTTCTGGATGTGTTGAAATCAGGCTCAGACGTAGGCATGCATGTTCTACGTGCCTCGTATGACACTGTGGATACGCCGGGCAGGGCATCAGCATCTGGGATCTGCCTTCACTGCCACACGTGGCTGAGATGCTCTGACTTTCAGAATGATCTGCAGTCTGGAATCAGAGACCTCCTGTTCCATGGTTCCATCCTCTTTGGGCAGGAGACTGAGGGTTTGATCTCTCACCTCCAGGAGTTGGGCACATCCATTTGGACCGTCCGTCAAATGTATAAAGGGGACCAAAGACGCTTCCGGAAGTGGCCCTTTCATAAACCCTCAGGTTAGCAAGCCCATGGCAACAACCAGGGACAGAGAGGTGGCTTCAAAAGGAAAGCCGGCAACCAGCAGCCTGGCGGCGCACCTTTTTGAGGCCCCAAGTCCTCCCACACCTCTCTCCCGACTCCTGGCTCCTCCCACTGACTCGCCACTGACTCCCCCTCCTCCGGCGGAGGCTTCAGGGGAGGCAGTAGGGGGTCGCTTCTCCCTCCATCTGGAGGGATGGAGCTCTATTACATCAGACCAGTGGGTCTTGGACACCATAAGGAGAGGTCACACACTGGAGTTCACCCAGATCCCTCCAGAAACTCCACCAAAGTCCTCGAGATACCCTCCTTCTCACTTTCCTTTCATAGAAGGAGAATTCAAGGCCCTCTTGCAGAAAAAGGCAATAGAGTTAGTTCCTCTGCAGCAGCGGGGCAAGGGATATTACTCCCATTTTTTCCTGGTTCCAAAGAAGACACAGGATCTGGAAGTGGGGTGAAGAGAGTGGGTTGGGGGTGTTAGGGAACTGGAAAGGAGTTTGGGAGGATAAGGGACTGTATGCCAAGGACAGGCTTCATCTTGCCCCATTAGGGAAGGAAGTCCTTAAACAGGGGATGGCTGACTACATTCAAGAAAGGTGGGGTTTAAACTTGTGAGGGGGAAGGGATAAGGGAGGGGCTGACCAGAAGCCCTCTCCTCCAGATGAGGGGAGTAGCCTTCAAACCCAAGGAAGGGAGGTGGGAAACAGACTGGGGGAGGAGGTTTCAGGAGGAGCAGAGGGAGGATGGAAGTATAAGGAACCTGGGTGGAGTTCAACAAAGGGAATCAGGGATAAGGGTGGGATTGGTGTTAGTAAATGCCAGGAGCTTGGGAAACAAGTTGCAGAGTTCCAGGCCATGCTGTTCAAGGGGGATGTGGCGGCATCATGGAGACGTGGGCCAACAAAACCATGACTGGGACCTAAATGTGCGGGGTACACTATGCTTAGAAAGGATAGAAAGGAGGACAGAGGGTGGAGTGGCTATGTTCATTAGAGATGACATAGAAATTGCTAGGGTAGAAGAGGCAGAGGAAATGTGGAGGCCTTGGGTCACTCCACGATACCCAGCAGGAGAAAAGGTCGTTGGGTGTAGTATATAGACCCCCGGATGAGTGATGTTCTAGAGAATGGTTTGCTGACAACATCATTTGCCCAGTGTGGACCAAAAGGGGAAGGAGGGAAAGTTGATGGGGACTTTACTATGCCAGGTACAACTGATGAACCATGTCCTCTAAGGTGGCCAAGGAGCAGAGGCTGCTGGATGGCTTCCAGGATGTGTTCTTAACACAGCATGTGATGGAGCCCACAAGGGAGGGGCATGTTCTGGACATGGTTCTGGCAGATGGGGATCTGGTAAAGGATCTGGTTGTAGAGGACCCCGACTGGAGCGACCACAATACTGTCTGGTTTCAAATAAGCATGGGGGATCTAGGACACTGGCAGTGGACTTCAGGGGCAGACTTTGTGAGCATGGGAAATATTCTCAAGGATCACTTGAAGGGATTACATCAATGACAAGTGTGAAAAGGAGATGGGAGGTCATAAAATGGGGACTTCATGAGGCAGTCAGGATCTGCGCTAAGTTGAAACGTAAGGGAGCAAGGTCACATAAACCATGCTGGTGGTCCAGTGAGGTACAGGTAGCGGTCAGAGAAAAGAAGGCGGCCTACAAAAAATATAAAACAACAAGAGGGGATAGGGATAAGGAAATGTACCATCTTGCATCTAGAAAAGTCACCCGGATGGTGAGGGGAGCAAAGTCTAGTAAAGAGCAGCGGCTGGCACAGGGATACATGGAGGGAAAAGGGGTTCTTCTGGTACATTGGGGAGCGGAGAAAAACTAAGGGCCATCTCAGCAGATTGAGATAAGAAGGAGGGTGGGTGGAAGAGGCGAGGGACCAGGCAGAGGTATTTAACGAGTACTTTGCCTCTGTGTTCACTAGGGAGGGGGATGGGATATCTACAAAGCAAGGCACGATGGGGATAGAAGCGGCAGTGAGTGGGATCAGAGAAGCAACAGAACTGGAGCAAGAGGGAGGGAGAGGTACCCAGGGTGTCAGCATCTGGATAAGGATAAAAAGGCCAGTAAGGTGGAGGGGACGGATGATGCTATCTCCGCCAAAAGGGTGTGGTTAGCCCTCAAGGCCCTAAAGAAAGACAAATCTCTTGGGCCGGATGGCATTCATCCAAGAGTACTATGGGAATTGGCGGACATACCGGCTGCACCCCTGGCGGAGTTCTTTAACAGGTCACTTGAGACAGAGAGGGTACCTAGGGATTGGTGAGAGGCACATGTGGTGCCAATCCATAAAGGGGGGTCGAGGGAAGTACCAGGTAACTATAGACCCATCAGTTTGACCTCGGTGGTGGGAAAATTAATGGAGAGTATACTAAAGGAACGATTGGGGTGTACTTGGAGGAGGTGGGAGGTCTGGATAGTCAGCAACATGGGTTTGTGCCTAGGTAGATCATGTCAAACCAATCTTGTGGAGTTCTACAAATGGGTAACATCAGAACTGGACAGGGAAAGCCTGTGATGTATTATTCTTGGACTTCAGCAAGGTTTGACTCTGTCCCCACAATGGTCTGGTGGAGAAACTGATGGGGTTAGGAGTAGGCCCTTTGATGGTCAGATGGATTGAAAACTGGCTAGCTGGACGCACCCAGAGAGTAGTGGTCTGTGGGGAGCTCTCGAACCCTAGAGAGGTTGGTAGTGGGCTACCGCAGGGCTTGGTCCTGGGTCTGATCCTGTTTAATGCATACATATTGGACACCAGGGAGGGTATAGGGTGTGAAATGAGTCTCTTCGTGGATGACTCCAAGATGGGAGCAGTAGTTGAGGGAGAAGAGGGGAGGTTGGCCCTGCAAGGGGACCTGGACACCCTGGAAAGCTGGGCTCACACATGGAAATTAAATTTCAATATCACCAAGTGCAAGGTGTTGCATCTTGGTTGGGGAAACCCTAAACACAGGTACACCCTGGGAGGGGAGGTGTTGGAGGCCTCAATAGGGGAAAAAGACCTAGGGGTCATGGTGGATGCATGTATGTATGAATAACTCTGAGCAGTGCAGGAGAGCAGCTAGCAAGGCAAACAGGATGTTGGGATGCATCGTAAGGGGAATCACCTCTAGGAGCAAGGAAGTGATTCTGCCACTGTACAATGGACTGGTTAGACCACACCTTGAGTACTGTGTACAGTGCTGGAGACCACACTTGAAGAGGGACATTCAGCTCCTGGAGAGGGTACAGAGGAGGGCAACTAAGATGATATGAGGGCTAGGGGATTTAACATATGAGGACAGACTTGAGGAACTCTGCCTTTTTTCATTGGAGCAGAGGAGAGACGGGGGACGTGATTGAGGTCTTCAAGTACCTCAAGGGAATAAATAGGGTAAACATGGAGGGGATCTTTAGACTAAAGCAGGGAGGTATCACCAGAGGGCATGGTTTGAAGTTGGAAGGTGGATGGGTGAGGGGGGAAAAGAGGAGGAGGTTTTTCACTGAGAGGGTGGTGGACCCTTGGAATGCACTGCCTGGCGAGCTGGTTCAGAGATCCACAGTGGAGGGCTTCAAGAGAGGGTGGGACAGAGACAGAAAGTGGATGTATCAGATGGTGGCCTGTCCCAGCGGGGTGGGGATGGATGATAGGGGTTTCTGGAACACAAGGGAGGGAAGGGGAGGGCCTCGGCACCCAACTAAGGATCTGAGGTTCGAGCAGACTCGATAGACCGTAAGGCCTAATCTGCTGGCAAATAGTATGTTAGTATGATCTTCGGCCCATTCTAGACCTCAGCGCTCTAAATGTTTATATAGAATACTGAAGGTTCAGGATGGTGACCCTTCCAGGTCTCATTCCTCTACTGCACCAGGGAGACTGGCTCTGTTCCCTGGATATGCAAGATGCTTACATGCAAATCAGGGTCTTTCCCCCTCACAGGAAGTTCCTGAGGTTCTACTTCCAGGGGGAACATTATCAGTTCTGGGTTCTTCTGTTCGGCCTCTCCTCTGCTTCTTGAGTCTTCACCAAATGCATGGCAATGGTAGCTGTGGCTGTAAGTCTTTCCTTACCTTGACGACTGACTCCTAATGGCCCCGTCAAGAGAGCTCTTGCTTCAAGCTCTCTGAGACACTTATACATTGTTCCGAGAGGTGGGGATCACCCTGAACCTACCAAAGTCTTCCTCAGAGCCCAGCCAATGACTCACCTTTATAGGTGCGGTCCTGGATTTAGCCAGGGGCATGGCCTTTCTTCCTCAAGAAAGAGGAGATCACCTGAGAGAGGTGGCCAGTTCGGTCCTAGTAACCCCGCAGGTCTCAGCCAGGACCTTCCTCAGACTTCTGGGGCACATGGCGGCAGCCATCCCAGTAGTTCCCTTGGCCCGCCTCCACATGAGGGTCCCACAGTGGATGCTCAGGGTGCAGTGGGACCAAGGCTCCGACGGTCTAGACCATGTTGTCATGATCTTGGAGCCGGTCAGAAGGACTCTACATTGGTGGTTGGAACCTTTGAATCTAGACAAAGGGATTCCCTTTCCTCAGGAGCCCCCAAGCCGGACTCTGACAACAGATGCCTCCGATTTGGGCTGGGCGGGGGTGCACTTCGGGGATCACCAGACTCTGGGTCTGGATTCTGGAGGAGCGCAGCCTCCGCATCAATGTTCCGGAAATGCAGGCGGTCCTCAATGCCCTATGGGCGTTTCAAGAGGACTTCATGCCAGGATCTCTTCTCATACAGACCGACAACATGGCAGTTGTCTTTTACATCAACAAGCAAGGGGGAACGCACTTCAACCCCCTGTGCAGGGAGGCGATGAGAGTCTGGTTTTGGGCACTGGAGCATCACATTTTGCTGTCCGCTGTCCATGTTCCAGGTGCACAAAACGACTTGGCAGACAGCCTCAGCAGGTCTCCGTCCAAGGTGCATGAGTGGGAGATGCTACAGTCAATATCTAACCAGCTGTTTGCCACATGGTGTCGTTCGGAGCTGGACCTCTTTGCGTCTCCACTCAATGCCAAACTGCCAGTTTTTTGCTCGAGAGAGCATGCGCCTGGTGTTTTTTGGCCAGACGTGTTGTCCCTCTGCTGGGCAGGGAAGTTACTTTACACCTTCCCTTCCTTCCCTCTCCTTCAGCGTGTGTTGCTGAAGGTACAGGCCCAGGGAGCTTGGTTGATTCTGATCACCCCGCTGTGGCCCCGGCAGATTTGGTTCCCACTATTTCAGCGGTTGTCATCAGAACCTCCAATTCCGCTGCCAATATGCTCACAACTGCTATCCCAGGACCTGGGCAGGCTGGTGCATCCAGATCTCAGGTCCCTACACCTTCATGTTTGGCTCCTGCAGACATAGTCAAATCTAGGTATGGGGTCACTCAAGAGGTGGCAGACATCTTCGTTTCTGCGAGGAAGCCCTCAACCCACTACACTTATGTCATGAAGTGGAAGCGGTTCTGCCTTTGGGCTTCATCCCACCACCTAGATCCCCTTTCCTGCCCAGTGAACTCGGCATTACAGTATCTCCTCTCCTTATATCAGCAAGGCTTGAGTTATTCATCCATAAAGGTGCACATGTGGGCCATTTCTGCTTATCATGTCTTGTTCGGAGACAGGACCCTGGCTCAGTTGGATGTAGCCCGCACCTTTTTATGGGGAACTCTGTACCTACGACCTCCCATCAGGGATCCTATCCCTCCCTGGGATCTCCTATTTGTGCTGGAGAAATTGACTGTCCCCCTCCTCCCCTTTTGAACCCGCAGCGGAATGTAAACTGTGTTTTCTTTCCTGGAAGGTTTCCTCTTTAGTTGCTGTTACTTCAGCTCGAAGAGTTTCCGAGCTACAGGCCCTGATGTGTAAGGAGCCTTATATTATTTTCCATTGGGAAGGAGTTTCTCTCAGAACAAATCCTAAGTTCTTACCTAAAGTGGTCTCGGAGTTGACCCTCAACCAGCCGGTTGACCTTCCAGTTTATTTTCCTACCCCTACTAATCGGGGAGAGCCTTTCCTGTACACATTGGATGTACACAGGACACAGAGGTATTACCTTAAGCGGACAGTGGCACAATGCAAATCGGAGCAATTGTTTGTGGCCTTTGCGCCTCAACACCTGGGCAAACCGGTGTCAAAACAGACTATTTTCCGGTGGCTTGTACACTGTATAGTGTACTGTTACAACAAGTACAACAAACCTCTACCGGGCTCAGGTGGAGGTCATTCCACTAGAGGAGTCTACCTCCTTCACCTCCTTAAAAAATGTTTCCCTTCGAGACATCTGTGCAGCTGCTACTTGGAATTCAGTGCACACCTTTGTGAGGCATTACAGTCTGGACATTGGTTCCAGGCGCCGAGCCGGTTTCAGCCTGGCAGTTCTTCAAGGACTCTTGTCCTAGTTTGCTGATTCCAGCCATAGGCTTTACCATCACTTTATCTGTCATCCTACCTCCCGGGACTAGTCACTGCCTCGGTGCAGGACTGCTTGGGATTCTGCCCTAATAGTAATAGCCTGCTGCAAGAGCTCCCCCTCAAAGTAAGATAGTAGAGTTACGTAAGAACTTACCGTAACAGTAGATCTTCAAGAGGAGCTCTTGCAGCAGGCGCTGCTTTCCCGCCCTCCGTCTCCCAGAAGAATTTTTCAGCATGTGTAGGATGGGCTTCACCCGGTTTTCTCACTGAGTTTCGTTCGCGGGTCTTGGCGGGGGAACTGGGGTGGAGCCGGGTCCACCCCCTTTGTAGCATGACCGACGTCACGGGGTGGTCCCCGCTGGCTACTGCTAGTTAAGTTTTTTTCTGGTGGGTCCTAAGGCCTGCGGCAGTAGTCCTAATAGTAATAGTCTGCTGCAAGAGCTCCTCTCGAAGATCTACTGTTACGGTAAGTTCTTACGCGACTGATCTTTATTTAAACTTATAAGCTTGTAGTGTAAGATTATGATAAGCCCATTTCAAGGAGCAGAAGGAAAACAACCTCATCAGTTCTCTATGCATTCCTAGAGTTTTGCATTAGTAAGTATGCAGAAGAAACCCCACTCCCTGCTTGCTAATGTACACTGTGCATGTACTGTGAGGATTGTTGAGATCCCTGTTCCCAGGCTCACCCTTAGTCAGAAGTTTCCTATTCAGTATCCTTACCCTCTGTTGCTCAGGTCTACTGCAATTCAGAACAAAGGTTTGGAGACATGGGCATCTTAATGTACCCAGAACCTGCATGCAATTTGCAGATCTTAGAGGATCTTTCCTCCATTGGTCCACATCTTTGAAACTACAGCTGCCAAGACCAGAGTGAAATGTTTGCTAGCATGTGGCTGCCCGTGAAGACATCATGCATCAGTGTCTATATAAACGAGGGCAGCCCCATCTCTCCTCAGTTCTTTTCCACCATTGATCAGCGTTGTCAGACCTGCTGAAGGAAACATCAACTAGCCATTGCCGTTTATTCTGTTTACTTCAGCAGTTTACTTTGACTCTGCATGCTACCAAAATCAAAAGACTTTTTATTTTAGTACTAAGTGCAGAGCTAAAATTTACAAAGAAGACACACGTGAGGTCTGTGTGTGCTCCTTGGGCCTGTCTCACAACGGGCAGACTTATGACATTTGCCAGAACTTCAACCAGGCTACAAGGTGCCGCCGCAAGAAAGCTCTAGAAAATTTCCTTCTCATTAAAACTTTTAACAGCCATGGAGAAGGAACAGGCCTAAAATATGTTGCAGTCTTGCTGTCGATTGAGAAATGGCCACCAGAATCAAAGGGCCAGGACAGGAAGCAGTTGGCATTGCACCCGTCCTCCTCTTCTGGCCATAAGTGTAAGCATAAAGAGAAATCTACTTTGTTGGTGAGGTTCCAGTTACCGGTTGCACCTGTAAACATGCTTTCAGCTGTGTGTGACTCACCTGGTTAAACAATTGAGGGGAAAAAAGATGATTCTAATACATCATTGACTGCTTCAGGGGTGTTTATAGCCCCTCCGACTATTGCTGAGACACCTAGGGTCAGGGTCTGGCTTAGGTGCTGCTGTACCTGCTATGTATGGTACAACACCATCGTCCTTGGACCACAGCCTGTTGACACCAGTAGTCTCATTGCCCCTGGCCGGGGTGTTGTTGAGTCACGTTGTGCTGGCTTCATTTTCAGTGATGATACAATGCATTCTCCTGGCATACCTCTGCAGGCAGCTATACCATCGACAGAGTCTCAGAGCATCCAAACACCATCAGTGCCTGTGACCAGTACACCACAGAAGCCTTCTCCTCAGCAGCCACCGGTGCCCCTTGCAGCTCCCATCGACAGGGACATGTACGGCAAGGCAGAATATAATGTTGATCTCATGGTTTTAGAGGAGGAGGAATATGAGGGAGCACAATATATGGCACCACAATCTTGTTCTTCCTTCTCATCCTGCAGTGAGGACTCTGGTATATACCCTGAGGTCCTTACTTTTCAAGGCATGATGCAGGAAATGCAGAGTGCCATGGGCTTTGCTGTAGAGGAGAAAGACTCCACAAAAAAATTGTATGGAATTTTTGGAAGTGCCCTGCTCCCCCTCCATTATAATTCCACCTGTATATCCTACATTAGAGGATTCTGCCTTTGCTGCATAATACAGACCAAGCTCGCTGCCTGCAGTCCCTAGAAAGACTAATAAGTGGTATCCAGACCCATCTGCTAAGCCTTATTATACCAACCAGCCAGAAAATGACTCTAATCATAATGGCCGCTCATGATAGGTCTTAAGCACCTAGACACATGAGTACTTTGCCTTCTTATAAAGAATCTAGGAGGCTGGATGTGATGGATAAGTGTACATATGCCTCTGCCTCACTAGGACTTAGAATTACAAATTACCAGGCCCATGGAAAGCTGCAGCACAGGCTTTGCCTGAGGGCTCTGCCAAGAACGAGTTACTTAAAAAAAAATTAATGTCTAGTGCTGAGGTTGGCAAATATTTGCTCTGCACAGCTTATGATGTCCCTGATGCCTCTGCCAGGGTTGCTGCTTTTGACATTTATATGAGGAGTTATTCTAGGCTCCGGGTTGCTGATTTTGCAAATGTGCAGTAAGCAGTTTTACATGCCCCCTATAGAGGGACAAATCTGTTTGGTTATTTATTTAGTTTTTGTTTATCGGGTAGGTACACTAGACAAGACATTTGCCTGTTTTCAAGTACGACACGGGAGGGTATAGGAAATACAAGTTTGAATACATTGGAGTACACAGGTACAGATACAATCAGTTTACAGAGTCAGAGCACACATTACATGAACAGTTGGTTACTCACAGTAGGACTAAAGCAATAGGAAACGAGCAGTGCAGTGTTTAAAATTAGAGGGAACCATAAATACTATCATACAGTATATATAACAGTAGGACCCACGGAAGGAGAATCCCCCAGTACTGATTATGTACAACTGTTGGACTCTAGAGAAGTGGAACCATGGACAGGGCCATGCCCATAGCCGAGTCCAGGGTGGAAGTAAGACAAACCATGCCACACCCCAGAGCCAAGGCCAGATGAAATCATTGGGGCTTGGAACAAGCACACACAGAGGAAATCTTCAAGTGGTTCCATAGGGAGGATCTGAGGCAACCATGTGAGGGAGAGTAACGGATAAGGTCAGGAAGTGAGTTCCATAGCCTGTGTGCACTTGAGGCAAAGTGTCTCTCTCCCATTTGAGTACGAGTGATGGGTATCTTAAGGACAGCAGTGCCCAGGGACCTGAGGGAATAGTGAGGGACAGCCGGTACAAGGAGTTCAGCCAGCCGGGGGGGGGGGGTACTTTACCCGTAAAGCAAAACAGGACAAAGTCTAAGTAATGAGATGGAGAGAGCCAATTCAGTTTGCTGTATAGGTCGCAGTGATGGGTGCGATGAGGGGCAGCAAGAGCAAAGTGACAAATATTATTACATGAGATGGTCCATCTAGAAAGGTGCGCTTTGGCGGTGCGAGCAAACAGAAGGATTCCATAGGAGAGAGAGGGGAGGAACACACCACGAGCCAGTGCAAGTCGGGCAGCCAGGGTAATGTTACTCCTTGCTCTGTAAGCCATACCCAGTTTACAGCTGACAGCTTTGCATACATTCTGGATATGATGCCCAAGGTCAAGCTGTGGGTCGAGTGTTACTCCAAGGTATTTGAAGGTGTCAGTGACAAGGACCGGAGCGCCATCACGCCCAGTGACACACAGGGGGGCATAGGAGGCCTTAATCTTGGCCTGGAACCCAAAACGCATGGCCTGAGTTTTTTAAGATTGAGAACCAGCTTATGGGACTCAATCCAGGATTGGATGCTCCTGAAATCCTCACTCAGTTGATGGTTAATGTCCCCAATATCCCATGAATGAGTGAGGATGACCAGATCATCTACATACAGGGTAGATCTGCAGTGGACAGTGGCAGAGGGTAGGGTGTTGACAAAGATGGAGAAGAATAGGAGACCCAGGACTGACCCCTGGGGAACTCCTGTGGCTATGGTAGTAGCCCCCGAGAGCACCTTGCTGAATTTGACTAGCTATTTTCTACCTTGTAGGTAATTGGTGAACCACCGAAGGACCTGAGGGGATAGGCCAAGGGTCTTAAGCTGAGAGCAAAGCGGGGTATGATCAACAAGGTCAAAGGCCTTGGCGAGGTCAATGAAGACAGCACCAGAGAGTTTACCCTGGTCCATAGCTGTTCTTATTCCAGAGGAGACTGAGACTAGGGCAGAGGATGTACTATGCCCTTTCCTAAAGCCATGCTGCACTGGAGACAGCAGTTCGTAATGGTGGATATACTCCGAAAGTTGTGCAGCTACTACTTTCTCAAGTAGTTTACTGACCCCGGATAGTATGGCTATTGGACGGTAATTGTCTATGACTTTGGGATTGCCCTGCTTAATGACAGGGACCACGCTGGATGCCTTCCATATATCAGGGATACTCCCAGAAGTGAGGGATAAGTTGAAAATATGAGCCAACGGGCCGGCTACATAAGAGGCACCAAGACAAAGGAGCTTGGGCTCCAAACCATCGTGGCCTGCACTGGAATGGGGGAGAGACCAGAGAGCAATCTCTGCATCTCCTACGTCATCACAGCCTTAAAATGGAAGAGCAGCTGGGAGACTGGAGCCAAAGATGGAGCAGTGACCGGGCCACAACTGCCAACCCCACTAGGGGAGGACAGAGAGGTGAATGCAGACAGGTCAGAAAAATACATGTTAAATGCACTAGCGATGGTAAGCAGATTGTTACAGCTAGAACCATCAATGAGGATATCAGAGACCTCGCAAGAGGAGGAACCACTAACAATGTTCTTGATGCACCTCCAAAAACTCCTGGGGTCCTTTGCTGAATTCAGTAGAGCAGCTTTGCAGAATTCACTTTTGGCCACACGTATAGCTTTTTTACACTCATTTCTGAGTCACTTGTACTGCTGAAATAAGGTCTGGTCCATCGTGACCTTAAAGTCGGCCCAGCACTTGTGTCTGGTCCTCATGAGGGCAAGGAGGCTCCCATGCAACCATTTGGTAGCAGCCCCCCTAACCCTCCTCCTGATGAGAGGGGCATGCTTATCCTGCAGCACCCCAAAGGTGTTAAGAAATTGTTCAGCAGCTGAGGAGGAGTCATGTGCATTCCACACTTCTGACCAGTCAGTATACAGGAGATCCTCATGGAATGATCCTAGATCAAACCTTGAGAAGTCCCTAACCTGAATGACTTTATGAGAAATTTTTGGGGAGGAGATCTTCCATACACAGTATACTGAAGAGTGATCAGAGATGGAGTCAGGAAGGATACCCAATGAGCTAATCCTCTCAGGCCTATTGGACAATATCCAATCTAAGAGGGAGTTAGACCCACCAGTGGATGACCACCTAGTTGGTTCCTTGATGAGTTGTGACAGTGAGAGGCCAACGAGCAAAGGCTCGTACGACTTAGTGTTCCCACCAAGCCAGTTTAAGTTGAGGTCACCCAATATCAGCAATTCATTATGCCCAGCCTTTGATCCCACAGAATTAAGTAGGGAGGACAACCCTGATAAACCCCCTGTAGGAGGATTGTACGTACATACAATATGAAGTTTCTTTGTGTCACCCAGCAACAGCATTGTGTGTAGCAGTTCACAGGGAGACTGCAATGGCTGTTGGCAGGGTAGGACTGTTAGGTTGAGGTGACACCTAGACCAGAATGCCACCCACCCTTTTTTTCCCCTGCCGGTCCAGCCTGACTAGATTATATCCAGGAAGCACACAGACAGAGTCCAGAATGGACAGTTTCAGCCAGGTTTCAGTTACTCCAAGCATGTCAGGACTATGATGAGTTACCCAAGCAAGGAGTTCTGCCATGTTGGGCAGGACGCTGCGTATATTTAGGTGTGCTATTTTTAGCCCCTTACCCAACTTCCAGCTGTCTGGTGCCGAAAAGGCTTGATGGGGAGGACCAGGGTTGGGCTTAGTGTCTCCTGCCAGAGCAAGGGTCACCAATAAGAGCCAGAGGAGATGCCTTAGAGGAGGGGGGGCCACCCCTAGCAGGTGGCTTATGGTCGAATCGCCTGACCATAATGACAGGACCCAGAAAGCACCTTAGGTCAAGACAGCCAACAGTCAGGGGAGGCTGTCTAGCGCTGGCTATAAGGTTGGAGAAGGTGAAGTCCAACTCCGCTTACTGGCCATGTGCAAACCTGGGGCCCCCCACAGGAGGGGAATTGCCACCAAAGGACCAAGGCACAGTAAGCAGACCAATGGTACGGGAGCATATGAGAATGATGAGTGGCACCCTTTTTATGCAATGATCAAGAACCCCCATGGTAATGCAGAGCTTAGTCTAGGGTCAGCCCTAACAGTAGGTGGATGGGACCATGGGTGGGTGAAATGGGAGCAGTAAACCCCTGACCCACTAAATTACCCTCTGGGCAGCCAAGAGGAGTCAGACCAGCTGCCACTATTAGTGGAAGACTCCCCCAAGTGTGAGGGTGTAGTTACCACCCGTGGAACGTACTACCTTAGTTTACAGTACAACTACGGACACTGAGAGAAGGAAACCCCAATAGTGGCCAAGTAGCAGGGACCAGTCTCAGTATGTTAAATACTAGCACCAGGAAAAGGGATGCCCATATCAAATCAGTCAGGCAGTAGCTGTAAGTACAGTTATCTGCCTAACATACAGGTTGAGCAGAGACCAGTCAACTCAGCATGAATAAGGCTGTGAAGAGTAGACACAAAAGGTTAACACATCTAGTAAACCCCACAGAATACATAAAAGCGGCATAGGTTAATCACACTTCGTCTAGTCAGCTCAGTGATGCCCACAGTATACCCTACTGCAGGAGATCACCCCTGGGCGCAGGACCAACACTCAAACTAAAACAAAGCAGAGGGTTGCCACTGATGGTAGAGATGCATACAGGATAACCCCATCAGAAGTTGGGGTGAGGAATCAGGATGTGTGGTTATTCCTTAGGCTAACTACTAATTTGCAGCTGTAACGTGACAACCATCCTGAGGTACACTAAATGCAGAGAGCTGGATTTGCCAATAAGAATATGAATCAAGGCAAGGGATGTGCTTGAAAGAACAATCTTAAGCATGTATGACAAGGTAGGAGGCGTGGCTCCGCGAGGATTTAAGGAGGAGGCTGGGTGGTGACGCTTCTTCCCCTTTGGCTCTGGGACCACAGCAAATAGTAGACACAGTTAGCACCAAACATCAGTGTCTTTCAACTAGTCCAAAATCAAGAGCTTCCTTTACTTTGATAAGTCCAGACAACGAACACTCAGCAGCCCCTGCACAAAAGCAGGGGAAGGGATACACACACTGAATTATGGAGTCCTGGTCATGGTCCTGCTGGAGAGCAGGGGTAGAGCACGAATCGCAGGGGAGGCACAACCAGTCGGCTTACATCGGGGCCGGTGCCTCAACCCCACTCAGCAATATGCGATACGGCGACAACGGATTGCGGGAAGGGGGTACCCACTCGCTGAGGGAACTCCCTCACCACCCCACAAATAGCAGCAACGTACAGTCCAGAATGAGCAGCAGGGCTCCGAATCTCACTATTAGTACACAGGAACAGCGGCATCATAATGCTGAGGTCCCAGTCAGGCGCTGGTAAAAGTTTCAAATTTGGCGCCCAAACGGACTCAGGGACAAAGACCCACACAGAAAGCCAGGCACCATAGTAAATTTCCCCCTTGACTCTAGGATCACAGCAAGCAGCAAATAGTAGACACAGTTAGCACCAAACATCAGTTTCTTTCAACTAGTCCAAAAATGAGAGCTTTCTTTACTTTGATAAGTCCAGACAACGAACACTCAGCAGCCCCTGCACAAAAGCAGGGGAAGGGATACACACACTGAATTATGGAGTCCTGGTCATGGTCCTGCTGGAGAGCAGGGGTAGAGCATGAATCGCAGGGGAGGCACAACTAGTCGGCTTACATCAGGACCAGTGCCGCAACCCCACTCAGCGATACGTGATACGGCGACAATGGATTGCAGGGGGGTGGGTACCCACTCGCTGAGGGAACTCCCTTGCCACCCCAGAAATAGTAGCAACGTACAGTACAGTTATGATGTAAGAGATCTTCAGACATCAAAAATGACTCCAAGGTCAGTCAAATCCCTGTATCCCACTCCTGCCAGAAGGCATGGGAGGGGATTCCTTTCGTCTACCTGCTGACAGAGGTGGACGTGCCTACTGTCATAAAGGCCATGGCAGAGGAGGTGGCCCTGTACTAGGTCCCTTCCCCCTAAGTGCACATGCAAAATCACTCAAAGCAGGCAATGCCAGTGGCACTGCCACCACTGGATCTGAATGACTGTCTTCAGGGAGATACCCCTAGACCCCACTGTTACCTCCAGGGGTGGTTGTTTGGGGTAGGTTCTCCCTGCATCTCAAACACTGGAAGGCATTTACAGTAGACAAGTGAGTACTGGAGAGAAGTGCAAGGGGGCATGCTCTGGAGCTCCTAGAAATCCCTCCAGATCATCCTTCACCTCCTTGCTGTTACCCTCCCAGCCACTTGCCCCTTTTGAAGGAAGAAGTCCAATCATTATTTCAAACACATGCTATAGAGCCAGTTCCTCAAGAGAGGAAACAAAGGGTTCTATTCCAGATACTTCCTGCTCCCAAAATGGACAGGAGATCTGCATCCTCTGTTGTGTCTCGGGGATTTCAATTTCCACGGTGAATACAAGAAATTTTGAATGGTATGTCTGCAAGCTCTGATCCCCCTTTTGCAAACAAGGAATTGGATTTGTTCTGTGGACATGAAGGATGCATACCTTCATGTCAGAATCAGAAAATCACACAGGCAATATCTCTGCTTTATGCTGGAGGGGGAACATTACCAGTTTAGGGTATTACCCTTTGACTAGTCTTCTGCACCACGGGTATTTACAAAATGCTTGGCAATAGTGGTCGCAGCCTTTTGCAAAGGTCTGTGTGTATTCCCCTATCTGGACAACTAGCTGTTGAAGGCCAGCTCCAGGGAAGCCTTGTCTCTAACAAGTCAGTTGTTCGAAGATTTGGGGGTCACAGCAAATGTGCGAAGACTGGTAATGATTCCCTGCCAAAGACTGCGATATATAGGGGCAGTCTTGGACACAGAGAAGGGTTGTGCTTTTTCTACCACAAGACAGGGCAGAGCATTTTATTGCCCAAGCACGGTTAGTATACTGGAGTCACTGTGTCTTTGCGAGAACAATGCTACATCTTCTAGGGCTCATGGCTGCGACCATTGTAACTGTGCCACTGGTTCGCCTATATATTAGCATCCCTTGGTGGATGCTTAGAGTGCAGTGGATCAGCTGACGAACTGGAGCCAATGGTCCTTGTCATGTCCCTGCTTCACAGAGCATTGCTATGGTGAATGGATGGCAAAAACCTATTAAAGGGTGTTGCATTTCTTGTACTAGCTCCTGTACAGATCTTCACCATGGTTGCTTCGGGCTCCAGCTGGGGTGCTCATCTTGGCCTTAATCAGATGCAGGAGTCTTGGACCAAGGTGGAGGCCAGGTTACACATAACAGTCCTGGAGATGAGAGCTGTCCTTTACAGCCTCCAGACATTCAAGGAGCATCTGTTCCCGAGTGCACTGTTAATACAGATGGACAATGCCTGTGTGATGCATTACATCAACAAACAAGGTGACACACATTCCTATCCTTTATGCAGTTTAGCAGTGAGAGTGTGATACTGGGCTCTGTCCCACAGCCTGCAATTGTCAGCTGTACATCTCCCATGTCTCCAAAATGTCTTAGCAGACCACCTAAGTGGGTCACAGTTCAAAATACATGAATGAGAACTGCTGACCTGCATGGTAGATGACCTCTTTGCAAGATGGGATCATCCACAGTTGGACCTTTTTGTGTCCCCAAACAATGCAAAAACTCCCATATTTCTGCTTGCTCGTTCCAGGGCCTGGAGTTTTCTGGTGAGACACATTGTCCCTTTCTTGGAATGGGAAATTTCTATATGCATTTCCCCCAATCCCTTTAGTACAGAGGGTGCTGCTCAAACTATAGATGGAGGGTGCCACTATCCTTGTTGCTCTGTTATGGCCTCACCAGATATGGTTTCCACTTCTGCAACAGATGGCAGAGGAGCCTTCTATCCCCCTGTTGCTGCGTTGGAGTTTGTTGTCACAGGACAAGGGAACCCCCAGGTCCATCCGGACCTGAAATCTGTACATCTGCCTGCATGGCTTCTGACAACATAGCCATTGCATGTTTGGAGTACCCCTGAGGTATAAGTTACTGAACTGAGCATACCAGTTAGGGTGAGGCAGTGCTCTGTACTTTAGATGTACATAGACTATTCAGATCATACGTGAATTGCACCAAGGACTGCAGAAAGTCCTCTCAGCTTTTTGTTTTGTTCACCCCTGGAAAAGAGGCTGCTTTTGTGTATAAATAGTGCCTGTCCAAATGGTTGGCACATTGTATTGAGCTGACTTACAGGAAGTACGGTAAGAAACTTCCTGGAGTGGTTCATGGCCATTGCACCAGGGGAATGGCCACTCACGCGACTTGTTTCAGAAAGGTTTTTGCTGCTGGCATTTGTGCGCAGCAACATGGAACACTGTCCATACCTTCATTAAACATTACACCTTGCTTCGAGTGGGAGCTGTTGCAGCAGGCTATTACCATTAGGACTATGCTGCAGGCACTAGGACCCACCGGAAAACTCTTAGCTAGCAGTACCCAGCAGGGGCCGCCCCCTGACGTCAGCTCCGCCCTAATGTCAGTCAAGGTACAAAAGGGGACGGTTCCCAGCTCCACCTCAGTTCTTTTCCCGCTGCAGACCCATTCTCAATGGTTGCTCTTGGTTTGTTGTTCAGCAGTTCAGCTAAGTTTTTCTTCTTTCTTTGATGTTCCTTCTTCTCGATCGAGTGTTCATCATATGTCTTCTTCACCGTCATCAGTGTCCTCGTCAGGACCGAAGACAACAAAGTGTTCCTGTAGCTACCAGATTCCTGCCAAAGACGCTCACGAGGCCTGCATGTTCTGCCTCGGACTGGACCACAACACCCAGGCCTGCAGGATCTGCAAAGGCTTTACAAGCAGGACGAGGATTCAATGCCTGAAGGCATTAAAAGCTCACCTTCTAGAGAAACAGGTCACTGTGATGCAGAGCTCTCCAGGGGAGAAATCCAAGCACAAGTCACACCATAAGTCCTGCGACAAGGACCATGGCTGGTCCTGTCCGTGCTCTCGCTCACTCCATAATCAGGCTTCTTCTTCGGGCTCTGGTGGTTCTGACCGCTTTCATCCCTCAAGACACTCCCAGGACCGGAGTAGGCCTTACGGCCATGCTAAAACCCCACCAGTAGAAGGTAAGCAATGCACGGTTGCCCAGCCGGTGCTGCCCACCAAGGTGAAGGTCATGCCTCTGCACCCACCTTCTACCTCAGGCACTACTTCTAAGGCTTTCTCTTTGGCACATGCCTCGGCCCCACCAAAGAAAGCCTCAGTCTCAGCCCTACCCAGGGCTCTGGGTAAGGCCTCTCCAAAGGAGCAGGAACCTTCTGCGAAATCTCCATTGGTTTCCTAGCCTTCTAAGACTCCATCCAAACATAACCCAGCGCCGGTCAATTCAAGTGGCCAGAAACTGACCTTGGGTACCAGAACCAGTCGTTCCTTGGACCAGGTGACACCGGACATGGCACAGTCACCGGTGCAGAGAGCCTCTACCCTGGAGGACATCTCTGCGGGCACTTGCTGGCCTCGCCAGTTCTTTAAGACCAGCCTGTGATGCCCAGTGCCCCGGCAGGGGGAGTGGCATCCCAGTTCAGCAAACAGGAGCTCACTGAACTGTTTCAGATCTGGTGGAGCCAGGTAAAGCAAGACGTCCCTCCTAAACCTGATCCAGTCCAGGTCCCTGATAATGCAGAGGATCAGGCCACTAAGGGCAGTCCTTCGGCACCACCCGATAAACCTGCTCCCAACGAGCGGCCTAAGTCTTCTAGGTCCCGCTCTCCTTCGGTGGTCCATTCCCGCCCCAGGTCAAAGGACCGTCGACGGCGCCAGTGTTCTCAATCGGTGAGCCAGCATTGGTCACCTCACAGGAGCAGGTCTCTTAGCCGCTGTAGGTCTGGCAGTCACTGTGGGCACTCTACCAGCTGCCATCAGACCCATAGCAGATGTCAGTCCTCCTACTGTCGTCGATCCTTGAGCCAATGTTGGTCCCACAGCCGACACTGGTCAGTGAGTAGCCAACTTTCAGTGGATAGAAGCCCCTCAGATCGGAGTTTGCCTTTTCCCATTCTGACAGGAGTAGGTCTTATTCTTCTTCCTATTCAGACCGGTCCCTTTCATGGGAGAAGGTCTCCCCGGATGATAAGGAGACCCCTGTTCGCCTCCTGATGATCCCACCTTTATGGACATCATAAGACATATCCAGGCCTCCAATGAGTGGGAGACAGTGGACCTGGATCTGGAACACTGGAGGTTGGGCCAAATACCTGAGGAAAAAGGAGCCCAAGCCTCTAGTGGTCCCTCCTTTGGTGGATACATTCCAGGATCTGACCCGGCTTACCTAGAAGCATCCAGCCACTACCCTGGTGTTTCCCAAAAAGTTGGATAGGCTTTATAGAGCATTGAGGGTGGAGCTCTTCCTGGTGGAACACTCTCAGGTGGACTCAATGGTCATTATGGTGGCTCATGATAAGTCTAAGCAGCTGAAGCACGTTAGCTCACAATCTCCCAACACAGAGTCCAGGTGCTTGGACCAGGTGGGCAAAAAGATGCATTCTACCTCCATCTGTTCCATAAGGTCGCTTAACTTCCTCATGCATATGATCCAGTACCAAAATGCGTTGTGGGAGAAGGGGTCAGGAAGTAGTCAATGCCTTGTCAGATTCGGCACAAAAGACCGAATTACTGGAAATTCTAAAATCAGGTTTGGACGTAGGCACGCATGTGCTACGGGCCTCATACGATACTGCGAATATGGCATCCAGGGCTGCAGTTCCCAGCATTTGTCTCAGGTGCCATGCCTAGTTAAGGGTCTCTGGATCCTCCCAGGATCTGCAGTCTGGAATCAAGGCTCTCCTTTTCCAAGGTTCCGTCCTGTTTGGGGAGGAGACTGAGAAGTTGATTTCTCATCTCCAGGAGTCTGGGAAGTCAGTTCGGTCCATCTGACAACTCTATAAGGGGGACCAAAAGCACTTTCATAAATGCACTTTTCAGAAGTCCTCAGGGCAGAACACCCGTGGTAACCAGTTTCTGCAGAGAGGTGGTTTCAAGAAGAAAGCCACAACCCAGCCTGCCAGGGGCGTCCCCTCTAGAGGCCCAAAGTCCTCCCAAACCTCTCTGCCCACTCCCGGAACTACCCAATGACTCCCTACTGACCCCCTTCTTCCAGCGGAGGCAAAAGGGGAGGCAGTGGGGAGGCCACTTCTCCCTCCACTTGGAAGGGTGGAGCAGGATCACTTCAGACCTCTGGGTCTTAGACATCATAAGGAGAGGGCATACATTGGAGTTCATGCAAGTCCCTCCGGAGAGTCTGCCAAGGTCCTCCCATTATCCTCCTTCCCACATCCCATTGATAGAAGTAGAGATCCAGGCCCTGTTGCAGAAAAGAGCGATAGAGCCGGCTCCACATAGGCAACGGGGAAGAGGATTTTACTCCCACTTCTTCCTGGTTGCAAAGAAAACGCACGACCTTCAGCCCATCCTGGACCTCAGCTCTTTAAATCACTGTATAGAATACAGAAGGTTCAGGATGGTGACTCTGCCAGGTCTCATTCCTCTGTTGCACCAGGGGGATTGGCTCTGCTTCCTGGACATACAAGATGCTTTCATAGACATAGGCATCTTCCCTCCCCATTGGAAGTTTCTGATGTTCCACTTCCAGGGGAGGCATTATCAGTTTTGGATCCTACCATTTGGCCTCTCTTCCGCTCCTCAAGTCTTCACCAGGTGCTCAGCGGTGGTAGCTGTGGCTCCCCGACGCAAAGGCCATTACGTCTTCCCTTACCTGGACGACTGGCTTTTAGCAGCTCCTTCAAGGGCGCATCTTCTTCACACTCTCAAACACACCTGTACACTATTCTGAGAGTTGGGGATCACCCTGAATCTTCCGAAGTCATCTCCAGAGCCCAGCCAATGACTCTTCCTTATAGGGGTGGTTCTGGACACAGTCCCAGGAATGGTCTTCCTCCCACAGGATGGGGGGAATTGTCTGCGGGAAGTGGCCCAAGTGGTTTCTATGACCCCTCAAGTCCAAGCCAGGACTTTCCTCGGGCTTCTGGGGCATATGGTGGCAGCCATCCCTGTAGTTCCCTTGGTTCATCATCATCATCATCATCATCATCATAGTTAATTTATAAAAAATGCCTTTCTACAACCAATGCGCTTGTACATAATACAACCAATCCAATAAATAGTTTAATTTATCGGTACAGTATTATATTTAAAATCAACAGTCAGAATCCTATAAGTTAAAGCCACCATATGCAGCGTCAAATAGAAAAGTTTTAAGAGCAGTTTTAAACTCCTGGATGGTCAGGCAGTCTCATATCCGATGAGATAGAAAATTCCACAGGGTCGGGGCCACAAAACTAAAGGAGCGGGCCCCAGATGTCTTTAAGCAGACTCTGGGAATCTCTAGCAATCCCTCGTTGGTGTATCGGAGAAGGCAGAGGGGGCAGTAAGGATGAAGATCTTGCAGGTAACTGGGTCCCTGATCATGTCGGGCTTTATAAGTCAGCAAACCGACCTTGAAGGTGATCCTCCACCCCACTGGAAGTCAGTGCAATCCATGGAGCACAGGCGTTATATGGCTGGCTGTGGATGTACCAGTCAACAGCCTGGCTGCCACATTCTGCACCAGTTGAAGGTGGTGGCAAATGTCAACCCCTGGTAGCCCTAGGTATAGGGCATTGCAATAGTCAAGGCGAGAGGTAAAGAAGGCATGGACCAAAGTAAGAAGATCTTCAGGAGGAACTAGGTGTTTCACCCGGGCAATGTTCCTTAGATAATAAAAAGAAGTTTTGATGACAGCTGACACCTGAGATTTAAGGATCAAACTGTTGTCAATAATAACGCCCAAGTTTCACACCCGGTCTGAGGTAGTCAGCGCCACACCCCCAAGACTTAATCCTGAGGGTGATCCTGCAGACGAACCCACCTCCCGACAATCAGGGTCCATAACCAACACCTCAGTTTTAGCCGGGTTCAACCGCAGCCAACTTGCACTCATCCAATCCTGGATCTCGGCGAGGTAGTTGTTAAATACCGAGATAAACACATCCTGGCCAGGTGCAAAAGACATGTATAGCTGAGTATCATATGCATAGCAGTGAAAACTCAGGCCATACATCTAATAATCTCTCTTAATGGCAGCATGTACACTGCAAACCACATGGGTGACAAAATGGAGCCCTGCGGTACCCCACAGGATAGGGGGAGAGGGGCTGAGGAATAAATTCCCAACACCACTCTCTGAGTCCCACCCTTGAGGAAAGATCAAAACCATCTGGGGACTGTACCAGACAGGCCACAGACAAGCCGCAGGTGCTCCAACAATATCACGTGGTCACAGTGTCAAACCCTGCAGAGAGATCAAGGAGGACTAAGATGGACCACGTCTTCCGATCTCTCGCTGTTAGGAGATCATTTAGCACCCGGACAAGGGCCATCTCGGTACTATGCCTCTTTCTAAATCCCGATTGGAGAGAATCATAGACATTGTGGCTGATCAAATGATCATCCAGCTGCAACGCAACCACCTTCTCAATAACCTTACCCACAAAGGGTAGGTTAGAGACAGGTCTGTAGTTTGCCAAGCAGTCGGGGTCAAGGGAGACCTTTTTAAGGAGAGGTCAAATGACCGCCTCCTTCAGGGGATCAGGAAAGATCCCCCTCTCCAATGACCTCCAGACTATCTCGGCTAGGATTGGGCCAATCACATCAACACATCCTACCAGAGGCATGTAGGACCTCTATCCAAACCACAACTGGTTGGTCGCAACGTCTGGATAATCTTCACTATGTCAGTGATTGCAGGCTGGCTAAAGTCAGACCAGGTAAACTGAGGGCCCAACATCTCCTGCCAGCCATCACAACTTCCACTAGAGAGAGCCATACAAACATCGGACCTGATTGTGGCAACCTTATCTGCAAAGGATCGAGCAAACTCGTCACACCGTTCCTGTGACAAAACTCCTCTAGACTGGAGACAGATTGGATTGCACAATATGTCCACAGTCTGGAAGAGCTGAGCTGGTTGATTCTGTGCAGCAGCAATCTCCCTGGTCAGGAATTCTGCCTTCTTATGGGTGATTGCTGATTGATAGACTACATAGTAGTCCATCAATTTAAGTTTGTCACTATCCAGGCCCGATTTTTGCCAGCTCTGCTCTAGGCTTTGCCCCACTCTCCTCAGCTCCTTCAAGGTCTCATCAGACCATGGAGAACTTGGGTGGAGGGTGAGGGGGCAAACACGAACAGGTGCTATGGAATCCAGGGCCACCACCAACGCCTTATTATAGGCAAGTACTAGATCCCCTGGATCCATGCGTTCACTTGGTACACCCAATAGGTCCAGCACCCTCAATAGGCCATCTGGAGTAACGCCCCTTAAAGGACGGTACTGGACCATTTCCGTAGAGGCAGGCCTACTTGGGGGAGCCCTGAAACTGAACCCAATGGTGTGATGGTCGGACCACCCGACCGGCTCCACCACCAAATTGGATATCTTCATCCTCAGGAGGAACACCAAGTCCAATGAGTGCCCTCCAATATGGACTGAGGAGGTAATAACCTGTGTAAGGCCCAGTGAACTCATTAACTGGAGGAAATTTTGACCAAACTGTGAGAGTTCATCGATCCAGGCATTGAAATCCCCCAGGATCAGCCATCTGGGGGAATCCAAGGCCAGATCGACAATGAAGTCTGCAATTTCCTGCAGGAAAACTTTCCCATCTCCTGGTGGGCATTAGATGAGAAGAATCCTGCACCCTACACCCTCACCCATAATGCACTCAGAGGAGTTGGTGGTCCCCACTGGAATCTCCACCAGGTTCAGTTCTGATCTAAAACAGATGGCTACACCCCTGCCTCTATGATCCTTCCTTGGGCGGTGTATCACCGAGTACCAGGCTGGAACTGCTGAAACCAAAACTGGGCCAGCATTTTCATCCAGCCTGATCTCGGTGATGCAAGCCAGGTCAGATGATTCAACAAGATCTGCTATTAAAGCAGTCTTGTTCTTAATAGACCTGGCATTGCATAACACCGCCCGAGTAGGATGAGTGACCAAGGATGACTGTGTTACTTGCCTGCCGCCTGACATGAGGGTCCCTCAGTGGATGCTCAGGGTTCAATGGGACCAAAGATCCGATGGTCTAGATCAGTTGGTTCGGATTTTGCACCCAGTCAGGAGGACGCTTACTTGGTGGCTGAACTCCTCCAATCCAGAAAAAGGGGTTCCTTTTCAGCAGGAGCCACCAAGCCAGATCCTGACCACGGATGCCTCCAAGCTCAGTTGGGGAGCACATCTAGGAGACAGTCAGACCCAGAGCATTTGGTCTCTGGATGAATGCAGACTTCATATCAATGTCCTAGAGATGTGAGCGGTCCTCAATGCCCTACGGGATTTTCAGGAGGACCTAGCACCAGGCTCTCTTCTTATCCAGACAGACAATACAGCCATTGTGTTCTATATCAACAAGCAAGGGGGCACACATTCTTACCCCCCCATGCAGGGAGGTGATGAGAGTCTGATAGTGGGCCCTGGAACATCAGATCAGTCTAGCCACGGTGCATGTTCCAGGTGTCCAAAACATCTTGGCCGACAGCCTAAGCCGGTCACGGTCCAAGGTGCATGAGTGGGAACTACTTCAGTCAGTCATGGACCAGCTCTTTGACATGTGGGGCCTTCCAGAGCTGGACCTCTTTGTGTCTCCACGCAATGCCAAACTGCCAAATTTCTGCTCACGAGAGCACGTGCCTGGTGTTTTCTGGCCAGATGCATTGTTCCTCTGCTAGACATGGAGGTTTCTGTATGCCTTCCTTCCCTCCCTTCCTTCCCGCTTATACAGAGGGTCCTCTTGAAGCTTCAGGCCAAGGGGGCACTTATGATTCTCATCGCCACACTGTGGCCTTGGCAGATTTGGTTACCACTACATCAGCAGCTAGCAATGGAACCTCTGATTCAGCTGTCTCAGAGCTCGCATCTGTTGTCCCAAGATCAGGACACGTTGGTCCATCCGGATCTTAAGTCCCTGCACCTTTGTGCATGGCTCCTGCAGACATAGTCAAAGCAAGGTATGGGGTCTCTCAGGAAGTGGCGGATATTCTCGTCTCTGCGAGGAAGCCCTCTGCTAGGTCCACTTATGTTATGAAAGTGGAAGCATTTTTGCCTTTGGGCTTCTTCATGTCACTTAGACCCACTTACCTATCCAGTGAACTCAGTTTTGTAGTATCTCCTCTCCTTATTGAGTCAAGGCTTGAGCTACTCCTTCATCAAAGTGCATTTGTCAGCAGTTTCAGCCTATCATATACTGGTGGAGGGAAAAACTTTGGCCCAGCCAGATGTGTCCCGAACTTTTTTGAGGGGCATTCTGCACATGAAGCCTCCCATCAGAGATCCAATACCCCCCCAGATCTCCTTTTTGTACTGGAGAAGCTTACCCTTCCCCCTTTTGAACCTGCCACAGATTGCAAACTGTTTCCTTTCCTGGAAGGTATCATTTTTAGTTGCTGTCACTTCCGCTCGAAGAGTTTCCGAGCTTGAGGCCCTGATGTGTAAGGAGCCTTATTTGATTTTTCATAGGTACAGGGTTTCTCTAAGAACAAATCCTAAGTTTCTCCCAAAAGTGGTTTCAGAATTGACTCCGAATCAAGATGTCAACCTTCCAGTTTATTATCCTGACCATTCCAATAGAGGGGAAGTGCTCCTACACACGTTGGACGTCCACAGGATGCTGAGGTATTATCTTAAGTGTACTGCTCCCCACCACGGGTTGGAGCAGCTTTTAGTTTCCTTTGCACCTCAAAATCTAGGTAAACCGGTGTCGAAGCAGACTGTTTCTAGGTGGTTGGTTCATTGTATAGTTTACTGTTACAATAAAGACAACAAGCCCCTTCCAGAGACTGCCGGACGTCATTCTAGCAGAGGAGTGTTTACCTCTTTTGCCTCTTTGAGGAACTCTCGTTTGGAGACATCTGCGCAGCGGCTACTTGGAGCTCCGTGCACACTTTCATTAGGCAGTACAGTCTGGATATTGCTTCCAGGCATGGGGCCAGGTTTGGCCTAATGGTCCTCCAGGGCCTTCTCTCTTAGCATGCCTTGTTTCAGCACTGGTGCCTTTCAACTGCCTCCCAGGGTTGTTTAGTGTTCCTTCTCGCGGGACTGCTTGGGACTCAGTCCTAATGGTAATAGCCTGCTGCAAGCGCTCCCACTCGAAGTGAGATAGCACAGTTACGTAAGAACTTACCATAACAGTAGATCTTCGAGGGGAGCTCTTGCAGCAGGTGTTGCTCTCTTCCTCCTTCCCCCTGGTGAGTTTTCAGCATCTTTTTCGGCGTGTTTCCACCTGGTCCACCTGTCTGAGCCTGTTCATGGGTCTTTGGCGGGGGAACGGAGGTGGAGCTGGGTACCACCCCCTTTCATACCTGCTGGGTACTGCTAGCTAAGAGTTTTCCAGTGGGTCCTAGTGCCTGTGGCATAGTCCTAATGGTAATAGCCTGCTGCAAGAGCTCCTCTCGAAGATCTACTGTTACGGTAAGTTCTTACGTAACTGTACTATTCTGGACATACTTTATTGCACACATGCTGATTTCAGGCTTGCTCTACTGCAAGACCTACTATCCTGTATATATATTAAACTGTAACCACCTCCCAGTTGGTGTTTGGGACTGCTTGGGATTCATTTCAAAGTTGCGGACTAATGGAGGAGGTCTCCTTGAAGAAGATAGAACAGTTATGTACTTACTGTAATGACAGATTGAGGGAATCTCCTTCATTAGTCTATGCCATCCCTCCCTCCGTACCCCTTCTGCTTCAGGGAGGGCTGCAACTGAACCTAATTATATGCATTATATATCCAGCTCTGTGCCTCTCCTTGTATGCCTGGGCTGGGTTTATCTCCCGTTTCCCCATGGCCGGAGGTCCTCCAAATATAATCTTTGGTGGAGAACTGAGGAGAGATAGGGCCACCCTCATTTATATAGGTGCTGACGCATGCCGTCATTGTGTGAGGCTCCCAGCAGGAAAAAGTTTCTACGTGGTCCTAGTGCTTGGCTGCTATTGTTCCAAAGATGTGGACTAATGAAGACGATTCTCTCGAAGATGTAATATTATGGTAAGTACGTAACTGTTCTTTGTGGATGCCAAGTGGCATTGTTTCTCATCTGTCCAAGGCCTCCCCCGATATAGTGGGATGATGACCTAGGGGGTGACTGAGAGGGATGTTGCATGAGAAGATAATTGCCTCAGTTTTGGACCAGAAGAAAGTCAGTGAACCACTCACCTTGAGTGGTTCTCCCCTACTACCTTTGTTCCTGAGATGTTATCTCTCATGCCTCCCTCTACTGGCTGCAGGTATGTCAACCTCTCTCAAATTTTTGGAGATTCCCTCTCGTGCCTCCTTCTACTGGCTGCAGGTATGACAAGCGCTCTCAAATTTTTAGAGATTCCCTCTTCATTTGAATTGTGCTCTGGTGAAGGAAGCCTGTCTGGTAACCCCCTGTTTCCCACTCCTGGATTCTGGGGTGGGAGCTTCCTTTGTCTACAATACATCAGTAACTGTCATTTGGCATCCAGGGCCATGGTGTTAGAGTCAAGGCCTGTGCCTGGTTAGGCTTCTGTCAGCTGTGCTGGATAACTTAGTATGCAGAGCCCTGGGGAGTGTGGCAGTGGGCACCCCATTATGGACTCTGTTGCTGCCCTGATATTTTCCCAGTACTGTGACATTTGGGACATGACCACATTATGTGCCCTAGGTCCCCGTTTGGAGCTTGGCATTGTCAACAGATTCCTGGGACATTAAGGCCCATATGCCTGAGTTTTGCAGAGTCCTGTGCTAATGGATGAGGAGTTTCTTCTGAATCATTTGATCCCTGGGATCAGTTGATCCTTGGTGGGCCATTTTCCTACAGTTCTCCGTACAGATGCCGATTTGCAGGTGTACTTCCCCTTTTGCTCTGTGTGGTTGTGTAACGGAGTGGGATAACAGATGGACACAGTAAGGATAATTATGTTTAACACATTTTGTCTAGTGTGATGTTTATTACTTCATAAACATTTCTTTCAAAGTAAATGCAAAATAAAGACTTTTTAAAAATAATAAGCAGAAAATAAACACAAGTAAGACTTTAAGGACGTGGCAAACTTTCCCTCAGTTTCCACTCAGTTGTAGTATGGGACTTCCCTCAATCCTCTACCTACACCAGCCAGCAAGAACTGACCCTATCTGCTGAATTACGCTGTAGTCAGTCCTTATATGCCTGCCCCAATGAGGTCATGTGACAATAGCATCATCCGTTATAAAATGTTTTTATTTAGGCTCTCTTTAATTTATATAATACCTGAGAGCCTTCTAAACTGTATTCAACTTAGTAGTAAGGCATACAGAAGAAAAAGAACCTCATATGGGCAAAAAAAGTAGCAGTTGGAAAACTTTCCACTGCAGGATGATTGACAGCAGCACTTGTATAACAAGCATTTGTCAGTGCATGCCGAATGTTGCTTGCTTCTATGTGCTGTTTAGGTATTTGGAAGTCATTGGAGTGCAAATATTGAAAATTTGCGAACTTACGAGCGTGCGTAGGAACTGCGCAAGGCACGCTCGTAAAACAGTCATTGTTAGGAAATTTTTCACGAAATGTTCAACATAGCCATTTTAAGACCTCTGCTCATGAACAGTGTCAGTGTGATTTTGTTAATGTGTCCCATACATTGAGTTTGCACACCGACTGCGCCATTGTGCGCTACATGCGCGGAAACACGTTTTGGGCAGGATGTGAAAAATGACAGCTGTACTGCTCATAAGGAGGTGTGGTAAAATGGCAATGTTGAAAATCTGGAGTGGAAATATTGAAAATTCGCAAACCTACGAGCGTGCGTGGGAACTGTGCAATGCACACTCGTAAAACAGTCATTTTTAGGAATTCTTTCACCAAATTTTCAACATTGCCATTTTAAGATCTCCGCTCATGAACAGTGACACTGTGATTTTCTTAATGTGTCCCATACATTGAGTTCGCACACCGACTGCGCCATTGTGCGCTACATGGGCGGAAACGTGTTTTGGGCAGGATGTGAAAAATGACAGCTGTACTGCTCATGAGGAGGTGTGATAAAATGGCAATGTTGAAAATCTGGGGTGAAAATATTGAAAATTTGTGAACTTATGAGCCTGCGTAGGAACTGCGCAACACACGCGCGTAAAACAGTCATTTTTTGGAATTTTTGGACCAAATTTTCAACATGGGGTTTTTGGGACCCCTTGTCATGAATGATGTCACTGTCATGGCAGTATTCAGGCCAGAAGGGTGATTTCAAGCAGTCACTGCTTGAAATCACCCTTCGGGCCCGAATAACGCCATGACAGTGACATCATTCATGAGAAGGGGTCCTAAAAACCCCATGTTGAAAATTTGGTGCAAAAATTCCCAACAATGCCTCAGATATGCAATAAAGTTGACCCCCCGCCCATCTAGCCCATTATACAGCTTACCGGCATTTCCTCAGTTCGCGGTTGGCTTTGAAGAGTGCAGACGTGTTCCCGGTCCACTGAAGATCGTCGCACCAGAGTCCGGAGGTAAGTATGGGGTGGGGGTGGGGAGGCTGGGTGCGCAGTGGGTGGGTGCGGCTTGTGGAGGGGGTCAGGAGACGCGCCCTGGACCGCTTGTTTTATAGGTTTAAAAAAAATGACGTAGTGGATGCTTGCCACGCTGGGGTGGCCTCCCAGCGTGGGCACAAGGGACGGGTTCAGCTGACGGGATTTGGAACCCCGGCCGCCTGTGCGACTGATTGCCACGCTGGGGTGGTCTGCCAGCGTGGCACCAACTCACGGGGAACGACGCAGCTCAGCCGGGCGAGGATTGGGCACCCCGTCGGCTACACAATCACGTCGAAGGCACGACGCCCTCGCGCAGGGAGGGAGCCACGCCTTATCGGTGCTCACTGCCGCAGCTCCCCTTTCAAATGGGAGGCAGGTTACTGCATTTTGGGAGCGTGGTCACACAGCCCAAAATGCATTGGCCTACAGGGGCCGCGCCTGCCAGCTCACTGACTGAATTGGAGGAGGAGGTGACACACCCCCGAAATCTCCAATGATGGCACTATGTTTCTTGCACATGCGTGCAAGCAACATAAAAATGGTCACTATAGGCCACGAGTGTCCTATAGAGGGCAACCCAGTTGGCAGTTTCCTTCAGTACTGCACAGAATGTACAGCTGGTAAGTGCTAGCCTCCTTGGAGAAATAATATTTTATTAGTTTTTCTCCACAAAATTAAACCTTTACCATGTTCTCGAAATATTCAACTTGCTGTCTAACGAAACATGATGGGAGAGCTGTTATCCATATATAAGAATGTAAACCTCTTTTCTAATACTTTTTATATCAGCTCTGCACTCCCTAATTTAATCAGGGCAAAGAAATATCAGGCTGATTTGTCTTGAGGGCTGACTCTTTAAGTGATAGCTGCAGGCTGCAGGTCTCTTCTTTCTGGACAGGGACCAGGATACAGGGACCAGGACTTACATGAATCACCCCCACATCATGGTGTTGCTCCCAAGGATGACCGCATCCTGCAATGATCTTCTCCACAGGAGTTGACTCCCCACTCTGGTTCTCTTGCAGCTTGTCTTTCAGGATTAACAGCAGTCTTTTAGCAAGATTATTTGCCATCACCAGTGTTTGCTCTCGTACAGTGTCAGATAAGCCGCACAGCTTACTCGCTTGCAAACTGCGGTCTTGGAGTTGTAACGCTGGCACTACACACTTGTAAGCCTCCCTTCTGTACTAATGGCTATGGAGACAAGTCCAGTGGCCCTGGATCTGATTATAGGCCACACGCTCTGGTAAAACCAGGACTCTTCCAACACACACCTTTAGGGTCTTTTAGGACTTTGGTCCCCCCTCTTGCTCTGGACGGTTAGCTCTGAGGAAATCTTATTCTCCCCTTCTGGAGAGTCTTAAAATCAGTCTGCAGTTCGGCAGTCCAAACAAGGTATACAGGTTCTTAGGCCGAGGAGAAGCAAAGCAGGCCTCTTCCCAAGTTTCCTCGAGTTGAAAAACAGAGAGCCTTCATACAGCACAGAAGCTTGAGCCGGACAGGCCATTCAGACGTTTCTTTCGGGCTGAGGGGAAATGGAATACTGCAATCTGATTGGCAGCCCAGGCTGTCAGTCAGAGTCCCAGTGTCCTGATTGAGCAAAATGGGTGCCAAGCATAAAGTTCACAGCTTTTTCCCAGCAGTCACAGTTTGAAGACCCATTAGGACCCCTGAAATCCTGATTGGCCCATAACAAGGTCAGAGTATCATCATGGCAGTGGGCTACTTGGGATGTAAACAGCCTTAACATAAAAGTTCATTTTAAACATAACAGTTTGGATTTATCAATAAACAATCACAGCATTCAATAAGGGTTTACATACACTGGTAAGCGACTGTACAATGAAACACATCAGGGTGCTGCCCGGCCGGTCGCAGGCTTTGATTTTTCTGGACCCAGCACAGGCTATTACACTGCATAGGCAAGGCTGAGTCTCTTAAAGTGGCTGCATGAAGGCATCCATTCACACACCCATGCAGGAATCAGGACTACAATACTTCACACTGCACCATACTTGCAGTACTGGACTCATCACACTGTCAAAGACGGAGCACCAGCTTGGGACTCTTGTCTAGCAGGAGAACACTGCAAGGTCCAGGGAGACAATTAAGGTAAGCCCACCATTTGGAGGGTGGGTTACACTCTCTTCTGCCCAGGAAACTTGGAGTGAAAGTCTATAAAGGCATGGCAATATATAATATACACACACATATATATATATATATATATATATATATATATATATATATATCACACACACTAATACTTTACTATGTACTTATCAGTACCTCACTGATAAATATATATACAGTATATATATATATATATATATATATATATATAGACAATATCTGTGCAGATAGGAATTAACTATGTACAATATAGCGTGCTATTTCATAGAGCGTTGAAGCTTTAGGATAGCTGCAGTCTTCAGTCATTGTCATGACATTTTTTAATTAGCTATCATTCATTATGCACCTTTTAAACTCACATGGCATCAGATGGAACATTTTCAGAATTGAAACATACAGACATGGACCCCTTAGGTATGTTAACAGTATATCTCACACAATTCCTCTCTATCTGAATAACCCCTATAAGGCTGAAAGGAGGCTTTGCTTTTGGTGGAGGCAGTGAACACTATTCTGGGCAAGGAATTAGCTGTAATATACATCTCTTTGTGGACAACCTTCATGGGTAGGGCTACAGGGTTTCCTGGAGTGTCATATGTGAGCCTTAAGACGGGTTTAACAGTTCTTCTGGAGTGGCGTGGTAAACTTGGTGTTGGGAGTGGCACTTCAACATTACCATTTGGATTCGCAACTTCGTTCATTGTCCAGCAATGAAACAGCATCTGGGGAAGTGGGTACCACTGCACTTTCTGGATTGTCATTAGTGTTGTTGGGCTCCGAATCTTGATCATCACCATCACTTTCAGTCTTGGAGGCTCATCTTCATCAGTGAGGGGTATGTCCACAAAATTGGAATAATCCGAAACACAATTAGCAGTCTCTGGGACAGCACTGCTTTCTTTTGAACAAAATAGTTCATTCAGCCCACTTAAAGCAGTTACACTTTTTGACCTGTTGTTGTGTTCACTGGAGATTGCACTTATGTCAGACAATTCCACCATACAAAGGGAATCATGGATCTCAGAACTTTTTTTTTTTTTTCAACTCCATTTTTTATCTCCCCTGACTCTGGAACTCTCTCAGACCTCTCCGCTGGCTGGAGCCGCTCTACTGCCCACTGTGAACCCCACCATCCTCGAGGTCATTACTTTCTCTCTGGGCACCCCCGGAGGGACATAGGGTCCCAAGAAGATCGAAGGGGGCAGTGGTGGGGCTCCAGTGTTGGGTGTGTGGCAGCAAGGCTCTGGGACCGCTGTCACCTATCCAGGCTGGAGGGGTATCTAGTAATGTTTATGCCCCCGTGGTGGGATATGCAATGCTGCCCAGCCCGCGATGTGAGTGCTCCCACTCATGTCTGCAAGGCAGCCGCCCAACATTTGCCCCAAGCCCATAAGCCCCTGTGCACAGCAGTGCCAATGGTCTCCACCGGGGGCTGCTGCCGCACCGGGCTACCCCCAGATCCCTCCCCGAGAGAGGAGAGCAGTCCCTCAGATGCTTGATCCTCTCTTTCTCCCCTGCCGATCCCTGGCAGTCTGGGCTCATTCCAGAACCCGGATCGCTGACATGGCGCGAGGTGTGGAGTCCAGTGCCTCTACCCTCAGTTCCACCAGGCCAGCCCTAGGATCTCAGAACTTATACTGCCAATATCACTATCTGGAAGTTCAGGTACTACCGACAGATTAGGATTACTGGAAATCACAGGACTTGCAGGATCATTACTGTGAGCAGAAGAAGAAGGCAATCCTTGAAACAATTTAATTCAAAAGAGGGATAATAAGCAGGGCAAGACTCTTCACTATCAGTCTCAGATTCATCATCATTTGCTGGTGCACCCTTATCTGTCTGAGGAACTGACTGGTTAGCAGAGGGTGGCCGACAGAATTGCTTTTTACGTGCAGCAGACCTGGTTACAGGACCCTTTGGAGCTTCAAATTCTGGGACTTCATTAAGTACTATTTGGCCAATGGGCAGCAGATGAAACATAGACTTTGACAGCAGATAAGGACCGCTTGGCCCATCTAGTCTGCCCATTTTCCTACCTACAGGATAGGCCGCAGATCCTAATTAACCAACAGCCTATTTCTTCCTACCCCCCACAAGAATTGCCTTATGTCTGTCCCATGCATTCTTGAATTCTCCCACAGTTTTAGACCCCACAACCTCCTCAGGAAGGCTGTTCCATGCATCCACTACCCTCTCTGTGAAATAATACTTCCTCACATTGCCCCTGAACTGCCCCCCTCCATCTTTAAATTGTGTCCCCTTGTTCTTGCACACCTCTTTTTCTGAAAGATGCTACCCTCTTGGACTTTGTTGATTCCACTGAGGTACTTAAAAGTTTCTATTATGTCCCCCCTCTCCCTTCTTTCCTCAAGGGTATATATATAAAGCTCCTTTAGTCTCTCCTCATACGGCTTCTCTTGCAGACTCTGCACCATTTTAGTTGCCCTCCTCTGGACTGCCTCTGTCCTGTCTATGTCCCTAGGAGATGGGGTCTCCAGAACTGGACACAGTATTCCAGATGGGGTCTTACCAACTGTCTGTACAGAAGGATAACAACTTCCTGTTTTCTGCTGCTGATGCCTCCCTATGCATCCCAGTATACCCCCAGCCCTCCCTACTGCCTTCTCACATTGCTTGCTAGCCTTAAGGTCATCTGATATGATTACCCCAGGTCCCTTTCCTTTTTTTGTTGTTACTACCTCCCCTATTGTGTATCCTTCCCTGGTTCTTGTTTCCCAGGTGCATTATTGCACTTCTTTGCATTGAATCCTAGCTGCCATACTTCTGACCATTCCTCCATCCCTTGCCAAGCCCCTTCTCATCCTTTCCATGCCTCCTCATATCAACCCTGTTGCAGATCTTTGTGTCATCTGCAAGAGGCATACTTTCCTTCCAGTCCCTCTGCAATGTCACTTATGAAGGCATTAAAAGGACTGGACCCAATACTGAACCTCGCGGTACCCACTAGTAACCCCTCTTTCTTCAGAGTGGGCTCCATTTACAATTACCTTCTGTGTCCTGTTGTCCAGCCAATGTTTTGCCCAGGCTACCACCCATGGGACCCACTCCCAGGCTGGTTAATTTGACTATTAATCTTTTGTGTGGGACTGTGTCAAATGCCTTGCTAAAGTCTAGGTAGGCCATGTCCACAGCCCTTCCCTGGTCTACTACTTTGGTCACCCAGTCAAAGAAATCTATTAGATTCGTCTGACATGACCTTCCCACTGTGAACTCATGCTGCTTTGGGTCCTGTGTCCCACTGGCCTCTAGGTACTCAACTATTCTTTCCTTCAGAAGTGACTCCATCACTTTCCCTAGCACAGAGGTCAGACTGACAGGTCTGTAGTTTCCTGCCTCTGTCTTGGTCCCACTTTTGTGAAGGGGAATCACATCCGCCTTCCTCCAGTCCTCGGGTATTACACCATCCTTCCATGATTTATTAAAAAGAGTTGCCAGTGGTTTCACTAGTTCCCCCCTTAATTCTTTTAGAATTCTGGGGTGAATTCCATCAGGCCCCATTGCTTTGTCCACCTTCAGTTTTAGGAGTTCTTGCAGAACCCTTTCTTCTGTGAAAGGACTGGGATCGACCCCCCTATCAAGAGTGCTTCTGTTAATTGGATTAGGCACTTCCCCCTTCTCTTTTGTGAATACTGAGCAGAAATATTCGTTCAGTATCCCTGCTTTTTCACTGTCCCCCTCTGCCCACCCACCGTTCATTCTATTCAGCCTCACAATCCCTCCCTTTGTCTTTCTACGCTCGCTGATGTACCTATAAAAGGTTTTATCCCCCTTCTTAACCGAGTTGGCTATCTTTTCCTCAGTTTGGGCCTTTGCTATTCTGACTTCCCTCCCTGCTTCCTTCTACCTTAACTGGTACAGCTCTCTGTCCTGCTCCTTCTGTGTTTCCTTATACTTCTGGAATGCTGTCCTTTTCTTCCTGACTTTCACTGCCACCTCTCTTGAGAACCATAGTGGCTTCTTCTTTCATTTTGATTTGTTTATTTGCTTCACACAAAGGCTTGTTGCCTCTGTGATGGCAGTTTTGATGATTCCCCATTGTTGCTCCACACCTCCTTCTAGCCTGTTTGCTAGTGCTTTTCTGAGATGACTCCTATGCATTGTCGTCGTAATTCGATTGTCCCCTTCTGGTCACACTTTGTATACTGATAATTCATCCAGCTTGGCAGCTACAATGTATGGAGTGTGTCTCCACCAGTCAGCTATTTTATGCTTGCTTTGAAACCAAAGATTGCAGTTCAACATACGGTCACCTGGCTGGAGGTCTTGGGCTCTAACACGCTTGTCGTGGCAAACTGTGTTGGCTAAGTTTCTTTTTGCAGCCATAGTGTTCGCTAACTGGTACCAATGGTTCAGTTGTTCTTTAGCGCACAGAAGATAGCTTTCTGATCTGGTACCATCAGGAGAAACACCAAAGCATACATCCACTGGAAGGCGAGCTTCTCTGCCCAACATTAAACTATGAGAGGAAAAACTAGTGGCATTGTTTTTAGTACGATTATATACACAAACCAAAACACTGATCTGTTGACTCCATTTAGGTTTGTCCGGGGGATCGAGCGTACCTATCATGTCCAGTAGAGTGCGATTGAATCGCTGTGGCTCGGGATCTCCTTGGGGTGATACAGGGTAGTTCGAGATTTTCTTAGAGCGCAGAGTGACAACAGTTCTTTGATTAACCCACTCGAAATCTCTGCCGTGGTCAGAATGAATATGTTAGGGGACACCGTAATACACAAAGAACTTCTCTACCAAGACTTTAGCCACCGTTGAAGCCTTTTGGTCCTTGGTGGAATAGGCCTGAGCATATCTCGTGAAGTGATCCATGACTATACTAGCACGTTGGAAATATTTTGTGAATCGGGATCAAAACTAAGGAAATCTTCACATACAAGTTCCATTGGGGTGCTAGTTATTATGTTGACCATTGGAGTGGCTTTTTGAGGCTGGGCTTTTCTTTGTATGCATCTGCTGCAATTATTACAGTATCCTTTTTTTTTTTCCATATTACTTTTCTCCTTTTGGGGGGGCTGGCAGGCAGGCTATGGCCCTCCCTCGGGGGGGGGGCTCAGTTCTCTGCCATGGCCCAGCTACCCTGACTTCAGGGTCCCCGGTATTCCCCACAGATATACCCTCTGTGGCAAGGCCAGAGGGGGAGGTCCATCCTTCCCCCACTAAAGCACAATCCAGATCCAGGGAATGCCAGAGCCATGTGCAGTGCTGCAGCCTCCTTGAGGCTGCCAGCTCCTCCATTTCCATTTTCTTCCCATACACCCCCTTCCCCCTCGTGGCATCAACGTGCGTGTCTGGAGTCATGCGCACACCACGTTTCCATGCTCCTGTCTCTCCCATTCTCTGGCGCTGCCCTCCGGCCTCCACTAGGGGGCAGCCAAGGAGCAGAATGACAACCCTCCCCTCCCCGGAAGAGGAGAGCAGTCCATCGGATGCTCAAGCCTCTCCCTCCCTTCTGATTCCCGGTAACCCGAGGTCGCTCCTGACCCCGGGTTACCGGCGTGGTGTGAGTTGTGGTGTCCAGCTACAGATCCTAGTTAACCAACAGCCTACTTCTTCCTACCCCCCACCAGAATTGCCTTATGTCTGTCCCATGCATTCTTAAATTTCCCCACTGCACCAGGACCTCAGATACTGGGCTGATCTCCAGGCTGATTTCTCTTGAGGGCTGAATGTTTAAGTGATGGCTGCAGGTCTCTTCTTTCTGGACTGGGACCAGGATACAGGGACCAGGGCTTACACGACTCACCAAAACATCATGGCATTGCTCCCAAGGATGGCTGCAACCTGCGATGATCTTCTGTGCAGAAGATGACTCCCCACTCTGGTTCTCTTGCAGCTTGTCTTTCAGGATTAGCAGCAGTCTTTTAGCAAGATTATTTGGCATCACCAGTGTTTGCTCTGGTACAGTCTCAGATAAGCCGCACAGCTTACTCCCTTGCAAACTGCTGTCTTGGAGTTGTACGCTGGTGCTACACACTTGCAAGCCTTCCTTCTGTAGTATTGGCTATGGAGACAAGTCCAGTGGCTCTCAGATCTGATTATAGGCCCCACATTCTGGTAAAACTGGGACTCTTCCAACATACACCTTTAGGGTCTTTTAGGACTTTGACCCCCTCTCGCTGTGGACAGTTAGCTCTGAGGAAAGCTTATTCTCCTCCTACTGGAGAGTCTTAAAAACAGTCTGCAGTTTGGCAGTCCAAACATGGTACACAGGGTCTTAGGCCAAGGAGAAGCAAAGCAGGCCTCTCCCAAGTTTCCCGAGCTGAAAATGGGCTGGCAGTATAGCCTAGAGGTTAAAGGAATGAGGTGTGAACAAGCTTGATACACCCAGCAGACCAGATCTGAGTTTGATTCTCACAACCTCCACTTGCATACTGTGTGGCTCTGAACAAGTCATTTAACCACCCAGTACTCCCAGGTCGCCCCTGAAAACAGGCACTTGTGCCTAGTGGGCCTTATCCGGTTACCAAAGACTAAAATAAAAAAAAAAATAACAGCAAAAAGAGCATCCTTACAGCACAGAAGTTTGAATCAGATGGACTGTTCAGCCGTTTCTTTCAGCTTTGGGGAAATAGAATACTGCAATCTGGTTGGTTGCCTAGGCTGTCAGTCACAGTCCTAGCATCCTGATTGGGCAAAATGGGTGCCAAGCTTAAAGTCCAAAGTTTTTCCTAGTAGTTTGTGACAGGGAGATCCTGCCACTCTTGAGGACCGACCTTTTCTTAAATCTGTTGCAACAGTTCTTCTGTTTCTTAACCTAATCTATCCTTTACAATTTCTAGTCCATAAGGTTGGTCACCTATGGGCGCCCTTCCCCTATCTTGACTATGCTATAGTGTTCTCTTTAATTTTCCTTTCCCGCTCAGGTCCTCGTACAGACAAGTTATTGTGGTGACCTCTGGGATGATGTAAAACATCAGGCTGTGTTCCTCATTGTTGGATTTAGTATGCAATAGCACTATGTCATAAAATACCTTGATGTATATGCCTTATGTGTATGAAACCTGTAAATGTTGAAAATGCCATGGCACTAGGTGTTTTTGATAAAGGTAGAAAGTTACTAAGGGACTGTATTATACAAATTAAGTTACTGGGGTAGAGATATCCGAAAACACCCATTGTTTTATTTAAATGAATGTAAATTACAGATTGTTTGAGAGGCCCTTTGGCACCATGCATTCCTGCTTTAAGCTGAACAAGCCTAAAATTTCATGGTGATTTGCATGTAGATCCCAGTGCATTATGGGGGTATGTTTGATATTGTGTTTCTTTGAAACTTGGCTTTATTTTTTAATGCCCTTTGGGGTAACCCTTGCTTCAGTGCTTCTGCACTGAGGTTCTTTGTCTTTAGCGTGTTTGTGAAGTTTTCCTTTTTTGAGCTCCCCATCACCCAAACACACAAGGCCAACATAGGGATAAAATAAGTTTCACTAAAGAGATGGATCAGTGGGTCAGTAGGTGCTGACTAAGTGCAGAAGAAGGACTTGCATGGTCTGTTGCTGCAAACTGATGTATTGAAGAAGGAATATGCCATTGCTTAAGGTTATCCCCTGCATTTTAAATAAACATCACACATAGATTTTGTGTTGAACCTGAAGTTTTGTGTTCATCTGTAATACCACAACCCCTCCACACACTTGGTGCCAGCAATGGGATAACTTGCTGGCAATGTCCGGCCTGGGCTAGTGGGACAGTTTTCCAGTGGATATTGCCCAGATATCCCAGGTAGACTGATGCACCAGGAGTTGCCAGAGGAGAACCTGGAGAATAAAGTCCATGGAGTTCTGACCAGAACCATGGCTCACAGACTAGGAGATAAGCTACTGCCTGGACTGGACCTGGGAGCATGGAGGAAGGCCAAGCCTGAAGATTTTTTTTTTTTAAATTTAACCAGGAGAGACACACTAAGCTGAAGCTTGTTTACAGGTGCGACCTGGGAGCACAAGGAAGTTAAGTGACATGCTCAGGGTCACACAATGTGCAAGTGGGGGCTATGGGATTCAAACCCATGTCTCCAGGTTTGCAGCTCAGAGCCTTAAACCACTGCACTGTAGTGTCTCCAGATGACGAAGAGATGCAAGGGGATGAGGAACTACTGTGGGGTCAAGGCAGACTACAGATGTAAGACAACACTCTTATGGTGGAAAACCTGATGAGGCTAATATGGGGGATGAGTGGGCAATGGCTGGAGGCAGACCGACTACGCAGAGAGGTGGAACACCAGCACCAGGTGCTCGAGAGGTCCCTGCCAGAGAGTTTGGATAAAGAATCTGAGGAGGACACTTCCTGGACTCAGCTGGAGGAGGACCCCCTGACTGAGCAGGATATTCCTTTGTTGCCTGTGTTCCCAGGATGTTACCTGTTGGAGGTTGGAGATGCAAGTATGGAACTTGAAAGCGAGACCCCAGGTAAGACTGTGCCTAGTGATATTGTGCTGGGGTTGAAGACTCCAAGCAAGCAAGAAGAAGCCTATGAGTCTGAAGGAATTTTTTCTTGTATTGATACAGCTAAATCTATTAACAGTATTGACTGGTGTCTACTGCAGGCTAAAGATGCTAATGTTGCCAAATTGTTACAGTACATTAAGGTCAAGGAGGGTGCACAGGTTAATGGTGATGTGGGGCCAAAACAATGTTGGTGGTACAAACTGAAGAAGAGTGTTCTGTTCCATGAGGCCAAACCCCTATACAAAAAGCGTGGATGCCCAGGTAGTGATGCCTGAGACCTGTAGATAACAGGTGACAGAGGCTGCTCACTCCAGTCCCTGTGGGCATCTGAGCCATAGCAGTGTCTTGGCTTGGCTAACTCCTTCTTATTACTGGCCTGGTATGTACAGACAGGTGGCGGCCTATATTAGGGCCTGTCCAGTGTGCAGTGCAGTGGAGGTTCTTGCTTGGAACAGAAGACATTCGTTCAGCAGAGGTACTGGTTCATGGGGAGTGGGAAGAGTGTCCCAAAGGGAAGGGGTCTTTACGGAGAAGAAATGGCACCCTTGAAATAGTGAAAACCTCTAGCCCAGGACATATGGTACCAGATGGTAACAATCCTTGGTACTGTTAGTTCACATATTGCTGAGATGACCACTGCAAATCATGATGATATTAATGACTTTCCCTAAAATGAAATAGTACAGAGACTGGTACCATTTGTCTCTGTTGATAAACGTGTTAACGCCTCAGAGTAAAGAATGATGATATTCACTATGTTTATGATGGAATGTTCATCATTAATAGGGACCTTGAGATGGAGCTTCTGAAGATTTAGTCTAGTTTAAACTCTCCATGTGGATGTCAAATTTTTGCCCCAGTGCCCTGACCCATTCTTGGGTTAGGTGAAATCTGTCAAATCTAAACAATGGTCTTTCCCAAAAGTCTGCCCAGGCACCTATGAACTAGTAATCTTTGTCCTGGCACCATCCTTGCCACCAAGTGTTGAACTTGTTAACCTCTTTGGTCCTGATCCTGCCAGTACCTCCTCCTTTGCCCCATACCGGGAGGACCTTGGAGAAAGCTAGAGAGGTTGAATGAGCAGCAAACCATTTGCTCAGCTGAACAAAGCTTTGTTTGGCCTTCCACCATCTGGTTGGCCAGGTCATAGTACAAAGATGCACCAGTACTCCAACTTCATCACCTGCTCTCTCCACAAATCTCCCTCTGTGTTCTACGTCGTGCATGGCTAAGGCTCCAGGGAGGCATCTGACCGTCACCTTGGTATGCGTGTTATTACTCAGGTGGGGCTCAATTCCTCTTATCATTACACAGATACATAGACAGTGTCGGCAGATAAGGGCCTATGGCCCACCCAGTCTGCCCATTTGAGCTTGTAAGTTCAGTTTATGTTTTCCTAGAAGTCTGTTGCCCCTTACCCCTGACCTCTAGAATTCCTTTATGTCTATTCCACGCATTCTTAAATCCCATGATTGTTTCAGCCCCCACCACTTCCTCTGGCAGGGTGTTCCACTTGTCCACCACCTGTTCTGTGAAGAAATTCTTCCTCACGTTTCCTCTGAATTGTCCTCCCTCCAACTTCATCCCATGCCCTCTAGTCCTGGAACATCTTTTTCGCTTAAAAATAGTGTATTCCTGCACCCTGTTCCTCCCTGTAAGATACTTGTATGTCTCTATCATATCCCCTCTCTCCCGCCTCTCCTCCAGGGAGTACATGTTCAGTTCCTTCAACCTGTCTTCATAGGACTAGTGATGCAATCCATGCACCATCTTTGTTGCCCTCCTCTCTACCCTGTCTATGTCCTTACGTAGGTATGGTCTCCAGAACTGTACATTGTACTCCAGGTGGGGCCTCACTAGTGTCTTGTATAGCGGAATTATGACCTCCCTTTTCCTGCTGGTGATGCCCTTGCCTATACATCCCAGCATCCTATTTGCTTTACCTGCTGCCTTGTCACACTGTTTTCCTACCTTGAGGTCATCAGAGATGATAACCCCAAGATCCCTTTCCTGCTTGGTGCATGCTATATCCTCACCCCCAACTGATATATTGTGCCAGGGTTTTTGTGCCCCATATGCATTATCTTGCACTTCCTTGCATTGAATTTCAACTGCCAAATCTGACCATTCTTCAAGTTTCTGCAGGTCCCTTCTCATTCTGTCTACACCCTCTGGTGTGTCTACTCTATTACAGAGCTTTGTGTCATCAGTGAACAGTGAAATTCTGCCTTCTAGGTCCTCGCAATGTCACTGATGAAGATGTTGAATAGGACCGGTCCAGCACTGATCCCTGTGGTACCCCACTGGTCACTCTTCCCTCTGTGGAGTGACAGCCATTTACCACCACCCTCTGTGTCCTGCCACCCAGCCAGTTACCTACCCACCACACTACTGTCCTGCCCACACCCATATTCCCCAGTTTGTGTAATAGTCTTCTGTGTGGCACAGTGTCAAAGGCCTTGCTGAAGTCCAGATAGGCCATGTCCACTGCCCTCCCTGATCCACCTCCCTAGTCACCCAGTCAAAAAATTCAATGAGGTTGGTCTGACATGACCTCCCCCTGGTGAAACCATGCTGCCTTGGGTCCTGTAGTCCATTGACAACCAGATGTTCCACCAATCTGTCCTTCAGTAGTGCTTTCATGATCTTCCCCACTACCGAGGGTGAGGCTGACTGGTCTGTAGTTCCTGCTTCCTCTTTGTTCCCACTTTTGTATAAAGGGACTACATCTGCTGTCCTCAGTCTTTAGGTACCTCCCTGTTTCCAGTGATCGGCTAAACAGGATAGCCAGAGTTCAGCCACCACCTCTCTTAGTTCTTTAAGGACCCTGGGGTGCACCCCATCTGGCCCCATTGCTTTATCAACTCTTATTACTTCCAGTTCCTTCAGGATCCTTTCTCGTGTAAAGGGACTTGTGTCCATTTCTGCACCATTCTCACCCCTTGTACTCCCTTCAGACCCATTACCCTCCTCTTCCTCAGTAAAGACTGAGCAGAAATACCTGTTCAATATGTCAGCTTTACTGTTGTCATCCTCCACGCGGCCCCCATCCTCCCCCTTCAGTCTCACTATCCCTCCCTTTGTCTTTCTTTTTTCACTTATGTACCTGTAAAAGGTTTTGTCCCCTCTACCCACTGATTTTGCAATGTGTTCTTCTGTCTGAGCTTTGGCTTCCCTTACTGACCTCCCTGCCTCCCTTTGCTTCTCCTGGTAGACTTAATCAATGCGAGCTTATGACCCGCACTTACTGGGAATTCCTCGTTCATGGGAAATAATTGCAATCCCCAGTCCCTATCATGAATGGGGTTCAACGGATTACCCGGACCTGACGGCCAAGGGTAGACACACGCTGATCCATTCAGTGTAGCTCGCGTGCAGCCCCGGACATCTAAGGGCATCACAAACCTGTTATTGCTCAATCTCACGTGTCTGAAATCCACTTGTCCCTCTAAGAAGTTGGAGACGACTGCATGGGGCCGCATAACTAGTTAGCATGGTGGAGTCTCGTTCGTTATTGGAATTAACCAGACAAATCGCTCCACCAACTAAGAATGGCCATGCACCACCACCCACAGAATCGAGAAAGAGCTATCAATCTGTCAATCCTTTCCACCCTTTAAGTCCCCTATGATGAGAATTTACTTGTGCTCGTTATTTCTGTTTTTATTTTTGCTGACATTGGTTGCCATTGCCCTGTTTTTCCTTGGCCAATCAACGGACGAGGTGTCCCCCTTAGCTAGGTTGGGGTCCTTCACCGCCACCAGGGGTGCAAAGTGGTTTATGGTTGCAATTGCCATGGGTGGAGCAGGACTAGCTTGTTTTATCCTAATAGTTTTGCTCTTCCCTTTTCCCACCACCTTCCAACCCTTTCCTCCCGGGCCAGTGGACCTCTGAGGGAGCGGATGTGATGGTGTAGAATACCAATACAGATGGTGCTGCAGCCAGGTTATCTCCTTCCATGCTGCATCCAACTGTGCCCTAAGTGTATACAGAGTTCTACATACAGGGTATTGATCCATGTTCCAGGACTATCTCCTGGAGATTAGTGCCCTACAACCCATTGCAACTAACCACCTCCATTAGTTGTTGCTCATAAATGCCTCCTAAAAACAGTCTGTGATGTTCTCCAACTCTGGACAAAAAAGAAAGTCACGGTTTGTCTGAGGTGCTGAGCAGTGGCTATTTAAGGCTGCCTTGGTTATTTAAACTTGGTGCTTTAATCTGAGTAGCGCACTGATTTTCTTTTTTTTTTTTACTTACTTGTGCGTTGGTATCCTCCTTTAACAGCTGCCGCCCTAATTAGAGAGGTATGAAGCTGGGGCCCTTCCCTCTGACAGGAAGTTCACTGCTGTCACTCAGGCTCCCTTGTTCTCTATTGGCACCACTGTCAGTTGCAGCACCCAGTAGTGTGGAGGGGAGGGAAGGCTAGATTGGAGGTTGCCATTCCTGATAGGATGTTTTATCTGTCAATCCCAATGTAATGTCAATAAATGTAACACAGGAACTGGGTGGGTGCAGGGGCGGGTGAGTGGAAAATAGTGTCACTTGCTGCCTTTGCGCCAGTGGTGATCTGCAGCTGACAGTCATAGAAATTCCTCCTAAAAACAATCTGAGGTGTCATCTGACACCAGATGAAAAGGAAGCCGTGGATTGTCTGAGTGGCTGAGTGGCAACTTTTAAAGGTACCCCTGGATGTTCAGACTTGGCACCTTATGAGGATTAGCCCACCGACTGGCTTGCCGCTCATGACTTGTTATCCACACTGCCTTTGATGCTCCTGCTCGTCCTGTCCTATGCTGTCCACTGGCTTGGCTACTGTTAGCCAACAGCGATCTGCAGCTGACAGCTATAGAAATGCCTCCTAAGGTAGCATTGTTTCACGGGGGGAGGTCATGTCAAATGAATCTGATAGATTTCTTTGACTTTGTGACAAAGGATTTAGATCAAGGTGGAGCAGTGGATGTGGCCTAACTCGAGTTCTGTAAGGATTTCAACACCATTTCACATAACAGACCAGTAAGCAAGCTGGGTAGTTTAGGAGTGGGTCTAGAGGTGGTAAGCTGGATAAGAAACTGGTTAGGGGACAGGTGTCAAAGGGTGGTGGTAAATGGAGTTCACTCTGAAGAAGGGAGGGTGACCAGAAGGATGCCTCAGGAATCAGTGCTGGGACTGGTCCTGTTTAATGTCTTTATAAGTGGCATAACAGAGGAGCTGGAAGGTAAGGCCTGCCTTTTTCTGGATGAGACCAAAATCTGCAAGAGGATGGATACTGCCGGGGGGGAGGGTGGAAAGGATGAACAGCGATCTGAGAAAACCAGAGGAATGGTCAAGGCTATGGTAGCTGGGTTTCAATTAAAACAAGTGCAAAATAATGCACTTGGGGCATAGAAACCAAGGGGTGGAGTACACAATGGGTGGAGTGGTACTGATGACCACTGAGCAGGAAAGAGATGTCAGGCAGTGTGACAAGGTAGTAGGGAGGGCTAGTGGGATGCTAGAATGCATAGGTAGTGGTATCACCAGCAGAAAGAGGATGATGGTGTTGCCACTGTATAAATCACTGGTAAGACCCTACCTAGAGTACTGTGCCCAGTTCTGGAGACCACATCTCTGGAAGGACATGAGCAAAGTGGAGGCAGTGCAGAGGAGGGCACCTAAAATGGTGCAGGGTCTGCATCAAAAACCCCACTAGAGTGACTAGGACATCAATATATAAACCCTGGAACAGAGGCGGGGGGGATGCCAGAGAGTACTTATGGACATGGGGAGTGAGTTGGGGGCCACTGGACCACCAACAGTATCCAGCAGGAGACCAGTAACATAGAACACAACTTGGCCCACAAGTGGGCCTTATAGAAACATAGACTATGATGGCAGAAATGGACTGTTAAGCCCTGCTAGTTTGCCCAGATGTTCCCTACCTATTCTGTCTCAGCAGAACCTATCTGATCTCCATCAACCCTCCCACCTACCTGCATACTAATATAACCCAGTGTCACTCTATACCATGCATTCTTGAAGCCCCACCCCCCCCGGTTCTAGCATCCACCACTTCAAGTGGCAAGCTATTCCAGGCATCCACTACTATTTCAGTGAAGAAATATTTCCTCACATCACTCATAAGCTTTCCCCCCCTCTAGCTTCCTTGCATGTCCCCTGGTCCTGGTGCTTTTTCTCATTTGAAATAGACTTCCCACCTGTACTCTATTCACCCCTCTGAGGTATTTGTAGGTCTTTATCATATCCCCCTCTCTGTCTCATTTTTTTTCCAGTGTGTACATGTTGAGATCCCGCAATTTCTCTTCATAAAACTTCCTGTGCAAACCATGCAATAATTTAGTTGCCCTCCTCTGGGCTGCCTCTGCTCTGTTAATGTCCTTTCTGAGGTGCAGTATCCAGCACTGAACATAGTACTGTAGGTGTGGCTGCACCAGTGTGCGATATAATGGCAACACCGGAGATACCCCTCCCTGTGCAACCTAGCATCCACTAGCCTTACCCATTCCCTTGTTGCACTGCCCTACCACCTTGAGGTTCTCAGATATGATAACCCCGAGGTTTCTTTCCTGCCTAGTGACTGTTAGTGCTTACCCATCATATACTCGGTGCTGGGATTTCTATGTCCTAGGTGCATCATTTTGCACTTTTTGGCACTAAGCCCCAACTGCCATGTTTTTGATCATTCCATGAGTTTCCCAAGAACCGTGCACATTTTTTTCCACCATTTCCTGAGAGTCCATCCTACTGCAGCTTTTGGGATCATCTGCAAAAAGGCATACCTTCTCTTCCATCTTTTCTGCAATCTCCCTTATAAACCTATTGAAGAGAACTGGTCCCATTACTGAGCCCTGTGGTGTAGAATGGGTGCCATTAACCCCCATCCTCTGTTTCCTATCCTTTCACCAGTTTCTAACCCAGTTTACTTCTATGGATCCCAGTCTTAGGTTGTTCGACTTCTTAATCTGCCTTCTGTGCAGCACTGTGTCAAACAAATCTTTATGGTACGGGGGGGGTGTCATTGGTGGTAGCACCGATTGCCCAAGGTATAGGGCATGGTATGGCACCATGCATCTGGTGCAATGCCATGGGTTGACCCCTGCGGAAGCAGCAGTTCTAGAATGTAGTGGCTGCACAGCCTATGTGCCACCACTAACATCTGGAACTGCAGTTTGAATAAGTACATGCAGTGCCACTGTCACAAGTGACATTCAGCACCCTACAGAGAGCAGCAAACCTTCGTGTGTGGCAGTTTATGTCGGTGGTGGTAAGGGGAGCACAGTACACCCACGAATACTGCCACGCACCACTGTCACTGTGTGTGTTATACTCTCCATAAGACTCGGCACTGATGGTACCTTTTTTTATCCCCTGGTACAAAGTACAATGTTAGCATACAAACTTGCCCAAGTCTCTCCATATGCTGCTTGATTTACAGTCCTTTGTGTATTCATTATAGGAGTCCCTATGGCCTATGAACCTTGCCGTTGTGTACAAGGATAAGGATTCAGAAGTGCTGCCTGAAGAACTAGAGACTGAAACACCACTTAACAGAATTTCTGTTACCAGAATTGATTCTGCAGATGACGGTGTGTTAACGTACTGTGGAAAGCCAGGGGCATACACACACACACACACGTTGCCAATATGTGATGTATTTAGGGTTCTTTGTGGAGAGAGATCCTCCCACTATGCAAATACACTGGGAATCCATCTAGATTTAACTTTATTAACTACAGGCATGGAGTACACCTACCGTATACACAATAACTAGAGTAAGAGACAGGAATCAATCAACGAGGCTTTGTTTCCATCCAGGGATTCTGATGACATTGTAAACCATGAGAACAAAGCTAGAGTGGTCTTGTGAGATCATCAGACCCCAAGCTGGAAGCACATTCTTGACTAATGGGTTATTATTAATTATTTTTTTATAGTATAAGATTGTTTTACTTTAAAATAACAACCCACACCCAAGCTCGGCCACTCCAATTCCATGGTCCCACCTAAACCAGACTGCCATTTAGTGGTTAAGGTGTTTTTTTTTTTTTTCAAAAATAATCTGCACCCATATGCTACATGTTCCCACCCCTCCTACCTGTTGTGCCCATGTAGCCAGAGAAGAGTAATTTATTCTGACTTTTTAGTTTATTTAGTGAAACAGGTGCAGGTACAGCAACAACTCCTTACTTTTTCCCTGCTGAAATGCAAATGAGTTTTGTCAGTTTATGCTATGGTGACACCCATTTGATCAGGCACCGAAGCTCCTAGTGGCTGTGGCTGGAATTCAAGCCAGTCAGCTGCGTTTACTGGCTCCTCCGACCACGAGGACACTCTGCAAGGCTGTGCCCTTGATCGGGCACCGAAGCTCCTAGCGGCCGTGGCTGGAATTCAAGCCAGCCAGTCGCATCTACTGGCTCCCCCGACCCCGAGGAGACACTGCAAGGCTGTGCCCTTGATCGGTCACTGAAGCTCCTAGTGGCCGCAGCTGGAATTCAAGCCAGCCGTCCGCATCTAGTGGTTCCCTCGACCCCGAGGACACTCTGCAAGGTACAGCTTCCAGAACAGACTTGGATTGAAACTCCAGTTCACTATTGGACACTTGTCCCAGTGCTCAGTCACTATTGGCTGGGTAGGAGGCTGTTGGCATGCTGATTGGCTCTCGCTACTTTCCAAGGAAAGCCAGGGCTCCCACTTTGCTGGCCCAGTTCAGTTGCCGTGACCACTCTCCGGTGTCTCGGCAGGCCCTAAACCAAAAGTGCTAGGCGATTTCTGTAGCTCTGTTTAGGAAAAATGCCTGATAGCACTGCAAACTGATGTTTGTTAGCCTGCTCTAGTGTTAGCCCTGTATAGCTAGTTAGCCGCTAGCTTTGCTTAACTGTAATGCTGTATTTTTTTGAAAAGTTTCCCTGTCTAAGCTAAGCTACTCCTATCTGTAGATCTCTACCTATCTTCCTGCGGCATGCCATATTGTTCTCCTGCTTCTGTTCCCCTTTCTTTTTGTCTCTTTTGGCTACCCCTTCTCACTGCTGGCTAACCTGGTCATTTTTATTTTCTTTTTGGCACCTAAAATTGTTTGTTTCTCATGGCGCCAGACCAGTGGCCCACAGCTGTGTGGTCTGTCTGCCCCCTACTTCTCTTTCTTACATTGTCTTCACCCCTACTCTACAATTTAACTAAATTGGGCTCTAACTGCTCCCTGCCTCGCAATCTTCTAAATTGGGCACTAACTTCTCTCCCCCCCACCCCCCTACTATTGCCTCAGCCCCCCTTTGTCCTGGCCCTTTATCTAACCTCTCTCCTCATTTTTTTCTCTCCCTTAGGCTGTGCCGTTGATCGGGCACTGAAGCTCCTAGCGGCCACGGCTGCAATTCAAGCCAGCAGGCCGCATCTACTGGCTCCCCTGACCACGAGGACACTCTGCAAGGCTGTGCCCTTGATCGGGCACTGAAGCTCCTAGCAGCCATGGCTGGAATTCAAGCCAGCCAGCCGCACCTACTGGCTCCCCAACCCCGAGGACACTCTGCAAGGTAAGGCTTCCATAACAGACCGGGATTGAAACCCTGGTTCGCTATTGGACACTTGTCCCAGCGTTCGGCCGCTATTAGCTGGGTAGGAAACTGGTGGCATGCTGATTGACTGTCACTACTTTCCAAGGAAAGCCAGAGCTCCCACCTTGCTGGCCCGATTCAGCTGCCATGACCACGCTCCAGCGCCTCAGTAGGCCCTAAACCAAAAGCACTAGGCGCTTTCTGTAGCCCTGCTTTGGAAAAATTGCCCTCCACCCTCCCCCTCCCCCGGCCTTAATTAAATACACCTTATCCCCGCCCTTTTTTGTAGAGATACAAAGCATTGGCTGAGACCCTAGCTGTCCTCTTAAAGGCATATTATACCCACTACTCCTGTTGGACATCCAACTGAAAATAACACATTAACTCTAGTAGTCACCTCCTGCATTGTTTCTCGAGGTTCCTACCTCTAAAGACTCTATTGAAACAAATTAATCCCTAGCCATTTTGCTTTAATACAGGAGCTATACATCATGGCTTCACCTGTTCTGATTTATTGCCTATTTGACATGTTACTTCCCATGCTAAATCCTACACTAGACCTCCGCCCTTACTTCACATATGATATTAAATTAAATTCCTGTCCCACGATTGAACCTTACCCTCCCTCCCCAAAATCTTACCCACCTTTCGCTATACTCCATACAAGCTATGTTGGACAGTGGTGCCTACACTAAGGATGACTTGTATAAGGTCACAACAGTTATAACAGGCCTAAGTCGTGAGTTGACTTTCGCTTTTAAGGCTGGGGTGCCTTTCCTTGCCTCTCTGGGTCCCTCAGGACTCCATCTTCACTACTCCTTACCTCCCTCTGGCCACAAAATCAAAAGAGGCCAGATCCATCTATTTAGGTGTAATCCCTAGGTGGCGCTACCCCGAGGGTTACTACCCCCGCCTACACAGCAGCCTGCAGGTTGAGGGGCCTGGGCTCTAGAAACGGGTGCCTATACCTGGAGGACAGGGTTCTTGGCAATGTGACTGCCCTGGGTACAGCCCTCTAGGACACTGATACCCCCCTCTTTACCCCTAGTGGCCTGACTAAGCTTACAGCTATCCCACACCAACACACTTTTTGCAACACACAGTGAATCCCTGCTTGTAACCACTTACCACCAGGGCTATGATCAACTGGAATGCCCTGGAGACCCCCTGGAAAACAAGACTGTAACAATGAAACAACGTTGATGCAGTACACCACACCCAGTTTAACTGCAAAAAGATTCAGATCTGATTTATTGGGGATGTGAACAAGGGAGGGGCAGTAATCTTGTGGTTGATTTTAGATTTGATTGATTCAGGCTATAAGGCACGCACTCAAAGGTCCCTGCAACACAGTCACACACACACTCTGGGTACCCAGTTGAAACTACAGGCTAGCCTGAAGTGTTGCCTGGGGTAGGCTGGCGCTGCAGCTGGTTGGGGCCCTGTGATGGAAAGAAACATGCATGCATTGTAACCCACAATTTGTAATCCAGAGCCTGATGGCTCAGTTCACAAAAACTTAAAAATTAAATCAGATGACACACTGTGATTGTTAGCTGGGTTGCAGGGAGCTACCCTGGTTTTACTCACGCTACCCAGAATTGGATGCAAGATGAACAAAATGGAGACCTCAAGATGAAGAGCTGGATGGCCAGGAGAAGCAGGGCCCACACGATGTGAAGTGGCGCTCGATCCTCTTTGGTGTTGTTTATCAGGGAGCCAAATCTTGGGGCGGGTCTCTCATTGGATCTTACTCTGCAGTGTAAGCAGGTGTCTGGGCTAAGATGGCAGGGCTCAGATGGAGAGAACAGTTCAGATGCAGTCTGGTAAGGTTGCTGGATCCAGCTTCCAGCAAGCGTGACACATTCAGCAAAGTGGGGAACACCAAATCGCGACCCACTGGTCGCATTCAGCACACTCATACTAAAGGCAGACAAATACCACAGTTCGGATGACAGTCCGGTTGCAATTCACAGTGTCACCATGTGAACCGTATACTCTGCGGTCGTGGTGAAGGTCCTAACAGGCCAATCGTACAAAAGCAAGTCTTTGGTCCTCTTCAGGTGAAATTAGTCACAATTCAGAAAGAAGGTCACAAATTCAGATAAAGTCCAATGGTCGGATTAAATCTCTTCACTTTAGGAAGATGGTAGCAAGCAGGCCAGACACAGCCTTCCCGTCGATTTTCCCTGCGCACTACGCAGGAGCAGCTGCTCGACTTGCTCGAGCGCCTCACTCTCTCAGCTCTTACTCCACACTTACTTCTGCTGTAGGCAGCACCGGGATTCCCTACTGATCCAAAAGATTTGGTTCGTTGATCCATCTGTCTGTCAGAGATTGAGCTGCCCCTCCAGGTCCATTTAGGTGCCAAAGGGTGAAAACTACAATTCCTACAGACATTTACTCCCACAAGACCCTTGGGGGCAGGCTCCATTTTAGAGCCCCCGAAAGGTACTGATTGGTGCAGATTGGCAGTCCAGAACCAAGATGGTGGTACATAACAGAAATGTCCACACTGCAAAGAAAAGCAGGTTAGACAAACTACAATATCATTATTTTCAATGCAGATAATAAGCAAACAGTTACATCTACTATCAGAGCTTCCTCTGCACAAATAGTTATGGCAGAAAGCAGTGACAAACCTCCAGCCTGGGCGGGACTCGAGCCCAAAACTACACGGCCCCTACCCAGATTGATTATTTCTGTAGGATAAGCAGCCCTTAAAGGGACAGACATGGAGGCTAACAGTGCACTCACATGCTAACACTTTATCAATTCTGAAAAACTCAGAACACCAGCCCGGCAGTGGGCATTTAGGCGCAGCCAAGGAAGACTTTTGGGAACCCCCATTTGTAGGAGGGTTACATAGATTACTCCTAAATGCCATCAAAAAGCTCCTACTTTTGCTCCTACTCTGCTTGGGAAATGTAGAACTAAATCCAGGACCTCCCGCCCCTATCCAGGCTCCATCCCAGCTTGCCCAACTACAGGGAATGAGCTTTCTTCACATAAAAACCTGTAGTCGACTAAAAAACTTGTCATATTCCAATCATGGATCATTCACGTGAAACCAGATGTTATGGTGGTCTTAGAGACTTGGCTTAAACCAGATACCCCTGAGCTTGAAATCAATGTCCCCTCTTACAATGTGTTCGGAGCAGACACGTCACAGGGTGGGGAGTAGCTATATACATGCATAACAAGTTGGCCGCTGAAATTATAGATTCTACTACAGTGTCAAAGGAATTTGAGTGCCTCAAGTTACAACTGTCACCCTCCGTTTCCTTATTAGTCATTGGTTGTTACAGACCTCCCTCAGCAGGTCTTGAATTGCTTAATCACCTGCATCACCTGCTAGAACAATCCTTTTCGGAGGCCATCATAATGGGCGACCTCAGTCTCAGTTGGTTCACAAAGTGCTCCAAACCCTTAAAAGAATTCTGTGACTCCCTTGGGTTTACTCAGCTAATCACGGAAGCCACCCATCCTACTGTGAAGCATCTTGGGCACAGTAGTTTACTAGATGTTATCCTAGTAAACAAACCCCATCTCTTCACACATTCAGGTGTGCTGTTCAACAGTCTGAGTGATCACTGCCCGGTAGCTTGCGTGAGATCTGCTCCAAAACCTATGTCCTTGTTTTGGTATATATTCAAGAGAAGTCACCGCAACTTTAACTATCATGCATCCATTTCTGACTTGCAGCACTCTTGCTGGCAAGAATTTTATCTAGCCCCTACTGTGTCCAAAGCTTACGATGTGTTCAATAGCATACTCCTAAACTTCATAGATCGACACGCCCCGCTGATCAAAATTCTTACCAAGAAAAGGTCCTGTCCATGGTTCTCCCCTAAACTTAAGACTTGTTTACTTAATTGGGATGCACTCTGGAAGAAAGACTGCAGAATTAAATCTCTAACTAACTGGTCTGCTTTTAGGGCAGCTAGGAATATATGTACCAAACTTATTATTTATTTATTGAATTTTCTTGACCCGGCAAGCCCACTGGCCTAGAAGTCCCTTTTTCAGGGGCGACCGGCAGGAGGGGGGATACAGATGTTAAGCATCTGAAATTGAACCAGATTAAGCTGTTGGTGGTATTTTTAGTGAATGAGAGAAATTTGGTCAGGACACTGGGGAAATTCCCCTACTGGCTGCTGCTGGGCGGCTAGTTTGGGCTTCTGCTGACGTCATACGGCAGTATGGCAGACTGCCCAGTACCTGGAGAGGAGATGGAGGTCAGAGACGGCGTAGTTGCTGAATCGAATGAAGAATTTGCTGCTGGAGTTATTGGGCTTGTTACCTGCAGCTCCTGTGAGTAGTCCGTGTCCGGAAACGATTGGGGTTCGCTCAGATCCCCCTGTTGCCCCTTTGGAAAGCCTCTCGACAGATTCTGCTTTTGCGGTTCCGATTCAGGTGCCATTTTCACCGGACGGACACTAAACCGGATGGAAAGGGTTTATTGGAGCTTCAGGGGGAACCGATTTTTGCGGATAGCGTTTCTGGGGAGGTGAATTCTGGTGACGGACCGAGTACTTCCTCCCTACTGCTGCAGCGTTTCGGCCTAATGGGAGACTCGAACTCTGATGGATTAAAGGACTGGTCTGAAGAGGTGGCACTGACTGAAGCTGGATGGCGAAAAACGGAATCGGGAACTTGGATACCGACATCTTCATGGTCTTTAACTACACGGTAACTATGCATGCCAACGATAGCCAGGCTACAGTTTTAAATACAGCTGTGCAGGGTGCTTTTGATTTCACTAACAGCAGCATGAGAGAGGGTGGGGAGAGTGCTTTGGCTTACTCTAAGCCAAACACCTCTATGACTGGTCCTGCTACAAATAAGAATGCTGCTCCTTCTGGTTCTTCTGATAAGACTCAAAAACTTCCGATGTCTGAGCTGTTTAAAAATAAGTTAGAACAGGCTCCAAGAAGGAATGCAATTAGAATAAGATACAAAGGGGGTTTGGATGTACATCCAGATAGGTATTTTGTTTTCAAAAATTTATTGAAAAACTCTATGGGTTTTTTAGCTAAAGATATATATGCTCTTATACATATTTCGGGTGAAGACTCTTTTGACGTCAGTTTCCAAACTACTTCTCATATGGAGCGTTTTTGGGAGAAATATGCAGTACAAAAACTACACCCTTATGGGCTCCTTTTTTTGCAATACCCCTCTCTAAACCTCTGATTCGTTTTGTCACAATCATGTTTAGAAATGAAGGGGTTAACGTAAGTGATATTTATCACTGGCTTCAAGCTAAATGTGATGTCTTAAGTCCCCCTGAGGCCTTGTTGGATGTTGAAGGAATCTGGACGGGAGGGTGGAAATTTAAAGTGAAACTCTTTCAAAATAATTCAGAAATTGTACACCTACCTAATAGTTTTTTTCTTGGTAAGGATAGGGGGTGTGTTTTTACGGAGGTCAGCCAAGAGCTTGCTACAAATGTGGGGATAGGACTCATATTAGTAGTGTGTGTGATATGTTGAAATGCCCCTTATGTGGTGGGTTTGGGCATTCAATGGATAGGTGCACTAATATATTTAAATGTAATCTTTGTGATGAGCAAGGCCACGCCTATCACCAATGTCCCTGGGCAAGACGTAATTGTACAGAAGGCCTGGACCATGATGGTTTGTTACGTAAGGCTCAAGCAACTAATAAGGGATTTAGTGAATCTATTCCTTCTACTTCTTCTATACATTCCCCTGCCTTAATTTCTAAACCAATTACGGATTCTCCTAACAAAGGACTAGGCCTCCCTGAGGATCCTCAGGTACAACTAGAAAAACCAGGCCTACGGCCTTCTGGTGGGAGTAAACATCCCTCTACTCTAATTATGCCTCCACCTTTTGAAGTTGTTAAGAATAGACGCTTTACAAGAGCTTCTGTAAAACAAACTTCTTCTGTCCCTCTTCCCACTGAAAATTTTTTTTCTCCTTTGCAAGAAGATATTAGAGATTCAGACCTTGAGTCGGATACATCACATATTTCAGAACTTATTACGGATGATGAGGATAGTAAAACTACGGAATTAGCCAAAGAAAAAAGGAAAGAAAGGTAAAAAGAGGAAAGTCAGTCAAAAAAATAGCACTTAGATTTCTCAGATGTCTACCTTAAAACTAGCTACTTTTAATGTTTGCAGTTTGAAGGCTTTCAAAAAGCAGCTACCTATCTTTTTGTATTTAACATCTCTGAAGGTGGATATTATTTTTCTACAAGAGACTAGGCTCTCTTCTCTGTGGGACATTAATCAATTAAAAAGGAAATGGACAATGGGCCCTTCTTTCTGGACATTTGGTCCAGATGTAGCGGATGGTCTTGGTATCTTATTTTGTAGCACTGCCTTTAAGATTACTAAAGTAATTGATGTGCACCCTGGTAGGACTTTGATTTTAGATTGCTCCCTGAATACCTATTATTTCCGTCTGATTAATATTTATGGTTTTCAAACAAAAACTGGCTGTATTACTCTATTTGAGGAGCTTAAACCCTTCTTGTTTACCAAACGACATGTTGTTTGGGGGGGTTTAATTGCTCTATAGATGCTAAATATATTAAGTCAAAAGGACAAAAAGTTTATTGTGATTCGACCGCTCTTGCTAATTTGGTTAAAGATGCTAATCTTCAAGATGTCTACAGGGGCATGCATGCACAAGCTGGTGAGACATATCATCGACACACCTTTGCGACACGAATTGATATGGTATTTATTTCTCATTATTTGTATCCTATTTTTTGTTTAGTTGTACCCACGGAATTCTCTGACCACTCTATTTTACTTTGTACCTTTTCTCTAGAGAATTTACCTCCTAAATTGTACTCTACTATTCATCGATGGAGACTTAATACCTCCTTTTTAAATAGGCCGGTTTATTTTTCTAACTTAGAATTCTTTTTTGCAGCCAAATATTCCACAATGGATTTTTTCTCTTCCCCTTTTGAATGGTGGATGCAGTTAAAACGAGAAATAAAACACTTTTCAGAGTTGGGGTAAAGGAAAGTTGATTCTGACTATAGGAAATACTTACTTCTTAGGAATCAATTATATAAACTTATGTCCTTAGCTCCTCAAGCGTGCTGCATATACTTCTAAAATTCCGACATTAAAAACAAATGAAAATTTTCAATATGATAGAGCCAGATCCCTAGATTTGGAATTTAGATTTAGCACAAAACACTGTCCGAACTCTGACCCTATCAGGCATGTAGTTACGATTGGCTGATACCTTTATGACTGGCTTATCGACTCAAATAATACTTTGTTTACTAAAGATTTGGAAATGTTAGCCTTAGTACACCGTCATGTCTCGATTTTTTTCTTGTCCCATCACATCACCTTTAGATAATTCCCATTAGAACAATTTGGCTTTCTGCCCTCGATACGGATAATTTATTACATTCCTTAACCACTCCTATTACATCACAAGAGGTAACTGATGTCATAAAACAACTAAACACTGGATCTTCCCCAGGGATTGATGGCATTCCTAATGAATTCTATAAGTCTTGTATACTTTATATGAGCTATTTCTTACCTTTAGTATACAATTCCTTTTTGTTTTCAGAACAATCTTGTAAAGATTTTTCTCTTTCATTGTTGAAATTTATTTATAAAACAGGTGACAGAACCTTATTAACAAATTGGCGCCCTATTAGTTTATTGAATAGCGACTATAAAATTTTAGCCAAAATTCTGAATATAAGGTTAGAAAGAGTAGCTAGACTTCTAATCCATCCTACACAAACTTGTGCGATTTCTCAGAGAAAGATTCAACATAACCTTTTTTTAATTAGGGATTTGTTTGCAAAACTGAGTAATTTTAAAAATTCTGAATTGGTAGCAGCTTTGGATCAAACAAAGACATTTGACACTATTAGCCATTCTTACCTTTATTTTATTTTATTACATTATGGGATTCCAAGTATGTTTGTTAATTGGATCTCTAAATTATATAATCAGGCTGTTACCACTCCTATTGTTAATAATTTCATTGGCACTGAAATATTGATAAAAAGGGGTAAAGGCAGGGTTGTCCTCTCAGTCCTCTTTTATACACCTTTGTATTAGATCCGCTATTAGAAGTATACTCTCTGAACCTGACATTGTGGGCATTGCTCCTTTCCTCATCTAGACCCAATTAAAATCACTGCTTTTGCAGATGATGTTACCTTATTATTAGCGGATGTCAAATCACTACACAAAGCGTTAGATATTTTTTCCTTTTATGGGACTTTCTCAGGAGCTTCCATCAATTTAAAAAAAAGTTTTGTATTACAATTGGGTTCTCAAATCCCTGACTTATCACTTTGTTATGATATCTCTTTATCGACCTCACCTCAGAAAATTTTAGGGATTTGGTTTGGAATGGAGGATATGGCACTTTTTAATTGGGAGAAACAATTATTGAATGGGGAATTAAAAGTTAACCAGTGGAAACAGTGGCGTTTTGGAAAACAGAAAAGGGTCTTGATTATAAAAAAATTTCTCTTACCTTTATTTATTTACATTAGTCATCTTTTTCCACCACCACTCTCTTGTGAAACTAAATTATATAGTATTTTTTTTCAAATGCTTTGGGGAAATAGGCTAAACCCAGTTAAAAGGGAATTTACTTATCTTAAGCAGAATAAGGGAGGGTTAAATATGATTAATCCTGTAGTATTTTCCACTCGATATTTTGTACTCCTCCTTTTCTTTTATTTGGGTTCTGATACTTTACCATGGCATTTTGGATACAGTCCATATGGCACAAATATTTCTTTAAATGGTCCATTTTTCCCCTAAAATTATAGCTTCTGATGATTTACCATTATATGGGATATCTACTTTTAAAAAACTTTTTCAGTGGAAAATTTCCTTACAACACTACGATCTTTGAATAAGAAATCCTTTTATACTCATATTGTATCGATTTATTGAAAGTTATTCTTATTTTTCCAGATTGTTCACCTTCTCACATGCAGTATGCTTTACTTAAATTAACAGACTCTAGAATACCAGTTAAAATTTGGGACATAATATGGATGTCAGCATGGGAGGTTGGGGGTTAGAGAATTTAAAATATAAACCTCTAAGTGAGAGGTATTGTTTGAGGATGAATGTGTTAATGTGGAAGAAAGTCAAAAACATTTTTCTTAGAATGTAAGCATAGTCAGGAATTCTGGAAATTTGCAGCAGTTCATTGGAATATGCCTCATTTAATTCATTTAACTTATTGTACCCTTATTCTTGGGGATTATTCAGGTGTTTGGGGTTCCTATCATAGAAGTACATTAAATGTTTTTGGTCTTCTTCAATTCTTTTTATGGCAACACGTTATCAATTTATTATGCAACAAATTTTTACTTCTCATCTTACAGTTGTATCCTATATCGACACAGAATTAAAGATCTTAAAACAAGGGATAACCTGAAATTTTCAGAACAGAAAGTCATTAATTTGTGGAAAAACTTTATGTTTGTTAAGTAAGATGTTTCCTTTTTGAATTATTATGTGATGTTAAGTTAGTTTTATTTTTTTTCTTATGATGGAATATGTTATTATGTGATGGTTTTGTTTATTTGTCAATAAAATTTCCCCTACTTTTGTCAGTATGTCGGTAGGGGGACCTCTGGTCACTGCCATGGAGAGCTCAGATGGTGTTCGACTCTGCTCCAGTGATGTTCTCACCTCTACCACTATGCTGCCAACGGAGGCAGCCCCTGCTTGTTTGCTACAATGAAAGTCATCTTACCAGAGCAACGACCCATCGGATACATCTTTAACTGTGGAGATACCTTCTATCGCTAATGCACCTGGTTCAATGCTGTTTTTGGAGGTTTCCCGTGTTTCTACACTTCTGCCACAGTCCCTTTCTTCGGAACCCAATGCACCAGCTTACTGGAGTGTAACACTAGCTGATCCCCCTGTTACATCTTGTTCTGTTATTTGGAGAGTCAGCATGACGGCAGAATCGCATTTGGGAGACAACGACCTCTTGCTTTTGGATCCTATACACCCGAACACGATTTCCTCCATCCTGCCAGCTTCATCCACTACTGCCTCCCTGGTTCATGCGCGTTTCAGTCTGCAGACTGCTCCGGATGCTGTAGACCCCACCTGGACTACTACTACTGCTTTAACTTGAGCAGGATGGATGTTAACTGAATCGGGATCCTGGACTCCGGATCCAACTTGGGACGCAGACAAACACAGCATTTTATTTTTACTGACCAGGCCTGCACCGCTTGCTGAGCGCTCCACCGAGGTACCTAAGTCTGCAGCTGCTAGCATTGTTAAGGACTCTGATATATCATCTATGCCTGTTGTGTTTGGGGCTGCTTGGGGGGATATTATGGATAATAATGATACAGATAATGTTACTGATGATATTATAGCTATTGGTGATATTATTGCTCTTACCACTACTGCTACTACTGCTAATACTGTTGCTACTGCCACTAATGTTGATACTACCAATGATGTATCTACTACAGTTTCTGTTCCACACAGCTCTGGGATACAGTCACTAGCTGGGGACAAACCTGTTTCTGCCATATTCCATGACCCAGTACTCCCCACTCCTATACAGCCTGCTATTCCCTCTCTCCATTCTCAGCTGGTACACAACTCTGGCCCTGCTCTCTCCCTTCCCAATAGACATCCCTCTGCACAATCTACTCTGCATAACTCTGGCCCTGCAATCATTTCTGGTCCTGTCCCCAGTGCACCCCCACCCCTTTCAGGTTCTGTTCAACCAAGCTCACCTAATTTGGAGGATTCTGGGGAAGGCCCTTCAGATGTGATCCCGACCTTGGACCCCCCCTTAGATCCCCCTCCAGCCCTTGGAAGAGGGCCTATCCTATCGGATTTGTTTGAAAATAGGTTGGAACAGGCTCCCAGGAGTAATGCAGTACGTCTACTCTATAAGGGAGGCCTCTCTGCATTTCCGTATCGCTATTATGTGGCTAGGACCCTTTTAAAAGGTGACATGCATTTTCCATCCTCAGATATTTATGCTTTCATTCATATCTCAGGTGTGGAAACCTTTGATATTAGTTTTAAAAACAATAGTGGTTTAGATAGATTTTGGCATAAATATGCCACATTGAAGAATACCCCTCTTTGGACTCCTTTTTCTGTTATTCCTCTCACCAAACCAGCAGTTGGTACTGTCACTATTATGTTTAGAAATGAGGGTGTTAGTATAAGCGACATATGTCATTGGTCACAGAACAGATGTACGGTCTTTTCTCCCCCTGAAGCTATTATAGATGAGGAGGGGCTTTGGACGGGTGGTTAGAAGTTTCGTGTGAAACTATTTCAGGTTAACTCAGAAGTCATACACCTACCTAACAGTTTTTTCTTAGGCAAGGATAGGGGTGTTTGCTTTTATGGGGGTCAAACTAGGGCCTGCTACAAATGTGGAGCCCACACACATCTGAGTAGCACTTGTGATCTGCTGAAATGTAGTTTATGTGGTGGGTATGGGCACCCTAGTGTTTCTTGTGATAATGTGTTTCAGTGCAATCTCTGTGAAGGAAAAGGACATGCATACCATTAATGTCCCTGGGCCAGCAAAAACCGTAATGAGAGGTGGGATCCTGATGTCCTCATTCAGAAAGCACAGGATAAGGCCCAAGACTGGTCCACTGCTCCAGTTCTGATGTCCAGTGCCACTGAAGTCTCCTCACCCCCCCACTACTCCGGTTGTGCCGGTAGAACCACAGTCCATAATGGAACCACCTACTGCTATGGAGACTATTCCTCTTGCTACGGAGATTGTAGTCCGTACCCTGCACCCTACTCCCACTCCAACCACTGACACTCCCCTTGTAGACCCAGAAGGCTTTCAGCTTAGTAGAAGGGTCACCAGGGTGACTACTTGTAAAACTGTAAGGGCTCCTGAAGTTTCTCTCTCCTATCCTTTTGCATGTTTAAAGGGTGGGAGAGATGACTGTGAGGGCGATTCCGAAGCCTCTGTTTTACCCTCTGACATGGACCTCACTGTTCCTAGACCTCCTGCTGTATCCCGAAAGAAACTCACTAAAACAAAATTGGGGAGCAAGAAGCATAAGAATCTGAATATCACAGATGGGAGTGGCTGGCTGATTCATTGTTCTGGCTCATATTAGAATAGTATCATTCAATGTTTGCAGCCTGAAAAGCTACAAGAGGAGGATGGTTTTCTTTCATCCTGCTGCCTCTCTCCCCATAGATATTATCTTGTTACAGGAAACATGTCTTACATCTCTTTTTGAGGTTCAGCAGCTTAAAACAGGGATGGATTAAGGGCCCTTCCTATTGGACCTTTGGGGAAGATTTTGCAGACGGGGTGGCTATCCTGTTTTTTTCCTCAGCCTTTTCCATTTCCCACATTATAGATATTCACCCTGGCAGAGCCCTGATTCTTGATTGTACTTTTCAGGGCCTGTCCTTCCGTCTTACCAGTCTCTATGGCCCTCAGACCAAAGTTTCTCGTATCCATTTACTAGACCTCATTAAGCCCTATTTGTGTACCAGGAGCATATTATTTGGGGTGGCGACTTTCTATTGACGTTTCCTGTAGGACGGCGGCGAGGAAGAAAATTTTTCGTGATTCCCTTGCTTTGTCCACTTTGATAAAGGCTGCCAGTTTAACTGATGCTTATCGCTACCTGAAAACTGATGCTGGATACACCTATCATAGATCTATTTATCACACCCGTATCGATTATTTTTTTTCCTCTCGATATTGTGTACCACAACAAGTTTCGCTTTGCCCCACAGAGCTTTCAAACCACTACTTACTGACTTGTATATTTTCATTAGATGCAGCCACAACGGTGTGTGAAAAATGGAGCAGATGTGTATGGGGAGGCTATATTAAAATGTAGAAACAAAATGACATTCTGGTTTGGGGGATGTGGTTGGAGTGTGATGAGGTGGGACTATAAGTAAAACATTTAGGTAACTATTGGGTAGGGGTAGTCTTTAATTTAATGTTGAAAAAAAAGACAGTTTAAGTTTTTTTTTGTTTTTTTTTTCTGTGTTTGAATTTAGTGCTCGTGAAAGGTGCTGGACTGACAGCAATTGAAGCTGGTGCCCTCTGCTTATCCTCGTGACAGGTACAGCATGAGTGATCACAGTGCAGGCTTTCACTGCCCTGCCAATGTGCCTCAACCCTGCCATGAAGGGAACACCATGTAGGTGAGAGGGTAGTTCAGGTTCTGCACCCATTCGTCCTTGGCCTCTCATATGAGACGGCTAACAAGGGTATCAATTAATGCCAGTTGTGTTGGTGGTTTTGTGATGTGGACACCTGTCCACTGGGAACTGGACTGAGACCACAACTCATTTCACATAGGCCACTGAACAGCCTTCCAGTGATAATGGCTTTCGACCACTGCTGATCTATGCTGGATTTGAACCTGTGACCTAGAGATGAAAGGCTACTCATCCTGCTACCCAGTCACTGAGCCATCCAGTTCTTTCATGACAGTTTATTCAGGATTGTGAAGGGATGTTTACTTCCGGATGCTGTTGCACTGTGGCTGTGACATCAGAATAATGGTACAACAACATCCTGATGTTACTTCAGTGTCACCACAGCATTTCTCCAGGACTGAAATCCGTAGATAACAGCATGCTATTAAAAGGGCAGCCCAGAACACAGGAGTGCAGAGCTGTTGAATAGCCAGGTTATTGTTGCTGCTATGACAGGAGCAGCAATTTTGAACAATCTGGGCTCCAGGTTGTCATTGCCTCTGAGCCTTCTGGTTTTAGGCCCCTGAGCAGCTTTAGGACTTCTCTTTTGGTTACCAATTTGAGGAGGAATTCAGTGCCCTAAAGGGGACCCACCTGTTCCTCTTGGCTATGTTGTCCCATTGCTGGTGGTCTCAGTCCAGTTCCCAGTGGACAGGTGTCCACATCACAAAACCACCAACACAATGGGCATTAATTGATACCCTTTCAGCCATCTCATATGAGAGGCCAAGGACTGAATGGGTGCAGAACCTGAACTACCCTCTCACCTACATGGTGTTCCCTTCATGGCAATGGTTGAGGCACATTGGACAATCAAAACTTGGCCTCCAATACAGACTTAGTCCCTACCTGACGAAGGAGTCCAGAGTTGTGGTCAGCAATGGGACTATGCTCCCCACTTTGTTCCATGGATTGACACTGCTACAATGACTAAGGTCTACAGAACTGCAGCGACTGAGATGTATGTCAGGGAAGAGTCGGGGGTAGAGGGAATTGCTGCCTGCAATAGTCAGGCTCCCTCCCCCTGCAACGGACTTTTAAACTAATTTTCGGCAGCAGAGTAGGAGAGCAAGAAAGGACCATGAGGACTGAGAGGGCAGGCAGTCCATGTGCTCTCCCAACAGATACGCCAAGAGGACTGTGCATCAGAAATAAAAAAAGGCACCAGTTCAGGGAAATTGAAATCTGGCTGTGTTCTGGGCTTGCTATTGAAAGGGCAGCCCAGAGCGCAGGAGTGCAGAGTGAAAGGGAAGAGTTGGGGGTAGAGGGAGTTGCTGCCTGCAACAGTCAGCTCCCTCCCCCTGCAATGGACTTTTAAACTAATTTTCGGCACTGGAGTAGGACAGCAAGAAAAGACCGTGGGCATCGAGAGGGTGGGCAGTCCATGCGCTCTCCCCACAGATACGCCAAGAGGACTGGACATCAGAAAGAAAAAGCCCAGCCTCCCACCCCCACACCTCGCCTTTAATTAAATAGGCTGCAGCACCTAGCCCTGCCCCCAGTTTAGACACTCTGTGAGAAAATCAGCAAGTCTTAAAAGGGCACAAACTGGCTAAAGCTTAAATTGGAATTGCAATATTTTTAATATCTACAGGAGCTGGACAAGACCAGAGACCAAATACATATAACAATAATAGGGCTCGCTGGTATTTGTGGAGATTTTAACCAAGGAATTGAGGCTGCATCTGAAAAAGTGCATGTCATAAGAGAGAGTCTGGCCGGCCCGGTGGCGCTGAGGGTTGAGGCGCTGGATGTCACACCTCGCGCCATGCCGGCAACCCGGGATCGGGAATGAGCCTGGATCGCCAGGGGTTGGCAGGGGAGGGGAAGGATTGAGCGCCTGGAGGACAGCTGTCCTTCCTCGAAATAGGATGATGCCTGCACGTGGCACCTCTGGTGGAGACCGGAGGTACCGCAACGCTACAGGGCCAGAGAAGAGGGTTGCAGAGCCATGGCAAGATGTTCTCTGGCATCATTGCACATTGGAGCTCCATCATGGGAGGGAGAGGGAGTATTAAGAAGGGAAAAAAACCCTCCATAGCTGATAGGCGATGGCGCCTTCCCCCGCAATCCACACTCCCGTAGTCGGGCTTGGTCCTCTCCGCTTCCTCTGCCCTCTCCAGCCCGGTTAACTCAATACTGGAAGAAAGAGTGCCCTGGGCGGGGGGGCGACCCTTTCCTGGAGGGAAGACCCGGTGCCAGAGAGTAGCAGAGGAGGACACAGTGCCACGCAGGGAGGTAGAGATGGTGGAAAGGAAGGTCTTCGGAGAGAGTTCAGCTGTGGGGGATGAAAATAGAGTTGAAAAAAAATAAGAGAGAGTCTGTAAATATGGGGGCAGGGGGAATCGTGCTGGGCTGCATCTATGTCTCATTAATTGTTACAATAGACCATATGTTAAAGGGGCCAGGATGACCCCATTGGGGTGGGGTTAGGCCAGACAGTGGCCATTTTACTCCTGGCTGTCACCATCCCTGCTTTAAAATAAACGTGCTAACAGTGCATATGCTGCAAAAAGGGGGCCTGTTCTCTAAAATAATGTTGTACATCAAAACCCACAGAAGGACTTTCCCCGCATCCCTACCAGTCAAACTCTTAACAAGTCTCCTAGGTCTGATGCTGTTAATGGAAGGCGATATAGAACTAAACCCAGGCCCCAGTTGCACTAGTATTCCAAACATTACAGCCACCACACCCGAGTGGGTAAATGCCAGGGGTTTGAAGATTGTACATATGACTATTAAGTCTTAGGCCAAAGATACATGAACTGGAAGCCTGAACTAGCCTCTACTCCCCTGACATAGTGGCCATTTCAGAAACTTGGCTGAAGCCCAATATACTTGCACATGAGGTAGAGCTTCAAGGGTTCAACTCCGTTAGAAAGGACAGAAAGGGGAAAAGATGTGGCGGAGTTCTTATTTATGTAAAGTCAGAACTAAATGCCACCCTGATACCTACCCCAGATCTTGAAGAGGCAGGATATGAAGCGAGGTTTATCAAGCTTCTTTTGGGAGGGATAAAGCCACTCTTAATCAGTTGTATATACATCGCCCTAGGAAAGCTATGGGGGTGTTAAAAACTCTCACAGACAACTTACCCAATATACCAGTCAGTGAAAAAGTATTACTAGGGGACTTTAATCTGCACTTGTGTGACAAACGGAGTGGGGATATAAAAAACAACCTAGAGGAAGCAAACATGACACAACTAATGAAAGAACCAACTCACTTAAACCTGAAAGCAGGTAACCATATCATCCTTGACTGGGTACTAGTATCCAACCCAGATAAAGCCAAAATGGTAGGGTCATGCGTGGACTCTCTTAGTGATCACAAACCAGTATTCCTGGTGTGGAGGAATAACTACTACAGACAGCCTCCCAGAACTTTCTAGTCTAGAAACTACTCGGCCTTGGATGAGGGGTCTTTTCTCCCCTCCAATCGCTGTCAGAAGTGGACTGGGCACAGGCACTAGATGCCCCAAACTTAGATGAGGCCCTAGATGGTGTCACAAAACACTTCCTATCTGTAGCAAACAAACATGCCCCCCTTAAAAAAGATCAGGGTCAAAGGACAAGACGCCAGGTGGCTAAACCCTGATCTGAAAAGTCTCATGAAAGGGCGAGATAAAATGTGGGGCAAATTCAATGACAAACTTGCATCAAAACTGGATGAAATACAGGTAAATGAGAAACAACTGCAAAAAAGAGCTCAAAAAAGCCAAAAAGCAGTACCTACAGACCCTGCAAACCAATAAATTATCAGACCCCCAAAAATGTTGGGTGCGAATTAATTCGCTCTTAATAGGAAAAAAGGGCATATGGACTGGAGTAGTTAAAACTAAAGGGGAATGCATAACCACCTCACAGGAAGTGGCAGACCCCTTCAATGTTTTTTTCACAGACCTACGGGGGCTCAAAACAAATAATCACAACCAAGGACAACATAGCCAAGAGGAACAGGTGGGCCCCCTTCAGGGCCCTGAATTCCACCTCAAATTGGTAACCAAAAGAGAAGTCCTAAAGCTGCTCAGGGGCCTAAAACCAGAAGGCTCAGCAAGCAATAACAACCTGGAGCCCAGATTGCTCAAAATTGCTGCTTCTGTCATAGCAGCGACAATAACCCAGCTATTCAACAGATCACTGCTTGACGGGAAGGTACCCACCATATGGAAGGTGGCACTAGTGACCCCTTTTCCCAAAAGTGGGTCACAAGATGAGGTGGAGAACTACAGACCAATCTCCATCCTCTGTACCTGAAATAAACTGCTACAGAAGGTGGTCTACCAGCAGGTCAACACCTACCTGGAAGTGCACAATCTTTAGACAGCCCAACAACACAGTTTCAGACAAAAACATGGGACAGAAACAGCCCTTGTGAGCTTCACCTCCAGTGTATATGAGGCAATGGATCTGGGCGAACTCCTTGGTGCGGTCTTTATAGATCTCACTAAGGCTTTTGATTTAGTCGACGACGGGCTACTCATAGGACATATGAGGGCTCTAGGACTAGACTTGATTGCTTTGAACTGGTTCTCAGACTACCTTCAAGGTAGGACACAAATTGTCCGTTGGAACGGAGCTAGATCAGAGGAGCATCCAGTGACAGATGGTGTTCCTCAGGGGTCTATTTTGGGCCCCCTGTTATTCTCGCTATTTATAAATAGCCTACCACTACACCATGGTGGGGCCAAGATCACGCTATACGCAGATGACACGGTGTTTACAGGACCATCACTGACCCGGGTTTCCTAAACCGGCAGCTGAGCCAAGACCTCTCAAACCTGGAAGAATAGTGTCAGGCTAATAGGCTGGTTCTGAACAGCAGGAAGACCAAGGCTATGCTTTTTGGTCCAAAAAGCCTGGTCTCAAAGAGAGCTGACCTTCTGTCACTCGCCAACTCAAATGGAGCAGAGATCGAAGTGGCAGGTAATATAAGGTATCTAGGAATGTATATAGATCAAGAGGTCTCATTTAAGAAGCATATCGACCATCTTACCAAAACGGTAAATCAAAAACTTGGTCTCCTATACAGACTTAGTCCCTACCTGACCAAGGAGTCCAGAGTTGTGGTCAGCAATTGGACCATGCTCCCCACTTTGTTCTATGGATCGACCCTGCTCCAATGACTAAGGTCTATAGAACTGCAGCGACTGAGAACTCTACCATAGGGTCAGTCGCTTTGCAGCTGGGGTGCAACGCATGGAGCACCACTGCAAAGTGCTAAATTCGATTAACTGGCCGACCCTAGAAGGGATACTGGCATACCCCTCACTATGTCTGGCCTACAAGCTACAGCAACCAGATGCCCCCCCTAGTCTGAGGACCCTGCTGGCCACAAAACCAAATAGGAGGGAGCTTAGGTCCACAGAATGCAAACTCCTGGAAGATCCTAGAGCCAGATCCTCCAAGGGCAACGATCAACCAGAACAACCCTCCCTAAGCTTTGGAACAACCTCCCAAGAGAGCTTCAAAACAGTACCTCACTTGGGGGCTTCAGAAAAGGGTTAACGGCCCACCTGAGAGGGGGGTCACAATGCAAGTGCTATGGCTAAGACTACTGCAGGGAATCACTAAGGAACGACAAAAATAATAAATAGGATGAGACAATAACAAGGTTAACCTTTCCTAGCATGCACTTAAAGTTGTGGCTAGTTATCTGTGAATAATGTATATACGTAACAAATTGTTCGAATGGTAGATTGTCTATTGTTGGATTCTATGTAATGAAACACCATGTACTGTTTCTTCTGTTTTTCTTTTTTCCTCCCTCTAGGTAAATGTAACTAATTCCAGGTTGCCCCTGAAAAAGGGACTGCCATGGTCTCAGCGGGCCTACCCGATTATCAAAATTTAAATAAATAAGTAAATGTAACTATGTTGTAGAAAACTGAGAACTGCAATGCCTCTGAACACCACTAGATGGTGCTCTAATCACTACTTCAAATATTTTACAACTCATTCCGTAAGAACTTGTGTTATGGGTGTCACAGGCGTGCTTGTGCTACTGCTGCTTGGAGTGCCTTTGGAGGGCTGTTTCAGAGGTTCCCATGACAGTGAGAGTCCCAGGCAGCTTTTAACCAGGGGACTGTGGGAGTGAGAGCAGAACATGACATTTATTTTGTTATCATTAAAATTATTTATTTTTAGAATATAACAACCAACCAACTTGAAATCTTATTAGTTAATGCATCTAAAATACAGAAAAAAAGCTTTGCACGCTAGTGTGACCTAACATATCATAATGAATAATACCAATTCAACCAACTGGCAAAATTTAAACACTTTCAGTAACCCACTTAATATTCTTTACTCTAAATGTAAACATAAGGAAAAAAGAAATAAGAAACAGAAAAATGAAAGGTAGGCAAAGAAAGGAAGGAAAGACAGAAAAGAAGGAATGAGCATCTTACGTGGCTCCTTTATACACCTTATTCTGTACCTGTAAATCAGTCTGTCATTTTGCCATTATATTCATTTGCAGATTAATTATCTTTTCTGGTGTGGAATTTTAAAATATTATCCCATTTTTGCCAAAAATCTAGTTTGTTTTTAATAAAAGCAATGAGCCAACTTCTCTGACCTAAGTAGATGTCATTTATTGGGAATAATCCATTCCATACTGTATATCTTTGATTAAAAGCCACAATTTCTATTTCATTTCTTGTTTGGAAGCCATGGCTGTTAATCAAGGGTGGCTTTTATTTGATTTGACAATCGGTTGGTAATTGACAGCTGTCACTGTACTATAAAAGCCATTCGTCTCTCATAGTATTTGATGGCTGAAGTTGAGTGGAGCGGAGTTACAGAAATTGCAACAAAGGAGCAACAATGTCAAAAAGATAAAGCTTTGATTTAGAGTTCAAGCCGGCAGCTGTATGCCAAGCAGAGGAAGAGTGTAACCAGATGGTAGCTGCTTTTCTCCACATTGATGAGAAGTAGCTTTGTGAGTGGAGGGAAAAAAAGGCTACCATCTCTAGAAGACTGTGTCTGGTGGGGTGTATAGGTAGGTTCTGCCCTTAAACAGTGAAGGCTGGATGGAGGCAGACACCATGCTAAATACCCCAAATGGGAGTCTCATCTTGGGATCTGGATTACTAAGCAGAGACTAGAGATGTTGCGAAGTTAAAACAATGCTTGTGAATTTTGCAAGAAGTGCTGAAAATTCTTGCTTTGTTGACTTCACGGAGTTTTGGCCAACCTTTGAAACTTCGATTCAAATGATTTGCACAAATGTTTGCTGAAATCCATCTCATTTTACCACGAATCACAAATTTCGCAGATGAAATTTCATGTTTTGCAGCATAATCCACAAAATTCACAAATTACCTCACAGAACGAATTTGCACATCTCTAGTAGAGACCTCAGCATTGCTGGGTGACTTGCAAAGCTGTAGCCCTGAAAGAAATGGCTCTCGTACAAGTCCCCTCATTTCCAGTAACCTGCGGTTGGGTGGACACATTTCTCTGTCACTGGGGGTTTACTATGTGCCAGACAACAACCACAGGACAAAGACTTCCCAAAGACTTCTTACCAAAAATTGTAGACTCTGCTTGTTTTTGGAACAATACAATCCTCAAGTTTGATCTCAAACCCTCTATGACTGGTAACATGGATGAGACAGCAATATGAGCAGATATGCCAGGCAACAAAACTACTGACAATATTGGGTCCAAGTCTGTACTCCTATTAACCACTGGTCATAGAAAGCAATGTGTGACAGTAGGCCTTGCTGCAATGACGACACTGAAAGCTTCTACCCTTCGTAGTGCTTAAAGGCAAGAAAATCCCCAAAGAGAAAAGGCATTTCTGGTGTTATAATCGTTATTTCACAGAATGGACTCAATTCAGAAAGGTTGACATAGGCTGTTTCAAAGGCAGCTTGCACTGATTGCTGGTGCATCGGGGACCCTGTGCCTGATTCACTATCGGGTAGGGCCCCGGTGACAAAGCCCCACAGCTTTCAGCAACTATGGCCCTGTGCCAAACAGACAAAGCATCTGGAAGGTGTGCTGCAAGTCATGGGGTAACCATGCGGCCAAAGAACCATGGACAGCAGTCCCTCCCTGGTGGCTAGCACCCCCCCCCGATCCCCTGTTATGAACATAATTATACCCTACTCTCCTGGGTGCCTTCAGTGATCACTATGTGACCTACTGCATTTGCAAACTATGTCAGCCCCACTCCCCCACCTAGCAATGGTTTAGGTCACTAAAGTCTCTGGACACAATGGCCCACCTCAGTAACCTCTCCTCCTCAGACTGGTTCCTTGTCTATTCTACCCAAGACATAGACTGCACTCTCCATCTTCTACCACTTTCAGCCCACTGCCTGGAACACCCATGCCCCTCTCCGGCAATCCAGAGTCTTATGCTGCCATCACCCCTGGATCACTACTGAAGCTATTAAGCTCTGCAAATCCCAGGACTGTGCTTGGACACACTACAAGTCCTCCCTCTCCCTCGTTGACTACTGTCACTACCGCTCGCTAAGAAACTCCTGTACCAAACCCATGAAATCTGCTAAAGCACTTTATTTAAAATCTTCCCGGCAGCAAAACCATGACTCTCCTACTCATTTCTGCAACACCATTAACTGCCTCTTAATCCTCCCACCAAGCCTCCCCTTCCCTACTCATCAACAACAGGTTCATCTCTGACCCTCCACTGTTGCCATAATCCTCAACTCCTTCTTCACCACCTGTGCCTCCCAACCAACCCCCAAATTACCACACATCTCTCCACTACCACCTTCACCTCTGAGGGATTTCATTTTTCTCCAGTCACAGCCCAAGGTTCTCCATGCTGTCCTGGTGCTGAACCCACACAAATCCAGCCTTGATGGCCTTGACCCTCTTCTACTCAGAATCTCCGCCCTTTCCATAGCCCTCCCCTATCCCACTTGTTAAATCTCTCCTTCTCCCTAGGCACTGTCCCCCAGGCCTGGAAAGCTGCCAAAGTGATCTCCCTTCACAAAGGGGGTGATCATACCATGCCTGGCAACTATCATCCCATTTCCCTCCTTCTCCCTCTCAGGCCAGGCTACAGGGATCCCTCATCCTTACTAGGCTCACCAATGTCCTTTCCTCCTCTGACTTATCTCCCTTTTAATCCAAATTCAGGAGAAACACTCTACGGTGACTTCTCTGCTATGACTCACTGCACCATTCTGAATGGTATGGACCATGGGCTCATCACTGCCACCATTTTTATTGACCTTATTAAAGCTTTCAACTCTGTCTCTCCTTAAGTCTGCTGGTTTTTCTTCCTCTACAGTGGATTGGCTTAATTCCTACCACACTAGGCACACCCAGTGCATCCTCACTGGGGATGTTCTCTCGCTCACTCACCTTCCTACCTGGTGTCCCCGAAGGCTCTGTCCTTGGTCTCATCCTTTTTTCCATCTTCTTGAATGACCTTCCCTCTGCCTGCACCTTCTCACAAATAGACCTCAACACTGATGATACCATCCTCTATGCCTCAGTCCTCTCTGCTTCCATTGTTCAGTCCCAACTCCAGAGCGACTTCTCACAGGTTCTACTCTGATTCCAAGAATACCAACTGAAATTCAGCATGAAAAAAACAATATCAATGATCTCCAGTACCACTCAAAAACTTGCAAAACTCCACCTTCTCCCCTACTTCTCCACCCTCAATGGCACTACCCTAGATTCAGTCCCCTCTTATAAGTATCTGGGTGTCTGGCTTGACAGCCACCTGGACTTCTCCACCCACATAAGCCACATTCATTCCAAACTCCACCCGAAGCTGGGAGCAATGCTCAGGAACAAGGATGCCCTCTTCGTCTCAGTCCACCATGAGCTTCTCACAAAAATGATTCTCCCTGTATTTGACTATGCTGATGTAGTCTTCAGTCACCTCCTTCCTCAACCCTCTCTAGGCTTGACACTCTCTTCAATGCTTTCTGCCACTTTGCCGCTAACGCTTCCCCAGTACCCATCACTGAACTCTCTACTCTTCCTGCTCTTTTCTCCTCTCACCATCGCCAGCTTCATGCCTCCACACTCATCTCTAAATACTAGTTTGGGACTCGTCACCCCTACCACTCCTCTCCTCCCTCTCCACCATCCTCGTACCAGCTCTGAACCAGAGACTCTTGCTCTTCCTCCCTTCCACGCCCCAACTCAACGTCAGGGCTGGCTGCCTTCTCTTACGTCTCCCTCACATCTGGAACACACTCCCCATCTCCCACTGACTATCCCCTCTCTATCCACTCTAAAATATACTCTTTCCCAATCCCTCCCCACCTGCTGCACCTGCACTCAGACCTCCCGATACCTTGTATCCTCATACTACTCTTCTTCCCCCTTCTCCTTTCCCTCCCTCTCTCTTCCTCTTTATCCATGATCCCCCTTCCCACCTTTCCTACCTCCTCCCCTCCTCCCCTCCTCCCCTCACCTCCCATGTTCCATTTTCGCCTCTTAGCTCTCCCTCTCCACTTGTGCTCTCCTTGCACTTGTCTCATCCCTCCTGTCCTACACCTCCCAGGTCCTGTATTGCACAGTTTGGCATACCTGTTGCCTCTCTCAAACAATATTTAATGTATTGCCTCTATGACTGTATATATCTTTTATGTATGCATCCCTCTATATGCTATATGATATGGTGTTATTTTTTACTTTGTTTGTATTTTGCCTAGTCTACTAGGTTTTTCAATGATTGTATGTATTTTATGTACACAACTCTCCTTCTAATTTATGCAGTTACCAATGTTGATGATTTCTAAATGTTATTTTCCAAACCGTGCCTGTAACTTCCTTCCTCATTGTACCCTTTGGGTCGCACCTGGAAACGAGCCTTGGCTCAGTGTGCCTTTCCCGGTTGACAGCTTTAAATAAATAAATAGATATCCCTGGTAGTCTAGTGGACTCCCCCTGCCCTGATCCCCTGTTATGAACGTAATTATATCCCTAGTGTTCTAGAGGACCCTCATCCCCATCTCCTGTTATTATAATAATTATATCCCTGGTGGTTTAGTGACCCCCCTCCCGGGTCCCCTTTTATTAAGATGCTCACATCCCTTGTGGTCTAACAGACCCCCTCCCTATCCCCGATCAGCCTATATAATAGCAATATGTATTTTCCTAGTAGTGGAATCCTACCCCGGCAGGCAGTAGCCCACCACCCCACTCCCCTGTCCCATCTCTGAGCCGGTGACTGGCACAGCCCTCCGCATTCCTCCACAGCCAGCTGCCGACTGAATAGTCAAGGAATGCCTACTGTATGCAATGTGTGCTCATTATTAACAAAGCTGTCAATCAATGAAGCCTGCTAACTCTACAATTCTACCTCTTACTGTTCAGTAAGGCCCTAGACACACTGGGGACTTAAAATGGTTTTAAGTGCCTTAAATGGTTTAAACTTCTAGCACTGCTTTTCTGCAGACAGACTGCAAGCCCCTTTAAAATGTTTTAAATAAAAGTGTTTTTAAACTCTGCTAGATACCTAGTCTTAAAACCAGTTTAAAACATTTTGGAGCTAGCATGGTTTTACTTACAGGTCTGTCCAGGAGTAAAAATGTTTTAGATGTAATGGTTTTGGGGGCTGTGAGCCCAAGCAATATGGCTGCTGAACTATAGAGCTCTATAAACTTCAGGCTATTTATCAAAACTTTTGACCAGTTACTCCACTACTGAGGTGTCAAAAATAACATAAATCGGCGGCTGAACTACTTAAGTAAGCAATGGGCAACCCACGAAAGGACAAGCATACGGGGGACGGAGCTAGAGCAAAGGCTCCTCCAGGAACATCCACTCTGAAGGTGGTACAGGGCCGTGAACCCGGCCACTAGGACAGATTGGGTGAAGAAACTTTGCAGACTCTGGGGATCAAGATAAATCATTTGATCTCCTCTGTAGCGGGTCTTTCCACAAAGTTTGACTCGCTCACACTGAGGGTAGCGACTGTGGAATCCACTCTTGAATCAGTCACCCTGGCATCGGCTACAGCAACTAAAATGGCTGATGCTGCAATGGGGGCAGTAAATATGGTCATAAAGGAAAATACACACCTCAGGTCTCGCATAGAAACCCTAGAGAACCAGTCAAGGGCTCACAATATCAGGATCTTGGGGTTGGTAGAAGGTTGTGAAGGTGATCACTTAACTCTGTTTTTACAAGAATAGATTCCTCAACAGTTGGGAGATGAGGTGGCATCGATAGTACAAAAAATTCAGAAGGCTTACCGAGTCACCTTTCGAGGCCGTCAGGACAACCCAGAAGCCCCACGTGCAGTTGTGATGGTGATGGACGGAGTTGGATCACGGGATTGCATATTAGCACTGGCACGAAGAAAGAAGACCCTGCTTTACGATAGTCAACAGGTCAGGTTTTTCCCAGATCTTGCATATGCCACAAGGCAGAGGAGAAAGAGATTTGACGGCGTGAGGGTGACTCTACGGGAAGCAGAAATACCCCACGGTATACTATTCCCAGCGCGCCTGCGGATTGTGCATCAGAATAAAGTTTTTATTTTCTCTGATACAGTGGAGGCCCTTAAATGGAGTCAGCGTAATGCTCCTTCCCGCCAGAGAGAAACAGAGGAAGATGACCCATCGTCAGATGAAGACGTCTCCTGAGAGACGTTACTGTTTGCTTGTGCCCCTTAGACTACACTGGTGATGGAACAAGAGGGAAACTATTACGCTAGGAAAACAATCTGAGCAAAAGCAACCCTCTGAAGATGCTTTGTTTCTTTTTCCCCTTTTTTACAGCGAGTCTGTATAATAAAAAATGTTCTGGGTTGTTCAGTTCTGATATATGCCCCATTTATATGTTCCATGTAGTTTAATCACTCTGGGGTTGTTCGAAGTAGTACCTAATGTAAATATGTTTGGGTATAATTCTTTAGTGCTTATCATAAATTAGGAGCTGTGGCTCCATTAGTAGTGGTTGACACTGTACAATTTTGAACTCTATAGTTTCCTTTCTTTTAGCACTATCAGGTGCAATTATTTTGATTAAGCATGGTGACTTAGGTCCTGTTTATACGGCAGGACATTGGACTATAAATACTAAAGACTATCAATTTCTCTATACCATGCTGCTAATGGACTCTGTTGCAGCAATGAAACTTTAAACAATACTTTTTTTTTGTTAAGGTTATCCCCTCCACTGATGTATCTTTTATCATTTAACTGATAATTAATGTATTAAGAGGAGTGGCACCCTCATGGGGATATACACTGGTAATGTTAAATGAAGGTGTAAAAACTGTATGTTTGTTTATCTAAAAAATAAACATAAAGTTTTAAAAAAAAAAGGATGTAATGGTTTAACTAAAACAGTTCTAGCTGCAGTGTGTCCAGGCAAGCACACTTCTGTGTGTTGGACTTGACACAAAATAGTTACAAGGAGAACAGGTTTAACACTAGCAGTGTAGCCACACTAAACCATTATCAAAAATGGTTACTGAGTAGTGTGGCTGCACTGAAATGGTTTAGCTAAATTAGTTTTAAAAATGGTTTTCAAAAACAGTTCTGTGGTGTGTCCAGGGCCTTAGTGGCTGTTCATGGTGGAGTACGGTGGCTGTGCCAGTCGCTGGCTCGGAGATGGGATGGGGGAACGGGCCGGTGGGCACTGCCTGCTGGGGTGGGGGCCACTAGACAACAAGGGAAATACATGTTTCTATTATATGGGCTGATCGAAGATAGGAAGGGGCCCACTAGACTACAAGGGATGTGAGCATTTTAATAAATGGGGATCCAGGAGGGGTCCGCTAGACCACCATGGATATAATTATTTTAATAAAAGGGTATCGGGATGGGAGTCCACTAAATCACCAGGGATGTAACTACTCTAATGACAGGAGATGGGGCTGGGGGGTCCGTGAGACCACCAGGAATATAATTCTTTTAATAACAGGGACTCTGGGCTGGGGGGGATGATGGCACATTTGCACATGGTTCAAAACCCTCCCAGAGGACACACTCCTAAGTACCCTTAGACCAGCCCTGGCTGGTCTAAGGGTACTTAAAAGTTTGCCTTCAGGGAGGATTTTGTGAATCCCAATTTCTGGAAAAATGCCAGCTTGTGCCTGCTGCTATCCTCCTAGTTCCCTGCCACAGCCTATTTCATGGCGCAAGGCTGATGCTAGCCCCCTTTGGTGCATGCAGTCTGCGTTTTTATTTATTATAATTATTATTTATAGTTTCCCTTTTACCATCAGCGGCATTAGCCTCCACGTTGTCCCCATACAACAAATACGCAGAGTAACCTCGTTACAGAACCATTCCCGAGACAGCATCAGTCATAGAAGTAGGCTTCAAATAGATGAAGTATAGGATAAAGTACGGGGTGCAGTGTGCTACGAGAATTTACACACTCCCAGGTCGTTGGATAGCTCAGGTTTATTAGCTATCCAACAATGAGGTAGTGTGTGAAATTCAAGTAAAACACACTGCACCTCATATTTTGTTATTTATAATTGAAGGGCGATTTTTTTTCTTTTAATGGTTTAGTTTAAACTCGGTCCCCCGTTGGCAGCACCGAAGAGCCACATTGCGCCCGTGTGGCTGATCCTCGCATCGTCAACTTCCCTTTTACTCCCACCCACTGTGAGAATACCTCCCACCTCCCGACCCGCTGAAGAAGCAGCCCGAGGTTTTTGTGGTCAGTAGTGTGTGAAGAGAAATGGAGTGTTTTAAGCTTGAGCTGTGTTTGTTCAGTGTCTCGAGCACATTCATAAGGGAAGAGAGTGCGCGTGAATGTCATAAAACCTACTCAGGTGTTACAGTATTTAACACACAGATTTTTACATTGATAAAAATGGAAGCCATTAATTATTAACTGGTAACATGTCCCTCCACTAATAGAAGTAATTAACATTTATAATAAGAGAGGCAATATAAAAAGTCAGAGTAGGCCATACATACCCACCCCACCTTCAGAGCTGGGTAAATATGTAGAAATCCAGCATACAGTCCAACATAAAAAGTCTTTAACTGGAACTTCTGCACAGAGTGAGGCGGTGCCATAATTAAAATAAGAGTTCTCTGAGTGCCAGAATGCAATTGTAAAAGTCCAGCTGCCTCTACAGTTATACTCCCAGGGGGAGAGGGCTAAAACTAAAGACGCCATATTGAAAATGTTATGTGGTGTAGAACATTAAACATACATATGAAAATACAACCCGCTTCAGTCCAGTACACTATAATATTGTTAAGAAGAGAGCAAAAAGAAAAATAAGACAACCATCACGGTCCCCCGCCATGAACAGTACAGAGATCCAGACATCCAAAGAAATATTAAACCCCAGGACCCTGACTTCCACATTTAAGTACAAAATTTTTATTATATCCCCAGAACAAACAGAATAGTCTCACGTAGGACCATACTGGGCAGAAATCCGACGAGGATCTCAGTCCATGCACTCAGATTCTTCACTATCTGCTGTGGCCAGTTCTTGTTCGAGTTTTTGTGCCAATTTCTGCACATCTTTAGGGTTATTAAACAAATAAGTATTCCCTTGTCAGACGACCCGCAGTTTCGCTGGCAGGAGTAGCTGGTGCTGTATTTTATGCTGACATAGCAGGCTTCTAATCTTGTCAAAAACGTTCCCCCGGAGTCGGGTGCTGTATGCTAAATCCAGAAAAAGGGATAAGGTTGAGTCTTCATATTTAAGACAGCACAATCGCCGTGCCAACAATAATGCCCTGTCCTGGTCACCCACTCCAGAGCAGACTATCATGAATGTGTGCAGTGTAGAAGAATCTGCTGGGGCCCTTCTAGGGCTGAGTCAGTAAACCTTTTCAATGGAGATTCCCCTGTCTTCCTCTGGTAATCTCAGTACCTGCGGAAGCAAAGTGTGGCCAAACTCCAGGGGATCATCCCCTTCAGCCTCTTCAGGCAGGCCCACTAGCCTTAAGTTACGCTCCCGAATTTGATTCTTCAGCCATTCCAAGCATTGCTGAAACAAGGCATTCTCACGAACAAGACCCACGGTGGCATCCTGCTGCTTTCAGTGAGAAGTCTCCATCTGCTGCACAGAGTGGTCAAGCGTGTTCACCTTAGTTTCAAGACTACCAACTTGTGGTGTAAGTGAGTCAGATTTTTACTTAAGTTCTGTACTGTTATGACCAGTTGAGTAAAAGTTGCATTAACCGTACAAAGTGTGACTTCACTGATCTCCTCGCACATAGGTGCCGGTTCAGAGGCTGCCTCGTGTTAGGGAGGCTTAGCGTCTTTTTGCTGCGTGGCCTTCAGGTGAAAAAAGTCTCTGGCAGTAGCTGCACCTCTTTGCTTGCCCATTATAAATCCACAGGCTCTTCTTCCAAGTCGCTGGAGCAGGTTTTAAATAAAATTGCCTGATAAATCAAGTATAGTAAATAATTAAATTAAAGCTCTCTCAGGAGCAACTGCAAAACATGTCTGCTGTCATTTGCTGCTAAGCCATGCTCCTGCAGCCTGCGTTTTGATGCAGACTGCTTTTGTGAATCACTCCTGGTGCATCCTGTGGTGCAAGCCACACCTTGTGCCATTCCTTGTGGCACAAACCCCTTGCACCATTCAGAGGACCTTTCTGAACTGAGCCCCATGGGTGGATGTCTGAAGAGATGACAATTGAATAGCTTAATAAAGTCTGGGGCACCATGACATTCAGTTAGTGGATGCTAGTCTGGGATGCATTTTGCTGCCATATCTCACCGGCGGTTCAAGCTGAGGTCAAAAAAGGAAAACTTTAATTTCTGTAATACCTGGTGGCTGCACAAATGTTTTGCAGCCAGCAGATGTGAGCTGGAATGCTCTGCTCAAAGCAACATACAGAGAGTGCTGTGAGCACCAGATGGCCACTGAGGAGCGGGAGCTGACTAAGGGTGGGAACCTATGAGCACCAGCACAAAGAAACAATATTAGACTGGATTAAGACAGCTTGGTAGGCTGTCATGAAGGAAATGATAATAAAGTTCTTTGAGGTAAACGTAAAGATCAAATGCACATGTTTCATAAAAAGCTTGAATTCCCTTGAATTCACATCCCTGTGTCATGATTAGTGTTTCCTGAAAATATCATGCTGTTTGGTTTTGTGGTTTTCTCTAAATCATCATCTATTAATGTACTCAGCAGTAACTGAAAATAGTGAAGAAACAGTGAAGATCTTTCTGTCCCTGTCGGTGAGCAATGACATCATACCTGTCCAGCCTACTGCTTCACCAATGAGGTCCCTGATTGACTGAATAAGCTGTTGCAGTTCCTAGTGAGAGCAGTCTGTAGAGCTAATTGTTTACCAACCCATCTGGTTTGTGTTTAGAGAGATCAGCTTAAAATCATTCTGTTCTCATAAACAGTTGATCATTTGGGGTTCAATGCTGAACTGAAGTGGTATGAATGAATGTCTGTGAGAAATTACGTCGTCTGTATCACAAATGTTGGTTCTCTGACATCAAAATGATGGATTCTTATCTGACTATATAACACAGGGTTGTTTAATGGATATAAATGTAACCCCTAGGTGGTGCTATCCCAAGGGCTACTTCCCCTGCCTACGTGACTAGTTGCAGGTTAAGGAGCCTGGGTACTGAAACAGGTGCCTTTCCCTGGAGGACAGGGCTGTTAGTAACAAGGCTAACCTGGGTACAGCCCTCTGGGACTCTGTAATCCTCTTTCCCCTCTAGTGGCCTAGACAATATGCAACAAACACTTCCACAGTAGCCCCTATTCAGCATACAAATCCCCACATTGTTTGCCCTTACCACCAGAGCTAGTTTCACAAGTTTGGCCCTGGAAACCCCCTGTAAAATAAAGTTAGGCACAGCAAATAACAACAGTACAGTGCTTTGGGTACAAACTGGAACCACAGTCAGATTAAATGCAAAAAGAGTTAGATCTGATTTATTTGGGGGAATTGAACAAGGGAGGGGCGTAATCAGCTTGATTGATTCTAAAACTGAGCTAGTCAGGCAATTATGCATGCACCTTTAGTCCCTGCACAGTCACACGCTCTGGGCACCCAGTTGGAAGTAAGGTGGGCTAGCCTGGAACATTGCCCGGGGTAGGCTGGCATCACAGCTGGTTGGGGCCCTGTGATGAAAAGAAAAGGCAAGCACAACCACACACAATTTGTAATCCGGAGCCAGGAGGCACAGTTTGTGAGGATTATACAAAACAATTAAATCAGATGACACACTTTGATTGCGCTGTTGTTGCAGGGAGCTACCCTGGTGTTTGCTCACGCTACCCAGTACAGGACACATGATGGATGAAATGGAGACTGCAGGATGGCTTGCTGTTTGCCAGGAGAAGCAGGGCCCACACGAATCACTGAGGTGTCGTTCCTGTTCGTGATGTTGAGCAGGGGGCTGATCCCCAGGCAGGTCTCTTGTCGATGGTCTTCTCTGTGGCATGAGTAGCTACCTGGGCCAAAGTGTGGCAGCCCAGACCAATTGGAGATGAATGTGGATTCAGTCCGGTAGGTGCTCAATGCAGCTTCCAGCAAGCAAGGCACAATTAAACAGTGGGGAACCAAATCGCAACCCACTAACAGGTTATTGCACATTTCTAGTAAGCAATCACCATACCACCCAGCGGATAGCAGTCCAGTCGCAATATCAGTGTCTCTTAGCAAAACCAGGAGTTCTATGGTGAATGGATGTCCTGACAGGCCGATCACGTACAGCAAATCTTCGGTCTTCTTCAGGTTTAAATCTGGTCACTCTTCAGTGGCTTTGTCTTACTCCAATTCAGATATAGTCCGATTGATGAGCCTTTCAAAGGATTCCCTCCCGAGGGACAACAGGCAGACAGGCCAAACTTAGCCTTTCCACCAATCTTCAGTGCGAACTACGCGGAAGCAGCTGCTCAAATCACTCGAGCTGTTTACTCTTCAAACTCTAACTCCAGACTGGCACACTACAGCAGGCAGCTTGAGAATTTCACTTTGGTCCAAAAGGTTCTGGTTGGCTGATCCATCAGTCTGTCAAAGCAAGGGCTCCCCCTCCAGGTCCATTCAGACACCAAAGTGCAAAAACTACAATTCCTACAGAAATTTTCTCCCACAGGACCCCTGAGGACAGACACCATTTTAGAGTCCCCAAAGGTACTGATTGGTCCCAATAGGCAGTCCAGAACCAAGATGGTGGGGCAATACTGAAATATCCATGCTGCAAAGGAAGGCAGGTTAGACAAACTGCAATATTATTATTATTAAAACAGATAAACAGTAAACAGGCACAGTACCTAGCAGGGCTCCCTCTGTGCAAATAGCAATGGCAGAATGGAGTGATAATGTTACAGCCTCAGTGGGACTTGAGCCTGAGACTGCTTGGTCCCTACCCAGATTAATTTTACACCACAAGATAGGCAGCTCTTAAAGAGACAAGCATGGACGCTAACAGGGCACTCACATGCAAACACTTTTAAATCGCTAGGACACAGAACACCAGCCTGGCAGTGGGCATTTAGGCAAGCCCAAGGAAGACTTTTGGGAACCCCCATTTGCAGGGGGGTTACATAAAATAAATCTACATTCCATTAATTTATAGAAACAGTGTGTCTTTGATGTAGCCTCAATAAATACATTCATGTGATAATGTTGTCTACATGTTAGATTGACAAACCTGTGCCTGCCACACTCTGCTTATTTCAGGATCATGTACTGTATGAACTCATAAAATTCAGTTCTTTGAGGGTTCCTATGTGAGAATACATCATGTATGTGCATAACTAGAAATACTATATGACAGCTTGATGCCCCTGTCTCCTGCCCAATAGTTGAGACAGCAGCTCTCTGCTTCCCCCTTTCCCCTGCCTCAAAAGCTCCCTGTCTCCTGTCCTAATATGAGGCTGCTGCAACCTGCTGCCCACTGTCTTCTCCACACAGTCAGGACTGCTGTACCCTGCTGCCTCCTGCACAGACAGTTAAGGCTGCCACACCCTGCTACCCTCTGTCCCCTCCCTGTAACACAAGATGAAAGTATTTTTTGTATTTTCTATCAGGTAGTTTTGGGCAGTGTACCAAAGGATCTGACTCTAGTGGCAGGGAACAGCATGGTGCAACAACTCTAACTGTGGGGGCAAGAGGCTCTCTGGTGCAGCAGGACACAGTGGTGTCAGAGAACAGAGGACAGCATGGTGCAGAAGCCTTGACTGTGGTGCAGCACACAGTGGGGAATCATGGTACAGCAGCCCTGACTGTGTGATGGGGTGCATGTGGTGCAGGAACCCTGCCCATTTGGGGTAATGGAAGTGGGTAGCAGGGTGCAGCAAAAACCCCACCTTTGGTGGCCTGGGGCAGCATGATGCAGCAGCCCAAACTGTGAAGGCAGAGTCCCTGGAACTCTAGGACTTAACGAAGCACAGCAGCTCTATCTGTGGAGACAGAAAAAGGGGGCAGCAGTGTGCACTGGCCCTGACTGTGGGGGTGAGGGACAGAGGGAAGTGGGGTGTAGCAGCCTAAATTGAGAGGCAGGAGATGGGGGCATCAGGATGCCATATAGTATTTCTTGTTATACACATACTTGATATATTTTTTCACACAGAACCCCCAAAAAACTGAATTTTATGAGTTCATACATGTTCCTGAAATAGCAGTGTGGCAGACACGTTTGTCAATCTGACATAAAAACAAAATTGTTCTCAAATGAACCTATTTATTGAGGCTACATCAAAGACAGACTGCTTCTATGGATTAATAGAATGCAGATTTAATTTATATCCATTAAACAACCCTGTGTTATATAACCAGAATAGAATGCAGAGTTTTTATGACAGAAAACTGACATCTGTGATACTGACAAGGTAACTTCTCACAAACATTCATTCATGCCACTAGAACTCAGCACTGCACCCAAAATGATCAATTTTTTATGAGAACAGAAAGATAGATTTTAAGCATCTCTCTCTAAATATAAGCCAGTTGGGTTAGTAACAAACTCTGAGTGGAAACAATTAGCCCTACAGACTGCTCTAACTAGGAACTGCAACAACTTAGTCAGTTAATCAGGGGCTTAATTGGTGAAGCTGCAGGCTTGACAGGTATGATGTCATTGCTCACTGACAGGGACAGAAACATCTTCACTGTTGCAGTTACTGCAGAGCACATTAACAGATGCTGATTTAAAGAAAACCACAAAACCAAACACCATGCTATTTTAGGAAACACTTTATCATGACACAGGGACGTGCATTCAAGTGAATTCAAGCTTTTTATGAAATAGGTGTGCATTTGATCTTTAAACTTCATTCTCTCCCTGTGACATTTAGCAGTCAGTTTTACTGTATCTTTTTTTTTTTTGGTCTGTGTGATTACCAGCAGAAATCCCAATGTAATCAGTTGTGCAAAGGAGACAAGAGAGGAACTGACTTGAAAACTGTGCAATGCAGTGGCTGTGGGGCAGCCATATTCAGGCAGACCTTCTGGACACTGAGGTGCTGCCCTATCTGCATGCATCTCTCTGGACTGTGGGATGAGGTAGCCAGACTCAGAACGGAAGTAAACTGGGTCAGGAGTACCATCACCCCTATCCAGGGACCACCCAGTCCAATGCAGCTGCCTCAAAGGATGCCGAGAACGAGGAGCACTTGGATGACAGTGGGCTCAGGGAGGGTTAGAGCAGTCAGGCAGAGGCACATCCCAGATCCTATTCCACTCAAGAACTCATATGCCACACTGGCAAATGAGGACAACCAAATAGAGGTACCCAGAGAAGTGGAAGGAAAGGATGTGAGGTTAGCCAAGGAGGTGACCTCAGCGGGAAAGCAGTGGACCCCAGAGGAGGAGGAAGGAATCCTGGTGGGGGACTCCATCATAAGAGGGATCCAGCTAGGAACACAGGAGGGGGAGGACAGGGAGGTGAGGTGCCTACCAGGTGCCACGGCATGGAGGGATGGAAGGAAGATCCTTGGGATCACTGGGAAGGCAAGACGGGAGGGTGAGCTGGATGTCATTATCCACCTAGGTACTAATGACCTGGCAAATGGGGAGCCAAAGGAAGTTCAGGAAGAGTTTAGGAAACTGGGGAGGGGTCTCAAGCAAGTAGCTACTTCTGTCACTTTCTCAGAAGTACTACCTGTGAGAGGCAAGGGAGAGCATAGTGCATGCACCAGGAACTTTAACTCATGGTTGAAGAACTGGTGCTGTGAGGAAGGGTTTGATTCATTGGTGACTGGGGACCCATCTGGAGGGATGGAGGTTGTTCAAGCCTGACGGCCTGCATCCATCCTGGAGGGGAATCCAAGCACTCAATGATAAGTTTAAATGCTACATTGACAAGCATTTAAACTAGCAAAGGGGGGTGGCAGGCCAGCAAGGAGGGTACCTACTTGCTCACCCCCCACAGCTAGCAGTGGAACCAGTGAACCAGAGGAGTGGCTATCTCTGCAAAGCAGTGTGCAAAAAATGGAGATTAGTGCCCAAGAGGTGAATAAGCAGAAAAGGGGCAAAATTCAGCAGAAGGGCAGACAGCAAGGAGAACCAGGGATAAATGACAACCAAGGAAGGGGCTGGAGTAGAACAGTGAAGCAGTCTAGGGAGGTCAAATCATGGAAAGCCATGTGTGCAAATGCCAGGAGCCTTAGCAACAAGATGGAAGATCTGGAGGCTGTCATGGTACAGTCAGACCTGGACATTGTGGCCATCATTGAAACCTGGTAATGATAACCGTGGATGGGAGATGGCCATACCTGGCTACAACATATTCAGAAGAGACAGAGCAGGCAGGAAGGGAGGAGGAGTGACACTGTATGTGAAAAATGACATAAGGGCCACAGAGATCCAGGAGGAACAAAATGGGGGAGAGATACTGTGGGTTAAGCTGGAAAGGAAAATGGGGACAGCCATCTGCACAGGTGTGGTCTATAGACCACCAGCCCAGGAGGAAGAAACAGATAGGGAGCTGATGCTAGCCATCCAAAGGATGGCAGACAAGGGTGAGGTAGTACTGGTTGGAGACTTCAATATTCCAGACGTGGACTGGAGCATCCCAACAGCAGCATCAACTAGAGCAGATTTATCCTGGGCTCCTTCAGGTGCCTTCCTCAAGCAACTGGTCATGGAACCAACCTCGACAGAAGGCAATACTGGACCCTTGTGCTCACAAACAGGGACAGTGTGATGGGGGTAACAGTGGGGAGCACCTGGGGAACAGTGACCACCAGTCATTGTGGTTTGAAATCACAGAAAGAGCAGAACCAAGCCACACAAAAACACGTATCCTGGATTTTAGGGGGGCAGACTTTGGGAAAATGGGGAGATACTTGAAAGAGGCATTAAGGGGAATGGGACAGGAATCAGGGGTTGAGGAACAGTGGGCAGTATTTAAAATGGGGATTACAAGAACAACAGAATTATGCATTAAGCAGGTTAGCAAAAGAAAAGGAAGAGGAGACTATTATGGTTTTCCAAAGAGGTAGCAAAAGAAAGTGAAAGCCAAAAAGATTGCATTCAGGCAATAAAAAGACACAGGCAGAAGGGGATAGGGAGAAGTACCAGGAGAAGCAAAGGAGGTAGGAGGTCAGTAGGGAAGCCAAAGTTCAGACAGAAGAACACATTGCAAAATCAGTGGGTAAAGGGACAAAACCTTTTACAGGTACATAAGTGAAAAAAGAAAGACAAAGGGAGGGATAGTGAGACTGAAGGGGGAGGATGGGAGCCGCGTGGAGGATGACAACAGTAAAGCTGACATATTGAACAGGTATTTCTGCTCAGTCTTTACTGAGGAAGAGGGGGGTAATGGGTCTGAAGGGAGTACAAGGGATGAGAATGGTGCAGAAATGGACACAAGTCCCTTTACACGAGAAAGGGTCCCGAAGGAACTGGAAGTAATAAGAGTTGATAAAGCAATGGGGCCAGACGGGGTGCACCCCAAGGTCCTTAAAGAACTAAGAGAGGTGGTGGCTGAACCTCTGGCTATCCTGTTTAGCCAATCACTGGAAACAGGGGAGGTACCCAAAGACTGGAGGACAGCAGATGTAGTCCTCTTATACAAAAGTGGGAACAAAGAGGAAGTAGGGAACTACAGACCAGTCAGCCCCACCTCGGTAGTGGGAAGATCATGGAAGCACTACTGAAGGAGAGATTGGTGGAACAGCTGGTTGTCAATGGACTACAGGACCCAAGGCAGCATGGTTTCACCAGGGGAGGCCATGTCAGACCAACCTCATTGAATTTTTGACTGGGTGACTAGGAGGTGGATCAGGGAGGGCAGTGGACATGGCCCATCTGGACTCATCAGGCCTTTGACACTGTGCACATAGAAGACTATTACACAAACTGGGGAATATGGTGTGGGCAGGACAGTAGTGTGGTGGGTAGGTAACTGGCTGGGTGGCAGGACACAGAGGGTGGTGGTAAATGGCTGTCACTCCACAGAGGGAAGAGTGACCAGTGGGGTACCACAGGGATCAGTGCTGGACCGGTCCTATTCAACATCTTCATCAGTGACATTCGCGAGGATCTAGAAGGCAGAATTTCACTGTTCGCTGATGACACAAAGCTCTGTAATAGAGTAGACACACCAGAGGGTGTAGACAGAATGAGAAGCACCTGCAGAAACTTGAAGAATGGTCAGGGTTTGGCAGTTGAAATTCAATGCAAGGAAGTGCAAGATAATACATATAGGGCACAAAAACCCTGGCACAATATATCATTTGGGGTGAGGAGATAGCATGCACCAAGCAGGAAAGGGATCTTGGGGTTGTCATCTCTGATGACCTCAAGGTAGGGAAACAGTGTGACAAGGCAGCAGGTAAAGCAAATAGGATGCTGGGATGTATAGGCAGGGGCATCACCAGCAGGAAAGGGAGGTCATAATTCCCTATACAAGACACTAGTGAGGCCCCACCTGGAGTACAGTGTACAGTTCTGGAGACCATACCTATGTAAGGACATAGACAGGGTAGAGAAGGTTCAGAGGAGGGCAACAAAGATGGTGCATGGATTGCATCACTAGTCCTATGAAGACAGGTTGAAGGAACTGAACATGTACTCCTGGAGGAGAGGAGGAGAGGGATATGATAGAGACATACAAGTATCTTACAGGGAGGAACAGGGTGCAGGAAAACACTATTTTTAAGCAAAAAGATGTTCCAGGACTAGAGGCATGGGATGAAGTTGGAGGGAGGACGATTCAGAGGAAACATGAGAAATAATTTCTTCACAGAACGGGTGGTGGACAAGTGGAACACCCTGCCAGAGGAAGTGGTGGGGGCTGAAACAATCACGGGATTTAAGAATGCATGGGATAGACATAAAGGAATTCTAGAGGTCAGGGGTAAGGGGAAACAGATTTCTAGGAAAACAAACTGAACTTACAAGCTCAAATGGGCAGACTGGGTGGGCCATAGGCCCTTATCTGACGACACTGTCTATGTATCTATGTAACTGTCTCTCTGACACTGATTCCAAGCAGACTCAAGTCACTGAAAGTGCTGAACTGGATAGCTGCTCAGACTGTGAACTAAGCAGTGAGGAAGAAACTGAATGAGCAGAGAATGTATTTCTTTTTTACTTTTAAACTTTTTACATTACCATGCTAAGTAAAACTGTTATGTAAAAACCAGATGGTGTGGACTAAGTTAGCAATAACTCATGACAGGGTGTGGGGTTATAGGCACTTAATCCATACCTGGGGTGCATTGTGAGGCATGAGGCCACAGGCTGAGTGTCCTCATAGCACCCCTGGTGTGCATTAAATGCCTATGCCTATAACCCCACACGCTGGAGTGGGTTATTGCACCTATAACATGTGTTACGTGAAAAACATGAGAAAGCCCACAAAAAAGGGATTTTACTCCCGTTGAAACACAAAAACAGGTACTGTATTCTGCCACCGTGCAAAATAGTCCCTACAAAATGCACATTTCACTGCTTTTATGCAGATAGAAATGTTACACATACACTACTGTCATGATGTGAGACATGTCTTGTGCATACTATATTCTGGTACTGTATGTAGGACACTTCCTACCCCCCCAACCTGCCTGGTGCAGCTCCTCACCTCCCCATGACAGAGACACAATAAAGCTGCTGATGTCAGATAAACACAGAGACTCCACCACAGTGCTGTCTTGAATATCCCACACGCTGACACTGTGTCTGTCTCTCCTTCATATGGATGAGTTCTACAGCAGTTCTTTGTTTGTCTTTGTGCCGCCAGTGGAGTGTGTCTCTCTCACTCTTGCTCACCATCCCTCGCATGACACACTTTACACCACATGCTCTGTTCGGACCAAGACTGCCTACTGTACAAACCTGTCACTGTTTCTCCCTGTCTGCAGTGGGCTGTGGAACATCAACTGCCACCTTTGCCTTGCTTTGAACATTGCTGAGCAGGACTCGACTGCACTCCAGGGCTTCGCTGCAGACTGTGTATTGTGGGACAGGGGACGCGGAGGGGGTGGTGGACATTCTGACTCCCGGACACTGCAGAGGACATTGCAGGAGAAGCCTTGACAAACTAAATGCATTCTACCCACATGAGATAATGTCTCCTGCTCCCTCTCACTGGGTCACTCACTGTGTACTGTGATGTTGCTCTGTGTGTTGGGCTGCCCAATATACTCGGCTGTGTTGTAGAGTGTGTATATCATGGCAGCAGTGATGACAGCAGGGGAGGGGTCACTGGCTCCTGGACACCCCAGAGGAGATTGCAGGAGGAACCCCGACAGACAAAGCTTATTTCATGTCTCGTGTGCCCTCTCGCTGTGTCACTCACTGTCTCCTGTGGACAAAATACAGGGGGGCGATCATGCACAGAGATACAGAGAGAGAAAAGGAAGCACATTGCAATTACACTGACTCTCTCCCATTTTCCATATGTCATCACTGAGCTTGCTCCGTTCCGTTAACTGATTACTATATGTGCTCAGCATTGTAGTGAGGACTGACCTTATTAAGTGAAACCATGTTGGAGAGCTATGTGTGCCTCACTCTACATTTATACACTCCACCACTTTCTGCCTATGTCAGTTTCATGTTGTGACTCCTCAGACTTGTATGAGTACTGTGATAGCTTCAAGGGTACTGTGGATTGATTTTCATATGACATTACTTGGTGGCTGTCTTACAGGAACATGCAGTAACACATTCATTTGCAAGTCTTGCTGAGACACGCGGTGGTCAGCTGACCTCTTGCTTCCCACATAATGAGTCCCGCTTGGCTCACTGATTCTCAAGTGGGAAGCATCACCCCTACTGTGCCGGTACAGGCATTTAATCCATGGTCAGCTGCTGCAAACTGACCAATTGCTTCTCTAGCTCAGCAAACCCATGTTATAATTATTCACATGTAACAGATGAACACCCATGTATGCCATCTCAGACATGCCCACAAACACACCTCACACATAGGTACACCCTCGGAACAAAATCAGCAATATCACCAGGTATTACTTGTCTTTTACTCCATATTATGGAGCTGTATGTTCAGTATTTGTTGCAAAATGGGATTCAAAGATGTATGCTGACAAACATAAGATCCAATGCACTCAACAACATGAGTTCAGAAAAGGACACAGCACCACCTCGGCCCTTATGGAATTCACCGGTTCTATACACAGCTCCCTGAACCATGATGAATTAGTTGGTGCTGCTTTCATCGACTTGACAAAATCATTTGACATGGTCCACACCCTCTACTACTAGAACAACTACTTAATGCAGGGCTCTCCACTGACTCCACTGCCTGGCATAAAAGTTATCTGGACAACCGCATGCAACAAGTCAAAATTGTCGACATCCACTCTGACTCAAGACCTGTTCGCTCTGGGGTTCCTCAAGGGTCCATTCTGGGCCCACTCTTATTTAGTCTCTTTCTAAACAGTCTCCCAAGCTCCTGCCCTGAGCAAATCCTACTCTAGGTAGATGATGCCGTAATTTACACAACTCACCCAGAGCCTATACCCCTTGAGACCCAGCTACAGCTCGGATTTGCCTCGGTAGAGAAAGGGTTTAGTCATCACAAGTTGATACTAAACTATAAAAAACTAAACTTATGCTCTTTAGCAGCTCCCATAACAAGCACTGGCAACATCCATTGACTATCACTAACTGCCTTGGTACTGCCCTTGAACAGGTACAATTCTTTAAGTATCTTGGAGTCACCATAGACAGCATCCTATCATATGGGGGCCATATAGATAACGTTGCTAAAGCTGTAAATATTCATATTGGTCTACTCTACAGACACAGGCAATCTCTGACCCCTGAAGCCTTAAGGATAGCTATACAGAGCTCAGTTATTTCTATAACATAGAAACATAGACGGTGACAGCAGATAAGGACCGCAAGGGCCATCCAGTCTGCCCATTTCTTTTTCTACCTTATGAATGTGCCCTCGGCCTTTGCTCTGTCAATGACTTATCTATTCATACTCATCTGTATTGCTCCCTTATGCCTATCCCATGCTTGTTTGAAACCCTGCACTGTATTCATATTCACCACTTCCTGAGGTAGGCCGTTCCATGCATCCACCACCCTTTCTGTGAAAAAGAACTTCCTCACATTACGCCTTAATCGGCCTCCCTCTAATCTCATGCTGCGTCCTCTTGTCCTGCTATTTTTCTTATATTGAAATGTTAGACTCCTTCACCTTGTTAATACCCTTAATATGTTTGAATGTTTCAATCATATCACCTCTCTCCCTCCTTTGCTCTAGGGTATACATATTGAGCTCCGTTAATCTGTCCTCATATGTTTTCTGATGCAGTCCCTGCAACATTTTGGTTGCCCTTCTCTGGACTGCCTCAAGTTGGTTAATGTTCTTGTGAAGGTGTGCTTCCAGTACTGCATGCAGTACTCCAGATGGGGCCTAACCAGTGTCTTGTAAAGAGGGATTATTACCTCCCTCTTACGACTTGTGATACCCCTACTAATACACCCCAATTTCCCCTAGCCTTACCTACTGCTTTAGTGGTCTGCTTGGATAATTTCAGGTAATCTGTGATGATGATGCCCAAGTCTCTTTCTTCCCTTGTGACTGCCAGCAACTCCCCTCCCAGCCTATAGGTGGCATCTGGGTTTCTCTTCCCTATGTGCATAATCTTGCACTTTTTTGCGTTAAACCCCAGTTGCCAATCTTCCGACCATTTTGCCAGTTTATCCAAATCTCTACTCATTCTGCCCACCCTATCTGGATCATCAACTCTGTTGCAGATCTTGGTGTCATCTGCAAACAGACAAACCTTACCCTCCAGTCCATCTGCAATGGCACTGATGAAGATATTGAAGAGGACTGGCCCCAGGACTGATCCCTGAGGTACCCCACTTGTGACTTGCATCTCTTCTGACTGTATATCATTTACTACCACACTCTGTTTTCTGCCTGTCAACCAGTTTGCCACCCAGTTGACCAACTTCTCACCCACCAAGAGCCTACCCAGCTTATTACTCAATCTTCTATGTGGAACAGTATCAACAGCTTTGCTGAAGTCAAGGTAGGTGACATCAACTGCTCCCCCTTGGTCCAACACTCTGGTTACCCAGTCAAAGAAATCTATGAGATTAGTCTGACAGGACCTTCCTGTTGTAAATCCATAATCTTGCCCACTACCGAGGTAAGACTGACTGGTCTATAGTTCCCTGCCTCCTCCCTGTTACCACTCTTGTGGAGCGGGATCACATGGGCCCTTCTCCAGTCTTCTGGGACCTCTCCTGTGCTCAGAGACTCACTAAATAGTTCTGATAATGGCTCTGCTAGTTCCACCCTTAGCTCCTTCAGTACCCTGGGATGTATGCCATCAAGTCCCATTGCCTTGTCCACCCTGAGCTTATTGAGCTCTTGTAGGACCCTTTCTTTTGTGAAGGGACTAGTGCTCACCTCCCTCCCCCCTGTGTCCATGGTGCTGAGCTGTGGGCCCTGCCCTACCTTCTCTTCAGTAAATACTGAGCAGAAGTATCTTTTAGGATATATGCTTTTACATGGTCCTCCTCCTCACACGCCCCCTTATCTCCTTTGATCTTAGCAATACCCCCTCTGGAATTTCTCCTTTCACTAATGTATCTATAGAAAGTCTTGTCACCTTATTTTACTGTTTGTGCTAGTGTTTCCTCGGTTTCCTCGGTTTGGGCCTTTGCCTGCCTTACTGCCTTCCCTGCTTCCCTTAGGGAAGTTTGGTATGCCTCCCTATCTTCATCCTACTGTGTTCCCTTATATTCCTGAAGGCCAGCCTTTTGGCTCTGACCTTTTCTGCTACTGTTTTTGAGAACCAAAGTGGTTTCCTTCTTCTTTTGCACTTCCTCTTCTCTCTAACACAATGGGATGTTGCTTCAAGTATTGCATCCTTAATGCTTGCCCACTTTGCCTGTACCCCCTCACCTGTATGACTATGGACTGATCATCTATGGCTCTGCGACTGATTCTGCCCTCCGGCGTATCTTCACAAGGCATGTCGTCTCATCTTAGGAGCCCACCATCTCACCCACATGTGTGACCTCTATGCCCTAACCGGTTGGCTATAGCTTAAAAATCGCATCAAATATCAAACGTATCTGATGGCCAAGAAAATAACCTTGGGCCTCTTGCCACCTGGAGTACAAGATCTTCTAAACCCCCCTCATATTCCATGCTGCACCCAAGGTTCTAAATCTCAGCTCCTACAGATCCCTAATCGCCGAACCACTCAGGATGCAAAGATCAATCGCCTACAGGGCCCCCCTCTGGATGAATGCTTTCAACAGTGACAGCTCTCTGAAACTAAGGTGGGCCTGTTCCAATTCAAGCTTCGGTCACCACTCTCTACAGCTAGCACCTGTGACTGTCTCCCTCAATTCTGTTTTCCCAAACCTCGACTTTAGCACTCAACCTGTTTCATAGTAACTTAGCACTCTTGCCTCCTACCCTTCCCCCTGCATCCCCCTACCCAGCTCTCCACCCTTCCTCCCCTTCCCCTTGCCCCACTTCTCTTCATGTCCTCTACTTCCACCCCTTACTCTCTTCCCAGCCCACCCTCCCACATCCCTTCCTACACCCTGTGCCCTGTTTGTCTTGGCAAAGCCTGCTGGCTGATATCAATGTACTGTATGCATTTTCCTGTGCCTGAAACTGATTAGCATAATGTGTCTGTTGTTTTACGTTGACTGTCCATTATGAGTTTTGTACCTCCTATTTACACTTTACTGTATCGTACTTTACTGTCCTGTTTAATCTATTGTTCTTTCTACTGACGTGGAGCCTCTGTAAAAGAGCTCTTAGCTCAAAGGTATATGTAATCTGAGACTTGCATAAATAAAAATTAAAAAAAGGAGGATGCTACATCAAATTACACCCATACACTAAACCCGCAAACACTCACAAGCACTCGGCACACTCGACCCAATGCCAGTGGAAAGAAGAAGGAATAAGTATGTAGAAATCAAACTATAGCTTACTATTATCTAACCACAGTATTATTTATTTACCATGGCAATGTGATTTAGGAGGAAGAGATGGAGGGGAGGGCGGAAGCTGGCATCAAATAACTTTGTTGGACTGCTAGAACACACCCACACATTGCAGTGATGCTTGACAAGGACGGATAAAAAGACGTGTTCCTACCCTATGGATGCGTAGACTTTATCTAACAGAACATGCTGCATACATTTACAGCAAAGACAGCTTGAAAAAACCCATCAAGAATTGTGCATACACAGCTTTCTAGTCATACTCCTTCTCGTCCTCTTTTGCTGACTTCTCATCAAGGCTAGATCTGAGAATCTTGAATTTTTAGCCTTTCTCAAACTCGACTTACTAAGGATCAACTTCACATATTTATTTGATTATTCACATGTCCAGCAACTGACAGCTACTACTATTTCCACTCCTACACCTCCTGGTGGTTAATGTAACCGGGTGCCACCTCCCACAGGCTGCTATCCCTGCCTGCCTACCTAAATGCAGATTGAGGCGCCTGGGCTCTAACAGTAATGGTTTGACACAGTGCCTCCACCCAGTGAATTCCTTTAGTGGGTTGGACGTTAAGCTAGTGTAACCCTCTTATAAATGGGGTTCCTGAAAATCTTCCTTGGGTGTGCCTAAATACCCACTGCCAGGCTGGTGTCCTGTGTTTTTAATCGTTTTAATGCAATAGCTGGTGAGTGCCTAATAGCCTCCGTGCCTGTCTCTTTAAGAGATGCCTATAACATAGTGTATCATTTAATCTGGGTGGGGGCTGAGTGTTTCCAGGTTCAAGTCCCGCCAGAGCTGCAGTAATATTGCTCCATTCTGCCATCGCTAATTGTGCAGAGGGAGCTCTGTTGGAACTTGTACTTGTTCACTGATTTACCTATTCTGATAATAATGATAGTTTGTCTAACCTGCCTTCTTTGCAGCATGGACATTTCTGTTAATCACCACCATCTTGGTTCTGGACTGCCACTGTGGACCAATCAGTACCTTTGGGGACCCTAAAATGGAACCTGTTCCCAGGGGTCTTGGAGTGAATTTCTGTAGGAATTGTAGTTTTTACATGTTGGCACCTAAATGGACCTGGAGGGGGAGCCCTTGCTTTGACAGACAGATGAATTAACCAACTGAACCCATTTTGGAGGAGAAGGAAGTCCTGATGCTGCCTGCAGCAGAAGTCAGTCTGAGTTCGGAGTTGAGAGAGTGAACAGCTTGAGAGATTCCAGCAGCTGCTCCTGCATAGTCACGCGGGAAACTGGTGGGAAGGCTGTGCTTGGCCTGCCTGCCTCCTTTTCCCTCATGAGGGAATCCTTCAGTTAAATTGAACTCGGACTATATCCGAACAAGTTTGTTTCCAGAATTACTGAATTGTGACTGCCTTGTTACCTGAAGAGGACTGAAGATTTGCTTCACGCAATCGGCCTGTCAGGACATCTGAAACAACCACAGAGCATACGGTTTTTGCACAGAGACACTATTATTGCAAACGGACTGTCATCTGAACTGTGGTACTGTTTTTCCCTTACCATAAGTGTGCTGAAGGCTGTTAGTTGGTTCTGATTTGGTTCACCACTGTCTGATTGTCTCACGTTTGCTGGAGGTTGTATCCAGCAATTACTGGACTCTTATCCGAACTGCTCACCCAGTCTGAGCCCTGCCAACCAGGTCCAGCCAGCTGCTTGCACTGCAGAGAAAACCACAGATGAGAGACCAGCCTGGGGATCAGCCCCCTGCTCAACATCATGAACAGGAACAACACCACTGTGAATTGTCTGGGCCCTGCTTCTCCTGGCATGCCAGCAAGTCATCCCACAGTCTCCATTTCGTCCATCCTGTGTCTTGTACTGGGTAGCTTGAGTAAACACCAGGGAAACTCCCTGCAAAGACAGCTTAATCAAAATGTGTCATCTGATTTAATTGTTTTGTTTGATTATCTTGAACTGAGCCACCTGGCTCTGGATTACAAATTGTGGGTTACTGTGCAAGACTGTTTTTTTCCATCATTAGGGCCCTGACCAGCTGCAACATCGGCCTACCCAAGGCAACGCTTCAGGCTAACCTTTACCAACAACTGGGTACCCAGAGTGTGTGTGACTGTGTTGTGGGACTCTAAAGTGCATACATTGTAGCCTGATTAAATCAGCCACTACGTCAATCAGCTAGATTACACCCCTCCCTTGTTCATTCCCCCTAAATAAATCAGATCTGAAATGTAAACTGTTTGTGGTGTATCTCTGCACTAATAGCACTGTGTTACTATTGCTTGCTGTGTCTAACCTTATTTTACAGGGGGTCTCCAGGGCCGAACTGGTGGAACCAGCCCTGGTGGTAAGTGCAACAAGTGTGGGGGTACATCTGCTGTTTGGGGGTTATTGTATCTGTGTACCCAGTACATTGTTTAGGCCACTAGAGGGGAAAGAGGGGGGTAACAGTGTCCTGGAGGGCTGTACCCAGGTCAGCTATGCCACCACTAACCCTGTCCTCCGGGTGGAGGCACCTGTTTTCAGTACCCAGGCCCCTTAACCTGCACCTGGTCATGCAGGCAGGGGTAGTAGCCCTTGGGATAGCACCACCTAGGGGTCACATCTTGGAGGCACTGCTGGGATTAGTGTCTTCTAGTGGCCAAAATCAAGAATTGTTGTCAAAGGTTAATGGCTACCCCAATAGAAGTGGCTGTGCACCAGTTGGTGGGGTGGTGTGTGGGGCAGGAGATTGACCCCCAAAATGCCTTGCTCATACTGGATATCCCCTTGGGTACCAGTAAGGACACTGTAGAGGGAGCACTCTCCAAAGTTGAATGTTTAAAAAATGCTGTGGTGGTTGGTCGATGGGCTGATTTGATGCCCAAACTTTCATAGCCTTGGTAGAGTGTAGTGACCTCATGGACAGCTCTAAAGTGCCACAGACTATAGCCTCAGAAGGGGTCCCAGCTGCTTGGAGAGTGATAACAAAAGACAGTAAAGACCCTGGGGAGGATGAGCCCCCGCCATTATCTGATACTTTTGAGGAGAAATTTGCTAACTTGTTGCTGGAGGAAGGGAAGACTGTAGAAGACTTTAAGCAATTATTCCTGCCACCTGGGGGGGTGCACCTTCCCCCACACCCCTACCCACTCCAGTACTGGCTCCAGTGCCTGCAGCTGTGCTGGCATCCACATCGGTGCCTGCAGTTAGTCATGACACGTACTGCAAGTTGAAAAAGTTCTCAGGTACCTTCCCCACCCCACGGGGGAGGATGACTGGGAGACCTGGATTGACTATGTTGCCCCCTTGGTACCCGAGTGGCAGTGTGCAGAGGCCGAGAAGTGAAAAAGGATCATGGAAAGTTTGAGGGGTCTGGCCCTAGAAACCATTAGATTTCTGAGGTCCATGAATACTGAGGCATCTGCTTAAAAGTACCTGTCTGCATGTGAAGGCAGTTTCGGAAGCATTGAGTCAGGGGAGGCTTTGATGTGGCAATTCGAAGGTACCAAACAATGGAAAGGGGAAGGTCTGTCTGGGTATGTTACTTGCCTACCAGTGACTTGAACTGTATGAGATTGGGGCACATACTGCAACACGCCAAGCACTCTGAATTGCAGATTATCCAGTTAAGGCTCCAGGATAGGAGAGATAACCCGCCTGACTACTGCGACCTGATAAAAGATCTCAAGGAGGTTGAAGGTGAAGAATGAGATTGTAATTATGGTGTGGGCACAGCTCGAGTGACCACGGCACAGGAAGACCTCTCTGAAATGGAGACCAATAAGGATATCCCGCCATGGGCTGAGCGATGGAGAGACGAGCTGCTGAAGGAAGTCAGAAAAGTACAAAGGGGTGCCTTTAAGGAGGCCTCCACCACTGACAAAGACCCTGGCCCCTCTCAGGATGTGACTGCCATGGGGGTGGGGTGCACTCTCAGGCACCCTCTACCGAGGGTGGCTCCCAAGCTGAGATCAATGAATTGGCTGCCACTGTAAAGGAACTTTTGATACATGTTATAACACCCTCAACACTACTAGTAGAAGTCAGACCATGGTCTCTTGTTAATGCTCCAATTGCTCCTGCAATGTTTTCGCCAAGGATGACCCAAGTGCCTGTTGTTTGTCACAGCTGCGGAAAGGATGGCCATATGAAGGCAGTATAGTGCAGTGGCTTAAGGCTCTGAGCTGCAAATCTAGAGACCTGGGTTTGAATCCCACAGTCCCCACTTGCATACTGTGTGGTCCTGAGCAAGTCACTTAACTTCCCTGTGCTCCCAGATTGCACCTGTAAACAAGCTTTCAGCTTAGTGTGTCTCACTTGGTTAAACAATTGGAAAAAAAATGAAGAGGGATTGCCAGTGCCAGAAGGACCTAGAGAAAGTGGTAAACAGGCTTCAAGGGGAGCTCCGGAAAGCAAATCAGTGGCCAAGGGGTGCACGAAACGACTGCAGTGAAGGCTCAAGAAATTCAAACTCAGATTTCTTTGTGGCTAAATCATCTGTCTAGGCCCCTGCTACTGTCCCTCCAGACTGGTCCAAATTGGTAGGCCCTTCAGTGGAGACTACTGTGACTGTCAATGGTATTCATGCTTGGGTTGTGCTCGACAGTGGGTTGCAAGTGACCATTGTATTCCAGGACTGGTATGACAAACACTTATCTGATGTGCCATTACAATCTCTGGAAGGCCTACGTGTGTGGGGCTTGAGTGACAAGACTTATCCCTACCTAGGATATGTCCGGCTCTGGCTGTCTTTTCCTGCGGCTGTAACTGGTATGGATGAACAAGTAGAGACTTTTATTTATTTATTTAGTTTTTGTTGACCGGGTAAGTGCACTAGACAAATCCTGCCTATTTTCAGGCATGACCCGGGGGAGGGGGATACAGATGAATGCCAACTGACCTTGAACCAGATTAAGCTGTTGGTGGTATTTTTGGTGAATGAGGGAAATTTGGCTGGGACACCGGGGAACTTCCCCTACTCTTCGTCAGTAGGGGGACCCTGTCGCTGTAGGAGGCAGGCACTCTGTTTCCAGCTATGGAGGAGGCAGGAGCTGTACATGGGGCTGCGATAGCCCAGAGTATTTCCTCACCTGTTGATTTCATCGAGTCTGGAACCACTAAAATGGTGGCTGGGATGCACCTGTGAGGTGGCCACCAAAACGCCAACTCAAGTGGACCATCAGTTTCTGTTGCTACGATGGGTCTTAGTTTAATGGAGAAACAACGCTGTTTGGAAGAGGAACTTCTTCGTGTGAGTGAATTATTGGTGCAGGAATGTAGGAACCTTGCTGTGGAGGACGATAGGAAGCAGAAGAGATCAGAAGGTTCCCCGAGCACAGCAGAAGCCGCGGGGCCCAGCAAGTTGCATTCGGCTACTGAACGTCCGAAAGTCAGTGATGTTTCGACTTCTAAGGATTGGGGAGATCTAGTAGAAGAATCCTGGTCTCCAGAGCGTGCGCTGCATGGGACTGGCTGGATTCTGATTTCGGGTGCTTCGTGGAAGCCGGATGGGTCTTCGGCTCTTCAGGAGTCTGCAGAGATAAGTACATTGGCTGTCTTAGTCCCTTCTCCTGTTGTTTTGGACTCTGAACTTCCAGCCTCCCCTTTTCCTAAACCTACTATTGATTCTGGACTACCCTTGAAAAGCCTGTCAGAGGAGATGGCTGCAGATGTGGCTACTTCCTCTGTCATACAGGGGCCAGCTTTGGAACCTATGGATAAACCTTCCTATGCTAGTCATTTTAGGCAACCTCTAGAATTAGCCAAGTGGCGAAATGCCATTCGTTTACGATATGTTGGCCCCAGGGATAATCCTCCTGATAGGTTCTATGTTGGGAAAACATTATTGAAGAACGGTATGGTTTTTTCCCCTTCTGAAGTCTATGCCTTGATTCATGTTTCTGGGGAGTTTACATTTGATGTCAGTTTTCGCACCCCAGCTCTTTTGGAACTATTCTGGATTTGCTATTTAAATCTAAAAACTAATCCCCTATGGTCGGACTTTATTGTACTGCCTCTTTCTAAACAGGCCTTTAGGGTCATTACGATCATGTTTGGAAATGAAGGGGTCAATGTCGTAGATATTGTTAACTGGTTATCTAAGAGATGTGAAATCCAGGGGAATCCTGTTCCTATCCTGGATGCAGAGGGATTTTGGAATGGGGGTTGAAACTTTAGGATTAAACTCCACTCTGCTGATTCTGATTTGGTGCATCTCCCCAACTGTATTTTTTTGGGAAGGGATAAGGGGTTCCTTTTTTATCCAGGTCAGCCAAGGGTTTGCTTCAAGTGTGGGTCTCGGACTCACATAAGCACCTCTTGTGATGTGCTCAAATGCTCTTATTGTGGGGAGTCTGGTCATCCTAGTGCCCACTGTTTCCAAACCTCTAAATGCAATCTTTGTGATGTGGTGGGTCACACATTTGAACTTTGCCCTTTGGCAGCTAAAAACACACCGGAAGCTGATTTTGGGGTACAGGACCATTATATTCGGGAGGCAGTTCGACTTGGCTTTCCTAATGGAGGAAGGTTGGATCCCAGTACCTCTGGGACTAGTCTCCCTTTGGCTGTGTCAGGTTTGATTCATAGCTCTACCTCGAGCCCTGCCACTGTAGATGTACCTGAAGTAGTGACTCATGAGGTAACGGAGATGGGACAAGGGGGGGTTATTTGCCAGGATTCGGTATTGTCTGTTTTGGATCCCTTGGTAGACGGTTTTACTATGGTTAGCAGCAAGAAAGGGAAATCTGTTAAAGGAAAGGGAAAGGTGGGTAGGAAAACAGCTTTGCCTTCTATGCATGTTTCCATTGCTGACCCTAATACCTTTGCAGTGTTGGTGGAGGCTCCAGAGGCAGTTTCAGACATGTCTCAGCCTTCTGCACCCCCTGGAACCTACTGAAGGACAGATTGGCCGTAAGCCATCAGATGGGAAAAGTGGAAGGATAACGAGAGCGTCTAGCAAAGTAAAGTGACTTCATCCTTTCATTAATTCATGGTTCCCTTTTACTTTAGAGTAGCAACTTTAAATGCTAATAGCATTAAAACTCCTGTTAAGCATCAGAGCACTTATTCTCATTTTTTATATGAAAATCTGGACTGTGTTTTCCTGCAGGATGTTCAGTTACATTCTCCTATGGTGGTAGAGGCTGCCACTACTGGTTGGGTGTGGGGAGATTGTTTTTGGTCTTTAGGAAGTGATTTGTGTAGTGGGGTGGGGATTTGTTTTTTTCATTCACATATAAAAGTAATTCATCAGATAGAGATTGTAGCTGGTAGGGCCTTGGTTTTGGATATTAAGTGGGGTACCTTACCCTTGCGGTTACTTAATGTTTATGCACCTCAATCTAAATTTGATCGAGTAACCCTTTTTAATTCATTATACCCCTTTTTAAGTACCTCTTACGTTATTATTCTTGGGGGGGGACTTTAATTGCTCCTTGCTTTCCAGTGTTTCTTCTGGAACCAAGAAGAAGGTGTATAGTGATATGGCAAGCTTGTAAAAACTTCTTGCAGATACTGGTTTGAATGATGCTTTTGGGCCTACCTCTAAAGGGTTTGGGAATACTTATTTTTGCGGACCTAGAGCTTCCAGAATTGACTATTTTTTTCTTTCACCAAGGGTTGTAGTGCAATCATAGTCCTTGAAGGAGGTGGCCACATCAGATCATAAACTGCTAGTGTTAAGTGATGTGCCCGAAGTCCGTAGGGGGCCGGGTTTTTGGAAATTAAATGTTATCTTATTAGATATCCCTGGTGTGACTGATGGTCTACATTCCCTTTTTTTAGCACGTCAGTCTGTTTTATTTTTATATGATGATTTAAATACTTGGTGGGAGGACACGAAGTGTGAAGTCAGACTCTACTTTAAAACCATAGGTCGTTTAAATGGGAGATTTCGGCATAATGGTCTTTATTATCTTAGAGAACGAATGCATTTTTTGTCTACCTTCCACCAGTCTTTGGGATCTGCAGGTCTGGACAAAATTAAAAAGGTAAAGGAAGAGTTGGCTAATTTACAGTCTCATGTTTTACAGGATGTGGAGAGAAAGCATAAATATGGGATTTGTGGTAAAAAGAAGGATACTTTACCTTTTGAAGATCTGAAACTTATTAAATACTCCCGAGTTATGATGCATTTAAACACTCCAACCAGGGGGCATGTTACTACAAATACTGGTATTTTAGATACGATACATGATTATGTTACCGCATCCTTTAAGAGTAGATTGCTCTCTGAAACCCATATTAATGATTGGTTTCTTAGAAGACCAGTCCCTGTTTTGTCTGCAGATGAGCAGACTTCTTTGGTCCAACCCATTACGGTAGATGAACTAAAGACTGCAATTTAGTCTCTGAAGTCAGGAATTACTCCAGGTGCTGATGGATTATCCCATGAAATTTATAAAATTTTGTGGGAAGTTTTGGGTACTGACCTATGTCGGGTATTGAATGCCTGGTTACAGGCAGGGTCCTTACCAAAGAGCATGTTACAGGGTGTGTTGCTTTTACTGTATAAAAATGAAGGGGAGCGTGGGGATTTAGATAATTGGAGGCCTTTATCTCTTTTGAACACTGACTATAAGATCTTGATGAAAATATTTTGTATTAGATTACGGGGTGTTTTGGGTTCCTTATTACATCCATCACAATTTAGTGGGGTACCACATCGAAGGGTTCAGGATGCACTGATCCTACTCAGGAAGCTTATAGCTAAAGGAGCATCTGGAGACATGTTTGGGCATCTGGTTTGTCTTGACCAGACTAAAGCTTTTGACCAAGTAGAATATAGTTATCTGTGGGAGAGTTTGAGACGGTATGGGTTTCCCTCACAATTTATAAACTGGCTCCATACCTGCTATACAGGCATCACTCTGATACCGAGCGTGAATGGATGGTTGGGAAGAGATATTGAGGTACATAGGGGAGTACGGCAGGGATGTCCACTAAGTCCCCTACTCTATGTCTTATCCTTGGACCCCCTTTTGCATGCTTTGAAAAGTATGGATGACATTGCTGGATTATCAGTTGGTTGTCTGGACCCACAGATAGTGTCAATCGCATATGCGGATGATTTAGTTTTAGTTCTGTCAGATAAAATATCTGCTTTTGCTGCACGGACATTATTGTACACCTTTTCAGCTACAGTATGTCTGGTTCCTCTATTAATAGATTCAAAAGTGGGATACTGCCTTTGGGGTATGAGGCCACTGATGTGGCATTGATTTGGGACATGCCTATCGAAACTGGATATAGGAAGATTCTTGGTGTTTATTTTGGAGGTATGGATGACCATCGGTATAATTGGGAGAGACAATTATTGGAGGCACGTAATAGGGTGTTACTCTGGAATAAGGGCCGAATGTCTAAGGCTAAGCAAATTTATTTGATTAAAACTTTTTTGTTGCCATATTTTTTGTTTATAGCTGCGTTTTTTCCCCTCCCCCTTCTTTAGAATCCTCTTTTTATGATGTATTTTTTCTTTGTTTATGGGGTAATAGATTAAATCCGGTGAAGAGGGGTATCACTTATTTACCTATTGGTGAAGGAGGTCTGGGTATGGTGAATCCGGTTGTATTCTTGCATAGAATATTTATTTTTTATAATTTAGTTCCCTTGCTCAAAGGGGTTGTTAAGATCTGGTCCCTGTGGGTGGCTGATAGTATAGATCCCCTTCTTAGGCATTGGGTTCAGGATTCCTTTTTGGCCCGGCAGTTACGGCTATGTGCATTGACTAGTCACTTTCATACGATGTTTCAAAAGTTGAAATCCTGGCATGTTGTCAGAAACTCCTTTCTTCTTCAATCACGTGAGCAGTTCTATAGTACTATATTGCAAGATTTCTTTTTTGTGAATCCTTGGTTTCAAGATTTACCAGTTTCTGTGCAGCATTCTAAAGTACAATTATTAGTAAGCAAGAGGGTTCCTCGACATTTGTGGGAATTTTTATGGCTATGTCTCCATAAGAGATTAGGGGTAAAAGGCAACATGAGGCATAAAGAACTCTTGGAGAGGTTTTGTCCCAGGAAGGAAACCTGCTTAGGGGTGATTGAAACTATGGAACATTTTTTTGTGGATTGTCCCTTTGTAGTTTCCTTTTGGTCCCAGTTTCAGGGTGTGTGGCCTTTAAATCCTTTTCGGGGCCCTACATCTCAGATCTGGGTGGAAAGGGTTCTGCGGGCTCCTGGGTCACTTATGATGTAATCACTATGTGCCTGTTAATGGGTCATATAGGCTTTCAGCCGTGGCAAGCACAGTGTAGTTTGACACTTCGACAGAAATTACTCTCTGCATCTCAGATTATTTATAACATTAAGAAGGTAATATTTGGCTGGAGACTTCAGGAAAAGGAAAAAGTGCATCCTGGACTGTTTAGATTGTGGTGGAGGAAAATGAACTGGCTTGACACAGGGTAAAGGTTATTGTGCTGTATCCAGGTTTTCCTATAAGGTACTGGGTATCCCTGCCTGTAAGGATAGAACCTCCTTTTGGGGTAATTTTGGAGGGGACTACTACTTCTATATAAGGTGTAAGTTTTGTTTTGGAACCACTTCCTCACTCTAAAGGGGGGCATTTAGTATCATCTGGTACTATTTGTTTTCTTAATTTTCCAATAATTCATGATGCTGTTTTGTTGTGCCTACTTGGTTTTTATGCTTTCTGTTTATCCCTTTTGTACGCTAGTATACTTGTTTTGTTTCAATTTGTTGTGTATTCTGATTGATCTCCTGTATACAGTATTGTTTGACTGTTGCTTTTCAGTTACAAAACTCCCCTACTCTTTTTAGTGGGGTGGGAAGGGGATGTTTTCACATTATTCCTTTTATAATGCTCTGATACTGTATGGTTGCAATACTTATTGTTTTATTTTCTATATGATTTGTCTATTATTTTATGTGACCTACCAATGTTTATATTCACTTTTGGTTTACTGTTATGATAATAAAACATTCCCTGCTCTTTGAGTGGGGAGGGGGGAGTTAGCATTGGTTAGTTTTTTGGGTCACTAGAATGCTGATGTTTTTTTGAATGTATGATGTAATACTTATTTATGTTTCTCCTTGTTTTATATTATGATTTTGTGTGTTGAAAGCACTATTTTGTATATGTTCTGCTTTTCAGTTGTAATAAAAAAATTCCCCTACTCTTTTCAATAAATGCCATGGGATCTTTAACATCCACCTGAACTACCACCAATCCAGGCAGATGGGACCTCCGTTTAACGTCTCATCTGAAAGACTGCATCTCAGAAGTGCAGCACCCCTCTCATGCTGCACTACAATGTCAGTATTGGGATATTAACCCAAGTGCCAGATGTGGGAACTGAACCCACAGCCCTCTGATCTCCCGGCCTCAGAGGCGAGTGTGCTACCTACTGAGCCACTGACATTGACTTTGGCTTTGGTTTGTCTGCCTACAGGATTGTATGATGGCATTCCCTTACTCATAGGAACCAATGCCCACATGTTTGGGAGGCTAGCCCAGCTGTGTCAAGAAAAACAGGGATGGCAAGCCAGCTGGACTATGAAAATCTCAGCTCTGGTGAGGCAAGCCTAAGATTTACAAAGACAGCCTATCAAAATGGATAAGCATGAACTGGTGGGGATAGTGTGGAAGAAAGCCCCTGACTCATTAGTGCTCCCACCCAACTCCCAGTACATTGCACATCTTAGGAGAGATGTGAAGAACAAAATATTGATGCTGGATGCACCAGGCGAAGGGAAGTTGCTGGAAGGATTAATGGTCAAACTCAATATCTTACCTGCTCGTGCCCATGCCTATGCACGGCGAGTGATGGTTCAAATACAGAATGTGTCAGATCGAGAAATCCGAGTGAACCGGGGGTGTACATTAGCTACAGTGCACTGTGCGGACACTGCAGTATTACCCAGCAGCAAATATTCTAGCGAAAAGGAGGAGGTGACCCCGGACCTATTCGACTTTGTTGATTCCCCACTGCCTGCTGAATGGAAGACCTGGGTCAGTAGGAAACTTGTCCAGAGGGACCAAGTATTTTCCCTAAAGGAATGGGATATGGAGTGAGTCTATGGTGCTGAGCATACAATCATACTTCATAATGACAGGCCTTTCAGGTAGCGGTCCCGTCGCCGTGCCCCCGCTGATATCGATGATGTCCGAAGGCACTTACAAGAGTTGCTAGCTGCTGGCATTATTCAAGAGTCAAGAAGCCCCTATGCTTCCCCTGTTGTGGTGGTGTGAAAGAAAAATGGGTCCGTAAGGATGTGTGTGGATTACCGGACTTTGAACTGACTGACTGTACCAGATCAATATACCATGCCTCACATACAGGACGCCCTGGACTGCCTGAATGGAAGTCAGTGGTTTTCAGTACTTGACTTATGAAGTGGGTATTATCAAATCCCAATGGCCTGGAAGACCGGGAGAAAAACAGCCTTATCTATCCCTTGGGGTTTTGCAAATTTCTGAGGATGCCGCAAGGGATTTTGGGTGCACCCGCTACTTTCCAGAGGTTGATGGAACGTGCAGTAGGAGACATGAATCTGCTAGAATGTTTAGTGTACCTGGATGATGTCATCATCTTCGGACTCATCCTAGAAGAACCTGGTCATGCAGGCAGGGGTAATAGCCCTTGGGATAGCGCCACCTAGGGGTCACACTAGCACAATCCTCTGGGAAGTTGTACCCACCCACAGCCCCCACCCAGTGGTCCCATACATGGAATTGCATACATGCAGTCCATCAAGAGGCTGTAGTGGGTGGTCAGATAAATGCTGTTCGTACCAGTCTTTGAAAATTATTGTGACTTGAGACTCACTGTCTAGTACTGCTTTTTTAACAGGAATTCCTTCAATGTGCACGGTAGTTTCCATGGACGGGCCTACCAAGTCTGACCAGTTCAGAGAGGTAGTGGCAGGAACTTGAACAGATGACTTTGCCACGAAGAAGTTGGATTTGGGTTTGCTTGAGACCCCACCATGCTTATTGGCTGCATCCCTCTGAAGTCTCTTCACTCTTTGAAGCTCCTTCCATAGTTTATCAGCCACTTTCTGCACATCCTCCGAGGATCGACACTCTTGGGGTAGGCCTCTTCATATGGCCATCCTTCCCACAATTGTAGCAGAACGCACCTTCTCTAGGCTGCTTGGGCTGTGGCAATACATTGTGAGTTGGCCTGTATTCAAGGTTAGGGGGTGATGAAGAATACATATTTGAAGCTTGGGCAGGGGCACTGACAGTAGAGGGTCTTTGTTTGGTTTTCCTCCTGCCTTGCCAAGCCTGGGGTTGCATATTACGCCTCATCATTTCCTTTACCAGGGAAGATAATTCAGTTATTCGGGCCTCTAAACCTCCATCCACAGGGGGCACTTGGGCGTGCACTCCCATGCTCATGACAAACAGGTTCTGATGGGCATCTTGGCCTTAACTGGAGTCAGTTTTATTGGTTGGACTTATTTTCAGTTCTCGAATTTCTTGAAGTATCTCTTTCAACTGCTGAGAGTCATTAACAGTCTCTTTGTGCTTTGTGGGCCTCACGTCACACCTTTGAGTTTCGACCGACTGAACACCATCAGTGACTTGTGTGACAGTGGCAGATGTGTGAAGGGGCCCTCAAGGTGGCCTTCTTTGTTCGACCTCCTGGACCTCTTTCATCAGCAAACTGTAGGAGAGAGGTGAATCCCATCAGTCTGGCAGCCGCAACTTCAACAGTAACAACAAATCAGAATAGGGGCAGACTTGAGTATCTGGTTGAACCTAACCTGGTTTAGTTCATCTTGGGCCACACCTTTGTTCTCAAAGCATTTCTATAGGGCCTTCTCAAGCCATGGTGCGTACACAAATAAGGGCTCCCCCTGACATTGCTGGGTTGTTTTAAATCTCCACAGAATATCCTCGCCCAAGTCCGGGCTCCCAAATACATTTTCCAAGGCAGTCAAATAGTCCTGTGCAGAGGCCTCAGGGTTGTCAGCCCTCACCGAGTGAATAGTATCCAGAGCTGGACCCCAGAGGCTTTCATTTAACCTCTTCCTTTTCTCCACCTCGGAACATTGCCATTCTTGCATTAGGGGAGCGGCATAGTCTGCCCATGTCTCCCAGTCATCTTCCCCAGCTGGGGTAGGTATCACCCCTGAAAACACTTGTAACTTTCTGTAAGAATCAGAGGAGGGAGGGGCATGATAGGGCCTAATCTCTTCCTCCTGGGGAGGAACCCCTCCACCAGAGCCCAGTAGCATCTGAAGCACTTCAACCCCACTTCCTTTCAGTCAGTAACAATTTGACAAATTTTTCTACAGAGCTCTCAGCTACTGGTGGGGACTCTGACTCTGGGGAAGTTTCACTGTCTTTGGTTACCACTTTCCATGCTAGTGTGGACTCACCAGAAACAATGACTTTGGGCACCCTTGTACTGTCCACTGGGTTGCTACATTCCACGAGGGTCATTAAAGTCTGTGCAGTCAAATCAGCCTGTCAACTTTTTTTTTGTACATTTCTTCCTCCGGGGTCCCTAGGTTGGCCTCCATCCTAGCCGCCCATCCAGCCCCATACCCCAATATCAGGCTGCATCCCCTCTTCCCCCAAGGTTTACCCCCCCTCGGTTTGGTGGCGAGGAGCTCCCCCAAGCTACTACTCACCTCGAATAGTATCCAGTTCAGGAGCACCATTCGGGGTCAGGGCCTGTGGTGGGTGGCTTCTCATACAGCTGACCTGGGACCATTTTTTCCTAATTTCTTATTCCCTGAGAGTGGGGAGTGCAATGACATCTAGGGAGGGAGGGTGTGCATGTCCGCACACATTCTTCCCGGCACCTGCCCTGCTCAGTACCTGTTTGCAGTGTTGGTGCTATGACTCCCAGCCACCACCAGGGGTCAGGAGCACACTAATCACTGGGACCCCTCCTCCGCGGAGAGGGAGAGCAGTCTCTTGGATGCTCAATCCCTCTCCACCCCTGCTGACCACCAGCAGCCCGCACTCATTTCCAAACATGGGTCGCTGGCATAGCACGAGGTAAGGTGACCAGTGCCCAGGCCAGCCAGCCTGTCAACTTTTTACAACAGCTTTACCAAAACATTTGATTTTCAAAAGGGATTCCTCGAAGGTACCCTTCTCAGTGCCCAGGGTTATATCTAGTAGGAGAAGGGCATTCTGGGGGTCAGTCTCATCTCCTGTACACCAACTAAACACATGTGGCACAGCCATGTGGCAAACTCAGAACTAGAACTGGTGGCATGTTCCATATTGGTGGAATCTCCATGTGGGGCCCAACTGGGGTTTTATGGTTTGGCCTCTAGGGGGCTATAATCCCAGCGGTGCCTCCAAAGCTGTAACCCAGGTGCCACCTCCCACAGGCTACTACCCCTGCCTGCCTACCTAAATGCAGGTTGAGGGGCCTGGGCTCTAACAGTAATGCTTTGACATGGTGCCTCCACCCAGAGAATTCCTTTAGTGGGTTAGATGTTAAGCTAGCACAACCCTCTGGGAAGCTGTACCCACTCACAGCCCCACCCAGTGGTCCCACACACGGAATTGCCTAAAATACTTTACTTTGCATTTAATGACACAATTAATGGAGAGTGCTAATAATATGCTCACAGTGACCACACCTACCAACAGGGTCTGGAACTCTTGCATGCACCCTGTGTTCCTATAAGAAAGGGTTACCAGCAGTACCAGCACAGTACCTTACAGTTATTTGAATTAACCCAGCACTCAGTAATAATATGCTCATGGACCAAGTTAACATTCAAACAACAAACTGATTTATTTAGGGGTTTAAGCAAGGGGTAGGGGATGCAAATTAAAATTAGATTAGCTAGTACTTTAGATTTGAGCAATATTTTGTCATTGTATAGCATTTGGACACAACACATTCACCCCCCTGGACTGTCCAGTTAACCTCACTGGGTACCCAGGATATGCTAGTTTGCAGGCCTGAGGCATTGCTGCGACTTGGCCAGCATTGCAGCTGGTTGGGGCCCTTAAATAAAATACCGATTATGAATTATGTTAGTTTTGGCTTTTCAACATGCGCTGACACCTTAAACGAAAGGAAATTGTAATCCCCAGACCAGATGGCCTGCAAAAACAGTCTAAACCACAATGAGAACCTGAATGACAAATCAGCTGGTGAAGCACTGTTGATTGGTGTTGCAGGGCAAAACCCTGTTGTATTCACTGAATCTTGGACCTCGGGAACAGGGTTGATTTCCAGGATGACTCCCCTCAAGGCAGGATGTGGCTGCAGAACTTCATCCTTTCTGGCAAGGACCAGCACACAGGGACCAGGGCTATCACGACTCAACCCCCACTTCCTGGCATCCCTTCAAAGGGTGGCCACAACCATTGCAGCTCTGCAGGAGCTGTCTCCCTTCTCTGGTCATCTAACAGCTTGACTCTTACAGTCAGCACAGTCAGCAACAGCCTCTTAAGCAAAGTATCTGGCATCACAACTGGAATTTTGGTACAGTTCTGGCATAGGCCACACAGCTTACCCGCTTGCAATCTATAGTCTCTGGAATATAAACTGGCAGACAGATGTTCAGGGCTCCCCCTTTTAGCAAACGGTTTGGAGACAATTCTGGTGACTGCAGGCTTGCAATTTAGCCACAATCTCTGAGGAAAACAGTTTCTCACTGAAATGTGTAACCCCTAGGGGGCGCTATCCCAAGGGCTACTACCCCTGCCTATTCAGCTAATAACAGGTTGAGGGGCCTGGATCCATTGGCGGGTGCCTCCATCCAGAGGTCAGGGTTGGAACAGTCAAAGGCGACCTGGTCACAGCCCTCTGGGTCACTGCAACCCCCCTTTCCTCCCACTAGTGGCCCACACACATTATTAACAGTACCCCTGCAATATACACTTACCTCCAGAATAGGTGTGATCCTCTGAACTCTAGAGACCCCCTGTGGAATAAGATGCAAGAACACAGTTGCCCCGTATAGTATTTTAGCATAAACACACAGTTCAGCCTGTATACATTTGCAAAACAACCAATCTGATTTATTTAGGGGGGAAATAACATGGCCAGGGGGGAATCAGGTTAATTAGCTTAATCCCACTACTATATCAGAGCTCTGAGCACAGGCTAAAGTCCCTAAAAGTCACTGTCACTGGGTACCCAGGCAATAAAGGGCTAGCCAAGTCCGGTGCAGCTGGTTGGGGCCCCTGAGGATAAAACACTTGTGAACTACAAGTGTTGTAGTGGAGAGCCAGTGGGCTCAGTTCGTGCAGCCAGCGAGGAGAAACAGCCCAAACTTGCACTCAATAGATCAATCAACAGGGAGCTACCCTGATATTTTACTCACAACTCTGGAGACAGCACGGTTCTCTCTCTCTCTGTCTCTCTCTCTCTCTCTCCCTCTCTCTCTCCTTCTCTCTCTCTCGCTCTCTCAAGACACCAGCCTGTAGTAGGACACTCAACACATTTATTTGTAACAGCAGAAGGGTACCATGCCAGGCAGCTGCTTCTAGGGCCCGACCGAACTCACGGCTAATCGGGGAGTCACAACGCAGCTTCACTCTTCCTGACAGACTGAGCGCGATTCCGCAGATTCTCCAGTCCTCTACAGGGTGAACCTGGTAGGTAGCTGCACGCTTGCACAGCCTCCTCTGACCACTGTCTAGTGAATTTAGTCCGAAACTCGCAGGCGATCGAGCCGCCTGACTCTGGCCTTCCACATGCGCTTCCCGCGTGAAAACTCAACGGCGCAGGAGCCCAGAGCTCCTTCCTCACTCACAGCCACAACGACTCTGCCCCTTGGCAGTTTGGTCAGGGAGTCATAGTTCGGGCGCCATCCAATCCCATTGGAGGGCTGCAGATGCCAGTCACTCAATACTGCCCTCATTGGTGCAAAAAGGCGCCATAGTCCAGAACTTCACTTCCCAGAATTACTAGCTGTATCCCCTATGGCCAGCCAGCTCCAAAGAGAGTCCTGATTCTGGTTGGCTCAAGCGGTCTCCATTTTAGTGTCTCCCCTTTCCCAATTGGCCCATCTCAAAAGTCCAGGTCCAAAATGGAGGGCCAAAACACACAGAGTCCCAGCTGCAATGAAAGCAGGTTAGACAAACTGCAATTTCACTAATACTTTAAATGATTACAGCCAAACAGTTACATCTGTCAGATGGGCTCCCTTTGCGCTTTCAGCGACTACAAAATGGAGTGATTACACCGCAGCTCAGGCAGGATTCGAGTAGGGAAACACCAGTCCCCCCATATAAACCACTGAAGCCTGCAAGCAGGCAGCTCTTAAAGAGACACTACTGGAGGATTTAAAAGCACTCACAATGCCCGCATTTTGGCGGCATTGCGCCGAACACCAGTTAGGCAAGGAGCACTTAAGCAGCTCCGGGAAGGCTTTTAGGAACCCCCATTTGTAGGGGGGTTACACCTGCAAGTTGGGAATCTTTCAAGCTCTGACCCCACTTCAGTCTGGAATTTTAGCTCTGGGGAAAATTTTCTTCTTACTCTCCATTTTGGAGAATTGCGAGTTGCTCTGCAGACTTGGCAGTCCTAACTTAAAGTAAGCGTTCAGACCGGGGAAAGGTTTAGCAGGCCTCCCCACTTTTCCCAAGCTGCGAGCAGAACCCCCTTACCTTCTGGAAGCTCTACCTAGACTGATTACAGAATGTCCCACAGTTCAAACAGCCCCTCTTAAATAAGGAGCCAAGTTCCTGAAATCCGATTGGCTGCACAAGCTGTCAAAAATGGTCTAAGTCTCTTAATTGGCTCAAATTTGGCTGCCAAGAATTGTACCTCCTTTTTACCACCAGAAGTCTCTGGCACAGTCCCAAGAGGCTGTACAATAAATCCTGGCTCCCGATTGGTTGAAAGGCTGCAAACAAGGCTGCTGTATATACAGTTTTAACACAGTTCATGCAGTCCCCAAAGAATAAAGTTCTGGTGCAGACAGGTTAAATACTATTTATTTACACAGACCCTAACTATGTCTTCACATATGAGCCCATTCTTAAACACTTAGGTACAGTAGTTTTGCTGTGCCTACAACCGAAACACAGACCCCCTAGGTGTCAGGCAGCTTCTCGTTAATACATATGAGGGCTCATTAATATTCATGAGCCCTCGATTATGCCCCATTTTAAAACTACATTTTTTACAAGTTGATGAGGCTGGGAGGTCACGTGAAGCGCTGGGTCGAATAAGACGTCTACCCTGCCAGCTCCGCTCCTTGCCCACTAACAACGTTACATTTTTGCCAGTTTATTGGTGGTTAGCCCATTTCTTTCAGCTTTGCACAATAGCTTTACTCACTTGGAAAGCAGTGTTTTGGCCAAAATGGATTCCAAAATGAAGAATGCTCGTATGTGTCACACCCCGCCATCCACACCAGAGCGTGATAAGGCCCTGAAGAGAAGTAAAGCGATACCTGCATCTACCAAAGCTGCGGCTGGTGCGAATCAACCCCTAACCAGGGAGAGGTTCCTGCAGGAGTTTGACCCTCTTAAGGTTGCACTTTAACATCTCACAGAAGACCTGGTATCACTGAAGCAACTCTCAGATGCTCATACCCAAAGAGTGGGAGACGTGGAGGCCCGAGTGAGCTCCCTGGAGGACTGGAAAGTGTGAGTGGAGCCTGATTCCGTGTCTTTTCGTTGCATGCTCGTGTCCCTGAGGAAAAGCTTGAGGATCTAGAGGGACGCAGCGGGCATAATAACTTAGTGGTTATAGGCTTGCCAGATGCCTCTGAGGGACAGAACTCAATATTACTTGTGCAGAAATTATGTGCTAAATTGGCTGGCCCCTCTCCCAATGGCCCTGAATATGTAGTTGAGTACGCACATAGAAAGTTACGTCCACTCTCCCCCAAAGCTGTGTCTGCTCCCCAACCCCCGATATTTAAGCTGTTGAACTATCTTGATAAAGTTTTTATTCTTAGAAAGCTTCAAGAGTTTCATTCTTTGTCCTGGGAGGGCATACGGTCTGCATCACTCAAGATCTACCCAGATTGTTCCCCCTGAAGTGCTCAGCTTTCGGGCCGGTCATTTCTAAATTGATTGCAGCCAACATCAGATTTAAAATGATGTATCCTGCCTGCTTGAAGTTTACACACAAAGGTGCTTTGAAAACTTTTGACTCCTTTGAGCAGGCAAAAAAAGAATTGCCTTCACTTATCCCCAACCTCTTCAAGCCAATTACCTGAACTGATTCTGGTATGCGGCTGTCTACTATGTTAGAGTGTTGATCAGAGGACTCTAAGAGTTGTTTTTTTGTATGATGAAACTGCACAAAAGAGTACTTTGCTTGGCTTCATGGATGATTTATAAATTAAGAGACTGGATGGACCCTATTATCTCCTTTATTTTTTCTGTACATTACGAACAAGTACTGTGTCTATGTAGCAGCAGATGATGGATACCATTTACCTGTTTCCCCCACAATCTGCCTGCTGAGCATAGACAATAATCAGGCTGTCGGCCTGATTATTTTCAGATGGACTTACATCTCAGTTGATAGTGTCTTTCTTTTTGTTTGTTCTTCACATACAGGCTTACTGTGGTGTATCATTACTTTCTCCTGAACAGCTTGGGAGTTTAATCAGGAAGTGGATTCCCTTCTAGATTCATTGTTTTATGGTTGTTGCTGTCTGTCTTAAGTCTTAGGGATTTATGTGCCATGGGAAGTCCCCTACTACTCTTGTAGGCTCCCTCTTGCTCGGGTTCTAGGATGGATATAGCGAGTCGGTCTCTCTTGCTGGCCGCTATGTCCTGAGGGGGGTTGCAGAACTGAACTCTCACTCCCTGGTGGATTGGTACAGGGTTGGAAGTGTTCTGAGCCAGTCCTCACCTAGAACAGCTGTTGGGGAATGTGTTCAACTTGGGGGGACTTTTCCCTTCCCCCATGGGGTCTCTGCTTGGGAGCCTTATTTCTCCGGCTTGAGTGCTCACTCCCTGGGATGATGGGCTCTGCAGCACAGTTTTCTACTTCTGCTTCTTCCTCTTGCTTGCAGGCTGCTATTTACTGTGCAGGCTGGCTGGATTATATCTTGCATTATTTTTCCTGCTGAGATTCCCGGGTGTCTGTTTTTTCCTCCTGATTTGTTGGGGATGAGCCTGTGTTCTTCTTAATCTTGTCCCTATTCCTGGAGCTTGAAGGGGGGGTGGAGGGGCTTAGTGTGGTGGAGCACAACAGAAGGTGCCTTCTTTAAGTTTTGTTTGGGGGCTGAGAGTCGAACAGGGGGTTCGCCGAGTCAAGCCTTCCTCTTGAGAAAGCCCCCATTTTTCTGATTGACTGTTAATAAGTGTGGACGCTCCTTCCCCTCTTGCTGCTTGATTCAGTGTGGTAGCCCAGGATCCCCTGACAAGTGGTGCTGCCTTAGCGGAAACGACAACTTGGGATAGTTCAGCAGATATCTCCGTGGTGGTGGCTGGCTCGTATTGGTGAGGGAGAGTGGAGTCTGGTAATTTCTAGTGAGGAGAATGGCACTTGGGGGGGGTTGACTTTGGAGCAGTTGGTCCTGGGATGGCTGGGGTGTGGTCCCCCTCCCTTTCCATTCCTCTCTTTAACCTCCATAATCCAGTACTGGCTTTAATCTGGAATGGAAGTGGCTGTTATTTAAGGCCTGTTGCTCGAGGGGGGTCTCCCAGTCTATGGATTCATCTTCTGTGCATGGCACCAGGTTTCAGGTCACCAGGTAAGATGACTACCTTCATTTATTAGGTTTACCCGTTTAAGGCTGCCGATTGTAAGTTGATGCCTTGTTACCTATAGACTAGTGGGGTCACCTGTGTTGATTATTATTATAATGACAGTTGGTATTGGGTCTATGTTATGTATTTCAGACCTACTGTTCTGTACTGGGTCATGGAATTGGGGAATTTAAAGCAATTATTTGGGGGGTTATGGACTGTGCTTTCTTCTGCTTGGTTTACCTAACCTGCCAGATACTTATGATTTTTATTATTTTTTCTTTCATGTTTATAATGGGAAGGGGGTATCTTCTTGTGATACCATTTGTTTACTGCAGAGCAGGACACTGCAGCACAGAAGCTAGCACAACAAAACTCGCCCAAAACAGGAACCAAAACAAAAAAAGCAAAAAGGAAATCCAAAAAAATTCTGATCATAGGAGACTCCATGTTTGGGGGAGTTGATCCCTACCTCCAACTAGGGATAATGGTCAGATGTCTCCCAGGTACATCAGCGTGGAGAGACACTGACCACATTGCTAAAATTGTTCAGGAAGCAGGAGAAAACATTGATGTCCTGGTACACATAGGGCTGATGATCTCGCCAGCTGGTCAGTTGTGGAGACCAAGGAACACCTGACCAGGCTGGGTGACAAACTATCATCCATTTCATCCGGCATCTCCTTCTCTGAGATCCTGACAGTCTGGGAGAGGGGGACAGATGTACGGAAGGTCAGAGAAAGGGAGATAGGGAAGCTAAACATGTGGCTCAAGGGCTGGTGCCAGGAAAAAGACACAGATTTGTAGGAAACTGGCAACAGTTTGGGGAGCGAAAGTTCTTTAAATTTGATGGACTGCATCTGACTAAGGAGGGAGTCAGTGCATTGGGGCAGAAGTTTGATGTCTTTGCATAATATTTAAACTAGCAAATGGGGAGAGGGGTACAGCACCCCATATGTTGAATGGGAAGAACACCCCTCCCTCCCTCAGCTAGTGGTCAAAAAGGAGTTCAGCATGTTTGCAGTTCATTTGCATCACCAGGTAAGGAAAAAGGTCCAGCTCCCCATACAATGCACAGGGGGAAACCCCAGACTTCACCCAACAACTAACACACCGAAATCTGGCCAATGGAAAATCATGTACACAAATGCTCACAGTCTGGGGAACAAGATCCCAGACCTGCAGGCAATAATGACAGAGGCTAAACTGGACACAGTAGCAATTAGCGAGATGTGGTTTACCAGTAACCACACTTGGGAGACTTTAGTACCTGTCTATGTACTGTTCAGAAGAGACCGAGGTGCAGAAAAATGGGGGGCCTTGCGGTCCTTATCTGCCATCAACTTCTTTGTTTCTATGTTTCTATAAGAACTGGGGTTGTCTACAGGCCCCCAGAGCAGGGGGAGGACATAGACACATCACTGTTAGAAGATATACAAAACATTACAGCTAAAGGGGAGGTTCTGATAATGGGAGACTTCAACATGCCAGATACAGATTGGTCAATACCAGCAGGAACATCTGCCAGAACTAGACACATGGTGGATTCTCTGCAGGGGAGGGCCTCAAACAACTGGTACAACAACCACCAAGAGACAGGGCTATCCTAGATCTAGTACTGACTAAGAGGGAAAGGATCACAGATCTCCAGGTAGAAGATCACCTGGGGGCTAGTGACCATCACATGGTATGGTTCAATTTGGCCACTAGAACTAAATCATCCCATTCCAAGGCAAAATATGGGACTTCAGAGGAGATGACTTTGATAAGATGGTCAACAGAGGTAAGTTAGCCCTGGAAAATAGAAATACAGGTGAGGGAGTACAGGCAAAGTGGGCAAGCATTAAGGATGCAATACTTGCAGCAACATCCCATTGTGTTAGAGAGAAAAGGAAGTGTAAAAGAAGAAGGAAACCACTTTGGTTCTCAAAAACAGGAGCAGAAAAGGTCAGAGCCAAAAGGCTGGCCTTCAGGAAATATAAGGGAACACAGTAGGATGAAGATAGGGAGGCATACCAAACTTCCCTAAGGGAAGCAGGGAAGGCAGTAAGGCAGGCAAAGGCCCAAACCGAGGAAACCGAGGAAACACTAGCACAAACAGTAAAATAAGGTGACAAGACTTTCTATAGATACATTAGTGAAAGGAGAAATTCCAGAGGGGGTATTGCTAAGATCAAAGGAGATAAGGGGGCGTGTGAGGAGGAGGACCATGTAAAAGCATATATCCTAAAAAGATACTTCTGCTCAGTATTTACTGAAGAGAAGGTAGGGCAGGGCCTATAGCTCAGCACCATGGACACGGGGGGAGGGAGATAAGCACTAGTCCCTTCACAAAGGAAAGGGTCCTACAAGAGCTCAATAAGCTCAGGGTGGACAAGGTGGGACTTGATGGCATACATCCCAGGGTACTGAAGGAGCTAAGGGTGGAACTAGCAGAGCCATTATCAGAACTGTTTAATGAATCTCTGAGCACAGGAGAGGTCCCAGAAGACTGGAGAAGGGCTCATGTGATCCCGCTCCACAAGAGTGGTAGCAGGGAGGAGGCAGGGAAGTACAGACCAGTCTTACCTCAGTAGTGGGTAAGATTATGGAGGCACTCCTTAAGAAAAGGATAGTGCAACACCTGGAATCCATAGGAGCACAGGATTCAAGACAGCATGGGTTTACAACAGGAAGGTCCTGTCAAACTAATCTCATAGATTTCTTTGACTGGGTAACCATAGTGGTGGACCAAGGGGGAGCAGTTGATGTTGCCCACCTTGACTTCAGCAACGCTTTCAATACTGTTCCACATAGAAGATTGATTAATAATCTGGGTAGGCTCAGGGTGGGTCAGAAGTTGGTCAGCTGGGTGGCAAACTGGTTGACAGGCAGAAAACAAAGAGTGGTGTTAAATGTCACAAACCCACTCAGCAGATCAGGCCCTCTGAATCAAGCTTTGGTCTCAAGTCTTGGAGGGATTCAAACTGTGAACCTCTTGCTAGCATATCCAATGTACAGGCTCAGATAATTCTGCTCTTCGGGGGGGCAGATATCTTTCACCTACGGGCACCTAACCAGGTGTACAAAATGAACCCTTAAAACTCTATCAAAGATCTCAGAATAAATTCTTACCTTTTCCCAGTTTGGTAAAACCAGTAAGCTTTGTACAGAGTCAGCTTTGACCATGTATGCTTCAATTGTCAAGAAAAAGAAATTCAAAGGCACACCAAGTAGTCTCTATAGTAGAGGTTTACTTCAAAATAGATAAAAAAATGTAAAATGAAAATACAGAACCATATATCACAAAAACATACAATCACTTAAAAATAAACAAAATTTTAAAAGTACAGTTTCCTACCACCAGACAATTAGACTTGATCTATCTAATCTATCTCTTACAGTGCTGCTAGCATGTTGTAGCTCTCAGAGTCCAAACATTTTTGTTTAAATGGAAAACAGAATACTGTTTAAAAACTGGCTTTGCCAACTTCTTTGCATGAGGTAACCTAGCTCCTCCCTGTCAGAATATAAAAAATATATCTATGCAAAACAGGATGTCTTATCAAAGTATTAAATTCTGTGACCTCGGCACAACTAATTTTCTCATATGACTTTCTTTGATCTTATGAGCAGCTTCTCCTTTCCAGAACATCAAAGGACTTGTTATGTCTCTCTGCCAGATCTCACGGAGGTGCAACATGCTTTGTATCACCATGTGAATATTAACTGTGTTTCCTCTGAACGTCATAAATGTTTATGACCTATCTTGGCAGTTAGCAAGCTGCAATTAGTCACATAAACAGGATATCCTAAATTTCAAGTCTCTTCTAACCTGTAATTATCTCTTGGCCTTCCAGGTAACATGTTGTAGCTAAAACCTGGGAAGGGGGGTGTCATTCCACAGGTTGACTCAGCATGTATCATGAGAGACACTCAATAACACATTTTTATATTACAAAAATCATAGATTAATCAGAACCAGCTGTCTGAGTGTCACAGTAAATGGTATACAGTCAGAAGGGATGCAAGTCACAAGTGGGGTACCTCAGGGATCAGTCCTGGGGCCAGTCCTCTTCAATATCTTCATCAGTGACACTGCAGATGGACTGGAGGGTAAGGTTTGTCTGTTTGCAGATGACACCAAGATCTGCAACAGAGTAGATGATCCAGATGGGGTGGGCAGAATTAGAAGAGATCTGGATAAACTAGTAAAATGGTCGGAAGAGTGGCAACTGGGGTTTAATGCAAAGAAGTACAAGATCATGCACATAGGGAAGAGAAACCCTGAAGCCACCTATAGGCTAGGAAGGGAGTTGCTGGCAGTCACATGGGAAGAATGAGACTTGGACATCATCATCACCAATGACCTGAAATCATCCAAGCAGACCACTAAAGCAGTAGGTAAGGCTAGGGGGATGTTGGGGTGTATTAGTAGGGGTATTACAAGTTGGAAGAGGGAGGTAATAATCCCTCTTTACAAGACACTGGTTAGGCCCCATCTGGAGTATTGCATGCAGTACTGGAGGCCACACCTTCACAAGGACATTAACCAAATTGAGGCAGTCCAGAGAAGGGCAACCAAAATGGTGCTGGGACTGCATCATAAAACATGTGAGGACAGATTAATGGAGCTCAGTATGTATACCCTAGAGCAAAGGAGGGAGAGAGGTGATATGATTGAAAGATTCAAAACACCTTAAGGGCATTAGCAAGGTGAATGAGTCTAACATGTTTCAATATAAGAAAAATAGCAGGACAAGAGAGCACAGCATGAGATTAGAGGGAGGCTGATTAAGGGGTAATGTGAGGAAGTTCTTTTTCACAGAAAGGGTGGTGGATGCATGGAACGGCCTACCTCAGGAAGTGGTGGATATGAATACAGTGCAGGGATTCAAACAGGCATGGGATAGGCATAAGAGAGCAATACAGATGAGTATGAATAGATAGGCCATTGACAGAGCAAAGGCCGATGGCACATTTATAAGTTAGAAAAAGAAATGAGCTCACTGGATGGGCCTTGCGGTCCTTATCTGCCGTCAACTTCTATGTTTCTATTACTTGGCAAGTGATTTCTTGGCAAGTGATGTTTCAGACCATGTCTCCTTGTCTATTTATGGGGCTTTGTGGGAGGGCTGGAGCGGGGGCAGTGGGGTGGGAATTCATTTTGGTGGCTTATTAGTGTCATGGACCGGATTATTGGGGAGGTGCAGTCTTTGGGACTGGGGATCACCGGTTTTCTTACTTTAGAATTATGCGTGTTGTTATTGTTGTTTTTGTGGGTTTTTAATGGGGGAAGGGAGGGTTCTAGGATTTTAGTAAGTAAATAAATCTTTATTTATATCAATCAATCAATCAATCAAAATCTTTATTTAATCAGGCGAACATCATTGAGCGTAGCTCATTTACAAGATGGACCTGAGTGGTCAAACAGTGCAAGTATTATTACATAATCAAGAATAACATAAACAGTAATACAATGACATAAAATGATAATATATAACAATTTACATATATACAAGGCACATTAAAACCATTTAACCTGTAAGAAAAGGAGGCAATGGGTATAGTAGGCATAATATATAAATTATAGGTCCTAATTGGCTTTTATGAGAGTATATCAGGTGACTGGAAAAAGAAGTAGAACTAGCATAATGGAACACGGAAAAGGTGGTGGGGGTAGGTAGGGTCGGGATTAGGCCTGTGAAAGCAATTGCAGAGTTCTGGGAATAGGGTGGAGAATAATCTTTGAAGGATGTTAAAGGTAAGAGGCTATTTAGCTTCATGGTTTTTGAGTGAGTTCCATGCAACTGTTAGTGAGTAGCTGATAGCGCTCTCTCAAACCGGTGCAGGCATTGGGGACCTTTAGAATGATAAGATTGCTGATCCTTAAGTTGTATGGCCTAGAAGTAATTTGGTAAAACAGTCTGTGATATAGGTGGGTAGTTTGCCTGATAAAGCTTTGAATATCCAGATTGCAGCATTCCTATTTCTTCTGTGTTGTAATGATGTCCAATTAACTGCCTTATAAAGGGAGCAGTGATGGGTGCTGGAGGAAGGTCAGTAATAAATCTGATGGACCTGTGATATAGGGTGTCCAGCTTATTTAAGAGGGGAGTGAACAATGGCCATAGAGAAAGTCAGCATAGTCAATGAGGGATAGGAATGATGCCTGGATTAATCTTTTTGAGTCTCTGTTGAGGTAGTGTTTTATTCTAAAAATAGACCAAGCCTTTGTCTCAGTTTTTTTAGTAGCTCTTCAATATGGACAGAATAGTCAAGCTTGTTATCAATCCAGACTCCAAGGTATTTGAAGTTATCAACAAATTCCAGCTTCTCTCCAAGTAAGGTGGATAGTTGTAGGGTGGTGGGTGATGGGGTAGTGGCAGAGCAACTCTTTGTGCAAAGAACATAGCTTTTGTTTTTTTGGCATTTAGAAGTAGCTTTTTATCCAGTTGATTGTGTTGCAGGATGGAGAATTCAGATTGTAACAGTTCACAGGCTTTAGGTAATGAAGGGTTGCTGACATATAATACAGTATCATCAGCAAACAGATGAATGTTGGATTGAGTGAGGTTGGCATCAATATTATTAATATAAATAGCAAAGAGGATGGGCCAAGAATAGAGCCTTATGGTACACCTCTTAGCAGTGGTTTTAAGGTGGATAGGTAATTTCCATTTTTTACCAGTTGTGACCTATCTGATAGGTAGCACTTGAACCAGTTGAGTGAGGGAGAATCCAGCCCTAGTGAGCCAAGGGAGGTGATTAATGAATCATGATCCACTGTGTCAAATGCTTTACTCAAATCCAGGAACACCGCACAGGTACTGTTCTTCTTATCCATGGCAATCTGCCAATCGTTGGTTACTTTGGCTAGGGCCGCAATGGTGCTATGCCTTGATCTAAATCCTGATTGTGCTGAATTTAGGAGGTTATTGTTATCCAGGTAGTCCCTTAATTGTGAGTTTACTAACTTTTCGAGCATCTTGGATAGTACTGATAGGATGGAAATGGGCCTGTAATTATTGAGGTCCATGGGATCGCCAGATTTAAGTAATGGAACTACTTGAGCTGTTTTCCAAGTGGAGGGAATGGATCCAGTGGTGAGGGAAAGATTGAAGAGATGAGTGGGGGGCAGATAAGACATGTGATGCAATTTTAAGGAAGTAGGGATCCAGGAGTCTGTACCTGCACTCTTAGAAATATCTAAATTAGAGAGGAGGTCTTCCACTTCTTTCAAGGATATTGGGTTGAAGGAAAAGTTGATGTAGCCTTTTGTCCCACAGTGGATTGAAGGTTCAAGGAAGATCTCAGGAGATTTGCAGGTGATGAGTCAAATGCTAGGCCAGCTGTGGTGAAGTGGTCTTTGAAGGTATTTAGGATTTCTTGTTTGCCCGTAATTTCTGTATCATTTAGTAGCAGTTTGGAGGTTAAGGCAGGAGTAGAGTTTTGGCCCAGAATTCCTTTTATAGTTCCCCAGAGTCTGGTTGGGTTATTATAGGAGGCATCCAATTCAGCTCTATAATAGGCAGCTTTGGCAGTTCATATTTGTTTTGTACATGAATTTCTTGCTTTTCTGAAATTTAGCCAGTCTCTGGTATCCTTGGTTTTTCTTGCCTTTTTCCACAGTTTGTCTCTGGTTAACAAGGCTGCTTTAAGATCAGTGGTGAACCAAGGGCAGGATCTTGCTTTAGTTCTGATACTGGTGATTGGTGCATGAATATTGAGAGCATTAGTGATATAGTGCTTTCTAAAACCAAGGCGCTTTACAGTTAAAAAAAATCAAACATATTAAATAACAATAAAAGATAACGGATGCATAATTTACTTAAAATTCGTCTGTGAAGGCCATATTAAAAAGATATGTTTTAAAATTAGATTTAAATCTCTCGGCTGTCAGGCATTCTCTTAACTGATGAGGTAGAAAATTCCACCGGGTAGGAACTGCAAAAGAAAAAGCATGGGCACCCGATGTTTTTAAGCGAACCCTGGGAATCTCTAGCAATCCCTCACTGGCAGATCGGAGAGGGCAGAGGGGGCAGTAGGGAGTCAGGAGATCTTGCAGGTAGGTGGGTCTCTGATCGTGTAGGGCTTTAAAGGTCAGCAAGCCGATGTTAAAGGTGATCCGCCACTGAACACGCAGCCAGTGCAGTCCGCGCAGCACAAGCATAATATGACTAGTCCTAGATGTACCTATCAAAAGCCTGGCTGCCGCATTCTGCACTAGCTGCAATCGACGGATATTGACCCCAGGAAGCCCTAGGCAGAGGCACTGCAGTAGTCAAGGCAGGTGGTGATAAAGGCATGGACCAGTGTTGGCAGGTCATCTGAGGAACCAGGTGTTTCACCCGGGCGATATTCCTCAGATGGTAAAATGAGGATTTGACAACTGCTGATACCTGAGATTTCAGGGTCAAGCCATCATCATCAAAGATAACACCCTGGTTACACAGCCGATCTGAGGTAGTGAGCTGGACATCATCAAGCCATAAGCTTGGGGATTATTCGGGATTAAGATGACACTCCTCACTGTTTCAAATTCTGGATTTCTTTCTGAGAATTTCCTGGTGCCAGGGATGGGGGTTTGTCTACAGCCTAGCAGTTCCTAGATATTTTTCTATGACTTGACTCGTTCGACACCACATTACATTTTCATAAGTTACACGACCTTCACAATGGCAGGTCATTACAAGGTAGTTACGTGTAATGTAAAAGGAGCTTGGGACAGACGTAAACGTCAAATTAAACTTTGTCACCTTAAACATATCAAGGCTAGTATTGCTTGTATACAGGAAACTCACCTAGTGAGGGATGACATTAAGTATTTTAGAAGAGATTGGGTGGGACAAGCGTATGGTGCTGGTATTAGCACCTGCAAAGGGGTGTTGCCGTCTTACTAGCTTGCCATGTACTTTTTCATCTCACTGAGAAAACCTGGGACAAAGAGTGGCATTACATTATTATACAAGGAGTAATAGGTTTGACGCGAGTAGTCCTGGGGTCCATATATGGCCCCAACAGTGCCATTCCCTCCTTCTTTGTTCAACTTCTTTCCCTTCTGGATCCTCTGGCCAATTCCAATATCATTCTAGGTGGAGAATGGAGTATAGATAATTTAGATAGGTCCGAGAATCGTAGTAGAGGTCCTTCACTAGTGCAGCATGCCTTATTTGAACTGGTAGATGGATTTGGGCTCATAGATTTATGGTGTCTTCTCCACCCACTCAACAGGCAATATACCTTCCATTCTACTGTGCATCACACCTCTTCCCAAATTGATCTTTTTCTTGTTATTCAGGAATTTCTCTGGGGTTTAAATGTGATTGCCAGAGAGTGCCTGTGTAGCCTCTGTGTACTGTCTCTTTAAGAGCTGCCTGGATTGCAGTCATAAGTAATCTGAGAGGGAGCTCTGTTGAAAGATGTAACTATTTGCTGAAAATCATTTAGAGGGATAATGATAATGTAGTTTGTCTCACCTGCCTTCTTGGCAGCAAGGACTGTTTTGTTTATTTTCACTATCTTGGTCCTGGACTGCTGAATTGGACTAATCAGTACTGGAGGGACCTAAAATGGAGCTGGACTATAGGAGCTGTCTGGAGTCAGAATCTGTAGAAATTGTAGTATTGGGCTTTTGGTGCCTTTTTGCACCTGAAGGGGGAGCTCCTGTTGTGACTGACAGATGAATCAGCCAACTGAACCTTTTGGATCTTGGGGAAATTCCCAGGCTTGCTGCAGTTTGAGTCAGATCTAAGTTGGGAGCTGAAGGAGCAAGAGCTTGAGACAGTCAAGCAGCCGTCTGAGTAGTTTTGTGCGAGAGAACTGTGGAAAGGCCTGAGTTGTGGCCTGCATGTCTGCCTGCTGCCTCTGAGAGGGAGAGAAGAGAATTATTTTGGACTAAATCCAAGTTTGTGAGAGCGAAGTAAACCACTGATTTTTTACCAGGCTCATACCTGAAGAAAACCAAAGATTTTGCTGAATGCAATTGGCCTGTCAGGATTTCCAGCTGCTTTTGAATCCCCGGTTTGTGCACAGACTTTGCAATCGTGACCGGAGAGCAGTTTGCCTGGTACAGTAGAATTTTCTTACATGTAAATGTGCTGTGTATTGAAAGTGGGTCATGATTGGGTTCCCCACTGTGTGAACTGTGTTCGGCTTGCTTGTACCGTAGAATCCTTAACATGTAAATGTGCTGTGTATTAAAAGTGGGTCGTGATTTGGTTCCCCACTGTGTTCTACTTGCTGGAAGCTGTATCCAGCCCAAAACGGACTGTATCCGAATTTGTCTAAATTTGGCCTGGGCCTTGCCACACCCTCAAACTGAAGTTGAACTTAAGGATTTCTATTGTCATAGACAAGATCGAGGGTCATGGGGGGAGGGGTTTTAATTTATATTAGACATAGTTTAGGTTCTTCTAGGATTATTTATACTGGGAAAATAGAAGGAATCGAATGTATATTGTTAAAGATACAGACATTAAACCTGATTGTGGGTGTTGTTTACTTCCAACCCAAGATAAATACTATACATTTTGAGAAATTCTCACATACAATTATGGAATGTATAGGTCAAACAAATGTAATTCTGATGGGTGATTTTAATGCCACCTGGGGATGTCCTAGGGGTCGGGTCTTGGAAAATTTTATGAAATGCCTAAACCTGGCACAGATAATAGATTCTCCTACAAGGAAAGGAAAATTGACAAGTAAAGGAAGCATACTGGACTTGTGCTTCATTTCTCCTGAATTGACCGTAGTAAATAAAGGGGTTGGGGAACCTAATTTAGGGGATCACAATGTGATAAAATGTACTATTACTTCAGAAGCTACAGTAGTTCCAACAGTTAAAGCTCCAATTAAGTACAAAATAAGTTATACCAAATTTAACAAGCTGTTATTTAGGAGTTATTTACAGGGTTTGCCATGGCACAGAATTTTTCTAATTCCTGACTTAAATCTGGCTGTACAGGAATTTACGTCAATGTTTACTGAGGCATGTGATCAGTTTTGCTCCTTGGAAAAAAGTTGTTCAAAAACAAAATCATTTGCCGTGGATAACTATTACTGTAAAGAAGCCGATTAGGGCAAAAAATCAACTTTGGAAAAAAGCTAATAAAACCTCGAAACCTGAAGTATGGGATAGTTTTCCAAAAACAAGAAATAGAGTGGTTCAGGAAACAAGAAAATCTAAAGCACTTTATTTTAAACAAGGGATTAAGGAAACAACAGATCCAAGAACATACTGGTCCTTAATAAAAAATCTTACAAACCCAGTCAAAAATCAAACAGAGATAAAACTTAGTCAAAATGAAATTGTATTTGAGGCAGATAGTGCTGCAGAGATATTGAATAGTTATTTTATTGAACTCCCTGATTCGAACTTGGGAACTGTAACTAAAACAAAATAGGTACAGTATGTGGATCATAATTCAGGTTTTGGAAATCTTCAGGACAATTGTTTACCAAAGTTCAGATTTAAAACAGTGACAAACTTAGAGGTACAAAAAATAATAAACAAATTAAAGACTAACAAGGCTAGTGGCCCTGATAAGATTGAGACTAGACTTTTAAAGGAAGCTGCCCAATAATTATTACCAATCTTGAGAGACATCTTCAATTGGAGTCTTAGGGAGGGTCTGTTTCCAATAATTTGGAAGCAGGCTAAAGTAATCCCAGTCGATAAGGGGGGAGATTCCATGGTCGCTTCAAATTATCGACCAATAGCATTGTTATCAACAGTTTCTAAGATCTTGGAAAAGCTTGTGCATGGTCAATTAATGGAATATCTTGAAAAATATGAAAAAATAACTCCATTTCAATCAGGTTTTAGACAGGGTAGGTCCACGGCTACTGCACTCATGGACTTTTTAGATTTAATAGCCACCCCATTAGAGGAGGCAAAGTCCGTGGGAGCAGTATATGTGACCTATCAAAGGCATTTGATCTGGTGAATCACTGTCTTCTAATAAAGAAATTGGAACAAATAGGAGTGGAGGAAGAATCTTGTAAATGGTTTAGGTCATACTTGGAAAACAGATCTCAATTTGTAATGTTAAATGGTCAGAAGTCTAGTTTGGGTTCTGTGACAAGAGGGGTATCCCAGGGATCAATCCTGGGTCCCCTCTTGTTCTTAGTCTATTTGAATGATTTACCAAACATTATAAAATACTCACAAGCAAGACTTTATGCGGATGATACAGTCTTGATAGTGGCAGGTATACATTCAGGAGAAATAGAACAAAAATTGCAAGGTGATTTTTTGGCTATGCGGGATTTTTTCTCATCGCTTGGGCTACTGATAAATCATAAAAAGACACAAACAATGTGCTTTGGCCCAGAAAGGAAAAATAAAACTATTCCAAAAATAATTATTAAGACTCAGGAAGGAAAAACCTTAGAGCAGACTCAAGTATATAAATATTTAGGTATCCAAATTGATCAACATTTAAGTTTTGAACAACATGTAACAGAATTAATAAAGAAAACAAATGCAAAAATCGGAGCAATGAGACATATATCAAATTGTCTAACAAAAGAAATGTGATTGAATATAGTAAATCAATTAGTATCACCAATAATAGATTATGGAAGCCACATTTACAGGCATACCTCCAAACAGCGATTACCAAATTTGGAGGTACTTTACAACAAAATAGCAAGGTTTGTATTGAGATGTGATATTAGTACTCACCATTGTACAATGTTTAATAAATTAGGATGGAATTCATTACATCAGTGGGCTAAGGGTATCTGGCTAAATCTAATTCAAGGATTACTCAAAAATAGATCTCAACACTATTTGGTAGACAAACTCCCAAAAACAAATCAAGGATTGAACTTATAGAAACTAGGAGCTAGAGATTTTTAGATTCCGAAAATAAAAAATAGTTTTAGTAGTATGACCCTACAATATAAGTTTGCTACAAGTTGGAATGGACTCTCCCCCGCCCTTCGAGACTTAGAACTATCTACTACAGAGTATAAAACAGCAGTAAAGCAGGAGTTGTGTTTTAGATGCCAATGTAATAGGTGCATTTTCCACACTCTACATCAACATATGATATTTTATACATAAGATGTAATTGACGGAGTTCTTATTTTGTGGTGTCATGTCATTGTAGTAGTGATATATGTATTAGCTATATATTAATGATGTGTATTATATGATTATTGTGTGTTGTAATTTTGTAACTTGAACTTTGTACAAACAGGTTTGCCTTGTAAATAGGGATTCTTTGAACCCTAATGACAAAAATTCTGCATAAATAAATTTTTACATACATACATACACTGGCCCAGCCAGACTACCTGCTGTACAGAGAAAGCCATCGATGAGAGACCTGTCTGGGGATCAGCCCCTTGCTCCACGCTTGAACAGGAACGACGACTCAGCAATTCGTGTGGGCCATGCTTCTCCTGGCACTCCAGATTAACCACCTGCTGTCTTGATTTTTGTCCAGCCTGTGTCCAGTCTTTGGTATCATGAGTAATCATCAGGGTAGCTCCCTGCAACAACAGCCTAATCTAAAAGTGTGTTATCTGATTGTCTTGTTGTTTTCTTTTCACAAACTGAGCCCTCTGGCTCTGGATTACAAATTGTGTGTGTTGTGCATGTTGTTTTCTTCCATCATCGGACCCCAACCAGCTGCAACGTTCCTGGCTAGCCCACCATTCTCCATCTGGATACCCAGAGTGTGTGACTGTTTATGGACCCTGAAGTGCATGCATGACTGTTTGATTGATAGCCTTTAAGCAAATTTAAGCAAATTAACCTGATTATGCCCCTCCCTTGTTCAAGTCCCTTAGATAAATCAGATCTAACTCTTTTTTGCATTTATCCTGACTATGGTTCCAGTTTGTGCAAGAGTACTGTACTGCTGTTATTTGCTTTGTATAACCTTGTTTTACAGTGTGTCCCCAAGGCCAGACCAGAGAAAGCTCTGGTGGTAAGTGCAAATAGTGTGGGTACTGGTGTGGTATATCAGGGGTATTGTGAAAGTGATTATTGTGTATTGTTCCGGCCACTAGTAAGGAAAGGAGGGGGTTACAGTGTCCCGGAGGGCTGTGCCCAGGTTAGCTTGACCACTACCAACCTTGACCTCTGGGTGGAGGCACCCGTTTCGGAACTCAGGCCCCTTAACCTGCTACTAGCCAAGCAGGGCAGGGGTTGTAGCCCTTGGGATAGCACTTCCTAGTGGATACACATGCACCCAGGTTTCTTCTGTTGGGATTGTCTAATGACCTACCTCAAGGGAAGGGCTATTTTCCACAATAGTTAGAGGCCGAATTATCCCTGGTGAAGACGTATGGCTTTACACTTTCTAGCCTTTTGTATGTGAAACTGGGTCAGCTTCCTGTGGATCTGTGCTCCACTCCTTTCGGATGGTCACTCAGGGCCAAAATACAGATTGAATGTTACTTCCAATGGGTTTGGTTCACAGTGCTGTCTCAGTCCATTTTTGGGAGTCTGAATTTTAAGATTGTGGGGCAACCTACTCAGCCCATTTTTGGGAGTCTGAACTTTAAGATTGTGGGGCAACCTATTCCGCCCTCGTTTCTTGTACAACTGAAGGGAGTGGCATTATCTCAGCTGTTAGAGGGTGACAAAATAAATCAAATCAAATCAACTTTATTTTTATAGCACCTTTCAAAGCCAAGGCGCTGTACATAAAAACATATACATAATAATAAAAATTTAAAACAAATGTTAAAATGTATCAACCATAACTAAGTAAAAGCTAAACTAAATAAATGTGTCTTTAAACCAACTTTAAAACTATCGACAGTTGAGCATTCTCTCAACCAACGAGGTAGAGAATTCCACAGAGCTGGTGCTGAAAAAGCAAAAGAACGGGATCCTGATGTCTTTAATTGAACCCTGGGAATCTCCAGCAATCCCTCGTTGGCGGAACGGAGAGGATGGAGTGGGCAGTAGGGAATCAGGAGATCTTTCAGGTAACCGGGTCCCTGATCATGTAGGGCTTTAAAGGTTAGTAAACCAACCTTAAAGGTGATGCACCACCAAACAGGCAGCCAATGCAGTTCGCGGAGCACAGGTGTAATGTGACTGGTTCTAGAAATCCCAGTCAAAAGCCTGGCCGCCGTGTTCTGCACCAGCTGCAGGTGGCGGATATCAACCCCAGGTAGCCCTAGGTAGAGGGAATTGCAGTAATCAAGACGGGTAGAGACAAAGGCATGGACCAATGTTGGAAGATCACCCGGAGGAACCAGGTGTTTCACCCTCGCGATATTCCTCAGATGGTAAAAAGAGGATTTGATGACAGCTGACACCTGAGATTTTAGGGTCAGACCGTCATCATAAATAATGCCCAGATTACGCACCTGATCAGAGGTAGGGAGCGGCATACCACCAAGTGACAAACCTGATGTTTGTCCAGCTCCCAAACCCGCCCCTGGATGACCTGGGTCCACTACCAATACCTCAGTCTTATCCGGATTCAGTCTCAGCCAGCTGGAACTCATCCAAAGTCTGATCTCAGCAAGGCAGTTTTTCAGCATGGAGAGTGCATTGTCCTGACTGGGCAGAAAGGACAAATACAGCTGGGTATCATCTGCATAGCAGTGAAAACCCAGACTGTATCACCTGATGATTTCTCCCAATGGCAGCATATACACTGCAAACAACATGGGAGCTAAAATGGAGCCCTGCGGTACCCCACAAGGCAGGGAGTGAGCGCCAGAGGAATAAATGCCAGTGGCAACTCTCTGGGACCTGTCCGTGAGGTAAGAATGAAACCATTTGAGGACTGTACCAGACAGCCCACAAAAGAACCGCAGGTGCTCCAACAGCACACCATGGTCTACAGTGTCAAATGCAGCAGAGAGATCGAGAAGGACCCGAATGGTACATGCCTTTCGATCTCTAGCCATTAGGAGGTCGCTCAATACCCAGACAAGGGCAGTCTCCGTGCTATGCTTCTTCCTAAAACCAGACTGGAGAGTATCATAGACTTCCAGGCTGTTAAGCCAGTTCACTCACTTCCTACTGCAAATTTTTGTAGATTTCCCAGGCTGCTCTGTCCACGCTTGTCACCAAACCATGGAACTTACCACGCTAGTTTGTTGGATCAAACTTATCAGATAGTTCCACACTCAACAAGTTGCCAATGATTGCTGCCCAACCACACCCAGTCTTCACTTTGTATAAAGCCCTACAGACTTCGGATACTCTTGCTCTGACAGGAGTGTGCTTTTACTGGATGCAAGCACTAGAGATCTTTGATGATTCTATACTTTGGCAGAAGGTATGAAGAAATCTCTATCAATATGTGAAACAGGATCGGCTCCAACTGGTACAGTTTCAAATCTTGCACAATCTTTATTATTCTCTTTATAAATTATTCAAAATGGGGAAACCTGGCTCCCCTATATGTACCAGATGTCTTCAGATGGAGGAAAATTTAAAACATATATTGTGGGACTGCGTAAAAGTAGTTCCCTTCTGGAATGCTATCAGGGACTCTTTAGATCCACTTCTAGAGATGCAAGAGCTTTTTCTTCCTAATATTTGTCTTGTTCATTACTTTCAACAAGGACTCAATCTTATCCAGAAGGCCCATATGGTGCTCATATCTGCGGTGGTCAAGCTAGTGATTTTAAGACATTGGTTGGACGACTTGACCCCTTCTGTAAGGGAATGGCACGCTGAAATGATGACTGCCTTAATGCTGGAAAAACATATTGCCAGTCACAGAAAGTGTCTCCATAAATTCTGTGCCGGATGGGAATAGCTTTTTACCCTTTTGTCTGTTAGCTTTGGGTGAACAGAGTTTTACTGAGTTAAGCCTATTTCCTTTGTAGTTCTCTCTCCCCCTTCTCCCTTTTATTGCTAATCTTGGCTTTCCCTCTTTCTTTTTGGCTTATGTGGTGCCTTTTGAGGTTAGGTGAGTAGTCAGGGATTGCTGGGGAGTAGGGGTTTGTGGGGTGGGTGGGGGGATTGTGTGTTTTACCTTCTATTTATGTCTCCTAATCTCTTGCATCTTATTGTGTTACATTTGTTATTGTTAGTTTGATTTATTTCTGTTCCATGTGTTCTTTTGTGCTTTGTTTGTTAATCTCAAAAATATTTTGATAAAGTATATTGAATTAAAAAAAAAGTTGATAAGGCTGCTAACCTGCCTCATTTAGGGCACTGGTCCCCAGATAGATATACAGGGGCACTGGGACCATCAAAACACATTTAGATTGACTGCAAAACGACGGTCGGCAAATCAAAACACCTTTGTGCATGTGTGATCCCCCACGGCCACTGTAATGCAGAGGAAAGCAGCAGTGGATCACGGTTTAGCCCCTTAAGCCCCAAATGGGCCAAAATAAAGTACAGGGTTTGTTCTGGGAATTATTTATTTATTTTTATTGATTGATTTAGTTTTTGTTGACTGGGTAAGTGCACTAGACAAATCCTGCCTATTTTCAGGCACGACCCGGGGGAGGGGGATACAGATGAATGCCAACTGACCTTGAACCAGATGAAGCTGTTGGTGGTATTTTTACTGAATGAGGGAAAATTTGGCCAGGACACCGAGGAAATTCCCCTACACTTTTCGATAAGTGCCATGGGATCTTTAACATCCACCTGAACTACCACCAATCCAGGCAGATGGGACCTCGGTTTAACATCTCATCCGAAAGACGGCACCTCAGAAGTGCAGCACCCCTCTCATGCTGCACTACAGTGTCAGTACTGGGACATTAACCCAAATGCCAGGTGTGGGAACTGAACCCACAGCCCCCTGATCTCCCGGCCTCAGAGGTGGGTGGCTACCTACTGAGCCACTGACACTGCACTGGACAATTAGGGGCACCAGGGGAACTGGCCAGGCAGTGGTGTACTCTGGGGAGAAGTAAAGGATGTCAAGAGGCAAACAGGAGAACCCAGAGGCATTTAAGATAAGCCCCCAAATGGGGGGGGGGGGGGGATTACATTAATCTTGCCAGACTCTTTCCACTGGCACTGACATCACAGCCTTGCTCGCCACCACCACAGTCCAGCTCACCACTCTTAGCAGTAGCTTCCCAACTCCTTCTTCTAATGGCACCCACAGCAACTTTAACACTGTCATCACCAACAAGCTCAGTATAATCAAGTGTGCCACTGAGAACATAGAGCACACCGAGTCAGTATCATTTAAACTAGAACTGTCAGAGGCAATTAAAGGAAAACAGTACAAAATACAGTCTCCCTCCCCCGCAAGGCTTACCCTCGGTTTAACTTTCTATAGTAAAAGCAGCATTTTTATCTCACTGCAACACACTTTATTTTAACTCAGAAAAATCTGCCACATGGAAGTATGCCGGATGCAGGTGGGGCTCCATTAACTGTAAAGGAGCGGCGCGCACCATTTGCATCAATACATTTGTATTGAACTGAGAGGTGTGGCGCCACCCCTTTACAGTTAATGGAACCCCCCCTGCATCTGCCATACTTCAAGGTAGCGGACTTTTCCAAGTTAAAATAAAGTATGTTGCGCCGAGAGAAAATTGCTGCTTTTACTATAGAAAGCTAAACTGGGGGTTGGGGTGAGGTAAGCCTTGCAGGGGCAGGAGACTGTAATTTGTACTGCTTTCATTTAATTGCTCTATATGAAATGTCCTTTCATTTCTTTTTATTTTTTTATGATGTATGAACTATTTGTCCTTGGTGATCGGGAATTATTATAACATTTGAAAATCAGTGTGACCAGAGAGAATATATTCATTGTTATGAGGTAAAGCAGACTACGGTGGGGTAGATATTTTGAAGTCAGTATTGAACAGTAACTGTTACTGTAGCTCACTCAGGGCCGTGGCAGTCACGTTTGGTTTTGCAGACTCTGTCACAATACTGCACCACAAACAGTAATCCAAGGCAGATGCATGCTGACACAACCTGCCACAAATAAGGTATAGTAATTACTATTCATTTCTGACCTCAGGTCCTTTTTACCCCTTATTTATAATCTGCTTCACTCCATGCTAGTTACTGCATTTGGAGTCAAAGTGGTTTGGCTGAATGTTTGAGCCAAATCAAATTTAGGGGCCCCAGCTCAAACAGGAACCAATTTAGGGGCCCCACTCAAACAGGAACCAGTGTTGCCAGTGTCCAACCTCTCTTACTGTTACTCTGAGGAGACTTTCTGATGATCTTAGTACTTGACTGCCACCTGCTGGTAATAGATGCAGAATCGTACGAGGCTGGACATATGAGGGCTGGGGTCCTTAATGCAGCACAAGCACACCAGGATTGATGTCATAGTGCACTCCTGTGTTGGCCCGCTCAAATCAGTCACCATAAGGCATACTCCAAAGAGTGAAGGGGGTACCGCTTAAGGTGAAAAACTAAGCATAACTTGGTGTACTGGTCATGAGCTGGGAAGACCAGCTGGTGTGCAGTTTCTGATGTGTGCAGTGAAGATTAAGTGGAGTGGAAGGAAGTCCCTCCAAGCCATTCATACTAACATACTAACATACTATTTGCCAGCAGATTAGGCCTTACGGTCTATCGAGTCTGCTCGAACCTAGATCCTTAGTTGGATGCCGAGACCCTCCCATCCCTTGTTCTCCAGAAACCCCTATCATCCATCCCCACCCCCCCCGGGACAGGCCATCATCTGATACATCCACTTTCTGTGTCTGTCCCACCCTCTCTTGAAGCCCTCCACTGTGGATCTCTGAACCAGCTCACCAGGCAGTGCATTCCAAGGGTCCACCACCCTCTCGGTGAAAAACCTCCTCCTCTTTTCCTCCCTCACCCTTCCACCTTCCAACTTCAAACCATGCCCTCTGGTGATACCTCCCTGCTTTAGTCTAAAGATCCCCTCCATGTTTACCCTATTTATTCCCTTGAGGTACTTGAAGACCTCAATCATGTCCCTCCTGTCTCTCCTCCCCTCCAATGAAAACAGGCAGAGCTCCTCAAGTCTGTCCTCATAAGTCAAATCCCCTAGCCTCGTATCATCTTTGTTGCCCTCCTCTGTACCCTCTCCAGGAGCTGTGTGTCCCTCTTCAAGTGTGGTCTCCAGTACTGTACACAGTACTCAAGGTGTGGTCTAACCAGTCCATTGTACAGCGGCAGAATCACTTCCTTGCTCCTAGAGGTGATCCCCACGATGCATCCCAACATCCTGTTTGCCTTGCTAGCTGCTCTCCTGCACTGCTCAGAGTTATTCATACATGTATCCACCATGACCCCTAGGTCTTTTTCCCTATTGAGGCCTCCAGCGCCTCCCTCTAGGGTGTACCTGTGTTTAGGGTTTCCCGACCAAGATGCAACACCTTGCACTTGGTGATATTGAAATTTAATTTCCATGTGTGAGCCCAGCTTTCCAGGGTGTCCAGGTCCCCTTGCAGGCCACCCTCCCTCTTCTCCCTCAACTACTGCTCTCATCTTGGAGTCATCCTGAAGAGACTCATTTCACACCTATACCCTCCCTGATGTCCGATATGTATGCATTAAACAGGATCGGACCCAGGACCGAGCCCTGTGGTACCCCACTACCAACCTCTCTAGGGTTCGAGGCTCCCCACAGACCACTACTCTCTGAGTCGTCCAGCTAGCCAGTTTTCAATCCATCTGACCATCAAAGGGCCTACTCCTAACCCCATCAGTTTCTCCACCAGACCATTGTGGGACAGAGTCAAACGCCTTGCTGAAGTCCAAGAATAATACATCCACAGGCTTACCCCTGTCCAGTTCTGATGTTACCCATTCATAGAACTCCACAAGGTTGGTTTGACATGATCTACCTGGCACAAACCCATGTTGCCGACTATCAGACCTCCCACCTCCTCCAAGTACACCCCAATCGTTCCTTTAGTATACTCTCCATTAATTTTCCCACCACGAGGTCAAACTGATGGGTCTATAGTTACCTGGTACTTCCCTCGACCCCCCTTGTGGATTGGTACCACATGTGCCTCGCCAATCCTAGTACCCTCCCTGTCTCAAGTGACCTGCTGAAAAGCTCCGCCAGGGTGCAGCCAGTATGTCCGCCAATTCCCATAGTACTCTCGGATGAATGCCATCTGGCCCAGGAGATTTGTTTTCTTTAGGGCCTTGAGGGCTAACCACACCCTTTTGGTGGAGATAGCATCATCCGTCCCCTCCACCTTACTGGTCTTTTTATCCTTATCCAGATATGACACCCCTGGGGTACCTTTCCTCCTCTTGCTCCATTTCTGTTGCTCCCCTGATCCCTCCCTGCCGCTTCTATCCCCTTCATGCCTTGCTTTGTTAGATATCCCATCCCCTCCTAGTGAACACAGAGGCAAAGTACCGTTAAATACCTCTGCCTGGTCCCTCTCCACTTCCACCCTCCTTCTGATCTCAATCTGCTGAGATGGCCCTTAGTTTTTCTCCACTCCCCAATGTACCGGAAGAACCCCTTTTCCCCTCCATGTATCCCCTGTGCCAGTCGCTGCTCTTTACTGGCCTTTGCTCCCCTCACCATATGGGTGACTTTTCTAGATGCAAGCTGGTACATTTCCTTATCCCTATCCCCTCTTGTTGTTTTATATTTTTTGTAGACCGCCTTCTTTTCTCTGACTGCTACCTGTACCTCACTGGACCACCAGCATGGTTTACGTGACCTTGCTCCCTTACGTTTCAACTTAGCGCAGATCCTGACTGCCTCACTTGAGTCCCGTTTATGACCTCCCATCTCCTTTCCACACTTGTCGTTGAGGTAATCCCTTCAAGTGATCCTTGAGAATGTTTCCCATGCCCATAAGTCTGCCCCTGAGTCCACTGCCAGTGTCCTAGATCTCACCCCCACTCCCCAATGCTTATTTGAAACCAGACAGTATTGTGGTCACTCCCAGTCAGGGGTCCTGTACAACTATGTCCCTTACCAGATCCCCATCTGCCAGAACCACATCCAGGACATGCCTCCCTTGTGGGCTCCATCACATGCTGTGTTAAGAACACATCCTGGAAGCCATCCAGCAGCCTCTGCTCCTTGGCCACCTTAGAGGACATGGTTCCCCAGTTTGTACCTGGCATATTAAGGTCCCCCATCAACACCACTCCTTCCCCTTTTGGACCACACTGGGCAATGATGTTGTCCAGCAAACCATCCTCTAGAACATCACTCATCCCGGGGGGCCTATATGCTACTCCCAGCTTGACCTTATCTCCTGCTGGGGATCGTAAGGTGACCCAAAAGGCCTCCACGTTTCCCTCTGCCTCTTCTACCATAGCAATTTCTATATCATCTCTAATGGACATAGCCACTCCACCCCCTCTGACCTCCTTTCTATCCTTCTAAGCATAGTGTGCCCCTGTACATTTAGGTCCCAGTCATGGTTTTTTTGTTGTGCGTCTCCGTGACCGCCGCCACATCCACCCCCTCGAACAGCATGGCCTGGAACTCTGGCAACTTGTTTCCCAAGCTCCTGGCATTTACTAACACCAACCCCACCCTTATCCCTGATCCTCTTTGTCGAACCCCACCCAGATTCCTTATACTTCCATCCTCCCCCTGCTCCTCCTGAAACCTCCACCTCCAGTCTGCTTCCCCCCTCCCCCTCTTGGGCTTGACGGCTACTCCCCTCATCTGGAGGAGAGGGCTTCTGGTCAGCCCCTCCCTCATCCCTTCCCCAGTACAGTGGCAAAAACAGATACTCAAAAAATGAAAAAAGAAACAAAAAGAAAAATGAACATTCTCTGGATTTAGCCTTGTGTGATATGGTGAGGCCATATTCTCTGTTGCACTGAAAATTCTTTCCAAAGAGACAGATGTCATGGGCAATCCAGGAAAGAGGTCACCACTCTTCAGTGTCACACTCGTCACCATAAGTCCCTGGCTGCATTATTGATGATGTTGCACTTTCGATCGCTCTCATTGTTCTCTACTCCTCTCATGCATCCCCCTGCTCCTTCCTACTCCTCCACTCGTGCATGTGCTGAATGACTGCTTGTTACTGGATGGTCTACTCAAACTCGAATAAAATAACTGCACTAGATGATTTGAGTGTGAATAATAATGTACATGCATAACAACAGTACAGCACACATACGGGTCCATGCACAGTCACATGGATGGACATGAGACACAAGAGTCATGACACGAGTCATTGACATGATGGAAACATCCCAGTGACTTGGCCCAGCTGGGTGCTGCCTGCTTACAGATGCTGAGTGGAGAAGTGTGAGACACGCAGTTTTAGGAAGCTGGCAACTACTGTGCATTGACTGGATTTGACAGCACAGAAAAAAAATCAGTTTGTAAACTAACCAAAACTGTCATTGGTTTAGAACACGGTTGGGACAAAGTGAAGGGCTCAGTGGCTGCTCAGGATGGTAGTGGTAGGGCAGGGAGCATGAGGTGGATAGTGTTGGTTAGAAACCTTTATGGACAATAGGTCCCGGGTGTGTTAAGAGTTTATGGGCAGACCGGATGGACCAAAGGTCTTTTTCTGGTCCTCACTGGCACACTGGATGTGTCCTTACTTTACAAGCAAAGGGTCAGGGATTTGATTCTAGGTGAGGGAACATATTTGCTATATTTTAAAAGGCTCATTAACAAGATGGGCAGTCTGGGCACGGGGCACAAGGTGTTAAACTAGGTTAGAAAATGGCTAATGGACAGGAGGCAGAGGGTGGTGGTAAATGGGATCCAATCCAGGGAGAGGGAGGTGACCAGTGGGGTACCACAGGGATCAGTCCTTGGACCGGTCTTGTTTAATGTTTTCATTTGTGGAAGGGCTGGAGGGAAAGGTCTGCCTTTCTGCAGATGTGACACCAAGATCTGCAACAGGGTGGATACACCAGACAGGTTGGAGAAGATGAGGAGGGATCTGGGGAAGCTTGAAAAATGGTCTGAGGTGTGGCAACTGAGATTCAATTCAAAGAAGTTCAAAATAATGCATCTGGGATGAGGGAACCCTGGGGCGAGCTACAGGATGGTGGTGGTGGGGGGGGGGAGTTGCTGATGATCGCCAAGGAAGAAAGTTACCGGGGTTATCATTTCAGATGACCTAAAGGTGTCTAAGCAGAGTACAAAGGTGGCAGAGAGGGCCAGTGGCATGCTGGGGTGCATAGGCAGAGGTATCACTAGCAGAAAGTGGGAGGTGGTGATGCCATTGTGTAAAACACGGGCGAGGCCTCACTAGGAGTACTGTGTGTTGTTCTGGAGGCTGCACCTTTGAAAGGACATTGACAGGGTGGAGGTAGTCCAGAGAAGGGCGACAAAGATGGTACAAGGTTTGCACCAGAAAACATAGAAACATAGAAGTTGACGGCAGATAAGGACTGCAAGGCCCATCAGTCTACCCATTTTTTCTGCCTTATGAATGTGCCATAGGCCTGTACTCTGTCAATGGCCTATCTATTCATACTCATCTGTATTGCTCCCTTATGCCTATCCCATGCCTGTCTGAAGCCCTGCACTATATTCATATTCACTACTTCCTGAGGTAGAGGTTAAAATACCTCAATATGTACTCGCTGGAGAAGAGGAGGGATTGGGGGGGCATGATAGAAACATTCAAGTACCTTAAGGGCATAAACAAGGTGCAGGGGGAGATATCTTCCACTATAGGAGGAGTACAAGAACAAGGGGGCATGATATGAGATTGGAAGGGGGCAGGTTGAGGGGGAATGTGAGGAAGTTTTTCTTCACAGAAAAGGTGGTGGACACGTGGAATAGCCTGCCACAGGAGGTTGTGGGAGCGAGGACAGTAGAGGGATTTAAACAAGTCTTGGACAGGCATAAGGGGACCATAGAGGTGTGAAGGAGGGGTGAAAAGCCATTGAATAGGTAGGGTCAGAGCTACATACAAGTGTAGGGCTTACGGGCAGACTGGCTGGGCCCAGTGGTCCTTATCTGCTGACAGTTTCTATGTTCTGCCATCATTGTCTATGTCTATATTTCTGTGTTTCTAAACTGTTAGAATGATGGACCACCACCCACCACGGGCCAGAAGGTAAGCAGAAATTAACTGCAAAAATGAAAGCTGAAAAATCCCACCCCCCCATCCTGCCCTCCAGTCATACTGTAGCTGCAGCAGACAAGTCCCTCTGCAACAGCAAACGGGTGTGCATAATGCACAGATCATTCTGTACAGATCCACTGGCACACCCTTGCTAATTATTAAAAAGGAATGATTATTTAAGTATTTTTGAAGGAAATGTGTTTTTGGATGAACTGTAAGTGCTTTCTTTTACATGTCTTCCTTTACTAAGTTCAAGCTGAAGACTTCCCGGAGACAGTGTCGCTGATTGATTGGCACAAGTCATACAAAATACAAAGACCTCAGGTTTCTGTACCATGTAAATTCCTGTAAAAAACACTATCATGCCATTGAAGTGCTGAAGGGATGCTGGAGACTTAGATATCCCTTGAAAGGAGTAGACGTTTCAGCTTTTTTTGTTGTTTTGTGGGTGATGTTCAGTTCAGTTTTAGCTCTCCTCGACTACCCAGTTCTACCAGTCCCTCCCCCACCTAACCCACCTGCCAGTTCTGTATCATTTATAGTCAAAGCCCAAATGGCTGCAGTCCATTCTCAAATCAATTACCACAATTCTGTGGTATATGAGTGTGCCCTGCTGCATTGTGGGATATCGTATGGCAGCTCAAGTTTCCTTTGACAACTCACTCACCCTAGAAGGGCATTGTTATAAATACTAATTATTTTCACTTTCTTTTTTTTGAATTGACCATTTTTCTTCTGGTTGTGTAGGCTACTTCATCTAGATTCTAGATCTTCAGTGAGTTATTGCCAAACCCTGGAAACCCCTGTCTGTAGCGGATAAACTCCATTGATGGAGCTGGAGAGGGAGAGCTACAACACCATACTCTCATAGGGGTGTATTGTTTGACAGTTTCCAGGTTTATCAACCTGCCCGCTGAGAGGTATTTGTTTGACTTTTTTCCCCTCCCCATGGCACAGGTGTTGGGGACCAAGAGTGTATGAACTGCCACCTCAGCATGCCAAAAGGGAGTCTGCCTGAGACCCCCCCCCATCTCAATATACACTCACCTTTACCACCACCTGTGGCAACCCTGATAATGGTAGAGCAGTGAGGCTTGGAGCTTTTCCAGACCGGGAAGGAGAGCAACTTCTTGGAATGATCAATCCTCTTTCTGTTGGCCCTCCAGGGATCCAAGCTCAGGGCCGAATCCAGATTGTCAGGGTTGCGAGCGGCAACACTGTTGCTGTGCTGATGGGCCAGCAACATTGTTTTCTTTTTATCGGAAAAACGACTGTCGTCTGCATTTGGCAGGGTGCTCCCCATCAGGACACCTTCCATGCACCCCAGCCTCTCAGAATACGAGTGACAAAGTTCATATGTCGGACATACCCTGTCTGTTCCTTTTCCTGAGCATGCTCAAAGAAGACTTCCAAGCCATGCCCCCTGAGGTGAGGAGCTGTGAGAATTCTGCAGATGTGCTGTGGGTGTGGATGGCCACCTACAAGGGGAAAGGGGAGGTGAACAATGTGAATCTAATGATGCTTCTTTGGAAAGAATGGTATTATTTGCCCAGTTAGGAAATTCTATGCCTGGGTAGACCAGTTAGGAGTGTGAGACAGACACAGTACTTCTACAAGTGTTATTCTAGTTTTCAAATTATCAACATGCCATACCAGTTACTCAACTAAGCCTTTTATTTAACGTTTTTTTTCACACCAATTTTTATTTTTATTTACTTAGTTTTTGTTGACAGGGTAAGTGCACTAGACAAATCCTGCCTATTTTCAGGCATGATACAGATGAATGCCAACTGACCTTGAACCAGATTAAGCTGTTGGTGGTATTTTTAGTGAAAGAGGGAAATTTGGCCAGGACACCAGGGAAATCCCCCTACACTTTTCGAGAAGTGCCATGGGATCTTTAACATCCACCTGAACTACCACCAATCCAGGCAGATGGGACCACAGTTTAACATCTCATCCGAAAGATGGCACCTCACAAGTGCAGCACCCCTCTCATGCTGCACTTACAGTATCAGTTTTGGGATATTAACCCAAGTGCCAGATGTGGGAACTGAACCCACAGCCCTCTGATCTCCCAGCCTCAAAGGCGAGTGTGCTACCTACTGAGCCACTGACACTGCATAATTATCACATTAAAGAGTACTAAAAATTATTTTTGTAGGGGTGCAATGGGGAGTGAACATTTCTTCACATACCACATCCATACAACTAGCATATATACAGTTTTATTTACACTAAATAAAACACAATAACTTTCTCTGCCTAGGCAGTGTTTGAAAATGTTGGAGTGGAGAGGCAAAAAACAAACACTGTCAGTTTGGGTTTTGTACCGTGGTGTACAATTCCATAGCTGCCTGCTGGCACTCATGTTTGGGTTCAAATACGAGGCATTTAGCAATAATTGTGTGCTGTTATGATGACTGGCTCCATTTATGAAAAGATTGGACACTTCAGCTTATGTCTTTTATTTTCATTCCTTTGTTTACTGTACACTGCAGATGCAAAACTGGGCAACTTGGATATGGTCACGTGCATAGACATAATAGCCATCCCTGCATTTTCTTGTCCTGCGCAGTACTGGAACTTGGGCATAGAATGGCTCGCTGATGAGAAGCTCCTCCACTTCACCACCGGTAAGGCAGCCCTTGCACAAACAGTAGGCTTCTATTATCCTGCGTGGGAATCGAGATGAATCCTCGTTCACTCTGTAAATACACACACAAGGGGTACTTAGTTGGCAAACTGGGATAGAACACCTTGAAACCTAGATTTTGGATACCATGATATCCATATTGTATGATATACTGTGGCATATGTTTAAAAACTCATATCGTGCACTTCAATCACTAGAATACAATCTGTCTTACAGACTCAAAAGAGAAAAACAGAGAAAGAGCAGAAAATAATCTAGCAAATAATGTGTTAATTTTCAAACAGAACAACCAGCAATATCTTCCGACCATTCCCAAAATTAATTCTTTAGACTATTTTATATTACTTGAAATTATATTTTGAAAGCTGTACTATTTAAAAGGACACTGTCTACCATTTTGCATCATATTATTTATAGGTAAAACCCCACATTTTATGATTTCTTACCTTCTCTAAAATTCATTGATGTTGCTGGTTGTTTTATCTGCCTCCTTGCTTAGTAGAACTGAAATGCATGCTAATGCATAGTTATACCCAACCTTGTTTTGTTTCAAATCCTTGATCTACTTCCACTGCATACTTCTTTAACATTAGAATCCCCCCAAACAGTGCAGCCACTCGTGATGCAATAGTCTCCTCTACTCCCTATGCATAATTATGAAATAGACAGAAAGAATGCTGGCTCCTGATTGGCTAACAGATACTTTTAGCTGGGTCGTTATCCCAGCTCAATGGCCCAGCTGAAAGTAGCTCAACAAAATATGTTTAAAAAATACATCCAGTTTGCTAAAAAGGAGACATTTTATAATCAGAATCGAACTATAAGCCTACATCAGCAGTCTTTACACAACATGAACAATCGTGTTTTTTTAATTAGGGACTCTTTCAGGCCTATAGGGGTTGACCGTGTCCCTTTAAACTGTTTGGTTTACAAACTTAAGTTTTTGAAAATGAAAGCTTGGAGTCCAAAAACATGACTAGGTCAGCATGATACAGGTCTTATGCATTGATACACGTTTATACATGTCGATATAATATGTGATTAAAAATAAAAGGATTTAACTTTTTTTTACCATTTTCAATATATGGACTATGTAGCAACACCAGATGTTGACATACCAACTTAGCTGATTCCAAGCTTTAATTTTTTTTAAATTAGGTTTCTTACATTAATGGTTCCAAAGATAATTTTTTCATATACATTTTTTTCTCGCTGCAGCAGGGAGAGGCAAGGGTAGCTTCCATCCGATCCCGCCAACCTCCACCACCTTCAACCTCCCCAGGACTTACCCCTCGACCCATATTCCCCCATTGCTTCCCACCATGGCGGGGTCAGGAGGGGAAGGGCTGCCCCCCCCCCCCGAGACAAGTATCCGGTTCTGGCGGATGGAGTCCTGGTGGCTGGTGGTGACGTGGATGAGGGATTGGCAGACAGGGCTTCACTGATGCCTGCCCCTCCGCCATTTTCCTCCATTTTCTCCCATCCCGCATTGGTGCACCGAACATGCTGGCATGTGCACGTGGAGGCATGAGCATGCCGCAGAGACCCCAGCACCTCCCCATCTGCAGCTGTCACCCCACACTGCCTCCAGACCTCCACCTGGTGGCAATCATTTGGTGGAGCCAGCAGTCCAGTCACCCTGGGAGAGGAGAGCAGTCCTTGCAATGCTTGATGATCTCCCTCCCCAGCTGACTTCCAGCATCCTGTGCTCTTTTTTGAACATGGGTCACGTCATGGAGCAAGGTGTGGTGTCCAGCGCCTCAACCCTCAGTGCTACTGGGCTGGCTAATGGTTCCAAAGTTATTCTATCTTAATGAAGTTATCTTTTGAAGTGTTTAATTTGGAACTGTTAGGGCTAGAACCTTATTTTTTTTTTCTAAATGAAAGCTTGGAGTCAGGTAATTAAGAATCAGTCATATAGATAATTTTGTTTATGTGTTGATACCACTCTATATATATCAATACTATGTGAAACTGCTTTTTGAGTGTATTATCAATACATGCTTTTTATTTGCAACACAGTTAAAAACAAGCAAATATATTGTATTAGTACTATATTTGTATTTTGTAGCTAAAGACTGTATCAATGCTAGTTTTATACCGATACACAAAATAAAATTACAGTTTAAAATAAATGTTATAAAATTATTTATTTTTGGTTGGCCCAGTGGTGATGAGGGCTGAGGCATCTGCCTTACCTCGTGCCACGCCATCGACCAGAATTCAGGAACGAGCTCGGAACGCCAGGGGTAAGACGGGGAGGAGAGGCTTGAATGTCTGGAGGACAGCTCTCCTCTCCTGGGTGGGAAGGGGGCACGGATCCATGGTGTTAGTGGCGCTTAGTGGAGACTGGGAGCACAACAGCTGAAGGGTCCCTTGGAGTGGGGAAGCCGTCAGCTGATGTCCTGCGTGCAGGTGTGGGAGCCTGTCTGTGCATGTCTGCACCTTGGTGGAGCAGGGAAAAGAGGAAACACCCCAGCTCTCAGGAGGATGATAATGGACCTTGAGGAACCAGCCCACATGCCCATCGCCAGATCTAACCCGACCAGCTGTTCCAGATTCTCTCTCCACTCTTGAGCCACAGCTCTCTGGATTACAGATAAAGTGCCAGGTAGGAGTTGGTGGCCCCCACCTTGGGTGGTGTGGAAGCCTGGGTGGTCAGCTGGGGCTCAGTGGCATTGGAGTAGAGATCCAGCACTCGATTCCCTGGTCGGGGGTCTCAGGCAGGGCAGTAGGAGCCGATCAAGGAGGTCTCATCCAAGGGAGATCCTGTGAGCTAGCAATCGGAGGGAAAAAGAATTTAAAAAAAAATATGTATATATATATATATATATATATATATATATTTTTTTTGTTTTACTGTGACCTCCCCCCTACCCCGGGTCACCATGTCTGGGGTTCACCCCACTGCCTGGTGACTTTACAGGGACCATCTGGTTGCAGAGTTAGGCTTGTTCTTTCACCTGCAGTAGGGGTTCATCCCACAACAAATAAGAAATTATGCAGTGCTTACACCCAGAGAGAATAAGTGGGTCAGATGTTGTGTGCAGTACCACACCCTGGGATACAGTACCTACCTACCTCCTTACACTGGACTGGACCAGCCCCTGGGGATCAATAAGACAGTTGTTACCCTCACCAATAAACACTTCAATCAGGTTACACAAAGTGGGCACACAGAAGTGAAATTTAACAGATTAACAGTGCTTTTATTTAGGAACACAGACCTGGAAGCTGGAGGAAAAGAGGTGGTTAGACAGTTGCAAGTCATCTTAAGTACTCCCACCCTGTAGCAACGACCCCTGGAAGATACTGCACTGTGGGTCACTACCACTATCTCAGGTCCCACACAGTCTGTGAAGCACCCACCCAACCAAGGGGCACAAAAATATGAATTACACTACACAGGGTGCTGTAAATTCCTTAGCTGGTACCAGTACTAAAACTATGATTTCAAGTATGACACAAGACCAATGACTCTGGGTAACGAGGAATGACACTAAAGTCCCACTGCAGACCTGGTAGCTATGTTGCCCAGGTTCTTTTGGTGGTCGCTTGCTGAAATTTAGCAAGCTTGCACTTTAAGCCCCCCAACAGGCCATAGTGTGTTAGCACAGTTTAAAGAACTTGAAACTTCAAATGTTCAGAAAACTCAGCTTTGGAACCCAAAGTGAAAGTTACTGCAAGTTACTGGAATCCAGTGAAACAAAGTGCCAGCCAGCATCGCCAGCACTCACATGACCCACTGAAGGAGAAGATCAGTTGAGGCAGGAACCAGTACACAGCAGCAGGCCAGTCAGGCAGCAATCAGGACAAGGCTCCCGAGGCCTGGAGATGAAGATACTTTGCACTTGCTCTAGACAACTTGCTACAGCTTTGCCCTTCTGGCTCACACCTCTCAGGACACAGTACTTCTGGCTCACACCTCTCAGGACACAGCACTTCTGGCTCACACCTCTCAGGACACAGCACTTCTGCCTCACACCTCTCAGGACACAGCACTTCTGCCTCACACCTCTCAGGACACAGCACTTCTGCCTCACACCTCTCAGGACACAGCACTTCTGCCTCACACCTCTCAGGACACAGCACTTCTGCCTCACACCTCTCAGGACACAGCACTTCTGCCTCACACCTCTCAGGACACAGCACTTCTGCCTCACACCTCTCAGGACACAGTACTTCTGCCTCACACCTCTCAGGACACAGCACTTCTGCCTCACACCTCTCAGGACACAGCACTTCTGCCTCACACCTCTCAGGACACAGCACTTCTGCCTCACACCTCTCAGGACACAGCACTTCTGGCTCACACCTCTCAGGACACAGCACTTCTGGCTCAAACCTCTCAGGACACAGCACTTCTGGCTCACACCTCTCAGGACACAGTACTTCTGCCTCACACCTCTCAGGACACAGCACTTCTGCCTCACACCTCTCAGGACACAGTACTTCTGGCTCACACCTCTCAGGACACAGCACTTCTGCCTCACACCTCTCAGGACACAGCACTTCTGCCTCACACCTCTCAGGACAGAGTACTTCTGGCTCACACCTCTCAGGACACAGCACTTTTGCCTCACACCTCTCAGGACACAGTACTTCTGGCTCACACCTCTCAGGACACAGCACTTCTGCCTCACACCTCTCAGGACACAGTAATTCTGGCTCACACCTCTCAGGACACAGCACTTCTGCCTCACACCTCTCAGGACACAGCACTTCTGCCTCACACCTCTCAGGACACAGTACTTCTGGCTCACACATCTCAGGACACAGCACTTCTGGCTCACACCTCTCAGGACACAGTACTTCTGGCTCAGCTGTCAGTTACAGGAGCACAACACAACAGCTTCCTGGTACCAAAGGAGCCAGACATCATAAGTAACCCTTTAGTAGGCAGTATAACACAGTGGTTTAAGGCTCTGAGCTGCAAACCTGGAGACCTGGGTTTGAATCCCACAGCCCTCACTTGCATACTGTGTGACCCTGAGCAAGTCACTTAACTTCCTTGTGCTCCCAGGTCACACCTGTAAACAAACGTTCAGTTTAGTGCGTCTCCCCTGGTAAAAAAACAAATAATAAAAAAAAAATTCCACAGTACAGCTCCCCTCTGGATCAAAAGTACCCACGCACTCTTGGCATGTGCCCTGTGGTTTCCTGTTCTCTGATCCACTCAACTAGACAAGGGCAAGCAGGCCCCTTACCTTGCCCGAAACAAGCTGAGTATGTGCAGTTCTCTGCCGTGGATTCTCCAGCTCCACAGCTTTCTCAGAATTGAACCTCTCAAATTCTCTCATACAAGCTTCAATCTGCAGGTGCACTCCTGGCACAGTTGTACAGGTAGAAGCCCAGGATAAGGCTCAAAGTATTTGGAAGGATAAGCCCAGGCTAGGACTCACAAGATCTGGGCCTGGCTAGGCCTCCAACTTTAACAAGCAGCAGCAGATCTGCTCACCTCTGAGTCTTTTTCCAACTGCCACAAGCTCCGCAAGAACTCAGAAACTTTTCCACTTCAGCTCAGTGTCCTATTGGTCAGGCAGGGTTGTCCATCAGTCCTTCTGCCCTGTCCTGTGCTTTAATTGGCTCTTAAAGTCTGCCAGTACAACTGGGGAGGTGCTGATTACATCATTCCTTCACAATCCTTTGCTTTTGTTGCTAGGGCTTCCTAGCACTCTGATTGGTCAGTTGACAGGGTCAGAGGGCAGCAAGATGGCCATACCCATGTGCCCATAGGAGCCTTGTGCTCTAAAGTGCTTATTTTATTATTTCTTTTTCACGCAGACGTGCTGGTCCCACAGGTTTTGTTGCAGCTGTCCTGGGATGTCATCCAGTTGATCCAGTGCAGTTGATAATGTGATGGTTCCAGAGGCTGGCAGCTGGCTGGATCTGTGCCAGAAGGCTTCTGCATGTAGCGCAGAAGCCTGCTGCTGGTCTACCATGAGTAAGGGACTGTATCAGAAGAATGTGGCAGCTGGAAAATTGCACAGAAGTCACCAGAATTGTCAGTGCTGCCATGATCTCTCTGCTGCTGCCACACACATTGTCGAGCGGGAGCTGGCAGCAACAGCAGCAGATGTCCAAGGCCTTGGGAAGGCAGCAGGAAGGCAATCAGGTAAGCTCCCTCCTGGGGAGGGGGGGTATTTTTGTTATGAATTTTGGTAATACTACACATAATTTAAGTAGAAACTGTAGTTTGCAATGTAATTTTCCTTCATTTAATGCCTTAATTATGTTGCGAACATTTCACTCTACTCATCCAGCAACCCCTACTTTTCCTTGTGAAAGTATGGGAAGTTAATGATACAGAGAAACAAGCAAGAAAGAAATGAACAGAGATGAGAGCAACTGAAGAGCAGAAAGAGAACAGGGAAACCAGAACACAGGGTTTGTGAAGACTGATGCTTTGTGACGCCCTGCAGGCTGCCTGTCGACTCCACTCCCTTCCCTGCCTGATCGCACACTGCTTAGTGACAAGAAAGGGTTGCAACCCCCATCGTTCAGAGCAACTTGGGGTCATAATGTTGAGACTATCGCTAAGTAGTCACAGGGTCCACTTAGTGACAGTCCTTGTGACAGAGAATGGACCCCCATATATTTTGCTGTTTAAACAATTTTTCAAAACAGTTTGCTTAAATGCTTAATAGTTTGTGTTTTAATTTCTTCAGCGTAGTAGGAAGTTAATAAGTTTGTGAGCAAGAGGGAAAGTAGTTGTGAAATGTGTAGCTCTGCTAATGTGTAATACCTAGGTGGCAGACAAGGCTGCAGGATTGGACTGTAGTAAAATGATGGCAAGGAACGGAATATGATATTTCTACAGCAGTTTTAATAGAAACACAATCACTAAGCATTTTATGATACAGAAGAAGTAAGGAGAGGAGAAAATGTTTCTGCTGTTTCAGGGGCACAGAGAAATTCCAAAAGTGGAGAGAGAAATTACAAGGAAATTAGAGAGAGGTTTAATGACTTGCTCAGGGTCACACAGCGAAGACAGTACATGGTGGCTGTGGGATTCAAATGAAGGAATCCAGTTCCAAAGCTTAGCGCCCCAACTACTGGTCAACCTGTCTGCAAGTGGAAGTGCAGTTCAGGAGCTTAAGAGGGTAAAGGATTAAGGTAATTCTAATATTCTCCTCACCAGGCAGAACTGGACTGGTTCTAGAGTTTAGAATGAAAAGAACCTCCCATTAAAAAGAAGTGACTTGATATCCTGATGAGCAGCAAGTTTATATTTAACATATACTGTTGTAACCCCCCTGCAAATGGGGGTTCCCAAAAGACTTCCAGGAGCTTGCTTGAATGCTCCGAGCCTGAATGGTGTTTGGCGTTTAAGCCATTTATCAGTGAGTGTTTTTAGAACCTCTGGTACTGTCTCTTTAAGAGCTGTCTGCTTGCAGACATAATTAGTTTGTATGGGGGACTGTGTGTTTCTTTGATTGAGTACCACTAAGCTGCTGCCAATTCACTCCATTTTGCAGTCACTAGGAGTGCAAAGGAACCTATCTGAAAGATGTAACTGTTTGCCAGAAATCATTTACAGTAATAATGAAATTACAGTTTGTCTAACCTGCTTTCTTTGCAGTCAGAACTGTCTGCCTAGTTCCCCATTCTGGTTTTGAACTGCTGAACTGGACCAATCAGTGTGGGTAAGCTAGCTCTAAAATGGTGCCTTGGACGTAATCAGAACTTGGACTCATAATCTGAGCCAGCCACAAGAGGATTGTATGGGCAGTGACTCTGGGAGATGTAGTTTAGACTTCAGTGCCTTTTGGACCAACAGCAGCAGTCTATTGTGAGTGACAGCCAATCCAGTCAAGAACTGGGAGGAACTCAAAGGAAGTGCCCGGTTTTGTCGGTTGGAGTTTCAGTTGAGCTTTGGCAGTGAAGAAGGAAGGAGCCCTGTGTTTTTCAGTGTGCAGTTTTAGTCAAAAACGTGTAAGGCCCAGAGTTCCGGTCTGCAGCTTGTTAGGACTGAATCTGGCCCTGTGAAGAGAATCAAAGGATATCTGAAGAGTGGAAACCAGGCTCACCCTGTAGAAGGCTGGAGGAATTGCTGAAAATTCACCTCGGTCTGTCAGGAACTGAATCTGCTGTGTGTTCTCCGGTATTGTGCAGTAATTGCATCGGGATACAGATGCAGCCTGCCTGGTATAGTGCTTTCTTTTATATGGATGTGTAAGAGGTTTGTGTACCTCAAGTGAGCCCTGCTGACATTGAAGGACCCTATCTTATTTGGAGGTCGTGAGTACTAATTCAGGGTCGCTCCTGTTGAATTGCCACATTAAATCCAAATGGAATTACTGTACTGCTGACTGTTTAATTCTCCTTTTCTGTGTGTGAAAGGGCCCCTACCAGCTGCCACAGGTTTGGACTAGCCACTAGGCTTGGGTACCCAGGGACAGTAACTGATAGGGATAGGCTGTGCACAGAGCCATAGGTAGATTATTAGAGTGATAAGCTAATTAACCTGATTTCCCTGTCCTTGTTATATCCCCTAAATAAATCAGAGCTGCTTGTTTCAGCAAAGTTATACTGCCTGAGGTATTTGTCTATGTTAAAGTACTGTACTGTGATTGTTGCACTGTATCTCATTTCACAGGAGGTCCCAGTGCCGGAACCAGACCTGGGGTAAGTGTATACTGTGAAGGTAATTCTGATATATTGTGTGGGCCACTAGTGGGAAGAAAGGGGGGTTGCAGTGTCCCAGAGGGCTGTGACCAAGTTAGTTTAACTATTGCAAACCCTGACCTCTGGGTGGAGGCACCAGCCATTGGATCTAGGCCCCTCAACCTGTTAGTGGCAAATCAGGCAGGGGTAGTAGCCCCTGGGATAGCGCCATCTAGGGGTTACACTGTAATTACAAAGTGTGCAAGATAAGTGTAATTGCATGTCCATACATTATTCCAGCACATCAGGGAAGCAGTACTAAACTTTCTGAATCTCATTACTCAGGCTTACAATATAAAAACAGGGGCACCATTTAATAACTGCAATAAGTCATTCCAAAGTGCGCCTACCTGTGGAATAACGGCAATGCCTGGGTGTATCACATCTCAAGGGATGCTGTTATTCCACAATAATGGACCTTTGTCATGTCTTAATGAGCAAACTCGTACAACTGATTAGTTTTGAACTAGCTTTGAGAACAAGAACCTTCTCGAATTTTCTAGGTTTTTTTAATTAGAATCAAGAATAGTTTGCTAGTCCCTACCAGAAGACCCTGCATCCCAAAGACTGCAGCCTTGTTAAACAGATACAAGGATGGATGCAGGTGATACAGTTGCATCTAACATCACCTACTGCAGCCATTATCCTCTTGGATGCAGCGTGTGCTATTTCCTACACCGCATGTGATTTGTGACAATCAGATGTGATTGCTGGCAGCATGCATCAAACTGTGGACACATCTGTCTGTTATGACTGAGACCAAAAAATTAATAAATTCTAAGCACACTTAGTCCCTGGTTGCCTGAATCTACTAACGGATGTGGAACTGTCTGCTCTTGGCTCCCTGGGCACGCATGCATCTAGGGACAAGGGGTTGGGAAAAGCTGACCTCCAGACACAGTTGGATTAGTTGGTAAATGAATTAGGGACATTTTACAATTTTGCCCCCCACCCCCCACCATTGCCAGTGATTTTAGGGGCCACTAGGAAATTGCATAGGTTTTTAGGAGGTTAATCATCTTTGTATTCTAGAACTTCCACTGAGCTAAAACCATCTAATAATCTCATGACACTCACTCTTTGTAGTTAACACACTTGACAACTTGGAGAGGCCCGTGAATTTCTGTAAGGCTCTGCAAAGTGCCACCTGACTAGGTAGGGTCACAAGTAAAGAAATTGTCTGATGATAGTACACTTTGTCTTTAAACCTTGCACTGAACACACCCTCACCCTGGTGCTTTACAGTATATTAGAACAAAACTGACCTGTTTCATCTGTATGAACTGCGGCCTGCTGTCATGACTCCTTGACCAGACCTCTCAGTCTCCATCTCTGCCCAGCCCAGCTTGCCCAGGATCTTCCTAGCTACTCTCACGTTGACAGCTCTGCACTCTGGTCAGTACTGTACTGACTGGGTAAACCCCACTTTCATGGCCAAAATATCTGACTGCACTGCAGCAGTACAACATATGTTAAATTTGGGTCTGTCGCATCTCATGAACAGCAGAATTCGACTTTGTGACCTGAACTCATACATTCCACTGTCAAATTTACCTTTGCCACAGAACATTCCTGGCAGTTACTGGCCAATCAAATATTTTTCATATTACAGCACATTATATTGCAAAACAAAGAAATCTTCTAGTGATACAAGACTCCCAGAATCATTTAATAATTGTATGCCTAACTGAAAAAAAAATTACTTTCTGGACCCTTTTGTTAACATCAGGTCATACATATTCTGTTTACTCCCACTGACGCCACACACACACTCAATGCACTCACTATTGTCTACTGATTGTAACAGGCCAGCTCGGATCTAAGAGGTCCAGCTACCATAATAATTAGATAAGCAGACTATTTAAAAATCATAAAAAAAAACTTGCAGTCAGTTCAGGTGGTAGATACTGTTGGTGATGGCTGGTGCCAGTTGAGGGGTTAGGAGGACTGCTGACTCCCTGCCTGATGACAATGCACACACACTGGCCCACCAGCTATGACTGTATGGATAGGGCATCTGTGCCTTTGGGACTACTCTAGTTTGGTTGGCCTAATGTGGTAACCATGACTAGTGAATTGTGGTGGCCATCAACTGAGACAGTCACTGAGTCTGTCCATCCTCTCTACTCTGACTGGTGGTGTGGTCCTTCATTGGTCATTGGGCTAGTCTGGTTGACACTAGTAGCTGTTGGCATATTGCATAAACCTGCTGCTGGTCTGCTGTCTGCTAATGTGATGTTTATTGCTAACATGGTGACTGGTGCCAAATGCATCCAGCAGCAGCACCAGTCAGTCAGTTCCTTGTGCCAGTCAGAGTTCCTTGACTCATGTCATAACCCAACACTGATCTGCATCAAATTGTGGGTGCTGCGATGGGGTGGTACACACTGTGAGAAGGTATGCAAAACAATGAGGCATTTCCAACATATGGTTGACTGCCAGTCTTTCCCTCATGCCATCTTACAGAGAGCCTTGAGACCCATGCGGCCCCCTCCCAAATGGAACCCTGGACAAATGTCCCTATTGTCCTCCCCTGCTCCAGCTCTGCCTCCTGAGTGCCAATGGCAGCAGCCTTGTTAGTTAGCTACAGAAGGAGGAATCTGCAAGCTAGACAGCAGAGCTCGGTTAGAAACATCCCCACCTAGTGACTCACAGCAACACTTCCTCCTTTTCTCACTTGATAGCTCAGCATATACGTGAGCAATAACATGCAGTAAAAAGAACTGGGATAACCCACACTTTGAGATGTGTTGTGTGCTTTGAGTGCCTTATTTTTCACTGAGACAGGCCGGGGTAATCCAGTCCAATAAAATATCTGACACTAAATGCTGGTCTGATCATGCTATTGTCAACCTGCTGGGAATCAGGTGAATTTGGAAAATCTGAGGCTGTCTGTTTTTCCTGGAAACTATTTGAGCAACTCTTGTCATGGGTTATGCAAACAATAAGGCATGGCAAAGCTTGGGTTATTTGGGGATTTACTGACGCCTTGCGTGGTGCATCATAAGGTGCAGCCAAACGACATAACTGCACGAGAAGTGGGAAATCCCCAATTACCCACGCCTCGGAGTGCCTGATTGTTATTACACTGTGAACCCATGTGTAAAATACATTTAAAATGTGTTTCATTATGTTTCCTTTTGTTGGCTATACTTCATGACACTCACAGCACACAAGGCATGGGTAAATCCCCCAATAACCCACACCTTGTCATGCCTTATTGCTTAAAAAAGTAACCCTGCATATTATGTCTTCATTTGTAATATTTGACTAAGAAAAGCACACTGACCTGTGCTAGCTCATTTCCGAAAAGAAACCCGCTGCAATGTGCATCTTGTAGCACTTCTGAGGGTAGATGTGTATTAAACTTTATTACAATCTGGAGCAACTTGTAGGAGAATTCTTCAGCAAGTTGCCTTCAAGTGGTATTTTTGCAGCAAATATTGTACTTTTTGTAAAATTTCCTGTACACTCACGGGTGAACTTTAGTTTCTAACTGCAGCCGTGAGTCTTTCTTTTCTGTTCATAAGCTCTCTCTCTCTCACTCCCTTATGTCATTAATTGAATTTTCTCTTTCAAATAGTTAGCTTTACTTTTTCAAGCCCTTCTGAGATCTGTGATCTACCATGTACATACGAATTAGCCAGCAGAAGAAGGCCTTGCGGTCTATCAAGTTTGCCCAATGGGGAGTACATGTACCCTTTTTTTGTTTTTTTGTTTACTGTATGTCGCTCTAGCCCCTCTCTGAACACTCCTACCCTCCTCTTAAAGGAGTAGTACAGTAAGAACTTGCAAAAAACATACAATGTGCGGAGTGTTTGATTTGTTCGTGTAGTCCTAGTGTGTCCTTCCCTTTGTTTACTATTAAGAATTTTTTCTAAATTAGCTGAGTAGTTATATTGTAGTTTTATGGCCCCAGAGGGTCTCCATCTTAGCAAGCCTTATTGCTCTTCTTTTTTGTACAGTGCCTCCTGTCCCATGTGACAGTGATGTGTCTGGGTGGGAGCCTGATGTTCTGGTTTCCACGAAATAGCTCTAATTCAATATTTTTGTTTTCTATATGTGTGTCACATCCAGTGAACAGGAGCAAATGTTTTGCTTTTAAAAATGTCATTTCATCAAACTACCACAGTGATAAAAAACACACAAAGCACCCTAGATCATTAATGCTATACACTGTAAAGACTGTAGCTGTTTCCTTACAGAATAATCCACTCAATTAGCCCTCAAGTATTTGCTAAACTGTATATGTAGCCATTAGTGCTGTAAATGGACTCTAAACCAGTGCTTGCTGAATCCGTGGTCCCAGATGGTACTATGTTACAATAGCGACTGCAATATAGTGAGGATAAAGACAGCGACAGGAAAAAACAGCAAATGGTCAAAATGGCAACAAACTAAAGTAAACATCAATAACACCTGAGACCCACAGCAGACCCCTCAAAACTGCACAGGACAAAGCACAAAACACAACTATGAACACCTGCACAACATTACTAAAACTAGTTCACGTAGATGTGTGACAAAGAATGAATTTCCACAGAAATAACACCTGTTCCATACAAAACCACACACTTTAGATAACAACAGAACCTACACTCCAACATTTAATGAGAGGGCTTTGCCCTGCACCCCTCCCCCCACAAGGGGCTTTGCCCCCTGCACCACCCTCAATAAATATAAACATCCTCCACATCGCACAAAATAGAACACCATGGCAAATCCTGCTTCACAAAACTCACTTTCGCCATGTTGCGTCACAGAGACAGAAGCACAAATCAGTTTTGCCGGCTCCAAGCACAGAGCCAAAAGCACAGCAGGCGTATCACAGAACCAAAAGCAAAGTAGCCAACAGAGTAGCCACAGCATAGCCCACACAGCGCTCACTTACACATGCCTGTAAAATTTTGCCCGTCTCACATGAAAGTACCAGAAGTACAGTAGCCCACACATAACACAAGAGAGGATCACAAATTTAGAAGTCAGTAGACATCTGGGAACAAGCGACCACTGCACAGTGTGCTTCACAATAAGCACAACCATGGAGACGAGCCATACAAAAACAAGGATATTGGACTTTAAAGGGCTGACTTTGGCAAAATTGGTGAATACCTGAGGAATACACTAGCAAAGGCCAAAAAGGAGGGGTGGAAGAACAATGGAGAAAAATCAAAACTGCCATCATACAGGCAACAAGCCTTTGTGTAAAACAGATAAAGAAAACAAAGCGGAGTAAAAAACTACTACGGTTCTCAAAAGAGGTGGCAGGGAAGGTTAAGGAGAAAAAGGCTGCATTCAAAAAGTATAAGGAATCACAGGAGGAGTGCGAAAGGGAATGTATCAATTAAAGCAGAAAGACATGGGGAAGGCAGTCAGAATAGCAAAAGCACAAACTGAGGAAAAAATAGCCAATTCAGTTAAGAAGGGGATAAAACCTTTTACAGGTACATTAGGGAGCATAGAAAGGTTAAGGGAGGAATAGTGATGATTAATAAGGGAGAGGGGAGGTGGGCAGAGGGAGACAGTAAAAAGGCAGAGATACTGAATAAATACTTTTGCTCAGTATTCACAAAAGAAGATGAGGAAGAATTACCTAAACCAGACAATAGAAGCACTCTGGGTAGGGCGGTTGACACCAGTCCATTTACAGAAGAAAGAGTCCTGAAAGAACTCCTAAAATTCAAGGTGGACAAAGCAATGGGGCCTGATGGGATTCACCCCAGAATCCTAAAAGAATTAAGGGGGGACCTAGTGACACCACTGGCCACACTTTTTAACAAATCATGGGAGGATGGGGTGGTACCTGAGGACTGGAGGAGGGCAGATGTGATTCCCCTTCACAAAAGTGGGAGCAAGGCAGAAGCAGGAAACTACAGACCTGTAAGTTTGACCTCAGTGGTAGGGAAAATGATGGAATCACTTCTGAAAGAAAGAATTGTTGAGTACCTAGAGGCCAGCGGGGCACAGGACCAAAGCAGCATGGATTTACAGCAGGAAGGTCATGTCAGACAAATCTAATAGATTTCTTTGTCTGGGTGACCAAAGTAGTAGACCAGGGAGGGGCAGTGGATATGGCCTACCTTGACTTTAGCAAGGCATTTGACACAGTCCCGCACAAAACATTAATAATCAAGTTAGCCAGCCAGGGGAGTGGGTCCCAGGGTGGTAGCCTGAGTAGCAAACTGGCTGCACAACAGGACACAGAAGGTAATAATGAATGGAACACATTCTGAAGAAAGGGAAGTCACTAGTAGAGTACCTCAGGGCTCAGTACTGGGTCCAGTCCTCTTTAACATCTTTATAGGTGACATTGCAGAGGGTCTGGAGAGAAAGGTATGCCTCTTTGCAGATGACACAAAGATCTGTAACAGAGTTGATACACAATGGTGGTAGAAAGGATGAGAAGGGACTTGGCAAGGTTGGAGGAATGGTCAGACATATGGCAACTTAGATTCAATGCAAAGAAGTGCAAAGTAATGCACCTCGGAAACAAAAACCCAGGAGAAGAGTACACAATAGCTGGGGAGGCACTAACAACAACAAAAAATGGAAAGGGACCTGGGGGTAGTCATATCAGATGATCTAAAGGTTGGTAAGCAATGTGAGAAGTCAGTAAGGAGAGCCAGGGGGATACTGGGATGCATAGGAAGGGGCATCACAAGTAGAAAAAGGGAAGTGGTTATCCCTCTGTACAGACAGTTGGTGAAACCCCATCTGGAGTACTGTGTGCAGTTTTGGAGACCTCATCTATGCAAGGACATAGACAGGATGGAAGCAGTCCAGAGGAGGGCAACTAAAATGGTACAGGGTCTGCATCAGAAACCATATGAAGAGAGACTGAGAGAGCTTAATATGTATACCCTTGATGAAAGGAGGGACGGGGGGACATGATAGAAACTTTCAAGTACCTCAAGGGAATCAACAAAGTCCAAGAGGGTAGCATCTTTCAGAAAAAGAGATGTGTAAGAACAAGAGGACAAAATTTAAAGATAGAGGGGGAATGGCTGAGGGGTAATGTGAGGAAATTTTTTTTCACGGAGAGAGTGGTGGATGCATGGAACCACCTTCCTGGGGAGGTCTTTGGGTCTAAAACAGTGGAGGAATTCAAACATGCATGGGACAGACAAGGCAACTGTAGTGGGGGGTGGCAGGAAGTAGGCTGTTGGTTAACTAGAATCTGCAGCTTATCCAGTAGGTACGGAAATGGACAGACTGGGTGGGCCAAGTGGTCCTTATCTGCCGTCAAAGTCTATGTTTCTATGTTTCTATGTAACACACCCTGCTTGAACAGACAGCGCTGTAGTTCTACACTTGCTAATTCCACCTGAGCTGTTCTTACCTTGCTGAAATTGCCGTGATATTACTCCCTTACTATTTTCACCTGACACCATCCCGGATACATCACTGTCACATGGGACGGGAGGCACTGTAGGAACAAGAAGAGCAATAAACTATGCCAAGAAGGAGATCCTCAGGAGCCATGAAACTACTATAAAATTAGCAGGCTAATTTAGAAAAAAATCCTAACAGCAGACAAAGAGAAGGACACACTAAGACTACAAACACAAATGAAAACACTGTGCACAACATGTTTTTGCAGATTCTGTCTGTACTGCTCCTTTAACATTAACCCACCTCCTCTTGAAGCCACCACCAGTTTTCTTCTTCACTGCCTCCTTTGGTAACCTGTTCCACCCTGTCACCACCCTCTCTGTGAATAAGTGCCTCCTGTCCTCCATTCAGAACCTACTTCCAGCCAGTTTGTAACATTTGTGCCATAGTGTTCTTGTTATTGCTGGTATAGACAGGTTCACTGAAGTCAACCTTTACCCTTGAGGTACTTAGAGGTCTCTACCATGTTCTCATGGTCCCTTCTGTCCGTGAGTGAGTACATATTCAGGTTCTCAAGCCTCTGTTTGTACGAAAGCTCCTATTAACTGTAAATCATTTTTGTGCCTCTTCTCTGCACCACCTCCAGCTGGTTAATGTCCTTTTTGTTATAAGAGTTTCATTAGGTGTGGTCACCCCATGGATCTGTACAACAGCAGTATGACCTCTTTCTTTTCCTTCTGTTGGTGAAGCCAAACTTATGCAGTTTAGCATCCTACTGGCCCTCGCCGCTGCTTGCAGCATTGTGTAGCTGGTTTCAGTTTGCTTATGATTGCAATCCCAGGTCTTTCTTCTCTTAAGACACCATGATGGTCACTCCCACTAGCCTGTACTTGGCCATAGGGTTCTTGCTCCCTACATGCATGGCCATAGATATCTTTGCATTGAACTCTATTTGCCAGATTCCAGACCATTTATCCAGCTTTGCAAAGTCCTCCCTGAAGTCCCTGATCCCCTCATCTGTGTCCATCCTCCAACAGTGCTTAGTATTGTAACCCCCCTGCAAATGGGGGTTCCCAAAAGACTTCCAGGAGCTTGCTTGAATGCTCCAAGCCTGAATGGTGTTTGGCGTTTAAGCCATTTATCAGCGAGTGTTTTTAGAGCCTCTGGTACTGTCTCTTTAAGAGCTGTCTGCTTGCAGACATAATTAGTTTGTATGGGGGGACTGTGTATTTCTCTGCTTGAGTACCACTCGAGCTGCTGCCAATTCACTCCATTTTTGCAGTCACTAGGGGTGCAAAGGGAACCTATCTGAAAGATGTAACTGTTTGCCAGAAATCATTTAGAGTAATAATGAAAATACAGTTTGTCTAACCTGCTTTCTTTGCAGTCAGAACTGTGTTTGCCTAGTTCCCCATTCTAGTTTTGAACTGCTGAGCAGGGACCAATCAGTGTGGGTTAAGGTAGCTCTAAAATGGTGCCTTGGACGAATTAGAACTTGGACTCGTAATCTGAGCCAGCCACAAGAGGATTGTATGGGCAGTGACTCTGGGAGATGTAGTTGACTCACGCCTTTTGGACCAACAGGGCAGTCTATTGTGAGTGACAGCCAATCCAGCCAAGAACTGGGAGGAACTCAAAGGAAGTGCCCGGTTTGTCTGCTGGAGTTTGAGTTGAGCTCTGGCAGTGAAGAGGGAAGGCCCTGTGCTTTTTCGGTGTGCAGTTTTAGTCGGAAACGTGTATGAGGCCCAGAGTTCGGTCTGCAGCTTGTGTAACTGCTTGTTAGGACTGAATCCATCCTGTGAAGAGAATCAAAGGATATCTGAAGAGTAGAAACCAGGCTCACCCTGTAGAAGACTGGAGAAATTGTTGAATTGCACTCGGTCTGTCAGGAACTGAATCTGCTGTGTTTCTCCCGGTATTGTGCAGTAATTGCGATCGGGATAGAGAAGCAGCCTGCCTGGTATAGTACTTTCTTTTTACCATATAAATGTGTGAGGAGGCTTGTGTAGCTCAAGTGAATCCTGCTGCCATTAAAGGACTTTTTGCCTGTTACTGTTTACCATATAAATGTGTGAGGAGGCTTGTGTAGCTCAAGTGAATCCTGCTGCCATTAAAGGACTTTTGCCTGTTGCAGTTTGCCATATAAATGTGTGAGGAGTCTGTGGAGCTCAAGAGTAGCCCTGCTGACGTTGAAGGACCCTATCTTGTTTGGAGGTCGTGAGTACTAATTCAGAGTCTCTCCTGTTGAATTGCCACATTGAATCCAAATGGAATTACTGTACTGCTGACTGTTTAACTAATTTTCTTTTCTCTGTGTGAAAAGGCCCCTACCAGCTGCCACGGTTTGGACTAGCCACTAGGGCTTGGGTACCCAGGGACAGTAACTGGTAGGGATAGGCCTGTGCACAGAGCCATAGGTAGATTATTAGAGTGATAAGCTAATTAACCTGATTTCCCCTGTCCTTGTTATATCCCCCAAATAAATCAGAGCTGCTTGTTTCAGCAAAGTTATACTGCCTGAGGTATTTGTCTATGTTAAAGTACTGTACTGTGATTGTTGCACTGTATCTCATTTCACAGGAGGTCCCAGTGCCAGAACCAGACCTGGGGGTAAGTGTATACTGTGAAGGTAATTCTGATATACTGTGTGGGCCACTAGTGGGAAGAAAGGGGGGTTGCAGTGTCCCAGAGGGCTGTGACCAAGTTAGTTTAACTATTGCAAATCCTGACCTCTGGGTGGAGGTACCCGCCATCGGATCCAGGCCCCTCAACCTGTTAGTGGCAAATCAGGCAGGGGTAGTAGCCCCTGGGATAGCGCCATCTATGGGTTACAGTATCATCTGTAAAGAGGCACATTTTTCCTTAATGCTGTCCCCAAATGTAATTTATGAACATGTTGAACAGTACCGGTTCGAACACTGATCCCTGTTGTACCGCTCTGGGAACTCTGTCGTTCCTGAATATCCCCCCAACCAACTTCTTGATCAGCCTCTTATGGGGGTCCGAGTTAAAGTCCTTGCTGGAATCCAGGTACAGTATGTCCACCAACTGACCTCTATTCACTGCCTTTGTTACCCAGTTGAACAACTTGATCAAGTTCATTTGGTATGACCTCCCTGTCATCAGTCCATAGTGCCTGTCATCTTAGAGTCTGTTTGCCTCAAGGAATTCAACCAACCTTTCAATGAGAATGGCTTCCTTCAGCTTGCCAACCATCAATGTCAAGCTAATTGGTCTGTAGTTCCCTAGCTCATTCCTTGCCCTGTTCTTATGCAGTGGCACCACATTCCCAGTTCTCCACTCTTGTGGCACCACACCTGTGTGCAGGGAACTGTTAAACAGATAGGTCAGAGGGGCTGCCAGTATTGCTGCCAGCTCTCTCAACATCCTTGGCTGCATACCATCTGCCCCAGGAGGTTTACCCACTTAAAGGGCCATGAATCCTTTAAGGACCCAGTCATCTGTGATGGTCTACTCCCAAATCTGCACCCCACCCCCCAAATCCCTGTTCCTATCCTACCCTGTGGTACTGGTCCATCCTCCTCTTTAGTGAATACTGAACAAAAGTATTTGTTAAATACTACTGCCTTTCCCCTACTGTCCTCTACCCACTCTGCCCCTTGTCTCAGTTTTACAATTCCTTTCTTTATTGGCCTTTTTTCTCAGATGTATCAAAACATGTTCTTGTCATCATCCTGAACTCCCTTCGCTATTCTCAACTCTACCCCCTCCTTGGCCTTTCTTACTAGCTGTTTTTAGTTTATCCAGGTAGTCCACTCTGTCTTCTTCCTGCTGTGGTTTAGGCTGATGAAGAAGGGCACTATGTATATATATATATATATGTATATATATATATATATATATATATATATATATATATATGGAAGGGAAGACAGGCAGAGAATTGAACGGTATAGTGACTATGCAATCCATTCTACCTGGTGTGAGTTGTGAAGGTATGGATTATAAAATAGCCTTGGTCTGCAGCCAACATCTTCTTTAGAGCCCTAATATTCAAACTGTCTGAAACTTGATGGATGTAATCCATACTCTAGTTCCAAACAGTTTTGATGTTGTTCACAAACTCAAGATTATTGGTATGGTTGGAAATGACTTTCACCCTCTGAAGTTTTAGGGTTTCATTCAGTTTCTTTTTTGACAGTTCATATCAGCTCTAGCCAGTCGTGGTGACATGTACTCACTGCCTCACCATTTTGCTTAAAAGAAATTAATTTGCTAAAAAAATGTCAATTTGCACATTGACCCACCGGTGCAACAGTAGCATTACCATCTGCAATGCCGATGACCCGGGTTCAGGAATTAGCCTGGAGTGTCAGAGAACCACCTGGGGAAGGCAGAATGAATGAATGTCCGCTGGACTGCTTTCCTCTTCTGAGGTGGGTGGGGATTGGCACTGGCATCAGGCTGGCTCCTAGCAGAGGCTAGGGGTTCAGCAGCCTGGAACCACTAGAATAGGGTGGCGGCATGGTGGAGGTTGGTGCACTGTGCGTGGGAGCACATATGGCATGCTTCAGATGTCACTGCAGCATCAGTCTTCCGGGGGCAAAGACAACCCCCTGGGACCAGTGCAGTATGACACTGCTTGTGCCTTGGGCCATCCATTGAAAGACCCCAGTGCTAGCGTCTCTCAGACGGACTTCTGTGTAGATATGTGTCTCTACCTTAGGGGATTCTCAATGCAGGGGGCAAGCTGCAAGCCTTTGGAACTGAGCAGCTTGGGGGGGGTGCTTGTTGGTGGAGTACTGGGGTTCACAAGAGGGATGATTAAGGAGTATATCCCCACATGTGCCACAGAGCCAGAAAAAGAAATAAATAAATTTCAATTTGCCGCATATGACTACTGCCGTTGATGCTTTTTCATGGTTTTGGAACCTGGGGAGTGTGGTATGGCTAGAGTTGTGGGGTAGAATGAAGAGGCCAGTCAGAATGCATACAACCATCCCAGAAGGGGCTTCCAGTTTCTGACCTCCTCTGTCCTTGTAACAATCTCGCTCACCAGTCTCAGTTGGCAACCCTCCCTCCAGCCAGTCCAGATTACCCTATGGACTCACCAGGTATAGAACAATAACTGTGTTTACTCATCCAAGATGGCGGGATGGTTGCTTGCACTCTAACTGACTTCTTCAGTCCTGAAAAAGCATCAGAAGCACTGGCCATGTCCAGGGAAGTTAACAGAGTCACTGCTATGAGAAAGGATTGTGGAGTATCTTGAAACCAGCAGGCTACAAGGCCTAAGGCAGCACGGATTCATGGGGAAGGGGAGATCATGTCAAACAAATCTGATAGATTTCTTTGACTGGGTGACCAGGGAAATAGATCAAGTTGGGGAGGTGGGCATGCCATGTTTAGATTTCAGTAATGCTTTCAGCACCATTTCACATAGGAGACTCGTAAGGAAACTGTACAGCTCAGGGGGAGTCGTAATGTGGTAAACTGGGTAATAAATTGGTTAAGGGACAGGTGGTAGAGGGTGCTGGTAAACAGGATTCACTCTGGGGAAGGGAGGGTGACCATCAGAGAGCCTCGGAGCTCAGTATTGGGACCAGTCCTCTTCAACTTAGTGTCCCAAAGTGCTTTACAAGTCAGGAGAGGGAGGGAGGGAGAGAATCCACCCCTCCATGACACTGTGTCCCAAAGTGCTTTACAAGTCAGGAGAGGGAGGGAGAGAATCCACTCCCTCAGCGACACTGTGTCCCAAAGTGCTTTATAAGTCAGGAGAGGGAGGAAGGGAGAGAATCCACCCCTCAATGACACTGCTGCCATAGGGGGATGGACAGAGGGAGCTGAGGATCCTATCTGGCCTCTGCTGCATTAGAGTGGGAGGGAGAAGGTGTGGATGGGGCTGCTAACAGCACAGGAGTCAAGGAGTACATGGTTTTTGGGGATGGCAGCGTAGACATCCTGTGGTATGTATGCACAGGACAGAGGGAGAGCCAGTATTTGTGATGGTGGAGTAGACCTAATAGGAAGATGTTACTGATATCATGGTAGAATGATTTTCTATGTCTGGATCAGAGAGGGAGAGGAAGCGAGAGAGAGGAAGGGGGGGGAGAGAGAGAAGAGGAAATGGGAGGACACTGATCAATGGGGGTGGGGCACAAACAGAGGAGGGGTTCACACATAGCTGTGATCCCTGAAGATTGATCCTGCATTTTGTTTTGTCAGACTGTGACACAATGGGACACTTGCAGCCCACCCCCACATGTAAAGCAGGGCCCAGATTACTTCCAGAGGATAGACGAGTGTGCCCCCCCCATAACATCTTTGTCAAGGTAAAAGAAGGGGGAAGGGGGTTGAGGTGTGTGGCTCTTCAAATGGCGTGTGACTGTTAAGGGCTGGGAAGTGGGAGGAGGCAGTGTGTTAGCCTAGCAGTAACAGCAAAAAGCTGTGAGCCTGAAGACTGAGGCTTTAATCCCCACCAGTGTCATTTATTCACGGTGTGCCCTCACTTAATCTCCCTGTGCTTAACCTCTCTGCAATCTCTTTCTGTGCTGTTTAAATCTCCCTATGTGCCTAATGGCCTCTCTTGGGTTGTAAAGTACTTTAGGAAATAGTTAGTATGAAAGTTGTTATTCTTCTCCTTTCCTGTAACAGTAACTGGAGGGAGCTGGATAGGGACTCGGCCTGGTGGTTCCAGTGTCACATTATAATCTGAATGCACACTCCTATGCCTCTGGCCCTGTCAGCAGGCATCCATTTGAAAACAAAAGAGACGAAGGCTAAAAAAAATCCAGAGTTTAGCCACATGATTGATTAATTTTCTCCTCTAGAGCCAGCACTGGCATAGTGTACAACTTTGGGGATAGTGCACATGTTGGTGTATCTCCGGAGTAAGTACTTGCCACAGCAATATAAAACCGCAACTCAGTGTGTTATTGGTGAAACAGCGATTCTTTCTGGTGAAGGATATGACTGACTGCTTGAATATTTGGCAGCTGCTTCTGTGATTAATTATATTTATTAAAGTAGTCCCTTTTTCTTTCAAACTATGATTTAATCTTCACACTTTCCTCAGATTATCCTTTGGTCTACCTCGGCCCCAGATATTCCTGCCGTCACTGGAGGAGTTTGACAACTTGTCCCTGGCCTCCACACACACACACAAATCTCCTGGTACTACGGGGACTATCATGATGGACATGGTTTCTGTTGGTGCTGGTCTTTGAAGCACCATGGCCAACCATTCTCCTTGAACCTGATAGAATAAGTATTTGGTTGGACTTTTGGTGACATCACCCATGGACTAGCAGTTCTTCATGAGAGCTCCACAACCGCACCGCCTAATTTCACCGCTGAACTTGTCTAACTTTCTGCTACCAATGTCTCCAACATCTCCAACACAGTGGGGACAAGCTGAATGGGAAGGGAAGAAGAAAACAACTACAGTAGCTGACCATAACTGACACACAATCGACCAATCAGTCTGGCATGCCATCTCCAGCTTCCAGCAAGGCGTCATCTCCTTGTGCTGCCTGAACCTCAAGACACTGGGGTGACAAATGAGCATTTGCTAACAGAACTGCTCTCCTTTTTCACAGATTTCACCACAGCTGTGGGAGCCCCAAGAGAAGACATCGATAAACTTGGTAAAGGGTACCAGGAATTGAAAGTAGTTATCAGCTCCTTAAATGACTGCTCTAATAAGATCTGACATCTTCTCCATCTACACCATAAGCAAATTTAGCTTGACTATAAGTGTCAGGATCTGAGGGGAGACTGCACAGGAAAAACCTACATATCTGTGGCCTTACCAAAGGTGAGGAGGGTAATAATATTATGGGATTTATTGTACAGCTGATCAGAAAAACGTTGCCTCTCCCTGCAGACTTGGGCTCGGAACTTGAAAGGGTACACAGAGTTTTAGGCTCAAAACTGTTTTTTTAGATCCCCGCATTCCATAATTATGACTTCTACATTATGGCACTAAAGAACTGCTATTTGCCATGGCCTGGAAACAGAAAACTGTGGACTGGGGTCAGACTCGTATCTTTTTTGACTGTGAATACACTTCTGCACTTCAGCTGAAGCATCGTGCCTATCCTCCATGCATACAGGTGTTCTGAAATGTGGGCCTAAAGTTTCAGACCCTATTCCCAGCTAAAGTCTGTGTGTACTAGGAGGACAGGGACATACCCAGCCACACTGCAGAGGAGGCCAAAAAAGACTTGGAAAGGAGAGGTATGACTCTGCCCCAGCCACAATTTGCTGTACAATGGGATCTACGTGGCCAAATGCATCTGGATCATCTTCAGCATCCTGATACCCCCACCTTCTGGGAGTGATGAAACAAGGCACCACCCTGGAAGACCAGCAGAAGCTGTATCAAGCAATGATGTCAACCATTAATGACCTTTTACAAATATTCCAATGCTGTTAGTGCTGACAATCTTCTTTTTGGCCTCTCTAGCCCCCTCTCGATACTAGCTTGAGGGTATCTGAGGTAAGGCCCCTGAGCCGCATAAGCCTTGGCAAGTCGTTACGTCTGGTTTCCCATTATTGGTAACTGTTGCTGTGCTTGGCTTCATAGGGGGTGATGTGCTGGGAGGGGACAGAGACGTACCTGGTATGGGAGAGGCTTGCTTCCTCAGCTTTCCTTATTAACTTCGATGGAATAATCTAGCCTGCTCTACTCCTCTGTTGTCCGAGCATTGGCTGATTGCCTTGATTAGGAACACTTTTCAGCTTGACGCGCCAGTGCAGGGTGAGCAGGAGGGGATGTACCTGGTGGGAGAGCCTGGTAATGGTGGGCTATGACAGCAGGGCCTTATGTTAGAGACAGCTGGTCCTGCCACCTGGACTGTACAGTGCCCTCTGTTCACTCCCATCCCTGAGTCATGGCATAGCACCACATGTTCCTGGAAGGTGCATTGCACCTCGCTTACTCACCCTCTGTGTATTGTGTGCACTTACAGGCAGTGGGGTATGTTGCTCTGACCTGATTGAGTGCCCTTGCTGCCCCCCTCCCCAGCACTCATCTCACAGTTGGAAATTTGTCATTTTAAAGGTGCTCTTTGATTTGGACTTACTGCTCCCTCCACGGTGCTGCCTCACACCTGCTTAGGGGTATGTAGTTTTATCCTTGCTGAACTGCAGTATGGGCTATTAGTGTGTTTCTGGCCTAGGACTTTGCTGTTTTGCAGACTTCACTTTGAAATGCTGTACTTGGATACAGTAAGTGCCAGTTTGGACTGTGACACACTAGTTGGAATTTATAGACTCAAGACACTGATTTGGCAGGGAGTGGGAGAGAATGTGGCTGCCCCCAGTATGTTAATACCACTATGCCAGTATCAGTTAAAAGCTAGTGCTTCCTGTGATTCTGTTCTCATTGTATTAGCCTGGGTGCCACTTTTTTATGCAGACATTCTGCATTGGGAGCCACTAGCTCTCTTGCAACCTCCTCCTGTATGGGTGTTGTGACCCAGCTTGCCATTGGTGGAGACTTTCTCCCCAAACCTTGGGAGTTTGGACTACCTTGGTAGTCAGTTAGGCCAAGGCCTGTTCAGCTGAACTGCCTGATATGCTGTTTGGTGCTATGCCTGCCTAGCTTAAAGGGGTTCTTTTTGGTTCCAATTCTTCTTCTCATGCAGACTGCAAAATTGTGTTTCATCCTTTTCAGGGACGTTGTTTCCAGTATTACTGGGTCATACTGACCAGGCAGACAGCCACATTAGTTCTGAGAGGGCAGACGGGAGGGATTATAATATTGTGTGGATTTTGGAGAGGGTACTTGGAGGTGGAGGTATTTAAACAGTCTATCTTTGGACCATTTCTTTGGTATTTTGTTTGCTGGGCTGACTGCCAAACTTGTTATGTCCCATGGTGGTTAGCCCGGTAAGCATTTTTATCTCATCACATTCACATACTTAACAGTTTGGTTAAGCAGTCCATATTTATTCAGCATACGTGTAGCATATGCCTAAAGTAATACATGTTCAAGAGACCGATTTGTCATCTTATGAACATGGGACGCACAGCTAGAGTGGGTGTTCTGACATTTTTGCTTCCTTCTGTAAAGAAGGAAAGAGAAGGGGCAGTGCTGTTATGATCCCCCAGGGCACCCCTTTTCGTGTGTGGGATCAATGCACAGATACAGCAGATTGCTGTTATCCTGACTGGGAAACTGTTTGACCAGGATGTCACACTATTCAATGCATATTCTCCCCAAGCACAGAAGTGGCTATATTACAGACATTTTTAGGCAAGCTGGTAGGCCTTTTGTCTGGGCAGTAGATCCTTGGGGTGATATTAATATGGCCTTGTCACTCGACTTAGCGTTCCTCCGCTGCTCAAACTTTTTTAAGCATAATTTGGAACACCTAGGTATTGTTGCTATATGATGGAAATTATTACCTACAGGCCAAGCTTATACACATTATTCTGCCAGGCATGACAATATAGCATGTTTAAATTATTTTTTTACCACCTATGAACATCTAGGTAGAATACAGGATTTAAGTTATGGACTGAGATTGTTGTAGGGCCATAATTGGCTGCTTTTAAAAAGAAACCTGGGACAACTTTGAAATCCTCCTTCTGGTGACTCACTGTTTCTCTACTAATGGATCCTGTATTTAAGGAGCTCTTGGAAGAGAAAATCCCGATTATCCTGCACAGTAATGACACCGGGAACGTGCCTGACCCCATGCTCTGGGATATTCTTTAAACAGTCACTGGGGGGGAATTATCTATGCCACTAGGAAAACTAGACAGAAGGAAAGTAGATTTATTTCCCTGACTCAAAATGTATCTACCCCACAGCACCTTTTTCTGCCAGGTGACTCTCACTTGCAGGAGCAAATATGACAGGTAAAAAATTCTGAATGCAAGAGTAGATATAAGGGGAACTGCAAAAAATGATGATGTAGAACAGGGTCTATTTTTGGAAGCAATCCTCCTATGAGAGTGGTGCCAGAGAAGCCAAATACCTGGCCTGTAAATTCATTGTCTAGAAGTGTAAAGCCTGTATTCTTCAAATGAGGGACCCAGATATGGGCAGTTTAACACATAGGGAGAATCTAATTCAAATATTTTTGTGATATTTTTATCAAATACTCTATGCACTGTCTGATCCCCTGACCGTGTTATGATACCAACTTGCAAGCTCGGAAGCTACCAGTTTTAGCAGAGGACCAGCAAAGAGCTTTGCTTCAACCTATCACAGAGGTTGAAGTTCAGGCTGTCTTACAGATGTCCAAAACCCAGAAATGTCCTGGCCTAGATGGATACCCTTCCGAGTTTTACAAGTCATTTTTGGATCTATTGATACCCCCATACTTTGTATTTTCACTGCCATATGAACGGACACCTCCCCTCCCCCTTGGAGTCTTGCCACAATATCAGTCATTTATAGACTGGGCAAGGATCCATCCTTACCCTCCTCTTATCGAACTATCTCAATCCTCAACCAGGACGATAAACTATATATGGCTGTAGGGGTGCAGAGACTTGACAAACTATTTCACTCCCTTATTCACAGAGATCAATCCAGTTTTATCCAGCACAGACACTCTATAGGTTTTTTTTAGTTTATTAGTCTAGGAATTAATACCTTTGAGCCAGGGCTCTTTTACAAAGGTTCCACGTCACAAAGAACATTTAACAAAGCACGATACACATTACAGGTAAAACCAGACAGGAAAGTTACATCATAAATTTGCTATTAACAGTTTAAGGCAGTAACGTTTTTAAGTTTCATAGAAAAACAAGCTATAACAGGTTCAAGCGAGTAGACAATTTCGAGGTTAAGGAAACTTCCAGGAGAGGTGATCATTAGGTGCCAAAAGGAGGCTAGAGAGGAGGGAAAGGTGGTGAGTGGGAGAGTAAGTGAGAGGGACAGGAAAAAGGGGTGTTTGGGTGGGAGACAGGAAGTAGTAGAGGTACCAGAGGGTTCATTAGTCAGGAGGAAAAGGCCTCAGATGTGAGGATGGACATGAGGAGTAGTAGTCTTTATCTAGCGCAATCACAGTTGCTAGTGGTGGTGAGGTGGGCATAGAGCATGGATTTGAAAGCTTCAAGCGAGGTTGAGGATAGAGTAGGTGGACTAAGCGCATTGAACCATGTTGGGGCCCTGTATGCGAAAGATCTTTGTCCCTGTGCTGTCCGCATCTCGGAACCAGGAAAGGTTGGCTCAGATCTGGTGGAGGGTCGTGAGCCAGGATTCAGTCGGAGTAGGTTTTGAATACATAATGGAGTCAGTCCCAAGATAGATTTTTTTGCCATTGTGCAGGTGAGATAAATAAGACGATTTGATAGGTTCAACCAGCCTGATTCATAGTACAGATCACACATGTGAGTCAGTCTTTGAGCCCCCGTGAGGAGCCGGCAGGCCTTATTTAGAGTGATTGAGATATGCCTTAGAGCAGTGGAGGTAGCTGAATCATAAATAATAAGGCCATAGTCAATGATTGAGATTATGGAACTCTGTATAGCTATTCTCAATGCCGCTTGATTTAGAAATTGACGGTTACGGAATAGTATTCCAAGGCGTTGGTTCACTGTTTTCACAGTGTTGTCAATGTGGGTTGCAAAGGTGAGCCTTTGGTCAAAAGTGATGCCAAGGTATTTGAAAGTATTTACTTGGTCCAGTGTAATTCCCGCAGAGGTTTGTATGGTGAGTGGAGTATGCCTATTTTTGTTTTGGTGATTGGAGAAGAGCATGGCTTTTGTTTTATTGTGGTTTAGCACAAGTTTACTATCCAGGAACCACCTTTCAACACTAGAAAAGCAAGTTGCAGGCTTTTCTAGGGAGTTGGATCCTTGTGGGAAGAGAGAATTACAGCATCATCAGCGATAAGATTATTTTCTCCTGGCAGATATCTGGAAGGAGTTAAGGAACAGGCTAAAGAGGAGCGGTCCAAGAATTGATCCCTGTGGTACACCCGAGAGAACTGGTTTGAAGTCGTAGAGTTCATTAGAGATTTTTACAGCCTGTGACCGATTGGACAGGTAACTTTTTACCCAAGCACAAGGACCTTTGGCCAGGCCTAGGCTAGAAAGTAGGGAGGTAAGTAGGCCATGATGGACTGTGTTGAAAGCTTTTGTAAGATCGATAAAGACTGCACCTGTTTGGCACCCTTTGTCCAGGGCTGAGTGGACTTCTCCAGAGAAATCAAGTAAGGCTGTTGTTGTACTATGTCCTTTCCTAAAGCCGTGCTGTTGATTACAGAGTAGATTGTATTTGTCCAGGTAATCAGAGTTGGTCTGCCACTATTCGTTCAAGTGCTTTGGAGAGGGAGGAGTATTGATATTGGTCGATAGTTTCCTGTTGAGGTTTTGTCCCCCTTTGTGCACTGGCGTAACTATGGCAGCTTTCCATTTGTTGGGAAATTGACTTTGGCAAAGTGACAGATTAAGAATTTTCAAGGGGATGAATTACTTCATCCAGGGTGAGAGACAAGATTTTTAGATCTAGCGTGTCACTACTTGTTCTGGATTTGGAGCAGGCCTTTCTTATGTATGTAGTGCTTGCACTTTGATTTTCTTGAAGTAAAATTGTGGTTTGTCACGAAGGGTGTTTTGTGATACTAGGCTAGGCACAGGTAAGTCTGAGAAGAAATCTGGGGAGGACCCCACTAAGGTCTGTGAATGTCTTATTAAGCGCATCTGCAATAGACTTTGGGTCAAGAGTGGTGGATCCATCAACTTTCATAATGGTAGGTGACGATTTTGATTGTTTACCCATTATGTTTCGCATGTTGTCCCAAAAAGCTCTTCCATCACCCCAGGTGGATTCAAGGGCATTTTTGAAATAGGCGCTCTTCATTTGCCTAATTTGTGAGGTACATCTATTTTGTGCCTGCTTGTATTTAGGTAATAGTCTTATAGTCTTACACCTGCTCAATTATGCCCAACAATGCCAGCTGCCTATGAGAATTTTTAGCCTCAGTGCTGAAAAGGAATTTGACAGGGAGCCCTGGGCTTTTTTCTGGGACACCCTGTCAAAGTTTGGCTTCCTAGAGCAATTTTTAATATGGCTTCAAAACTTGCACATGGGCTCTTAAGGCGTATATACGAGTAAATGACTCCTGCACGCAGCCTATTGCCCTTGGCAGGGGACCATGCCAGGGTGTCCCCTCTCCTTGTTACTATTTGTACTATATATTAAACCACTGGCAGCTGTCTGGTGTGAGAATTAGGAGATGGAGGGGATACTCCAGGAGGGCATGGAGTATACTGTAAGGCTGCACTTTATGTGGACAACTTTATTTTGAGCCAGTTGGCCACATATTGATCTATCCCTGCTGCCTGGCCTGAATTTACCCAGTGGTACAGTAGCTGGTCTTAAACCAAATTCCAAAAGACTGAAATATTATAGGTAGCTTATACCCCCTCCCTGGATGTCAAGCAGGCATAGCACTTGAAATGGAACAGGGGCATAAATACCTAGGTATTATAATTCCCAAAAATTTAGATATGCTGGAACTCCTGAACCTAGAACCAATCTCACAACTAGCTACTGACTATATGCGATGGTGTCATCCCCAATTAAGATTCTTCCAAAGGGCAGAAGCAAGTAGGATGAACGTCCTGCACAGATTTTTTTTACTTCTTCCAGACATTGCCTTTGTCCCCCTCGGAAATGTGTCATAAATATTGGGACCTCATGAACTCTAGATTTATTAATAGGAGGCAGCATCCCAGAAATAAGTTTCTATCTTGCAACTGCCTAGGAATCGCGGCCGGGTTCATCTTCTGAAGTTATAAACATATGCTCTAGTCGCACACCTGCATACTGTGTATTGGTGGCTGTCTACGTATTGTAACACGCCTTGGAAAATATTGAGCTAGTTTTAAATTACCTCTTTGATATAGATAAATATTTACTCACATATCCACGAAGCCAGTCACACCTTCTTCTTTTACTAGATTCCCTTCCCTGACCCTATCCTGTTGGTACAACATTTTACTTTCTGTAGAGGCTAGCAATGTATTGTTTTATTGTAGGACCCCGGCATTTGATACAACATTCCCCCTCTATTACAAATCGATAATACCTTCAAGAGATGAAACAGTTGAGTCTGGCTTTATATATTTCAATTCATGGGCAACACAGGGGACAAACAAACGTTCGTCTATTTGCCGATGACACCAAGATCTGCAATAGGGTAGACATGCTAGATAGGGTGGAGAGAATGCAGAAGGACCTTGAAAGACTGAAAAAATGGTCAGAACTGTGGCAACTGAGATTCAATGCAAAGAAGTGCAAAATCATGCACCTGGGGTGAAAGAATCTTGCAGTGAGCTACAAGATGTGTGTGTGTGTGTGGGGGGGCTGCTGACAGTCACCAAGGAGGAAAGAGATTTGGGGATCATCTTCTCTGATGACCTGAAGATGGCTAAACAGTGTACCAAAGCAGTAGGGAGGGCTAGTGGAATGTTGGGTTGCATACGTATGGGAATCACAAGCAGGAGAAGGGAAGTGGCGATACCACTTTACAAGACACTGGTGAGACCTCACCTGGAGTATGGTGTGCAGCTCTGGAGGCCACATCTTCATAAGGACATCAACAGGGTGGAGACAGTTCAGAGAAGGGTGACCAAGATGGTACAGGGCTTGCACCACAACTCATATGAGGAGAGACTAGAGATACTCAACATGTACACATTGGAAGAGAGGAGGGAGAGGGGGATATGTTCGAGACCTTCAAGTACCTTAAGGGCATAAATAAGGTACAGGTAGGGGATATGTTTCAGTCTAGAAGAGATACTAGAACAAGGGGGCATGATATGAGATTGGAGGGTAGCAGAATAAGGGGTAATGTGAGAAAGTTTTTTTCACTGAGAGGGTGATGGATAAATGGAATAGCCTGCCACAGGAGGTGGTGGGGGCAAGTACAGTTAGGGGATTCAGACATGCATGGGATAGGCATCAAGGTACTCTAGATGTGGGAAGAGAGGCTAAGCTGATAACCATTAGGGTCTTCAGCCAGGGTAAAACGGGCAGATGGGCCTGGCGACCCTTATCTGCTGGCAATTTTCTATGTTTCTATGTATCATTCCAGGTGTTACAAACCACATATGGACTCATGGGCAGGGAGCACTTCCGCTACCTACAAGTCAAAATGTAGTTCGGAACAGGCTTTCCTGACCCACTTCCTTTGCTCATACATCTGGTTCTGAGTGCCCTTAAGCATGAACAATGGGTACACTTACTGAGTAATTTTTTATAAAGGCTTGCCAGCCTTATGGAGGCCAGTTTCCGCATCCGTTTTGGATAGGTGGAACAAGGACTTAGAAGTTACTGATGACTACCAGATATGGATGAAATATACTGCTTCCTCCATTAAAATTATAACCTCCACAGTTTGGAGGGTATTTACATGGAAATGCCACACGTGGTCATTTCACACACCTCACATACAAGCTACATTTACGGGCTTTGTTGGCGTCAATGTGGAGCAGTGGGGGTGGACCACACACATAGTTTTTGAAGCTGCCCTAATTTGGCTCCATTCTGGGTAGACCTCCTTCAGCAATTTGAGCTTTTGGACCTTGATCCAGCCTGGGTATCTAGTACCATGATTTTGTTATCTATTCCCCCACTGGATTATGACTGAATGCTCATTCTCTAATCCCACTTCTTGCATTGGTGGTTAAAAAGACCATAACTCAGTTATGGCTACAGCCACAAGGCCTGACCATACAACAGTGGCGGTTACTGGTAAGCTCAGTCTATCAGTTGAAGAAACTAGCATGAAGCTTGAGAGGCTAACATTGGCAATTTTAATAGCTATGGAAATGCCGGGTTTTGTATGTTATGCATTATGACACGCAATTTGTGCCTTGACTCTGGATCTTTATCCAACTGTAATACTTGATGGTCTGTTCTCCTGTTCTAATTTTAATGCAACTCTGGTCTGTGGCTCTTTATATATGGCAGTGAAAATACATTTACAATGATATCTACGACAGCATATAATCTGCTGTTTTTGATGTTGGCTGCTCATGCTCTGATGTAACGTTTTGTTTCCTTTTTAGAAACACTCAAAAAAAATTCCAATTTAAGAAATAAGTATGTGGTTGGGGAGGAAGTAGAGCCCACGGCCATAATGACCCCAAGTGGACTTAGTCAGGCTTAAAAGTTAGCATCATTATCATCATCTGAGAGGCAGGTCCCTGGTTTCCAAAGCTCTCCTTTCTGTCCCCTACTTTGAGCATACAGTGGTGTGCTGTACCTCAGGAAGATACCACACCGTGCATGCATTCTTTCTGGCTCTTCAGGTCTGTTGTCAGGATTTTTGCAAAGGGGGAGGGGGTCATTTTCATAAAAGCCGTGAGTCTGAGGGCCACCAGACCCCCAGACGCCCTAGGGTACTTGATGCTCTGTAGTGCATTTTGTGGCTTATTTTGAAGTGAAATAACTCATCTCTGAGTGCTCCTCCACCCCCTTGCTCTAAGGAAAATTATTATCTGTCTGCAGGGTGAATACTATATATGTTCATTACCTGAGGCTAGCAAGATGCTGATGATGTACTGTACCTGAGGCACAGAGTCTATTTTTGACATGAAGTGCAAACTGGAACACGCTACACTTGGGTGTGGGGCTTTTAGTGCTGATTGCTCCCCTTTTAAGCAGCCTGTGCTCATCATGACACCTGAGCCACAAATGCAGCATTCAAAGTACCCCCCCCACCTTGGAGAATTGTGGGGGATTCAAAAATGATTGGCACCAAGCTACTCAAATGCCCAACCCTATTGGGGCAAACCTTGGTCTGAGTCCCTTATAAAAACCTTATAAAAATACCTCACAGGCAAAATGACTGAGGGGCGGGGGGTATGACATGGCGTGAAATCCCCACTCCCCACTCCCTGAGGCAGAGAATATGCTGAACTCTTCAGGTTCTCCCCAGCATTTACCCCACATTGCCAGAGGTGGGTGGGGTGGGAGAATACTCTGACTGCTGCATAACACATGAGTAAATGTGTATTTGTTTCTATGGCCTTTTGTTGGTAATATAAACAACCCTGCAGTGGTTTTTGGTTATTGCAGTTTAATTAGTTTAGTTGCCACGTGGCATTTGAGGGCCTCAGCATGCAGACTGCCTGTCCCTAAGTTCCACTAGGGCCACATGGAAGTCGAGGGCCTCAGCATGCAGATTGCCTCTCCCTTAGTTCCACTAGGGCCACATGGAAGTCGAGGGCCTCAGCATGCAGACTGCCTGTCCCTTAGTTCCACTAGGGCCACATGGAAGTCGAGGGCCTCAGCATGCAGCTCCTCTCTCCATTACAGTGTTAGTTCCATTGGTCTCCGTCTGCTACGTGAGACGTCTCATAGTCCATGAGTGCTAGGTCAGCTGAGCTCATATCCCTGCCAGTATCCCGTTGGAACCTGTGGCTTTATTAATTAAGGCCCAGCCACGAAGATGCACGCAGGCAGCTGGCAGCACTCTTGAGGGAAATGGCTTCTGTTCCACATTTGTCGGGATGTAGGCAGGAGGAAATGGAGTCAGTCCCCATGCCTTTTGTTTTGTTTTTTTAATTAGATGGCAAGCTCACCAAGTGACAGTCCCCGTAGAAATAGCTGCCAATAAGCTGACATCCAAGGTGACTTAATTTCCCTCTTTGCGCCTTGTCTCTGCTGCCAATCACTGTCCATTTCACCTCTCTCAATGATGTCATACTCTGTGGTGTACTCATGTTGGGCTGCTGCTGCTTGGGTTCACACTGTAGGGGCCAATCAACGTGACTTGTCTGGATGTCAGCCACTGACATCCAGATGAGTTATGCTGATTGACTGATTATGAATGGGGTGGGGTGCATTGGAAAGATGGGGGAAGGTACAGGGCAACCATGCACACACCGCATACTCTGCTGGCAGCTGGAGATTTAAAACACACAAAAAAAGAAAAAGAAAACAGGGGTTCAAGGATGGGGGGTTTGTTCAAACCTGATGAATCCAGGCTGAAAATGGGCCTGTTCTTTATGATTGCTCTGTGATAAAAGTACCACCTGTAGTCACCCAGGTGGTATTAGAGCAGTGAGAGGTTCTGCCCCCCCTCACCAAAACGAGGAGAGAATCTTCAGGGCTGTGCATTCCGATGCCAGCTGGCTCACTTTGTCAGCCCAGGCTCAGGATGTGAACACGGGTCACTCATACTGTATGGGGTGTTCGTTGCTGCTATGCTTTTGAAACATCCTATATAGTACACTGATTGCTGCAGAAAATGTTTGGAGCAAAGCAGGAGTTGTTGGTTTTGCATTAGTCATAAAAAAATACTATTTCAGTTTTTTTTCACCTCTTGGAACCAGAAGCTCCCTGTATGGTTTGGGAAATTACATTTGGTTATTTTAGTCCTGTGTGAAATAAGGAATATTTTTGTAGGGTACTGTACCTGTATGACCATGGAGAGATACTTCTGTCCTGGAGTAAGTCCGAGGTCTGAGTTACAGTTTGGGGGCATTTTTTCAATTCCTTGTCAGGCACAACATTCGTTAGATTCAACAGGCTGTAGTCCGGGGCAAGGCGCCGTAGTTGTTTGTGTAGCTTGCTGTGTGAGGGCTCTTTGCAGGACTGCCGAGTAGCGAAACATTCATTTAGCATAAATGCTAGCAGGAGCAACGTAAATAGCACTATCTGTAAAGACAGAAATATCAGAATATTGTAAAGATTGTTCATATATATATTTTCATTCTCTGTGTGTTACGGGTGTGAAAAATGTATTTATTTATTTGAAAATTGGTTAACTGGGAAAGGCACACTGAGCCAAGGCTCATTTCCGGGTGCAACTCGGGGGAGAAGAGAAGTGCAGTATAATAACACAGCATGAGAAAAATGCTTCATTTGGATGGTAGAATTCTGTCAGAATGGTCACTCTGGGTGAAAACTCCATGGACTTTCCCATGGCAGTTCTTAGGAATGTCTGCCATGCAGAACTGATAATAATCCCTTGGAATCTGTGAAATATATTCCATGGAGGGATTGGAAAAAAATCCACAGGATTCCATGGAAAAAGAACTTAAAAATGCCTTTCACATGTATATTGGAGATGCAATCACCTGACTCATAATATGCAGTTTATCTTCACAAGGGACGGAGCGGGAACATAACTCGTGAGTGGCAAGTGGTGGAGCCACTAGAGAGTTATGAAAGTCCCGCTCCCTCAGAAGGGATGATAAACTATGTATTTTGTCTGAGACCATTGCATATTCAACTTTTGCAACATCAGTTTATTAGATATAGCTTTTAAATCTGCTGTTTGTATGGAGATTTAACGTTTTCACTTTGATTCCAGCTGCTGGCTTCAGTGCTATACGTGGCAATTGTGTCATCAGCTCTGTGAAAGTTGCTCTCTTATTGGTTCAGTACACATTGTGAGGTACCCAACAGAGTACAATATCAACTGTGACATACTCAACACACAAGATAAATGTAGCCCTGGTGCCGTATATCAAGAGGACTACTACCCCTGCCTGGGTGGCCACTAACCAGGTTAAGGGACCTGGGTTCTCATTTTGCTGATACCAGGGGTTCTTTCCCAAGACAGAACAAAATAAATGTGTGGTGCCTCCACCCAGAGTACATTTTAAGTGGGTCTGATATTAGCAGCACAACTCCCTGGGATGGGATGCTGTACCAACCCACCTCCCCATATAGTTACCCCAGCACATGGATTACCAAAACCATAACCCCCAAATTCCACATTTTGCATTTCCTGGCTTAAGCTAACATTATACTCACGAGTCAGAATTCTTCCTTAACAGTTAACACTATTTATTTACATGGGGAGGGTAAGGAAGGGGGTAGATAGAAACAGAGGTTAGGCAATATCACTTACATTTAGAAACTGGATTTTAGTAAGTGGAGTTTGGAACAATCATTTTCCCTTTATATCCCAAAACACATATTTAATGCTTGCAGCCACCAACCCTCAGACTAGCTAACTGCTGCAGATTTTTCCATTCACACAAACCTCAACTGGTGCCAGTCTTTTGACCCCTAACAGCCCTAGCTGTGTACCCATTGATGACGTGCTGCAGGCCTGTGGTGCAGCTGGTCGACCGGCGTTGGTGCACTTAGTGTAGATCAAAATTTACTTTTGCCTTTCTCTTTGATTACTTTCAACTTTTACCATGCCCTTGGGCACAAACTTGAAACAACTATTTACATCTCCCAGGTGCAGGACAATTCCTACCTTTACTCACTATTCTGTTGACAGTCTCTGGTGGCATGGTGACTGTGCCTCTGGGGGAGATGGAAATGCAGAACTCAGGATCTTGGATTTGAAGAGACTGGAGATATGGAGCAGACACACTGTCATTGGGATCTTCTGACTTGATTGAAGGTCTTGCAGCTTGTCCCCTTCAGCCTGTTTCCAGGCCCGATGCAGAGCACAATGCAGGGCTTTCCAGGCCACAAGGAACCCAGACCCAGGAGTGACCCCACGGTCTGGCTCCCCATTGGATCTAGAGTGCCTTAGCACTCAGGCACACATCCGTGGCTCCCTGTGGCCCAATCGGCCCCACGTGATAGGGGACGCCTGTTTCCCTACCTGGCTCCAGGCTGAAAATGAGCACATTCTCAGTCTCTTAGGCTCAACTCAGGTTGGCAGTTTCAATATTTAGAAGTTTAAGCTAAACATCCTTCAGCCATACTACCAGCATGACAGCCCTGGCCCTTTTCTCTCAGGTCACAGTCTCTAGCTTCTCACCGAGCACATGGTCTCAGTGAGACTTGGGCAAACTCAAATGGGCTTCTCCGAGTACCCTGAAGTTGGCACTGTATGAACCACTCGAACAGTCTCTTGAAACTGCTAATCACTTTTTTCTCACCATGCAGGTGCTCTCAGACCAAAAGAGTCTCTCTCCCTCTCATCCTGCAAACTACTTGGTTTTACTGGCCAGGCCCCTGTGAGTCAGGGGGACTCCCATACCAAGTGTCCATAAACCAGACATTTCCTTTACCTTAGACCAGTGTCCTTCCCCTTTTTCCTTGTGATGATGAGTCCACCCATTGTACAGACAAAACCTTTTCCTTCACTTG